>OX383895.1:1393536-2787072 GCA_947532125.1 Saturnia pavonia | reverse complement strand
AAGGATCTTTAAAAAATCTTTTTAAATATCCTAATATCAGTAGGATTCAAATTATCGATTATTCATGCGTACTTCGTATGAAGACTGGTCGTCTTACACCACTAGGCCAAATTCTACGACGATCACAATTATGAAAATCAGGACTTGCATTAACCGTACAAAATGTAAATGTATTCTATCTCATTCTCTCGTAGGCTATAAATCCTATAGATTTATATGGTCGTCTCTTTTTATTGTCGCTTTTTCGTTTCATCGAGTTTCAATTCACAACGCTACTATTAAAGTTTTCATTTCAAAAGGTCTCTTACAGAATTTATGTACCTGAGTGGTGTACCTGTGAGAAGTTCATTGTCATTTGTGTGTGTGGATAGTTAGTGAATACAGTGTCAGGGTATTTGTTCCCTACCGAGGGACCGGATGGACAGATTTAATGATAGTTCCATAAGCATTAATAATGTATATACCTTAGCCAGTAATATCTGTATCTCCAAATCCGCGAATCTTCGTCCCAAGCAGATTCTAGCTCCGAAACCGTAAGGTAGCGACGCGAAGGGGTGGAGTCTACCGTCGGATTCCAGCCATCGTTCCGGCTTAAACTCTTCAGGGTTCGAAACGAACTGTTCCATGTTGCCGGTCACAATTGTTGGGAACACCACTTGAACCTGAGACATTTTCAAATTCATACTCTCCTAGAAATATCCTGGATATATTTTGACGTGGTGTTTTACCACAAGCTCACGTGATATTAAGTGACAGTGTGACCCAAGATGCTAACATATTGTGCCTAGACGAACTGGCTCTCAAGTGCAGTCGCCGGAACACATCGTGTTTTATATTACGATGGTCGCAAAATGCATTCGGTCCACCGGTCAGCGGTTACCGGATACAAATAGGTAGGGTAGGGTAAGAGAGTTTGTGCAGAGAAATATCTTTAGAGATTTCTCTCTACTTGGGATAGTCCGACTGGTGGAATACCTCCAGCCTACGGAAGATCACTTTTAAATAACCTTGTGTTGTGTTCCTGTGGTGAGTAAGGTTTCCAGAGCTCTTTGGGGTAGGGGAATTAAAAGTTGGCAAAACGCAGGTGATACCTACGGTATTACAAGCACCTATAAGTTACGGTAGCTGCTTACCATGAGGTGGGTGCTACTTGTTTGCTACTGTAATTTGTGGTATAATGAAAACATATGCGCGCTTACAACACTTCACATCCTTTAGAAACCCGTACTATAATTCCGTTGTGCGCACATTCCCACAACAGGAAGAGAGTTATCTGTCCGCAAGCATTTCAGTTCCAAGGCGAGCGGTTATTAACACTATCCGACTGATGGTAGAGAAACATTATGAAACTGGAATTAAATATTCTTGTAATACCGTCATCTAATAGTCAAATACTGCAACTATTTCTGAACGCAGTGATTACGCCCGTTACGTGTCCCGACTTTTACTCTTTGCCCAACAATAATTGAACATGTACAAAGCTAACATTATTAGGTACTATGGTATAACTTTTTATTTATATATTATATTCACCCCTTTTGGTATATGATATCCACAAATAACGTCATCCTCTTGAAGCGTCCGTCCATTGCCAATAACAGTGGAATACATTCTGCAAAAATATAATTAATGTGAAAAGTTATGCAAAAAATTGTTGCCACCAGATTATTTAGTTTATTAGACACCAGATTAATTATTTATTTTACAAACGCAAACGTATTTTCTATGTTAACAGATATGTATTAAAATAATATATAAGTATAAGTATATATTAGGGCGTTTCAAAAAAAATTTTTTTTTTCTCGGAACCACGCCTAAAAGTTTCGTTTAGATGCCAAACTAGGCCTCTGAAAATATGAGCTCTTAATATTAATATTAAGGTTGCCCGTATCGCACCTTTCGTTTTCCCATAAGAATAACACCATAATGAACCATAAATTGCTCTGCAATTTCCATTAAATATTTTTGTAGAGAACTGAACGCTCTAAAAGTTCTGATATAATCAAATAAGAATAAAATTGTTGCGGATATTCAAAATTATAGATATGTATATATATATATCATAAAAACTTCAAAAAATATATTGTTTTACGTACATTCGTAAACATTATCCTTATTATATATTATTTTAGATTCCTTTTATTTGATACTTTGATAAATTGCTTATACTTAAAACAAATTATATTTAATGGCCGCAGAAAACAACGTATAGTATTTAAAAAAACACATTCTGTATTATTCCAGCGATTGTTTGAGACTGTATGTCTTATAGAAAACATAAACACTTAAATAAATACTAAAAAATTATAAACAACCTCATATAACAAGTATATACACTCAACAGTTATATTTATACCATTATTGCAAAATATCGGTGCATCTTATAATAATCTTAATCTTAATCTATTTATAGTCGAATTACTAAAAACCGTACACAGTATATTTACAAATGTCAATATACCTGAAAACTTCTCGTACAAAAGCCTTAGTATAATGCAGCTTATCTAAATCAGCGTAGGTTATTGGTTTACTCGGGTCTGGGAAAATACGTTTGATCTCTTCAGCCATCTTCTCCTGCTGCTTTAGTCTTATGCTAGCCTGGTATAAGATAGAGCATACTGCCATGGATATCTGAAAAATTGCAAATATATTTTTGCCATTTTTTCTCACGTTATTCCGTCCCACATTTGTGCTTGGGGGCCTTTTTATACTTCCTTCAGAATGGATGACTCCAACAATTAATGCACTTTTATTATTTTACCAAATAAATGCGTATTGTGTAATAGTCTACATTAATCGGACAGGATCGCATAGGCGTTTCGAATATCATAACTAGGAAATTTAAACTCGCATTTTCTTTATGTATGTATAGAAAGGATATTTTTTTTTATTGAATGAGTACACGTACAAATTATATAAGAATTAATCACCAGCTATTTGATACTGGTAGAATTCCTTATCACTACTTAGTTTGACAACTACTTAGTTTTAGAATTTTCCCATTATTGCAGATTGGGTTCAATTTTCGTATTTTTGACAATTTTAATTAAACATAGAATAAATCTTTTTAGATTAGAAATTTATGTATCAGAGAAAGTATGAAAATAGTACCAGTCAAAGAGTAGTTGACGACTACAAGTTTAGCCTCGGTATGGGCATGTAATGAGGAAGGATGAAAATCATTTACCATAAGAATATTAAGTACAAAGCGGATATAGGAATAGAGGAAGATCGAAGCAGATATGGATGGATGAGAAATGTGTATAAAAAGTATGAATACTAAAATGACACTTGATAGAGGATAGCGGAAGAAGAGAACGTGTTCCACCGACCCTCTTTAAGTGGTATATGAATAAGAAGAAAAAAAATTAAGAACTGTTTTGGCTACATTTAAACACTCCAAATCATAGCTGGATTGTTTGCTTAAATTTAGTAGTTAGTCAAAATCTTAATAAGGCACAGGGTTTCATGTAGCCGAGTTTAGGACTCTAGAAATCAAAGACTAGCACTAAAGCACGCAAGTTAGGGCACCGTTTTTAGGAGTGACAAAATAGTTTATTTTGCTAAATTTCAGGAAATTAAATGGTATAGATATAAGTGTAAGATTAAGAACTATCTGTAACATTTATTAAACCTTCATTGCGGGCACTAACCTTTGTACAGAGTGTTGGAAGTAAAGGGAAATTAACCTTAACCTTGGGTACAAAATTCGTCAGAGCTATAAGAATCAATAGTTCTCATTATTTTGACAACAAAAACCTTATAATATATCGATCTTACCGTATCGATTCCAACAAGTATTAAATCGAGTGCCATGATGGTAGCAATCTTTGGATCTCCTTCGCTCTTTAACACTCTTTCCAGTAAGGACAGATCATCTTCTGACGTCTCTTTTTTCGTCTTAAGTCTTTCCAGGGCTTCGTTGATATACCGGCTGCATATTCTGTTTACATTTTAAAAGTTAAAACTTTTTGCGATCATAACTATTTCCCGCTTAAATTACAAGTTGATCTGTGCGTATATTTCGCACATTATACATGTAAAATATGTAGCATCTGTCATGTTAGTTAGACAAATTGGTAATAGATGGCGCCTTGAATAAATTTTCATTAGCATCAGATCAGATGGCATTCCTAGTAAAGAAGATGTATTTTTTTTTTAAAAGAAAACATTAATTAAGCAGGATTGCTTTAAAATTATGTTAGAACCAATATTTTGAGGAAGAATTTACGGAGATATGGCGTTTCCAGGAAAAAATAAAATAATAACTGTAACTTTAAAAGATTTTTCGTATTTAATATTAGATATGCAAAAATGTCACGTACAAATTAATGCTCAATCACAGGTTATAAGAAACTAATAATTTTATATACCTAATGAGTCACTTTTATATTTGCGGCGAATGATATATGCTTGAAATTAGGCATTGTACATTAGTTTTCGCGAGCTAGTGTGCGAAAGAAAGTTTTAGGGTCTAAATTGAATAAAATATTATTCATTTTTTTTATTTTTAGGATTTAATACGTAAATGTAAGTACTCACTCGACAAAGAAATTCATGTTGTTTACATATTTCGTCCATAGCGGTGTAGGTATGTATCTCCAGTATGGTGCCTTTAGCTCCAAAACTGCTACATTCCTCAGTGCATATTTAGCAGCGTCGATAATACGCTGGGGTTCTGAATTTTTGTTCAATTCTGGAGAAAGGCAACCCAACCTTACATCAAGTGCGACGCGGCCGATGCCTGAAATAATCAATAGATGGCGTTAAACCAATATTATACAAGTTTATAGAATACCAGTCGTACTTATAGGTTGGGAATAATAAGTAAAAGTAGCAAAAGTGGTCTTACAAACAATATTTATATTAATTTAGCAGAGTTACAACAATTCAATATAATTGTACCGGGTTGAAAACAAGAACGCTCTTTGTATCAACATGCTGAGTAATACTACCTCCGTAGAGAGTTAACACTATGTCTATTAAATACAATCTTCTTATTTTTAAAGGAAACTACTGATGGCACCATCTATGAAACATTTTTTTTTTAAATAATAAAGTCTCCTAGCTTATATTATTTATGCACTTAATGTAAAACAATGAAATATGATTTACTACAAATCTATAATAAAATAAAATTATTCAATTATCGAGTAACTTAATGGGCAGGTTATAAAACTGTTGAAAGAAATTACGTAGAATCAATATCTGCTTCTGGGTCGTTCCACATTGGTATATATAATTCCATGTTGACTGACCCTTTGTCTCCTTTTGCAAGGGAGCTCTTTAAAATTAAGTTAAGTAATAGTTAGTAGTTCATAAGTTGTGTAAAGCTTATATTACATAGGTGACATAGTCGCTAATGCGACTAAGCCTAAAAATAAAGAGAGAAAAAAAAATAGATATTAGTTATACAAAATTTTAATATGTCTAAAAACATTTTACGATAATTTATTATGCAATTAATACATAGTCATAGTTATTATTTCTGTACTACAGTAATACTTTAAATCAATAGATGGCGCTTACTCACGGTTTCATCCGTGTTAAATTTATTCGACCAACTTTCCACCGCGTCGATGCCAACGTACCCGTTTAACCTGTCGTAATTTTCACTTCCCATACTTGCCTACAGCTTTCCAGATTGCTTGACATTCATGGTCACTGCTCCACTCCTAAGGGCCGTAGAATGTAGTTATATAGCCTATAACCTTCCTTAATAAATATACCATATAATGCTAAAATATTTTTTGAAATCTAACTGGTAATTCAATCTCTAGAGATCTAAAGGCGCTAATTCTAGAGATTAGCGCCTTTAAACAAACAACAATCTACTGAATTCTATAATATTTTATGCGTTTTTATGCGTAGGAAATGTTATAAATGATGTGCACACCTCAATACAACAATTCGTACAAATATGGTCGTTACACCGCTAGGCCAATTCGATGACGAATATAGTCGTGAAAATCAGGACTTGCATTAACCGTGTATATTCTATCTCATTCTCTCGCAAGGTAAATTCTATAGACGTATGTATTTGACCCAATCACATGACACTTTGAGATCCCGCCAAAAAATGCCGCTATATCATACATTGCCTATATCATATATAAATAAAATGATTGAGGTATGCCGTTGCACGCGCATCACGCAAAAACTACTGGCTAGATTTTGTTTTTTTTTTTTTTGTTCCACTTCTTAGATTCTTAGTCATAATTAAAAAAAACGATGTCTTAATAAACAATAATTCTGTAGTCCATGCGAGCAGAGCCACGGGCACTGCTTGTTAATTATATAAATAAACACAAAAAAGGAAGAAAAATCTGATATAAATCTTAATATGTCCAAAATAATATGCTCTTTCATTATGGAGACTCCCAAGTTAGGACTAACTGTAATTTTAGGTCCACAATACTTTTGTTTTCGAATCTACGTATTTATGATAATTTGGCTAATTATTTTCTGTTCTTATAAATTTATAAAGCCTATACTTCTAACTATAGTTAAACATAATAACTCACACTCAAGCGACCACCTATGTATGTCATTGTCGAACTCGTGAGGTAAATCACCGTTTTCGTCTCGAGCATTCTCCATATACCTGTAATTATATGTAATTAAAACATACAACAAATGTATGCTAGACAATGACGTTATAACCAACTGACTGAAATGGTGTGGTAATTACTACTAAAACATACGTTAGTTGAAGCATGCATGATGTTCCACACCTCATTTTAAGTGACACCTTACCTGATGTTAAGTGACAATGTGGCCAAAGCTGGTAGATAACACGCTAAACCTAGACGAGCTAGCTCTCTGCTCTCAAGCGCATCTGACGAAACTATATGCGCTTGGCGACAGATTTTCAACTTGGTAGCTAGCCAGGCGAGCATTGGAAAATAACCTACCACCATGCTATTCTTTCATCACGATGTTTCATTCACTGAAATCTCAGGCTCATTGAGCTCTTTGGAGAGGGGGGTTCAAAGTGAGGTAGGGCTCAGACTCGTGGAATACTTGTACAGCCAAATAACTTTGTGTTATATTGTAGGATTTCCAGAGCTCCTTGGGGTAGGAAGTTGAAGGTCGGCAACGTGCTAGTTATACCTATGATATTACAAGCGTCCATAGGCTACGGTAACTGCTTATCATCAAGCTGGATGTATGCTAGTTTGCTATCTTAGTTATATTCAATAAACTAAGCTGTCATTGCTTTAATACCGGATAATAAATGAATACCTGATGAAGTCCTCTGTAACTAACTCGATCGGCGTCACATACTTCTTTACAGTCTGTGGCTGGAGAATCGGCCGTTGCACCTTTGAGCGAAATCTGCGCCATTTTTCACCGTGACTGTAAATAAATAAACATATTATCTCTATATATTCTTAATCAAAGCTGTTTTGTGTAGCAACGTTATAACTTAATTCTTCATCAAAATTAGTGATTTCGTTAATAAATATTTAAAAGCCTTTTACATTAGACAAGCCATCAAAATATATTCATCTAACATAATATCTTTATTGAAACACATATATATCTACGTTCCTCGTAGTAGTAGTCGCTTTCATAATCACAGAACCTTCTACCTACCTACTCAACAAATACTTAGGTCAATATTCGCCCATCTATCAAAAGTGCTATTGGTATAACAATACCCAAACTGAATTTGATATTTTCTATCATTCTTTAGCCTCAATAAAGTCTCAAATTAAACATTTTTAGTAAATAGTACCTATGTACATTCCGAAATTAATTTATATTATGTTAAATATTTTTAACTTTTTCTTTATAACGCATGTTAGTTTCACATTAAGTAGGTTAGAATTACAAAATCAAGTTTACCATTTTGGTTTTAACATAATTTAATTTACAATAATTATAACCAATTGTAAGAAATAAATTAAAAAAAACATGTGAATATCGCCATCTTTTAACAAACTGCGGAACTAACATGACAGCTATTAGATTGTTTACATTTAATAATGTGCTAAATATTCGCACGGGTCAGTTAGTATCATTTTTAATTAAATGTGATAAAAGTATTGTTACGTTTAGAACTCCTGTGTTTAGTGTCAAATTATAATATCATAAAAATACTATAGCACTATTTAGAAAGTGCCTGTAAAGCCCGACGCAACAAGTTCAGTCTTCAACTCAAATATCAAGTCGTCAGTCCTATCCGAATCCAGAACATGGCTCGTTAAAAACGATATTATCAACAGACTACATATGTTCGTAAACAAATGTGACGCATACTGGGAATATTCTACGCATGAATGTGGAGGTTGACTACCAAAAGGCCATCGACAAAGAGATTATTTTAAGAAAATGGAGATGGTTGGGCATGTCCTACAAACACCAGGTTAAAAGAATCACTTGTCTAAACAAGGTCTCATATGGCAGTCTACTGACAAAAAACGCCGGGTTAACCCCAGGTGCTTTGTCGAACCGGAAGCTGATTCAACTGATTTCCATTGAAAAGACCTAGAATATGCCACCCACGATCAAATTAAATAGGGATCTCTTCTGCGAGTCTTATGTGCCTGATGAAGGACTTCATATATATGTCATCATCATAGAGCCGTAAATAAAAATCCAGAATCAATATTAGTTTCTAGAAAGTCTAATGGCTCGTTCTCCTTATTTCTCAAAATAGCAGCTGAATGTTCGCGATTAGTACGCGGCTCGGTTTCACGTGTGACTAGAAGATTCCACCTCTCTTTAATAATCAAATATAAGCAGAGCGTTTAAGTTCCTTAAAGGAGATTTAGTTTTGGCTGCCAATCAATACGGACATGCGATTGGAAAAGTCGATCATTTCGACAGTTTCTACGATTAAGGAAGACTGCGTACTGCAACTAAAATCATTGTGGGCCTGTTGTAAATTATATGGATCTTACATTTTAGTACTTACTATATTATTCTTTTTGTGGAAATAAAAACTTCTGCACCCATAACCGGCCTAAATATATTTTTACACAAGTTTGAAGAATGTAATGGATTCTAATTAAGCGGTATTTACTAGAAAAAGCTGCAAAGAAACGACCTAATCTGAAAGTATATAATATATTCTAAGTACGTATAATATATCTCAGTACGTAGTCGGTATGCCTCGCATGTTATTAAGGTAGGCCGTCGTACCGCCAATAGCTCTGCCATTTCGATTCGGACCGCGATTTCTTTGAAGGAATGCTTGTCATGAATGATATACATATAGACGGCCGGTTTTTCTACTTTACTAGTTTTAACCAGCATCTTTACCTGTATCATAAAAAGTCCACAACGTAAGTAGGTAAGTCTTTCTTTTATTTATTCTTTGGGTGCCACAGAAGCACTTGCCAGTGTCAATGTTTTTAAGCCTGCGCAGTGTTTTAAAATTATAACTAACTATCTAGGGAGGTTTTGTAGTAACTCTAAATCCATGTTTCCAATTTATATTTATAATCCACTTCATGCATGCGCAATAACTAAAATATATCACTCATAATACCGCCAATATTACTTATTTATTTAATAAGTTATTAAATAATAACCTCAACGTGACAGCACAAGATCCCGCCAACAATTCCAGGTGAATATTTTAATTCCTGAAATCCTCTAGATTTAAAGTCCACAAAGCATTGTATAGACTTTCAAACCTCATGTTTTTAATCTACTTGAAAAAAAGGCGGAGTTCCCAATTCGAAAGTTTTTTTTTATGGATGTTCAGCCAAACTTCTTTGTTTATGAACCGATGATTATTTTTTCATTGGAAAGGGGATACCTCACGGGTAGTCCCATTTTAATTTCATTGGCATTGGACCATCGACTTCGAAGATATACCAGGGAACTCCACAAAGGTAACTCCCACAGAAGATCGCAGCTAAATGACCTAGTGTTGTGTTCCTGCGGTGAGTAGGGTTGCCAGAGTTCCTTGGGGAAGAGTTGGTTCAAGGTCGTCAGCGCGCTATAGATACCTAAGTTATTACAAGCGTCCATAGGTTACTGTGCCGCTTACCACCAGGCGGGCCGTATGCTTGTTTGCCACATTTGGCATGACTGTGAATCGATTCGGGGAAAAATATGCATTTGGGGCGCTTAAATGGGTTACGTTGATTAAACCATACAAGATAGGGATATCAAATGAATGTTCTATACATTATACATATCACCCACAATAAGCATTTTTATCTTTTAACTTTTCAGCGGGGGCAACACGATTCGCGCGTGCGCTCGACCGCGGGCACAGATAGTGTATGGTACGACCAAAATCAAAAGTTCTTTATTTAATTTAGACCCTAAGAAGGTATTTATGAATTTCAAAACATTAATAAAGGTTCGGAAAACGTCCCATTCATCGAGAAAAGCAGGCAAGAAACTCGATCTTGTTCATCATTTTAATATATATATTTTTTTATCTGTAGGGTCATATAAATGTTTACACTAAACTTAATAATCATATTAATTAATTAAATGGTGTCATTTTCAAACATTTTATAGGTATTTGTAAGTTATTATGTAGCGCTCCTCGAAACATACAGACAATTTATTTAGTTGTTGTTTATTTAGGTACTTTATTACGTAAATATGGAATTCATAACGCAAAGAATTCCAATCAAATAAAAATGTCGACTGCTTGATCCGTGTTTGATGTGTATTTTCTCATTCTGTGATCAGCATAATAAAAACCAGTTTCTGTAGACTCGACCACCTATCGAGAATTGAATATTTATGTCGTTCACAACATAATATTTGCATATGGGGAGAAGTCAACGAACTTTGCAGTTAAAGTTCGGAGTGTATAGTTTCCTAGATATAAATTAATTTTGAATGTTGCTTTTGAATTTTGAATCGGAAGGAATCGAAAATCAGGCTCAGTACAACTGTGAAGTAAAAAAAAATGTTGTCTATTTATAGCTAGGTGACGACATACTGTTAAAGTACCGCTTAAGCTTTTAATATTAGAAGAATATTCTATCCACGTGACATTAGAAGAAAAAGAGGCCACATTTTGAAGTTCGAGATTTAAAAATAAATAAATAATTTTTGGCTAAATTATTTTTAACGACCTTATCGTAAATTTTGAAAAAATAAAAGCTAGCCATAAGTAAAGATTATTTGAGAAGTAAAGTCAATTGCCAAGTTAGGAAAAAGAAGAAGAGTATGCGCACAGAAAAATACGTTGTTATCAAAAATAGCGCTCATGACTGGGAATTATTAAAATTACAAACATGCCTTATGCTAATAAGATTTTAATCGGTTAATAGAAATTATATTTTTAACTCTTCTAGTCATTTTTACAAAGCATAATACTGCATTTCTGCTGTCTAACAATACTTTTTCAATTTATTTTATGAATTAATTAATTAATTTAAATAATAGTCGCGGTACCGATGCTATACAACTGAAAACCAATCGTCATTATTATTTAAGAAACTGCATCAACATATTTTTCATTTAGAATATGGATGCGGTTACCATAAGGTAAAACCCCGAAAATTATTTCCAAAAAAAGGCTTCAATTTTTGGTATGGCGAGTTTTTTATTCCCACAGAGCAAAATTACATGTCAAGTGTTACTAGTTTATTGTATTTTTAAAATAGTGATGTCACTAATAGGAAGTAATCGTAAAACCGTACTAGATATTATACCTATTTATAAATTTCTATGAAAAAACACTAAACCCTTCAAATATGACAGCCAAATAAAGGAAGCCAAATCGGGTCTCTCGTGGGCCAACCGATGCGTCTTCCTTCTTTTTTTTTTGTAATTTGTTGGGTATATATGCATTTTATAGTTTCCCATAAATTTGCACAGTAAAATATCCGGTATGTTGAATAATATAAAATATTGCAATTAAACAATAAAAACCCTCAATTCAGTATTCAAAATCTAACGATTAAAATGTACGGTAGTACAACAGTACAAAAATTAATGTAGCAACATTATTTTCAAGTTTGACATTAGTGATTGTCAATTTACTCCGTGGGTTTAAAAAACCCTTTATAGTAATATGTTTATTGAGTAAGTTATGCGTCTGGTAGACCGTTGTATTCCAAATTTATGACGGTTTTACGACCGCAAAGTGACTGAGTACTCACACATGGACTAGCTTATTACAGTTTATGCGTGTTTTTAAAGTTATTGAAAGTAGTTAAAATTAATACTACGAATAAATTATGGATATTTGAATATATTGTGCCGGCGCATATCATTGATCATGAGCCTAGATTAAATAATGTATTGTATAGTGTGATTTAGTGTGGGTAGACTTTATTTATTACGATGCTATGAGAATGTATAAATATACGAGGTAAGATACACAGCGAAAATATGTCCGATCCCCGGCATGGAGCCATCGAGCCCGCTGTTTGTGCGATACACACAGTAGATAAATAAGTTCTGTAAGGGTCACTCTTTGGGCTAGTGGGACTTAGCCAAATTGACAGATTACTAAATACATATACGCATGCTTTTTCTTACCCCCAGAAAGAATATATGTAGGTATTTTTAGTTAGATCGAATTTACGGATAGAGAATTAGACAGATCGCGACTTTTTTAATGCACTGCAACAGCCTAATCCGAGCTTTGGCCACTTTGGCATCCTTACGCTAGTTGCCCCTTTTGACTCGGCTAGAGTGACTTCTGTGCTCGCCCTCAAGCCTGGTGAGGCTGTAAAAGCCTTTAATTATTACAGGGTCCTTAAGAATAACAGTGTAGTCAGTTCGAAAAAAAAGCGATGGCTTTTGGCATCAAGCTGTATTAGAGCGCGGACGTCACTTAACGGCTACTAACATTGCGGTTTATATTTGTGTAAAGCTATTTAGTGAATGAATTTTTCCCTCACTTGGTTCCAAGAACAGCTATATATATGCCTCATATGTAATCGTGCTTGAAAATAATCACGTAAATTCACGTGTAAGTTATAAATGATCAGCATTCCATTATTATTAGATTTCCGTACATTCAATACAATTTCCATAACTCGGATATTCCCGTTTCAAAACTGGTCGTATAAGTTCATATCAATGCGTCATGCGACACGCGTTAAATTGTCACATCAACTTGAAATTAAGTTATTTCAAAGTTCAAACAACATTCGAGTGTTTGAAGAGATCATTGCCGTGAGGATGTTTGCTTTGTTTGTGTGATTTAGAATCGATTCTGTGTTTGTTCGCGAATGTTACATTCACACGATATTGACAGTAGACATTCCATATGCGAACCATTGGAAATTCATTTACAAGGTTACGAAGGCGTGTTTTTTTTTTGTTTGGTTGTTATTTACATAGAAATTCTTGATGTCGTTGTAACTAGGATCGCTAATTTCGAGTTATTTAAATTAGAAATGAAACTAAAATAAGCTAAAAATATTGCAATAATAGCTCAGTGGTAGCGTGTACGGACACCGCGTCAATCGACGTTAGTTCAATCCTTGCAATGACAGGCACATTGTTTTCGGTGAAGGAAAACATCGTGATGAAACCATAACATGGTGGTAGAGCTTTTTCTAATGTTCGCCTGTCTAGCTACCATCCTCAAGTTGAAAATCTGCCGCCAAGCACCTATAAGTGTATTTTGGCAGTTGCACTTCAGAGTCATCCACCCACTAGGCTTAACATGTTACCATCGTCACTTAAGATCAGGTGAGATTGTGACCACAACTCCTAAACCTACAACGATAAAAAAAAAAAGTTTTTATCGAACGTAGCCAACTAACATAACCCGCCATGGTGCTCCCATGGCGTTTAGGCGTGTTACTTACGGGGATCAAACAGTTCATATCCAGTACTTAAGCGGGGTAGTAAGATCTGTACCCAACCCAAACCCGGGTGAAGCTGTAAAAGCCGTTCGAGGCTCCAGAGCCCTACTTTCTAACAGTATAGTCAGTTAGAAAAAAAAACTGTACCCAACTGTACCAACCCTACGCCATGCACATGGTGATAAATCCGTCACCGTTACTCTATTTTGGATTGTACTGTTTTTACTTAGAGGCTAGAAAAACACAGTGGCTGAGTGTCACAAAGACTGGCGTGCCAGTAAAAAACGTTTTTAAGGGGATTTTTAATTTAGTCAGATCGCGACTTAATTGCATACGCGCAACAGTCCGAGCCGAGGTCCGGCCACTTTGGCACCCTCGGATGTTGTTGCTTAGCTTTCGTGGCTGAGTGCCCTAAGCGCTCGCCCCCAAGCCCGGTAAAGCTGTAAAAGCCGTAAAGGCTCCAGGGCCCCTCAGGCTAACAGTGTAGTCAGTTCGAAAAAAAAAAAAAAAAGGTGGAATCTTCTCGTCACACGTGAAACCGAGCCGCGTACTAATCGCGAACATTCAGCTGCTATTTTGAGAAATAAGGAGAACGAGCCATTAGACTTTCTAGAAACTAATATTGATTCTGGATTTTTATTTACGGCTCTTAAAGGGATTTTTAAAACAATTTCTACCTCACTACACATATGAGGCTTTGGAGCCACAGGTTTACAATAGCTCTCATCTGGGCTTTTCTTTGTTAATTACAGAATGCCGTGGGTCGAGTAGACGCGCGAATCGTACTGTCCTCGCTCCCAAACACGGCGATCGCCCGCCGGTCTTTTTAAAAACAAAAATACTTATTGTGGATGATCCTTAGAAGATAGACATAAGCTATTGCTGACTTTTTTGTAGGTCTTTTGAAGATCTACAATTATGTACAACATTATTTTGATACATCTCTTATAGTTTACTCAGCGTAAGTCCCAAAAGCGTATTTTTTCCGATTTGATTCACCATTATCATCACTGCTTATTTCGTATATTACTTTATATAACAAAATATATCCTATAACCTGATCAGATAACATAGCTATGAATTAAAGGAAAAACTATGTAAATCGGATAAGTAAGTGGTTTGCGCGTGAAAAGAACATAAACGGACAGACATACAACGAAACATTGAGCTTTATAATAAGTATAGATGAGTTTTTTACGATTAAATACTAATATTAATAAGTTCAAGAGATTGTTTGATCATTTGTTTGAATTCGCTAATATCTAAAACTGCCAGTTAGATTAAAAATCCACATATTGGTGTATGGCAAAAAAAGTAAACTGTTCCAGTTTCGAACATTCTCTTCTCTTTTCAAGTTTAAGGATCTTTACTTTGGTAGAGAGAGATACAAACAAATATGACTTGGAAGAAGCCCTTTATTCATTTCAAATATAGTAATGGAAAGAGATGGCATCATGTAACAAGGTTGTTATTTTCGAACCGGTTTTTGGAAGTGTTTAAATCTCTCTGGAATAAGAATAGGTGGAACAGGTTTCTTATTTTACCTCATAGCCCACCCTCATCTATACATTATAATAAAATTGAAGTGTCTGTTTGTATTGTTAAATTAACAGCTTTTTACTAAATGCATATGTAAGTGTATAGGTAGTGTACTTATAACAATACACCAATTTTTAAAGTTTGTGTCTGTCTGTCTGTTTGTTCCGACTAATATCGAAACGGTTGCACCATTTTTGTCGGGAATTTTACTGGCAGCTAGATGATGTTATAAGAAGCAACTTAGGCTACTTTAATTTTCGATACTGTAAGTCACGAGAGCGGAGCCGCGGGCACAGCTAGTTGTAAAAAAAAAGAAAACGAGCCTTACAATAGTTGCATATGATGTGTAACATGTGACATGTTATCCTACTATGAAATTGGGATGAAATATATGTGAAGTCAATTTATTCGTCATATTAAGTATTGGTCGAATATATTCTAAGCATGGAAATTTAATATGTAATTCTATATTAAGGCACGCGCTTGCTCGCGCAAGTTTAATTCTAGTCGAGGTAAATACGCATTAGTAACTTAAATCTTGAAAAAAAGATCCGCACTATTTATTCGAATAATTCCATTTACTTACTCGCATTTAGAATGATGAATTTTGTCAGGCGCTTAATAGTAAAGATAATTATTAATATAGTTTACACATATAAATATAACCTCAGATGAGTGCACATATCATGCGTTCTTCTCCTCTATTTCCCTTTCTCTTTCTCGTCACACACACGCATACACTATGTTGGCCGACAGTACGTCGTGGTACCAACATCACGCAAAATGGGTTGGCACCATCTCACAGCCATCTCTCCACCATCGCGAGCTTATTGGTCAAATCAAATAGCGTGCATTTCCCCGGTTTCCTGTAACACATTTCCGTCCCTTTTCCAAAATCACTCCCACAAAAAATATCCAGCAACCGAGAGGAACGATATTACACATCAATAAATCTTAGAACCCGTGCAAGGTTCGACTGATAAGCCCGGTGATGCTGTAAAAGCCTTTAATAGTTCCAGGACCTTTAAGGCTAACAGTGTATACAGTTCGAAGAAAAAAAGAAAAAAAAGATTCGACTACTGATTTCAACGCCACACGTATTCCTACCGCAAAGCACTCAAGTTTTCACGCTAAACACATACACAGGTCTCAGATGTTACCAGCCAATAACTGCCTTCAGGAATGCGATCCTTTTAATGTTGGTTATTCATAGCTGTATATATTCCTATAATATTGAGTCCTTCAAACGAGTCATGAAGGGCATTTCAGCAAGCCGGCATGATATCAACGACTGTCGATGATATTTGTGTCACCGATGGTCGCCATTGTTTGTGGACTGTACCGTACTTACAATCAGGTCCCGTACAGCCATTTTTACAAGCTAGTACAAAAAAAAAACTCCAATGACAACTTCAAATTAAGTCTTTTTGTTACCAAATACAATAAAATTGAGATAAAATCTTACGAACGGAACTTCTTTTGTTACCACACAAATAAATTACGCAAAACCAACATCAACGTTTTGAAAGCGTAATTCGGAGATTCAACTTGTGTAGAAGTTTTCAAATCATAGCAACTGTGTCGGAATCTTGTTCTGTTGCTTAACTTACACATATGTAGAAATATGTATATTTAGTGTAATTAATAATACAACAAAATGTGGAATCCTTAAATTTAACGCTTAATCAATAATAATACTAATATAATAGGGCTACACGGAGTTTAACACGAGTGAAACCGTGGGGCACACATAATGGTCTATATATACTGCACTGTAAACACATGAAGGTAACATACTCATTTAGAGTAAACGCGGCCGGCAAGATATTTGAAGTATACGTTTTAACAGACATCTATTGCTGTCGCTCTTTTTCCGAAATACCCAATAGCGCGCGAGAGAGAGTTATCTGCGGTTACGCAGATCGGACTGATTATACCTATCTAAAATATAAATCATAACTTTGTATTCCTTTGTTTCCTCCTGCAAAAATGAGCCGATTTTAATATTTTTAAAAACAATAAAGGGTGCTATGCTTATGCAATAATTATAAGTATAATATATAATTCTTGTAATAATTAATTTTAGGGAAAAAAAAATAAAACAGAAACATGGCAGTTGTAATACTATTTTATTGACTAAATTCTGCCTGTATTTAATTTCTAAGACTAATGCTGAGCGGAACTTGAGTTTAATGCAGTTTTAGTTTCAGCTGTAGGGACGGACCTTCTAGGCACCTAAGGCTAAGGTCATCCCTGGCCACTTAAATAAATTATCAACTCTCGGGAGCTATGACGTGTAACCCTGAAAAATTATCACATTTTAGTTATTCCACGAAGGCTGCGGTTTAGTTCATCTTGCAAGTCATGTTCTGTCAGTATGACTATGCCGTGGTAGTTTTTAACTGTAAGTTTGTTTTTTATGTTATGAGATTCAATACAAACAAATTACCGCGTAAGGACTATATGAATCATACTATAAATTATTTCTCTGTTAATTCTTCATCAAAAAAAACACACACACAAAAACACCTACGTCGTCAATCGTGCACTAGTGGTCTGACATCAACTCATGTGAAAACTGAGTTCGACCGGTTTTCATGCAGGATCAGGTATAACCTATTATCAGGCGACGGTTTCCGACGAATCAATTGATCCGGCACAGTGGTACGGGGCCGTAACTTACAGCCTCAAAGCATATCACTTCTGGGAGGTAGGACATAACAATTATGTTCTACTGGATTGCGGCCACCATACACCAGACACCATACACACTTAGGGGTCATTCAACTAATATACCCACACTTTCAATAGGATTTTTTTGTATTATCTGACACTGTTACCTTTTGCATATTGATATTGAGAGATGTGACCGCGATTTCATACAAGCCACTGAAGGGTTACACCATCCACCTCCTGGCTCCATCACCAGACCTTTGTCACCAAGCCCAATCTATTGTACTTCTCAAAACAAATCATATGAGCCTAAACTCGAGGGGTTTACTAGTAGCCACTGAAGTATTCCACTATCCATCTCCTAGCTCCATCATCAGATCAGCTCCAAGATACCAAATTATAGTGTTGTCATCCAAACTACATATACATACAAAGTTTTATTTTGATACGACAACTAGAAGTAGGTTAAAATTGTCTTCTAAGATTTTATTACATTGTTTTTAGTTAGTCAATTACAAGTGAAGCTAATATAAGCGTATTAAAAAAATCTCATCAAATAAACATACTGTTCAAAATAAAACGGGACTTGCATATGCGAATTGCATAAAAGCCTCTAAAATTTTATAATTAAAAAACCAAATAACCAACTGTATTTCTGTAAACATGCATTGACTAAGGTCAAGAACGCATACGTCACATGTTCACTTTCACTTCCTACTTGGTCACTTGAGTGCAGACTTTACAGGTTTTGAACTTAAATATAATTATCAAGTATCCCGTATTCACTCGTATTGTGTACAGAACTCATATGCCTTAATATCGAATCGAGAAGTCACTGGTTCGATATCTATATAGTGGAAACTTTTATGGGATGAGCATGATTTCATCTCTTTATCTGAGTATTTAATGTCTATATTTATCTTCTATACAAATTATAATATAGTCTCTCTGTCTGTCTGTCCGTTTATGTTCTTTTCACACGAGAACCCCTTATCCAATATGCATATTTTTTTTTTAATTCATAGCTATGTTATCTGGACAGGTTTATAGGATATATTTTATGAAAATACGAAATAAACAGTGACAATAATAAAATTGTAAATCAATTCGGAAAAAATACTCATTTGGGGTGCTTAAATGGCTTACACTGAGTCAACCATACGAGATACATTAAATTTATATTCTACATCATTGTAGATATTGAAAAGACCTACAAAAAGTCATCATACTAAAGAGCAATATTTTTGTAGAACATTATATTTACGTATCACGAGCCATTACGCCAGCGCACGCGGATAAGGCAGTCATGTTGCGCTATTTATTCCGACTTACTTAACAAAAATCAATATTTAAGGCTAGCTGTGAGGTATAGCCTACTATTACATATACAAAAAGAATTTTTCGAATTCGACGGGTATTTTCAGCGATTAGCTTATTTAAACAAAGAAACAAAAAACTCTTTCGTTTTATTAAATATTTTTTTTAGTTCCTACGACACCCCTATAATTTTACACGTCCCATCCATCTGCGAGGAGTTTCCCAAACAACCCCAAGCTATATTATTTGAAAATACCTAAATTTAAATTAACTTACTTAATTTTACCAAAGCTTCCCTTCTCTTTTTCTTTCTTACCCTACCAAAGCTAGCCTTCTCTTTTACTTCTTACTCTAATATTTAATTCTTTAACATGCTACATGAAGTGCTTAAAATAATATCCAATACATATTTCAATTCACATATATTACTGTTGCAATTCCGGGTGTGTCGCAAACGACAGGTCGGGTTCTAAAATTTCAAATAATTACTAAAACAAGAATAAGAACTAATGAAGGTTGTAAAATTTGTGATGTCAAAAGCTAATTTTTTATAAACTTATTAGCCAATAAACTTTAACAGAATATTTGAGATTAATAATTAAAACAACAATTAAAATTCCAAATTATAATTTGAGGTTAAATATAATTAAATCTAATATAAATTTGAGTAAAATTGAGGTTTAAGGATATTGCAACAGTAGTTAGATTTCTAATTTGTGATGTCTTTCCTATTTGTTCCTTAACCCAGCTCTTTTTGCAACGTCTTCTGTAAAGTCAAGGAAGGCGTTGCGATGCTCCACATCTAGCATCAGAGTGAGCAAGGTATCGAGTCCAATTTTGACTCCAGTGCGGCACTCGAGGTCGTACGTACGTAATTAAATTATATTTAATTATATACTATTGACAAATTCTAATGTATGCAGTGTTAGAAGTAGCTTAATCTTATTTTGATGAAGATTTTATTTTTTTAGTAATTCTTTCTAACTTTTTACTTGTTTATAAAAATCCGTGTAATCAGTATTGAAGTTTATCTGGCGCTGTAATATTGACTTTTTTTTTCGAACTGACTATACTGTTAGCCTTAGAGGCCCTGGAGCCTTAACGGCTTGTACAGCTTTACCGGGCTTGGGGGCGAGCGCTTAAGGCACTCAGCCGCGAAAGCTTTGCAACAACATCCGAGGGTGCCAAAGTGGCCGAACCTCGGCTCGGACTGTTGCGTGTATGCAAATAAGTCGCGATCTGACTAATTCCCTAGTAATATTGACTTCGGAGTCTCCGACTATAGGCGATTTCTTGCATCGGTTCACTGCATGACTCGATATTAATGAAAATCATTTTTCCCAGTTGTGTTGTGGCTACGTATCGCTAACTAAATATACTCGCATAATTTAGTAAAATATGGAATTTTTATTGCATTTAAAAAGTGAAACCACATCTCTACTGCCACTCTATGTACTTATAGTATATGACTTGCAAGATGAACTAAATCGCAGCCTTCGTGGAATCACTAAAATGTGATAATTTTTTCAGGGTTACACTTGATAGCTCCCGCAAGTTGATAATTTATTTAAGTGGCCATGGAAGACCTTAGCTTTAGGTGCTTAGAAGGTCCGTCTGTACAACTGACACAGCATTAAACTCAAATTCCGCTCAGCATGAATGTCTGAGAAATTAAATACAGGCAGCATTTATTTATTTATTTATTATGGTTATCCAACATAACTTAGCAGTATACGTGATTTATAAAAACTATTCATACAATAAAATTAAAATATAAAGCCGATATTTAGTCAATAAAATAGTTATTACAACTGCCATGTTTCTGTTTTGATTTTTTTTTCCGTAAATTAATTATTACAAAAATTATATACTTATAATTATTATAAAAGCATAGATAAACTCCTTTTATTGTTTTTAAAAATATTAAAATCAGCCCATTTTTACAGGAGGAAACAAGGGAAAACGAAGTTATGATTTATATTTTAGATAGGTATAATCAGTCCGATCTGCGTAACCGCAGATAACTCTCTCTCGCGCGCTATTCGGTATTTCGGAAATAGAGCGACAGCAATAGATGTATGTAGACGTATACTTCAAATATCTTGCCGACCGCATTTCCTCTAAATGAGTATGTTATCTTTATGTGCTTCCAGTGCAGAGTATATAGACCACTATGTGTGCCCCACGGTTTCACCCGTGTTAAACTCCGTGTAGCCCTATCGTTGTTCCACTTTCGGTACTTTCTACAGCTTGCCAGATTGCTTGACGTTCATAGTAACTGCTCCGCTGCTTAGAGTCGTGACGTGAAGTTATATAGCCTATACTTTTCCTTGTAAGTGTAAATTTTTCGTTCCTGAATGGTAGTTATAGCGCGTTTAAAAAAAAAACTCTTCAGCTTTGCTACATTATATACATATGTATTGACAAATTCTAATGTTTGCAGTGTTAGAAGTAGCTTGATCTTATTTTTATGAAGATTTTATTTTTTAAGTATTTCTTACTGACCTTTTACATTTTTATAAAAATCCGTGTAATCGGTATTGAAGTTTATCTGTAGCTGTAATATTTATTTCGGAGTCTCCAACTACAGGTGATTTCTATCATCGGTCCGCCGCATGACTCGATATTCATTAAAATCATTTTTCCCAGTGGCGTTGTGGCTAGATATCGCAAACTAAATATACTCGCATAATTTGAGTATAATATGGCATCTTTATTTCATTTCAAAAGTGAAACCACATCTCTACTACACAGTCTTTGTCCTCTAAATATTTTTGTTGATACTTTCAACTTGAAATTAACTGTCGTTCACAATCTTCACAACTTTTTCTTCCTTCCCCAGCACAGCCAAGTGAATTGGCATGAGCATTTGAAATTTCGAGACCGCGCGGAAAATCGGGGTAAAATAGTACTTTGTCGAGACGTCGCGCGTCGCTCTAGACAGAGGATGTAATAACTTTGACTGTCCCGATATATCGAATGGCAACTCTACTCATGGCTCATAAAAAATAACAAAAAGGATTATTATAGTGAAATATTCCCAAAACAGCCTTCAGTTTTAAAACATAAAATTTATTTTTTAGCAAGTTTTGAACAAGTTACCTGCATATAACTTAGTTTCAGTTAGAGCATTAGCCATCACAATATCTAGTGTTTTATAAACTAATATATGTATTTGTAAACACATCGTGTGTCGAGTCATTCAACTAGTGAACGAACGCTTTCGCTGCGGCCCGCTTCACAAGTATGCCAAGTATCAACCGATATTCACAGCCAGAAATTACTGTTTACTTGATATTGTTGAATTTTCAAGGCTATCACAGCGTTACATTCTACGTGTGACTGGGTAGTAATCATAAATGTCTTGAGGTTTATATATTAACGATATAAATGGCCCTTCGAGATTTATCGCGAATCCCGTAACCGTAATTTTATTCATTTCAAATAGTTTTTTCATATCATTTCAAACAAAATAATTTATGCTACTTATATGATTTATGAAATTAATAATGGTAAATGCAACAAATTTAATTTCATTTTCGATAATATTAAATATCATAATATGCGTTTAAGACAACACTAGCTGTTCCCGCAGCTCCGCTCGCGTGGACTACCGAATGCCGTCGGTAGAGAACACGCGCGAATCGTGCTGCCCCACTTAAAAAACGGAAGACACACATGCTTATTGTGGGTGATCCTTAGTATACAGATAATCATCAGTTCTTATCACAAACTTTTATAGGTTTTTTTAAGATCTACAATTATGTAGAACATTAATTTGATATATCGTATGGTTTACTCAGCGTGTTTAAGCGCCCCGAGAGTGTGTTTTTTCCGCATCGATTCACCAATATCTTCACTGTTTATTTCGTACATTACTTTATGTAACAAAATATATCGTATAACATGGCCAGATAACATAGCTAGGAATTAGAGAAATGAGCATGTTAATCGGATGAGTGGTTCTCACGTGAAAAGAACATAAACGGACAGACAGAGAGATGTTAAGTTTTATAATATGTATAGGTTTTCATAGTAGCAGGGCAAAGTAACGGCACTATGCTTGATGGTAAGCGCAGTACAATCCAAAAACAATAGCAACCACAATGATATCAGCAGTACATCGCCACTACCACAGATATACCACCAACCCGCCTTATTTCTTGATATAAGTACCTACACCGGCTAATTGTTACACTGATGACATCCGCTAATACTGTTGTCGCAGTCCATGCGGACACAATTTTCGTATCCTACTACACAGCAAATCATTATTCCTTATCTTTGGCACTGCTCGCTTGGAAGATAGAAGAACGCGTAGTACTTACAAAAATTGTATTTTCTTAAAACTATAATATCTTTTTATTCAATTATATATCGTTAGGTAAGGACCAAGTATCTAAGGATTAAAACAAAAAAAAATGATGGAAATATATACAAAATGAAAGAAAAAGATGTATTAAAAGTCAAAAGTCATTCTTATATGATTCCTTAAAAATACATTAAAATCGATCAAGTTTTGAAGGAGGAAATATGAGAATACGAAATTATGATTTCGTCTATTATAGATAGGTAAACATTCCGAGCACCATTTGTCTCTCTCGCTCTCGTTTCGCGACAGCGCGACAGCAACAGATCTCTGTTAAAATCTATAGATATCTTGCCGATCGCGTTTTCTCTTAACAGCACAGTTATATTTTATACACGTCATCACTCGAAGTATCCTTCGGGTAAATCCTTGTTACAATCGTCTAAATATAGATACAAAATGACAAAGCACGTGTAAATTGTTTAAATATTAAAATGCATTTACATATTAATACGGCACATAGTACAGTATTTATGTCGTACAAAATTGATAACCTCTGAGCGCGTAAGTGTTAACCGTTGAGAAAACATGACAATTCATGGTGCGAATTCATTTCAATTATGAAGTCTTTTGAGGTGCAAATTCGATATAAATGGTAAAACAAATCTGCTGAACAAAGTAATACCTACTACGGAAATAACTTTTATTTTTTATTCATAAAGTTATACGTCGCCTAACTAGGCCAACTAGGCTATAACTATACACCTGATGGTAAGAGGCTATCATAACCTATGGATGCTAATAAAATCATAGGTATTACTAGCCGACCTTGAATTCTCTACCCCAGGTAACTCTGGAAACCCTACTCACTGCAGGAACGCAATACACAAGGTTATTTGGCTGCGATTTTCTGTAGGGTGGAGGTATTCCAGGTATTCCACTGGTATTCCACCAGTCGAACTGCACCAAGTAGAGAGAAATCTTCAAAGACATTTCTCTCTGCTTTAACTCTCTTCTCTCAAAAAATGATTCAATTTTTACGATGCGCGCCCTTTTAGGTACCTGTACCTACTTTGTCTACACCATGAAGTTGTTTGCTAAAACTCTTATTTTTACTGTAGTTATACTATATTGGGGATAATAGTTCAAATAGGCCTCATTTAGCTCATTTGTATTTGATGTATTTAAACTAGCAAATTATATTTAAGTGATTATAAATTCACGTACATTTTTTTTATAAAACGTATTTTAAAGCATCGGCAACGTGCATGGGATACTTCTGGTATTGCACGCGACCATAGGCTGAGGTGACCGCTTACCATCAGGTAGAACACACATTGCTTGCCACCGTCGTGGTGTAAAAACAATCTCGAGAGGTGTCATAGGCCAACCGGTAGGAAAGAAGTTCGTTTCGCAATATAATAAGTGTTATTATACAAGCATAGTGAAGGAAAGGTAATACAATTTTATATATTGAATAATAAAATTAGTATTTGCTATTAAAGTTATGAAAATAAACATTTTATTATTAATTATTATTATAAAAATATAAACAAATTTTAACATCCTAAATCAGCGAGACTTGAACTATCTAGGCCAATTCGACGACGATCGTAGTCGTGAAAATCAGGACTTACATTAACCGGTATATCGGTCGGTGGTCGCAGTCGGACTCTTTTCCTGTGTAGCTCCTATCCACCAAAGGCCAGATAACGAATTTGGTTTCAAAAATATAACTTTTCACGTCTGTTTGAAAAAAGAGAGGATATAATTTTGTATTGCTCTGTTAACGGACGAAGAAGAAGCTAGTTCGAGTTTTCGCGAAATCTATTTTAAGTTTGCGTTATTTGAATCTATACTGTGTAATATTGGTGGCATTTGGCGTAATATACTTTTGTTATTATGCACAAGGGAAGTGAATCAGAATAATAATATAGAACATGAATTCTGAAATGTCACAAAAACTCCCTGGAAAGTTCTAACAAGAAGGCGACCATTTTATTAGAACGCTGTTTAAAAATTACATAATGATACAAGTAAGGCCTTAAGAACTTGTATTTAGTGGCCAGAAACAAAAAAAACAAGCTAGTGTATAACTACGAGAATATTGAATAAGGATCTAAATACCTTAAGGTAAGGGCAAGTAGATACCTATACATTGTTTGGTGTTCGCATTACGTGCACCGGCACTAATATATCGAATACGCGTTGCATAATTATTACTATAGTTCTGGAACAGTTTATGCCTCGTTGTCAATTGGTCATGTAACATTGATTATGAATACGAATAAGTATCAGCTTTAAGGATTTAAAGTGAGAAAATAAATCAGCTATGGTGTAACTCTTTTTACTATAAAGGGGAAAATGTATCTGTAATGAGCTATTTATCATTGGATCATACTCTCATTTGATAAAAGTGGCTATTAGCCAAAGTTGATGATACGATAGCCTATATAAGAACTGGATCCCCGCGTGAAGACGTCATAAGACACCAGTAGGCAGATTTATAATTTAAAGGTATGTTTTTTTTTTAATTCTTAATAGATTTAGCGTTATAGCCACAATATCACCTAATGGCAATTGGTACAAGATGGTAACACTCTAAGCCTAATGGGGAAACTGACTCTCAAGTGATGATGCTAAAAACACACCTATAGGTGCTTAGCGACAGATTTTCAACTTTAGAGTGGTGGCTAGCCAAGCGAGTATTAAAAAATGCCCTTACACTAATATGACTTCATCACAATATTTTTCTTCACTTAAGTTTATTATCGGATACGAGTCCACGTAGATCGAAGAGGAGTTCAAATGGCCCATTGGCTTTATTTATTTAAACTTTATTGTACACCATAAATTTCAAAAATTCATTAAATACATAAAATTTGTTATTGTTACAAAGGGCGGCCTTATTGCTGAAAGCAATTTCTTCCAGGCAACCTTTGGATGGATATGTTTTAAGGACAAATTAGAGCTAGTATGGGTGTAACGAGAACAACGTACTTTAAATAATGTAATACAATATAAAGTTTATCACAAATAATATATGTAGATACTATAGTTAAGGAAGAAACAAATATATGATATATAGACTATATTATTATTATATATAACTATAGTACAAACATATACTATATATATAATTACTAAAATACATTCTAATACAAACAGAATATCATATAATTACACATGTGTATAATATTAAAGCCCATCAAAGCTACAAACCAATAAGAGCAGATGAAGCCGATGAAAAAGATATAGTTATAATTAGCCTTAAACCTCAGATTTGAGAATTGGCTTAAATCTTATATTAATGATTAGTCTTCACGCAGCGGAGACCAGTCATTAATCTAAGGCTTCAGGTAATATAAATGAGACTTTTTTATTAATTTAAAATCTAGACACAAAACTATTAATAATAATAAAATGCTACATATCGAAATGGAGGTTGCTAACTATGGCCCTTATAAGAAATTTCAAAATCAATCAAAGGGCAAAAGGCTGTCCTCGAAGTTTCTCCGTGTGATCGAATCAGAAATGAGGGTAGTTACATAAGAACCAAAGCTACCGAGCGACTTAGCTCTACGAATTACTAGGCTAAAGTGGCAGTGGACAGAGTACATTGCTCGTAGAACGGATGACCTATGGGGCCGAAGAATTCCCGAGTGGAGACCGCAAACCGGAATACATAGCGTGGACAGACCTGATAGACCGACAACCTAGTAAATGCCTATATCCAGCAGTGAATATTTTAGCTTAAATGATGATTTCAAAATGTAAATAGAAAAAAATAGATCGGTATTCAAGTTTGCAAGTTTCACGGTAAACTTTATCTCGGCACGAACGAAAGTTATCTGTTTTTGTTTCCGTACCGTGAAACTGTGGAACCATCTCCCGATTTGTATGTTTCCTCCTTTTTACGACATCGGGTCCTTCAAGCGTAACGTGAAGAGATATTTACAGAGCATGACAGTGACGACCGCCAATGGATTGCCGATCTCTCGGTGTTCGCCGTTGTTTGAAAGAAAGAAAGAAAATAAATTTATTTCTTATTTACACATAAAGTAAAATAAGCTTAAAACATCACTGGCTTGAGCTGTGTTTACCATAGAGACAGTGTCGTCAGTTAAGATTAATTATTGGTCTTCGTTGCGCTCAAACCGCAGCGAAAACTAATCATTAATATAAGGCTGTCAATTTTCCTAGCTACTATAAAAAAATAGAAAGCATGTCTTTTACAAGCCTGTCTTTCGAATTCAACACTTCAAAAGCACCAGATTAAATACGTCTACCCTAAAGTGTTTCCACATTTAACGTTTCATCACCATTATTTATTATAATCGCCGGTCTTTAAAATTACGAAATCATGTTAATGATTATTAACATGCCTCTAGTGGATGACGCGCAAAGAACGAAGCGTGTCACAGACTTTCACATTTTTTAATCAGCTTTCATAGATAATAGAGCGACGTACACGTTTATAGAATTGTAAAGTAAAATCTGAATTTTTGCCGGGATCTTGATCTGTCATGTTGTAGTTTATATTTTAATTCGTAACTCACGTACTTGGCCAATATATTATGTAATATTGGTGGTATTTTGAGTGATACAGTTTGGTTATTTGTTCACAGTTTACAAGTGAAGTGAATTATAAATAATATCTAGAAGCCTGAATTTTATTTTGTCACAAACGCTCATTGGAGAGTTTTAACAAGACAGCCACCATCTTGTTTGCGTTGGTTGTACTCTGAAGATTCGAAAAAATATATATCCACTTGACTTTTGCATAATAGTGTATAAACACATTTGCCATATAAAGAAAAAAAAACAACAACCTTTTTTTTTCTTTACGATATATTTTTAGTTGGTTTATGTTTATGAAGGTTTATAGATTAGTTAAATGTTTTTGTCCTGTAAGTATATGTAACAAGAAATAACTAAGTTACCTAGTCTTTAAAAAGTTATAATTTATAACACCTTCCTTCATTATTCTAATCGAAATTTTATTTAATGCATATTTTAAATTATTAAAACTTTCTTCTCTTTGTGATCGTTTGATATATATAATTAACAATGATTTGTAATTGTTGGAAATTATTAGTAATTATAATAATATGTTTAAATTAAAAAGTTATATCAAACTTCAAACTATTCAGTTACGAGTATCAGCACGAAGTTTTTTTTTAATGTGAAAATCGTTTTGGCCGCGGTAATAACATCGAGTTATTTTATTTTAATTATAGTATATTATTTCCAAGAGTGTTAATATAGTAAATAAACATTTTTTGCAATGTAGATTGCATGATTAATATATATTAAATATCTTAAAATATCTTTCAGGAAATTAAAAATGTACCGCTAATCATAGTTTTATAATTTTCTTTGCCTTATCTCTTACTATGTATTACAAAATAAACATTAAAAAAATTAACTCACACTCCAACAACTCCAGGCAGTTCCCCGAAGAAATCCTTCCTCACTTCCGATTTGTATTTAACGAGACACGGCATAGCCGGTCTGAACGGTGTCGGACCTTCTCTCCTGTACATCCTCTCAATCTCATCGGCATCATAAACGAATAACAAATCAGGCCGACCGATCAAACCGCCGAGACGAACGATCCTTCCGTACCTATCCAAAAACTGTTTAGTCACTTTCGCAAACTGGGATATATCGTACTGCCCTATAATGGGGACCATACGCCACGTATTCCCCAAAATAGGTATCGGTTTTGGCCCCGGCACTTGGGAGTAGGGTTTGGCGTTTGCGAACACTTCATCCGTTAATTCTGCGGTCGGAGCGATTTGGGAACGTTGCCGTTTAGAAAACGGACAACCGGTTGAGGTGTGTCGGGTGTATTTAGCGCTGTACGGACGTACGTAAGCGGTGAATGAAATCAATGAGCGACCCATGGCGGTTGACGCCGTGCGGCTCGACGGCTGATCGTGGACTGGTTGTCCGCGATCGAGTTCCACAGGTTTACCGTTTACCGTTGCATGGAGCTTAATGCAGTCATGGTCGACCATTATACCGTTCTCTTTTTTGTTTCAATCTTTCCTTATAATGAAAGTACGTATGTTGTTATTGCTGTTTTTAACACGCTTATATTAGCCTTTTATTAGCTTCACTTGTAACTAACTAACAATGTAATAAAATCTTAGAAGTCAATTTTAACCTACTTCTAATTATCGTATCGAAATGAAACTTTGTATGTATATGTAGTTCGGATGACAAAAATATAATTTGGTATCTTGGAGCTGATCTGATGATGGAGCCAGGAGGTGGATAGTGGAACACATCAATGGCTACTAGTAAGCCCCTCGAGTTTAGGCTCATATGATTCGTTTTGACAAGTCAAATAGATGGGGCTTGGTAACGAGATGTTATTTATAAGACGAAAAAGTTTCATAATTTTAGTGCGTGGTTAGAGCGTGTTTTTAGTTTTTTTATACTATTTAAGCTTTTGTACAATATTTTTCTAAAGTAGAAGATTTTGAATTTGTCGGTAGGAGCAATCCAGGTGTATATAAAATGTCCGTAATAACTTTATCACGATGTTTGTTCATCAAAACTTCTTCTTGTGTTGGCGCCGCAAAAGCACTTGCCAGTCTCAATGTGTTTGTCTTCGTAGGGAATTGCACTGAGGTCTTTATTCAAACTTCAGGATCACCGACAACCTGTGGAAATTTAAATATGTGTCCTTGTTCATGGATACAGTTCGAAGCTCATGCCAGTTAATGCAGCAGTTTTACCAGGTTCTGTATTTTCGCCTATCCTATTTCTTACATATAGACAATAAATATGTTAGCCTCTGATTGCATTCATTGCTATGCAGATTCGAGAGCACGTTACATGAGTGTTAAAATACTACCTATGCCTACGTGTAGTCGAATTGAAGCCAATAGATTACGGGTAGATCTTGTTACTAACCTCATACAGTATACTACAGCTATACAGTAGCAGCCATCAGGACATGAAAAAAAATTATCGCAAATTCTTACCTTTGCCGTATAGTGTGAATGTGGAATGGTCTTCTATTCAAAGTGTTCCCTACTTCCTATGCTACTGGGTTCTCTAAAGGAGGCTTGAAAGAGCCATTTCTATAGGACGGTATGATGGCGACTACTGTCGATGGAATCTGTCACAGACAGTCACCATTGTTTTGGATTTTACCATCAGGTGCTATAGAATCATTTTACCAAGCTAGTATAAAAAAAATTGTTTAACATTATTTTCTCCTTGCCTGCTCCACCTCTGGCCAAAATCCTGGTTACGCCCATGGAAGTAGTTATAACTTCATACGTACGTACTTATATAGATACACACATTTATTCGAATCAATTTGTTTTACGTTATTTTTTATTCATCCTGCAAAAAAATGGATTTATTAAACCATATCCAATAAAAAACCAACATTATACACAATATTTATCCGAAGTTTATAACAGTATCTAATGATATAATAGGATAATAGTTATAATAGATAACTGGATTATAATAGTTTAATAGGAAATAAAGCTTTGCGCGCAATATGCATACTGTAGTACTGTAAAACAAACTCACGCTTGGTTTGCGTGTACTACACAGTCTTTGGATTGGTAATTTTTACGTTTCTACTTAAACAGCGCCATTTTTATATGTATAAAAATACAAAGTGGCCAACTCGTCACGTAGGGGGAAGTGGGGCAGATTGATACAGAAAATTCAATGTAGTATTATATGCATAAAAAATTAATAAAATATTATTATTATTTGTTTATTGAATGTTAAATTTTATCAATATTATAATAAGAGTCATAAGAATCATTAAAGTTAAATAATAATGAGAATAAAATTAATTTAATAAAAAATGGGTTTTGTATCATTGCGTGGGGCACAATGATACATAGAATGGGCAACTTTAGTACGAAAATATATATGTACGAATATATAATAGGAAATAAGGTTTAAGTGGTGGAGATTATAATAAGACTTAAGATTATTAATAAAGGAAAAAATATATTTTTCAAAGGCTTTTCTCTTTAAAACAAAACTATAGAAACTACTATGGATTTAATTATTTAATAACTACAATAAAAAATGTTTAGGTACAGTCAACCTTGCACCAGTAACAGTAACAGTTCCAGGTATATGAGCTAAGATGAGCTGTATGAGAATTTATTCAGGCACCAATACGACCACTGTGTGGTTGAATGTTATATGCGTTTAAATTATTTGAAAAAGTACTAAAGAAAAAAGTTCGAGACGTTCCCTTTAAAGAAATAGTAACTGCAAAAGCACAGGTATTGCAGTTGCAGCTGCAAAATAAACACTAGTCTTATCTTCCACAATGGAGACACAAACTTACTAGATGTAGGTTTTTTCCTAGATATAGGGGCAGTTTCAATTGCTGATATTTCGTTTTCTTCACAATTTCCGCTGTATTAATAATTATTACTAGTATCAGTATCCACAAATACGACTTCTTGTGTATTTACCGATTTTATCACATTCATATCGCTTACATGGATGTGATTAATACGTATCAATGTGCCCCGCGTATTGATGTATCAATGTGCCAAAGCAAAGAGTTAAAAAAAATATATTTTAAAATTCAATAAACCATCGAACACATTAAAAAAGTACTTCGAATACCGAATGTTGGATAGATTAACTAACGTTTCGTAAGTTTAAATCTTAATTATATCATATAAAACAGCAGAGAAATACTTTTAGATACTTAAGTATTTTTTTCTTGGTCGCACTAAAAACACACTCTGTTCCAACGCTAACGGTTAACAAGCGGTCAGCGTGGTTATAGCTGTGGAGCTAAGACATGTATATAGACGTTTTAGTTTTATCGGGTCTCTAATTATCTTTGTTAATATTGAAATATTGTTGGTGTATCAATGTGCCCCTTGTATCAAAGTACCCCATTTCCCCCTATATGTGTTGGAATACTTAAAAATCTAGGTTCTGTTCGCAATCGTAAACCATCTATTAAATTCGTCGTTAAAATTGCTGTAGGAATTGTTACATATTATTCCGTTCTTTTTAGTTCATAATATCTCTAATGTAAGTAACTAAGCCCTGGTATGTGCTATTTATTTGAAAGTTTTTTTTTTCATAATACCAACTTTTGGTGACAATTGTTCCAGGATTATTGGGCCACTGTCTTTATCCGTAATTGACAAGAATGATAAGACGACTGTCACTTTTGTCAATATCGACTGTACCAACAACGAACAGGTGTCAACCAATCAGTATTTCCACAATGAGAGGAAATTCTCCATTTGAGGGGAATTAGGGTCCATAGGGGGAGAAAAAGGGGAAGACATTAAAAGGGGAAATTGCGGGAAATCATGGGTAAAACCTAGCTTAAAATATTAAGGTAAATTTCGGAACTATTTTATTATGGACTCTTCCGTGGATTAGCATGTTGCCGTATAAAAGAAACAGTGACAACACATGCAGGTGGCGTATACTTATCCTTATTTCCATTCTGTTTGCGGCCTAAAATATTATTCTGTGCTAAATTGCGTAAACTGACTTGGAATAAGAGGTGAGTATACAGCCCCAAGTTTCAAAGATTTCTGATGAGGCTATTAATAAAACACGAATCATTTAATTATACTTTATTCATGCTTAGTCTAATTTTTTTAGATTCACTTGCAGTTGCATTGGTCTGTACAAACTTAAGGTGTGGTATTTCTAGCGGATTTTTCATTAGTTGTACAGAAGTTGTTCTCGTTATTTTCAAGCCAGATTTACACACAGGATTGATGCAACCGTTTCATTATCCAGCCTATTGCGTTTATCTGTTTTGATATTTTTTATATTACTAAATAGCCGTTCTACGGCAGCATTGGAAAAGGGCAGTGACATAAAAAAGTTTACCAAAATTGACCGTTGCAGGAATTTGGGTCTGCCGTCAACATTATATTTTTTCAAACATTTTTTTCTAATAGCCTACAGTATCCATGAAATCGTTACAATCTGCAAGGAGACTTTGATTCCTCCATTCCTTGTCCAGCTCTGTAAGTCCAAAAGAGTCCGAAAGTAAAAAACACAGCAGAAAAATTTTTGAGGGCAAAAAAGGCCTGAGAAGGGGAAATTTTAATTGAGGCGTGGGGAAAGGAAATCATTAAAGTGGAAACACTGCAACCAAAACAATTCTGTGGTCGACAACGACAAGGCAATAAGAGGGTTTATATTGTTGTGAAAATATAAAATTTTCTTATAAAATGATATCAGATTTCGCTAAAGAGAAAGTGTTTTGGACGAGAAAAATGAATTTAAAATTAGTTAAATTCATTGAAAGCAGACCAAATATATGGAATCCTAAACATCCAAAATACACTTCGATCAGTGCCAGAGACCAAACATACTCTGAATTTGCTTTCAAATATGGTAACGAGTTCACTTGGCAGGCGGTAAAAGACCGCTGGACAAATATACGATCAACTTTCGCAAATTATTCAAGGAAAATCAATGCGAGCCGAGCAAAAGGAGATAGTGAGGTCTTTTTTTATATTTTTCTATATAGGTACCAATTAGTCTCATATCGTAGATATAATGCTATATATAATAATGATCCTAAGAAATAATATTGTTAAAGAATCAATCAGTCATCAAGAATGGATCAGCCACTATTGTGACTTCAATAAAATTAATTTGTGTATCCCATTTATTGTTTAAATACTTAGGCCTGATTTTTCAATCAACAGATTAGTTTATAGGAGGAATATGTTTTTTAAATTGACAGGTTATCTTGCATTATCTTTCAAAATACCAAAATCCATCCATATAAAAAATGAAGAGAAGTTATCAGACAATTAAAAAATTGGCCATTAACAATATGTGGTAATTTCAATCCTTTATTTCTTCTTAGTGCTCTCTGATCTTTATTTACTAGTTTATGATTTTATGTACCTATCATTTGTCACTGAAGAATTGACTTTTTAAGAATAGGACTCGTTAAGTTTTCCTTTTTTATACTATCTCTAGGCAGAATTATTTGCAGTAGTTTGTTTACTTTACCAATAAAACAAAAAACTTTCAGCGAAATTCAGTGACTTTTCAGTGACTATATCCCATTATCACCATTTCTTTTTTTTACAGTTAACATAAACAATCAGTTTATCTAATAGTTTAATATAAACACTTCTCAACCTACCTCTCTTTAGACTGTAGTGTTACTAAAAATGTCAAAATATGTGCACTTCACTTCTTATAATAATGGCGACCTGTGTTAAGTACACAATTCCACCAGTGTTATGTGGTTAAAATTTAAATGAAGGAGACTGGTCGGTTCAAAGTTCTGGTATGTTTCACTGAAGTTGACTAGTGTAATTTTGCCTCTAAGCCGTGTTAACTAAACAAAAGAGACAACATAACATTTAGCAATCCAGCTACCATAACATATATTACAACTAACAATACAATATTACACTACAACAAGGATAAATGCTACATACATTCAAAGTTTTCTTTTATTAATTTGAGTAAATTTACACAGAATTTTAATAAAGTTTCATCATATAAGGAGAAATTTAGATTGAGGCAGCTAAAGAAAATATGGTCTGAGGTAATTTCGTCCAAGCCACATTCACAAAGGGAGTGATCCCTTATCCTTATTTTGGCTAAGTGAACCAGTGTATACACATCGTAGTATATCACAGTGTATCGTAAACAACATATAATAGAACAAGTACACTTACTGGCATACCTTAATTTGAAGAACCAGGGTTTTGATGGAATCTCAGGTTAGATTTTCTCATAGTGTTTACCTACCTTATTTACCTGGAGATCAACCATGTCCTTGTCCAAATATTTGGTTTGGCTTGAGCACACAGATCATGAAAATAAATTTTCTTATGTTCTAAAGCCCCTAGTTTAATACATATTTATGTAAATAAAATGTTACTTTTGTTTAAAGGTATACAAAGTTAACTGGCATTTGTGGAAACCTTGCAGTTTCTTATTAAAAGTTAACAAAAAACTCAATAAGGATGACACGGTATTGGATAATGGGTACCAAAAAGAAGAAGTAAGTTAATAATTACCTTAACTATATATCATATTGATAGGTAAAAGTAGAAATCGATCAAAGGAATAAAACCGATGTAATTAATGATTTTGGGATTCAATACTCAACTCGCTGTCTTCTTTTCCTGGCAGCGCAAAATTCAATGGATGCTATAAATCATTTTTATTTAAGGAATGAAGATTACTTTATTTATCATAGCTTTGTATGGAATTAATAAATGAAATATTCTAATAACAACATTAATAAACATATACTAAATAATTAGCAAACTATTGAAATATTTGTCACTCAATAAAAACAGCAAGAAATATTTTAGAAGAGTAATGAATTTCAATTAATTTCAGGACATGAATTTGGAGAGTTTTAGCAGTGATGATGAAATTTCCTACAGTTTGAAAAATTCAAATACAAACTGTGAAAGTCTAGTGTCCAGCCTGGTCACAGTTTTTAAAGGTGTACAGAATGATGCATTTGGTTTAGAAAACACAAAACATGGACACATTGGTCAAGCTGTTGCTAAGAAATTGTCACAGATGGATTCATATGAGGCTGCACAGATGACTCTCAAAATACAAGAAATATTATTGTTATATGATAGAAATAGTCCGATAAATCCAAATAACATAAAAAACGAATCTGTTTAGTTTTTGAGTTCATTAGTCATGAATTGTTTATTTAGTAAAGTGTTCCGCCTATTATCATATGAATAAATACATAGTTACATTTAAATACTTCATTATTTGAATAATGTTTTATATTTCATAACAATAGTCCTATAAAAATTGCATATGAAAATTTTCATTCACGATTTTTTTAAGTAATAATTTATATATTATTCTTTACTCTATGTATATGTAGGTCTACCATCACATAAAATTGTTGACACCAACAATAACTTGAAAATCCCTGAACAAATGGGCAAAATAAGTTTTAAGGACATTTTTTCTTTATTAAATTATTTAATTAATCAAAATAAAATAATCGTCTTTACTTACTATTTTATTCATTTAAACAGCTTGTTTTAGATTTATTTCGTAATGTTTTACAAAATTAAAACATACTACTGCAATATACATGAATTACATACAATTTTTTTAGGTAATTTAGTAAGGAAAATAATAAGTAACACATCTCTTTGTGACATTAAAATTAATTGAGAATAAAATCATAATTTAAATTATTACATAAAATTAACAAAGTAAATTCATTTATTAAATTATCTCACATTGTTAGATAAAAGTAGTTTTATTTGTGTGACCTGTGCTAGTCAATTCGAGTATTTTGAGGTCGCTAGTCAGGTAAAACAATCGCTCTAAAGTGGAAGCATTGGTCATAAGTTAAATGTCGTGAGGTTTTGGCGGAATCTTGAACTGTTATGTTGTGTTTTTTTTTTAATTCATTATCTTAGGTTCTTTGACCCAATGTTATGTAATATTGGTGACATTTTGCGTGATATAGTTTGGTTTTGTGCATTCATGAAGTGGATTATAAATATAAACTGAAAACATGCATTTTGAGATGTCACGAAAATCTCCCTAGATAGTTCTAACAAGGGAGCCTCCATCTTGTTAGACCAACTTTGAATGTCAAAATACTACGAAGCCTTAAATACGTTGACACTGGCAAGTGCTTTTTGCCGCGCCAAATAAATAAAGAAGAACTATTGTCAAAAGTTTACAAAATTGGGTAATAAATTCCAATTTTAGTTCTGTTCGTGTCCTGTAGATACATGAATGTATAGATAATTAAAAATACATAGTTTTTCCCGAATATGTATAAATTATCTGATTTTAGAAATATAAGCAACACAAATTATAATGAAAACGCATCTTCATTTATTCATTTCCTCAAATTGAAATGGGATGAAATACACGAAAAGCCAGACGTTTTTCGATATAATATTAATAATATACAGGAAAAGATTGTCGATGACAAATATTTACTCCAGGTAGACGTTTCATTGTTATATATTACCATATAAAAACAATATGATAAGTCATAAAACTTAGATCAAGTTTTATAATATTGCAAAATATTATTGATGTTTAACAAGTGCTGGAATCGAAGACAACATTATTTTCTACCTAGATCAATATCTACTTGATAAGTATTGAATTCGTTAATTAACATTATTGTTTTTACAATGCAATGTACTATTTAGAAATTATTATTTTTTCAGTTGAATCCAAACAGAGGAGTAAAACGAAGAACACCAGAACTGATTGATAATATTTGTCAACCATTTGATGGCAAGAAATTTAATTTCACTTATGTGTCTAGTGATGAAATTTTGTTTTCTTTAGGAGACAAGATTGGAGGTATGTATTGCACTATCTAAATTTAAAATGAATGTAACTTCAAAGTTCTGGTTGTCTAACTAAAATCATATGGAAGTTCTATTCTCGTTTTGCCTGACTAAATTTGTAGTTAGTCACAAATGTATCAACTGCTTACTAGATAATTATCTATCAGTTTATTGTGGCTTATAAAGGTATTGAAATTACAATGCTCAGATGTAATAATTTCTGTTAAAATTTCAAAAAACTTTATCATATAATTATTAAATATCTCAGGTGACCTTTTAATGTCTAAATTTATTGTCATCAAGAGCTTCTATCCTCAAATTTAACAACCTAAAGCCTATTGTTGATTTTTAAGCTTTTATATGTCAAAGTATGAAAATAAATTTATTTAGAGATTAATTTATTCACATTCCAGATCCAGAATTACATTTATTTCTTGTTAATGTGAGCCCTATATCAAAATACCACACACTTCTATGTCCGTCAGTTAACAAATGTTTTCCACAAGTTGTCACAGCTGACAGCCTTCAATTGGCCATTGATATAATGTTTGTGGCTTTGGATCGGTGAGTGTAGGCAAGTACATATTTTTGCTTTTTTGCTTTTCCATGTTTGACAATGTCTGCATATTTCACCATAGAGCACAGGTTTTTAATTTTTTATTTTATGGAATGTTTTGACAAATAATATAAATATTTGGAAAATTTGTACACACTTCATTATTTTATAATATAAAGTCAAAAAGTTTGATTATGTTTTTACAATAAAAATTGTACCAATAAAGGAAATAGCATACATTTGTCACTTGTTAATTTAGAAGTAATTGTATTATAGATAGATTTTAGTTACCAAAGTGTGAGGTGAAAGCACTACAAAACAATAAATGAGTTACAATTCTCTATGAAATTACAAATTTCCAAATCACATAATATACATATACTATATCTCATAAAGCTGATGATGTTGTGCCATGTATGTTAAATATGTATGTTTTTAATTAGACTAATTATATATGTTTTTAATTTTATGTATGGCTGTAAAATTGTCAATTCTGGGATTAATTTTGTGTGCAATATCTATGTATCCATTCTACATTCACTTGTCTATTAAAAGTATTGCTGTTCCTCAAGAAATTTCTTTTTAAAACATTTTTCTTATCATGTTTTGTTTTTTAAGTATATTAGGTCTTTGAAATTAGTTTCAAGGCTGGTTTTAAGCCAGCATGACAATTCTTCATCTCTCACTAGGTACTTCAGTTATTAAGTGCAGTCATATTTTAAACTTTTAACACATGATTTTGTAAACATATTGAAATACTAATTCTAAAAGTAACTTTTCAGGGACCTGAGGATTGGATTCAACAGTTTATGTGCATTTGCATCTGTTAACCATTTACATTACCATTTGCTGATGGAAAATTCAACACTTCCTGTGGAGAAAGTTGTTAGTAAAATACATTATTTATAAAAAAAGTCATTGCAAGTATAAGTTGACATCAAACTATAGTCTTAGGTGGAGTTTTTGGATACAATAAAAAGGTTCTCTTTCTTTCATACATCTATTAGCAGCACTTCTTGTGGAAATGAGTGTTTCGGAAACTGTTTACGATACTCAGACCAATAAGGTTTCAATGTGTGCCTATTCTGCTCAAGCACTATGCTTTATCTCTTTCTACGAATTTATACTCGATATGTAGTGTACAGAAATAATAAATTTGTTTGTTCAAAAAATAAATGCTTTGTTGGTCAATAAATGTTAAGTAAAATTTTTCTGCTATTTTTGTTTTGCATGTTAAATAGGCTTTTTCATGAGCGACTATAATTATTTTGAGGTTAATATGTACTTTAGTTTTCGGTATCCAGCCCAAGTAAATGATTCCAGAGCACCTGATGTATTTTAATATTTATTCGTTATAGGTTTCTCAAGTAATGTGGTATTCAAGCCCTTCAAAGCTAGTCCTGACTATAGTCTCGACCTATTTAGCAAAATTACTTTGAATTCTTAGTTAACACATGTTTCCCTATTGCAAAATATTCATTGCGCATTTACGAGTGTTAAGATGCAAAGATATGAATGGTTTTCTATTATTTACTAAATTTATATTTTGCAGTATTGGAAACACATCAACGGCCAACTTTATCGCTTAGATGAATCTTATGCTGCACCAGCTTTTTGTTTTACTGTCGAAAAGCATTCCACTGGCTTAGCTGCAACGGAAATTTACAAAATTTTAAAGTATTTTTTAAAGCAATCAATAGCACACAACATTCTAATAACGATGAGAAGTGAAACATTGGATGATACTGTAAAGGTTATTATTTGGCCCAGAAAACGAACTTCTGGAGTGAAGGAAACGACCGCATTTAACATTGCAGTTTGCGAATTGAGTGGGTGGTTTCCTATTTATAGTAAGTTGTTGTAACTTAATAAAGTTAATAAAGTTTTTGTCCAAGGCTCAATTACATTTATGATAGCAAACCAGACTTTACTGTTTAAAAGCTGGGCATAGACGTAGGTCTGAGAAAAAGTATGTTCTTATTAAGTTCTGATAAGACTCTTTCCTACTACATAGTGATACAAAAATATTTCTTCTAGTTTTCAGGTTTCTTTTCAATATTTCTTTCACGGTCTATTCAAATGATTAAATAAATTTAGCATTTAAATCTAAATTCATCTTAATTCAGTATTTTCCCACAATCTAGGTTGATTTGACGAATATAATCATACACTAAGCCAAGGAGGAAAAACTGTTTCTCAAGTATACCTCTAGGACAAATATTCACACTGGTAATATTTTATATATATATATATATATCCAATTTTTTTTCCAGGTGAAGAAAGTTATGAAAATCTTACCACAGAAAACTTAGAAAATGAACTAGCGAAATGGAAGATAGATAACTTTGATCAACTTTGTGAACAAGTGAAATGTTTATTTTAAATAAAATTACATATATTCATTGTGAACTGAATTATTGGATACTTATTTTATGAAATATCATGTTAATTGTATGCAAAATAACTATGATGGTTTGTTATTATTGAAAGACGAGCCATTTGTTATTATTACATTATAACCTGATGGTACGCAAAATTCGTAGAGTGAAATCGTCAGACTTTTAATTGTTCGAAGAAAATGTAGATGGCGTTAAAAACAAATTAGATTTAAAAAATATCAAGCTTTTACAGGTAACAGTCTAGTACGAAGAATGAGCGTACAGATGGCGTTTAAAACATTCGATGGTTTCGATTCGAACAGTCGAAGTCTTTACATGTATATGTATGATGTATATGACAATAACTTTGTATGTGTATTCGAAGATAAAGTATATAATATCTTTTCATTGCTGCAAACTATGGCTTTCTTTAAGTTCAGTAGTTCTGGCTGATTAAAATAATACTGAAATCCATTCCCTCGTTATGTATAAACAATATGCTTAAAAATAAACTGCAATCTACTCAAATATAAGAGCTATCAATTCTAGTACATTATTAACAGTGCAAGAAGTATGTAAGGACAGAATTTTCTTATGAATTTGCAGTACAATTTATGATTAGGGTATAACTATTTTGAATGTTAGATGAAATTGTGTTGTTTTAACAGAGAGAAAAATGCAAGTTTAAAGTAGTAGGATATACAAACCCAGAATTAACAATTTCCATATTAACAAAGTGCAACGTGAATTAAAATGCATATTTACATTGTACAAATTCATGTGACATTTGTACATATATAAAATAAAACTACCTGTAGGATAAAAAAATTATCTCAATATAACAACAATTAATATAGAACTTCAAATGCTATTCAGTAATGGATGCTATCTGACTCTTCAACAGAAAGAAACATATTCAGAAGGCTGGCAACATTGCCACATTGCATGGCAATACTTATTCACTAACCAAGGTATTGCCTAGCCCTCCGATCGTGAGACGGGTCAACTAGTTGATGTACAAGTTCCTTTAATCTGCAAAAATAAAACTTATTCCTATAATAAAAATACCTAATTTGAAATATCTCAATTTTTTTATAAAAATTTATATACTACATATTTATTACATTAATTTTAATATAAAACTATTTTGATACACTCTTATAACACATGGGTTCTCATTTATCTTAGTTCCTACTGACAATAACCTCTTATTGCTCTTTTCCACACCACCTTAGAGGTAGAGCTAAAGGTGCGTTTTTTTTATAGTGGTATCCCCTGTAGGCCTATTCCACTATAGTATGCAGTGGTTTAAAAAACATTTTTCTAAGCTTTTGATGTGTATTAAGATCATGTCAAAAATACACCAAATGAATGAGAATTTACTGACATGCCACATATAAAAATAATTACAATAGTAAATAAGGTATAATATGCACAAATGCATTTTTTTTAACTAGCTATTAGCTAGGTACTCTTATGCTATATTAATATTAGGGAAAAAATGAAAGAAACTATTGTTTTTAATTGATCCATTATATTTTTTACCTCAACTAAAAACATGAAATCCAATAAAATTATTTGACCAGTTTTGGTTAGCAAACATTGATTTTATTCACTGTCAAGCATTTATGATCTTTTTAGAAGTATTCCCAACTTGTCAATCAAAAGTTGAATTTTTACAATTTTACATTTTTTTATGTTTTACATTTTACGAAATTTAATTAACTAGAAAATTACGAATTTAGCAAATAATTTTCAGTGGCATATTAGTGGAAACTCTAGTTTAAGTAGCTTCAATACTTTACCATAATGATCTATGTTACACATCAAAATCAAACTATACTATCATACATTCCTGATCAATAATAGACCAGCTGTCAGCCATCTTGTTTACTATTCAGAATGAAATTGCATATTGCAATGTTATGTAGTTGTATGTAGACACAAGCAAACCTTTAACTATTTTTAGTATGTATTTAAACATGAGAAAGAACTAACGTTTTTTGTAGGTGAAACTAAAATCGATGGATTATCAAAAATGGCTGGTCTATTATCAATTATGCAAGCGTTGACTCGCGGCTGCAGTTTAGTATTGAGGCTCTTTCGAGACTTCATTTCTAAACAGAGCTTTATTGGAATGTACTTTAAGTACACTCGCTACAATGGCAATGGAACAAAGCGAAACTGGCAATCAGTTATGCTTCATTCCAGGAACAGTGTTATACCTTTTACCAATAAGATGACATGATTCGCTTTGAATCCTTGTTCTGCAACTCTCCTTGTAAAAACATTTCACTTCATGGTTCCCAGTTTTTCATTATTTCAAGGTCATTCTCCGTCGCCATCTTCTCAAATCTATTTCAAAGAATAATTATATAAGGATTAAATTACAAAACAAACCGCACATGAAACACAAATAATAAAACAACTTACCTACATTTAGATTCATGTTGATAATTTGAAACAACGGAAATTGCTATCTTTTCGTATACGTAGATAGGTATCTCCATGAGTAAAAATGTTTCTTGAATCAGATCGGTGAATAAAACGAGAGCACAGGATATAACATTAAAATGCACGTGCCTAGTGATGGGCGAATGCAAATGATTCGTTCGAATGATCATTCGAAAGGGCAGTCATTCGAACTATTCAATTGTAGAAAACAGCTATTTGAATGAAAATCTTACTAATATTATAAATGCGCAAGTTGCGTGAGTATGTGTGTGTATATGAATGTTTGTTTACACGTATCTCCTAATATTAAAATGCTTATATGCTGTCAATGAATTGTCAAATATATTTTAATTGCAATTAATAATTATTAAATATTATATTGTAAAATTTATATGAAATTAAAGTTTTTTAAAATAAAATTAGGAGTATTTTGGTTTGACAATATTTCATGGTAATGAATAAGTCATAATATTATCCATAAAGATAAAAAAACATATGGCACCACTGCTACCCTAACAAACAAAAGTGAAATAATTATTGGCACAACTACTACCAATGAAAAATAAATAAAAAATGGTACAAAACTATTAATTGAATTCCAGTTAAGAACCCGTTAAAAACTTAAGGAAATTCTTGGTTTATATTTATTGTAATCAACAATTTTCTATAGTTACTCAGAACCATAAATATCTTGAAAGTTTTATAGCATCACTGCTACAATAACTAATTAAAATAAATTAACTTTAATAGCACAACTAGTACCAATGAAAAATAAAATAAAACAATACCTTTTGAAAACTATTCATCAAATCACAACTTTCGTCAAGCTAGCTCAGTCAGATAAATAATTTACTCGACAAATAAAGATATAGGTTTATTGAAACAAAACACTCTGTTACACATTTCAAAAGTTACGATTAGTTGTGAAATAATTAGAAAACAAAGACAGACATTTTATAGAATAGTACAAGCGACGCGACAGCTAGAGCTCGTCCTATTGTCTCTGTCAAAATCAAGAAAAGAACTTCAACACACGCGTATACCACCAGATTCAAATATTAGCTATATACAACCTACATCGCGTATTCGCAGTAACAAGGCGGGAGGCGTATTTCACGACGTCCGGAAATACTTGGGCCGATTGTCTTGCTATACAACTTAAAACTACGTTCATGTTAAAAGAAAACATTATTAATCATAATAGCAAATAGCAATATTACTTTGTAATATTTACTCCGACAAAAGATACAAGAAAATCTGATCATCGATGACCAATAAGAATGCAACAAATTTACGTCGTGATAGTTTTACTGCAAGTCATGCATAAAAGCAGTGACGCACTTGCTAAATAAACCTAATATCAAATTCATTCTAATGAATCATTCAATGGAATTATTTCTTTCAAAAATCATTCGAATAGCGAATGATCATTCCAATGTAATAAAAACATTCGATGGCGAATGATTGTTAGAATTGTGCTTACTCAATCATTAAATTTATATAATTTGATTTTTTATTTTTGAAACAATCGCCCATCACTACACGTGCCACGACGCCATTAATACCACGTAAAAATACTAAAAATGACAAAGCACTAGTGTTGTAAACATCGATTAACAATAAAAAACGATAGTTTTGCCAAACAAGCGATTGTTAATATAAAACAGTCAATTGTTGATTTCCGATACATAACATGGGGTATTTGTCTGATTATGTACAAGGAAGATTTATGCGAATGAGCTTTTTTTATCACGTCAAGTTACTAAAGTACATGAACCTTCGGAACACGCAATGACTTTTCGCTGTCGTTTTTCGACTGTCTGGCATGTATTACTTACAAAAAACCAATCGATGGTTCAAAAAACAAATGTTATAACTCTACGAATTGTGAAAGAGATTGGACCGGGGCCGCCAGATGACGAAATTGAAAATACAGCGTTTTGGACTCTAAAATACAGTGTACATAATTAAAAAAACATGCTTTTTACAGTGCATACTAAAAGATATTTCAATGATTAAATATTTTGCATTGATTATTTTCCCGAACTAAAAACTTTATTATCATTATTGCTTAGTTAGAACCTGTTTTAAAATAAATCTAAATCACAAAAATTTTACACCTTTTGGTTGATACAAAATTCACGAATTAATAACATCAGAAATATACTATTGCGCGCACACTATGATTTTTTCGGATTATAATCCTATATAATATAGTCCAAAGAACCAAGATTGCGGAGTCTTCTACTTTCATTTGTTAATATATAAATATATAACGTTTATTTTTGTATTCATAGATGAATTTTTATATTTTTTTTTTCTTTTTATAAAAATACCGTAATACCGTAATTGTAGCGTGTCTAGAAATATTGAAGTTGACGGTTTACGTATAGGTGTAGGGTTGCAACAATTTATTTATAAACGGATAACAACTACAAAACATTATTAATATTAAACCTTAAGAAACATTAAATTTAAGAAAATATTATCAAGTACTGCACATTATTGCCATTTTAATGGAAGTTCCTCTCGGCCGGGCCGGGGGGAATCGATGAACTCTTTAAATGCGTTTTTATTTTTATAGCCTCACCGGATTTGTAAATAATCCTCTGTACAGAGGATTCTGTACAAAGTTATCAAAAATTCGAAAAAAATGGAAATCAGTTGGAGCAATATCTGGTGAGAATGGTGGGTGACAGAGTTTCCAGTCGTTATTCCTGTAGTTTAGAGACGGTCCGTTGTGCGGTGTGTGGGCTTGCGTTGTCATGAAGGAGGAGTGAACTAGTACAAATGAGAAGTCTAGGTTGTTTGACAGCATGCTTGTCCATCCTTATTTGTAATTCTTCATAGTAATCCCATGCAGTAATTACTGTGACACAGACTGTGAACAAATCTGCTGCCACTATGGCTTTCAATTCATCGATTTTCGTCTGCGGTCGGCCACGGGGCTCATTGTTGAGATGAAAAGTGCTAGAACGAAAGTTTTCAAACCAAAAACGTACCTACCGTCCGTTTATTACATAAAAATGCTAGGTCAAAAATCGATCAAAATTAGTTCCGATTCGAGCTACAGCATGATTGTGCGCTAGTGTTAATTTCAAGATGCCAATGGCAACAAATCGAATTTTATTCGATTCGATTCAGAATTTGAACGCGTCAAGAGTAAGGCGGCTAGTCCATACATTTCGTTGATATTCCGTGCAGTGTGTTGGGTTGGGTCACGACGCAAATCATATCGGAAAATAACGCGTAATTTGGAATTTTGGAAACAGCGATATTAAAGAAAAATCTAACGGCGGGAAAACAAATGAACAACTAAGTTGTTTAAAAAAATATTCAACTATATGTATATCTATACCAATATAATATAGCGGATTTTTGAAGTGAAACTTCTTATTTGACTACCAACACGTTAAATGTTAAACGTTTAACGCACATTATCGGTCTCTCCTCTTTGTGTGAGCCAGAGCGCGAGAGCAATATATTATCGGTCTCTCTTCTTTGTGTGAGCCAGAGCGAGAGAACAAATGGCGGTGTGTATGTATATTGCACACTGTTTAAATAAAATATAAAATATGTTTTAAAATGAAGTTTCACTTCTATCGTGTGTGAATCGCACACACACCTTTTTTTTTGTTTGTTTATTTAAACGTGCTAATCTCTGGAACTACCAGTCGTAGTCGAAAAATTCTTTTTGTATATATGATAGCCAAATAAATTCATGAGACTCATGAATATGATTATATAGTAGTATGGTATTTATGACTATAGTTATTCATGATTATATAATATCACGGTACGACCCTAAGGAGTGGAGTAGTAACTATGAACGTTAAGTAATCTGGCAAGCTGTATGGAAGTACGGAAAGTGGAAGAACTAAGTACACGAGCGAGTTAGTGGTCGTGCCATGGTGAGTTTATCGAATAAAACAAGCGTGAAACCGTGTGGCACTACTAGTGTGTTATATGGTACTTGGTGTTCATAGGTATTACTAATTAGTGATTATTAATCAAAATATACCAATACTTGTACAACATTAAACAAGGGAACTGATTGCAGCATACAGCGGTCTGGTCATATACCCCAAAACAAAAAACTTTTTTATGGTAGAGAAAAACATATCTTCGTTATGTGAAGTCTGTCAGGCGATGATACCAGTCGACCAAAAATATGCTCTCGGAGTCCTGAAGAAATATAGGAGAAGTTAACTAATGTTATTTTGCGAGAATCTGTCTAACTAATGTAACCCGGATATTTGATAAAATTAACTGTTTCACTTACAAATATAAATAACAATTTAAATTTTGTCTTCTCCTATGAGACTGCTATAGTTATCTATATCTACTTATACATATTATAAAACTCAATGTCTCCATGCTTGTCTTTCTGTTTATGTTATTTTCATGCGAAAAACATGTTCCGATTAACATGGTGTTTTTTTTAATCCATTACTATGTTATCTGACCAGGTTATAGGATATATTTTGTAACATACGAAATAAGCAGTGATGATAATGGTGACTAATTTTGGAAAAAAGATGCATTTCAGACGCTTAAATGGTTTAAGCTGAGTAAAGCATAAGAGATATATCAAATGAATATACAACATAATTGGAGACCATAAAAAGATCTTCAAAAAAGTCAGGGATAACATATGTATGTTTTCTAAGGATCACCCATAATGCACAATTTGTGCGTGCGCTCGAGAGACCCTTCTCTGTATTCTATAGCAATCTGTAGTCCACGCAAGCGGAGCCGCGGGTGCAGCTAATCAAAGATATAGGGAAACATAGTTGATATACATTAAAAAATAGAAATACTTAAATTAACAGAAAATGTTTTTATTCTTAACTTATTGTTTAATTTATTTGAACTTCTCAACATCAGTTGTCATCATATGTTTACACTAATAACAGATAAACATTGTAACTACACAACTAGATTTATATCGATAATAACAAGTAGCTGCTTACGCGCACATACCTTGACCCCGCGTACGAGGGGATAAATTACACTACGTACTTCATATATCGGTCAGTCAGGTTCAGTCGATCTTACAGTTCCACGCGCCCGCTTCTGTTTAAAAAACATGAAGACACAATACTTTATTTTGTTATTCACATTGATATTGTTTTGCGAGTACAGTGAATCAAGATATGTGTCATGGTTCCCGAACGTTTTAGACACATTCACGAACAAAACCGCACAAATAACGAACTATGTCCGGGAAAAAGGTAGGAGCATAAGAAATTTTTACTTCCAAAACGTACGTAACAAAATTACATCGTATTTCGGTGGTAAAAAGAACATTACTAAAATTTATGAAAACAACAAACAGTTGAGAATAAAACGGAAGTTTAATAATTATCTGGAAGAAGCTGAAACGAATGAAAATAGGATATTTGATACAATAGCGCCGGAGGAATCTATTTACAAGTGCTCTGACGATCCAGCGAATCAAATGACCACGCCGCAATTATTAGCGCTGAACGGGTACCCAGCTGAAGCACATACCATAATGACTCGAGATGGATACATCCTCACCGTCCACAGAATACCATTCTCTAAAAACGCTACAACTAAAACTCCACCTAGAAAAACTGTGTTACTACATCACGGTCTTCTCGGTAGTTCAGCTGATTGGATCTTAGCTGGACCTAAAAAAGCTTTGGCTTACATTTTATCTGAAGCCGGTTATGATGTTTGGCTTGCGAATGCTAGAGGAAATACTTACTCCCGAGCTCACATTTCAAGGAATATAGATACGTTCGCGTTTTGGAATTTCACATTCCACGATATAAGTCAGAACGACTTGCCCGCTGTTATCGACTACATAATGGAGGTAAAAGGATGGGACGTTAAGATAAACTATATCGGACATTCCATGGGTACCACAGTATTGTTCGCTTTATTGTCTACGCAAACGGAATACAATAAGATTTTAAGGGCCGGTTTTGCACTTGCTCCTGTTGCGTATATGACAGACATTAAAAGCCCAATACATTTACTTGCGAGATTTAGTGATAATCTGGAATATCTAATGAAACTTCTAGGTGCAAACGAATTTCTACCACAAAACGCTGTGTTACGTTGGCTAGCAAAACATGCTTGCGAAATAAATCATTACGAGGAGGCGATATGTGAGAATTCGTTATTTGTTCTATGCGGGCACGACGAGAAACAATTCAACAAATCTCTGTTACCAATAATATTGGGGCATGTTCCCGCGGGTGCGTCGACAATGACTTTGATTCATTACGCGCAGGAAATAAAAAATGTTGGCAAGTTCCAGCAATTCGATTATGGACCCGAAGGGAATATTAGACAGTATGGAATGGCTTATCCTCCTGAATATCCACTCCACAAAATCACATTACCCATTGCTTTGTTTAGCGCTGAAAATGACTGGCTCGCGAGTGATTCCGACGTAACCAATTTATATGTTCAGCTGGTGAATCCGATAGAACATTACGTAGTGCCTTTGAAGGAGTTTAATCATATAGACTTCTTATGGGCAATTGATGCGCCTACTTTAGTTTATGCGAAACTATTGCAAATGTTAGAAGAAGGCGTGAATGATCCATATTTATCTTTAAACCTTGATCGTGTAATACGCGTGTAATTTGATAATTTGAATACAATTACCTAACTATTTTAATATAATTTTAAGCTAACGTTTAAACAGCCAATTAAAAGTTTTTTTTTATTTCAGGACACATTTTTCCCAAATTTCTACCTTTTTTTTATGAGATTACGAACGACAGTATACTATCAGTCAAATCTGACTGATGAATGAAATATCAGTATTTATTTTCTTTTCCGAACGACTTTCTTGTATGACGATATTCTTTTATTGACACCCTAATTATAAAAACTACACAAACATTTTTTTACACATATTAGGTATTATTAAACATATGCAATACTAGCTGTGCCCGCGGCTCCGCTCGCGTGGACTACAGAATGCTGTCGAAAGACAAAAATGCTTATTGTGGGTGATCGTTAGAAGATAGATACATGCTATTACAGACTTTTTTAGGTCTTTTAAAAGTCTACAATTATGTAGAATATTTATTTGATATATCTCTTATGGTTTACTCAGCGTAAGTCATTTAATCGCCCCAAAAGCATTTTTTTTTCTCAAAATGATTTACGTTATCGTCACTACTTATTTCATATGGTACTTTATGTAACAAAATGTATCCTATAACCTGGCCAGATAATATATCTATGAATTAAAGGAAAAACCATGTAAATAGGTTTAGTGGTTTTTCGCATAAAAATAATTGAAACGGACAGACAAACAGAGAGACATTAAGTTTTGTAATATGTATAGATATAGAAGAAGATAATTTCCTCGCGAATGATGAACAAGTTTCAAGAATTTAGTATCATAAACTTGTTCTCTCATTGCATCTTGGGAAATTCAATGTATGTTCGAATAAATTTTAATAATTTTAAGCTTTTAAGTGACAAACGCAATTTCAATACCTACTAAAAATAAATATAAAATGTTCATTATATCTTTTAAACTTAGTAAAATAAATAAAAAAAATTAGATTGATAATTGTGTTATGTATTACCGATTTGAGTTCAGACAGTTGAGACAGTGAGTTCAAGAACCATGTTAAGTAAATTATATTGTCGATAGAGTACTATAGGGTGGATATTTCATGAATGATAGTGATGCCTGTAAGTGATTCCCACTATTTTCCTTTTCTAGGGTTCCGAGATCAAAAGAAACCCTAATAGTTTTGATATGTCCGTTTGTCTGTCCGCGGCTTATCTCAGAGATTCACAGTACTAGAAAGCTGTAATTTTGTATAGGTATACATAATAATCATGCTGACGAAGTGGTAAAATAAAATCTTTATACAAAATTGTTTAAGGTACATCCTCTACACGCAAAGTAGGATTTTTTTCTCGTCTATTACATCGTATGGGTTTTCGTTGGATAGATCATTCAAAAATGTTGGAGGTTTTCGAAATCAATTTTTTCGATTCAAGGAAACGTTTCCCAAATATGAAGCTTTGAAGTGCTAATTTTTGTTAGATTAAGTGTCTCCTCCTTACCAGCTGAATGGTTGTTTTTGGATATGTGAAAAAATTCATGGTAGTAACATAATGAAGTTAAAAGGAAAACTATCTGATGTAAGTAGGCTTAAGTTAACGAGTAATAGTCAATCAACTTATAAAATGTATTTGGAGATGTAATTTACTAAAAATTCAATTGAAAACAACTTAAAGACCCCTCTCTAAAGGTTGATTCATGTTACACCGGGCTGGGCTCTGGCCGGGACACTGTCAAATATCTATAATGTACTTTTGTATGAAGTTTATCGTGCTAAGTAACTTAAGTATCCTTAAGTCTGCATATTATGACAGGAATTACGGAACCTTACAATGAGCTTGGCCCGACACGCACTTGGCAATTTTTTAAGGCCTAAATTGAATAAAATAATTCTGATACTGATTTTAATATTAACTTAAACATTCATTATTTTAACTAGTAGTTGCCCGTAAATTTGAAAAAGATATGCCATACCTAAGCTAACCTATAAAAATAATATAAGTACATATAATAATAATAATAAAAAACAAAATGTCAAACCAACTTCAAAGTACATAATTACGAAAAATGGTTTGATTCCCAAATTAACCGACTGTTGATAAGCACAATTGGTTTTGGTATGCGTTGACCACGTCATTGACACTTGAGACATCTATAAATAAATAAAAACAATTAGTGCAACAATACAAAGAAAACGTAAATATTATCACTCATATAAATAAACTAGCTGTGCTCTACCGCCAGTTCTCACCTCCCGTACTTGACTACAGCTTGCCAGTTTGCTTGACGGTCATGGTTACTGTTCCACTCCTTAGGGTCGTAGCGTAAAGACATAGCCTTAAGCCTATACCTTTCTTAACAATTAGGCTATACAATAACAAAATATTTTTTGAAATCTGACCGGTAGTTTCAGAGATTAGCGCGATCAAATAAACAAGCAAACAATCTTTTAACCTTTGTAATATTATAGTACGGATAAAAAAGAACAAGTTCCTTATATACGTATGGCCGTCAGAATTTTAATTGTTAACCTTTTAAGTAATTTTAAGCCAGTTATGAAGCACGAAATAGTGAGTAAGTTGCATCAAGATAAGGCACGACCATTTTATGCATCACTGCTATATTTTATACTATTTGTGCCCGCGGCTCCGCTCGCGTGGACTATAGAATGCTGTTGCTCGAGCGCTCGTGCCAGTTATGCTGCCTCAAAAATGCTTATTGTGGGTGATCCTTAGAAGATAGACATGATATCGCTGACTTTTTCTTACGTCTTTTTAATATCTCCAATTATGTAGTACATTAATTCGATATATCTCTTATATTTTACTCAGCGTAAGCCGTTTAATCGTCCCAAAAGCGTATTTTTTCCTAATTGATTCACCATTATCGCCACTGCTTATACCGTATATGAATTAAATTAAAAAACATTGGCCATCGAATTAGTGGTTTTCTCATGAAAATAACATAAACAGACAGACAGAGAGACGTTGACTTTTATAAAACATATTATATGATGATGAAATAAAAATAATTTGTCATTTGATAATTATGAATTTATGTTACTGCTATTTTTCATATAGCGTGAAAAGTAAATTGTCATATTATGATAATTGTGAATGAATTGATATCAAATACTTTATTTTACAAATACGGTACGAAAAAATAATTCGGCACACGAAAATATTAATCTGGGTATTTATATATGTGATTGTGGAGCTCAATAAGGTCGCTCGGAAATTAGGCCATGGATTTTGTTATTGCTAGTTCTCTAGCGAGCTAAAAAATATAGGACATTTGCGGGATCAGTCTATGCTCGTATAGGAACTTGTAGTATTCATAAATTAATGCAACCAAACTGTACATCTGCCTCTTAACATATTATAGCAAATTTTCACCTATCACATGTGAAATAGCAGTGACAAAAATGTAATTTCACTGCTATGTATTTATATTAAAATAGCAATAATTAGATGCCTAATCAACATGGACGCAGGCTGGTACGCAAAAATATACACTTTTCTAGCCAGCGAGCTAAAAAATATAGGACATTTGCGGGATCAGTCTATGCTCGTATAGGAACTTGTAGTAGTCATAAATTAATGCGACCAAACTGTACATCTGCCTCTTAACATATTATAGCAAATTTTCACCTATCACATGTGAAATAGCAGTGACAAAAATGTAATTTCACTGCTATGTATTTATATTAAAATAGCAATAATTAGATGCCTAATCAACATGGACGCAGGCTGGTACGCAAAAAGATACACAAGGTCTTATTTTTCTTCATGTTGGCAGGAGTCGTATTTTGAATACAATAATACGTGCCGTGTTAAATAGTTTGGCCAGTCAGTTGAGTTGAAATTCTGTTGCTAAGCGATATAAAATATAACTTGAACAGAGAGCAACACTAGTTACTTTTGTTGCTTGTAATCTTTTTTCTCTCTGTTTTCCTTTTACTGAAAGCGTCGTATGAGTTTCTCGTAAATCCTAAATAATTAAACTAAACTATTAAAGTCTACTGTGCCTTTTATTTAACTCTTATCAAATCGGGAGTGATTGCCCAGGGTGCGCCGGACATACTCGAGTATCATTATTCGCGGATATTATTTTCATATTCACTATACAAAGTAAATAGGTACATTGGCCCACTACGGTGCTTTGCGTTTTGGCACCACACTGTCTATCCAGTGATACAGGCTTTGTGCATGCTTGATGAATAGCTAATATACATATTTTTCTTTTAGAAGTTGCCACTTCTTCATTATTATAAGTAATATTGACTATTCGGAAAAGGGATTCAGATTGGACTGGATTTTCATAAAAATAACATACTTTTTCTGAAATATGAGGTATCGGTACTGCCAAGCCGAGGGTACCTGCCACCCGGGTCCAAGACATAATTTGCCGCTACTATATTAGAGGCCTATAGACATAACTCATGTTAAATGAAAAAATCTGCATTTTTGTGATACATTGAAAGCATGCTCGCCCTCTTTAAAATAATGCAATACTTTCTGTATTCAGTTGCCTGAAGAAAGTTAGAGTAATACATGTGATATTGTTAAACCCGTGGGTAATGAAAATGCCGTTAGATTTTACGTCAATAATTTATTCGTACTCAGTGAAACAAAATAAAAATAAAACTCACTATACCTGATGTTTACTTATACTGTGGTAGTACTTAACAGTATCTCTGTCTATGGTCTTCTTGCAGAGTCCTTTTTTTATCGCTTTGTATTTAGTAATCTGTAAATTTTTGTCCAAACTAAAAAGACAAAAAAGGTCCCTTACAGAACCTATGTACCTGAGTGGCGTGCATGTGTGCACTATGAAGTGTATTGAGTGTATGTTGATAGCTAGTGAATGTGGAGTCACTACACACAGAGGTAACAATACTTCTAGAAAGGAGCTGGTGTTGCAGAATTCAGGATTCAGTCGCTATGTAACCCACATACTCCATAGAACCAATGATAGCTCAGTGGTAGCGTGTACGGACATCGCGTCGATGGACGGAAGTTCGAATCGCAAAGCCTGAGCTTTCGGTGAAGGAAAACATTGTGATGAAACCGTAGCGTGGTGGTAAGGTTTTTTCTAATGCCAGCCTGACTAACTACCACACTCAAGTTGAAAATCTGTCGCCATGCACCAATAGGTGTGTTGCAGCAGTTGCACTTGAGAACCAGTCCTCCCACTAGGCTTAGTTTGTTACTATCTTGGGCCACAACGTCACATAAGATCAGGTAGCCACAACGATAAACCTATAACGATAAAAAAAGAACATTTTATAATAGCGAAAAACATATCCGCTGTTTAAAATCTGTCAGGCTACTAATTATATTTATCATTTGTTGTGGGAATAAGTCCAGAACGAGGAACTGAGTGAAAACATGTTGCAAGTCTGAGACATGGAAGAATGTAGGAGAGCTTAAAATTGGGAGAACGTATGTCTAATGTGGCCTGGATATTTTATAAATTTGTCTCTTTAAAATATATCTATAAAATGATAACATTCTGCCACTGAAGTTTACATTCGTCACCAATATGTATCCTCAAATTATAATAATGTATCTCCTAATTGTAATATCTATTCCAAACAAATATTTCTGTCATAATATTTATTCTATTGGTATCAGTTAATTCGTTATGTCATCAAAATAATAGATTTGTAACCAAATAAATAGCTTTGTTTATTTAAAGTTTAGGTTGTAACTACGATCGTACTCGTAGCGCACGAGCCGAGCGAGCGTAGCGAGCGGGCCGCGGTAGCGGCCGGCGATTTCCAGATACAAGTCCGCCGTTGCAAATTCACATTTTTAAGTAAGCGTTTTAATATTGTTTGGTGGCACATCTATTATTTTAGGGACAAACCTTATTAATTAGGTCATAGAACATGCTTTTATTTGACGATAGTTAAAATCATATCCTATAATTTGCCACGTTTAAAATATTTTGATTTAATTTTAAAATACAGAAAATGTTTTTAATCTTATACCATTATTCAATTAATTTATAGTTCAATATATTGTTAAAAAATATGTTTACAGTAATTATACACATTATAATAATAGCATTGTACCTATTCAACTAGGTATATGTTATTCGATAAAATAAAGTAGATTCTCGCTAACCACGCGCATAAGCGGATAAATTACATTACGTACTTTATATATCGATCAGTCTGGTTTAGTCGTTCCCACAGTTCCACAAGTCCGCTTCAGCTTAAACACAGTACACAAGTGTACTGTGGCTTAACAAACATGAAGGCAACATTTATTTCGTTGTTTATATTAATATTGTTTTTCGAGTACAGTGAATCAAGAACATATGTGTCATTGTCCCCGAACGTTTTCGACACATTCACGAACAAAACCGCACAAATAACGAACTATGTCCGGGAAAAAGGTAGGAGCATAAGAAATTTTTACTTCCAAAACGTGCATAACAAAATTACATCGTATTTCGATGGTAATAAAGATATTACTAAAATTGATGAAGACAACAAACAGTTGAGAATAGAAAGAGAGTTTAATAATTATTTGCAAGAAGTTGAAGTGAGCGACAACATGATAATTGATACAATAGTGCCGGAGGAATCTATATACAAACGCCCTGAAGATCCAGTTAATCAAATGACCACGCCACAATTGTTAGCGCTGAACGGTTACCCAGCTGAAGCACACACTATCATTACTCGAGACGGATACATCCTCACCATACACAGGATCCCATTCTCCAAAAACGCTTCTACTAAAACTCCACCTAGAAAAACTGTGTTACTCCATCACGGTCTTCTTGGCAGTTCCGCTGATTGGGTTTTAGCGGGACCTGAAAAATCTCTGGGTTACATTTTATCTGAAGCCGGTTATGATGTTTGGCTTGCGAATGCTAGAGGAAACACTTACTCCCGAGCTCATATTTCAAGGCATATAGATTCTTTCGCCTTTTGGAATTTCACATTCCACGAAATAAGTCAGAACGACTTACCCGCTGTTATCGACTACATAATGGAGGTAAAAGGGTTGGATATTAAAATAAACTATATCGGCTATTCCATGGGTACCACAGTATTATTTGCTTTATTATCTACGCAAACGGAATACAATAAGGTTTTAAAGGCTGGTTTTGCACTTGCTCCTGTCGCGTATATGACAGACATAAGAAGCCCAATGCGTTTACTCGCAAGATTTAGTGATAATTTTGAATATTTAATGAAATTGCTAGGTGCAAACGAATTTCTACCGCAGAACGCTGTATTACGTTGGCTAGCAAAATATGCTTGCGAAAATAATTATTTCGAGGAGGTGATATGTGAGAATTTGTTGTTTGTTATATGCGGATTCGATGATAAGCAATTTAACAAACCTCTGTTACCAATGATATTGGGGCATGTTCCCGCTGGTACGTCGACCAAGACTCTGATACATTACGCACAGGAAGTAAGAAATGATGGCAAGTTTCAACAATTTGATTACGGACCTGAAGGGAATATTAGACAGTATGGAACTGTTTATCCTCCGGAATATCCACTCCATAAAATCACATTACCTATTGCTTTATTTAGCGGCAAAAATGACTGGCTAGCGAGTGCAAACGATGTAAACAATTTATATTTTCAGTTGGCGAATCCAATAGAACATTACATAGTGCCTTTAAAGGAATTTAATCATGTAGACTTTTTATGGGCCATAGACGCGGATATTTTAGTTTATCCGAAATTACTGCAATTGTTAGAAAAAGGTGTGAGTAATCCATACATTTATTACTAGCTGTGCCCGCGGCTCCGCTCGCGTTAACTACAGAATTATTGTTTATGAAGATATCGTGATATTTTATTTTTATTAAGGATCAAGAATCTAATAAGAAATCTAATCAAAATCTATCCAATAATTTTTGCATGATGCGTGCCCAACGGTAAACCTCAATCATTTTATTTATAGTCTAATATGATTAATGGAATAGAAATAACTTTCTATTATTTATAATCATTAACTTGATTTACAAATTAAATGATAATTTTAAAGTAAACTACATTTAATATTTTTTTTATTTTAAAATGGCAAAAATGTAAGACAAAAATAACAAAACTGATAGAAATATTTTTTTATTCAATCATTACAAACACCTACTTTAAAAAGTTAATAAACACCAAATTTACTTAGGTACTGTGATTTACAAAAAACCTTTCCAATATCTGTAATCAAGTTTGAGAACATGATCATTGTATATTGATATTATTTAATTATGAAGTTCAATTTGAATACCTAGATGAAAACTATAAATAAGTACTAAAATTAATTAGTATAAGCTTTTATATAAGATATAAATGTATTATTATTTACCTTGTCCAAGTATAACGATTTGTTTGTTTTTACGTTCTAATATTACTTATATATACTAATATAATAAAACAGGGTTTTTTTAAAAGGGGTGAAAACGGGGATGAAAATTTGTATGAAAATCCGTCAGTAAAATATTTTGTACCCGTGTGAAGCCGGGGCGGGCCGATAGCCGTTAATAAAACGGTCTTGAGACGGTTCAGAAGGAGCCGCTCGTAAAGTTTACATACCGTGTTTAGGAGACTGATCTGGCGATTCTTATTCAAGGGGGTTAAACATATTTAACACGGCTAAAAAAAAGGTGTGTGTGCGATTCACACACAATAGAAGTGAAACTTCATTTTAAAAGACATTTTCTATTTTATTTAAACAGTGTGCAATATACATACACACCGACATTTACTCTCTCGCTCTGGCTCACACAAAGAGGAGAGACCGATAATGTTCGTTAAACGTTTAACGTTTAACATTTAAAGTTTAACATTTAACGTTTAGCGCTTGGAAGTCGCATAAGAAGTTTCACTTCAAAAAGGTGTGTGTGCGATTCACACACGATAGAAGTGAAACTTCATTTTAAAAGACATTTTCTATTTTATTTAAACAGTGTGCAATATACATACACACTGACATTTACTCTCTCGCTCTGGCTCACACAAAGAGGAGAGACCGATGTGCATTAAACGTTTAACATTTAACGTTTAACGCTTGGAAGTCGCATAAGAAGTTTCATTTCAAAAATAAAATTAGTCATAATATTTATTGATATATTGATAGGTTATTATGAAAACAATAATAGAACTGACACAATACTTTATTGATAAATATTAGTGTCCGACCAAAACAGGACGTTCAGGCGAAACCGAATCTTCGGTCTCGGTCTCAGTTTCGGCCGAAACACCGAAAATGAAACTTACTCTACTTTTACTCTCTTTGCTCTTTAATTTACGTGAGTATTTACTCACAATATGTGAGTAATACTTGTGTTAAATGAAATAAAAAAAATACATTGTTAATATATATAAAAAATATATATTTTGTTACATACTTCAATTATATTTTTGCGCTCGTTCATGTGTCTTCTAAGCGCAGCGTTGACGCGAGCTAGCGCGTGTTAATGTGAACGTTGTGATGGCAATATAGACAAATAAAGGCGCGCGATGTCAAAACGCCCGCTAACGAGCTTTCATCTTGACCTAACAAAGGCAATAAACATGTTAAAAACTGACTCTTGTAAGTAAACTTTGACAAAAATCCACACAAATTCCCTATTTATTGAGTATTTTAAAGTTTAATTGTGTTCACAATACTGTTAAGATAGAACACAAGGTTTACACGAGTCACGAACTTTCCTGAAGTGGGCCGAACAATAGCCGAACAATTCACGAACACTGAGTTTGAACAGGACGGAAGTTACGGCTGGAAGAACTGTGCCTAAAACTAGATTTTTTTTGACCGAAACCGAATCTTCGGTCAGTCATTAATAAATAAACAATGAATGATTCACAATTGTAATAATAAGATAACTATTAGTAAATATATAAGTATATTATTATACAAAATTACGTCACACAAACTCTTTGCTGTTGATGTATGATTCACGCATACGATGAACTTTTACCCTTTTTGATTATTTATTTTTATAGTATCTCCGTAAAGTCACGGAATGGTGTATGTAGGGTCAGCACAGTATGTACAATCTAAAAAAAAGACGAACACCAAAAAACCGATTATTAGTCGCCAGTCGTTCGCACTGAATACATTTATGTCACTGTGGAATCTGAATGACATCGAGAAACATCATCCGTTATGTAAGAAATGAGTTATATATGGCACATCATTCCACACTTTTTTGTAATGTGCTGATGTAACAAGTATGATATAACTATGACGTACATTTGACATTCGTTTAATATAAGCATAGTATAGGAAATGGCTTAATTCTGACATTATTTTGATAAAAATATTGTCGGTAAAGGGTAAATAACGTCAATATTTATGCATATCAACTGAATTTTGGAGTTACTACTCAAGAAAGATGCCAAAAAGCTGAAGTAATTATGAACAAAATTCACACTTTCACACTTAAATGACTCAATACGTGTTACTTATAGCAGCTAAAAATTTGTTTATTTATGGCAGCACCATCTCGTATCATAATAAAAGTAACCATGAAAATATTGATGAACTTTATTGATATATAAACCTTAAGTAAAAAACCGACTTCCCAGTTATGTAACGATAAGATTCACTGTTATATAAGACATACGTAATAAATTGACTTTTTTTAAATCTAAAATTCTTACTATGTCACCAGCACGTAAAAATGTGTCTTAAACCATTAGGTAGTAATTACATTTGTATTAACGGACGCTGACGTAAATATTGGATTAGAGAATACAAAATAACGAATTATTATGTAAATAATTGCTTTTGTTGAGTGAGTTATTTCAAATAGTGAATGACACGTTCTGGTGAACAAACTCGATGATAACCTCATAGGTACCTACTTTTCTGACTTTATTTCGATTTATAATAACAACAATGCAGTGACGAATACATAAGTCGTCTAAATCATTAATATATAAAGTATATTAAGTACCTACCTATAATATAATATTATAAAGATAGAGTGCGAATTTTGAGAGTATGTGTAACATATGTGGAGGGTGATATCCGGAACCACCGCATCTATTAGAAAAATATTTTCGCATTTTATAGGTAGCCTATTTATTGAGAAAAGATATATTGTATATTAGCTGTGCCCGTGGCTCCTCTCGCGTGGACTACAAAATGTCGTCGGTCGAGCGTATGCAATCGTCCTGCCCCGGCTCAAAAGACGGAAGACAAAAATGCTTATTATCGGTGATCCTTAGAAGATAAATATATGCTATCGCTGACTTTTTTGTAGTTATTTATAAGATCTCCAAAAAATGGCGTAATAAGCCATTTAAGCGCCTGAAATGCGTCTTGTCCTAATTGATTCACCATTATGTAATCGTCATTGTCGTCACTGCTTATTTCATTATCTTACAAAATATTTCTGGCCAGATAACATAGCTATGAATTAAAAAAAAAACATTTTCACGCTATGACTTTTTTTTACGGAGATGCGCTTGGTCTCGATCTTACTTGATGGTAAATAAAGATGAAGCCGACGATGGATCGCGCTTACCCATCAAATGCCTGTTCACTCTTAGTTTGAAGACTCGACTATACATGACAGTTTAAGATGCCGTCAAAAACTCTAGGCTATGATATATTCCAAGATCTGATGTGTGTGGATTTGGGTGAAGGATGACGTAGTCTCCGTAAACCGGTCCGATTCTGAAAATTATTTTACTAATAGCAAGCTACATTATCCCTCAGTGCTATTAGGCTATTTTATTTTCTAATAAATTTGACATTGTGATTCCGTTAGGTATTAGGTATGTATGTACTACGCTCATTGTTGTAGTTGCGGGCGATTATACAAGTAATAACAGAAAATTCGTGCGGTTCGATGACAAAATACAAGTGCGTAAGTACGCGTCATTCTAAAGAATTCAAAGTCCTGCAACGTGTCGTAAGTACCTGATTGAGTCAGGATATTATATCGAGATAAGAGTACTGAGAAATGAGAATAGACAAAATAATATTTTGCACGTCATATAGTTTGGTTGTTATGTACAAGTGAAATGGATTATAAATAACAAGTAGAAACATGTATTAAGTTGGCATAAAAACTACCAATATAGTTTCAACAAGGGATCTCGTGCAGACTTATTAGAGTCATGTTTCAAGATTAGAAAAAGAAGAAATGAAGCTTAACGGATGTGTATCTACAGTCACTAACAATTAAAAAATTAAAGAAACTAACAGTGGTGAGCATGAGAGGTAACAATGAATGGTAGGTAGTTTTTTTTCGCAATTATGGGGAATAAATTTGATCTTTGCGAAATTTTGGGGAACTTTTAAGTCCTTGGGGAAAAGATTGGGAAATTGAGAATCAAGTAAAGTGCTTTTTTTTAGTTTTTCGTACATACCTATTACATTTTTCACCATACTCGCTAGTTGAAATATAATCTCAGTAACTTATAATAATAAAATATTACGAGGAATGCCCCTCGATCTCATACCGAATATGTGGAACTATCTGAGTTGACCTCTCGGACTGGACCAATATCGTTGCAGTAGATAATACAATTGCTGGAACTATTTTATCCGTAACTACTCATCTCTAGGCTGGAGAGGTGAGATATACCTGGTAAAATATCTGTTCCTGTTCCAGAGAAATAATAATTCCATAAACCTCTTCCATGATGCCAACTCTTTCTATTACTATAATTGAAAAGAGTAAAAAGCTTGTTCCAAGTCATATTTGTTTGTATCTCTCTCTAACAAAGTAATGATCCTAAAGCTTCCATAGAGATGATCAGTTTCCAAACTGAAACATTTTATGTCACATCCCAGTATGTGAAACAGGTACGTAGTATTTAGTAACAGCTTTTTCAGTTTACAGATAACAGTTACAAACTCTTACTTATTATTTTAAACTGAAATTATTTTCACCTTAAATAAAGAAGAAGTGCAGACGGAGGTATTAAATACAATCATTACAACTTTTTTAATAAACATATCTTTAACATTTAACATCATTTTCTGAAATATACATTTCGAAATAACATTATTTTTATAAACGAATACAGTTTTTTCAATTGATACATTTTCTGTTTGAAAAAAAAATATGGGAAAAGTTGCAAATCATAATTTTGGGAAAAGAAAATATGAATATGGGGAAAATTCAAAAATTAGACCTACCAACCATATGACAGTGTGTGACATTTGTCAGTCAGCTGTTGTATGTCAAATGTCAATCACAAAATTGATTTTACAAAAAAATATGCTGTTATTGTAAATAGTCCTTATAACTAGAATAATTGAATAAAATGGCATTCTTCAGAGGCTGGCGCTATACGGTATTTATTGGTGGTTTCATCGGCATTATAGGATTAGCGATGTATCCTATCGCTATAAGTCCTATGATAGATGTATCCGAATATAGTAAGTTGAAAAGTAGTTCATAGAATATGGCAAATTAGTGTCTATTTGAAATGAAGCTTCTCAAGCGGACAATATTGTCGGTATGACACTGACTTATACGCATACTCATCGCATACGACGATTCGGCGTAGTTTTGTTTGTGGCTGTTTTGTAGTGCGCTAGATATTGTATCTAATAGAACCTGTTGAATCGCCGCAGGAAAAATAATCTATGGTTGAATACAATTATATTCATATTATTTAAAAGAAATTAAATATATAGATATTGGTTTACAACAATAAGAATAAAATAAAAATTAGTTATGTTCTTTTACCTCGATTATCGGGGTTAGTGAGGTTAGGCATACTATAGGCAGTAGGAAGAATATTGTATAGAATGAATAAATATAAAGTTCATATTATTTACATTTTAATTACATAATAATATTACAGAAAAAATTCAAAAAGAGTCTAGAAAGAATATTAGACAAGAAGATATACAACCTGGAAGTGAGTACCTACTTGTATCAAATTTACATTCATTTTTAATCTAGCTAATTCATAATAAAAAATATATTTTTTCTTTTAAGATATGAAAGTATGGACAGATCCTTTTGGACGTGAGAAAGCAACAAGTGAATAATTTTATATTATAAAATGTAAATAGTATTCAAAATGCAATAATTAAATGTAAGTAGTTCATTCAATTATTATTTTTATTTATTGACAGACACTTTCATACATTGCCTATGGGTGTCACTGTTCACAGTGTATAGTCAAAAACATGTTATGACAGAACGGATCTAGGTGAAGACGTCGTGTTCTTCAGAACTTGTTGATTTTAATGATCGATATTCTGTCAGGTCCATATTCTCCATCATCTTCAAATGGTACATAGCTTGATTTGCAATTAATAGACGGACACAGAAGTATAACGCCTATAGCTGTGCATGTAAAGCAGTTTATGAAAATATATCAATGTTTGTATGAAGGTTCTATTTGGACAAATTTTTGAACATTGTGTTGTGTCAGTACAATGGTCTTAATTGTACCTCTGGTGACAAGTACCGCTTGTTGTTCCTTATGACATCATGAAAAATCGATCGGGATATACTGATTTAATCATAGTAAAAACTTTGATGTCAACAGACACACTAATATAACTTTTGACACCTTAACTTAACCTACGGGTAGTGATGTCCGTCAAAGTGTTAACAAACAACCTTGTATTGCATTGGAACAATTATAATAGAGCTACATAAGATCTTTGATAGATCACATTTGAGGGGTATAAAAGCAAACATGCCGCTGTCCATGATAATATGCAGGAAGGCTAAACAAGAAATATGGAATTCAGTGACATTTTATTAGTAAAATGATTTTCAGTGACTGGTCATAAAAAAATAATAATACTGTCGGGATAAATCAGTTAAAAATGAATGTTTTTATATTCCCTATCCATTCCTAAACCGCTCATCCGATTGCAATGAAGTATTGGGGCGCACATTTGTGAATTTTTTTGAATCACTAAAATAATTTTACAAGATGCGAGTCATTTCATCTTGAAGATAACAAGGAAAAAACGATTTAGCAGGTATTAATAAGTGAATATTTGACTTTTTTTCCACTCACCTGAATCCAAATTCTAACTTTTAGAATCAGCCAACAAATCAATAAACCCATGACATCACATGTGATGAGACTGATAAATAATAAAACAAAAACTGATAAAGATATCTTTTAATTAAAAAAATTCAAACTGTATCTAATTCATTACATATTTGTATGTCTAAAGCTTTACAATCCAGTGGAGCATATTTTGTTTTTCAATATAAAAATATGTTGTTTTTTTACATTAATATTTACAGAATGTGCACTATACTTTTTAAATATCAAATTATTTTCGTGTTTCATCTTAAATAATATAGTGTCAAATATTCATATTTGGAGAAAGGAAAGGATTTAATTATTAATTTTGCCAATTTTTAAAGTGATTACTAATGTCTCTTGTATCAAGAAGTGTTCAACGATTATGAGATTTTACTATCATTTAACAAAAAGGAATAAAAGGAATGCAATCTTTGCTTTGATAAAATTGTCTATTGCTTAATTGGATTAAAAAAAAAAACATGGCTAATGAGTGTATAGTAATTACTATAGAGTAAAATAAATGATACAAAAAGTATTTTAATTATCTTAAGTGATATAAATGTCATATTATTTACGATTTCAAGTTTCAATAGTGAGTGACAACATAGTAATTTATCTTTAAGTTTGAGGTTATTTAATTTGTTAATGCTCTAAGACTTAGAGTCTAACTTAACTTTTTCTTTATTCTTAATATATAATAGAAATGTGATACAATTCTGCCTATGTCACATGTTGATACATTTTTTTGAAAATACAAACTACACTTAACTGTCAAAGTTTAACAAGATGGCGGCTCCCTTGTTAGAATTTCAAGAGTTCCATGTTTCTAGTTATTTTTTATAATTCACTTGTGCACTATAACCAAAGTACAATATATAAAATGCCACCAATATTAAATATAAGTTTATGAATTAAAATGACAGATTAACTTCCAGCCAAAAACTCACATGTGTTAATTGTATTTTAATTCAATTTTAGTAAATAGTTATCCGTTTTAATACTTGTTAGCCAAAAAGGGTACTTTATGAGCACCATCTAACATGAATTACCAATAGTTTATCCTTTATATGATTTTCAAGTTCAATTAAACAAATTCAAAATTACCAATTCATACCACTCTCGGTCTCGCCCTCGCCATTAACTTCTTTGTATAATATTTCATTGGACAGAACGAGACACTTCATGGTATCTACTTTTCTCTAATTGAATTAATAGGGCATGTAACAGATACCTTTTTAGAAATTTAGTTATATTTACCAATGAAATATATTAAACTGCATTTGTATAATTTTTTGTTTTTCTCCATAATGATTTAACTCACTTAGACATGTTTTCTTTAATTTCGCTAATATTATCTTTGCTTATGTCATCAAGTTAAACTGAAATAAGTTATATCAGAGGGGAATATTTACAAATATACTCGTATTTTTTTTAATTCCCGAAGAGTAGATTGACAATCACTAATGTGAAACTTAACGCCATATTAATTTTTCTACCGTTCTCCTGCCGTTTATTTTTTACGTTCCGATTATTTAAAATGTAATTGAAGGGTTTTATTTATTAATTGAAATATTTTGTATTAATCAACCCAATGCGTAAATAAATATTGTCATAACATTATTTAGGAAATAAAAGAAATACATATGACAAACTATTTACAAAAAAGAATGCTTCGGTTGGCCGATGACAATTACGATTGTTTTACCTTATTAGGAGCATTCGATATTTTTTTCCGAAAAACTGAACACCCTTATTTTTATTAGCTAGCAACACATGAAATGTCATTTTCCTCTACGGAAATAAAAAAAAAAACAGACTATAGTAACCACATCATTCTTGAAGGCAGTTTAAATCCAAATAGATCGAGGCGGACGTAAATTTTTCTTATAATGAAAAAATGTAATTTAATGCTTGCAGTGTCTTTTAATATTATATTGATTATATTATAGTTTAAAAACAACACGAAAGTTGAATCGTTAATAAAAAGGAGCTATTATTTCTTGTGACTAAACAACTGCGTATGAAAGAGAAGTATATATATCGTGCTATTCTCTCTCAGCAGAAATTATTGCAAGACCCTTGAATAATCGATAATAAATTTATTTATCACTTATTTATATATGTATAACTAAAATTTAATGACTAAATGTAAATAGCCATGGTAGGTTCAAACAATAAATCACATAAAGAAACTACCAATTCTAAAAAAAAATACTTTTCATACAATAGTAATATTTGACTGGTTTGTAGAATTTAACGGAGATTATTAATATGTAAATCTATATTCTCACACACGTGTATTTCTATATTTTATTGAATGAACACATTAAAATCAGACGCCATATTGCACATAAAAACTTGAGCCTTGTTTATGACCGATTTATTTATCGCATCAGAACCCTGGCCTTTTGCGCTGTATGGAATAAATAGCTTGTATTACATACTCCCCAAGCATATTTTACATTTTGTCAAATGTCATGTTTATGTAGTGCAAAATTTATCAAAATATTTTATTAAGACGCTTCACCGATAAATAAAAACCGCTTTTAAAATACAAAATGTTTGTTTTTCCAACCGTACAAGTGTTTTACAGCCAAAAGTGTTGTGCGTTCAAAATTCCAATTTAATTATTCTTTTTGCTACCTTACAAATGTGCTAGCATTCTTTAGACATAAATTTTCATTGCTTACAGTAATAATTTGATTCCAGAAGCTTCCATTGTACCAAACTCAGCGCGTACACGACATGAAAAGCACCAAAAATATTATCCAATGTTTTGTTGCTATAAAAATATCAGCTTTATTTATACAACACTTAAAATCCGCAGTCAAAATTTCAATTTGTTTTAGTTGACGAGAGTTATCTTAACAATGTTTTTCTCAATCCATTACATTAACAGGTAACAAACGAAAACCGGTTTTTCACGTTAACCGGTTACTTCTAAAATACCGTAATGGTTACACAATAAATATAATTATGTTGTAACCTATTTAATACAGGCAATTAATCAGACAAACACACATAATTTTAGGTCAAACACGGCCATACAGGGAAATAGACAAGATTAAGACTGATATAACCCATTTACGTGTATAGTATTAAACCGTAACACCGTAACCGTAACACGTTAACACGTCGAATAATCCGTATTTATGTGTTAACCTTTTTAATGGGTTACCATAACCCCATACCATTTAACCGTTCAATAACAATCATACCGGAACCGCTTCCGGTCTTTGACAATAATTGAGTATCACAATAGTTTACAATAAAGTACATTATAATAAAAAAGCCTTGTATCAATATTTATTATATCACTTCACTATATCATTACTAAATTGTGTTCTCGTCCAATCAATGACAGTTTTGGAAACATATCACTGTAGAAATTCATCGTCATCCCCAACCTGTAAAAATGTTGTTTTTATATCTTCATTATATAAATATTTTTTATTTCACGATGGCTGTACATAGTAACATAACAAAGTGACGGTAAACACAGTGAAATACAAAAGTGACGGCAGCCGTTCGTCGCTGTCATGCCGACCTATAAGCCTCTCGGCAGCTGGATATACCCCGGTTGATCCCAAAATGTGATAAACCCAAAGAGTCACTTTAACGGGTTTATTATCATATGATATGTGGTAGGTGAATAGAGGTCGTGATCCAGTGTGCGGGGGTTCGGGATAGATTTTTTTTATCGTTATAGGTTTGGCGTAGTGGTCACAATCTCACCTGATATTAAGTGACAATGTGGCCCAAGATGACAACATGCTAAACCTAGTGGAAAACTGGCTCTCAAGTGCAGCTGCCGGAACACACCCATTGGTGTTTGGCGACAGATGTTCAACTTGAGGGTGGTAGCTAGTCAGGTGGGCATTAGAAAAGAGCCCTACCACCATGTTATGGTTGCCTCACGATGTTTTCCTTCACTGAGAGCTCAGGCTCATTGCAGGGATTCGAACTCACGTCAATCGACGCGAAGTCGTACACGCTACCATTGAGTTATCATTGCTTCAATAGTAGTTAGTTCAATCATAGTGGTCATGATCCAGTGTGCGTGGGCTCGGGAACATTTAATGTTGGCTGAGCCATGCGTTGGTTGACTAGTTCTAAATGTACTACGTCGAATATTTTTACAGGGTACCGTCAGCACAGTCACCAAAATACAAGTAGTGTAATAATAAATCAATAAATGAAACCGCTAACATGAAATACATTTATATCGATTTTGAATTAATTATAGATTTAAATGATGATTATGACAAAATTGATTTTTACTTAACAGTATAACAATTAATATCGTACATCCTTACGTAAGCTATTTTAGTTTGTTTAATATCCATAACTTGTCAACGCTACCTGCAGTTACGCACACAAGTACGCGTGTCTATAAACATCCATCAATAAGAGATTATGAAATCTAGAGATCTAGGAAGTATTGTAATAAAAAGGAAAGTTTTGAACGCCTACATTGTACCTTGTATTACTATGGATGTGAAACACGAGCCCTTACACAATATCAAAGAAACAAATTACAGTATCGCCAGAGATCACTGGTATGAAGTATGACAGAAATAATATGTAAAGCGGATCAACAATTAAGAGCTAAAACAGAAGTGACTAAAATTGTACAGTAGAAGTGGAGGTGGGCAGGCCACATGATGAGAGCAAATCAGGAAAAATGGTGTAAAATAATAACAGATTGGTATCCTAGAAACAGTAAATGGAGTAGGGGAAAGCAAATAAGAAGTTGGGGAGGACGAGTTGAAGTTCACAGCGGTCCCTAACTGGAGAAGAGTGGCCCGTGGTAGAATGCAATAGAAAGAGCTAGAAAAGAGGCCTTTGCCAAGAGGCATATAAATAAATAAGTATCCAAATGACAAACATATTCTTTTCTTCTCTAAGGACTTTTCATTTTCAAAACAATGATGATCTTGTGTCTAATAAAGGCAGTTAGAATACGTATCTAAATAAAACATAAATATTTGTAGAGCTGTCTGAAAAAAAAATACAAAGTAGCACTTATCCTTTTTTGCGTTTTTCGGAAAAGTGAAAAGGCTCGAGAAGTGGGTACCGCATGATATGACTGAAGCACACCAACAAACACGCATTGAGTGCTGCGTTACATTACTCAACCGTCACAATAACGAGGGAATTTTGAATCGTATTGTTACTTGTGACGAAAAATGGACCCTTTACGACAATCGGAAACGCTCATCACAGTGGTTGAACCCAGGAGAACAGGATAAATCATGTCTCAGGTGGAAGTTGACGCAGAAAAAGGTACCGGTGAGTGTATGGTGGACCATTATTGGTGTCATAAACTACAGTTTCCTAAGATCTGGCCAGACGATAACGGCAGATCTGTATTGTCAACAAATGCAAACCATGATAGCAAAGCTAGCCATTAAACAACCGAGACTGGTCAATCTCTCTAGCCCACTGCTGCTTCAAGACAACGCTAGACCCCATACTTCACGACAGACGGTCACTAAATAAGAGGAATTGCGGTTGGAATGTCTCCAACACCCACCATACTCCTTGGACCTTAATCCAACAGATTACCACTTTTTTCGGGATTTGGACAATTGCTTGCAAGGAAAAATGTTTTTAAATTAATTTGTCTGAAGTTATATTCTTCTTTTTAAGTCTGTCTTGAGATTTTGTTTTTTAAATTGACAAAATTGTATGTAATTCTCATTAAGTGAACAATGTTCTTTTGAGAAATAAATTTCTTTAAACCGAAAAAAAAAATCAATTCTGATGAGGCTGTCCAGACTGCCTTCAAAGATTTTATTGATTCTCGCTCTCACAAGTTTTACAGCAATGGAATCAATAAACTTTCTATAAAATGGCGAAAGTGCATAGATAATAATGGTAATGGTACATACTTCGATTGATTAAATGTATAAATTCATAATATTTTTCTCGTTTTACTTTATCCATATAAAACGCTAATTTCATATGCAAGGACCTATATATGAATAGATTGTTGTTGCACCGTCAAGTCACTTCTCACTGTTTGTTATTAAAGGTATATGAAAGGACTAAAACTAAAGAAAAGGTAATCTAATTAGTTACACGAACCTGCAAAAAATATTCAAAGTCATTCCGATGACAAGTTCCTTCGGCGGCGAACGAGAATTTGTGAAAGGTTCCATCTTCGCATATAACTGGAATAGAAATAATATACCCTGTATATAGATACAGCAGTTATCGGTAACAAAATCGGTACTTAACAGTTATTCAGTTTAAATACCCATAAAATCAAATAAAAAAATATTTTATTCAATTTAAACCCCAAGAAGGCACGTTATGAACTTCAAACACCGGTTCTAACGGTTCGGACAAACATCCCAGTCACCTAGAAGAACCGACAGGAAACTCGGGCGATATTTTTTTTATTATTTTTTCCCAATCGTATATAAAATATTTACAGTCAATAATCATATTAATGACTTAGTGAATGCGCAGAGATATTTTTATTTTCGCGGAACCCTTATTATTTTTTTGTAATATAAAAGTAGTCTAAGTAGCTCCTTATAACATCAGCTATCTGCTAGTGAGAGTCCCATTAAAATCGGACCAACCGTTTCGGAGATTATCCGGGAAGAAACAGTCGACAAAAAAATTGAAAATCGTTTCATATGCATTTAGTAAAGAGCTGTTATTATGGCGTTACAAACAGATGCTTAATTTTATTTTTATTTGTATATACATTGATCAAGTATTACTTAATTGTAAAGAATATTTTTATGCATTTAAATTTTACAACTTGTTCAATAATCATGTGGTTTTAATTAAAAATAGATTACTTCCCAATAAAGTTTGGTAATACGTTCTATGTACTTATATAGATATGTATATTTGTATAATCGTACTTGGCTGGAATAAGTCAATTTGCAAAGATACAGACCGACGGCGCTGTTGTCGTCGGCGAAGGCGCACAGCGCTCTCGTGTCGGGGTGCGCGTGCGCCGCCGCCACGTGCGCGTAGTTACCGCGGGAAGACCAAACGTGCAACGTGCCCTTATCCGAAACGCAACACAGCAACGAACCGGACAAATTGAAGTTTATACTGGAATTACAATATTAACTAGAAATACACGACATATTCTGTACTCCTCGTGCCTTGAGACGTACAGAATTCATTGACAAAAGAATAGATGAACCGTTCTACCGTTTCGTTCTTAACCTATGACAAGGTTTCGGCTGAAATAACATATTGGTGAGGTAACCTTTTTTCTGTAATACAAAGGGGTAAACAAACATACAGCCTGCCTGATGGTAAGCGGCTAGCGCGTTGCCGACTTTGAACCCCCTAACCCAAGCTCTGGAAACCCTACTCACTGCACTCAGGGCACTACAGGCATACAATGCAAAGTTATTTGGCGGCGATAATCTGTAGGGTGGAGGTATTTCACGAGTCGAACAGCCTCAACTAAAAAGAAATCTCCAAATAAATTTATCTTTCTGTGCCCTACCTCTCTTAAATCATAACATCGTAGTATTTTCTAGCTTCCATTAAACCTCTATGTTAATTAATAATCTGTCCCCAAACCCAGCGCGTATTGCCTTCTGTTGTTCTTAACCTGTATTTTGCTTACAACCAAGTGGCATGACTTACTTGATTAAGCCTGGATTAAAAAAAAAACTTCAATCATAATTATCAGGGTAACTAGAATAAGTTTCGTTAGTTCACTATTCTGCACTGCAGCTAGCAATAATCAAAACCATTGACTGAATCTATGAAAATCCATATTAGCAACCCAAATCATTATAATTAGCTTTTTCTTCCTATTTAAGACGTGTTTTATACACAATTATGCCAATGTCACGTGGATAGTATACTTTAGTAATATTCAAGTTCAAGATGGCGACTCTCTTGTTAAAACAGTCTAGAAAGTGTTTGGCAATTTAAAATTTATACTTCTAGTTATTATCTGTAATTAACTTCATACGAGCACACCATATAAAAATGCCTTCGGGAGTTTTTTGCGGTAACTTAAAGTGTCATGTGGTGGTTTTTGTTTTAATTCATAAACTTATGTCATTTGGCCCTATATTATGTAATTTTGGCGGCATTTTATGTGATGTAATGTGGTTGTTGTGCACAAGTGAAGTGGATTACAATAAATGACTAGGAACATACCATTTTAAGTTGCTACAAAGGCTCCCTGGAAAGTTTTAACAAGGGTGCCGCCATCTTGTTGGAGCGAAGTTTGAACATAAAGAATATTTCCCTCGCTTTGTTGACAAATTGCAAAATACTTGACACTGGCCTAATGCAAAAATGGTGCAGAGCCATAATAATAATAATAAGAAGAAGAAAAATGCCTTCAAAGTTACATAATATAGGGGCCAAATAACGGTTAGTTTTTGAACTACAAACCTATTTTTAACAAAAATTGAAACCAACTACAATTATATTGAACAGCTCCCTGGTGTAAATAAAATATAATAAAATAAATAAAATGGGACCACCTTTGAGGTTTCCTCAGTCCAACGAAAAAATAATCATCGAAATGGCTGAATATCCATAAAAAATATACCTTCTAATTAAGAATCTACTTCTTTCTTCAAAGTCGGTTAAAATGACGAAAAGGACAATATTTACCAGTAAACATCAGCGTAGTCGGAACCTCTACGTAACTCGTGCAGCATATGTTTAGTGGCAGTGTCCCAGAGGCGGATTATAGTTCCGCGTTCAGAGGCCGTGGCCAGCTTGCTCCCGTTCGGAGATAGGCTTAGGCACACCAGATCAGTCTGATGGCATCCGACCACCGCCGGCGAACTCGAGTGTGCCTCTTTTACCGCGCGAGACACATCCTATACCATTAAAAATACAAATGACTTCGTGACGCAGTGGTATGGCTCAATGGTAGCGTGTACGGTGTAATGATTGTTTTTTTTAATCAAGTTGTTTATGTGTAATTATTTGATTTGCTTTTATTTAAAGGACGCTAGTTGCTGCTATACAATGAAACACGACTGTTCCGTGATAGATTTTATTGCGACTGACGAATAAACTTAACTAACTCCAACACAAGTAATGATTGTTTTATCAATCATTTTTTATCTCTTAATTATATATATTTATTTCACCTTATTTGATTCCTCATTAATTCATTTATTATGTTTCGGTTGCCTTCCGAAGGCATCATATCTTTAGTTCATTTATTATATTTTAATACAAACTTCTTTTACGATATATATATATCAAATAAGTAGTCCGTAAACAAAGATTCTTCAGCCAAAAATACAATATTAGTATACGACCTACTTATTATATGTATATATACGAACTTAAAAGAAGTTTGTTATACAATATTTAAAATAATAAATTACCTAAAGACCTAAAGATGCTCACACGTTTGCCAAATTTCGCCAAGCATCAACAAATTGGAAGGGCGTTTCGCTTGGCTTGCTGTTGATCGGTTATGATGCACAAATCAAATGAGCTTGCAGGAAGCGCTTGCAAGGCACCTATACATTTATGCATAGTTACAGCCAGACCGCCGCAAGCGAATCGTCTGCGGGGCGCGTGCGGGGATGAAGACCGACCAATAAGCTATAGTCTGTTTCCGGCCGCCGCGCTGGCGGTAACAGACGTTTGACGTATGGGCTTAAGCGGTTTTATTTTTGTGACTGCTCCACGTGAGATTATTTTATCAAGATAGAATTACGAACGCTACTTTAAAAAATATATACAAGCAATCTAAAGTAATGCTATAGCGCGTTTTTATTTAATAATATTGAATAACTTAGAATATAAAATGAATAAAGTTTCATTTCGACTGCGTCTAAATATTACACGCACAAGTTTTTTTTTTAATATAGTAGTTTTTTTATTAGCATTTTAATAAAGGCAACAATACTATATGTATTAAATATATTATTTATCATTAGATATCTGTATAAGTTTTAATAATATGCATAAACTATTGATCTTAAGATACCGTGTATATCTGTGCAAACCCGCCGCCCCGCGTCCCGCAAACCATCAGGAGAGTCGCGCTTACAGCGGTCGGCCTATTGTATCTATCGCTTGGGCTAAATAAATGAAAAAAGGGTACGACTTACATATACCCAACACAAGCTTGACGTGTCTGTCATGCTTGCTCATTCAAAATACTAGCACGCTCGCAAACGTGTGGATAAAGATATCTGACTCGACTATTTTATCAAGGAATTTATAGAGGTGTGAAGTTTACGGCAAATGGCAAACGTGCCGAACCGGACAATAAAAATAAAAAAATAAATATTGTGAGTAATGCATACTAGTAACTGCAAGGAGCCTTTCCGATGCGCGGGCGCAGCTAACAGTTGCGTCGCGTTCGGTTCCGTCGCGATCGCGCAGAGGGGGCGAGACGACGGCGCTGTGCGTAGTAACGCCACTCGCTGGAGAGAAGGCAACGACAGCACTTGAACACTAGATGTCAGTACTACTGCCACTCTGTAACATTTATAGCGTAGACGGAGCATTATACAGACAAAATTCAATAGATTGTTTGGTTGTTAACGCGCTAATATCTAGAACTACCAGTCAGATTAGCTTGGCGAAATCTGTGATTATAGAAATGTAGTCTTAGACAATATAACCTTAATAATGTTCAAACTTATAATTTAAATTATTTATAATTGAATTTAGACTACTTTTATTCTTACACTAGTAAGAATAAAAACCGATAGACTATTCAATTATCGCTAAAACATAAAACCAATAAGAGTAATAAACAAGATAGTTTTTAACAAAACAGAAACCCATCTTCAGTTATTTTGAGGAGGTCCCGGTGTATCTTCAAAGTCGGAGGTCCAATGTTAATGAAATTAAAATGGAATTTCCCTTGACGTATCCCTTATCCAAAGAAAAAAGAATCACATAAATCGGTTTATAAACAAATAAGTTATGGCTGAACAAATAAATAATTGTGAAATTTCCTATCTTCAATTACTGTAATTATTTGATGATGTTGTTAAATTATTCACTTCATTACTTAATTATCCCGATACCGAGAATACACTGAACGCCCCTCGTATATATATATTTTTCTTTTTTTCATAAAGCGCTGAATCAATTTCGATAAAATTATGATACGATAATATAAAATATATGCGACCACCTCTAAAGTATGTCCTACCAAACAAAAAAATAATCGTCAAAATCAATTCATAATTGGCGAAGTAATCGCGTAACAAACGTAAAAAAAACTTACAGTGGAATTGATAACCTCCCCTTTAATGAAGTCGATTAAAAATCAAACAAGTTCTCTGAATAATAACAGTACTCTAAACAATAAAGAACTATACAATATAGGCACAGTTTTAAAAATAATGGATAAAAATTAGCTGCTCGGGTTATTCGGTGAAGGTCGTTGTTTATCTTATCGTTTTTATTACATTGAAACGTGTTTTAAATCTAAAAATGTATTTACGTCGGTTTGTTTTGTTAATTTACTTTTTTGGTATTTTTTCGGTTTTTGTATACGATAGAGTAAGATAAATAAGAGGTAGGGCACAGAGAAATTTCTTTGGAGATTTCTCTCTACTTGGGGTAGCCCGACTGGTGGAATACTTTCACCCTACATAAGATCGCAGCCAAATAACCTTATGTTGTGTTCCTACGGTGAGTAAGGTTTTCAGAGCTCCTTGGAGGAGAAGGGGTTCAAAGAAAGGTAGGCAACAGATAAATTTTTTTGGAGATTTCTCTCTACTTGGGGTAGCCCAACTGGTGGAATACCTCCACCCTATAGAAGATCGCAGCCAAATAACCTTATGTTGTGTTCCTACGGTGAGTAAGGTTTCCAGAGCTCCTTGGAGGAGAAGGGGTTCAAAGAAAGGTAGGCAACAGATACATTTTTTTGGAGATTTCTCTCTACTTGGGGCAGCCCGACTGGTGGAATACCTTCACCCTGCAGAAGATCGCAGCCAAATGACCTAGTGTTGTGTTATTAGATGTTAGATAAGGTTATTTGGCTGCGATCTTCTCTGAAATTTCTCTGTGCCCTGCCTCTCTTTAAATGTTAATTAGGCTTTTTAGTAATAGCCTAATATTGTGAAAAAAATTACTTTAATTTTTAACCTTACTGTGTGGCATGGGATGCAGTTATTCATATTGGTACGGGAGTAACCATGGATGGCCGTTGTTTTTTTTTCTATGATATTGGCAAATAGGATTTTAGCCACGGCTCAAAGTAGGCTATCCATTTTTTTACAATTCAAAATGAGATTTCATATGCGCATTATTCATAAAACCCATTAGCAATACCCTAAGACGACCAGGCCAAAAAGACCTAAGAAGAATTCGAATTCATAACTGCAATCGTGAATGCTACTATTATGCAAGTTCGGAATTTAAAAAAAATCATGCCATCTTACGTACATGCTTTTTTGATTGAAAATCATTAAAGTGTAAAAAAATCGGAATATAATATAAAAATGCACTACTAACTTGTCTCTCCTCGCTCGTAGTGCTCTTATGGGCGATTTGAAGACCACTTCCGCTCGGAACGCTCGCATTTGGTCGTCCAACAACATCAAACTGCAAGGTCTCCGCGCCTTCACGACCAGCAGCCAGTTCGTGCGGAACACCATCTCGCATAGCGATACCTCGCCGAGCTCTTCCTTGCCTAAAGAATAATATTTTGTTTTCATTATTTTAGGAAGACCGACAGTTTTAATTAACTAGCAATTACAATCAGAGAACGAGGATAGTTCTCTAACTCACAGGTTACAAAAAAATATACACACCCCATACTTCCAGGGCTCCGAGAGCAGAAACATTGTAAAAAATAAATTGAAAGGGTACAAAAGACAAACTGAAGTTAACTAATAACAAATCTAATGCTTTGAGCATCGCCATTAATGAATAAATTCATGCTTAATAATATTATCTCCTTCTTTATAACATTTAGCTATATTTCTGGTATAAGCGAAAAGAACGATGTGGGGTGGACCGATCCATTGACGTATTTTTGCTTCAGAGCCTTTTTCTATTCAAATTTAACCGAATTAAAAAAAAGGATGAGTTTCTCAATTTGAATGTATTTTTAATTGAGGTTCAGCTATAACTTCTTTGTTTATGAACCGATATACATTTTTTTTTCGTTGAACAGAGGATACCTCAAGAGTGATCCCACTTTAATTTCGACTTCGACTTCGAAGACACACCAGGGAACTTCTTAAAATAACTGAAGATCTTTCTTTTTTCTTAAAAATTGACTTGTAAAAATATTCCAATAATGTTAAGCAATTGTGTTTCCAACACAGTGTACTTCCTTACTTAAATATACAGTTTATATAAAGTTGCATACATCTATTAGCATAATAAGAATTCAGTACAATGGAACGCGGTATTTTGTTGGCGGACCTTCGACCTAAGAATTTGCACATTCGTATAAACGTTCCTTGAATACTAATAAGTAAATACTAATTATTCGACGATCACGGACCATATAAATTATATTGTACTAATAACAAATATCGTAATGGAATATATCCAGGGAACGTTAATAGCCGTACATAATCAGTACATTATATGCACGCTCTTTACTGATAACACGATATACAATAGGCATTGTTTTTTTTTAAGTAAGTCATTATGTCAATGGTAGTACAAAAATAAGATTACAAATTACATCACTACATTCCTTAAGTGAAGTTACATAGGATAAAATACATAAAAGGGAATAACATGAAGATAAAGATATGCATCGTTAGTAAAAAGAATGAGAAAAAAGATGCTAATGTGCGAGCAGGTACAAACGAGGCGCAACATAGACTGACTTGTACGTATCAAATAAAAGAATACAGGCCGTAGAAAAAGTTAAAAGAAAAACTCGTAACTGGTGTGAATGTGTGACGAAATTAATTGTATTTATTGAATTAGTATTTATTTCACTTATAACGTATGGTAGATACAAGAATAAATATACCAGCTGGTTCGACCGAAATAATAGATCGACCACAGCGCTACCTATCGGATCCTACCGTAACTATAAACCATCGTTTAGACAAAACAAATTGTTTGAATATGGGCTTAATCAGTCATGTCGTTCAGAAGATCGCAGCCAAATAACCTACTGTTGTGTTCCTACGTTGAGTAGGGTTTCTAGAGCTCCTCGGGAATGGGTGGGTTCAGAGTCGCGTTTGTCCCTATGGTACATGTTACAAGCGTCCATAGGCTACGGTAGGCGCTTGCCATCAGGCGGACTGTAAGCTTGTTTGCCACCTTTGTAGTATAAAAAAAAAGTTATAGAATCACCAACAGACACACAAAAGATTTTATATATAAGGCTAGCTGTGCCCGCTATTCCGCTCGCTTGGACTACAAAATACCGTCGGTCGAGCACACGCGCGAATCGTGCTGCCAACGCTCAAAATATATATGTATCGCTGACTTTAATTCGATATATTATCTCGTATGGTTTAGTCAGCGTAAGCTATTTAAGCATTCCAAAAGAGTCTTTTTCTGAATTGATACACCATTATCGACACTGAGTATTTCGTATGGTAATTTATCTTAGAAAATATATCATATAACCTGACCAGATAATATAGCTATGGATTTAAAAAAAACAATGTTAATAGGGTAAATGTTTTTCGCGTTAAAATAAAATAAACGGACAAACAGACATAGATACGATGAATTTTATAATATTTATAGATATAATACTATAAATAACTCTTGGGATTTAAAAACAGAAACAAAAGTATAAGGAATGTATTTAGGTTCATTCACATCCGAAAACAATTACCCTTGCCATAACATTGACCAAACTTTTTTGTAAGGTCAACTGACGTCATGTCTTTATATTCCACTACTTAGAACGTAGTATAACTTTATACAGTTATAAGATCCATTTATTCTTTTCTAGAATACATAATAAGTGATAATGGACTGGAGCATAATCTGAACAAGTGTAATTTTTTTTAATGAGGCCTGATTATGTATTGGGCCTTTTGGGCTCGGCCAGTGTATACTTAATGATTCCCAGTAAGGGGTCATTCTTTTTCTAAAAGTAACCTAAGTTACTCCTTATAACATCAGCTATCTGCCAGTGAAAGTCCCGACAAAATCGTTCCAACCGTTTCGCAGTTTACCCGGAACAAATATAAAGACAGACAAAAAAAATAATTTTTTTTTTTTTTGTTACAAATAGCATATGCGTATTTTAACATTACAAACAGACACTTTAATTTTATTTATTTGTATTTACATATGTACAGACTGTTAAGGGGTTACTCACTGAGAACCTTCCCAAATATTTTCTAAGAGGATTTTTGGGGTAAACACTACTTTCCATAAATTGACTCTTGGTGTACAATATCTAAACTTTATCACATACATTGTCACCGTAATACAGCAAGGGATTCATAAGTATTAGAAATAAAAATGATCAATCAATATCCGACCAAAAGTTAGCTTCAGTGAACATTGAGTCCATGGCCTCTGGTAAAATAATTATTAGTTTATCATCAAGATTGGTAATTCTAAGGGCACATTCACACATTGATGAATCGTTATTTTTTTTTCCAGATTGTGATTTGATACGATTTGGCTTTAGGGTTCTGAAGTCTGTCTGTTCGAGGCTTAGCTCAGAGATTCTTAGTACTACAAAGCTATAATTCGGCATGGGTAACCACGTATTATAACCACGCTGAAAAATAAGAAAAATTAAAAAAAAAATGAATGTTTTCTTTTCACGTCTATCCCATGGTGTGGGTTATCGTTGGATATGTAGTTCAAAAATATTGCGGATATGTGAAAATAAGTTTTCGATTTGGGGATCGATTTGCGAAATATTAAGCATTAGAGTAGATTAAGCGTTAAGCGTTAGAGTCAAATGAGCAAGTGAAACAGGTTAGTCAATTGGAAATGTGAAAAAATTCACGGCTTTAGTATACATAACGAAGTTTAAAGGAAAACTGTCACAGCTAAGTAGACTACAAGTTAACGAGTAAAAGTCGATCAAAATGTACATGGAGAAGTAATTTTGTACAAATTCTATTGAAAATTACTGAAAAGCTCCTTCTAAGTCAGCATATTGTGACGAGCAGATGCTCGTAGATACCGTAGATACGGAACCCTACACGCATATGGCAATTTTTATTTCTTCAGTTGAACATAGCCTCTTATGGCTGTATTCACACAATCACGAACATATCTTCGTCTTTAAAATTTATAAGCATTTGTCTTTTACCAATGGGCGACCGCCGTGCTTGGCGGGTGGGAGCGGGGGTGGTTGTAGTAGTCTACGCGAAGCCGCGAGCACAGCTAGTAATGTTATATAAATGAACGTAGTATTTTTCTAATGAATTATATAAGAAAACCGAAAAAATAAATTAGCTGCCAAGGCAGAGTAATGTAAAAAGTTCATAGTCTATTTATGGTTTGTTTGAAAAAAGTGAATAAACCATACTTTCCAAAAAACTTCCCAAGTTTTCCAAAAAACTTCCCAAGTTTTCCAAAAAACTTCCCAAGTTTTCCAAAAAACTTCCTAAGTTTATTGAATTAATATCTCATAACCATATACATCTCATATACTTCTATTCATGGATTGGTTAAAACTAGATGTTTTAAAATAACTTACTATAGTGAGCCTTCTCAACGAGTGGTTCCACATTGTAGACGCGCAGGCCTGTCTTGAGGCAGCATGTGAAACAGCCTGGTACAAAATATATTCATTTAATTAATTATTTATAGGGAATTGAAAACAGTAATAAAGTTACACAAGTACATTGGCAGTTTCATGGTACAGAGTAGGTTGAATAAATTAATATGGTGAAATCTTAGGGCACATCTAATAAATACAGTGGATTTCTGACAAAGAAGGGACCAATATTATTCCTTCGCTATATACATAAGTAGAAAGAAAGAACACAATACTTATTGCTAGACAATACTGCCGCATAATACGCATATATCGCCTAAATACTTAGAACATCTGTGGTCAACAAAAGATAAAGAAAGCTTTATGATTGAAGAATGAAACTTTCTGTTTTTGTTTGTTGACCCAGTCCTCACTATATATACAAGTGATTTCTAAGAACTTATTACAATTAGTTAATCAAAACTAATCACTATACCCGAAATCGGCGTTACATCCAAAGTCGCTCTAGCCAAATTATTTTATCTCTAAAAGTATACTTCAAGGGACTTAAGTGTTACGTCGCTATTAGCAAAAAGTAGTTAATATTGTTTAAATTAAATCCACTGTACATAGTTATTAACATTTAGAGGCAACAGTATTATTGAACAACTAACATTTATTTATAGTCAACCACAGCATGTATCAAATTAAGTTAAAGGTAATAATTTATATATATTAAAGGTAATAATTTAGATAGAAAAACATTGAAAACACACAAATTCAAATAATAGATAAAAGAACATGGACAATTTTCATTTATAAGGTATCATTTTAAAGAAACATTTATACAAGACTAAATTAGAATTATTATTATTAATTAATTATAGAATAACAACAGAAACTAGTTGAGCAAGCATGCTGGTATAGACATTTACATACATACGTAAATCATGCCTCTTTCCCAACGGGGTAGGCAGAGACCATGTCCTTCCACTTGCTATGATCCCAACATACATCTTTCGCTTCTTCAACATTAATTAATCTTTTCATGCATGCTCGTTGGTCTAGAGTACTGACCTTTCTTCAGAACATCTCCGATTTATAAGTCCGCATAAGTCTAGGCCTTCCTCTTCCAACGTTCCCATTAACACTCATAAATCTATCCAGTCATTCTTCTTTCATTCATACTCTCTCCATCCCTTTCTCAATCTGTGTCACTATATTTTCTTTCACACCACAAAATTCTCTTATCACACTACTTCTTATCCTGTCACTCAATTTCACTCTGAACATACTTCTTAGCGCTCTCATTTCTACTGTATTTATTATAGACTGCACTATAGACATAGAATATTAATAGACATTTAAAAAAATCATTGAGCTAATAAAGTTATGTTAAATTATATTAACCTTCTAATTACAGTTTTTTTTTAATAATATTATAAATCTATACTACAATTACAAAGGCCGGATTCATGCCCAGCCTGGTGTAGCATGAACAACTTCATACAAAAGTATACTATAAATGTTTTACCGTGTCCCGGCCCGGTGTAACTTGAATAAACCTTTAATAGGTAGTTAATGAATATGTTTGTAGGAGGTAATCTTAGAACTACTAATTCGAATCTAAAAATTATTTAACTGATAGAAGGCTATGTCATGCTGATGGCTATAGCCTATGTTTTATTAAGTTTCATATTGTAATTAAAGCATACAAAGTCAGACTGCTATTTCTAAGCAGACTATGTTAAATGATTCAACTGGGCTTTTACATTGCGAAAAATGTTAATAGAGATAACTACATGGACAACACAATAAAAGTGTGAAATTCATTATAAATTTAATTATTTTTTATTTAATGTTGTTTGAATATACAAAATCCAATAAAATAAAATGAAAGATATAATAAGACAACTAAAGTTAAAGTCTTAGTACTTACTTGAAAAGTAGCCCAAGAATCTTGATTTGTATACAAAAATTATCCATAGTATATTTGTTCTAGGTAAAACTTTATAATTCCTATGACATTTTTATAAAAAAGTTGTTTTTAAAAATATTCTTCATAAAGGAGCTGTGAGGAAAATGTAACCTATATATATATATATAGTTCTATGAGTACAACTCATATATACAACAACATAATTTTGATTTATAATTGTTTTCAAACAACATAATTCTAAAATAGTACTTAATTAAGCATTTATTCAGATGTTAGTATATTAAATTAGGTTCTTTAATGAAATATTTGTAAGTTCAAAAAAAAAATATTTCACTTTACTGGTTTTCCATTATTCATGTGTGTTTGTGATAATGCTATAAGAATAAGAAGATGGACATGGGTGATAAATAAAAGAATATTTTGTTTCCTATACTTTGTTATTTATAGAATCACATATAATGGTTATATATAGTTTTTTAACTGTTTCAAACAAACAAAGTAATAACTGCGTAAATAAATTTTATTTGTTTAAAATTGCGTTTTAAACTTCAAGTAAGTATATACACGTTTATGCGTGTGCGAGGTCGGTGTAACGAACAGCCAAACAATAACGAGTTCGGGTATGAAAGTTGCGTAGGTGCAACGCTAAATATATAAACAACACGTGGAACGTAGGACGTGAAAAGCGTGGTCCGTTTTTGCAACAACTCTTCTCGCAATACCGAGTAATCCTACATCATTAATAACACAAACTGTCAATTTACAACAAATTAAACTTGGTTCATCAAAATCACGTATGCACCTGAGAACAAAGAACTAAGGTTGACGAACTAGGAATTGTATACACACCTTGGTCCTGGTTGAAACTAAGACTAGTGATGCCACTGCTCCTCCGGCGCGCCATTGCTCTTCAGCCGTGAATTTATCATAAACATTGAGTTGCTTTTATATCAGTTTTCTCTGTGGACATTTTCACACTAAAATTTTAATACGCACATAAATCGTGTTGCATGTTCTCTGTGTGTGGAACACAGCTGATTTGATGACGGATGACAGCAAAACAATAGTGTTGTCAGTAAAGAAAAAAATATAAGTTGCCAAATCTTTTAATTTTCAAATGTTACCAATACTATGTATTTTATTAATTTAATTTAATAATGTAAGTATTTAAATATTCTAGACATCGTATAATTCATTAAATGTAAATTAATTTTAATGCTCGTTTAGATTTAAGGGTAGTACGTCATAGCGATTTAGTACCTAGTATTAAATTAAACTTTATAGGTAACTAGCGGGCGCCCGCGGCTCCGCACGCATTTGTTACGCAGTATTTATTTTTATCCCGTAATTTTACTTTTATACTCATATTATTGACAATTCATATCACCTATCAATTGAGAAATTACATATATACTCCCCGTGCACAAAATTTAGAATTAATTAAAAACATTTTTTACAGTTTTCAAACGTATTATTGAAAATGTTATAACCTATCAATTGACCAATGTCAACTTCCCGTGTACAAAATTTCATAATAACGGTCAAGCCCTTTTTTGAGTCAAATCTGGACATAAAAAATACACGGAATTAAAAAGACGGGTTTTTAATATAAAATCATTAAAATGGCAACGGTTACCATGGGTACGCTTACCTTAGCAAATACCTATTAGATAATAATTCTTAAATAATATTAACCTTAAACTCTTTTGCCTTCTTGACTAGAGTTAAGTTAATATGTAATTGTGTTTATAACTCGAAAACAACTTACCCGATGTGTGTGTGTTTTTTTTTTAGTTTCCGGACCAGGTTTCAGTGTGTACTTATTTATTATATTAGGTGATGACAATAATAGTATTAATAAGATTGGATAAAAAATTGTCGGCTACGCCTTCTGTTGCATACAGCATAAAGTAAATCATAATAAATTCTGTATAAAATAGTATTTATATCATATTTTTATAAAATGAAAAGATATAAAGAACAATATCTGACAGATCAGATGTTAAACTTTTATAGTTAAGCAACAATGAAAGTTTTTATGTTATAAATAAAATAAAAAATGTTTAGGCTGTGTTTACTTTGGGATTATAAACTGTAAAATATTAACACTGTAATTATCAATATTAAAATTTCGTCATAATATTAATCTATAGGTAAATAAATTTTCTGTAAAGAGATAAATACCTTTATAAATAAATTATAAAAAAAATATTTATTCTACGTTTAAAGGTGATTCTCTCAAAAAAGTTTCCCTCATAATAAGTTCAGTAAGTATGCAATCATTAGAAAAAAAAAATAGGTAAATAAAAGTTTTTATCTGAAAAAAAATGATTGAAAATGTCAACATGCTTTTATCTTCCCTTATCGAAGAAATTATTTTACAGATAAAATTTGTGGCCTCAAAAGCAATTTTAAATTATGTAGGGTGTCAGATAGCAAAAATTGTTATAACAAATCTAAAAAATATTAACGTAATCAACTGAGGTAAATAGATTTTATGATTATTATGACATATTTTTTGTTTAAAGACATTTTACCTAAAATAAGGTTGCGTTTCCATCAGAGATTTACGAGAGAACTTGGTGATGTGCGAGGAAAAACTTCACCAATACGATCACTTCACTTTCCCAGCCTCGCTCAGCGCAGCTCTGGTGGTAAAAAGCTAGCGGAGCTATTTGTCCATACAAAAAAGCGAGAGATTTCAGCGAGAACGCTAGCGTGTGTGAAATGCCGCCGCTTACGTCTCAGTTGAATAGAGTCGGCTACGCATCTTCGCACCATTCAGCTACGTAGCGTTTCACAGCTTCGTACCGTATAAACTCGCGTAGCCTAGTTACCTCGGATATCTCTGGTGGATACGCAGCCTCACAGTTCACTAAAAATTGAATATTTTTTCAGGAAACTTCCTAAAAATGGATTTCAAAACAACGTCAACTAATGACTATCAGTGGCCGTTTCCGAAGCCAGTTGTCGGGAAGTACGTTAAGCTCCTAATACAAGAGTTTTTTGTAATATTTTGCTGAAAAGCAATATTACACTGAGGTTCAAGTTATAATGAAGCAATGATGTCTCAGTGATAGCGTGTACGAACATCGCGTCGATTGAGCCTGATCTTTCGGTGAAGGAAAACATCGTGATCGCTTTTTCTAATGCCCGCCTGGAAAGTTGAAAATCTGTTGCCTAGCACCTATAACATATGCTCTGGCAGCTGCACTTGAAAGCTAGTCTTCCATTAGGGTTAGCATGTTACCATCTTGGGCCACATCTTCACGTAACATCAGGTGAGATTGTAGCCACAATGCTAAACCTACAAACGATAAAAATAAAACAATAAAAGAAAACATCGTGACGAAACCATAGCATAATGATGAGCTAATAATCTATAGCTAAGCATCTATCTTGCTGATTGCTATGAGCATATTTGTTATATGTTATAACACGATAATTGTACCCAGTTGAATCTCGACCCCCATACAGAAGACACCAGCCCAGTGACGTAGCTAGGTAACCAAAGGCCCTGGTGCAAAATAACTATTGGGGCCCTATTTAAACTGATGAATATATTATATAAATATTTTAAAGATGGTATCCATATGTGGTTTAGATTCCTCCAATTCGTACTGAGCGTTTTGCTTCAACTTTTGTAATGCGGACGGCCAGGGAATGAAATGCCTTAGTGGCGTCTTTGTTTCCTGACAAGTACACCTGGGTGTCTTTAAGTCAAGAGTGAACAGGTATTTTCTAGGCAAGCATCTTTCATCGTCGGCCGAATCGTTGCTTACCATCAGGTGAGATCGCGGCCAAATGCTTGCTTATCATGCGTAAAAAAAAAACAGCTGTGAAGAGTTTAAGAACTGCCGGAACCGGAATGGCAGACGAAAGTAACGTAGTAGGTAGATAATTTAAAAAATAACGACGTAGATTACAATTAATAATATAGGTAATAAAATGAAGTAGAAAAGATGAAAAGGCTTATTAATGAACGTCTGATCTACCAGCTAATAATAAAATAAGCTATTTTTATAATCTTTTCTTAGTTTTATTTTTTGCAAAACTATGAATGATTTCGGTTAAATCCAGGCTTGATGTGGCTTTGTTTTCAATTGCTATTAACGATAAATGTCGGAGTCGAGCTTGGCCCACACTATTTCTTCAATATGTCTTTATTATTTTTAATTTGCTAAATGATCTTTCAGCTGCTGCAGAAGTGACAGGAATTATATAGAATAATAACATTGCTGTAAATACTTCCGTAAGGTCACATTCTAGCACTCCATATTTGCGCATTATTTCCTTACATAATTGGTGAACAGTCCATGCCTGGGTTAATTCAGATAGAACTAGGTGGTAAATATTAAGAAATTATGGGGAAAAGTTGGGGCCTATATCTGAATATTTACTTTGGAACTGGTCACACTTTTTTAACAAAGTTGCTTCATCTACATCTAGTAAAAAAGTTGGTGTTAGAAAGTTCAATCTTTGACAGACTGCACTCATACCAGTAAAACGTGTATTTAATTGAGCTATTATTGTGTCTAGTACAGACCCAGAAAGAATTCAGGGGAATTCCCTACAAGTTATGAATTTATTTCAACTGAGTTGCCATAATTAAACTCGTGTTGCTATCTGTTATATTTATATTCTTAGGATGGGAGAAATTTGAAAATGTTTGAGGTTTTGCTCGTCAGGGTCCGAGGGCCCCCTGAGCTTGAGGGCCCCGGTGCACGGCACCGCCTAGCCCTCCGATAGCTACGCCACTGCACCAGCCATTCTTGCATTATAGGTATTATCCAGTAATCAAGTTGAGTGGTAATGGGTCGCGACTACCAGTAAAAGTGACTTGGTTTGTCGCGTTTCAAGATCAACATGTTTTGTTTTGTTATTCAAAATTCATCATAGCCCAAGCCAATGATGGCTCAGTAGTAGCGTGTATGGACATCGTGTCGACGATCAACGTGAATTCGAATCCTTGCAATAAGCCTGAGCTTTTGGCGAAGGAAACAACGTTATACACCTACAGAAGATCACAGCCAAATAACTTTGCGCTCTGTTCCTGCGGCTAGTAAAGTTACCAGAGCGCCTTGGTGTGGGGGGGGGGTTCAAATAGAGGTAGGGCACAGATAAATTTCATTGCAAATTTCTCTCTTCTTGGGTCAGCCTGACTGTTGGAATACCTCCACCCTGCACAAGATCGCAGCCATATAACCTTGTGTTATGTTCCTGCGGTAAGTAGATTTTCCAGAGCTGAGGGTTAGAAGGGTTTAAGGTCGGCCACGCGCTAGCTTAAGTCGCGATCTGACTAATTCCCTATCCGTAATTCGATCTAAACTAACTATACATATATACATGTTTCTGCCCCCTGGGAGGAGGGAAGGAACATGTGTATGTGTATTTAGTGGTCTGAAAATTTTTGTCTATTCTAACTAGGCAAAAAAAGAAAAAAAAAAAGGTCCCTTACAGAACCTATGTACCTATGTGTGTTGTGCATGTGTGTATAATGCAGTGTCATGTATGGCTGTGAAAGCTAGTGATTGTGCAGTCACTTGTATCGCGCGAGCGGCTGCTTGGCTCAAGGGCTCCATGCCGATGGATCGGACCTAGGCTTGAGTTGCCGCAGAGGAGGGCGGTCGTGGCGGGTGTGCGGGAGCGAAGTTAACCGTACGTCCCCTGCGGAGGGAACGGTGGTTTCGCGGGCGTGGGCGCGAGCACGCATATGTTGCGGGAGCGGACGCGTAGTAATTATTAGCTTTCTCGATGTCGTCGTCGGGATCGACAAAGAGATTTCGCGGACGGCGTTTATAACGTTTGGCAACGGGGATCGAGTTGTCTGGGACGTAGTTCACGGTGGATTTTACGAGCGGGTTGGGGTGATTCGAAGCGCTATCGAAGTATCTCCTGGTGAGATATTTCACATAGGCTTCTATCGAGGAAAGCCTCATGTCCCTGTGGAGGTCCATGTTCCTAACGAAGGCTGGAGGGTCAAGCAGGCGACGGAGAAACCGATTTTGGACTCTTTGCATGCGGACAAAGTTATGTTTGGACATATGTGCGAACGCTGCGCAGCTATATGTCAAGATCGGACGGACGCACATCTTGTATAGTGTAAGCTTATGTCTTAAGGACATTTTGCTTACCGAACTGAGCAGGGGTCGCAAGCGGGAAAGGATCCAGACGGCCCTATTCCGGACTATAGTAACGTGTGCGTTGAAGTTAAGCTTCGAGTCGAGGGTGACACCCAGATATTTAGTCTTGGTGGCCCAAGGGATATTCCTACCGAATAATGAGAGGGGTCCTACCGTGCGTGGTAGTTTACATGTATGCGGTTCGAACATAATCACGGCGCTCTTTACCGGATTAATAGCTATTCGCCACGTTCGAAACCACTCCCCGAGAGTGGTTACGGCACGTTGGACTGCGCAGGCGAGATTTTTTCTGTGTCTGTTTGACGCGTATATGACTGTGTCGTCAGCGTAGAGCCCTACCTCGACCCCGGGGGGCTTCGGGAGGTCGCTGACGTGCAGATTGAAAAGGCAAGGCGCCAGTATGGAACCTTGCGGGACGCCTGAGCGTATAGGGTGGGCGATAGATAGTACTCCTTCCACTCGGTAGTGAAAGGTGCGGTCGCGTAGAAAATCATGAACTAGGTGAACTAACCTATCCGGGACTTCTAAATGGTGAAGCTTGTGGACCAGTCCGGCGTGCCAGACCTTATCGAAGGCCTTGGCTACGTCGAAAAAGACCGCAAGCGTGCGGGCGGGAGCGATATTGCTCTTGGCGAAGTTCCACGCGCTAGCATATACCTGTGGTATTATAAGCGTCCATAAGCTATAGTAGCCGCTTCCCATCAGGCGGAACGTATGCTTGTTTGCCACCTCAATAGTATGCATAAAGTGAGTAAATAGTATGTGGCCAATCGCTGAACAAATAAGTAATTTAAAGAAGGTAAATTAAAAATTTAATAATCTCCCGACATAAGTACATATTAATTGAGACCATTCCAATGAACAAAACACGATATCTCTGCTGTAACTTGGTGAAGAGTTAGGTATCTTGCAGTCTTGTAATATCACTGAAGTAATAGAACACCAAATTTCGACTCAATTAGACTTGTGAAAGATGCTTACATCCATTCATCAACTCGAAAAGAGCTGATAATCTTCAAATGGCAAATTTTTTTTTTAATTCATTACTAAGAATATTCTCGATGAGTCCACCTTCCAAACAAAAAAATAGATCATAATCGGTTCAAGAGTCTGAGAGCCACGATCCCATAGATAGATACACAGGCATACAGATACACATGCATAAAGATACACATGCATACAGATACACAGGCATACCTACAGATAGGCATACAGATACACACGTTAAACTTATAACACCCCTCTTTTTGCGGCGCGGGTTAAAAAAGGACTCTGAGAACAATTTTTAACTGGCTGATTCCAGACCATGCGAGCCACCGTCGCCGTCGGCGGCGGCCACGATCCGTCCAGCTCCGGTTGCTCCGTACTGTCACTGCGATGCACACTCTTATTCACCAAGAGTTGAACAATACAAGCAGCTCCTCGAAAAGGAACAGAAGTTGTGCGAAGACTATGAGCATTTGAGAAGACAGGTTACTGCATATTTTTAAAATAGAGTAGTTGTAGTAATCCCATTGAGCCGATAGATCGCTCGTTCGACGCGGGTTCGATCCCCAACTATGAGAATCTAAGTAAGCCGTAAGTAAGAAGGCGATTTTAAGTTTTATAGTGAAACTTGACTAGTTGACTATACTCCGTTAAATACGGACTATACTCTGTAGTTATTTAAAAACCAAAAAAAAATGCCAGGTGTGTGTCGGGCCACGCCAGGTTCCGTAGTTGCCCATCACAATATGCACACTTAGAGAGGAGGCTTCAAGTAATTTGAAATGAAATTTGGACGAAATTACTTTTCCAAGTAAAATTTAGAAGTCCATTGACTATTACTCGTTAACTTGTAAAGCCTCAAGCCTACCCCTGAAGATTTCCTTTTAACTTCATTATGTATTATACTATTACCATGAATTATTTCAATTATCTAAAAACAACAATTTAGCTGGCAGGGAGACGGGGGACACTCGACTCTAACAAAAATTAGCAATTTAAAGCTTAATATTTTTCAAACGGATCCCTGAATCGAAAATTAGTTTTCACATACCAGCAATATTTTTGAACGACCTATCCAACGACACCACGCATGATGGGATAGACAAGAAAAAAAATCATTCCCACAGTACGTGTAGAGTTACCCTAAACATTTTTTTTTAGTTTTTGTTTTATCACTTTATCCGTGTGATTAATATGTATACCCATAAACAATTACAGCTTTCTAGTGTACTAAGAATATCTGAGCTAAGCTGCGGGTAGACAGATGGACATAGCGAAGATATTAGGATTTCTTGTTGACTTCGGAACCCTAATAAGAACGCTTCGGTTAGCCCACGCGAAACGCGATTTTGTCTACCATATTCGGCCTTTACCTTTGGAAGCGTCAATGTTTTTTTTTTTCAGAAAAACGTATTAATTAGCAATAATGTCTTGTACGGTTTTACGATTAGTTCGAATTGTTGAAATCACTATTTTCAAAACACAATAAAGTAACAAAACATGATGTGTCATTTTACACCGTGGGAACAAAAAATGCACTTGAGTAGTTCCAAAGATTTTCGCTTTTAACAAACAAACAAAAAAAGTCAATTTCTTGAACCCTATTATAAATATTAATACATATATAATATAATTATTTCCTCAGATGGTCGATGTAACAAATGACATCCTGGACCACCCGTGCGATGACTCCGACAGCAAGATGATAACAATGTATCAAGCCACTTTTAAAAAGAGATGTTAGTTATTAATTTGGTGTTCCTTTTATAGTGCAACCGCGAGTGCGTTGTTAACTGCGTAGTTAACTGCGCGCTGAGACGCGGGGGCGGGATGTCATACGCACATGAGATAAAATACCTAAAGTTGGTTCGTGCTTTATCTCATTATGTGACAGTTGTTGTTGTGACCGATATTACCGATATACTAAAGTATTGACCGAATACTTTAGTAAAAGGAGAGCAGATAAAGAAAGCTTTCGTGACCTTGGCTACGGGTTACTCTGAAAAAAAAAAGCTGTGAGAAATGTAACAAAGGAAAGAAATTTAATCAACGAAAATTCGGATGGCTTAAAATTTTCTTCGCCAAAAAACCAAAAATCATAAAGAAAAAACTTGTGGGTTATAATTAATTGATGAGTTCCTTTACTTTTTAATTCTCATTTTGATATTTTTAAATATATATATATATTTTTAAGAAATGATAATCTATCTTACGTAAGTTGACACATACATCTTACTTAATAAATGCAATAGAGAGGCAACGCGCTAGTGATACCTATGGTATTACAAGTGCCCATAGGTGGCTGCCGTCCCCTTTTGCCATCCGACAAGTCGTAAGCTTGATTGCCACCTTTGTATTTAAAAAAGGTAAGGTCGAGATAAGGCTGAGTAAGTTTTACATCCTAAATTTAGATAATTGAATATGTTAATCTATCAAAATACCAAATTTTCTTTATATTTCAGCATTCCCTGCCTCGGACTATAGGACTATCATGGCAGCGTCTCAGTCCAACGCGCCAGTACCGATGGAGTCGAACCGTCTCGGCGTACTACGCTGCTACAAAGATCCGACCCATTTCACGGAGAACCCGCCGGTCGTTCGACCCACGATAAACCCGCCGGGAGCCGTCCATACCGGTGTGGCTCCGAAATCAATCCGCACTTGGTTCTCCGAGTTCCCGGGCAGGACTGAGTACATGGACACGTATAGCTCGTCCGCCAAAGCTTGCTGGAGATCGATGCAGAGGTACAAGGAACCGATGCCGTCGACAAGACGCCGTGCTGATGACACGTGTGTTTGATCGTTGTCTGTTTCGTTCGAGGAAATAAATATAAGGGAAGATAGTTGTATTGTTTTAATTTTGATATTTTTTGATCGTATCTCACCGTTGTAAACTAAACAGTGACTAATATCGAAACACGACAAATAAAATGATACACTGTGACGGGTTTGTGGTGGTCGTAACCCAGTCGGGTACTCCACTTGATTACTGGATATACTTCGGCTGATCCTGGGACGCGATACCCTTGCTTGCCGCTAAGGTGAATGTTGCACCTGATATATGGTGGTTGCAATCCGGTTGGACACAATTTTTGTGTCCTACCACTTATTATCTAAATAGGGGTACATATATATATATATACTAGCTGTACTCAGCTCGCATGGATTACAGAATGCAGTCGGTCGAGCGCACGCGCGCATCATGCTGACTCCACTCAAAAGATGGAAGACAAAAATACTTATTGTGAGTAGATCAAAAGATAGATCAGATTTTTTGTAGGTCTTTTTATGATCTACAATTATGTAAAACATTAATTTGATATATCTCATATGGTTTACACAGCGTAAGCCATTTAAGCGCACCAAATGCGTCTTTTTTTTCAAATTGATTTAGCATTATCGTCGCTGCTTAATTACGTTACTTTGTCTTACAAAATATATTCTATAACATGGCCAGATAACATAACTTCATGGATAATATAAGTTTGGCATACTCATATACGAAAAAAGATAGGTACAGTACATATTTTATATTCTATATCTATTCATATTATAAAACTTAACGTAATTTACGTAGTTATTTTCACGTGAAAACCACTTGTCCGATTTACAAGTTTTTAATGTTTTTACATATAAAAAAAAAGTAATTTCATCAAGCTTATTGCTGGCTCTTTTCGACGACGGGGATGTTTTTTTTTTAATTTAAAAGTATTTTTTTATTTTAATTTTTATTATATTTTGAACTAGTTGTATTAGTGCACATTCGCGTGGCGTGACGTAACATGATTACCTGACAAGCCACTCAGCGTGATACTATTGACACAATAAAGTGTCGCGTGACACGAAACTTGTGACAAACAAACAAACTTACTGGTTTCTTAAATTTGGTTCACTGTTTAACTAGATATCTCAATGTCTCGAGTATAAGAAAATAAGTTTCTTTATGAATTCTATAAAATGACTAAAATATATCAGGATATCTATTTAATTCCTTCATGACGACGTATGTGCTACCAGTTTTTAACTTTTTTTTTTCACATAGGATGCACCCAGAAGTGTCTTTGTCTGTTCTTAATATTTATTATTTGTAAATAAGCAAGATCGTCTTGATCTTCATCAGACGAAGAAATTGTTTCGAGTGCCTTTGTACTATGATATGTATCTGACACGACATGCTTTCGAATGTCATGCCAAAGTCATGCCACATAATACTTTGAAATCGCATTTCTGTCACGTTACTTAGGTGTACACCGGGCTTTAGGAAAACTAATTTTAACCCCTTCCTTATTTTTTTTATCAAGTAGTGACCGAGCTCTGTTCTCTGCGTGAGGTGCGAGTCGTCATTTAGCAATTATTGCCATAGAGTAGTCACTGGGTGAGGACGTGTTACGGCACGTCGTGTGCTTATAATATGTCTTTATATGGGCGACGTCAAATGTTTTTAATATAAAATGTTATTTTGAGAAAGACCTTCTTGTTTTATGTAATAGATACAAATTGTAGTAAAACATTTATAGGTTTTCGTTTACATGACAATGTGGGCGAAGATGGTAACACACTAAGCCTAGTGGAAGACTGACTCTTAAGTGCAGCTGCATGAACACACCTATTGCCGCTATTGTTGCTTGGCGACAGATTTTCAACTTGTGGGTGGTAGGCTGGTAGTTACCCAGGCGAGCATTAGAAAAAGCCCTACCACCATGCTATGGTTTCATCATGATGTTTTCCTTCACCGAAAGCTAAGACTCATTGCGGGAATTAGAACTCACGTCGATCGACGCTACCTCCGTAAACGCTACCACTGAGCTATCATTGCTTTAACAGTTCAATATTCAACGGTTAGTGCAAATGTATTTCGCTACAAAGGGATTTAATACAGGACTGTAGGTAGGTAGACAAGTCGCTAAAAAGAGAGCGTGGCGCTGATCTGTCATTTGATTTAATTAATAATTACTTATGATTTAATTAATAATTATATATTACTAGCTTTATTACTCCTGCAGTATAGTGATTTTACCCCCCAGAGGGTAATCACCCCCAGGTTCGGAACCCAGAGTTTTAACTCACTATAGTTGTGTATGAGATTTTGGTGGGATCTTGACCTGTCATGAGTTGGATTTTATTTTAATTCATATACTTCTTCTTCTTCTTTTCATAACTTGGCAACCGGTCTTCTTTATTGAAGACCATTACTGCAATTATCGAGTGTATATAGTTTCCAGTCTTATGACGATTTCAGGATCCTAACAAGATGGTGGATCCCTTGTTAGAACTTCCTAGGGAGGTTTTGTGGCATCTCAGTATTCATTATCCATGTTATTATTTCCAATCTACTTCACTTGCGCACAATAACCAAGCTTTATTATGCAAAACGCCACCTGTATTACATAATAAAGGGTCAAATACTTCAAATTTATGAATAAAAAAATACAAATCACTTCATGACAGTTTGAGATCCCGCTAAGAACCATTCATATACTTTGTTATTTGATCCTATATTATGTAACATTCGTGGCTTCATTGTGTTATCGACCACAAGTGGGTAAATAAAGACTAAAAAAATTAACTAGTTACCACAAAAATTCCCTGGTCAGTTCTAATAAGGGAGACACCATCTTGTTAGACTGTTGTTGAACTTTAAAGTTTAGAAGAATATTATATAAAACTGACATTGGCAGAATTATGTATAAACACATCTTACCATTAATTAAAAAAGAAGAAAATACCACAGAGCTTATATTAATTATGCGTTTCTATTTTATGGTTCTTAACATTAAATCTAGTATAAAGTACATTAAGATCGTTATATAGAACAGAATTTTATAAATATGTAGTAATTAAATAACTATATTTTCTGTAATCACTTGAAATCTGATTCTCTTTTGGCAGCATTTTGATATTTTTTCTAATGTTCTCTTTTAAACTTTGGCTGGGCTCCATTACCGATGGTAGTATGTGTCCATTGACATGTATTAATAACAATGCAGTTAATAACACGATTATCTGGAAAATAAATAACATAGTTATTTAATTGTTACAAAATTATAAGATCCGTAATGATTTGATTTCAGTTAAAATCACACTGATTTGTGATCTCAAGTTTTTCATGTCTCAGGTCGTAGAAAATACACTATCATGATTTTGCAGTAAAAAATATTTTAAATCGGCTGATATTTAATTTAATTAACAAAAATCTTACATTCAGTGAGATCATAAATGTAACCAGGCGTGAAAATAAGAGCTACATTAATATATCTAGAACGTCGTGAAGTTTTTTATCACTGTTATATCACCTGCGATATTTCACGACCAGCTATATGTTACGTGTCGTTACCTATATCTAAAGTGTCTGTAATGTCAAAATAATAGTTTTTTTACTAAATGCATATGAAAGTATACACGGTACCTATATCAGAAAACTTTTTTATCTGTTTGTTCCGGATAATGTCCGAAACGGTTAAACCGATTTTGACGGGACTTTCACTGGCAGATAGCTGATATTATAAGAAATGGGATAATTTTATTTTAGAAAAACATTTAGGGATCCGCGCGCAAAAAAAAAGCTTTTCAGTAGTACATGCAAGCGGAGTCGCGGGCACAGCTAGTTAAAAATATTGCTAATCCGCGGCGAATCACGACAATAACAAATGGACTACTAATGACATTTTTTTTCAAACGCCTAAAGATTTCTGAGCTATGACAACTTCAAGTAAATCAAATCCTAACGTGGTTGAGAATAAGATTCAATTTCAAAATAAATTTTCTCTTCTATCTGTTGGCACGTGTTGCTTCAAAGTTATTGTATTATTTCTTTCCTACGTGTAGCTTTGTTATTGCACGATGGAATTCGAGACCGATCACGACCGCCGGCGGGAACGGACGTGTTTACGACCGCTCTCTGCCGCCTTTGTGAAGTTTTACGACCGACCGGCTTTGCTGCACACCTGCATCGCACCTGCATCGCACCTGCGCCGCACCTGCATATCGCCGTCTCGCTCGCACCCATTGTGTAGCGCTACACAAACAAAAACTGCACTTTTAAGTGCAACTGTCTGTTTCTATTCGACGAAATCCACACTTTAGTGGTCGCTTGCCGGAAACCTCTCGGTGTCAACAGAAGGCAAGTGGGTGCGTGACTCAAGCGCCCCTCGGTTGCCTCCTTCAGAGGCAAACGATAGTACTTGGTCGGGCTCAGGAACCTTGGCCCTTGATAGAGTCATAGTCAAGCCCTGAGTGTCTCCTTCCCACCCTTCCGATCCTGCTACACATCCATCCCCGAGTGTCTGTTTGGGCGTAGCTAGGTATTTATACCGGCTGCGTTCTCTACCTCGGGCTTGATAGAGACCTCCACGTAGGGCCCGGTAGGTTCTTTTCCTGCGAGTCATTACACCGTGACCCGCAGGTCCCTTTGCACGGCTCGGGATAGCCGTTTAAATTCACTCGGCGCACCCCCCTGCCTCTCCGGCAGGGAGGTTTAACTTCACCCCCGCTCGCCCAACCGCCACCGCCGGAATGGCAAACGAATCTGAATTCGAACGCTTCAAAGCGTTCGCAACGACCTTGCATCCGTCGCTCTGGACGGAATATAATAGGGCCATCGCGGCCGAGCAACCCGCCGTTGCCATTGCCATCGCTCAGGGCACCGAGCCCAACAGCGACCCCGCCGCGCCACACGCGACGAACAAGAAGTCCGTCCCGCGCTCCCGCTCAACGGCACCCCGCGCTCACCGTCAAACGCCGTACAAACGGCCATCGTCGCGCTCGCGTTCCCCGGGAACTCAAGCCACAACCCCAGCGCCCTCTGCGCTACCGATTAAAAATCAATTTTCATCACTAGTCCCCGAAGCGGAGACACCGTCGCTTGTAGCAACAAACGACAGCTACTCTCGCGCTAGCCCGGACCCCGAACCCGAGTCCATCGAAATGGACACGGCAATACGCACAGACAACGAGGGCTTCACCCTCGTTCAAAAAAACAAGCCCGCCAAACGGGCACCGCGTTCGCGTCCCGAGTCTCCGTAGACTCAGTCCCGCCCACAAAAGGCGCAAAAAACCGGGCTCAATAGCCACGCCCCCCGCTCCGCAGCGCCCTCAGCCCCTGCCGGTACCTTTGCCGGCAGAAAGGCGCGTCGCCCGCCCCCCGTCACGGTCCAGAACAAATCGGTCTGGACAAAACTCTCAGAGAAACTGAGAGAACTCCGCATCCACTACACCCAGGCGAGTAACACGGCCAACGGTATCCGCGTCCAAGTTTCCACCTCGGACGAACACCGTCAATTTACCAGGTTGCTCCGAGACAGCAACCTAGAATATTTCACGTACTCCCTGGAGGAAGAACGTCAACTCCGGGTTGTAATCCGCCGCATCCCGGTGGAAATCACACCCGAGGAGGTCAAAACTGACCTCTTAGCCAAGGCCTTCCCTGTCCGCGAAGTGCACAGAATGCACGGCGGACAATCAAAAAACAGACCTCTCGACATGGTCTTAGTCATCTTGGAACTGACCCCCGACGGCAGAGCCATTTTTAACGTTAGGAAAGTGTGTGAGCTCTCCGGAATAGCCGTAGAGCCCCCACACAAGAACCGCAGTCCTCCGCAGTGTCACAACTGCCAGCTGTACGGTCATTCGGCACGCAACTGCCATCTCCGTCCCAGGTGCGTTAAGTGCCTCGGGGACCACGCGACGAGCGAGTGCTCGCGCACTCGTGAGTCGGCTACCCCTCCGAGCTGCGTGCTATGCGGCAACGAAGGTCACCCCGCGAACTATCGCGGCTGTCCCCGTGCCCCGCGCCCCACGCGCCCTACGCGACCCATGCGCCCTACGCGACACACCCCTCCTCAGAGGACACGTCCCGCCGTAGGACAGCCAAAGCCCCTGCTCACGCCAGAGGCTTTCCCCAGCCTCCCGGGCGCCTCCAGCGCCCCGGTGGCAGCCGCCCCCGCGCCCCGCGCACCCCCTCCGGCCATGCGAGCCCCTCAAGCAGCATGGGTCTCCACTCCCCGCCCTCAGCCTCCTAAGGCTCAGGCCCCCCCGCCCGTCAACACGCGCCGCGGCGTTGACTACATGGTCATGCTCTTCCGCGAGCATGACCCTCAGGAAGTACTGGCGTACGAACAGTGCGTCGCTGAGTACGGCCCCGGCGAATCCATCAGGCGTTTCCCCCTGATGACAGCGACGCTAATGCACCTGGCCCGTGCCGGGAAATAGATATCGGTTATCAATGGCACGCATTAAGCCTAGAAGCCTCAACATATCCTTTTTTAACGCGCGAAACCTCTTTCCACAACGGGACTTAGTATCCACCTTTCTTAGGGAACGGGAGATAGACGTGTTTCTAGTACAAGAAACACTTCTAAAACCCAGTAGGCGCGACCCTAAGATAGCAAATTACAATATAGTCAGAAATGACCGTGCCACCCTAGGAGGCGGCACGCTCATCTACTACAAGCGTTCCCTCTATTGCATGCCAATAGACCCTCCCGCACTTACCAATATGGAAGTGTCCGTCTGTAGAATAGGCATGACTGGCCATCCGTCAATCACGCTTGTCTCTGCATATCTCTCCCCGAATAAAAGACTCCTTCAGTCCGATCTGGAGGCGCTTTTTTCACTCGATCAATCAGTCATAATAGCAGGCGACCTCAATAGCGGTCACACCCTTTTCAACAACCCGCGCAACACCCGAAATGGGGTTATACTAGAACTACTATGCGACGTGCTCGGCTTTGACGTCATAGCACCGCTAGAGCCCACGCACTTTCAAGACAACTGTCAACCGACAGTACTTGACATAGCCCTCCTCAAAGGTGTCTCACTTCGGTTACGACTTATAGAAGTCGTACACGAACTAGACTCCGACCACCGCCCGGTTATCTTACAACTCGGGCAACCGTTCGACCCCAGTCCGCCAAAAGTCAAAATAGTTGACTACGCGATCTTAAATCGCTACTTATCCGATAACGCGACCCCGTCCAGCCTAGCTAGGATCCCCGACGTATTGGAGTCAACTGCAGACGCCGATTTAGCCATCGATTCCCTGGTCGACTACCTCCAAACCGGTGTAAGGGAGGCCTCGAGAGATGTGCAAGCGGCAAACGAACGCCGTTTTATACTCCCCCCCGGCTTACGAGCGTTAATCACGGAAAAGAACGCCGCGACACGTGCACATGACTCTTATCCGACGAGGGATAACACCCGTAGGTTACGACAACTTCAGAGAGAGGTTAGAACTCGCATCGGAGAGTACAGAGGTCACCGGTGGGATAACCTCTTAGAGGGTCTCAAGCCGTCCCATCTGGCTTACTGGAACCTCGCCCGCTCTCTGAAGTTAGAAGCTTCCGCCCAGATGCCGCCCCTCGAAAGGGGCCCCGATCTCCCACTCGCGTTCGATAGCGACGATAAGGCAGAATGCCTTGCCGCAAGCTTGGAGAGCCAGTGCTCCCCAAACTGCGACAACGTAGACACTGCCCACATCGAAACTATCGAGACCGCCGTTCAGGAACTCACGTTGATTCCCCCCGCGGAAACATTAACCCCGGTCACGCCAGATGAGGTCTGTTCTATCATTAAAGGCCTTAAGCCTAGGAAATCTCCCGGTCCTGATGGTATCAGGAATGAAGTACTCAAACTTCTTCCTGATCACCTCATAGCTCTTTTGGTCTGCATCTTCAATGCAGCCATAGCCCACTGCTATTTTCCAGCCGTCTGGAAAAAAGCTATAGTTATAGGTATTCGCAAGCCCGGCAAAAAAGCTTCGCTTCCCGATAGCTATCGCCCGATCAGTCTCCTAAACACTCTAGGGAAACTCTATGAGCGGATCCTTCTGAACCGTCTCAAGGTCGTTATAGACGACAAGAATTTATACCCGCCCGAACAATTCGGTTTTCGCGCTCGTCACTCGTGTACACATCAAGTGCACCGCCTCACGGAGCACATCACGAGTAACTTCGCCAAGAACAATATTGCTCCCGCCCGCACGCTTGCGGTCTTTTTCGACGTAGCCAAGACCTTTGATAAGGTCTGGCACGCCGGACTGGTCCACAAGCTACACCATTTAGAAGTCCCGGATAGGTTAGTTCACCTAGTTCATGATTTTCTACGCGACCGCACCTTTCACTACCGAGTGGAAGGAGTACTATCTACCGCCCACCCTATACGCTCAGGCGTCCCGCAAGGTTCCATTCTGGCACCTTGCCTTTTCAATCTGTACGTCAGCGACCTCCCGAAGCCCCCCGGGGTCGAGGTAGGGCTCTACGCTGACGACACAGTCATATACGCGTCAAACAGACACAGAAAAAATCTCGCCTGCGCAGTCCAACGTGCCGTAACCACTCTCGGGGAGTGGTTTCGAACGTGGCGAATAGCTATTAATCCGGTAAAGAGCGCCGCGATTATGTTCGAACCGCATACATGTAAACTACCACGCACGGTAGGACCCCTCTCATTATTCGGTAGGAATATCCCTTGGGCCACCAAGACTAAATATCTGGGTGTCACCCTCGACTCGAAGCTTAACTTCAACGCACACGTTACTATAGTCCGGAATAGGGCCGTCTGGATCCTTTCCCGCTTGCGACCCCTGCTCAGTTCGGTAAGCAAACTGTCCTTAAGACATAAGCTTACACTATACAAGATGTGCGTCCGTCCGATCTTGACATATAGCTGCGCAGCGTTCGCACATATGTCCAAACATAACTTTGTCCGCATGCAAAGAGTCCAAAATCGGTTTCTCCGTCGCCTGCTTGACCCTCCAGCCTTCGTTAGGAACATGGACCTCCACAGGGACATGAGGCTTCCCTCGATAGAAGCCTATGTGAAATATCTCACCAGGAGATACTTCGATAGCGCTTCGAATCACCCCAACCCGCTCGTAAAATCCACCGTGAACTACGTCCCAGACAACTCGATCCCCGTTGCCAAACGTTATAAACGCCGTCCGCGAAATCTCTTTGTCGATCCCGACGACGACATCGAGAAAGCTAATAATTACTACGCGTCCGCTCCCGCAACATATGCGTGCTCGCGCCCACGCCCGCGAAACCACCGTTCCCTCCGCAGGGGACGTACGGTTAACTTCGCGCCCGCACACCCGCCACGACCACCTTCCTCTGCGGCAACTCAAGCGTAGGTCCGATCCATCGGCATGGAGCCCTTGAGCCAAGCAGCCGCTCGCGCGATACAAGTGACTGTACAATCACTAGCTTTCACAGCCATACATGACACTGCATTATACACACATGCACAACACACATAGGTACATAGGTTCTGTAAGGGACCTTTTTTTTTCTTTTTTTGCCTAGTTAGAGTAGACAAAAATTTCAGACCACTAAATACACATACACATGTTCCTTCCCTCCTCCCAGGGGGCAGAAACATGTATATATGTATAGTTAGTTTAGATCGAATTACGGATAGGGAATTAGTCAGATCGCGACTTAATTGCATACGCGCAACAGTCCGAGCCGAGGTTCGGCCACTTTGGCACCCTCGGATGTTGTTGCTTAGCTTTCGTGGCTGAGTGCCCTAAGCGCTCGCCCCCAAGCCCGGTAAAGCTGTAAAAGCCGTAAAGGCTCCAGGGCCCCACAGGCTAACAGTGTAGTCAGTTCGAAAAAAAAAAAAAAAAAAAAAAAAAAACGATGGAATTCTGTGTTAATGGTGCCGCCAACTTGTTAATCTTGCCAATATTCTTTCCACGTGATATTAGCAGAATTATGAATTAACACAGTTGCAATGACATAAACATAAGAACAAATAAGTTACGTAAGTGTCTCTAAATTCTAAGCTTCTGTTACGAAGGTCTTGATGCGGTTTTCGTTTCGCATTTCTGTAGTTTCGTAGCCACTATATTTTGAGTTAAAAGGTTAGATAAGTCTGTGTATTCGATCCAAGCACGTATCTATATTAATAAATAATACGTAGTTCTATATGTAGGTACCTTTTTTTAATTATGTGATGTTTTATAATGGCCGCTCACTATTCATAAATATGACTTCATTTCTTTTTGTTTGGATACACATCAGAAACGGTCTAGATAGATTTTAATGAAATTTTGTACAAGAGGAATTATATGTCATTCTGCAATTTATATGCTATATGAAATATCAATAACATGGGTAAAAATAAAACTACGAGACGAAAATAATTACTACTTAATTAGTAATTACTACTTAATGAACGCGTGCAGAGCCACGGCCCTAAAGTTCGTCACACAAAATCACTTTCAATACGAGGATCGAACCCTTATTATAGAAATTTAATAAGAGTGATAGAAGTAGAAAGAGAACATCAGAATTCTCAATACGAACGATAATAATAAAAGATATTAAAAAGAAAAACAACAAATAACTCACCAGCTTCCGTCTCATATTTCAATTTGAATCTTCATCGACTGTTTAAAATAAACATAAACTATGCAGTAATATTACAATGGTAATGTTTTTATTTTAACACAAATAAACGGATAAATAACTGTTGTTCGATAAACTTATTGATAACTTTAGTACGCGTGTTTCCAACTGTACGAGTAATGAGAGAATGTCATTTGTTAATGAGTGCCCTAAATATAAACTTATCCAGGGTTCCGTAGTAAAATGTAGGCATGGGATATAGGTAATTATTTGTATGGTTTTTTACTTGGTTGCTACTTAGGTGGCAAATAGACATACAGCCCGCCTGATTGTAAGCAGTTACCGTAGCCTATGGACGCGTATAATATACCATGCGCGTTACCGACCTTGAACCCTCCCTATTCCATTGAGCTCTGGAAACCCTACTGACCGCAGGAACAAAACACAAGGTTATTTAACTGCGAACTTTTGTAGGGTGGAAGTATTTCACCAGTTTAACGCCCCGAGTAGAGAGAAATCTCTAAATAAATTTATCTGTGCCCTACTTCTCTTTGAACTCCTCCTTCTCCAAGGAGCTCTTGAAACCCTACCCACCGCAGGAACACAACACTAGGTCATATGGCTGCAATCTTCTGTAGGGTGGAGGTATTCCACCAGTCGTATTGCTTCAAGTAGAGAGAAATCTCCAAAGAAATTTCTCTTTGCCCTACCTCTCTGTATGGTGAAAGGGATTTTTTGGTGGTATCTTAATACGTCTCGTTATGGTTTGAGCTTTGAGTTCATAAAGTTACGTTATTTGGCGTATTAGAATTTTAAGTTGCAACAAAAATTCCCTGGACAGTTCTAACAAGAGAGCTAACATGTTGTTATAGCGTTGCTTGTACTCGAAGATGAGATCAATATTCTATTAACGACATTTCCATAACTTTATACAAACACACGTTGTCTTTAAACAAGAACAAGAAAATCATGGTGAAAAAACTGTCGTGGAGATCTCTTTCAGTGTACATATATGTGCGATCAACTGAAACTTTATCTCGTCTATCCGTTAATAAGTCACTTTTTCAAATCTATTATGTTATACTTCTTTAGATGCCTTATAAAAAAGAATGAGATTGAATTTTTAAAGTGAAACTTTTCTTCTATCGCCTCAGATTTTCTTCATTCATCTATCGCATGTCGCATTACATTACCTTGTTGCAAATAAAATGGAACTTTATGCCGTGCAGTCAAAGATTATAATCGTAAATTTGGAACATTGTATATGTTAATGTGTATTATTAAAGACTGTATGTCACGTGTCTTCAATAATTTGTATTTTTTTAAAAGTTCACTTGCTTCGTGGTTTCATAAAACCACACAATAATTTTTTTACATATCGTAACAAAAAATCTACACCATGAAGTTGCTTGCCCAACCTTTCATAAATATAGTCACGCTCGATATTATTTTTAAAATGCTGTATCACTGTCATCTGAAAATAAATTACATTTTGCAAACCTTTTATTATTTAAATTGAATAAGTAAATTGATTTCGTGTAAACTAAAAATAATGTTGATCACATCAAGGATGTATAACTTCTAATGCGCGTACATTAGTACACGTACCCACTTTTTTTCTATGAAACACGTCAAATGCATATTATTACATTGCATCTAAAGGTAAATATAGGGGACCCAGTAACAGTAACGAGAGTTTTTGAATTTAAATCTGTATTACCAATTCTAGTTGAAAGAAATTTCTTTCGAACTGACTATACGTTAGCCTTAGGGGCCCTGGAGCCTTTACGGCTTTTACAGCTTTACCGCGCTTGGGGGCGAGCGCTTAAGGCACTCAGCTACGAAACTAGATATTAATAACTATTGGTTACCTCAGAGAAAAAGAGAGAGAATAAATTGAATCATGACAGCGTTTAAAAACAACAAGAAAATTCTCCACCTAATTAGATTTTGGTTGATCGTTAAATGTATGATTTTACTTTTTAAATGTTAGATATATTTTCATGGTTCATCAAGCAGCAGGACATTTATCGTTTTCATCTGTCTAAAATAGGATTATATTTTTTTATACTTCTAAAAGTATACGGAACCATTACTATGGCACATTATTCTGACTTAACTGTAAGTTGTTATCACATGATTTCTGGCACGCAGGGATGAACGTCCTGTTCTAATTAATGTATGACTATGAGGCATATATTTTATTTTTGTATGTTATACGAATTTTTGGCCATGACTTTGTTCCCGTTGTCTTCGAAATGAAACGACTCGCGTACCACCTATTGTAAACTGTTTGTACTTATACAGAACCTTTGCGAGTATGTGAACAGCACCTCTCCGAAGTTTCATCTCAATCAGATGAATGATTTGTGAATGCATAGGGGACAAATAAATAATTCTTCTTTAAGAGAGGTAGGACAGACACAGACAGTACAGACAAATTTCTTTGGAGATTTCTCTTTGCTTGGGGCAAATATTTAGTTTGATTCACATAATAATAATTTTCTTATTAACTACATTTTTCACAGATTAATCTTTTTGAAATGACAATGCCTCAGTAAGTAGGGTGTCGGACGTTTGTTTGAATTTTTATAGTGAGCCTGTATTTTAGATGAAAGAAAATATATTTTTTCTAATGCACACCTAGCTGACTGCCATTTTCAATTTGTAAATATGTCGCCAAATAACTACCTTGTTTGCCAATTTGCAACCAGTTTATTAGGACTGATTAGGACATATCCAGTACTAATTAATGGAGTGTTCTAGAAATCATAATCATCTTTTGCCAATGTTTGTGTTATAGGCAATGTATGAAATAAAGAGAACTACTACGTACTCTGCCTAGGTATTCTATAGAATGCCAAATGCTATTTAGGCAAAGTACGAAATACATCTCCAATTCGTTTCGACTATCACGTGGGATTTTTTTGCGGGATATCAAAGTACCATGAGATTGAGACAAACATATACAACTATATGATTTAGCCTGCGAAAGAATGAGATAGAATAAACACGGTAATTAGAAATCCTGATTTTCACAACTATACTCGTTGTCGAATTGGCCTAGCAGTGTGACGACCACACTTGTACGAACTATTTATTGTATTAAAGTATGCACGTCATTTATAACATTTCCTATGCATTCTATTGAGACCGTGGCACTCGTCGACTTCTGGCGCGGCCGGCTTGCTAGTACTTGTTCGCAAGACCAACCTAACCTAACCGAGCATCGTCGGTATTTTATAACGAAAATATAGGTGAAATAAAAATTCTTGTTACAGAGATAATGTTCTTGACTGTTTTTTTTAACTGTGGAAAAATAATTTAATTTTGTATCATCATTATCATATCAGCCGAAACACGTTCACTGCTAATTATAATAGTCCTCTCTCAATAATTGGCATAATGAGCGGTTATGCGCTATTCGCATCTAGCGGGTTCCCGCAACTTTTACCAGATCGTCCGTCCACCTGGTGGCGGATCTGCTCAAGCTGCGTCTTCTGGTATGTGGCCGCCACTCAAGAACTCTTCGGCCCTATCGACCATCCGTCCTACGAGCAATGTGTCCCATTCACTGCCACTTAAATCTAGCAATTCTTAGAGCTATATCAGTCACTTTGGTTCTTATGCGGATCCCTCATTTGATCACGCAAAGAAACTCAGAGCTTTCCAATGCCCTTTGATTGACCTTGAACTTTCTTATGAGGCATTTCCTCCCTTTATGAATGTACAAAATAAACATTATTTTGATTTAATCACTTTCATTGAAATAATGTTATTTATACACTGTTAAATGAAAGTTACATTAGTATTTATTATCACTGATAGCTAACTTCATCATGTCGATCTTACGTTACCTACATGAAGTACGCGTAGCTGCCACTTTACACTCTACTAAACGTGCCAAAAAAAACATTACTTCAAAAGTTAACGAACATCTGGTTTCAGTGAAAAGAAAAAAATCAGGAAACAAACGTTATTTAAAATTCAATATTCCTTGTTACTATTGTCTGGCGTGGAAAGTGTGACCTTGTATAAGTCACGGATACTAAAAATATATATTATGAGTAGAGCTATATTTTTTGCTTTTTCTATTTACCGGTTTCCCTTTAAATCTATATTTAAACTAATATAATAAAGCGGAAGAGTTTTTTCGTTTGTTTGACAAAGTTTAATGAAAGTTGAAAGTGATTTATGTGAATTATTACTAGGCATGGCATATTAATCCTTAGGAACGAAAGTTACTTTATAATGTAAAATTAAAATAATTCAATACTCGGTTCAGGTCTATGACTATAGGTATTAGCGCAAACGAGCCGTGTGAGTTGTGACGCATAACCCTGGCCGCCCGATAAAAATCTTGTCTGTACTGAAGTATCATAAATCATCAATTAGCGATTTCTGTTAAATTATACGTGGGTGAAACCGCGGGGCACAGCTAGTAACATATAACTGCGTAGTTAATGGTTTTATTTGAATCACTGACTGCAGTTTATCTAAGTAACTTATCAATTTTTTTTTTCTATAAAAAAATACTATTGTTTGCTGTTTGTAAGAACTTATTGTCAATTTAATTGAAGTTACGAATAAACTCCTTGGTGTTTGTCAACCTTTGATAAAATAACGCTTTTAGATTCGAAATTGAGTATGAAAATTATGGACGTTAGAACTGTTCAATTTATTATAATGATGATTGAAAAACTGAACAAAGCAAACCGCTAAATTTATATTGAAAAAAGTTTGATGTTTAACAGCAATTGTTATAATGGGGAGTATGCATGTAATTTAAATATAGTTCAAATACTTACATTTCGAGTCTTTGTTACTGTACAATTACAAGTAAAACATTTTCATTTATTTATTTATTTATTCGCTTTTTGTTTATAGATCATTAACAAAAAGTGTTAAAAATACGATGGTGAAATCGCAAAAGGATCGCTATTGGTCAAATTGAATCGTGACGTCAAAGTCCGCGTTCAATGTGTCCACAAAGACGAAGTTACTGAGTGTTTTTATAGTTTCGTGATTTTATTTAAGTTTTATCGTTATTCATTAATCTAATTAGGGAAATATTCGGCGATCATCGCGAGGTGTGCAGTCTATCGATGATCGTCGCTGTCAGGCTGGCGTGGAAGTTTCTCGACAATCGCATATACACTGCTACTAAATACAACATACCAAAAGAGAGAGACTGTGATAAGTTTACCATTTTGGTACAAACCCGAGAGGTAAAACACAGAGAAATTTCTTTGAAGATTTCTTTCGACTTGGGGCTGTCTAACTGGTGGAATACCTCCGCCCTACAGAAGATCGCAGTCAGATAAGTAGGGTTTCCAGAGCTCTTTGGGGTTAGGGGTTTAAGGTCGGCAACGCGCTAGTGATAGGTATGGTATTGGAGGCGTCCAAAGTTTTCGTGACCGACCCAGCTCTCTTTCTTCACTTGATAAGGTTCAACAGAATACTTTTATATTAAATAGGAAACAAACCTGTTAAAATATTTTATTGTACACATCTGAAAGTCTCTAAGAAAATTATTTGTAATGTTCTATATTAGAACATCTATGAATTCAAAAAATAGACTAAAATAATTGGTCTGAGGTTACACCATTTTTAGTCATTTTCAACCGGCTAATATTTCTAAAGTTAAAAATGAATTTCGCGGTACATAGAAATACACTTTTATTAGGTAGGTACATTTCTTATCGTATTTTTACACATAGATAAAATACGGTACTTATAAAATGGATTTCCACTTCCATCTATGTATATCGTAATTAGTTAGTAATAAGACATAAACATTTTGAGATAAAACGAATAAACACTCTACAGTATACAAGATATCTATTTTTTAGCGGACGCTGACGTCACTGAAACTTGGTAACAGCGCGCCAAAATTACGCCGTTTAAATTGCCCTAATCTCATTGTAGATTTAAAGTATTTATTTTGACGTTAATTTTTTAATAAATTTATGTATGTTTTTTATTTTATATTCTAATGTAACAATTTAAATAATTGATTAAAAATATAAAAACAATTCACGCATGTAGTTACCCTATTCTTGTAAGAATATTAGCATAACGAAGTCATTAACGAAATGACTAACAAATGTAACAGGTAATAAAAATGCAATAATTTTAGTATCTATAACCTATTTGTTAATAAATTAAAATATAATTTTTAATTCTCATATTAAACAAAAAAAAACTATTTTGTTCCATAATCTGTGATATCATTAAAAAAAAACAAAGATATACCTTTGAAATATGTCACCATTTATGTCATGAAAATCTAAATTATAAGTTGTTTAAAATATGATTACGACTATAAAAAAGGAATTGAACGTTATAGATAATAGAACTCATAAAATACCCTAAGCATGTGTCAAAGATCCTTAATGCTCATTCTCTGTGCACTTAATATACAGCCAGGTCAAAAATGCAGATTATCGACACGGACGCATTTTGCCGAACCACTACCAGTTATTATTAGACACGGTAATCTTTTAGAACCTACAGATAATTTTGGTAACATCGAAATGGAATATGGAGAAAGCCTTACTTTAAGTTGCGAAGGTACAGGCTATATACAACATCCAAACGTTAAAGGACCAATGACCGTTGCGACAATATATTGTGAAAGGGGTGATATGTTTAATAATGATGAATGGTTGAATGCTTCATCATGGTTCGCTTATTTTAAATGCCCTTCATCACCCATTCACAGCAGTAGACGTACAAATCGAACATGTTTCGAAGGGAACAAGATTATAGAAGTCGGATACAGCGTACGTGAAGAATTTTACCCCGTTTATGAATCATGTTTCAACGAAGGCACTCGCACGGTTATTTATTCAGTGTATACTCAGAAGCCATACAATGCTTTCTACCAAACAAGAGTTGTCCGTCCATATTTTATCTCAAACGATATTTACGGATTGGTTCCTGTCGAATCTTTGTTTTCGCCGAGTGCTCTCAAAACAGCTGTCAGTCAAATCGTAGGGCCGATGATTGATAGATACATAACAAATACTGAAAACTTGTCCCGCGGACACCTTGCTGCGAAAACGGATTTTGTTTTTGCTTTCGGAGAGCGAGCCACTTTTCATTACGTAAACTGCGCTCCCCAATGGACTGGTTTCAATGGTGGTAATTGGAACACTTTGGAAGTTGATTTAAGGAATCACGTTCATGCCAAAGGCTACGATACGATTATATATACAGGCACTTATGGAGTCACACAACTCTTCAATCAATTCGGACGTAGAGTTGAAATTTACCTTTACACGGATAAAAATAATAATCCTGTTATACCTGTACCTGAATATTATTACAAAGTGGTATACGAACCTAGTACGCTTCGTGGTATAGCTTTCGTTGGCATCAATAATCCGTACTATACTCCATCTGAAGCTAGAGACAAGTTTTTCTGTGAAGACTGGTGTAGAGATAACAGGGATTTCTATTGGCTGTCCTGGCATCCTGATAATGCCAGTGACGGATACAGTTTTTGTTGCACTATACCTGATTTCAGCAGAACAGTTAGGCATTTACCTTCATTCGAAGTCGTTGGTCTATTGACTTGATTCGATTATTCTTATTGAAAGATTTTGATATGTTTACATTGTATTGTATGTACCTAAATAGTTTTGTATTATTATTAATGTTTTTGATTTCGGGTTGATGTCCGTGTGTATGACGATACGACGACAAAGAAAATACGCTATTTATCTGTAAGATATCATGCTTGACCTGTAGACCTCTGTGTGGGTCATTTTAGTATTGATAAAGGAGTATCTAAGTTTTATAGTTCCTGACAATAAACTGGATTGTAGTTAGCTAAATGCAATTTATAATTCATACTACTTATTTTGTCATTATTTTTACAAATTTCTTTTGGAAATATTTCGTAAGCAGAATTCCAATATTCGTATGAATAATAGTTTTACTATGAATGCATTAGTCTAATTTTATTCATTATAATTAACAATTAAAGTACCTAATAAGTATTTTACACTATTACTAATTATGTTTCCTTCACTATTTATTGATTTTGCGATGCGGCTTTCACTTAGTCCTTTATAGTTGCTTCGAAGTGATTGTCTATAAAGTTGTTCGAATTCTCATACAAAATGTACAGTCAACATGTAAGTAGCAAAAGTTTTATTGTTTTGTTTGTTATAAAAAATTTGAAGGATATTTTCCAATTAATATTACTTTTAATTAACATGCAGTTTCGAATTAAGAAACTGTTACTATAAAAACAGTTATTAGCATGGCTTATCGCCAGTATTGTAGACAAATATACTGTTGCCGATGCCCTATCCGATTTCAATAGCAGATACAAGATAAAGTAATTTTTAAAGTTAAAAGATTAAGATAAACAAATGCCCTAGGCTCAGAAAAGTAAATATTTTCGTCAAGCTAGCTCAGTCAGATAAATAATGTTGCTCGACAAATAAAGATAGAGGTTTATTGAAACAAAACACTGTGTTACACATTCAAAAGTTACGATTAGTTGTGAAATAATTAGAAAAGAAAGACAGACATTTATAAAATAGTACAAGCGACGCGATAGCTAGAGCTCTTCCTCTTCTCTGTCAAAATTAAGAAAAGAACATCAACACACGCGTATACCACCAGATTCAAATAATAACCATATACAACCTACATCGCGTATTCGCAGTAACGAGGCGGGAGTCGTATTTCACGACGTCTGGAAATACTAGGCCCGGGTTGTCTTGCTATAATATTAATTTTTTTGATCCCTCGTTGACAATACCTTTGTCAGTCTGAAAGGCTTGATTCTCGGACAACTATAACATTGCTTTTATTAATATAAATACATATTTAGTTTTCCACTTATCTCTGTATTCATAGTATCGAGAAAATACTATTTTATTGTTTGTCTGTTATATTATTTATTTTCTTTTAGATAACCATAACTATTGCTGTTATAGTAATGTCCGCTGAAGCTGGAGTAATAACAAATGCTTCTAATCCGAAATTTGACACATCTATAGTGGAGTTAAACCCAAAACTAGAAAACTTTGATAAATTATCAAGGCCTCCAAAGAAATTATTAAGACCTTATACTAATACAGACATTTTAAATTTATCCAGTAAATCCTGGACAGTGAAGAATATAACTCGAATTAATAATGATACAGAAGAACCACAAATGTATAGTCAGGCTAAAGTATTAGGCAATGACCTTATAAGATCTGAGGTGAAAAATAATAATAACAACCTTCATGTAGCAACTATTGGTGACAAACACAACAATCAACTGCTTAACAATGACTCGGTAGTCGAATATTTAGAATTGGATTTGTATCCCAATATATTTGACGAAGACGCTATACCATCAACAAATATTGGCAACAGTCATCATATTACAGATTCTGATGACCAAATTCTCAAATTGCAACTTAGTAATAATACAGTTGAAGCTTCTGACGTCAAAGAAAAACATATAGTTAATGTAAAAGATAATATTACAAATAACGAAGAAAAAGCTATTAAGTCACAAAATAAAATGAACACGATATCAGAGAAAGAAAATACTGATACAAAAATGACAGTCCCTATAAAGTGTGATGACAAAATAGTTTCCGAGGATGAGAAGAAGGATTTTGACGAGTTTATTTTCATAAACAATGAAGAAAACTTACCAGAATTCGCAACTGAAATAAATTTTGATTATTTTGAAATAGCTGCGGACTTACTCATCGGCGAGCCGAGATTTAAAAGGTAAATTCTATAAGGTATGATATATAAATGTTAAGTTAAGAATTAAATATTTTCTGTACGTAATTAGTAAGCGGGCAGGACTAAAATTTACCTATGAACCTTTTATTTCTAATCTGAATTTGCTTTAATCCGAATTTATTTACCTTTTTGTTAATTTCAATTGAAATAATCTAAGACGATGCATTAGATATAACCGTTAACACTGTGTTCAAAGCAAACTTCATGAAGATTTGGTTTAATTTTCTTAATTTGATACTAAAACAAATATTTTAAACTTTTTTTAAGTGCCTACGGCACCTTTAACGTAGTCAGAGATCTTGTGCATTCTAAAATAAAGATAATTACAGCTAGAACGCCCATCCTTCTGTGAGGAGTTACCCCAACAGCCCCATTCTATATTACAGTTACTTAATTTACTTAATTTTACCATAAGCTAAAACATTTTAAACTATGTTAATAATACGTTACAGAGCTTCGAACATCATAGAAGAGGAGAATTTAGGTACGACGCCATCCGGATTTAAATACACAGGACGACATGAAATATTAAACAATAATGTATTTTTTAAAAATATTAATTCTTAGATAATCTATATAAATCTATTTTATTTATCTATTCTCTTTGTTAAATAGGTGTTAATATATATGTAGGCAAAGCAAAACATGTTTAAAGTAAATGCTATTTATTTTATGTAGGTGATATATTCTTCGTGCATTATATAGGTATCAATAACCAAAATCGTGCCTTTTACAATTACAAATTCGTGCCAATTACAATAACATTTTTTGGTAACATTTTATTATTATTTTATTATTTATTATTATTACCATTATTAGTTAAATTTTATATATTATTAATAGAAGTAAAATAAGTAGAATATGAACATTTGTACGTGAATATTTACATTATATTTGTACGCGCTCAAAAATATCAGAATTAAATATACTACAAAACATGAAAACGCTGCAAATTCTCCGGTATCCCGACTACAACGATATCTGTATGACCATATGTATCATACGTAGTTGTGATAATTACTCAGTAAAAGTGATAATAAACAAATGGATTAATATGCAATTTAATACGTACGTTCATTTTCAAATTAAATTCAGTTCAAATTTTCAACTGTCATATTTAATTGTAAAGTAGTTAGTAAATTTTTTGCCAAATAGGATATTTTAGAATGTGTGCGTAAAAGTTTAAAAAAGCATAAACATGGTACTTATTCTACCATCGTAAGGAAACTATCGAAATATGTAAATATTACTTCAATAAATTACAAAATAACTTTTAAATTACATTTTAAAGATTCAATTTTTTTTTCTGTTTTACAAACTCGCCAAAAGGTAGACTTAATGGTACTTGCCAAGGCACTTTAGTATTTTTTTTTTAAAGGAGGGCCTTTCAAATTTTGAAAATTTTAGATTTATAGTTTAACAAATAGACTTAATTCTAGAAAACTTGGGGCAGTTGTGTTATTATTTTTGACTGTGGTTCTAGAAATTTTATTTAGGGTTACGTTTCCAAAGTTTAAATGAACAAAATTAATAAAAATTAACCACAATAACCGAAAAATGGTTACAGTTTGACCAAATTTCTAGGTTTTTCTTAAATGCCCATAATTTCCAAACTGCACGGGATAGATTTTTTTTCTGATTTTTCTCATGATGGTTACAATCAATCCTGTCACCCCGTTTCGGCTTGACGTTGAGTTCTGGGACACCTGTATATCAATTATATTCTTTTGTTCATAGAAAGTTTCCATATAGTAATGGTAGTTGATATTAAAGTGTATAGATACGATCACTATTATATAAGTACCTAATAATAATGTGACAAAAAAATATATTAATAAACTAGTAATTAGTAGGTACTGATTACAGCATGAGCCTGGTTTTTACTACAAGTAATAAAATACTGATAACCTGTCTTAGTTACTGCAATCATTTCCACTAGGCGTCACTAAGTAACTATAAGAAAACTTCGAAGATCATATTGTTGACTTTAAAGTGACCTCAGGAACCAAAGCAGTATTCGTGTGGAAGCTTATCATATAAAATTGAAATACCTTTTTAGAACATTACATAATCGATTTCATAAAACTGTAAATAAAAATTCTAGGGGCTTATTATTACAAAAGCATCAAATCAAGTCACATTTAAATAATGCTGTAATACCGTATTATCAAGTCTAGGCTGTGCATTTTAATACCTTACAATAATAAGTTTACTTCAACGTCATTTTGCACATATTTTATAAAGATAATGAGGTTGGACACAAAGCTAGCACACGAATTCATAACAATATAGACTCATAGTGCAAAATAGGTAATTAGAAAATAAAACAAAACAAAGATACATAATTACAAGTATTTTTTATTCGTTTCTCTACAAAAAAACTTATATTAACAGGCACCTAAAATGTACATACTTATCCTAGGTACAACATAATGGCAATAATTCAATTCTCCACGTATTTTTGTTACACAATTGATCAGAATAACTGAATGAAATATAAATAAAATGTAACCTAAAGGCAAGAGAAACATACCGGTTGGTAACTATCCTTCATTCACGCACAGAAAAGAGAGACGATATGAGAATAAAAAATACGCTTGGGGACGCGTTAGACCGTCATTTGATTGATAATCATACTTTCTACAAACTGAATAAACAAAACGCATGTTATTTATACATTCGTTTTAAGAGTGAGGCGTATTTATCGAAACAGTTTAAAAGCAGTTTCTAAGTATCTATTCCACGTGCTGGTGTGTGACACAATAGTAAACTGTTCCAGTTTAGAACATGCTCTTCTATATTCAAGCTTAAGGATGTTTACTTTGTTAGAGAGAGATACAAACAAATATGACTTGGAACAAGCTCTTTCAGTTATACTAACAGAAAGAGATATCTTCATGTAACATGCTGTTATTTCAGAATAGGTTAGAAAGTATTTTTTCTCTGGAACAGGATTCTTATTTTAACTGTTATAGCTCACTCCTAATTAGTTTGTAAAGCTCACATTTTATATGCAAGAAATTGACACTTGGATTTATTAAGAGCGTTTGAAAACGTATAAAGTAATTTAAGTATGTTATCGATTAAAATATTGCGGAAAAATGCAAAGAAATCACTCTGTAAATAAACGTAAGATTCTGCATATTTATGTATATTTAAATTTATTTAAAGAAGTTAATGTAAAAGTTTGAACCACAGGTTTTCCTGAGACAAAAGAGTTTATTGAAGTTTTTCATCAATTTAAACTGATAGACATTGATTATCAATGCTGACAATGAGCCGCTTAACTGTACTAGGTCTTTACAAGCGACTGCGTTGTGTTGGTTCCGTATATATCGGACAGGTTGCGTTATTATTATTTCTTGCTTAGTCTGAAGACGTCATTGAGGGGTGCGTAAGGAGTCCTGGATGTGATTGCATTATATGCGTAGGAAGGTTGTGCGTCCGCCCGAAGTATTACCACACCTGTACACGAATTATATATTATAACACTTTTTAAATTCTTTCTAAATTTAGCGTTATGGCGATGATCTTACTTGTTGTTAAGCGACAATGTGGCTGAAATTGGTAACATACTAAACCTTGTTAAGGAAATGGTTCTCAAGTGGGGTTGCTGGGACACGCTTATGGGTGCTTGATGTCAGATTTTCAACTTGATGGTGGTAGCTTGCCAGGTGGACATTAGATGTCCTACCATAATGGCATGGTATCATCAAGATATTTTATACCCGCCACGACCACCCTCCTCTGCGGCAACTCAAGCCTAGGTCCGATCCATCGGCATGAAGCCCTTGAGTCAAGCAGCCGTTCGCGCGATACAAGTGACTCTACAAGCACTAGCTTTCACAGCCATACATGACACTGCATTATACACACATGCACAACACACAGGTACATAGGTTCTGTAAGGGACCTTTTTTTTTTTTTTGGCTAGTTAGATTAGACAAAAAATTTCAGACCACTAAATACACATACACATGTTCCTTCCCTCCTCCCAGGGGGCAGAAACATGTATATATGTATAGTTAGTTTAGATCGAATTACGGATAGGGAATTAGTCAGATCGCGACTTAATTGCATACGCGCAACAGTCCGAGCCGAGGTTCGGCCACTTTGGCACCCTCGGATGTTGTTGCTTAGCTTTCGTGGCTGAGTGCCCTAAGCGCTCGCCCCCAAGCCCGGTAAAGCTGTAAAAGCCGTAAAGGCTCCAGGGCCCCTATGGCTAACAGTATAGTTAGTTCGAAAAAAAAAAAAAAATCAAGATATTTTCCCGAAAGCTCAGGTTCTTTGTCAGTTAGTTGCTCAGGTGTCCTTTAAAGCTACCACTGAGCCAGCATTGTTTAAAAAATACTTATTTATAAAATTATATGATGTTAAGACAGACAGACAAGAAAGACAGATTAAAGTGATATAACTAGAAGGATGATAAGTATGAAGGTTGACGGACATAGTAGTAGAAGAAGACTGACTAAGGTATGGATGGACTGTGAGAGAAATGATATGGGTATAATAGATATATAACAATACTGAGAGTGATAAAGGAAAAATTGTTATACCATAAAAAAATAAACAAGCTCGCTAATTTTTTACCGGTTCTTCTCGATGAGAAGTTTTACGAACCGGTAATAGGATGATATTCGAAATGTCTTTTGATGTCTAATTTTGTAACTGATTTGTATAAATATACAGAGATACAGGAAATAATCGTTTTCTAAATAAGGATAATTATTTGTCCGTTTTATATTTAAGCATTTAAAAATCGTTGAGAAACTGAGCAGTAAAAATAGTCCGCTATGTGTTCCTATAAAATTCATAGGATTGGTATGAATCGTTAGTAAGGTATTGTGCATACAATCCCGAAGGCTCTGTATTAGTACAAGCAGATTACAATAGGAGGAGCGCGAGTCGTTTCATTTCCAAAACAACTGGATGGAGTCGTATGCGATAACTAGTATTTGATAAACTAAATGATAAAATGCAACAACAATTCTTTGATAGTTTTAGGGTTTCATTTAAAATCCTTGACGATAAAAAATTTGTAAAAAGAAAGCGACTGTTGATTTTGGATATATAAACTAACAAGAGAAAAAGAAGAAAATAAGCTCCTGGTGGTGGCAAGGGAAAGTACTCCGAAAAATCCGGCCCGGAAAAAATCGGCCACCTACAGAGAACGGGCGAGGATCGAGCAGTTAAAAGAGCACACTTGTGACAACTAACTGGTCATCGTCCGCTGGTCGACCTATGTATCGCTGGCATGACACAGTAGAGGCGGATCTGAGTTGGCTTCAAGCTGATAAATGGCACGAAACTGCGCAGGATCAGGGCAAAAGGCGTGCTCTCAATTCGGGGGCTAAGGCCCTTTTTGGATCACTGAGCAAACATAGTTAGTTAGTTAGTTGATTTCGGAAAGCGCATTGATTAGATTTTGTTGTATTTTATCCTGTAAAAAAATATCTAACTACAGAACAAGCGGGACACTTTCTACCTGAGGGGTTCACTTTCACTTTGATCTTGGTCTGTGGAGACAGTACGCCGTAGTCTACGTCTTCGTACAGGTCCTGCAAAATTAAAAAAAAAACAACGTTAGTCTCCTTCCTCATCTTATTTAATGGTAACGTGTGTTTATACACAATTATGCCAATGTCACGTGGATAGTATTTTTTTAAATCTTCAGAATTCAAGCAACGCCATAACAAGATGCTCTTTCGTTAAAACTGTGTGGGGAGATTTATGTATGCTTCAAGTTATCATTTATAATTTTACTTCAAATGTGTGCAATAACCAAACAATATTACTTAATATAGGGCCAAATAACGTAAGTTTATGAATAATATGAAAATCACAATATGACACTTCAAGATCCTGGCAAAAATCCCAATGTTGGTCTATCTAAAATGATTAAAGGAATAAAGCACATATCTATGTATACAACATTGGTAGATTTTGCTAAAACAACCAGAATGCTGTTGGAAATGACTCCAGAGCAGACCGCAAAGAATAAATATGAACGGAAAATATTTTTTCTTATATAATCTTTGCCACATCCATTCACTTCCTTAGGGTCTGGATTTCATGAAATCCTCTCTTTAACGATGTTTCAATATAAGGTCAAAACTCTTCCCAAATTTCGAATTTCTATCCTTAGTACTTTGGGCTGAGTGATGTTGTGTCAGTCAGGACATTGCTTATTATTTATTAATATAGTACTTATATATAATACTGTATGTACTTATATGTAATACTTATATATGTATTTTGATTTTGCTAGTGAAAGCAGCTAGCTAAACGTTGAAATGTTAATTTACTGTATAACCCACCTCGACTCTATATCCTGAGGGATTGTTTAAACCGAGTTCTCGCAACGTGACGGCCACATCGGACGGTGTACCATCTGTCCGCCGGTTGACGAAAGCAACCGCATACGAGTAGTACTGGCCTTGAATAGGCACGATAGGCCGCGACCAGATTTCGATGCCTCTATGCTGTAAAATTTAAATTTATCGTGTTATACATATATACAACGTGTTTGTGCGTGTAATAGGACATAACGTTAAAAACAAGTAGTTATACGTTACTTGCTATAATATGGTAAAATAGAATATATTGTCTGAACGTTTTTTTTTCATATAATATAAATACTACAAAAATACTAAATTTTACAAAAATAGCTACTAAATTCTACAAAAATACCTACTATTTTCTACAAAAATACCTTCTAAATTCTACAAAAATATCTACTAAAATCTACAAAAATATCTACTAAATTCTACAAAGATCCCTATTAAATAACCTACTACTGAGTGGTAGTGGCCCCACTGAATGGCGACCACTGTACACCAGGTGTAACACCCGATATGGCCAATACGTTTAGGGGTGTCGCGTTCCGGGATCAGCTGGCGTATGTCTAGTAATCAAACGGTGTGATAGGAATCTGTACTCGACTAAGTCTCAACCATCATGCACATGTTGATAAGCCCGTCACAGTCACGTTCCTTTGATTTATCGTATTTCGGTATTTCGATTGTATTGTGCTTGCCACCAGATACTGACGACAATTTGTCATGAAACTATATTTCAAAAAAAAAAATGCAACAAAAATTGGTTTAATTATAGTGAGAGAACTCCTATGTAATTAGGAATTAGTTTACCTTGTATATCCTTCTGCCTTGTATACCTAGCGGGTCTTGATCGACTTCGATGATCTTCCTATTCTGTAATATTGCCTTATATTCTGGTCTGATCGTACGTAAATCGACGCTCATGAGAAGTGGGGCCGCGAGGATCGCCCATATAGCGAACTGAGTCTTACTCTGCTCGTACGATAGGCCGAAGTTGCCAACGATCAGCTGGAATTATATCAATTTCATTACATTTATTTACTTACTAGAGGTGCCCTGCGGCTCCGCATGGGTTTATTACACAGTAATTATTTTTGTATCGTAATTTAATTTTTAGTCATATCCTTGACAATTAATATAGCCTATCAATTGAAGAATGAAATAAGCATCCCGTGTAATAAAATTTATAAGAATCGTTTAAGTCGTTTTTGAGTTAAAACCGAACAGACCTATATTTGTGATCATTGACCTTACAAAAATGTCTGCCAAGAAATTAAAAACTACTACAGATTTATTCAAATAGATGTGTCCTTAAAGAGCTCTCTGCAATTTGCATATATAGAACTTTGAGGTACTTCGGCGATATTTTACAATCTCCGAGGCAAGAGTAGGAAAGGCGTAAGCCGTAAAGGCTCCAGGACCCTTAAAGCTAACAGTATAGTCAGTTTGAAAAAAAAAATGCTGCCAGGGACAGAAAATCGACGAGATGATCAGATGCTGTCAAAAATACTGTTGGTAGCAGTCCTGATACTTAGCAATGAGAGAATAAGAAAAAAAACAAGACGAGTTATTGTTATTCAACCTGGCTATGATATTCTTCACTGAATACGGTACAAATTTAGCTCAGTCTATATAAACGCAATGATGACATCGCGTCGATCGACGTGTGTTCAAATCCTTGCAATGAGCTTTGAGCTTTCGATGAAGAAAAACGTGATTGACGTGAAAGACGTGAACGTGATGTTCTGGCAGCTGTCCTTGAGAGCCAGACTCCTAGTAGGCTTAACGTGTTTCAATCTTGAGTCACATCGTCACTACACATAACGCTAAAACTTATGAATAACATGCAGTGCGACTGTAGTGTGTTGTGGTCTTCGACTATCTGCGCTCGAACCGCTCAGCGTCGTTACAAACATGTACAGTTAAGTATTACATTTTTTATAAAATATACATCTGGTTACTACAAAAATGAAAAAACTCACCATATCAGGGTCATTCCAATGTCCAGGGCCGGCGTTAGGCACAATGACGTCCTGGTGGTTGCCATAGTAGTCTATTATAGATTCGACGGAAGCCCACGAGTCTTGGATATCGTCGAAATTGCGCCATAGGTTGCAATGCTCGATAATGGATGAGAAGTTTGGCTGGAACGTTAAAATGTTTGATGTAAAACATACAATGGCGCATTGGGACGGAATTAAAAACGTTCTGATTACACGATGCGATATGCCATTCGGGAAGTTAAAACTCTCAGATGATAAATTGCAAAATAGTGTTAGGTTAAATAAAACTTATTTATATATTATACCTGAATACCAGCGTATATCTGATAGACAGGCCAACTGCATGAGTAGACCATCTGTTTGCCGGTCAAGTTGAGCTGTCTCCCGAATGCTGGGTAACCGTAGTCCATGTCAACTGGTAGCGCGTAGCACCCATCGAGCTTCACGTAGTCCACGCCCCACGATGCGAATATATTCGCATCTGAAAAACACCGAGTTCTTGAAAACAATCGGTATAAAGTATAAAAAACCTTATGTACTTATGTAAGAAATTATAATTAATTATCGTAAAATAAACAACAAATAACTCCAAATATTTTATCCCATCAATTGTAATAAAGTGAATACATTTTACTGAATTTAAATTCTTTGCATATGATAAAGTAATTAAGTTTTGTAAAAATAAACATACCTTAATTGAAATGATTGATCATGCGAAGCTCATAATATAGAATAATAATGAGACTTTTCTGACTAATATAATTGTACTAGAAAATAAACGAGATGTTTATGAATGTATTATATTAACATATAATCGTATGTTGTTGCCGGCGGCACGCAACAGTCTAGCACTCCCTCTTATAATTTATTTTTTTCTAATTGTTTATGCTGTTAGCCTTAATGGCCCTGGAGCCTTTGCGGCTGTTACAGCTTCACCGGGCTTGGAGACGAGCGCTTAAGGCGCTCAGCCACGAAAGCAAGACAACAAGTTCCGAGGGTGCCAAAGTCGCCGGACCCCGGCTCGAACTGTTGCGCGTGTGCAAAGAAGTTACAAGAAGATACACAGGCACTGTAAACATACGCGAATTGTGCAATTTACGCAAAGTGAATTCTGTTGCAACTACTTTTACAATGTATGTTTCAGATATCTATACATAAAACTCAAGAATTATTTCTTTTTATGTTTCTTTGTTTAAACGCGCTAATCTCTGAAACCACCAGTCAAATTTGAAATCACTGCTGCAACTGCTGTCACTTTACGGGTCTGGCGTTTTTTCTTAGGTGTCGATACCTTGTTCTGCTCTATACTACTGCAACCGTAGGCTTCTTTAGTTATTTTCGCCACTGTTGGAGCACTAATACCTAACATTGCTACACCACGGTCAATAACTTGCGTCACTGGAATAAGAGGTCCACCATTACGACTTTCCTTTTCAAAATTGTCACGAAGCCGCAATATAATTAGTTAAGTAATAAGTTCTCTTGATTGCCCTATAAGCACCATACCTTTCGGTATTTTGCAAGTATAAAGCTTACGGGGAGTAACGATGTGCTCAACTCAACCAAACGTAAGAATTCACAAGTAAATCAATACGGAGGAATATAAATACTCAACTCGACAATGCGGCATTAGTGATTACCTAAAATTAATTTAATACGGGTGAAACTGTAGCGCAAAGTTAGTACATAAGGATGGTAACAAGGCAGGCGAGGTTTAGAAAATGTATAACCACAACTATGTGGCTACATCAAGATATTTTCCTTCACTCCATTTAACTCAACAGTATTTAAAATATTATCATGACGATAGTACTTCCTAATAATTGAAACCACTTACCGTCTTCAAGATGGCCGACAACGCCCGGATATCCGGCGCACGTAAAATTCCCGTAATCCTCGTAGATACCAAACTTGAGACCTTTACTATGTACCTGTAAATAAATAAATAAATATAATAAGAGAGAGAGAGAAATAATTCTACAAACCGAGAGAGACAGATGAGCGAGTTATTATAAGACATGTGAAGGGACACGCGAAATCAAACAAAAAAGACGAGTACAGCTTAAGTACACGAGTTATCACGGTACACGAGTGTACTATAATTCAGTCGCTGGAGAGTTTCGGAAATTTTTAGCTATAATTTTTTCGTTTGCCCTAACTCTAAGAAATACATTCACTGTTGGCAATACAGAAACAAAATGATAAAAGGGTATTACCAACGATACCTGGAGGGTTACGGAATAAAATCAAGATTGGATTATTGCCTAAAAGTTTCAATATTGACACGTATACTTAGAATCGCTCCCTTTAAAAAAAAATCATAGGCTGCAATATTGAGATCGCTTTAAAAAAAAATCATAGGCTGACATATTATTGAGATGTCTATTCTATAAACCGAGAGAGATAGATGAGCGAGTTAGAATAGGACAAGTGTACAAACATGCGAAATCAAACAACAAAGACGAGTAAAGCTTAATGAATAATCAAGATTGGTTTAATCTTTAAAAGTTTCACTAAAGACAAGAGTACTTAGACATGCTCGCGTTTAAAAAAAACATAGGTTGACATATTGAGATGTATTGATGTGGAACAGTAAACATAAACAAGCAGTTATAAGCAGCGATGATTGCATATAGTGGTGGGTTGGATGCAGTAGCTATTCCAATCTGTTATCACTGTTTTTCATTTATTATCCCATAAAGAACTATTTTCGTAAAAAAATTTAGATGAAAGACGGTCGGCAAAACATTTGAAGGAAACGATTTAATAGAATACCAGTTGCTGTCGCGCTCTATCCGAACGACCAAATATTGCCCGAGAGAGACAACTGCAGCTCTATTATTGACTTACTGACATATCAACGTACAGCCCAAACTAATGGGGCTAGGATCATTGAAATTTGCATGCGGGTTCCTTTTACACTGTAGATGAACATTAAGGAAGAGTTTTTTTGGAAATTCAACCCCTAAGGTGATGAAAAAGAGGATACAATTTTGAATGAAAAAACCGTCTTTAAATTATTTTTCTATCCGTGCGAAGCCGGGGAGGACCGCTAGTCTAATTATACCGGTCTATGGGAATTAAACGAAATCATAATTTCTAATTCCCTGTTTCCTCCTCAAAACGGGATCGAATGAGATACATTTTTTAAGAATAATATAAGGCTATATTATGTTTTTTTTTTATTTGTTAAATTTATTTCCTTGTTGTCTAATGACAGAGTTACGACTGGGTTATTTTACTAATTTTAGTAGACTCTTGGATTTTGTAACTACATATTAATTTATGTTATTAATAAAAATATAAAAACACGGCAGTGGTAAATATAGGTTGTATGGCATAAAAATATTTACTTAATTATCATTTATAATCTCAGCCGAATGACGTCTACCGCTGGACATAGGCCTCTTCCAATAATCTTCACAATGACCGGTCCTGCACTGTTAGCATCCAGCGTGTTCCCGCAACCTACACTAGGTCGTAGGTCCACTTTGTGGCGAATTTACCCACGCTGCGTCTTCAGGTACGTAGACGCCACTCGAAAACTCTTCGATCACATCGTCCGTCCGTTCTACAAGCAATGTCCCCGCCCACTGCCACTTAAGTTTAGCAATTCTTATAGCTATCTCGGTTACTTAGGTTTGTTATGCGGATCTCCTCATTCGTGAGCTTCACGCTAAGAAACTCCGAGCATAACTCATTCCATTGCTCTTTTAGTGACCTTGAGCATTTATATGAGACCCAAAGTTAGCGACAACGTTTCAATGCCATAAATCTTCATTGACAACATACACTGGTCAAAGACACTGCAGTAAATTGGACGAGTAGATCTTTAGAGGGAAGACTAGCCACTATCGAGGGATAAAACAGAGGAATACGTTTGTATGGACTAAACGCCTGTATATCCTTTTAATAAGTTCCAATACAGCATTTTCTGCGACATCAGTTGAAGAGGAAGTAGTCTAACTACATAAATAACTATCAGTTCCGCTTGTACGCGCCATCTGTACTACGAATTAAGTTCGATCGGCTTAGATATTCTAGTATGCTACATAATCATAATTTAACAAAAGAGAAACAAAAGGTACGCATTTCTGCGACTTTGGTATGCCCATAATAAGCTTTAAATATGCTCAGCGCATACATTTTCATATTCAGATCATAATAAAATATGAGATATACATTTTTTTAGACCGAGGTAAAAACATTCAGGGTCATAGGCTTTGTGAATACAAAACAGCGAAAATGTTGTCTTCCATCATTAGTTAAATCTATCTACAGTATCATTAATTTTTATCGCATTCAATATGCCGTAATATATTCTTTTTCATTACGCTAGAGACTCTTAAACTGTTTTATAATCTTTGAAATTGATTACAAGGTTGGACATTTGAGTTATAGTTGTAAATTGATTGTCATTAATTGTTTTTAAGTCGGTGGACTCCATTTTATGATTTTGAATGAAACAATTTTTAACATTATTTATGTGAATCCGTGAGTTTAAAAATTAAGGTTTTCTTCTGAAAATTAATAATTTTTGTCTATGAATCACGTGATTGGGAATGCAATACAGAAAAAATGACGTCATCGTTCAATGAATGTTGAGCGCAGTTGAGTTTTATATTGTATTAGCGTCGAAATTATCTATATGAGCTGAAGAAATTTAATAACCTGAAATTATTGTAAATTTCTGTTTTGCACATAATCATTTAACCTTAGTTTTATTTATTGTGATGAAGTCATACCTCGTTTTTTTGCGGCATGTTTTTATTTACATATAAACCATATGTGTTTAATGCAATTTTCCAAAAGTTGTCTTCTCCCTGATCAAATACACACACACAAAAACGACGTGTTTTTATTCAGAAAGTATTTTAATTTCTTTAATTGTTTTGTAACCAGTTTCATATTTTTAATATAAAAAAAAACCTAGAACTCGATCGCAGCGTTACCTACCACTGATGGCTCAGTGGTAGCTTGAGTTCGAAATCCTGCAATGAGCCTGAGCTTTCGATGAAGGAAAACATCGTGATGAAACCATAGTATAGTTTCTCTAGTTATCACCCTCATGTTGAAAATCTGTCGCCAAGCACCAATAGGTGTGTTCCGGCAGTTGCACTTGAGAGCCAGTCCTTCCACTAGGCTTAACGTGTTACCATCTTGGGCAACAATTTCACTTAAAAACAAATGAGATTAAACTAATTTAGGTGATATTAGGTCACTCAGATTAGGTGAGTTAAACTCAGACACACACAAAAAATTTCATCAATATCAGTCCAGCTGTTTTGAAGGAGTTCAGTGACATACATACGTATAGAAAAATTGTATTATCACGAATATAACAATTTTTATTTGTCTGTTTATGACTGGATTTAATTAAAAAACGGCTGGACCTTTTTATATGTAATTTTATACACGAAATATATATCATGCCAACATTGATAGGCTATAAAAATATCAATAATACTTTCAGAAATGATCATTTACGTAACCAAACTTATTACTGCGTAATAAAAAAACACGTACAGAACCGCGGGCATAGCTAGTTTTGTTATAATATCGTTACGAAATATCTCGCGCCAAAATTCTGATTATGATTGTTATCGTCGATCATTATTAAACTGTAATAATAACACAATCATTCAATCCCACGCCGAGATATCAAGGCTACGTTTAGGGTTGTCCAAAAACGGATCACAAAGTATATGTCTACAGAAGTTATTTGCATTCTATTATAATGAATTGTTCTTCACTTTATTTAATGGCAATTAAATAAACTTACCTATAATCTTAGTACTTACTTACTATAATCTTAGATGACCTATAATCTTAATACAAAGTTTTAACAAAAATATTCCTCATATAAAATTATCTGACGATTGAAAAATCGGCCTTAAAACAACTTCTGATAAATTTAAATATACTGCAGCGTTCAATTAACCCGGTTTATATATTTTTTATATTTTGGTCTGCTGTTGTTTTAAGAACTTTACAGATTATCGCTGCACGTAGTAACTACAAAAAATGACAAAACGGAGTAAGTTTTTTTACAATTCTATGGTCTATTTTTTTATTAACGTTTAACAGTATTTTTTTTTTATAATTTAAATGTACAGTAGTATTGGATGTTTTTGGTTTAAAATTTGCACACCGTAACATTTTACGTTGTGTGGGTACGTTATGCAATATTGTATACGATGAACATAGTATAGAGTATTTTCAAGTCTCTAAGGGTCTACTTAGGATTTAATCAATGGCTTTTCTAAAATATTCTTTATTTTGTGTTCTAGGTTCCAAGCTCACTTGATGCTTTTAGCTGGCGCCGCTTGAAGCTTAAATACGTGCTTGGTGAGTAATAAAATGACCCATCACCATGCTATGGTTCCGTAAAGATGAGCCTATTCACCGTCAAGCGGCTTCTGAGCATTCGATCTCTGAACCACTTGCCTCTATAATATAGCAGGTAAAAAAATAGGTTTACTAATTAAAAATTATCATGGGCAATCCTGACAGTAAAAAAATACAATTAGATATCACACTAAAGAAAGTAGACTCTGTGCAAGGTTTAACTGGGGTTGCATTAACATCCACGGATGTACGGTCCGCCGCCGTAATGGGGCGACACGGGATCGCGTAGTACAATCTGACCTCTTCCAACTCCGTGACCACTTAACATTAGGTAGACCGCCCGCCTGTTTACTAAATCATACCATTTTTTGTTGCAATGTGCGCGCGCATCTTAAAAATTCACTCCCATATTTTCATTCATAACGTGCATAAAATTATGAAGTATAAAGCAGTAAGTTTAAAAATTGACAACCCTAACGTTTTATAAAGTAATGTCTGTTATGATTCAATCACCATTAATAAAGGTAGGTTATACATATTATAAATACATTTAATATAAGACTATAAGATACCAAGGTCAGTTTAATTGAACAATGTAATAAAAGACACCCGCGGCCGTATTATAAATCATTTTATAAACTAGTTTCTCACGGCGGCTTCGTTCGTATTACAAAACTACCTTAATACTTCTCCTGTACGTATAATCTACAGTTCGATCAACGTGAGTTCGAATCCCTGCAATAAGCTTGAACTTTCGGTGAAGGAAAACATCGTGATGAAACTATAGCATGGTGGTAGGGCCTTTTTTAATGCACGTCTGGCTACCTACCACCCTCAAGTTGAAAATCTGGCGCCAAGTTTCTTCTTTTTTGTCGTTATAGGTTTGGCGTAGTGGCCACAATATCACCTGATGTTAAGTGACGATGCGGCCCAAGATCATAACACGCTAAACCTAGTGGAAGACTGGCTCTCAAGTGCAGCGTTCGGAATACACCTATAGGTGCTTGTCGACAGATTTTCATCTTGAGGGTGGTAGCTAGCCAGACGGGCATTAGAAAATGCTGATTACATGCATTAGAAAAAACCAGTCTGGCAAGCTGTAAGCGAGTTAAGTAAGTAAAAATAAATTTAACACGGGTGAAGGTGTGGGCTCAGCTAGTAATACTATAAAAATGACGTATTAATCATATGGAATACGGGGACACAGTTATGCTTAAACAACATGTGTAGATGAAAAATTGAGAGCGCAGTAAGACGCTTCTGATCCACCTTTTAAGTTTCATTACAGCCAACATAGAAGTTTTTTTTTGGTTACTCCTGCGCTTCTACGGTCATAGCGTGATGCTACATAGTCTTCCTCAACAAATGAACTATAAAATGAAAAATATGACTGTTAGTTGCTGAGATTATCGCGTTGAAACAAACAAACAAAAAAACAATCTGTTAAGATTCATAATATTAGTATATATTACAGACATCAGAGAAACAAGGTAACGCGATATATCATTATACAATAAGGTGTGTAGGTAACTCAGTAGCACAGTATCGTGTCACCAGGACTATTGCGCCAGTCCGTGAGAATTATTTAGCAGTGAGTGGCTCTGTGTTGCAACTTACGATGTGCTTGAACTGCTTGATAAATTAATAGTTTCCTTTATCTACCACACCTAGACGTCGTTAAGCATATATTTTGCTCCCCTATCAATTGTACTCGACTCACTCGCGTTTAATCGTGCCCGAGATACTTTCGTATACTGTTTATAAAAGTCCTAAATAATTCTCAACCTAAAAAGTTGTACCTATTTGTACCTGGGGTATTAACTGAAATAATTGCAACATTTAACTTTTATCAACTGACTTTCTATCTATTCATCGCTGAATGCAAATATTTTTATCGAAGATTTGCACATTGGTATATATGAGACTGATAAACTCTAACACCGTTTTATCGACCACTATAAAAGTTGACAGATTTTTGTATACTTTATAAGTTTAACGTTTGGCTACAATCTTACCTGATTTTAAGTGAAGATGTGGCCTAAATGGTAACACGCAAAACCTTGAAGGGAATTGACTCTCAAATACAGCTGTTGGAACACACTTGTATCTGCTTTGTACCGGATTTTTTCAATTTACTATTGTACCTCTCCTCTAGCACTTAACCATCTAGGCTTAAAATTTGTTTGACGACAAAGAAAACATGTTAAATTCGACTTATATCCGAATTTAAAATATCATTTTAAACACATAGTAGGGGACGAAACGAATCAAAGCGAGTTCGCGGCAGGATTAATAAATATAAAATACTTGGTCTCACGTGAACCTATGATTGGTCCTAGATTAGAGTTATTTATTACTTCCTACGCATTTGATTACGTGCTGTACCTATTAGCAATAGCTTAACTAGTGGCCATAGTATAAGGGAACTTTGCATTAGGATTGGCATTTTAAGTTAATAGTTTCTTTTGGGAAGGGGGCATTCAAGTACTACGTAAGTGGACTTACGGGGAGGGGTTCAATTTTTCTTACCTTTGCTGACAAAGGGAGCGGGCGTAATATTATAGATCTTACGTAAGATGAAAGTTTGTAAAATTTTGAAAATGTTTTTAAAACAATATTTATACATTAAATTAATAATACGATTTTTATTATGGTGATACCGAATTTATTATCATATTTCTTCCTAGAAATAAATGAGATTCGAGAATTGAAAATTCTTTGAAATTTTAATATTGAATAAAAAAATCTTACCTTTTATCATTTGGGAGGAGCTTCATAATTTTCTTATTTTTGTTTATATATAGGAGGTAGGGGTCTAAAATTTTTGAAAGGTTGCTTAGGTAATTCTTGGACTTTCTCTTATAACCATTTTAAGTATGTCTTATCTTTCTGTCTTATCTGATAACAAAATTGGTTCAGGTCAAACGTTAAAAGGTACTAAACAAGTAACAGTAATAAAAGAAGGCAGTGTTGAGTTTTAAAATAATATATAATATTTACATTTATTTACATACTTGCTGGGCCCCGCGGTTTCACCCGATTGATGATTTATAATACTTCAGTATAAACAATATTATTTTCGGGCGGCCAGGGTTATGCGTCACAACTCACACGGCTCGTTCGCGCCACTACACCTACATATAGTCATAGACCCGAGCTGAGTGCTGAATCATTTTAATTTTACATTATCTCCCAAACTATTTAAAAAGTTTGTTGCATAGATCATTATTATTCGCCAGTTATTTTGACAGTATAACTTGGATAGTACTAGATTCACAGTCATGAATTTTCTTGTCAATTAATTCTGGTAACGGTGTGATAAGTCTAGAATTCACTACAAATATCGAGTATAAATTCGTAGTTAAGATAAGGCAACGCGGTCGCAAGGAACACGCACACATTGAAATCTCATCGGTGTAATTACGTAAGGAAATAAGCAATTCATATTCTTTTAAACGTTATCGGTATGTCATAAATCAGTGCTACTCTCGAAATTTCAACCTTTCGTCTTTATCGAACATATAAGCGAGCACATTCCGACTAACAGAAGTTCTGTTTTGGACATCCAAAGAAATACAAAGGCGACAAAGGCGAAGAAATCTACAAGAGGAATACAACCACAAAGTAGTGTTCCTAATTAGATTGATATAGTTAATGAGTTTGTTCTAATTTCATCTTTAAGGTACCTATAAAATATTTTACTGTAACTGGCGTTTGATTAGCTACACGTGTAACATTATGTTCGCGGCCTAAGAGGTATTTTTTTGCAACTCGCTTGCGGCATTTTCATTCAGATAAAATAATCGAGGTATTGCGTAATTGGCCCTTTCAGTTATGTGAACTGGCCAACAATAACATGCAATAACAATGACTGATACGATTTATATGTATGTACATAAGGTGCTTTTTATCTCGTGACATATCAGACCTTCGCGGTATCGAGTTATGGTTGCCAAACATACTTTATAATTATAATTATAAATACTTTACAATTAATAAATAGATATTATGCCCATTTTTACCGGTTTTTACATATTTTACATAAAATCTATTTAGTAAATCTATCTATCATATTTTCACTATAATACCGTTTTTTTAGTAGGATTACCAGTTAATAAAATGTATCAAAACTATAATGTATAAAATATATATCAGCTGTTCGGAGTCCATAATGTGAAGTCAAATGGTCATGTTTGAAATTGTTTCCCAAACATTTGTTCGTTTAAGTTATTTAAAGAAGATTAAGTACTTTATTAAGTAAAGTTTGACAGCCCTAGTTAAGGTATGTTCCCACACGCACGCCACTCCATGACTGTCGAGCGGTAAAAGAGGTCGGTTGAAATGTTTTTTAGAGCATTTAAGTGTCTCATGAATTTCGAAAAGGCCTTCATGAAGCCTACATACGGCTTTGAACGGCCCACAAAGACAATTAATTTTTGATTGACTGTGCCCGCGGCTCCTCTCGCGAGGACTATATAATATTCCTTTTTTAAATAACTAAACTATAATTTTACTTGGGTATGTTAATTATGAATGCCGTCGGTCGAGCGCACGCGGAAATCGTGCTGCAACCGTTCCCATCCACCAACCAATGCGGTCGACCGCAGGTAACTTTAAAAATAAAAATGCTTATTATGGGTGATCTTTAGAAGATAGATATATGATGTCATTGACTATTTTTTAGGTCTATTTAAGATCTACAATTATAATATACATCAATTTGATATACGAGTATCTCTTATGGTTTACTCAGCATAAGCTATTTAAGTGTCCCAAAAGCGTTTCTTTTCAGAATTGATTCACCAAATTGTCATCACTGATTATTTCGTACATTATTTTACTAAAAAAAAAATATCCTATAACCTGGACAGATAATATAACTATGAATAAAAAAAAGCAAATAGGATAAGTAGTTTTCGCGTAGAAAGAACATAAACGGACAGACGGACAGAGAGACGTTGAGTTTTATAATATGTATAGATGATGCAACGCCTGAATATAGTATATCGAGGTTTTACTGACATATAAACACTTTTCGCGGTCATAATATATTTGTAAAAAGATACATTTAATAAAAATATAAGGAATTTTGTCTGTATTCTTATGACCTTTTGAATATCTTAAGTTTGCATTATGTATTTATATTTTTGTAATATATCCTTGAATATTTCAGATGTGCAAATATAAATTATGTATATATAATATTTTCACGCAACGTATAATACGAGTAAAAAGAACGATTAAATATTAATAAGAGAGCGCTTATATCAAGCAACGTAGCGTGACATGTGACGTCATCAAAACAGCTAATACCAGCTGATACGTTACACTGTAAAACATGCACACGGATACGACAACATAACTCTATTCAAAATTCGACAACTAAAAAAAGTGGTTATTCTGAATGTCATTACACATTTACATATTGTGATCACCATTCGACATATCCGTCTGACGTATTTCGTATCTGATAATAATAACAATTAACGAGTGATAAACTACCAAGTGTTTAAAAGGTTAGATCCTGTGAAGGAAAGGTCACATAATATGAATGAAAAATTTTAAGGAGTCTCTTCGAGTAACCAAACTTTTTAATCATTAATAAATGCAATCACATTTATTTTTGTTCCAGTTGCAATCGCTTTTGCAGGCCACTGGATATTAAATGGTCCATGCAGAATAAAGCTATTATACGACTCATATAAAAGCAAAAGTAGTAATATCAACTTTCACTAAAAAAGTGGACATTATTTTTTTAGTAATTTAAATAATTAAAAAATAAAATGTTGGTTCCTTTGCCACTAATATGACTCATCTGTAGGTATGCATAAAAATGTATGTTTGTTTATTTGCTTCTTTTTTCCTCCTATGCGTCTCTAAACCGATCTTCCGATTGTGATGAAATTTTGAGGAATTGATATGCGTAAACTCACGACGATAAATTCGATCAGTGGTTACTTTTAAGCTAGATTGGAATAGTCACAGTCGCTACTTGCACAAATTCTAGCACTACCTATATACTTTTAACAGTTAATGAATACAAATATTTTTACAATGTTAACCTCAATGTTAATATTATTCATAGGGTAGAAGGAAAATACATTTGGATACAAAAAGTATATCAAAATGAAAATTCATTTTGAGGTTATAAACATATTGTAATAAATCAAACCCCTGTTTAATACACGTATAAATTTAAAAACATATATGCAATTCGGAGTCGTACATTTGAAGATACCTATCACACCAAATTATAGTTTGTAACCTAAGCTTGTGCAATTGTTTAATCGGCTAAAATTATCAACTAATGTAAAATTGTTTAAATATAAATACGTATACAAAAACGTATGTTATGACATAGGGAGACTGTTTTAAGTCGTATCTTAAGACGAGTGTGTATCGCGGAACGGACACCGCAGTTTAAAAACGAGCGCAAAAACTCTGTAAAAACCGACATTGAGTAAAAAAGTACGTAAAATCCTTCGACAATTACGTTTTATGAAAGAACGTTCCCTCTAATTAAAATCTCGCTTACTTTACAATGTTAGATATAATGCAAACAAACCCGAATCATTCAAAAGAGAAAAAAAACCTAAACAACGCCTGTGAGCTAATTAAAGGTGACGCGCCAACATGGCCGCAAATCGAATCAGCGGAACAAATGCGTTTCCTCATAATACGTCAAAGATGTCAGTGTCATGGCTGACATCTGTCAGCCACGTGTCGACATTTTTACGACAAAAAAAAAGACAAACCGGAATAGGAGACATCACAATGCGCCCGATAATAAAGTATTATGAAACAAGTGATTTTAAAAAATACTTTTTATATAATTATCATACGTATATTTAGATTATTGAATTTTTTTCCCTTTATAATTTTGTGTTTGGCTACAATGTTAGCGAAGTGACGATGTGGCCCAAGACGGTAACACGCTAAGCCCATTGAGAGAACTAGCACTAAGTTCAACTTGAAAGTGGTAGCTAGCCAGTAAGGCTTTACTACCTATTTTCCTTCACCGATAGCTCAGGCTCATTGCAAGTAATTCGTGCTCACGTCTACCGATGCGATGTTCACACACGCTACCACTATATCATTAATTCATTATTGATTAAATTAGTGTTTGTTTAAATTTACAAATCCCTCACTAGTTGAAATCACACAGCTACTATCTAACCTGCAACCAAAATCAACAATGGTATGAAAAGCAAAAATTATACAGTTTTTAGCTTGAAATTGAAATTCATTTTCCAGTAAAGTTTACAACGAAAGCGTAAACATAACGAATTAGGAAACATTAAAATCACCATCAAGTACATCATCATCATCATCATTTCAGCCGAAAGACGTCCACTGCTGGACATAGGCCTCCCCCAAAGATCGCCACAACGACCGGTCCTGTGCTGCCCGCATTCAGCGGCTTCCCGCAACATTTACCAGGTCGTCGGACCACCTTGTGGCGGGTCTGCCCTCGCTGCGTCTTCCGGTACGTGGCCGCCACTCGAGACCTCTTTACATAACTTAATACATAGGTACACAATACTGAATTCAGCCTGTTTGTTTGTTTCATATACATTAGCTGATCTCGAAACGCAACAAACCAAAATAGAGTAACTGTGAAGGTTTTTTCACCATGAGCGTTGAGTCCCGATCCAGTCGGCTACATATCCCTACGCGCTGGTTCACACTAGGTCATGCCGACAGTTTTACCGTCAAGTGACTGTCGGCCATTGCTGTTCAAACTATACTGACGATCAATCTGCCGGCTCGACCTAATGTGAACTCACTCATGTATTTTTATCGTTGGCCAGCACGTCATAAAGCAGTTATGAGTTGGCTTTCCGCGTACAATGAACGAGCACGACATTCTAATTGTTATATGGTTTATCAGTGACACGGTCGCGACCCCTACCACCCCGCTTAATTAATGGATACACACCGGCTGATCCCGGAATGAGACAAACTTAAAGAAAAATACTTTGATAGGTTTATCACTATGTGTATGGTATAGTAATTATTACGAATAATATTATTAATAATTATAATGTTTTTTCTCCCCATATCATGTATCTAAGTTTTAAAATGAAACGAGTTCTTTCTGCGTACACGCAATAGTACTCTGTACTACAGGTGGAATGGTGACGACGAAGGCTCGGCTCTCCTAGTGCGCGGATGAGTGGGGAACAAGCCACCGCTTCGGCCCGACAATTGTGAACGGCGCAACACAAATCTGTATGCCAATAATATCTGGCCCGACAGTAGATGGTGGCTGACCGTCCGGTAAATGTGTAACAGTGCTATTTGAATTATATGCCGATAAGCTGTCATTCGACCTAGTGTGAACTAGCAGTACCACCTCACTTGATTATTGAATATACACCAGGTGTACGCGGAAAGTTACATGCCTAATCGTGTCACTGTGGCCGCTTCATTATTGGACCGAATTTCGCACCAGTGTCTCGACACTTGAGGAACTTGTCATTAGGCAGCGTCCATCTTAAGTAGTACAAGCCCGTACATTTAACTTCTTCGGGCATGTGTCTTTATGAAGCCAATATTCTTGCAAGGCTTAGCATGCGCGGAAGGGCAGATATGCTGAGCGGTTCATTGTACGCGTGCACTAGAATTGCCGATCGAGACGTATAAAAAGATATCGTAAGGCAAGTGTCAACGGCCCCCGATAAATCTTCACGACCACGATCACATCGTCATGTGAGAAACGACTAAGATAACGTAGTACAATAAGTAACATGTACTTCATTCATGCAGGTTTTACTGTCAAAAAGTTATTATAGGAAGGATCATTACGTGAATGATAGTGATGTGTGGAAGTGACTCCCTCTCTGTGCATCCACTAAATAAATTATTAACTGTAAATATTATTTATAAAGTTGAAAAAAAAGATAACCTCTATCGAGTTTTTGACTTGGATGTTTTCCGAACCGGCCGCGCTAGTAGTATTTTAACATTAATAAGTAGGGCGTTAAATTATTTTTTGATTTTGATTCTTTGCTAGTTATTTTTAGAGGAGTGAAATTTGATGGTAAATTTTCTAAACTCTGATATTATTATATGCTTATTTAGTGTGTGAAATGGATAAACATTTCGTTTTGATATTTTTACAACTTGACGGTAATAAATATGTTGCCGTTTATATAGCCATTTATAAATACGGTCCAATTAATGTTTTCGAGAGCAAATCGGCTGTTACGGATCCGTTGTTTCGAAGCGGCGGTCGAACTTGACACAGATTCAGCTGTCGGTGGGCGTCACCCGTGATTACATTTTTACCCATGACTGAATGTCGTTCGATGTTCTCACGGTGGAAACCGCGGATGATGAGAGTTTAAGAGACGAGTGTTTACCGTGTGGTAAGGACCCGTATCCCACTGGGTCACGACCATTATGCACATGCTGATGAACTCCTCACAGTGAATCTTATTTTTAGTTTTTTTTTGGGATTAAGCGGCGTATTGTCGATCTCTCGGTGGTCGTCCTTGTTTTTGTATTACACTGTGCCTAACATCAGACATAGTGCCGTCACTTTGAAAGTATTGGAGCAGTGAGTCGCAGTTGTAGCTCGAGTGCTTCTTCTATTGAAATCGTGTGGAAATCTGCAGTGATACTGAGCTTTCGGTGAATTAAGCCACAGAATCCTGGTAGGGTGTTTTGTTTGCGTTCAAACAAACATACAAGGAAAATTATTAGATATATATATTTAATAGTTTTACAGGTTACTAATAAATCTCATTGTCTATACTTTAGACTTAGCTCATTGCTATCTTCGAATACAATATCATCACTTTTGATTATTGTCTATACAACACGTTAAATCTCTCAATGAACAAACACTATCATGAATTTAATAACATATTAGCTGTGCCCGCAGCTCCGCTCGCGTGGACAACTAAAAACCCTTTTTTGTGCGGAACCGCAATTATTTTTCTAAAGTAAAAGTAGCATAAGTTATTCCTTATAACATCAGCTATCTGCCAGTGAAAGCCCCGTCAAAATCGGTCCAACCGTTTCGGAGATTACTCGGAACAAGCAGACAGACAGACAAAAAAATATTTTACATCATGTTCGTGACCGGTGTCCTTTATAATTTACAAAACATGTACAGACGAGCTACAAATTTATTAATATACATTGCAATGAATTTGCATAAATCTTAAATAAAACGAAACACAAAACACGGCCATATAAGGCGTGTTAATTTGTTAGCTCCTTAAAATAGTACCAATATAATAATGTGGCAATCAGCCGCAACTGTGAGTAAGCGTCGATATTTGGTCATAAGTGATTTTTATACGCCGATCGTACGCGATCTCAAATCTAAGTGGAGTGAGGTCATTCAGTTTTGCAAACGTTAGATTTGATATAAATTAATAACTAGACACCTATGCATTTTTTGAATCGAGAGTAGTAAGACCACTAACTCCTATATGTCCTTTTACCTATGAAATTGCTGTTTTATATAGAAAAAAAATCAAACAATTTGTTTTAATGAAAAGTATAGATTTAATTAGTGGAAGTACTGGTCTTCACTATCGATGCACTCTTGACAATTTAATGGAATTTCATTGATGCCTCTACTATAGAAATCCTGTATATAGGAACCGATGAATTCTTTAAAGGCGTTTTGCACCGCCTCGACGGTTTTTTTTTTCGCGCAAAAAGATCTATCCATCCATCAATATTCCGAATAAAATGGCTCTAACTAAAAGCTACAAGCTACAAAGCTAAAAGTAGCTGGGTATACACCGGCTGATTTGGAAATGCAGCAAACCAAAACAGTATCACCATGTAGGGTCTGTCACCAGGTGTGTGGTAGTCGTGACCCAGTCGAGTACAGAATACAACTACTTATCCTAACACCCCGCAAACCTTTTCGAAGTTTCTTTTCCAACTCGTCAAGTGTGTGTCAGGCTCCAGTGATGATAAAACTTTTAGAATTTGTAATGAACGTTTTGAATTTATTTCCACACGTGATCTGACCATTATAGTTGCCAGCTAAAGACAGATCTCTTGGATGCCGTCAAATAAGAAGCTGTTAGTGTAATAATCCACAAGAACGCTATGTATAACAAAACTTGGATTGAGTCGAACGCCGACGATACCATTTGTAAATGAGATACAAATCGCCCGCATCCAATTACGCCGCTACCGACAATCTCGTTTTTCACATCTGTCAAGGGAAGCGCAAGTCGAAAAGAAAGTTATCCACAAGAGGTAATTTGTTTCCCACGGAGCGTAACGCAAGGCTCGTCTCGGTGACATCTAGAAAACTTGGCAATTCGAAACAATCACGGGCGATTTTTCGTGAAAGCGGGTCACTGAACCCGGATATAATTGAATATTTTTTTAATGTAATTTCAATATTTTCGAAATGCTTAACCTCGATTGCTTCATCAAACGAAGTTTAAAGTCCTTTATCCGTTGTTCTGTAAAGGACATATAAACGTAACATGGTCCCAAGTGGCAAGGTTCAAACTCGCCGACTAGCTACTGCATAATCACGCTGAAAAGTAGCTGTACCAGCGCTATTTTTGGCACTATTTTTGGAATAATTATTATCAACATGTCGTATATTTATAGGCCTGTCGATTGTAGAATGACATATACTTCCTGTCGGTTAAGTTTTTTTCTCTATTTATAAAAGTATTACTGTAAATTCTTATCAATTGACCAATGACATAAGCTTCCTGTGCATACAATTTTATTAGAATCGGTCAAGCCGGTTATGAGTTCAATCCGGACATACAAACATGCAGAGAGACAATTTTTTTAGGCTATATTCGTGAGCAGTGTAAAGAACACAAAGGATAGTATGTCCATTGGAAAACTTGGAAAAAATATTACATATTTTTTTATACTACTAAGTTTGTGTAAACAAGCGTACGGTCCGCCTGATGGCCACCATAATTATCAAGTAGCGCGTTGCTGACTTTGAACCCCACTATTCCAAGGAGCTCTGGCAACCCTACTCACTGAAGGAACAAAACACTAGAACATTTGGCTCCGATCTCCTGTATGGTGAAGGTATTCCACCAGTCGGGCTACCCCAAGTAGAGAGAAATATCCAAATATATTTTTATTTGCCCTACCTCTCTATGTATACATGACTACAGATTTATTAATATAAAAGATAATTATAATATTATAAATGTGAAAGTACTTTGCTCGAATGGTTTCCTATAATTTACGCTTACACGACTCGAAGGTTTCTAATGAACTTTGACATAGAAGTCGAGATAGTTCTTTTTTTTATCGGCAAACGAAACGGGCGGACGAACAATCTTTAGTAATGATATAAATAAACAAAAATATTTAGTTAACTTCGACAAAGTCTATTCAACTCGAGTTTATTTGCAAAGGACCACTATATTTGTTCATGTCATTCGTACAAAACAAAACAAAAAACATAAATACATTATGTACTTGCGTCTCCATTACAATTTTTTTTTAATTCAAAAATCTATTGTTTTACGTATTTTGTTTCGTGTTCAGTATAAATTGATAATGATCAATTGATTGAAAAATTTTTTTTTATCATATTATGAAACTGATAAATTAATTTTCAAGAATTTATAATTATTTTGAATTTTGTTTTCTCAAGTAAAGTTTATGTTATCTCCCTTACCCCGTTTGTCTGGAAAAGTAAGAAAACATTAAATCTCTTCCCCTCACAATTAGGTTTTTTTTGCTTGCGGAACTCACTTCTATTGTAATTTTTCTCAATTAAGCTATCTTCCAAATTGAGTGATTGAAATATATTATATTCGACTATTTTATAGTTTTTACCACAATATATCAAATAAATATAAAACAATTGCGTATACACAATCTTTCAGTTTAATTACTTACGGACAGACTTGCGTGCACGAGTTAACACATCGGTATTTATCAGAAAAGTAAAAGTGAAATCGCAGTACAAAATAGTATCTGTCAAGTTTATACCTCGCTAAGATATAAATAATCTCAAGTAGTACAATAATTTATTGTCAAATTGTACATTTCATTTATCAGGGAGTTATCGTGAGTAATGAGCTGTTACTCGTTTGAACGCTAACTGCGTCTTGGAACGCTATTATACCTAGAGAATAAGATTTTCCAAAGCGTCCTCGCGTCTTCAGTCGGCATTTTAAACTAACCTAACTTAGCATGTCGATATAATGAAATACTAGCTGTGCCCCACGGTTTTACCTGAGTTAAATTTATTCGAAAATTCTCCACGACGCCGCTGCCGTTCCACTTCCTGTATTTGCGTATAGCTTACCGTTCTACAGCCTATAGCTTGATTACTTGACGCTCATAGTTACTGCTTCGCTCCTTAGGGTCATAGCGTGAAGTTATATAGCCTATATTATTCCTCATGATGAAAGAACATAAACGTACAGACAGACGGATAGAGGTTGAGTTTCAAAATATGGATCTTCACACAAAAATTCCAACACGGGCAAGCACAAAAACTGTGACCTCTGCGGCAGGAAGCCTGACTTCACGAAAAACCGTACCTTTTACAAACTACTTTTATCTGTCCAAACTGGATTGGAATCAACGACTTTCGTTTTATAAGACCTTAACAGATTGTTAAAAAGGCAAGTAAGTTATTTATACTTAAATCGAAGATATTAAAATATATAACCGGATCGTGTATTAATAAGTTTTCGTGTCACACGAATGTAGAATTTTTCATTCCAATGTTAATACTGTGGTTGATATATAATTAAAAACACAGATATACATATATATCAGTCTAGAAGTTTCAGTTAATAATTGATAAGTAAGTAGTCTGTAAGTTGATATATTTTTTGTGATTCAATATACACTATGACTTATAAGCTATCACTTTGACGGCGGCTTCGCTAGCGTAGGCTATAATATTTGTACAATTTTGATGTGAAACATCTATTGGCGAGTTTACACAAAAGTAAAAACGTTTTGATGGGACGTCGCGACGTGCCATTCGGGAAACATCTAATGGAGCGTTTGGACGATAGTAACAGCGTTCGAACATCGGCAATTTGGTCAGCGTGCGTCTGGTTGGACGATACTTCGCGATGTCAATTCCATAAAAATAAAATTTTATCGACATTTTATTTTATAAATAACTATTTGAATATTTATAATTTAATTTATTGATCAATTCAGACTTTTACCTAAATAAATCTCAACCGTATTGTGTCGAAAAGTATTAATATCAAGTGTCAAATAAATCTTACCCGAATAATATTAATTCCCATGCAAACTTTGCCACGAGGTTGAATTTTGAGGGACTCAAAGAGCTAAAAGATCCCTACAATAATACAAAGTAAATACCCTCCCCAGATTTCTTTTTATTCTTAGATATTTCTGGTGCACGATGCTGAGTTAGGGTATCGCCTTTTATATATTTATCTATGAACAGTTGACAATTGGTAACCGAACGTGGGTTGCGGCTTTATTAGCTACATTCTGTCTAAATAATGTTTAATGGCTGTGAATTCAATTAAATTTAACAATGGCCACAACATTTACTACACAAATAAATATATATTTAGAAATAATAAAACAAACATAACAAATAAATAATGTTCACAATTGATTGTCCAATGCATAATAAACTTTCACTCGGCCTGTAATTATTAAACTTTTAACAGCGGATTGTGTTTGAATTGACTTCTGCTTTTACTATTTTGTTTAACTACGGGCTTATTACAGTTTTAAAGAAATACTATTTATTATAATGCTACATGAATTTATCTAGATATTTTTCTTTTCGCGCGTTTTGTAGAGGGTCAATTTTGGAGATGCGCGCTCGTATGTGCGACATGATGAAGTTAGTCACCAATGGTAATAATGTGAATTAACTTTACTGACTTTTATTGTATTTTTAATTTAACTTTTTACGCTTGGTTTTTGTTAGCTACTTCTTACGTACGTACATAAGTGAACGCAATTTTTTTTATCGTATGGCGTAGTATATAGCTGTCCAACATGTTGTGTTCACTCGAAATCAAATCATAACATACTTTAGTCAATTTAGACCCTAAGAAGGCACTTATGAACGTGGAAACATTACTACGGGTTCGAAAAATATCCCAGTTATCGAGATGATCCGGCAAGAAACCCGATGAGGTTTTTTTTTTTTTATTTGTTTTTCATTAAGCCAGTCATTGATGGGTTGCTGCCTATCACTGCTAGGAATGAATTGGAACGGCTCGTGTGCCATCACGAGTAAACATCTACACCTTTCCGAAGACAGAAGCACGAACACTGCTATTTTGCAGAAGAAATATTTCACACTTGTTACTTCTATCAAAAATTATAAAAGTGCTTCTGCAATATCTATCCAATGCCTTCACTAATAAGCAGGATATATGAAAATGTAGCTGATTTGACATTGAACAACACGTTTATGACGCATCCTTTAAAAATAATACAAGCCCCATAAAAAATACCAGAATTTAAACGAATTTGACGAAACGATATTCAAAAGGTATGACCGTCTTATGTAATATTACGTATTCAGCTAGATGTTTAAATAAAAAATGTCCATATATATTTCAATGTTTTTAACGTTCAACGAATTCAATTATTTTTAGTATCTTCTAAATTTCTAATTTAAAAGGTATTTTCAGCCAATAACACAATCTTTGTTTACGGACTACTTATTTGATATATATATCGTAAAAGAAGTTTGTATTAAAATATAATAAATGAACTAAAGATATGATGCCTTCGGAAAGGAGCATAAACACAATAAATGAAGTAATGAAATGTGAACTAAGTTAAAATAAATATATATATAATTAAAAGATAAAAAATGATTGATAATACAATATTAAGTACCAAAAAAATTGACATTGTCACTTACAAAAATATAGATTTAATGTTATTACCTAACCCAAATAATAGCTGTGCCCGCGGCTGCTACAGATTTCCGTTGATCGAGCGCACGAGCGAATTGTGCTGTCCCCGCTTAAAAGACGGAAGTTAAACTGCTTATTATGGGTGTTCTTTATAAGTTAGATATATGATATCGCTGACTTTTTTATAGGATTTTTTAAGTTCTACAATTATGTACAACAGTACTCAGCGTTAGCCATTTAAGCGCACTAAAAACGTCTTTTGCCCAAATTGATTCACCATTATCGTCACTGCTTATTTCTTATATTATTTTACCTAATAAAATATATCCTATAACCTGGCCAGATAACATAGGTATGAATCAAAATAAAAACCGTGTTAATCGGATGAGTGGTTTTTGCGTGAAAACAGACAGACAGAGAGACGTCGAGTTTTATATTGTGTATAGATTAAGATGGCAAACAAGCGTACGACGCACCCGATGTTAAGCGGCTACCGTAGCCTATGGACGCTTATAATACCATAGGTATCAACCACCGCATTGCTGACCTTGAATCCCCCTACCCCAAGAAGCTCTGGAAACCCTACTAACCACAGAAAGACAACACAGGGTTATTTGACTGCATTTGTCGAAAACGTGATCGAAATCAGTCCGGTAGTTTTCATGTGATACGCTGTCTTCTCACTGTTACACACGAATCATAAATAATGCAATGTCGCTTTAAAAAAAAGCGGTAACTGGAAGGTTCGGGACCCGCCTTCACGCATGTATTTTGGTTTTTGTTTTCCTAGTTTACGAATGCTCTCCAGTTGTGAACAATGGACAAGACAACAAAAGGCGTGATAAGGTTATATTAATTGGAAGGTATCAACCAAACAAATAAAATGAATAAAATTTGTCAAACAAGCTCTTGACTCTCATCTCGAGCTTTGTTTTAAACTGAACTTTAAATGTTTGCTCACGTAATCGGACTGATAAGGTTTCAGTGAGTGCGTGTTCCGTGTAACCGCAACACCTTATCTTACTTACGAATTTATACTCGTTGTTTGTAGTGAATTTTAGGCTTTTACGGATATTTGTATAGTGTTCGAATAGAGTGTATTTTAGACAAATCGTAACAATATGGCAAGCAGACCGAAAATACTAGTCACATTTTGATTTAATTTAAAATTATGTTATTATCGTATTATGCGTACGGCTGAGACGAATGTCATGTCCAGGGTTATCAGTAATAAACATTATGCGTTCAAATCACTACGGCCTCACCAACAATCTTATCAAATATTATGTTTATTAGAGAACATAAACAATTACCCGCTAATGCGATGATACCGTAATGAATTTCTACTCTAAATAACAATGCAAATATATGGTTCAACAAACCCATGGGTTGTAGATTCTCAAAGTCCTTGTTTCTATCGATCTTACAAAACTACCAATGAGATTTTGGAATTTATGCATCTAATTTTTGAAAAACCCATCGATAAAATCTTAGGAAAACAAAACTGAGATTCAAAGGCTCGTAAGCTATTCATGAAAGTTTTAAAAGTATTTTTTTATACTACAAAGGTGGCAAACAAGTATACGGTCCGCCTGATAGTAAGCGGCTACCGTAGCCTATGGACACTTGTAGTACCATAGGTATCAATAGCGCATTCCCGACCGTAGACCCTCCTACCCCAAGGAGCTCTGGAAATCCTACTCACCTCAAGAATATAACACAAGTTTATTTGGCTGCGGTCATCTGTAGGGTAGAGGTTTTCCACTAGTCAGACTGATCCAAATAGAGAGAAATCTCCAAAGAAATTTCCCTGTGCTCTACTTCTCTTTAGACCAATCCTTCTCCAAGGAGTTCTGGAGACCCTACTCACCGCAGCAACACAATACTAGATCATTTGGCTGCGATCTTTTGTAGTGTGGTGATATTCCACCAGTCGCACTGCCTCAAATAGAAAGAAATCTCCAAAGAAATTTCTCTTTGCCCTACCTCTCTTGCGATGCGAAGAACAGTTTACAGGGTCGACGTGGAATTTCTCATATTGCGGTAACGCAGGATTTTTTCCTTACACATCACTGCGTAATCAATACTATTGCGGTTAAAACATCACCGCCTGTAGAATTCTCACCATCTCATTTGTAATGCGGTCGACTAATGAATTATGATGAGCACCTTCATTCAATACTGAATAATGACTTCCTTGTAAGGGAAAATTGATGTGGCGTGTGATTTGTTATTGCTTCACAAGACACAATTGGTGTTTTTTTTTGTTACGTTCTAATACAGGGAATGGGGTTCTTCGCTGCAATTTTATAACGCAGAGACTTTGCCACTGTCATTGTTTTATTTAAATGTAAAATTCTAAATCCATTCGGCATTCTTAAATTATAATAATATCACTTGAAATACCATTACGCAAACATAATATAAAATTAAATAAAGATAAATTATTTATTTCAACATAATAAAAACATTCGATTATTATGTAATATCAGTTGTAGTTTTTATTTTAGTATATAATTAACTGATAGGTAGTTGTATTACACAACCTTTTTTTATGTTTAAGTTATAAATATCCCTAGCGATGTCCGACGCTCAACACGCGTTCGTTACGTAGTAATTATTATCGTCTTATAATTTCATTTGTATTCATATTATTATGGACAATTCTTATAGTATAGCAATTATGAGATGACATATATGTACTTCCCGCGTACAAAAGCTAAGTCAGATCAAGATTATCAGAATCGGCTGCGAATTAAAGATTATTTTATTTTTGGAAATTAAAAATTGATGAAGACGTTTTTGAGTTAAATCCGGTCAGACAAACATTTGTTTTTAATTTCATATTTACTCTTTTTACTTGTCCTTTATAGAGGTGATTATCACGAAATGTGAAAAAAAACGTACATGTACGGCCAGAAGTACAGATTTATATATATGGTTTATAAAAGAAAATGTTAAATCTTCGAAACCCTTAGAAAAGGAACGCTTCAAAAATGTATTTGATTCGTACGGTATATTATAAAAATCGGAATAAATTTTAATTGTAAGATTCATTTAAATAAAGTCTATATGATTTACGAGTCTTTAATTAATATTATACGTAATTTAAAGCAACGCTAAAATAGTCTCCAAGCAAATTCAATTAAAGAAGCAGGAGGTCGTCAAACATCTTGTAATGTTTCATCACATCATTTGCATGAACGTAAATCGTAATGTACGTAATACAAAATGATTTATTGAAACAAGCATGTAATTATGTTACAACCAGACAACGTTTGAACTCAACTAGAAGTCGCTGGTGCGAGTCATAAAAATTCTACGACAAAATTTGCATGATATAAACGGATTAGATTTTCATCTTTTCTCATAAAGGCACGTCCTTGTTTTATCAAAACATATTTGTAGTTTAATTCCTTTCCTTTGCGACGAGCCGCTGCTTGCAGGGATTTGTTGGCCTGAGACAGATGTTCAATGACGTAAATGTACTTTATATCACCGGCCATGCTGATCAGTTTCATGAATAATTTGTCCTTTGGATTATACATGATTATCTTGGCTAGACAAATGTCTCTTATTCTTGGCGTAGCAAACTTCTTTACTATGAAGCGGGTTCTACTGTCATTACTATTTAAATTAGCTATTCTATTGCAATGATGACTCTTAATAATTATCGCATAGGAAATAATTAATTAAGAATAATTATTCAAATAATAAAACCACGGTATGCTAATGAGAACCAATTAACTTTTATCCTTCATATGAAAACAAGTTTTTTAAGATATGAGAAATTATAGATTACTGAATTTGTAAATCCGTTGAAATTCAACTGATTTATATAATGCGACGGTATTTTAGAAAAAAGCTTACTTAAACTTATATCAATTCGACATGTTTTTAAACCGTATTTATTATCATAAAATATATTATAACATCATAATTTTATGTACAGATTTTTTAACTGGATTGGTTTTCTTTTCATATTTTATATTATAGGTATTGGCGACAGATTTTCAATTTAAGGGCGTTTGCTATCCAAGCAAGCATTAAAAAATGCTTTGCCACCATGCTATGGTTTCAACACGATGTTTCACCGAAAGCTCGTGCTCATTGCAGTGATTGGAACTCAATTCGATCGACGCGGTGTCCGTACGCACTACCACTGAGTCATTATTGCTTTAAAACTTTGCATTGCACCTGATTATAAGATATAGAAGGACTTCTATATCTTTTAAGCAAACTTTAATACTCATCTTTAGAACTGTACAACTGGAGTTACCTACCGTTAAACTTTTTTAATCGAACTAATCTTGGATGAGAGCTCTTAAAATATGATAAACAATAAAAAACATACTTGGCGCTAAAAAACGGTCTTTTATATTTACCAAATGGCAATTGTGTCCATGCCCTAAACTGCCAACGTCACGTGAATAGAATACTTTTTCTAATTATTATTGTTATATTCAAACACAGCTCTAACAAGATGGTGGGTCTCTTGTTAAAACTATCCAGAGAGTTTTTGCCACAACTTAAAATGCGTGTTCCTAGATAATATTGTTAGTAATTCACTTCGTTTGTACACAATAACCGAATTAAATCACGTAAAATGCCGCTAAAATTACATAATATAGGGTCAAATAACATAAGTTTAAACAAGATCCCGCCAAAAACAATTTATACTATTATATGAACCTCAGCATACACTTGAACTTTTGATTAAGTGCAAATTAATAAACACGAAACGGTGGACAATGTTCCGGCACCAATATTGGTACGTAACAAAGTACAGTTACAGAATACCCAGAAAGAGACAAAACTTTAAATAGAAAATCTTTGTTTTTGCTACATGCCAGATGTGGTAGTTTACTGTGCCCGTGGCTTCGCTTGCGTGGACTACAGAATGCCGACAGTGAAGCGCACGCGCGAATCGTTCTGCTCCCGCTCAAAAGACAAAAATGCCTATTGTGGGTGATCCTTACAAGATAGACATATGCTGACTTTTGTATGTGTTGTTGTATGTGTTCTTATGATCTACAATTATATTGTACATTAATTTGATGTATCTCTTATGGTTTACACAGCGTCAGCCATTAAAGCACCCCAAATGCACCTTTTTCCCGAATTGATTCACCATTATGGTTACTGCTCATTTTGTGTGTTACTTTATGTAACAAAATATATTCTACAACCTGGTTTGTGCGTGAAAAGAACATAAACGGACAGACAGAAAAACGTTGAGTTTTATAATATATATATATAGGTGTATATATTAATAGTAAATAATAATGGATGAATAAAAATTCTCGAATCTCACGCATGCTCGCGTGCTTGTTGCGTAAATATAAGCTAAAACTATGCAGTTTCATGTTGCACACTACTGTATGATTTATTCTTTTGTAACAGTTGATATACACGTTATAAAACAACTTTAAACAAGGCATTAATCTTGAAAAATTATCAGCATTTATATTAGGTTATCTTAGTGGCCCTTATAAATTCTAATATTACAATGTATGTCTTTGTGACTAGATATGATTTATAGTGTTCTTTTGATTTAATTATTGTTTCTATTTATATCTCACAGAATATACGCATAGTGCGTAACAGCTTAAAACATTAAGGTTAATTAACTATGCAATAATTAGGGTTCCAAAGTCAACAAAGAACTCTTTTAGATTCGCTATGTCAATCTGTCTGTCCGCAGCTTAGCTCAGAGATTCTTAGTTATATAAAGCTGTAATTTGGTATGGGTATAAATAAGTAATCATGCCGACAAAGTGGTACAATAAAATCTAAAAAAAATGTTTAGGGTACCGTGCGAAATACATTTTTTTCTCATCTATCCCATTGTGTGGGATGTCGTTGAATAGATCGTTCAAAAATATTTCGGGTGTGTGAAGACCATTTTTCGAGTCAGAGATCCGTTTGCAAAATATTAAGCCTTAAAGTGCCAATGTTTCTTAGACTCAAGTGTCCCCACACCCAAGCCAGTTAAATGGTTGTTTTTGGATATGTGAAAAAAATCAGGGTGGTAGTAGTATATACAATGAAGTAAAAGGAAAAACTATCAGAGCTAAGTAGGCTTTACAAGTTTACGAGTAATAATCAATCAGTTTATAAAATGTACTTGGAGAAGTAATTTCGTATATATTATATTGAAAATTACTTCAAGCCCCCTCTTTGAGTCTGCATATTGTGTCGGGCAACAACGGAACCCTACATTGCGCGTGGCCCGACAACGCACATCGAAATTCATTTTTTGAATATTAAGCTTTAAAACGATCTCAATAATAATTAATGAAGCATTCACATTTTGCAGACACAACGACAATTTATAAGATTTTTTAAATAATAATTTTTCCTTGCAAATTTACATAATTTACGCTTCCATAATATCTTTAATTTAACTGGGTATAGGAAAAACGATTACCTCTAATTCTGGATGGTATAACTTGTACCCTAGCTTTGCAAAATATATACTCTTTACCTGATGGCAAGCAGAGTATAATTTAGAAGAAAACGACCGACGCTGAAGATTTAGATATTTCGATAATAGATATCGTCATGCTGATCAATAACCTACCAAAACAAGATCCACTAGCTAGCTTAATCATAACCAGTATATCTCAACATATGCCTACCTAAACTAGCACCTTGAGGAATAATTAATTTCTAGTTGTAACTAGTTTGTGTCCACGAAACAGTTAATAAGAACTACGTAGAGATAAAAAATAAGATACTCACATAATCAGAGAGACTCTTCATCCCGTAAGGGAATCGCTCTCTGTCGGGAACAAGGCGCCCGTTAATGTCTCGCTCCCTCTCCGGCCAGCAGTCATCAACGTTGACATACTCGTAACCAGCAGCCGCGTAACCCTCTGTCACTAGGATGTCAGTCATGGTCCGGAAAAGCCGATCACTGGAACCAGTCAACAAAAGTTAACCTTTAAACAAAAGTACTCCTTCGCATAAATTACTCATATCTATAATATTTTTAATCCCCCACGCAAAGAGAGGGGTGTTATAAGTTTACCGTGTGTATCCGTGTGTCTGTCTGTGGCATCGTAGCTCCCAAACAGCTGAACCAATTTTGATCTAGTTTAATTTTTGTTTGCATGGTGATTTGATCGAGAGTGTGCTTAGCAATTATTTAAGAAAATCTGTTCAGCTCATTTTTAGTTGATAATTGGGTGTAAGCATCTTTCTCAGGCCTGATTGAGTCAAAATTTGGTATTCTGTTACCTACTTCAATTATATTAAATGAACATGGCAATATTGAACTGATGCTGCAGCGTCATCTGGAATCTGCAGGATACCTAACTCTTCACTAACTTACAGCAGACATATTTGGGGTCATTGGAATAGTCTCAATAAATAGGTTACGTGTGTCGGGGGTTTCTTAAATGTTTAGTTTATCTTATCAGTAAAGATACTGACGGAGCTGAACGGACACAATAATCTAACTTCAAATGCAGGATTTGTTTAACTTCAATATTCAATTTATAGGTTAGTTATTTAATAAAAAACTCTGAGAAGGTTAAGGTTTGTGGCTACAAAGATAATAACTAATATATATAAAAGTGGTTACTTTTACCTGCTTCAAAGAACTGCTTAAGTAAAAAGTAAAAATTATCTCAATATTAGTACCCAAAATTCATGTTAAATGCAAGCCCTTCAAATTAGGAACAAAATATAAAATTTTCGATTTTATAACAGGATTTAAAGCGTAGTATCATAAGCGTAAAAATCATACAAATTTATAATTGATTGATTTGATTGTTGAAATTAATAATAAAATTACATTTAGAGATATACAAAAGATTTACATTGAAGAGAATGCGTTTAATTCGATTCAGAATTTCCATGAGTAAGAAAAATTAGTAATCAAATACAATACCTTTTTTTAAACATTATTTAATCCTTATAATACAATATAATTATCATTCTTAGGTTGATCTTGAATTAGGTTTTTCAACGTACATCTTTTCCATTTATAATTTGTTATAAGGAAGGTGAACTGGACAGTGCAAATTTAATTTTAAAAAGTAAATAATATGATTTATAATCCCCCACATGTACTCTTCTGCGTTTTAATATGTACCTATAATAAGTAAGTTAATTTGAAAGCCCGTATTCCTAAGGGTCCTCTTACCATTTATTTTAAATTTGATAATCATACTTTATAAAAAATCACATACCTTATACAATTTTCAGGATCATTTTTACAGTCGGTGTTACAACGAAACCGCTCCCAGGCGAGCCAACCCATCGGTGGTGTGAGAGCCAACCCATTGTCTAAACCAGAGATGTTCCCCAATAACGAAACAAGACATATCGTCCAACAAACAACCGACTTCCAATACGCCATCACAAATTTATCACAGCCCAAAAAAATTAAATAAAAAACAAAACTTGAATCTATCTTTCGAGGGATCGTATCATGCTTTTCAAATATTGTATATATAGTGATTATATATCAACGAAATTGCCCGGAAACGTGTGATATCGTGAATTATATAAACGCGAATTGTCAACAAGATGACATGTCACTTAAGGTTATATCAGAGGAGGATGCTGATAAAGAGGCTAATCGATCTGATCCATGCAGTTCCACAGCATCAGTGATCTGTAACAAAACGGAAGCATGTTAATGGCATTGAAGATATAATTAAAGTTTCGGGTCAACTGGTCAAGTTCTGTGTCGCAGTAAACAAACGGGTTAGTGTGACCTTAATTACAGATGAGATTAGAACAAACAGTATAGAGTCTTAAGTTAACAAATTTCATATCAGTAGAATACGCTATGGGTCCATCTTTGGTGACTAAAACTAAAGATTTATTATCTTGATGCAATAAGAACGTTTTATTGTTCCTCGTTTATTAAAAATTATTACCAAATATATTGGATTTTAAATAAGGATACATTTATTTAATGGTATTAATTAACTCTATTTAATGGTACTAAAGAAAAGAAATGACAAATTATGAAAACATTAAATTAAAACGCTCGTAGAATACTAAATGAAAACAAGGGACGATTAATTTAATCGTTAAACTAAAAGTCAAGGCAATTTATTAGTACATTAAATTGAAACGTTATAGCTAATTAAATTAGAACCATGGACAAATAATTAATATTTTAAGCTAATCAAATATAAATAAAAAGTTAAAAAACGCTTTTAGGACATTAAATTAAAATCGATGGAATAATATTTAAATCATTCAATAAAAACACTTATAAGGCAACATTTGTAGAATGCGTGAATATTTTTTTTTTCATTTATACTGAAATTTTACAATATCTGTTGTTAGTTAGTTGTTCCAGCTTCAGGACACTTTTAGCATTGAAAATACCTTGTATATTAACATAACTGGGATATAAAAACTGGTTTATTATTTTAAATTTGTGAATGTATGCAAAACTTAAATCTCAATAACGTTCAAAAATCATGATTAACCACTATTATTATTAAAACGGTTTTTCTAACATTTAATATTTGCTTCGGCATATTAATTATATTTAAATTGTTATTATAAAACAATTCAATATCATCGCTACACATAAATCTGTCCATTTCAACAATGTCGGGATAACGACAGTTGCATCTAAATAATACGATATTATTGATGTAATTACAACTCTAATGACAGAAATGAGGTTACTTCATCAATTACATTTAAATAACGTATTTAATCTAATAACTGTTTCAAACTATCAGTCAGAACAAAGGCTTCACATGAGGTATTATTAAGTCTTAGATATCTTAGGGTCAACGTGACATAGATCTTTATCCAATTCATTTGCTATGTAAGTATGTTTTATAGCTTTTGTTCTGATATAATATAATCGGATTTAAGATAACGTATTTAATTTAAAAATCTTTTTATAAGCCTCATAGAAATGGATAAAACTCAGTATTCTCGGAATCTCAAGAAACGTCTGAATGTGTCCGAAACATTGAGTATGTAGTAATAGGTTCGAAGAAGCATTACATTTATTCACACATAAAAAGCTTATCGCTCCGATTTCGACAACAAACAATGGTCTAAAAATAGAAAACTCTCCATCTTTTAAAAGTTTCAAGGATTTTCTAGTGATTTCGTGAACGTTTTATTCGAGTATATACGCGAGCCATATCCCGAGCCAGGACAGTTCTATTTTTGAAAGCGAAGTGAAAACAACAAGCGATGAAAATGAAGACTAGTCTTATGTGTGGTATAATCTGAAGGCCATATCGGCGAGGCATTATCGAGATGACTTCTTATGTATGCAAAATATAACATTTTAAATTATTTTGTTATTACAGTCTTTGCAATTCTGCAGATGAATCCATACATTTCTAAAGCTTTCTGACGTATGTAATCGTAGTGGTACGTATAAAACAGTTTAGAATCTATCATCAGCCTCAAATCTCGAATGAAAGAAACCCTCTGCACTGGTTTCAACGTTACTTAATGTATTCTAATATTATTAAGCGGAAGAGATTTTAGTTTGTGTAAACACGCTAGTCTCTGAAACTAGCAGTTGGCTTCGAAAAACTCTTTTTTATATGATAGTCAGATTTACGAGGAATAGTATAGGTTATCTGGCATTAGGCTACACCTCTGAGCTAGCCTTAAATGTTGATTTTTGTTAAGTGAGACGGAATTAATAGCGCACCCTAAGTGCTTTATCCGCACGTCCGCACCAATCTGGCGTATTGGTTAGTGATACGTAAATACAATGTTTCACAATTATATTGCTACTTAGTACATCTAAAAAAAGTCTGCAATACAATATGCCTATCTCTTGTACATAAGCCACAATAAGGTACTTTGTGGTAAATTTTTATTGAAAATTGATTTATGAGCATTATTATTAGGAAGGGCATATTAATCCTTACGAACGAAAGTTACTTCATCAGCAAGACAATTTTATGTAGATAAACTTTGCCCTTTATAGCATTTTATTTAGACGAATAGTTTGGGATTTAAAATTATGATGAGATTAAAAATTCAAATAATTCAACAATCAGCTCGGGTCTATGACATTAGGTGTAGTGACGTGTGACGCATAACTCTGGCCGCCCGATATAGATATTGTCTATACTGAAGTATTATAAATAATCAATCAGCTTTTTTTTAAATGATGAATGAGGCGTAAGATGAAAGCGTGGGCATAGTTAGTTATTTTAATAAATGTTCAATAATTTTCAAACATCACTATCATTAATAAGTTCCATAATAACCTTGCTTGACATTTTCCTTGAACTTATTGTCCTATAGTGTGCTCAGAAACCTTAGTATAGAACCTAAAACTATTATCTAAAAACATTTATTGGTCTTACTGAGTCTAAAACATGGGGAAACGAATTATTTGTATTTATTTCTAGCTTTAACACTAAGACGGTCGCGAAATCTAGGTTATATAATTTTTTGCGAACGTACATTAAATTTTCAAGGTTGTATTACGTGGGCAAAGTTAAGTTATTATATCTTATATTATATTATTCTTGTTCTTTAGTGATTCGCGAGGTCTCATATCATAGCCATATCTCTGTAATATATTAGCCATATCTCTGTAATATATTAGAATCAATATATTTTTAATTGTTATTATATAGAATAACAGCCGCGTATTTTTTCCAGTTGTTTTGAAAATGAAAAGTCCTTTGCGCCATCTCTTGTAAGTTCTTTGTACTAATACAGAAACCTTGCGGGATTACGCACAACAAATAAGTAAAGTTCATCTCAATTAGATGTATGGATTAAGAAGGCATAGAGTAAAAACAAACAATCATTAATTTTTATATTATTTACAGATATCAGATTAGACCAGCAACAAGCCGCTACTTAGTACGCGTTAATGACAATACAAAACTTATTAAACTTAATAGTAATAAAAAACAGCCATCAGCCTGAACTTTTTACCAGTAAAATGGTTTTTAGAATTGAATTATTCGTTATTATTTTTAGGTAATAGTGTTAGCTTATATAATAAGATCCCGAAACACATGACAGATTTATCGGACAATCAGTTCAAGAACAATATCAAGCAGGTTTTCTGTTAAAAGGTTATTATAGAATCATTCTGTGAATGATATTGATGTCTGGAAGTGACTCCCTCTCTGTGCATTCAATAAATCTTTAATATAATTATTAACTGTAAGTATTATTTGTAGAGTTGAGAAAAAAGATAACCGAGTTTCTTGCCTTCTCGATTAATGGGATTCTCTTCGAACCGGTAGTAGCGTATTGACATTCATAAATGGCTTCTTAGGGCCTAAATTGAACAAAGTTTTTATATTCAAAATAACGACGACCGATACGGTCTACGTTGTCATGCCGACCTGCAAGCTTTTGAGTAGCTGAATATACACTGGCTGAATCCGAAACATGAAAAAAAAGAATAATTTTAATGGGTTTATCGCCATATGTTCATCCTAGTACGAGTATAATTCTTGGCTATAATATAAATTTATCGTTATTATTATTAAAATTAATATTCAAGGTAATGTTAATAACATTCCACAAATCGCAAGACGAATCCTAAAAATTATAGCTGTTAATACGAGTATTATAAATATTCAAATTATGCATTTATATGATAAGTATTCTTTTCGCTAACGTCTGAATATTGCGAGATGTGACATTTGCTACAGGTATTTGAATTTATTTTCATTATAATTTGACACCGGACTTGTGAGGCTTAGTTTGCTTAGCGAAATGGTAATTGGTAGGTGATTTTTTAAGTTATGTTTTTTTAACTTCACCATGTTGTTAACACACAGGATAATATTTTTGAGTTATTTTTTTTATATTTTTTACACTTCTTACGTGTATATAAAGTTTTGAAAATAAATTATATCATGATATTCAAGTGTTATTAGGCGTCTATTTGATATATTATACAGGCTAGAAAAAACGAATGGGACATGAAGGAAAAGTACATTAAATATAGAAACATATAAAATTTTATTTAAAGGAAACATTATTTTGTTTTAAAAAATAATTATAAATGAATTCACAGATTTTTTAAAAAGCTTTTCTGTGTCGGTAATCGATCCCACTAAAAATGCAAAAAATGACATTACGATATATTCTATGATTAAGATAAAGTCTCAGTTTTTTTGTATTTTTAATGGGTTCGACTCTCGGCACAGGTAAGATTAAAAAAAACTGTGAACGCAGTTATTCTTATTTTAAAAAACAAAGTAATGTTTCCTTTAAGTAAAATTTGGTATCTTCAATATTTAATGTACTTTTCCTCCATGTACCATTCGTTTTTCCCAACCTGTATATTCCATTATGTAATCGGTACATGAAGTTAATTTACACAGAGAAAATTATGGTCACTAACCGACGATAATGTATTACGTACGTTGTAGAAAAACAGTTAGACAATTAGTTCGTTCACGTTGATATGTGATCACGTGGCAGTAGCAATTTCATTGTCCGATGTCGTGTCCAGATGGATTAACATAATGACTGTCTAAGGCTCTTTACATACATACGGTTTCTGTTTGTACGGCGACCGTTTTTACGAGCGATCGTAGACTGTTCAAACGAAAACGGTATCTATGAAAAAAAAAATGTTTTTTTTTTTTTTTTTTTTTTTTTTTTTTCTTTTTTTTTTCGAACTGACTATACTGTTAGCCTTAGGGGCCCTGGAGCCTTTACGGCTTTTACAGCTTTACCGGGCTTGGGGGCGAGCGCTTAGGGCACTCAGCCACGAAAGCTAAGCAACAACATCCGAGGGTGCCAAAGTGGCCGAACCTCGGCTCGGACTGTTGCGCGTATGCAATTAAGTCGCGATCTGACTAATTCCCTATCCGTAATTCGATCTAAACTAACTATACATATATACATGTTTCTGCCCCCTGGGAGGAGGGAAGGAACATGTGTATGTGTATTTAGTGGTCTGAAAATTTTTGTCTAATCTAACTAGGCAAAAAAAGAACAAAAAAAGGTCCCTTACAGAACCTATGTACCTATGTGTGTTGTGCATGTGTGTATAATGCAGTGTCATGTATGGCTGTGAAAGCTAGTGATTGTAGAGTCACTTGTATCGCGCGAGCGGCTGCTTGGCTCAAGGGCTCCATGCCGATGGATCGGACCTAGGCTTGAGTTGCCGCAGAGGAGGGCGGTCGTGGCGGGTGTGCGGGAGCGAAGTTAACCGTACGTCCCCTGCGGAGGGAACGGTGGTTTCGCGGGCGAGAGCGCGAGCACGCATATGTTGCGGGAGCGGACGCGTAGAAATTGTTAGCGTTCTCGATGTCGTCATCGGGATCGACAAAGAGATTTCGCGGACGGCGTTTATAACGTTTGGCAACGGGGATCGAGTTGTCTGGGACGTAGTTCACGGTGGATTTTACGAGCGGGTTGGGATGATTCGAAGCGCTATCGAAGTATCTCCTGGTGAGATATTTCACATAGGCTTCTATCGAGGGAAGCCTCATGTCCCTGTGCAGGTCCATGTTCCTAACGAAGGCTGGAGGGTCAAGCAGGCGACGGAGAAACCGATTTTGGACTCTTTGCATGCGGGCAAAGTTATGTTTGGACATATGTGCGAACGCGGCGCAGCTATATGTCAAGATCGGACGGACGCACATCTTGTACAGTGTGAGCTTATGTCTTAAGGACATTTTGCTTACCGAACTGAGCAAGGGTCGCAAGCGGGAAAGGATCCAGATGGCCCTATTCCTGACTATAGTAACGTGTGCGTTGAAGTTAAGCTTCGAGTCGAGGGTGACACCCAGATATTTAGTCTTGGTGGCCCAAGGGATATTCGTACCGAATAATGAGAGGGGTCCTACCGTGCGTGGTAGTTTGCATGTATGCGGTTCGAACATAATCGCGGCGCTCTTTACCGGATTAATAGCTATTCGCCACGTTCGAAACCACTCCCCGAGAGTGGTTACGGCACGTTGGACTGCGCAGGCGAGATTTTTTCTGTGTCTGTTTGACGCATATATGACTGTGTCGTCAGCGTAGAGCCCTACCTCGACCCCGGGGGGCTTCGGGAGGTCGCTGACGTACAGATTGAAAAGGCAAGGCGCCAGAATGGAACCTTGCGGGACGCCTGAGCGTATAGGGTGGGCGGTAGATAGTACTCCTTCCACTCGGTAGTGGAAGGTGCGGTCGCGTAGAAAATCGTGAACTAGATGAACTAACCTATCCGGGACTTCTAATTGATGTAGCTTGTGGACTAGTCCGGCATGCCAGACCTTATCGAAGGCCTTAGCTACGTCGAAAAAGACCGCAAGCGTACGGGCGGGGGCGATACTACTTTTGGCAAAGTTGCTCGTGATGTGCTCCGTGAGGCGGTGCACTTGATGTGTACACGAGTGTCGGGCGCGAAAACCGAACTGTTCGGGAGGGTATAGATTTTTAATATCTATAACGGTTTTGAGACGGTTCAGAAGGAGCCGCTCGTAAAGTTTCCCTAGTGTGTTTAAAAGGCTGATCGGGCGATAGCTATCGGGAAGCGAAGCTTTTTTGCCGGGCTTGTGAATACCTATAACTATAGCTTTTTTCCAGACGGCTGGAAAATAGCAGTGGGCTATGGCTACATTGAAGATGCAGACCAAAAGAGCTATGAGGTGATCGGGAAGAAGTTTAAGTACTTCATTCCTGATACCGTCGGGGCCGGGGGACTTTCTAGGCTTAAGGCCTTTAATAACAGAACAAATCTCGTCATGCGTGACCGGGTTTAACGTTTCCGCGGGGGGAATCGTCGTTAGTTCCTGAACGGCGGTCTCGATGGTTTCGATGTGGGCAGTGTCTACGTTGTCGCAGTTTGGAGAGCACTGGCTCTCCAAGCTTGCGGCAAGGCATTCTGCCTTATCGTCACTATCGAACGCGGGTGGGAGATCGGGGCCCCTTTCGAGGGGCGGCATCAGGGCGGAAGCTTCTAACTTCAGAGAGCGGGCGAGGTTCCAGTAAGCCAGATGGGACGGCTTGAGACCCTCTAGGAGGTTATCCCACCGGTGACCTCTGTACTCGCCGATGCGAGTTCTAACCTCTCTCTGAAGTCGCCGTAACCTACAGGTGTTATCCCTCGTCGGATAAGAATCGTGTGCACGTGTCGCGGCGTTCTTTTCAGTGATTAACGCTCGTAAGCCGGGGGGGAGTATAAAACGGCGTTCGTTTGCCGCTTGCACCTCTCTCGAGGCCTCCCTTACACCGGTTTGGAGGTAGTCGACCAGGGAATCGATCGCTAAGTCGGCGTCTGCTGTTGACTCTAATACGTCGGGGATCCTAGCTAAGCTGGACGGGGTAGCGTTATCGGTTAGGAAAAAAAATGTTTTACAGATACTATTAAAGGGGATTAAATTATATAGAGTTGGTATTAATAAGTTTTGAAAAGAAAATAATGTCACTCGACTTTTCTCGAATGTCTTTTCTTGAGAAACCTTGACGAGACCAGACGATTCAAATTTTAAGCTATACAGGGAGAAGTACGTAACGCACCTTGAGGCTCACGCTGATGATGTAACATGGCACACAATCGTATAATTAGACCATTTTTCAGTACGCAAGTGAAGTTACGATAGATGCAATTAGTATTGCATTGGTCTGGCTTAATGAAGGTGTTCGTTTTGTTGCGAAATCGACATGGGGCTTTTTCCGTACACCGTTTTTGTCAATTACGGACATGCAAAGTTATCTAAGTTATAATCGAGTATATGTTACATACATACTTCCATGATTATATTTCAACGTAACCCTGTTATGGCTTATAAAAACACAGGCTTTTAGAAGATTAGAATATCTAGAAAAATCTAGAATTCCAAGAGATAACGTGATCGCGCCGAACACGCACACAGTGAAACCTTATCGCTCCAAGTACGACAATAATTTCTAAAAATAGCATGACACGTAATTTTCCTTCCATTCTTTTAAACATTATCGGTATGTCATAAATCAAACAAAACCATTTTCGAAATTTCAACCCCTTGTTTTTATCGGATACTACTAGCTATGTCTCACAGTTTCACCCGTGTTAAGTTTATCGACCGCGCCGTAACTAACGCACTTTCTCACTTCTCGTACTTATGCTTTCCAGTTAGCTTGTACCTTCATAGTTGCAGGTTCACTCTTTTGGGAAATGGCGTGAAGTTATATAGCCTACTAGCTGTGCCCGCGGCTCCGTTCGTGTGGACTACAGAACGCCGTCTATTAAACGCCCGCGCGAAACTTTCTATCCCCGCTCAAAAGACGGAATACAAAAATACTTATTGTGTATGATCCTTAGAAGATAAACATATGCTATCGCAGACTTTTTTGTAGGTCTTTTTAAGATCTCCAGTTATGTAGAACATTAATTTGATATATCTCATATGGTTTACTCATCGCAAGCTATTAAATCGCCCCAAATGCGTCTTTTTTCCGAATTAATTTACCATTATCGTGCCTGCTTATTTCGTATGTTACTTTATCTTACAAAGTATACCCTACAAACTAGCAAAATAATATAGCCATGAATTAAAAAAAAAAAACATGCAAAGCGGATAAGTTGTTTTCGGGGAGTTTTTGGCGGGATCTCAGACTGTCATGTAGTGGTTTTTGTTTTTTATTCATAAATTTGTGTTTTTGGACCCTATATTGTATAAAATAGGTGGCATTTTGCATAATAAAGTTTGATTATTGTATACAAGTAAAGTGGATTGAAAATAATAACATAGGACATGAATTCTGATATGCCACAAAAACTCCCTCGGAAGTTCTAACAAGGGAGCCACCATCTTGTTAGGATTCTGAATAGTCATAACACTTGAAACTATATTCACGAGATATGAAATTATTCTGATTTGGTTTTGTATAATTCCCGGTACGGTTTAATTATTTTAATTCGCGTTATACGTTTCCCTCGCTTTGTTGACAAAATGTAAAATACTTGACACTGGCCCAATGCACGAATGTTGCCGAGCCATAATTAAGAAGAGACAGACAGTACTAACCGCTGCTATTTGTTCAAACACCCAGAGTTTGTTCTACTTTTGTTTGTGTATACGAACAAGTTATTTTAGTACAAACGACATTTTATTACCTAAAGGTTCTAGCAACATGTATGATAAAAGTTGAAAAGATATATATTTTTATGACAGTCACGTACGCAGCCAACTTTCAACGCGACAGCTTAAAACGACGCGCCTCAAATGGGTAATGAAGGTGTATGTAAGTATATCAAGAGGCTGAATGCGTCCAGCCGTATGTTTGCAATTTTATGTAACACATTTATGCAAGAAACCGGACTGATCCGTGAAATTGTTACATATACAATTTATTTGTATATATACATTTACGCACACATACAAATAAACCTATGTAACATTTTATTAGTTCCAATTACAACAATCTGATTTTCCGATATGTTGTTTTGGAGATTTTTCTCTATTTTGAGCAGTCCGACTGGTGGAGTACCTCCCCTCCACCCTACAGAAAAGACCGTAAATAAATTACCTTGTGTTGTGTTCCTGCGGTGAGTAGGATTTCCAGAGCTCCTTGGGGTAGGAGGGTTCAAGGTGAGCAGCGCGTTAGTGATGCCTATCGTATTACAAGCGTCCATAGGCTACGGTAGCCGCTTACATTCAGGCGTTTCGTATGCTTGTTTGCCATATTAGTTATACAAAAAAATCTAACAGTCTTGAAAATAAATGATGCAAAATAATACAATTACAACTTATATATGCTATGCCTCGAGGTTTTGCCCGTGTTACAGTTGTTCTAGTTTGGCTTGCATTTTTATAAAAACTGCTCTACTCCTTGGGTTGACGATGATAAGTTCTATAGCCTACCTTCGTCAATAAACGAATTATTAAACGCAAAAAATACTTTTTAGATCGGTCAGCTAGTTTCTGAAATTAATGAGTTCTAACTTGTAGACAAGTACAAAATGTATATATCAAAAGAGGCTAGAGTGATTCATATCATTCATTTATGTGTAATGACCGTCCCGGCTTAAAAAATCCTAGGTTGAGAAAGCTTTTCAATGAAGTTTCAATCAACTATTTTACCTACATAACCTAACATATATTATAATAATCGTATACAAAATAATATCACAATTGTATCTAAGAATAGCTGCGACAAACTCTCCAAGACGCGACGCCGCGTCTGCCGTCAACGCGTCCGTGTAGCACTATCGTTGTTTGGCTTTCCATACCTGCCTACAGCTTGCCAGATTGCTCGACATTCATGGTTATATGGCATATACTATTCTTCGTAAATCTGGCGATGATATACAAAAAAAAATTTCAAACCCGACAGGTATTATCAGAGATTAGCGCGTATAACCAAACAAACAAAAAACTCTTCACCTTTATTAAATTAGTACAGATTATTAATCCGTCCGGGATGATGACGTAATAAAAAAATAATTTTGCCTCCAAATTCGGCATGTATGCCGAATGAAATCGCGGACGGGTTAAGCACAACGGGAAACTTATAAAGTACTCAAGTTATTTTATTTCTATGAAATGTCATGGTAACTCAAGATACAAAATATCCATTCCATAAAGAAATATTCCTGTCCGAAGACCATATTAACATGTGATCTTTCATTAGAAATGAAATTTTACTTATCACTTACAGTTATTTTTTTTAAATTTAATAAGAAATCATGATAATCTTTATTTTGTATAATATAAATTATAATAAGATAAAACACAATTATAAAAAATATCTTATTCGTGTCCCTTACAAAATGCACCTACAGAGTTACCTTCAGGAATTTTGTCAGAAAACATATAGATGTGTTTTTCTCAGTAAACAGCTTCCATTTTGGTTGCCTTCACTCGTAGGGGCGCGGCGCTGCGGTGCCCTTTGATAGGGAATTTGATCAGAATAAGCAAAAAGTATTTTTTTTTTTCAAAAAAAACTTTATCAAACTCTCCAAAGCGTGTGTATACTAGTTGATTGACCTTTAAACTAAGGAAAAAACCTTTATGTAAAACCGAAATTATTTCCAGCGCTTAAGTTCTCATAATAAACATACGTACTCTTTCTTATAACTTTCTAGAAGTTATCTTTGTCTAATTGTTGTTTCAACTTTCCCCTAATTAGAAAACAATGTTATATTCCACTGACTCGAAATAAAATAAAAATGCTATATTTATAACTGTTTATTATTATTATATATTCACTTTCTCTAGCAGCTAAGTAAGTTTAATTTTATTTTTTATTCAAAATATGTTTTTGTAGTAATTTCAAATGGGATTTATTATTATTACCACCAAATAATACATTGAGACTCTAAGAGTGTCTAGCTGTTTTAGTAATAACTGCACTTTAAATTAATTCAAATAAAGTAACTACATAATCACAAAATCTTAGTCATTAAGTTGTAGCTGGGTAAGGTTAGGTTTGACTTGTTATAAGAAACAGCGCGCGGCGGCCGACTAGCGCCAGATACTAATCCATCTCTCAAGCCCGGTAAAGCTGTAAAAGCCGTAAAGGCTTCAGGGCCTCTGAGGCTAACAGCATAGTCAGTTCGAAAAAAAAAAGCCATCTCGGGCCACATCGTCAATTAAGACCAGGTGAAATTGTGGCCACTACGCCACACCCATAAAGTTAAAAAAAAAAAAAAAAACAATAATTAGTTTGGAGTTATTTGCTTTAATAGGAGGATAGCAAAAAGTAACACTTTTGGTTGTAATTTAAAAAAAAATGTGGTTTTTAAATTCGGCGTTCATTTACTATTTTTGGCAATATAATAAAGTGACTTTTGAAGGTATATTTTACCATATCTGGTGAACGGCCATACACAAGCTATTTCAAAGTATATATATACATAATTATATATATATATATATATATATATATAATTGTCTTATAATTAAATATGGATACAAAATTTTGGACACAGCCTTAGAATTCCAAACTAAGCAAAGCTTGTATTATGGCAGCTAAAAAGCTGATATATTATACATACACGAGGGTGAATCAAAAAGTTCTTAGAAGTGCATATATATATATATACAAAATCTTTTTGGTAGAAGTTCGATATTCAGATTAAAGAGTGTCAATCACACAATATTTATGCCAACTGTCACTTGTTTTTGTCAGTTAGTTCGCAAGTAATAAATTCTTTTGTTAAAGCAAAATTCAGTTCACTTTGACCGATTGAGCTCATATATACATTATATAGTTGTTTCATGGATATGATGATTTATAGCTATGTTAGGATCCGATACGTTATATATATATATATATTGGTGTCGGTTTATTATATGACTTAGTAAACCATTTAGTCGATCACCATGAAAGTTGATTGATCTAAGTTTTTTCATGAAGAAGGTATTTATGCTATCCCTCAGCACGATAGGTGGTTCTATGGTTAAGTTATAAGCAACTGGAAAAGGCAGAATAATATCCGTGAGGCAAGCTAATAAAGTATAGAATACAATCCGCAATGGGGAGAAATATAACAACCAAATCTTACTATTTTGTTATCAAATCAAAGACTTTTGTATTCACTGACTGACGAAATTGTCATTATTGATGTAAAAAAACTGTAAAAACATTTATTGTTCAAATAAAGCGACTATACGATAATTTCAAGTTTGGATTCGAAAGTAAATAATGACTTTTAAAGGGACACAAGGAAAGGCGATTGTAGTAAGGCACTGTAAGCACGGATGCTTTTGAGACGCATGCTAAAAAGCGCTTTAAAAACTCATAGGAAGTCAGGCGGACCCCCTTATTTATGTACTTTTTCCTGTATTCTTTTTTAACATATTTTTAACGCATTAGTTTTAAGACAATTCGTTAGGTAGTGCGTATAAGGCATGAAAGGGGATTAGAAATCTGATTATAGAAAAACAAATTAAATATAAGAATTAAGTATAGAATGACTAGTAATTGTCAATTTGTACAAATAATTACAAACAATAATATTGTGATAAAGTTTGACACATAGCCATTAAATTCTAAAATAAGCAGCTGATTGCTAACATATATAGATATTCAACACCTAGATACACAACTGACAATAAAATTATGCTTATCACACAAAACTCAGTCATGGGCGAGGATCGAACCCCTAACTACCACTGTGCCACGAAACCGAAGTAACCAATTATAACTTGTGTCAGTATGTATGCTCAGGTCATTCGCAAAGTTTGAGGTGAGGCTGCCCTACACACTTGTGTCGCTCATATACACATGCAATACACTTGCAATACTTAAATTTGTTCTAAATGAAAAATAAAAATAGCTTTTATAAAATATTGCGTATATATATATATACGCATATTGCGTATATATATATATATATATATATATATTATATAAACATATAATTATGATTTTATATTGAGGATAAATCTCAAGGTAAAATGAATTATTTTTTGAGGATATTGAAAAGATTATCCTTAATACCTAGCACAGATTAGCTTACAGTTCCTTGATAATGAGGACTATATATATTTATTTGTATATTTTCAGCGATAATGACTTGACATTAGCGCGCTTGTATGTGAGCTTGATACGCCTATACCGGTCATCAGGAATCTATCACTGTATTCTAGGAACTACACCAATTACTTTTCTACCAGGGATCTCATGGTATTCGGTATTATTTATTCGTACTAAACATCTAATAAAGAACTGAAATACCGTATACCTGGCAACACTGTTCATGGCTTACATTAAGCTCTCCAAATTGCGACTGAAAAGTGCAATAAAGATTCATTTAGAAATAATACGATGCATAAAACAAAGTGGCATAAATGTAATAGTAATAAATATGAGGGACATGATTAAGTCACATACAGCCATTTTATTCCAAACGAAGGTTAACTTGCATTACGATACATATATAGATATTTAATACCCAGAAACACATCTGAAAATTATGCTCATTACACAAAAGTCCTCGGCGGCTCAATAACAGGGCTTATTACCAGTGCGCCAGGTATAACTAGTTGTGTACCAAGGTTTCAGATTTCTTAAATTTCATTATTTTATTGAATTCATTTTCATTTTTCGCACCTACAGCTTGCCAGATTGCTTACTACGTTACTATAGTTACTATAATTACTGCTCGGTTTCTTAGGGTGGTAGCCTGAAGTTATATACTATACCTCGCCTATACTATACCTCGTGAATCTGGCTATCATATACAAACTATTCGAATTGGAATGGTACTTGCAGAGAATCTTCTTCTACTCTGTCGCTTCGCTCTTGGCAGAGCGGTCGTGGTCACATCGAGGCGTCCACGTCGGTGGTAGAGGCGGACACAGCTCTCTGCACGATCTCCTGCCATCTCTCTCTGTTTGTAGACTGTCGGGCGCAGTCAGATACACGGCCTCCTACTGCGGATTTTACTTGGTCAGTCCAGCGCATAGGTGACCTGCCGCGCGATCTAGTTCCCTCCACTCTTCCTTGCACGACCAGCCGTTCTATGGAGTCGTTATCCCGCCTAGACACATGTCCGAAGTACCGCAATATGCGCGACTGTACTACGGCCGACAGACGCTGTACAATGCTGAGCTCATGTAGTGTGGACACATAGAATAGCGTATATAAACAAATAAACAAAAAACCCTTCAGCTTTATTATATTAGTATAAATTTGTTCTAGTGTCATACTGTTTGACTTACATTACTCTTTCCTATTAAATCCATTGATGCGCACATAGATATTTAAAGAACAATATTTTAATGTATAATTATGGATATCCAAGCACTAAGATTATGGCTGTTAGATTTATCATAAATACTATTGAATATTATGTGCTTGTTTATCTTGTATTTACTCACAGACGGAAAAATATCTGCTTATAAATTGTTGCGTAGAAATATAGTAGCTTGATTCAACGAATTATATGTATGAAGTGAATAAGCTCACGGAACAATATACATTGTACTAACAGTTGACAATTGGCAACGAATTAATTAGAACTACGAGTTTGTATTCTATGACATGTATATTTATTGCCTGTGGTATAGTTCTCACATTAATTCTTTTCTATAGTATTGCTAATAATGATTACCCCCTTTGATAATCAAAATGTCGTATGCAATAATAACATAATTTATTCTTAAAATAGAAGTGTAACAAACTCATTATTCAGGATTTTCTCAGTTATAGTACAAAGAAAACGTCTATACACGACGCCATGGTTGTAGTTCTCTTGTTGATTTCTTCTTTTGTATCTTTTGCTTCTTGTATCTTCATTCATTGGATGTCCATAATAGAACTGTCCTCCGTCGGAATGTAGCTCGACTTTAAATTCGATAGAAACGTTTAAGAAAGGGGTAGAAATTGCTGAGCCGGCTATTTTAATTTTTTTTTATTTGTGAACGTAACCAAACCGATAAGGTTTCAATGTGTGCGTGTTCCGCGCGACCGACCCACGAATATATACTCGATGTTTATAGCGAATTCTAGACTCCTGTAAAAAAAATTTAATGTTCGAAAATAGTGAATTTATAATACAGATTGGTAACAATATTTACAAGTTATTAAAAAAATCATAATATTAGTCATAATATAACAAAGAGAAACACAAGTAAACACCAAGCCCACGTTAAGGAAAAAATTTCACGTAAACGTTTATTGTATTATTTTTCCTTTTATTTTAAACTAGCTGTGTCCGCGGCTCCGCTCGCGTGGACTACTAAAAAAGATTTTTTTATTTTATAAGCGGAACCCCAATTATTTTTCTAAAAAAAAGTAGCCAAGTTATGCTAGAGACAGACCGACAGACAACAATTAAAAAAATGGGTTTTTTGTTGTAGTTATCGTGTATACTTTCATATGCATTTTGTCATTACAAACAAACACTTATTATATGTATTATATGTATAGTTGGCGATTGTCATAAAAATTGTTTGATAATTATATGAAGTAAAAAAGTATTCGGTTTTATGTCTCGCCCACTTTATTACGGCTTTTATAAGCTTTTTCAAAATCCGAAGTCAAAAACGCATCTCTGCTAGAGTCGAGAGAAAAAATGAAAAGCGACTACTTAAATATTATGTTAATAAAATATATCCTTTTTGAAATTATACTTTTTAAGGTGTATTATAAAAAATTTAGGATAGTGAATTTTTACGGCGCAAAGAAGTTACACGATAAATTATACGTTAGGTAACATCAAGTGTGATTATTCAAAGTAGTATAACTTCGAATGCTCGTACATAACTACACGTATACATTTTTTTATGGTGTTATCGGTTGATCCCAATTTTTTTTTCTTAATATTTAGTTACTATGCAGGCGAAGATGGTAATGCATCATGCTGTATCTAAAAACAGGTGACTTTTATGTATTACTGTCGAAATACACCGACTATTTACTTTTTAGCTCATTAAAAATTACTCTACTTAACATTGATTGTAATTCTTAGAAACTATACTATATTGTATTCATTACATTTCAAAAACAAATTTAAACACAAATATATACATATATATTAATTCATAATATATATCGATTACTGACATTGGCAGATGTGCGAACGGCGCCTTTATGTAGAAAGAACAAAAAGTGTCCCAGATAGGGCGAGTGCTGCATTCCACGACAATAAAATCGAAAGTGCAGTGAAAACAGAAGTATCATTGTTCCGTATGACGTAAGTGCTCCACAATGCCGTTGATTATTCTGTGACTCAAACTAACCTACCGTACCTACATATAACTTTCCAGTGCTATATAGTTATCACCTTCGTCTATTTGGTAATTTTCTTGCCGACCAATATTTATAAGTGCCGTAACTAGACAAAAGTGGAACAAACTCACTACTCGGGTAATCTCAGTCACCCAAACCAGTATTGTGTTTCAGAGAAACCGTCTCTATCCAATACACTAATTTGAGGTTGTAGTCTTTTTGCAAACTTTACTTTATCTCTTCTTGTTTTCGCTTGGTTGTCCAAAACGAACTGTTCTCCATCGGAATATGTCTCGTTAATATATTCAAAAAAACGGTGAGTCTCAATTTCTAGAGTGACCTTGATCTAGCTTACCGACATAGTTAAAAATAAGGAGGAAGGTGTGCTATTATTAGACATTGTATATATCCTTAAGTAATCGGACCGATAAGCTGCGAATGTACAGGCGTGTTTCGCGATAACTTTTCTCACATACGAATACATGCTCGATGTTTATATGTTTATATCGAAAATAGTGTTTTTTTTTTTAAATATAGATTGTAACAATCATGTAGCAATGATGACTCAGTGGTAGCGTGTTCGCACATAAACGTGAGTCCGAAGCCTTACAACAAGCCTGAGCTTTCGGTGAATAAAAACGTCGTGCTGAAACCATAGCATGGTGGGGGCTTTTTCTAATGCCCGCCTGGCTAGCTACCACCCTCAAGTTGAAAATCTATCGCCAAGCACCAATAGGTGAGTTCCGGCAGCTGTACTTGAGAGCCAGTCTTCCAATAGACTTAGCGTGTTGCCATCTTGGTCCACATCATTACTAAGACCAGATGAGAATGTGCCCATAACATGAAACCTATAAAAGGTAAAAAAATATAATTATTTATTACTTCCTTGGACAAAAAGTATTGGCAATCTTGGCGCCACAAACTCAATGTTTAAATTAATTTTTTTAGTACAAATTCTCTAAGTCTGCTAATGTGATAATATAATGATGTGCGGTTACCTCCAATCTAATAAATTACGCAATAATGAAGGTATATAAAAATATATTTAGGTAAAAAACAAGGTATTTTTGCCAATTCCACTCGTTAATAATGCAGTGATTCATGTGATAATTTGTTTTTCAGTAGGAAGCATTTTAAAACTAGACAAATTTTGTTTGGTCCCACTTAAAATAATTAAGAGGAAACACAGTCAACAAAATTTTTGAAGAAACATATTTTCACAGAAATCTATTGCTGTCGCTCTATGCCCAAAGGACCGAATAGAGTGCGAGAGAGATAGCTGCATCTGATACTGATTATATAGGTATAATTGAAAAATTTACGAAATCATAATTTCGTGTTTCCCAGTCTTTTCTTGCAAAACTGAACCGATTTTAATGTTATTTTGAAGTAGAATTATTTTATTTATTACATTCGTCAAATTGGTTTGCAGGATATCTGATAATGGTCGGTATAACTGTTAATAGTTTTAGAAGTCTCCTAGTTCTTATAAATATTTACAAACATTTTCTGTTGTGCCTTTATCTAGGGTTAAAACAGAGGAATACGTTTGTATGGACTAAACGCCGCTTTTTCTCGAAGACATAACATATGATATGCGTCGAAATTCGCAAAACAAAAACAATTCAAAAAAGTACTTATAACTTATAATTTTTATAAGCCTATAGTAGTATAGTTTTACATTTCTTAGTAATCATAGAGTAAGTTAATAAAAAACATGTAATTAAACATTACAACATGCGTAACACATTTGAAATCGCTAATTAGCGTGTAATCAAGTAATCAATGTAATTATGCACCTGTCTGCTTATACATAAGATAGATGGAATAAGTGGATTATTCAATTGATATTTGTTATATATTTAATTTATTATCTTTTAAGTACCTATGTACGAAGATCACTATAACCTTTGTATGTTTGGGCGAAATCAATCCTTGTTTTGATGATTTCTGCGACAATTTGCCACCGTAACATATTATAAAATGCACGGCTTATCTAGCGGGATTTATGGTCAGCGGCCAGACCCTTGATTTTTCTTTTACTGAGGTTGGTGTACTTCTAGTTGTTCTTGGTAGAATAATGTCGACCGCACAAACTTCAATGATCTCGAGTTCGGTAAAACATCTAGAGATGAGGCACAAATACCCTAAACACTTGTTTTGTGCGTTCTATTATCGTGTCGTAAATTCAAAGCAACCGTGCATTAATGCACTAAAGATCCGACCTATAAGTTGAGCATATAGTGCGTTCGGAAATTGCTAAAATGTATAAACATCATTCAACCCACAAGGTAAGGTTCTTAAACGGTCGCCAAACTATATGATGTTACCTTAATAGCTCTAGTGTTGGAAGCGCCTAGAGGCGGATGCGGTGATCACTTACCATCAAGATGACCGCATGTGTGTTTGCAACTAACAGCAAAAAACAACTGAAGGGAAATAATATGATTTTGTATTAATACTGTGTATGTCAAACTTTCTAAGAGTGTTTTTGTTACGATTTGTTTGTAAACATGATTTTGAAGATTTTTTTGTTACCAAATTTATACGAATTTGGACAAATGTATTAACAAATAATGCACTTCCGAAGGTTCTTGTGGCATATACGGAACATCATGAGATCGTATTTGAACAAATGAACTATTAAACACACTAGGCAAACCGTCTTTTGTTACGTACAAACGTGCCCAATATGTGCCTTTGTTACTTATCTAATTAACATATTGACTCACTGTTGACGTGAACTCCTTTGGAATACAATAGCGATCACAATATGTGTGAAAGTGGTGTTCTATTGTATTATAATCACTCATATGCAATATGTCTTGACTGAAATCATAAATTATCTTTTCATATTCAAAATTTACAAAATAATCTATGCTATATAATATAATAAAGTTGAAGAGTTTTTTTTTGTTTAAGCGCACTTAAATCTGAAACTGCTAGTCTGATTCGAAAAAATATTTTTGTATATGATTGCCAGATTCAAGGGGAATAATATAAGTTATATAACTTCACGGTACGACCCTAAGAAGCAGAGCAGTGATTATGGAAGTCAAGCAATCTGGCAAGCAACAACATTAATAAATTTATACCGAATAAAATTGACACGGTATGTCAGTTTCTATAGATTACATAAAAACAATGAACCTCATAAAAAAGTTCAAAGTCACTCAAAGGGCAATTGAAAGGGCTTTGCGTGATCAAATCAGAATTGAGGAGATCCGCATGTGACCCAAAGTAACTGAAATAGCTCTAAGAATGGCTCGACTTAAGTTGCAGTGGGCGGACACAGTACACATAGGACGGATGGCCGATGAGCCCGAAGCAATGGCGGCCACGTACCAAAAGACGCAGCTTGGGCAGACCTGCCACAAGATGGGCCTACCTGGTAAAAGTTGCAGGAACCGGCTGAATGCGCTGAACAACGCAAGACCGCTCATTGTGGCGATTATCTGGGGTAGCCTATGTCAAGCAGTGGACGTCTTTCATCAAAGATGATGATGATGATACCAGGTAAATTTTATATAATGTTAATGTAATTATATAACACTAGCAATAATTCCACCTTAGTAGCACCTATCGCGTTCAAGCATAGCATGAAAACATTTAGTACTTTCATGGTGATCGGTCAATCTCATCGAAGTTCATCAATCTCAAATATTATACGAACCGTTAGTATATAAATAATCTAATGAGATTGTAAACTCTCGGTACATTGTCAACAGATACTGTAGTTTGCAATCTAACTGTTACTTTTTGTAGGGTTTTAACTAATTTGATTGGCTAAGGTAAATTTTAAATTGGATAATAAAGTTTAATTCATAAATAAATAATACTGTATTACAGAAAGATTGTATATACTTTGCATTAAATTTAAAACAATAATGCTATTTATAATTTTATGTTCTGAAATTAATCATTGTCTATAAAAAGGCATCTTAGTCATAAATTTGAATATTATAAAGCAATGTAAAAATAAAAAAACCTAATAATCATTCAAAATAGTGAACGTTAATATTATTGACATAAGGAAAGATACCTATTAAAATCGGCCTTGTAAAGTTTTTCAACTTAAATTCAACGACGTGTGAAAGAATACTTCATAAGCAGTGTTCAGCAGGGCGTGCGTAATCAAAAATTTGTTTATTTACCTTATGGATACATTTTTATTTCTTACTGGTTCTCAAGTGTAGCCACCGGAACTATACATAGCTTGGCAACGGGCAACCAGGCGGGAATTATAAGATACAATTATACCAGTATATTATAGTTTCATCACGATGTTTTCCTTCAAGGAAAGCTCAGACTTATTGTAAAATTTGAACCTATGTCGTTCGACGAGATGCCTGCACACGATACAACTAAGGCATCATTCAACCAAAATTATATAAATGATTTTTGCACAGTTTCCTTTGTTGCTTATAGTAAGTGGAATTAATGATTGTGGAAACCGAATAGTTAAGAAAAAACAAGCCAAGTGCGTGTCGGACCACGCGCAGTATAGGGTTCCGAAGTTGCCCGTCACAATATGCAGACTTAGAGAGAGTCTTTAAGTCATTTTCAATGGAATTTGTACGAAATTACTTCTCCAAATACATTTTCATCATACAGTCATACATCATACAGTTGATTGACTATTTCTCGTTAACTTTTAAAGCTTACTTACCTCTGATAATTTTCCTTTGAACTTTATTATATATACTACTACCACGAATTTTTTTACATATCTAAAAATAACCATTTAACTGGCAGGGTGAAGGGACACTAGACTCTAACAAAAATTAGCACTTCAAAGCTTAATATTTCGCAAAAGAATCCCATCGACAATCCACACGATGGTATAGACGAGAAAAAAATCATTCCTACTTAACGTGTAGGGGAGGTACCCTAAACAATATTTTTTCCAAGATTTTATTTTACCACTTTGTCGGCGTTATTAATATGTATACCCATACTAAATTATAGCTTTCTAGTACTAAGAATCTCTGAGTTAAGCTGCGGACAGACAGACGGATATAGCGAAACTATAAAGTTTCTTTATGACTTCGGAACCCTATTTTAAAAACTTCTACTATGGAATACTACCAATGGTGGATTGAACGAATAAGCACTGAGGCGACGATAAAAGAATAAATTTTCTAATTTCGTGTATTTACTAAATAGCTGTGCCCGCGGATCTGCTCACGTGCACTACCGAATTATTGTTTATGTAGATACCGAGTATCTAATAAGGAAAACAAAAGAGAAAACTGATTTAAATCTGTCCAGTAGTTTTTGCATAATGCGCGCACAACGGCAAACCTCAATGATTTTATTTATATGGAAGACATAAATTTCATTTTTAATACTATCAGCTGAGCGTGAAAGAACACTTCATGAAGATACTTAACCGTTTAAGAAACGACCTCAAAGTACAATAGTCTAATGAGAAAAAAAACGATAACACGTCCTGGGCCGGTGTGGTGCTTAACTATGTGGTAGGGCTTTTTCTAATACCCGCCTGGCTTAATGGTATGTACCTGCAGCTGCACTTGAGAGCCAATCTTCCACTAGGCTTAGCGTGTTATCATCCCGGGCCACATCGTCACTTAAGATCACGTGAGACTGTGGCCACAATGCAAATGCTATAACTATAAAAAAATGTGCAGGTAAGGTTAGGAGTTTTTGGCGGAATCTTGAGCTGCCATGTTGTGGCTTTGAATGCTTAAAAATACTACGAAGACTTAAACACAATAGACACTGGCAAGTGATATTTGCGATGCCAAATAAAGAAAAAGAAGGTAAGGTTAGCTTGGGTGTCACAAGTTCCCAAGATGTTTTACGACACCAATTTTACGGCCAAATTAAAAAGATTTTAAAATATCTTCGAAAATAAAAATTAATAGACCTTCGACTATAAAAAAATTATAGACCTAAGTTTATAGGAACTGCGCATTTTCAACTGTCTTGGTTAACGGTCGTATTAATTATAATACAATTGTTACCTTCAGCGTGTCATTTCAATTAAACTTGACCCCAACAATATTGAGAGGCAAGGATGAATACATTACATAAGCTGTATCGTATTCCGGAAGCCGTACAATTATCACAAGGATCCCATTACTAAGACAATAACAAATTATTGTCAAATGTTTGTTTTTATTCTTTCTCAATTAGTATTTATTTATCTTATATATAAAAATCTTTTTGTGCGTCTGTTTAGATTTCTTGCAACTTCTGAACGATTTGACCGATAGAGGTCATATTCACATAATAATTTTTTTTTAAATCGAAATATGGCAAAGTTACTACGATGTACATGCTCACCGCACAGTGCAATCCAATAACATCGACGATTACCGAGGGATTTGGAATACATTAATATTCGCCGCTGTCATGCCGGCCTGCTCAAATGTCTCTTCACGTTATGTTTGAAGGATTGTAGGAATGTTGTAGGAAGGAGGGAAAACACTGGCCGGGAGAGAGTTCCACAGCCTCACAGTACGGCAACGATACGACGAAGCAAATTTTTTGTTCGAGCCGAGGTGGAAGTTACCGTAAAGCTGTGGCTCCGGAGCCCAGCGCGTGTGGTTCTGTTATGAAAGGGAGAAGAGGGAATTAGGTTAAACAGCTCTTTTTCGTCTTCTGTTAGCGTTAACGATTGTGGAAATGAAACTTGGCTAGGGCTTCAGGTCTGACAAATCCGTAGCCACCAATCCTTCAATGTTTCAGTTCATCTGCCGTCACTCTGCCTCCCAATAGGCCTACCGAATTCAATTTCAGATTTTTCATAGTCTTTCCTATATCGCGGACCTCTTATGTTTTACCTTAGTATAATTTAATGTTGTAGTATTAAAAGAAAGTTGTTGTCAATCCAAGAGGCTAGGAGATTTAAGTGTTTCCGGATAGCTTGTCACCGCTCCTATGTGAATAGAGTGACCATAGTATATGTGTTTTATGGTGGTAGATTTTTTAATACACGCTCAAAAGTGTAAAATTTGTCACTAACCATCTACCGGTTTATTCTGGTGACTACGAGTAAACTTAACAGCTGGCCAAGTGCCTTTACCTTTCAAGAATTACACATAATCGTTTGTAATAGTGTAATACACCCAGTAACTAAACGCGGAATAAACCAGTTTGCGGTACGCATCAGTCGCTTATAAGTAGCATGAGAAGTGTCATGCTATTTTGTTTGTTATTTTTTTCTTACTAATTAGTATATCAGAACGAATTATCATTAACATAAATAATTTATCGGATGAAAGCTAGGATAAGAATTACTACGAAATGTCTGGAGTTGAAGAAATTCATGATTAAAATTACGTTTAGTATTAAATAAGTTATTACCTGCATTACGTTATAATAAGTACCATACCAATAAAAAAAAATAAAAAATAATGTGTTTATTTATTTATCTGCCGACCGTACAACGTACGTACGCAAAAACGTCTCCAAGTTGGTTTGCCTGTACATAGTTACCAATACCACAATAGATAATAATTTTTAAATAGAATCTAATCACTTAACAGTTTTTAAAGAAACAACATGAATTTATTTCTCTGTGTACTGTGACATTTTTTAAATAATATGGAATGCCATTGCTAAATAATAAATTTAAGTATAAGTACAAATGAATGAGTATTGTTTACTAAAATTCATATTAAAATATATTTACACATCCATATGTTAATAGTCTGTAAAATATTATGTGCATTAGTAACTTATTATTATTAAATAAAAGAGAGAGAGAAAGGTAAACAAAGATAGAGTAGAGAAAAGTCCGTATATAGGTCCACAAATACCACAAGATAAGTCATTAACTACTTAAATATATTGTTAGTTGACACCGAAATCTCCACCGCGCCGAAGTGACTTTTGTAGGGTGTATTTTCACATTTATATAGTAGTCACGAGCGTTAAAACTAGGCTTAGATTACTTGATAAGCTTGCTTTATTAAGCATAAAGTAAAGTGGTGATGAAAGTTGTCATCACCATTCAAGCAATGATGGCTGACTAGTAGCATGTATGAACACCGCATCTATCGTGAATTCGAATCCCTACAATGTGCCTGTGCTTCTGGTAAAAGAAAACATCGTGATGAAACCATAGAATAGTGGTAGGCCATTTACTAATACCCGCCGGTCTAGCTACTACCCTCAAGTTGAAAAATCTTTCACCAAGCATCTATAGTTAGTTGTCTTTTGGTAGCTCCACTTGAGAGCCAGTTCCAGCTCTAGGCTTAGCATGTTACTGTCGTAAGCCATATTGTCACTTAACATCAAATGAAATTGTGACCAAACTCTAAACCCATAATGACTAAAATGCTATCATTTAACGTACTAAGTTTTTTTTTTCGAATAATTTGTTTACTATCTAAGAATTTAGTTTAGCTTCATGGTCACCGTACATATAACCTGTGCAATACATTGGCAACGTCCGCGACGCGCTTCGTCGCTCGCCGATGAAATGAAAGCAGTCTTGCCGGATTCCTGACATCACGTTTATTTTGGACGCGATCCGAAGTCGCGTGAACAGTGATTTTTTTAAACGGTCCGAGCTATATATCTCTTTGTCACACTGGAAAACTTACTATGTTATGCAAACAATATTAAATTTAAAGCCTTTTGGTACATCAAATCAGTAAAATAACTACCAATATATAAGGTACAGTCAAAAAACAATACCAAAGATTTTTTTTTTTTTATAAATCTTTTTTATATACGTCAATTTCTTAACGTTAACATATCTTTCTTTAAATATTTATTCAATACGAGCTCATATCCGCGACTTCGCCTGCGTTATTAATTATATTAACACCACGATAAGAAAAAACATCGCTGGACGTTGTTGCTAGACGCTGGACTACGTTCTAATAAAAATCGTAGTTTCTTAAAACTTTTTTTGATACAAATCAAGTATGTTAGAAGTAAAACAATCATTTTATTTATATATATAGATAAAAGATAGATATTCGACTGTACATGACCTTACTACAAAATTCTTTTATAACAAAAAAATATATTTTAAAACTAGACCCAACAAAGGACATACAAAAATTAATTCTAATACATTATTAAACATATTTTTTTTAAAACATATAACAAAACATATGTTGTAGTTTAGAATGTCTTCATATGACTGTTTCGAAACAGTTTATATCTTGCAAAAATAAAAAATGCAATACGTTAATAACATGATAATGAGGAATCCGTGGCCCACTTTCAAAACGTGTAACAAGTAACTGTTGATCTGAATCTAATTAGAATCAAATGTGAGTTCTTTACCTACTTTAAACTAACGAACTAACATAATAATAATAATACATAATACTAACTAAATTTTATACGTCGCCCTACCTTTTTTAATTCTGCAAATACATACAGGAGTGATTTGTGTTTTTGTATTTTTTTCAGTACTAATAAACTGTTTACGTCAAACGGCATTTTACTACCCACGGGTATCCTTACTAATATTATAAATGCGAAAGTGAGTTTATTTGTTTGTTACTCGATCAAGCAAAAACACCTAAATGGATTTTGATGAAATTTGGCCCACAGACAGCTCATAACTCGGATTTAGACATAGGACACTTATCCTAGTAAAGGCCCAATTCCGAAGTCCTCGTAGACGAAGTCGCGGGCACAGCTAGTAACAATGTAAATGTATTTAACAGCTAAAAACCTTATCTCCAGACTCCCGAGCGTCACCTGTACCGTGACTTTCGTTTGAAATAGTTGTCAATACTTCAATGATTTATAACCACTTTTTACTAGAGGCTTCATCCGCATTACAAAGGTTCACTTTCTATAAAGGCCTATTGAATATACGTAGTAGAAAACGGCCGGTCTACGCTGAATGGATATGACATACAAAATTCAATGGATACGGGATCATTACATTTTGGTCTTATGAAATATTATACGCGTTATAGATGCTGAGAATTACTAAACGTTGAAATATATTTTAGAAGATGTTTTTCGAACCCGGTGTTTTGACATTCATAAGCACCTTTTTAGGGTCTAAATTGAATAAAGCATCTTTTATTTTTATTTTTTGAAACCTAACTCTAGTAATAACTGCGGTCTAAATGATAGACTGCTACCATTAATGACCAAGTTGGACCGACTTGTGTGCTAATGCGTTTTCCAACCACACCCTTCGGATCTTCGACGCTCATCTTTATAATATTAGTGATAATTAAATAATTATTAAGACTTACATAATAAATCAAAATCAATTAAAATAACAAAATCACGATAGTAATAAATTTATTTATTAAACATTAACATTTAGTAAATACAAGTTTTGTAAATTTCTGACCTTCTAATAAATAACCGGTATAATAAAATATATATAATATAAAAAAACGTAAAGCCGAAAACGTTTAATCTATATATAACTTCGATTTTAATTCGAAAAGTAAATGAGTTTTTAGAAGAGTTTTTTAAATCGTCTTTTAATTGAGTTCCGATATGTAATCTGATATGTGTTACGAATATCAACCCTTCAAAGGGATGAAAATAATAACGAAAAATTATTTTACTAAATGAAACCGATGATAAAGGCTACTTTATTTATCAATATTTTGATAGATAAAATCGTTAGGAAATTATTGATATGTAGTTCAACAACCCCTTTTCAAATTCTTTAAAAATAAATCATATCTCTTAATTGCAAAACTAAATTAATTACATACATATATTCAGCTCTCTTTGGCATCCCTTTAAGGTAATCCCCTCCTCTGTAGTTTTCATATAGATCATATGCAATGCGTCATACATTTTATTAGTGAACCCACGACATGGGTTAGTTGTATATGGTAAGTACTGGTGATATAAACCTTGTATATATATTATGGTGGTAGTTATGCGAAATACAGTATCCCTGGAGGTATTCTTGTGTTCATAGTGAACTTGGAAGAGAAAAAAAAATGAGCCCACTACTTGGGTCCATGGCACTGAACCGGTTAAATAAATATTTTAAAAGCATCTTTCCTTATTATGCCTTCACTTAAATCACGAAAGAAACCTTCTCCCAAAAGTTCAATTGTGGGGCTTCACACTGTTTTTTTCTCTCTTCAATCAGTACTTTTTCTTCCGTGTAATTGTATAGGTTGTATAAATACTGATAATTAATTGTTTTCATAGCCTTTAATATAACCTTCAGATTTTGCAATCAACCGTTTACCTACAATATTCTTCCCGACAATGACTGACATAAATTTTACATAATTAACTGTCTGTAATTAAATTAAGTAGTCTATAGTTAACCGGAAATACGGTAGGACATATTTCTCTGTTTTATCCCTTGATAAATAATATCACTAGAGTAAACATTTGTATACCATGCAATCTATATTTATGGTTTACCACTGCCATTTATATGTTTGCACTTTTTTGATAAACTAATTATTACACGAAATAGGGAGACTTGAAAAATGACTAAAATTGCACAGATAAACCGCTGTTATCAGACATACAGCAAACACGAATATAAAAAATTTAAGGAAAGCATAGCCAAAGTCCTTGTTTATTATTCTTGATAAAATAACCATGTCATGACATGATGAGACCGTGTCTCATCTTAATACAGATAAATGAAAACTGTTAGAGATAAAGTTATTGTACCAAATCATGACAAGTATGCAATAATTAGGGTTGGCACGGTGTTTAAAATAACATTAAAATATTTGTGTTGGCAGAAAATCAATTAATTCTTGCAGCTGAGCGTAGAGCTTGCATCCCTTAGATATGTATTTTGGTTGAGTCTCCCTCAAAACTTTCGTCTCTTTCACATAAAAATGTAGATAGCATGCGACTAATTACTCCTGTTTGTTTAATTGTTCAATAAAACAATAAACAACATTTAAGTTTTATATAATTTACGATTCAATACGGCCTAACCTTCAAAATCAATTATTTTAATGATCCCACATAAAAATACGTAAGTTAGGAAACTAGGAAGTACTGACTGAGCTATTATTGAACCGTTGTATTAAAATAGAGAAATACTAGAGACGATACCGTATTTTTGTTATTTCTAACATACATCTAATAAACAAGGTTATGTGTTTGTTATTGAATAACATCGTAACCCATTTAGCCATGGTTTTCAGAGTAGCCGTTTTAAAAAAAAAACTTTTCATGATAATTTTAACGTCATGATTGAAATGTAAACTGGATGATACCTATTTTTACAAGCTTTTATTGATTAAAGTTCTATGTCACAATATTTATAAAAAGTAATTAACTAATTAAAGATGATGTTACCTATACATTTGTTGGATAGCCATGTCAGTTTCTTATTTAAAAAATAAAACATGTAGTCATAGGGAGCAACAAGATAATAGTGTTTCTGAAAGCTATTGAAAATATGGTGAAAATAAAATAGAGACGACGCGTGCTAGCAACAGATTTTCTCTATAGTACACGTAGCCGTGCAAAACAACACACAGCAAAGCAAACAACGATGGGATTTAAATATGGTTCTCGCACGAGCCGTCGCATCGTGAAGATCTCCGTTGATATTGAATTCTAAAATTGTTCGAAGCAACTACGTCGGAACCCGAAGAGAGGATTATTCTAGCTGGAGCTGGGCTGGCCGTTGGCAGTAATTGAATGGTTCTGTACCTATGTGTAATTTCAGCCGTTGTCTATATTTTGTTAACAAGCAAGTCGGGTAGCCATACCATTCACATGGTGATAAATCCGCCAAAGTGAGTCTGTTTGTATTTGTGGCGTTTCGGGATCAACCTATGCATATCCAGTTATCGAGTGGCTTGTAGGGTGGCATGACAGCGACGATAAAACTACGATATAATTTTTTTTAACTCTCCTGAAAACGTAACTTGAAGGCGCAACGGTGTTGTGCTATACTTGTCTGAAGATTTAGTAAACAGAAATTTAATCCTTGTTTAAAAAAAATGCTTTGCTTTTTACTACCGATAAAGTAATCAAATGATAATTAAAACACGTTATGTTGATTTTATTAACTACAAATTTTTGGGTAATTCCAAAACGGATCCGGAATTAATGAGCTTCTATTGCTTATTCATGAAAAAAAACAAGTTATAATGTTAGTTGGTAACAGATAATGATTTAAATATAATATATAATATTTTATTCAATTTTACTCCTCAGGAAGCATTTACAAACTCAAAAGATACTAGGAGTTGTTGTATATATTTATATACTCTATAATAAGATCCCGAAGCACATTACTGATTTGTTAGAAAATGAGTTCAAGGACCATGTCAAGCAGGTTTTACTATCCAAAGGTTATTTTATAAGTTGGATAATAGAATGATAGTGATGTCTGTAGTAGTCTGACAGTAAAAAAATATTGATAAATCCGATCGAGTTTCTTGCCAGTTCTTCTCGATGACTGGGATGTTTTCCGAAACGGTGGTAGTGTTTAAATGTTCATAACTGCATCCTTACGGCCTAAATTTAATAAAGTATATTTTTGTTTTAATTTTCACCAGTTTAGGAAATCTAGTTTTCAAAAAAATCAACCGAGGTGCACCGATATTATCTTTTCTTTATCGGTTATAGTTTTAGAGTTACGGCCACAATCTCACATGATGTTAAGTAACGATTTGGCCCCAAGATGGTGATACGCTAGCCTAGTGGGGAAAACGGCTCTCAAATGCAGCTGCCGGAACACTCCTACAAGTGCTTGGCGACAGATTTTGAACTTGAGGGTGGTAGTTAGGCAGACGGGCACAAGAAAAAACCCATGCTAAGGTTTCATCATGATGTTTTCCTTTACCGAAAAAGCTCAGGCTCATAGCAGGAATTCGAACTCACATCGATCAACACGATGTCCGTACAATATAACACTGAGCCATCATTGCTTGCAATGTATTCTTTTCAATAACTCACACTTATTACGAAGTTTAAGGGGATTCAAATAACATCTTAAGACTAGACACCCAAGTCAATCTCACCTGCACGTACTGAATAACGAACGAGGATTTTTTTTATATATCACGATGGTGGCAAACAAGCGTTCGGTCCGCCTGATGGTAAGCGGACACCGCAGCCAATGGACGCTTGCAATGTCAAAAGTATCACCATGCACGTTGCCGACCCTTTAAAAACCTATTTACTTTCTGTTTGAAAAACCCTATACTGTAGTCCCCTAGGAAAACCTCAGCAGGGAGCTCAATCCACGTCCGGAGCGTTCGCGGAAGGAAACTCCTCTGAAACCTGACTCTCCGCGACTATTTAGGTTCTAAAGTGTGAGGATAAACTCCCGGTGAAGAGCAGTGCAATGGTGGAAAGTATCCGCAAAGTAGAAATTCTTCGGAACACAACCGGTACCACAAACGGTGGAACACTGAACACTTACAAAAAGGCAAGGTCTCCCCTCAAACATAAGGGTTCGGTACCGTTTGTGAGTTTGGGATCATCAGTGGCGATAGCGGAATGGTAGGGCCGTACAGCTCGACTAGGTCACAAACACCATATATATGGTGAAAAGCCCGCCGTATAGTGATTCACTAATTCGTGTCGCGTTATATCCATTAACTATTTAATTAAGTTATTTTATTTACGCGGGCCGACTTGACAGCGGCGACTGCCGATAGATTGTTGTTATCATCAGGCACGATGTCGTCATATCGCCGTGCTATTATAAATAAATCTATAATAAAATAATACTTAGTTCTTGAAATGATTATTTGACAGTTAAATATATTGTCTCTGCTTGATTAAATATGACTATTAAGTTCTAAGTTTGCTCGGTTTCTGTTTTTTATTCTACAATGTCGATATAATATGTTAAATTTAAAAAAAATGCTCGCCTGACACACGTTAGTGGCTTAGGCTTGAATTTATTTACATAATCTCACATATCAACAGTTTTGCAAACAGCCTCGACATAATAACAACCGTAACAATCTAATTGTAACAGACGGACAGACATGCCATTTACATATGTATAACCGATTTAACGAGCTTCGCGCAACATTATATTACGCAAACTTATATAATTTATATTTAAGAGTGCGTTGATGTCTTTTCTAAAGTATGATATAAAATGTGCGCTTAGGCAGCTTTCTTTGCGAAATTTTGTTTAAACGTGAGAAAAATTGCCGTAGTCTAGTCATTCGAGACAATGCAATCTAAATTAGTACGTATTTATCTATACTAATATTGTAAAGGTTAAGAGATTGTTTGTTTGTTTCAACGCGATAATCTCTAGAACTACGTATGATATTCGAAAAATTATTCTAGCATTTTAGAACCTAATTATTTAGTAAGGTTATAATATATATAACTTGACACTGCAACTTTAAGAAACGGAGCAGTAACCGTGAACGTCATACAATCTGGCAAGCTTTAGGCAAGTACGGGACGTGAGAACATTGAGTGAGAACTGATAAGCTACACGGCGCTGTGTTGGAGAATTGGTCGAATAATTCAAACCCGCACGAAACCGTGGGGCACAGCTTGTTTGTTGAAATATATAGAATCGAACTGTAATGAAGTATATTTTAGTAATTCATTATCGTAACAATATCGTAATCGCTATCATCATTATACATACATGTCAGATTTCTGCTAGTTTGTCTGTTGAGATATAAATTATATATTCCGTACAAATTATGACAAAAAATAAATATGGAAATATTTATAGTTCGCATTTGAATTTACATTTCACTAATCATTTAAATGCGATTAATAATATAAAAAGTTGAAAAAAAAAACGTTGATATTCAGAACAAAATAACGTACAGTTTATTTAAGTAGCATGGCTAAATTACAGTTCTGTTTCTGGTGATAAACACACAGTACTCCAAAAAACAACGGTGGCAATCGAGAAATCGACAATCCAACGACGGTCACCGTCATATCGTGCAAGTCTCTGGGTACTAACTGATCCCGAAACGTGACAAACTGAAAGAGTTAATGCAAGGTATTTATCACCATGTGTATGTTGGTCACAGCCCAGTTGGACACACTGTCGTGTTCTTATTAATAAAAATAATAAAAGATATAATATTTTATTGTAAAACAAATTCATTCTAAAAGTAATCAATAAAGTTTTAAATTGTTTATTTTGATAGATTGCTAATAATTGTTAATTACGAATTTGACATTTGCCATATCACTTTCTCACAAACTTTCTATCGTGTGACATAACGTATTGGTTATTAACATAAAATTGTTGCTATTTCTCGGACATTTTTGAAATCAAATTTAATAGAATGTAAACGATTTTTTCACAAACACTATAAATAAAATAAGTTTTAGTTGATCCATTAAAAGCTCCAGTGAATTGCTAAAATACACAACTTTTATTTTCACTTACCGTAACAGAGACGTACACTAATCGGTATTGATGAAAATCCTCTATAACTAACTTGTTTTTTTTTTTCAAATACGGTAATACCGATTTTTAAATCCACCAATCACTGGGTTCCGATGATAATCGTACTACAGTTCGTTATTTGAATTGTTGTCGAGAAAAAGCGAGCGACCGCGTTCGTTGCGAAGCGGTGACTGGCGAGAACAGTCGCCTGCAAAAGCGTTCGTTTCCCCGCGCATCGGTCAGTGCTGCCCGACAGAATCGTTAACTCGTTTTCCACAATCCCACACGATTGTCCATGTTACATTACCACTCCCGTAAGGTGCACTGAATTTCTGATTAGAACATTATCAGCGATGGAAATACTTAACCCAATAAAGACAATTATAATTACGAATATTAAATAATCGTTTAAAATATACAGTGAAACGGGCAATGAACAAGATCGCTTTCTGGGAAAGAGTATTTGAAATTAATTATTATTATGTTTCTTACATTCGATTAAATTATAACGTAAATTAGAAAAACTTTAAGTTCTGAGGTCTTACGATCATTTTAATTCAATGTAAAAAAAAACTATGAAAATAGTCACTTTTCTGTAAACACCTGTAAAACCTGTAAACATAGGTGGTGTAATATTAGTTTTTCTGCTGACATTGCTTATGATATATATTATTTGTGAACGGAGTTTTATTTACTGGCAACAGCATATCTCTGTTAGTTCTTCATCAAAATTAATTATTCAAACATCATTTTAAAGTTTGTGTTCTCCGCTTTTGACAAAACTTTAAAAAATGATTGGCAAACTTTTTCAGTAGGAACTCTATCTGTTGAAGCTAATGAAGATATATTCAAGTCGTCATCTATTAACAATCAGTTGAACTAACAGGACAGCTGTTAATTTTATTGTTTATATCCTATAATGTACGAAACATTTACACGGGTCAGCTAGTTAAAATTTTAATTGCTTAATAATGATCTTCTTATTTCAGTTCAATAGAAGGCGACTCCACATAAAATCAACAATAAAGTCCACTCCAAGGACAGTAGCCACAATTAAAATATAAGGCACTATGTACAATCACTGTTTTAACAACGATTTTAAAACCTACCCCTTCAGAAGCCATTAGGGATATAAAGCAGGGGATATAGGGCATATAAGACATAATTTTAGGATAGCAAATTAATGGAATCAGTGCGAGATTCAATCGTGGAAGCACCGCCTCCACAAAGGATCAGTGCTCACGCTGCTTGGTTCCAGTCTGAAAGATATGATTAGTGAGAGGAAAGGTTCAGAAATTTCTTTAAGGATTTCAAATAACTTAGTGTTGTGTTTCTGCGGTGAGTAGGGTTTCTAAAGCTACGTGCTAGTGATGTCTATAGTATTACATGCCTCCATAAGCCACGGTAACCGCTTACCAACAGGCGGATCCTACGCTTGTTTTCCACCATTGTTGTATAAAAAAATGTTACTATTTATTGGTTACTTCAGTTGCGCATAATGATAAACCTTCATCACATAAAATTCCACCAAATTACATAATATAGGGCCAAATAATATAAAAATAAAATCATCACATGAAATATTAAATCCCGACATGAATTCATAATAATCCTTTAATTGAATAATGTCATATCAACAGACAGTCGCCATGGAAACCGTTTAATGTTTGTTTCTTTTGGGCTGTCATGGCAAGTTAACAATTTGAAACATAACATCGATCACAGCGTCGTAACTAATAGATTAGAAGCCTATTATTATTAACACAAATTATTAATTTATACCTTAAGAACAACAGTTGTGAAAAAGTTAAGTTGTTAAAACCATAATAAATTTTAAACAGTATTTTTTTTGTATCGTTATAGATTTGGCTTTGTAGCCACAATCTCACCTGATTCTTAGTGACGATGTGGCCCAAGATGCCAACACGCTAAGCCTAATGAAAAACTGCCTCTCAAGTGCAGCTGCTGGAAGACACCTATTGGTGCTTGGAGACAGATTTTCAACTTGAGGGTAGTAGCTAACCAGATGGGCATTAGAAAAAGCCCTACCACCATGCTATGGTTTCATCACGATGTTTTCCTTCACCGAAAGGAAACTCATTTCAGGAATTCGAACTCATGTTGGTCGACGCGATATCCTTACAAGCTACCAAAGAGCCATCATTGCTTCAAATTCATTCGTAACGTGGTACAAACAGTGCGTCATTATCTGTTACAATTTTGTTCCTTACCATGCCCAAAACCTCAGTAACCGACAGTATCTAATGTATACCAGCTTCATAGACACATGAAAGCAATTCTTAAATAAACGACCTTGCTCAGCGCGTGTTTATTACGTAAATACACGGTAAAGTAGCATAGATCATGGACCAAATTATCTCAAATCAGCTCATATGTATACACACGAGTACGTATTACTATATATAGTAGGTACGCGTTGATGCATTTGCAAGATTCAGAAGAGTTGTTCACCTTTATTTTATAGATTAACTTCTGCCATCGATTTGAGTTGAACATTTTTTTTAATACAAATTTTGTAATGCCTATGTGAATAGTTATTACTTTAGCAGTCTATAATTATATGTTTGTGGTTATGCATGTTCCACCGTAGTGCCTAAACTACTAATCCGATTTTGATGAACGAGGTGTCAGTCGATTCGTAATTATAATCCGGGTGAAATAGAATACATTTTATACTTACTTTACAAAATTAATATGACGGATGTTACATCCAAAAATGTGTGCTCTAAAGTTTTTGTTTTTGCTAACGTGTTTTTGCTAACGTATCGAGCGGGATATCAAATGACAGCTGAGAAAAAAAGAATATTATACAATTTAGCGTCTCTCTGTCTGAATGTCTGTCAGTTTATGTTCCTATCATGCGAAAAGCACTATTCCGATTTAAATTGTTTTCCTTTAATTTACAGATATGTTGTCTGGGCAGGTTAAAGGATATATTTTTTAGATAAAGTAACATACGAAATAAGCAGTGACGATAATGGTGTATAAATTCGGAAAATGAAGATTTTGGGGAGATTAAATGGCTTACGCTAATAAACCATAGGAGATATATCAAATTAATGTTCTACATAATTGCATATCATAAAATGACCTACAAATAAGTCTGGGATAGCACATGTCTATCTGCTAAGAAGTGATCTTTAGATGATAGATTTTTGGATGACCACAATAAACATTGTTGAGGCAGCATCCTGTAGCCCCCGCGAGCGGAGCCGCAGGCACAACTACTATTTCATAAATTTAAAAACAGTAAAATGTATATACATATAATAATAACATTAGTTTATGTTTGTAATGTCAAAATAACAGATTTTTACTAAAAGTTACTAAACACTAGGGTTAACATATTCACTGAGATCATTCCAATTGGCCCAAACATGATACCTCTTCTTTAGTAGTTAGTGAGAAGTTGAGCAGATTCTAGATGATGCTGTAGCATCACGATAAGGTTACCGTGTTCTTCGAATACCATTGAAGTAACAAGTACTACATTTATAGCTCGATCAGGCATATGGAAGATGCTCGCGTCCAATCATCAACTAGAAAAGATCTGTATATCTTCAAACGGTTGAACAGATTTTCTTAGATCATTGCTAAGAACACTAGCAATCAAGTAACCCTTCAAACAAAAAAAAAATGAATAAAAACTGGTTATTTCGTTTGGGAGCACTCAGGGAACACGCAATACTGCAAAATATTGAACTGCAATTACAACTGTTTATACTCGTATATCTGGTATGAAGGCGAGTAAATAATTAGCGCTAATTATTTATGCGTGTAGGAAAAGGACAACAAATATGTTTCTATGTAATTTATTGAAGAATTGTAAATGATTTTGGGTGTAACTTGAGAGTTGGACCGTTTCTGTGTGGTGATCCGAAATGCATGTCGGAAAGTTAAAACATATATGCTGGTGCTATATAATAAGTTCCCTCGTGAAAAAACGTTAAGTTTGTCCAGCTGTGGGATGTTTTCGCCTGGTATTATATAACGTCATCATAATTAAAATATAAATGTATTGCGAATATTATATAGTAATTTAAATATATCTTTCAGAGTTGGATTAAGGTGAATTAGAATGGATTTTATTAAAAATCTAATCTTTACATATAATAAAACTGGAGTGTCTGTTTGTAATGTCAAAATAACACATTTTTACTAAATGCATATGAAAGTATACACGGTACCTATAATAAAAACTGTCTGTTTGTTCTGTGTAATCTCCGAAACGGTTGAACCGATTTTGACGGAACTTTCACTGGCAGATAGCTGATGTTATAAGGTATAACTTAGGCTACTATTATTTTAGAAAAATAATTAGGGTTACGCACTAAAAATAAAAGACCAGAGCTGCGGGCACTGGTAGTGATAAATAAAAATAAACAAAAACCATTACGTTATAAATAAACGTGGCATCTTATTAATAGGAATGTTTAACATACGTATTTTTTGTTACTTATTTATGTTTTAATTATATTGTATCTAAATATAGATCGGGAGATATGGAGTTAGTTTGGGTTGCCTCGAGCAGTGAAGGATTTACAAATATACCGCCTGTAGGCTGAAACAAACCACCGCCTATATACTATATAAAAAAATATATAAATAAGCAATAAAAACTTTTTATATTCTGTTCGGAGGAAGTTTTCGTTGCATTTTTTTTTATTCTAATAAACATACTTGTTATTTTATTACTCATTTTAATTTTGTAAGAATTAAAAAAGGTTTTTTTAATAAAATCTCATCTATATATATATATATAAAGTAAGGAACTGACTGTACTGGGACTAGGATCATGAACATTTGTGGTCGAGCTCCAGTCGGACACAAATTTCGTGTCCTACCACCGATAAAACTTTTAATTCTGAGCTAAATATATCCCATGTATCACTTCCCACTGTCAGTATAACGACCCCCCGTAAACTAAGTACCCAAATCCGTTCCAGTTCCAATGCCGGATGAGACACGCCTCGTAACCTTGATACAGATTACTCTGATTCGCGTTACAACAATTATGTTTTAACTATCAATGTATAGAAACATACGGACGTCTGTTACCTACGTCGCCGTAAGTAATTTCTAGCGCATACAAAACGACATTTTCATAGACTTTACGGGCTTGAGCTCATATTCACTTTTCTTTTAAAGAGGCGATTGTTCAGATGTATGTAAGGATCTGGTAGGTAGCGCTGCGGTAATGCTATTAAGTAACCAATGTTTATGTAAAAAAAATATGTATAGCAATACATAATAGTTGTGTATAAAAAAATGTATGTCATTATCGAGATTCTAGTAGATTCTTCTCAATTAAAGAAAGATTTTCCGAGCTTGGACGTCAGAATAGCAAAAAATTACTCAAACTTACTTGATTTTTGAGATCTCGTCACGTTGTTGTTGTCTCTTTTAGAACATGCTGATGTGATGTGCAAGTTTTGACTATGGAATTACCGCCACAATACATATTTTTGTCGCAAATCAGCAGTGCTGGCGTTATTGTGTTCCGCTCGAAAGGGTTTTGCTGATATACTCAATGGTAGTTATACAAGGCGTTCCGACTCAGTTCTCGGGAATAGTAACCTATTATGATTAGCCTCAGGACTGCAGTGCTTTTGAAAGAAATGTGTTTGATATCTATTAGTAAGAATATAATATAATAGTAATACATAGTAATATATAGAAATAATTAAAAAATAACCAGATACAACGTTTCATTACAATAATTACCATCAGCTGTTACGTCTGCAAAAACTTACCGTATGTTTACAAGATAATGTTACGAAATCCAAATTCCATTTTAACATGACTTTGTATAACATTTAAAATTAAATATTCACATATCAAAAATGTTAATCATGAATTATTTAATTTATTGTATTTTTTTATACATTAGGATATCTTAACGCTATTTCCGATAGGAGGTTATCAGACACGTCAAAGTCTACTATTAAACCTGCGTTGTATTTTTTATAGCATCTGTGTCCTGTGGTTTTAGCAGTGTCAGATTTCTTCTCCGCTCCTAAGGGAGCCTTACCTGGAACACGATAACTGTGTATGATAACAGGGACAGGGCAGTCACTTTGGCGTGCTATTAAAATAAATTACTTCTGAGATTACTGTATACAAAAATTTTGAAGCTATGATTGCTCAGTAGTAGCGTGTAGAAACTCTGTCGCCAAGCATCAATTAGTATGTTCCGGCAGCTGCACTTGAGAGCCAGTCTTCCACTGGGTTTAGCGTGTTACCATATTTTGCCAAATAGTTACTAAAGACCAAGTGAGATTGTAGCCATAACGTTAAACCTATTAACGATAAAAAATGCAAACCCTTCAGTTTTATAATAATATGTCTTGAAAAATTCTAAAGAAATTTATTTTGTATGAGCTGAGAAAAATAGTTTTAATTCATATTACGGTGAGGACGTTTACAAGGACCGTAAACGTTTTGGGTGCTAGAGCATTTTTTTAATATGATTTATAGATTTAGTGTTTGGCTACAATTTCAATTGATGTTAAATGACGATGTGGCCGAATAATGTTACATGCTGAACCTATGGGGACTTGTTCTCAAACACTGCGAGAACCACCTATAGGGGCTTGACGACAGATTTTAATGGAACAGTAAAAAGTTTTTGTTGTAAGCCAAACCGAGCAGTATTTTGAAACGGCAATTTTATACTCAATCTTCTAAATTATTTTTAAGTAATCAGTAAAATATATATATAGAAAATTAAAACATTTAGGGTCGATTTTCCAATCAACCGATAACTTTATTTAAGGAATTAATTTTTAATTTGACGGGTTTCCATACATTATCTATCAAAACGTAAATATCATTCCTCATATAAAATCATCTGACAGTTATCTGACGATTGAAAAATCGGTCCTTAAATAAACATTATTTTAATTAAGAGATAAAAAAGAATAAAATTCATTTACGAATAAACGTTTTTAATGAAATAATTATTGTTTAAATAATGCTAAGTTAGGATTATTATGACTAAATTATAAATTAAGACAAAACCATATTGGGCAAGCGTGTACTTCTGTCTAATTACATTACAAATCAAAATGATGAACATACAGTACAGTTCAATACCTAACATGAATAACATCATAACTCATTTAGCCATAGATTTCAGAAAAGCCGTTTTAAAACATATTGTATATAGGTGTGCCATTCAAACCGATACACAACAATGTTACGCGATTTTTTATATCCGCAGCTGCATCATTTTGAAGTTAATAACACTAGAACCGTGTTTGTGTGATAAGAAAATATAGTGTAATTATAGCGTGAAAGCAGATATATTGACACCGATTGAGAAAGAGGATAAATGAAATAAGAGTGATTAGACAGATTTATAGACCAAGTGTAAATGGGAATGTTGAAAGAGGAAAGCCAAGACGAACGTTAGATGATCAATTCGGGGACGTTCTGAAGAAAGGTCAGGTCAACAGTACTCTAAATTGACGAGCGTGCATGAAATGATTGATGAATATTGAAGAAGCGAAAGATGTATGCCAGGATCATAGCAAGTGGATGGACGTAGTCTCTGCCTACCCCCGTTTGGAAAGAGGCGTGATTAATAAGTGTATGTTTAAAGATATGGCGCGATGTTTCACACTTCTAACGAGTTAATGGCAGTTGTAAATGAGATGTTCCCAGAAAACGTGATATCGCACCGAGGACTCCAGACTTAACTCCCCTTGCCTTTTTTCTATGGGGATTTTTGAAAAGTCGTGTATACACAGGGAAACCAACATCAAATGCCCGATTGAAAGATATCATCATCCAAGAAATGGCTGCCATTCCACGCGCAATTTGCGAGAGTGTTATTGCAAAGCGCGACAGGTTCGACAAATGTTTACGGCAAAATAGATTACACCTTGAAAATGAATAAAAAAACAACATATTTTTATTGTAATCAATTTTTTAAATGTAATTATAAGCTTTTTATATTATTATTTTTCATATTCGCATAACTTTATGGCCCATCCGGTATCAGAATAATAAATAAAAATATTAGCATCATGATTAAAATGTAAATTGGACGATAAATATTTTTAAAGCTTTTTAATCTCAATATTTGTGAAATGTACATAATTAATTAACGACGATATTATACATAAAATATCTTTTTTTAATTACAATGATAATTATAGTAAATTAAAAATGGATCTATAAGCCCTAGAGAAAATACTGTAAAACTCAAATATTGCGTCACAATGCTGGAATAACGTGCCTCCACCAGTGCTTGCTTTAAAGACTGTCCAAACTTTCAGAGCAACGTTTAGAAAACTTTTATTACAGCACCAGATTTTTAGCCTAGTGTGACCATGAAGAAAGTGTGAAAATACCATCCTCTCGCTCTCCAACGCAATTTCTTCTAACTCTTCCTATTACTCGTATATATGTATAAATGTATTTCTGTTCTGTTATTTATTATTATTTTTATATCTTTCTTGTATGAATTGTGATCATTATTTTATTTATCGTTATTATTGAAGTGAAACTTCTTATGCGACTTCCAAGCGTTAAACGTTAAATGTTAATGTGTGAATCGCACACACACCTTTTTTATTTATTATATATATATATATATATTATTTATTGTTCTATTAACTATGTGTTTATTTTTTATTGGTGTCCGTGACATCGGTTTAGGAGGCCCAGTCAGAATACCAGCGCTGCACTGATTCAGTGCAGCAAATATGCTGAAACTTGGACCTGTTTATTCCCACACAACATGTCAAAAACTTATTGTTTTTTTTTGTTTGTTGTCTGCATCTCTTTATACATAATTTTATATACTTATGTTTGTGTTGTGTGATGGATAACTACATATTTTTTTCTTTCCTTCTTCATATTGGGTCCATCAAACGAGGTGTGACGAGCTACTTCCGCAGACTAGCATAACATCGACGAGGTCGATGGAATCTGTCACCCACTGTCGCCTTTAATTTTGGATTGCATCGTAATTACCATTATTATAAAGGATAACGTATAAAAATCTAATATATTGTTAGGCCGCGTACGTACAGCCGTGTTTATAATGCACTAAAGAATGTGACGCCTATATCTGCCAATTACTTCTATTACGCGTGAATCGGATGTAATAATTTTTAACGTTTGTAAGTGCGACGACTCGAACGATAAATAAATCGTATAACAAATCAATTCATTAATTTGTTTCAATATTTTTGATGAGTCGAAGTTAATTTATTACGTTTAAATTCATACATGTAGCGTTTCGAATCGGTTATTGAATTAGAAAGACATAACGGGTTTATATGTGTTTTTTTTTAATATATTGTAGCACGACAAAGTGATAGCAATCTACCTGACCTCTTTAAAATATCGGCGACCATCGAGAGATCCAAAATCCATCGCTAGTTATCGCCTTTCGCTTGGGAGCTGCAATACTTCAAATACTTTGTACAAAGTATGTGTGATGCTTATGAACTTCTAATTTGAAAGTATATCACCCAAGCCCGGGTGAAGCTGTAAAAGCCGTTTAAGGCTTCAGGGTCCTTATGGCTAACAGTATAGTCAGTTTGAAAAATAAAAAGTATATCACATACATTCCTACTAATAACCAGGATTTATTAGAGTTCATTGTTAGGATTCCAAACTTCATTTGTACCGCGGCGTCTGAGCTGGATAATCCTAAAACCTAGATCTTTACCCACGGAAGCGGTGAATAAAACAAACTTACAGAACAAAGAGTCACATTGTATGATGATAAATGGTCCATTACCTCGAGTTCTCACGCCTATGCAAAACATATTTAGAAAGGAAGTAGATTAAATTCAAGGTGGTCCACATGAACTGGTGCTGTTTGAACCGGGGATATACATTCAGTTTAATAATTTTTAACAACAGGAAAATGTTTCATTACTCTACAGGTACAGTTTACAGTACAAGGGTCAATCAACTAATATACTTTAAAGAAAGAAGTTACGGTTAGATAACATTTATCGAAAAAAAAATAAAAAAATACTTTGCGTTTATTCCTATCAAAGAGCACCCGTGCGAGTCAAGAGAAATTCAAAGAAGCTACTTACAGCGAGAAAACCTATCTGTTTTCTGACAATACTCTTGGACGCAATTTAGTATACTACGGACACAAGGGTTTTTTTTTTGTAAAAGTATTTTCTCTTTTTGCTGCCTTGTATAATATTATACACGATAAACTATATTATGTCGTCTTGTTCTATAATAAAAAATTACCGCAAGTGACAAGTAAAAGTTTATTTAATATGGAATTCTGGATTATTTAGGATTATTTTGTATGGAACGAATATTTCATAGAAACAAAATATTTTTGAGAACGTAATCGAGTTTCCCGTTGTGCCTAATAATCTTAAATACAGTTATGATATTACTTTAGTGTACGACTATTATCAATTAGTACGTATTTATAATAATACTAGCGGACCGCCCCGGCTTCGCACGGGTATTTAACAAAAAATTCAAAAATTATAAATTTTCATACGGATCCCTAAATTTTTATTCTATCGCCTATGTTCACCAGGGGTAATGTAGGATTCTAATGGTGATAGAATTTTTCTAATCGGTCCAGTAGTTTCAGAGCCAATTCAATGCAAACAAACAATCAAATCTTTCCTCATTATAATATTATTATGTAGTTTAGATGTCAAGGAAAATTTTGCTGATTTTGGCAATCTGCGAGCAGAGATTCAAGGTATTTCGTTAACCTGAAGCTATTTAATAAGCTATACTACAAACACTGTTTTTATTTTTACTTCAATAAAGTGGTGTCTTTATTTTCATAATAAATTCTTTCGGATGTCCCGAAACCGTTTGCACTGAAGTAAGGTTAAGTAACGTTTTTTAGAAGTGCTAACGGTCTGGAATCCATTCTACCACAAACGCCTTACCATATCCAATACGTAACGAAATACAAACTGTAAAATCAATACTGTCAATTCAATAAATGAGTCATATTGAAATATTATTATGTACCTATGTGATAAAATAAAACGAACGTATATGTCGGTCGAGGGTAGCCAGTTGTGTAAACGAACGGAAATTGTCGTGACCTTGCCAATGCATAAGTATATCGAATATTTTTTGCCATATACAATGAAAGTGATAATATGTAATAAAAATATAAATTTATTGGTCAATTGAGAAAAAAAACTCCTTCGAGCCGGATTTGAACCAGCGACCTATGGATGACAACGTTGTTCCTCTACAGTCCACCGCTCTACCAACTGAGCTATCGAAGGTTACAATATCAAAATTAAAATTATCAACCTGCTCGATAGTGCAATGTTTATGTTGTTAATTATTTATTATGAAATATTAAATTTTATAGATAACATATTGAATTACATGATGTAATATTTAGATGTATCTTATATGTGTTATTAGGAATCTACGCGTTGACAGTATGTTCAAAAATTGTTAATTAAATAGATACTCGCGGCCGATTTTTGGGCGGCATATTGTATAGGATCCTTTATGGTAAATTTCCTCAATAAATATAATGCAAGAATTATTCAAATAAGTGCAGTGATTCCGGAAATTATCCTCCATATACACAGAAAGTCACGAAACTCTTTCTTTATAATCAATAATATTTAGTATAGATAATACGAAAAAATAACACATTTGAAAATAGCAGTAGGTAATAATCTTTAACAAACAGGTATAGTTAACGAAATAATTAAGTAGGACATATTTATGCTTAATTGAATGTAATTATATGCGAGAATTTAAATTTTAGCATTTATTTTTGAGAATTTATGTAAAAAATATAATGCTTATTGGTAATAAAATGGTAATAAAATTTGATTTTATTGTTAGAATAATAAAATCGAAGGTTTTTTAGTAATTAATGCAAATATAGTATGCAAAAGTTTATATAATATATGTCTATCTTGTATAATAACTGTGTCCGCGGCTCCGCTCGTGTGGACTACAGAATGCCGTCGGTCGAACGCACGCGCGAATCGTGCTGCCCCCGCTCAAAAGACGAAAGACAAAAATGCTTCCTATGGATGATCCTTAGAAGATAGATACATGTTATCACAAACTTTTTTGTAGGTCTTTTTCAACAATCAGATCTACAATTATGTAGAACATTAATTTGTTATATCTCATATGGTTTACTCAACTTAAGTAACCGCCCCAAATGTGTCTTTGTCCCGAATTGATTCACCATTATCGTCACTACTTATTTCTTATGTTACGTTATCTAACAAAAAAATATATCCTATAACCTGATCAGATAATTTAGCTATGAATTAAAAAAAACATGTAAGTCGGATAAATAGTTTTCGCGTGAAAAAACATACAACGGACAGACTGACAGACAGACATTGAGTTTCATAATATATATAGAATAGATATAATAACTATATTGTGTGTGTTTGTTAATGTGTCAATAACTTCTGAACGACTTGACCGATTAAGCTTATATACACATTGTACAAGTATATTTGTTTTAACGAGACGATGGTTTATAGCTATGTTAGGGTCCGATAGGTGGCGCTATGGTCGAGCCATTAAGACAGAACAACGTCTATCAGCTCAGCTAGTATATATATCAAAATTGATACTGTTATATATGAGACAAGCTGTGCCACACGGTTTCGCCCGTATCAAATTTTTTCGACAAAATGTCTACGGCGCCGACGCGCCTGTGTGGCTTACCACTTCCCGTACTTGCCTACAGCTTGCCAGATTACTTGAAGTTCATGGTTACTGCACCGCTCCTTAGGGTCATAGCGTGAATTTTTATAGCCTATACTAATCCTAGTGAATCTGGCTATCATATACAAAAAAATATTTTTCGAATCCGACTGGTACTTCCAGAGATTAGCGCGTGTAAAAAAATAACTATACTAGAAAAAAATATTGATAAAATTCTTTACCGTTCGGCCAATGACCATGAAAGTTGGTAGTACCTAAGTGATTTTTACATGGAGAAAATTTTTATACTATACTTGACTATTATTGACTACTGCACAACAACGTATACGGGGCCAGATAGTATTAGTATATATAGACATGTATCAAAATTATGCTATTTGTTTCAAGCCCGGATGAAGCTGTAAAAGCCGTAAAGGCTCCAGGGCCCCGAAGGCTAACAGTATAGTCAGTTCGAAAAATAAACAAATTATGCTATTTTACGAATAAGGTTGTATATTGAGGTCGTAACCTTTACCTTAGGCCTACACGCTCTCTTTTACCTACAAAATACAACATTTTTTTTTAATCATAGCACGGCAAAGAGACTGGTAGTAGTTAGTGTACAACCCAAAAACAACGCGATCAGCGAGACATCCAATCCATCCATCCATCGCTGTTCAACGCTGCCGAGCCGCATGCAAGTTTAAAATATATGTATTTATATGTATGTTCGAGAAATTTAAACGTATAAAATAAACAAATATTAATAAAAAAGAATCGCCCCCGGGTGGGCTCGAACCACCAACCTTTCGGTTAACAGCCGAACGCGCTAACCAATTGCGCCACGGAGGCCGTTGAGCAACAATCCGAAATTAAGAGTTTCATTACTTGACCTTCATATATCAATAGATAAAAATAATACTTGATATATTTACAGAAAAACTTATTATTTTTCAATGGCAACGTATATTTATACACAATTATGCCAGTGTCACGTGGATAATATATTTTTCTAATCTACATACTTCAAATAATTGTTGAAGATGGTGACTCTCTTGTTAAAACTCTCTAGTAAGTTTTAGTAAGTACAGTTTTAAATAATGACTCTAGTTATTATTTATAAATATTCACTTCACTATTTATACACAATTACTAAACTATATCAGGCAAAATGCCGTCAGTATTACATAATAACATAGGACATAACTTTATGAATTAAAATTGAAATCACAATTTGATAGATCAAGACTCGGTCTTAAAACTCCAGAAATACTTGAAATTACTCTTGAACTTCATTCATTAACAGACATAATAAATCTCTAGTTCTATCTGTACATATTTTTTTCATATTATGTTATAAATACATACATATTTTATATACAACAGATCTGGAAGTGACATTTAAAAAAATTATAGATAACCATACTACACAAACATAATTCTCAGCGAAAAAATTATTCATAATAAGTGGTGGTTATATACGACATTTTTGCGCTATAGGTCAAAAGGGCTAGGCAGCGACCGCTGTCGAGCGATCGCGACAATATTATCTACAGATATCATAAGTGAAATCACCTTGAACAAGAATTTCATTATTATATCCATTAGTGGTCGTCCATTATTTCGGTTATTTTGTCAAAGAGTAAGTATACCAACATTTCCAAGTACACAAAATTCAAAGCTCGAAACTCATTCAGTCAATCTGCCTGAAATACACACAATACTTGTTAGCAGTATTTTAAAATACTTTGACCACAATCTCTACTTTGCGCGACTATTATTCCACAGACTAATCTCATTTACTCAATTTGTAATTAATACACACAATACTTGTTGGCAAAATTTTAAAATACTTTGGGGACAACTCTACGCGACTATTTTTCCACAGACTAAACTCATTTAGTCAATCTGTAATTCTTGTGAAAACGGATCATTTCTCATTAAAAATATTTATTAGACTAACACATGTTTACGACTTTTTATAAATCTATATATATCTGTAAAAAAAATATTGTTTTTTTGTTCCCTGTGTATTCCCAAACCATATATCCGATAGCGATGAGGGGAATTTTTAGCGGGATCTCGATTGTCATGTAGTGCTTTTTATTTTAATTCATAAACTTTGTGTTTTGCCACTATATTATGTAGTTTTGGCAGCATTTTACGTTTTGGTTATTGTGCACAAGTGAAGAGGACTATAAATAATAGATAATAGCCATCTTAAAAAAGGAGAGGCACGTCTGCCAATATTTGCAAAATTGAGCTCTACATATAGGTATATATATTCAGAATCGGGGAAAAGGCGCATCTAGTAGTATTTTTTGTTTCCCGTTTTAGTTAGGTGCGCCTTTTCTTTACGGCAGCAGAATAAGGACCATGCATTTTAAATTGCTACAATAACTCCCTGGACAAGGTGGACTATTTCAACAAAGGACCCGTCATCTTGTTAGAGCTATGTTAAGAATAATTACAATGATATTCCATTCGCTTGACATATGTAGAATTGTGGCTGTACACAGTTGCCATTAAATAAAAAGAAGAAGAAGTTTTTCAGAACACACACCATGATACAGACGTTAGAACACGCTCAGCAAGGCTACGTCGAATGTATCAATTAGCAACTCCAGCGACTAAAATAAATCAGATTTAAAATAGCCAACAGCATAATATAATATCGTATAAAAATATTAGGCGATTTTATGATTATGTAAAACGAATTTCCAGTTTTATCAAACCTCATCAGCATTACTATAAGGAAACAAGTTTATATTCTATAACATATTATTATAATATTTTTAAACAAATCAGACATGGAGTTCTTTGACCTTTTCTGATGAAAAATCTTCTCCGGTTTTTACGAATTTAAACGACTTTATCTAGATTTGGATATACATGGAAATATTGAAAAAATAATATTAAAATCATCTATCTGGGAAACTTGCTTATCGCAGATAAAAACCGGCGAGAACCGACCAGAATTTATGTGTTGTTTTAATCAATACCTATTCTATTATTTCTTAATTCTTTATTTGTTTTGTGAACTTTAAAATAACGTATTATTATGCACAGTAGAGTGCCTACCGGAGGCCTTGTTTGACTTTGTAAATATAACTAGCGGTGCTCCGCGGCTCCCCACGTGTTTGTTAAGTAATTATTTTCATCCCGTAATTTTATTTTTTACTCGTATTCTTGACAATTTATTTAGCATATCAATTTAGCAATGACATACTTCCTATAAAGAATATTTCATCTACAACGGTTGCCAATTAATAATAATTGAATTTTTTGAAAAACTTTTCTACGCCTTTTAAAAGTATTATTTATTGATCATTCCTCTAGCTTATTAATTATAAAATGGCACAAGCTTTTCGTGTGAATTTTTCATAATAATCAGTCAAACTGTTTTTTAGTTAAATCGTATGAAGTCAAATAGCCTTAAGAGAGATGAAGATTGAATGATCCAGTTTTTTTTCAATATTCGCGGTGACTATTGTACGTTTTCTTTTTTGTTTCCGAGCTGAAGCAGTATGCATTGTTAAGTGTTTCAATTAACCTCAATAATCCGCACTAATCAGAAAGTCATCTCAATATACAATGTTAAATAAAAATAACAGTTTTTCAATTTAACAGGATCGTATATTATTCCTATCGACAATAGTATAGGCCAATTTTTGGTCTAAAATTGGCAATTTGAAATGCACTACTTATGTCAAATGGTCCTTTTTTGTTGGTCTTGGGCAGAAATACCCTACGGAAACTGCTACATATAATAGGTTGCAAAAGTCTATATTCTCACGGAACCCATGAGTCAGCTGTGGAAGTTGAGGCGGATGAAATAGATATAACAAATATCGTAAAGCAATTCACAAAACCTTTACATCACCTTCACCTTTTCCGTTACGTTCGCTAAACTGGGCCGAAACGCCGACAATATCGAAGCAATTTGTTTATAGCGTAACAACTTCCTATGCCACTCTGGTTTGACCAGTCATTATTTCTATTGCAACACTTTGCCCGATAACTTATATACTCTTTATATGGAGAATTTTAGGACTTTCGCTTGTCCAGCATTGAATTCGTTGGCGGATTTTATAGAACTTTTACACACGTTTATTCTTATTTCTTGGCTCCGAAAGTTTCCTAAAATATATCAGAGTTTTAGTGGATGTACAGACATCATTCACGAAATGATGCGCCCTACAATAATACCCTTACACGACGATAAAACTTGCTTAACGTGGTTCTTGAACGCGTTAATGTGCTTAGGAAGTTTTATGTTTTGAATACATGATTATTTTTTTTAGTAACTAATCTATTTATTGATTTCTATCAAGATAATACTAACTCAAACACCATTGTATAACTATTTCGCTTATTTAAGAGAAGTAGGGCACAGAGAAATTTCTTTGGAGATATCTCTCTACTTGGGGCAGCCCGACTGGTGGAATACCTCTTCCCTACAGAAGATCACGGCTAAATGATCTACTGTTGTGTTTCTGCGGTGAGTAGGGTTTCCTGAGCTCCTTGGGGTAGGGGGGTTTAAGGTCGGCAACGCGCTTGTGATACCTATAGTATTGCAGGCGTTCATAGGCTACGGTAGCCGCTTACCATTAGGCGGGCCGTATGCTTGTTTGCCACCTTTGTAGTATAAAAAAATTACTCTTTCTTAAAAAGGTCTTAATGCAAATAGTGCCGCCAGTTACTTCACATTTAGATGTCAGCAGTCCACACTCCGCGCGACACGCACTTAAGACAAGCTCATCGAATTTCCGGCAGTTAAATTCATAAAATTATATTCTATATATTTTTTTCTCGAGTCAAATTAGGTAATTATGAAACGCAAAGATCTCAATAAAAAAAATTTTGTGGTTACTTGTACAATTATTGGCTAAGTTTGACCCTACTATGTAATAGCAAAATATTTTTCCCGGACAGTTTGACATAGCTAAATCCGGCGATGTATACTTAGAAGACGTTATTCTAAAGCAAGCAATTTATTTACATATTCAATTTATTTAAAAAAAACTATAAAAAATTGCCCAAATATTCTTTCTATAGAAGACCATTCGACTAAACAATAGACATAGATAATTAAGTTATATTTTCCATAACGATGATTGAATGAAACTTAGCAATTCTATTGTTCTTTATATTGTTGAATTCTATCACATCTATATGAGGTTTTATAGAATTGTTTCATTGTTTTTAATCTGCTATACACGAACTGTAATTACATATGTATTTCTATATAAGTTATTATTATAGCTCAGCCCGGCCACGTTTCGCTGTGGCTCAGTTTGATATAAATTATTATACACACTTTCCCTTCACCCTTTACACCCCATAGGTATTGAATTAGAAAAAACTATGGAACACGTCTTCTTTACTTTGTAACTGTATTCCTAAATATTATTTTTTATGGATCTATTTCCAAAAATCCTTCCTTAGTGCTCACCTACAGTGTAAAAGGTTTAGGCTGTGCGTTGATATGTCAGTCATTCAGTTATCGTTTAAATCAATTTATATATATATGTATGACTGTCCAATATCAGCGAGACAGCTGCAAAGGTATGATGTCATCATGGGTGATTTACCAACTTAATGATTGTTTTTAGATATGTGATAAAATTCATGGCAGTAGTATATATAAAGAAATTAAAAGGAAAACCATCACAGCTAATAAGTAGGCTTTACAAGTTACCAAGCAATAATCAACCAACTTATAAAATGTACTTTGAGAGGTAAATAAAAAGGAATATTTCATACAAACTCCATTGAAAATTACTTTAAGCACCCTTTTAAGTCTGCATATTGTGGCAAGCAACTACGGAAACATAAACTGCGCGAGACCGACTTCAAAAATAACTGATTATAAATTGTAAATACGTATATAACTACATAATATAACTATATAAGTAGTATAAATAAGTATCAATAATTTCGTTGACTGTCCTTTATATTTGAAGTGATTAAAATATTATTTTCTTTGTATGTTTTATGTGTGATAATCAATAGTTTTCTTTTTTTCTATCAGTGTAAGAATTTTTACAATCGGATCGGTAGTTTCATAGGTTACCTCCTACAAACAAATAAACTTTACCTCTTTATAATAGTAGTATAGATAATTAGATATAGATATACTAAAGATAAACTTATACGAAAGCATAATATTAGAAGGACATGCCACGCCTTTCGTTGAGAGTCGAAAATATTGGCATACAGCTCAATTGTGCAAGAATTATCGAGTGTCTACTATTTTAGTTACATTACGAGACAAACATTCGAGATTTTATGAAAAAAGAATCTAATAAACACCACAAAACTACTGAATATTTATTTGTCAGAGAATCTTGTGTATGTCATTATTTAAAAGGAAATGAAGTCTTATAGCAACGATTAACGCGTTTAAACAAAATAAACAATTACTTAAGCTTTATACATTATACATTGCGAATATTATTATCTGTGTGGAATGTCATAGTAATATTTTGTATTTATTTGTTACCCACAACCATTACATTAATATGTTTAAATAGAATATGCACAAAAAGGCCTACAGTACCATTCGTGGAGAACTCTCGACATTGGTCACAGAAAATACGTAACCTAATTATTCAGACAGTCAATAGAACAGTCCGTATCATATACAGTAGAACCTCGATAAGTTAAAGTCCAAGGGAAACACAAAATATTTTAAGTTATAGAGGTTTTAAGTTATCAAGGGTCTATGTTAGGGATAGGTTAAAATAGAGGTAGGTATGTACATATGTATGTATGTACCCTTGTTCCTATTTTTACTCGAATGCGTCAGAAGGATTGGTTCAATAAAATACAGAAATTTAAATAATAATATAATAATGATTGATAATGTACTCTCATGTATCCCAAACTATGCCGCAACTTCTCTCCTTTTCAATCCATTTTTCACTGCTTCTATAGCTTTTAATTTATCAGCGTATGTGAGTGTTGTTAGTTTTCTTTTTGAACTCATTTTAAGCCAGTTTTATCACACAGTAGGTAAAGCGATGTTTCCAGGACAATGTTCAAAAACTTATGATCCAAGTAAGCCGTTGTCTTAAGGCTAACCGCCGCAAAGCTTTAAAGAATTTCGAAGAAGCAAACAATAGGTGACATATGTATTATTTACGTTAACAATTTAACTAGTGAACACGTGCAAGCAATAAAAACCGAAACCTTTTGTTTTGCACACTCTTTAAAATGACTCATTGAGAAACAATTTTATGTTATAGAGGTTGTGGAATCATTTCTTTAAGTTACTGAGAGCCAATACAGAGATTACTTATTTAAGTTATAGAGGTTGCGTATTTTAAGTTATAGAGGTTTTGGGCTCTGATGGGAAGGGAATATATTATTTTTTGAAGTTATAGAGGTTTTTAAGTTACCGAGGTTTGAGTTATCGAGGTTCTACTGTACTCGCAAAGAAGGCGGACACGGTCACTAATTCTACGCAACTTGACAAGTCCCTTAGATGATCAACTATTACAACTCTGAAATGGACGCTGCGCATCATCAATGCTCAATAATCCAAGTTTATTATTGTTAACAAATGTGTTACAATATCAAATACTAGACACAATAATATTTGACTGGACGTAAAACAAATCAACGGATCGCTTGACCAAGCGCGTTGAAAGAACTTCCAAGGTCGAAAAAACCGAAACAAAAAACACAACAATAAATCCACAATTGAAAAATGTCCATCATACATGACCTTAAATGTAATGATGCGCATCCTAAAAACACAGTATGTAAAAACCAATCAAGTTAAGGTGAGCGTTCTAAATTATGAAGTAATAAAAATTTTCCTTCATCTTTAATTTTGGCAGTAAACTTTCTTGACAGAAGATTATAAATGTTGATTGGGATTATTATATCACTGGTAGAGTTTTTTTAAGCTATACTTCTTTTGTCGTTTGTAGTAGAAGGTAAAGAGTTGCGTGCGCATCATATGACAATAGCACAACATGATGAAATTAGCCATCAATGATAATAATGTGAATTCATAATACTGACATTTTATTGTTAGCCTTAGGGGCCCTGGAGCCTTTACGGCTTTTACAGCTTTACCGTGCTTGGATTTTTTTTCCGTCTAAAACACTTTTTATGTGCCTACATAAGTTATTTTTTTATGCTTGCGATGTTAAATCGTGCCTTACACAATTCCACTAAAACCGTAGATGGACTCTTTGATGCTAACTACAAAATACCTATTTAGATACCTTGTAATTTATATAATCATTACTAAACTATAAATTTTAGGAAAACCTTCGACTTAAAACAAAACAATTCGAAAGAACATGTTTTCCATAAAGTTGCTGCCAATAAGTCAATAGATTTATAAAACATATATAGTTAATGTAGGCATAGACAAGATATACTTATATCTATGAGCTTAGCCAGGATTTTGCCCATGGGAAGGCAAGAGGAAACCGATGTTAAATTGTTTTTATAGTAACTTGACAAAGTTATGTACTCTTATTTTCGGGAGCACTCCGACTGGGCGCTTACCAACGCCATTATAGGGGGTGGAAGCAGCTGCTACTCCGCTGTGTGTACCTGACTACGTCAATGCTATCATTTGAGGAAAAAATTGGAATACTTATTTTTTATCCTCTATAATAAATGAAATCAATAAAAATCAGCAAAGTTAATTTATGAACCAACCTAATAATTATTAATTACATTAAGAGTACAAGAATGTATGTTTCGGAAACAGCCAATTTATTTCCCAAATAATATATACAAAAAAAAAACAAGAATAATTTAAGTTCCACGTGTCAAGTGAGAGTATTCACCTTAAAATAAAATAAAACATAGACTTCATTAATTAATAAGGAGGTTATTGACATAAGAACGGATTAAATTAATAACAATTTACAATATCAGACTATATAGATATATTTTCTTCATTAGTAAAGTTCATTGGTATTTTTTTATCTATATGAAGGTTTCTCAACTCGAGTATTAACATACCTACTCTTAATTATTTCTTTCTATTATTATATAATGTAAACAATTTAACAACTGTCATGCTAGTTAAACTGATTATTAATAGATGTCGCCTTGAATATAATATTTTCATTAGCATCAACATAATTATGGCATTCTTCGTTTCTTCTTTTTCCTATCTTGGCAACCGGTCCTCCTTATTCAAGACCATTACTGCCATTATCGAGTGTATATTGTTTCCAGTGTTATAACGATCTGTGTACCCTAAGAAGATGGTGGCTCCCTTGTCAGAGCTTTCTAGGGAGTTTTTGCGGCATCTCATAATTCATGATCCATTATTATTTCCTATTTACTTAACTTGTGCACAATAACCAAACTTTATTATGCATAACGCACATATATTACACAATATAGGGTCAAATAACACAAATTAATGAATAAAAAATAAAAAATACTACATGACAGTTCGTATCGAGTATGGACAGATGACCTCTTGACATTGACCACTTTCCCAGACTTTACTTCCAACCCACCAAGCTTGGGTAAAAATCTAAAGTTCATCTATATACAAGTGTAATATATAAAAATGGATTAGTTTTTATATAAAAATGCCAAATACTATTGCGGTCTCTGAATACTCGTTATCGGAGTAGCGATTATGAGACCGTGGAGATCGCTAGTTCTTGTTGGCAAGTCCAATGTAACCTAACCGAGCATAGTCAGTATTTTGTAATAATAGCATTCCTATTATTTTTCAGAATAAATTTGGTATTTTCGAGGAATGCACGTCATAACATTTCCTAGGCTTTCTATAAAATGTACGTTACGAGTGCCACGGTCTCATACTTTGCTGGTTTCTCTTGTGTCTTTCTATAATTCTATAGAAGAAATATAAATAATTTCATAAATTGCCGGCCATTGCTTTAAGCATTCTGGTATACATTACCTATAACATGTACATAGTGACGTCATTTGTAATCAAAATATCAAATTTGATGACAATTGACGTCACTAGTTATCAAAGTATACTATTGATATTATTTGTTCGCCAACGTCCATACCACGTTGAAAACACCGGTTCTCGTCCGATCACCGAAGTTAAGCAACGTCGGGCGCGGTCAGTACTTGGATGGGTGACCGCCTGGGAACACCGCGTGACGTTGGTTTTTTTGCTACTCAGTACACAGTTTAACCGATTACCATGATTTCTTGAAGTTTTTTTTATCTCTGAACGCGATTGACACTATAGTCGAGTTATTGACTACTGCCATGGAAAAGGGAAAACAACGTTTGCGTGGTCAACTACTTTTACATCCATTTGTTTGATATACATAAAAAGTAAAACGGTAAATGGTTTATTGCGTACAAAATATCTTGGTATTATCTGGTATAGTATACCAGATCAATGGCGTTGTTAGCATGAGCGGCACCACATAAATCAAGCTATTAGGAACGGCTTGAGCAGAAAAAATAAAATATGTTTGCCTTTATATGGAAGTCTTCCAAATGGAAGCCCTTCTTTATTTTGTTCCGTTCACATCCCCCTAGTTTGCCATTGTACGTACCCTAAGCTTTTAAACACTGTTCAGCTGTTATAAAACGTTTTTTTAATCCCATGGAGTAAATTGTCAATCAAATGTCAAACTTGAAAATAATGTTGCCAAATTATTTTTTGAAGTGTTATGATATGTTTCAATATATGAATCGCTAAGATTTTAAATACGTCACTGACAGTATTTATTTATTAAATAAATGTGCCCGCGAGTTCTCTCGTGTGGAATACAGAATTATTATATATAAAAATATCGTGAAATGTTTTTAAAGCACCATATATATCAAAGGAGTAAAATAAATTGTTCAAAATTTATCGAGTAGTTTTTGCGTGCACAAAGGCATAACTCAATCATTTTATTTAAATAGATTGATATATTTTGTTAAAGCATATGTCATGTCATGTCATGTATAATTCAACATACTCTATAAATTACTATTATCGTTACATAATTAAGGAAACTATAATATGTACATATCGCGAATTACTTATAAAACAGAGAACGCTTCGAATGGGCCATGACTCATGACAGACGTGATCTTGCCTTCATTATTTGGCCTTCACCTTTGAAGAATTCAATAATTATTTTCCGAAAACCTTAACAAAGGAATAATTATATCTCGACAGTTTTACGATTAGTTCGGATTGATGGACAACACTATTTTCAAAATCCGATTACCTAATTTCATTTTACACAGTGAGATTAAAAAACGTACTTTATACTCTATACTATGACTATTAGATAAGATTCTCTCAGCATCATTTTATTCTTTCCACCTACCTCAGTCAACAATAAAGTATCTATACTAATCTATGCTAACATATTAAAGCTAAAGAGATTTTGTTTATTTAAACGCGCTAATCTCTTGAACTACCAGTCGGATTCGATAAATCATCTTGTTGATGTCCACTTCCTTTCCTGCAAGACTTGCTGCGAGCGAGAACTGTCAACAATTCACAACACACCACCAAAAGTAATTTCTCCTACGACTGCGGAAGCGCGTGAGATCGAGCCGCCACGAATCAATGTCAGCTATATAACTTCACGCTGACACTCTAAGGAGCGGAGCATTAACCATGAAAGTCAAGCAATCTGGCAAGCTGTAGGTAAGTACGGGAAGTAAGAACAACGATTGGTACACGGGGGCATTGGAATTTAATTCGAGTGAGACCTTAGAGCATAACTAGTATGGTAGAATAATACATAAATAAAATGAATTTGAAATGTTGATATTTATCTCCGGACTGATCACAAAATAAATCAAAACGAACAGGAGGTTCATTGAACTGATGATTTGGACGTGCGTCTCTTTTATTTATCACACGTAGGTACCAACTTCAAACTTGTTCATACTTATAAATGTAAAACTGAATAACTTGTGATTAACTGCCAACATCAAAACATGGGGAACAATCGAACATAATTTGCAACTTGTTTTTTTTTTTTAAATTGTTATTAGGTATTTCAAATGTCAAACATCACTGCGGTCTTTCACCTATATGAATATAAAATGAAACAGGATATATCGATACCCAGTATGAACAACATAGTATATTCATTTGCCACGGTTTTCAGAAGAACCATTTAAATAAAATTAATTATCAACTTAATGTTTTGGCAAGCTTTTCAACTCCATATTTATAGGTTGTAATTAATTAATTAACGAGGATATTATACATTTTTATTTTATTTATAATGATAATTTTAAGCATGTTAAAAAGGATCTATTAGTCCTAGAGATAATAAGTTGTATAATTCAAATATAATTTACTTTGTTTTTCTGTATTTGCTTAGTATATATTAGTATTTTATTGTAAACTAGCTGTGTCCGCGGCTTCGCTCGCTTGGACTACAGAATGCTAAAAACCCTCACGTACAGTGTTACCCGCATGCAAATTTTCACGGTCCCAGCCCCAGTAGTTTGGGCTCTGCGTTGATATGTCAGTCTGTTAGTTATTGTATATACATATGTATATATATAAAAACAATACCACTCATCATAAGGTCCCCGAAGCTATAGGTTACACCTTTCGCGACGTAAACGCTCACTAAAAACGGATGGCGTGTAAAAATGATCAAGTTATACTTTTTTTTTATCGTTATAGGTTTGGCGTAGTGGCCACAATCTCACCTGATGTTAAGAGACAATGTGGCCCAAGATAACACGCTAAACCTAGTGGAAGACTGTCTCTCAAGTGCAACTGCCGGAACACACCTATTGGTGCTTGGTGACAGATTTTTCAACTTGAGGGTGGTAGCTAGCCAGGCGGGCATTAGAAAAAGCCCTACCATCAAGCCATGGTTTCCTCACGATGTTTTCCTTCACCAAAACCTCGGACTCATTGCAAGAATTCGAACTCACGTCAATCGACGCGAAGTCATACACGTTACCACTGAGCCATCATTGTTACAATACAAATAAACGAGAGTTCTTTGTTGCTACAAAAACTCATTCTTTGGTACCTACACCTAAAATTAAAAAAATAAGTTTTGGACTTAACATAAATTAAAGACATAAGGATTTCTTTCCCTTTTTTATGGACTAAGGAATTTAACAAAAAAAAAAGATTTCTTTCCCTTTTTTTATGGACTAAGGAATTTAACAAAAAAAAAAGATTTCTTTCCCTTTTTTTATGGACTAAGGAATTTAACAAAAAAAAATTTCTATAACAGCTGTATTCTACAGCTTTTTCTATTTTGATTATAAAAATAGAGTACTTACTAGTCTTGTAAAATCACAATAATATTAAGTTATAAAAGGTTTTTAAATAATTAAGTTACAAATCTTTCATAATAATCTTTATCAAATATAATAAAATAACATAGCTGTTTCAAAATTTCTAGTTTAACAGTTTAGTTTTATATTTTATTAGTCTTTGTAATTTGGTCATCTTCAATAATTCACAACGGTTTTGTAAGTCTTTGAGAGACCGATCACGACCGCCGGCGGGAACGGACGTGTTTACGACTGTTCTCTGCCGCCTTTGTGAAGTTTTACGACCGACCGGCCTTGCTGCACACCTGCATCGCACCTGCGCCGCACCTGCGTATCGCCGTCTCGCTCGCACCCATTGTGTCGCGCTACACAACCATAAAACTGCTCTTTTAAGAGCAAATTGTTTCTATTCGACGAAATCCACACTTTAGTGGTCACTTGCCTGATACCTGACGGTGCCAACGAAAGCAAGTGGGTGCGTGACCCAAGCGCCCCCCGGTTGCCTCCTTCAGAGGCAAACGATAGTACTTGGTCGGGCTCAGGAATCTTGGCCCTTGATAGAGTCATAGTCAAGCCCTGAGTGTCTCCTTCCCACCCTTCCGATCCTGCTACACATCCATCCCCGAGTGTCTGTTTGGGCGTAGCTAGGTATTTATACCGGCTGCGTTCTCTGCCTCGGACTTGATAGGGACCTCCACGTAGGGCCCGGTAGGTTCTTCTCCTGCGAGTCATTACACCGTGACCCGCAGGTCCCTTTGCACGGCTCGGGATAGCCGTTTAAATTCACTCGGCGCACCCCCCTGCCTCTCCGGCAGGGAGGTTTAACTTCACCCCCGCCCGCCCAACCGCCACCGCCGGAATGGCACACGTTACTGATTTGGAACGCTTCAAAGCGTTCGCAACGACTTTGCATCCGTCGCTCTGGACGGAGTACAATAGGGCCATCGCGGCCGAGCAACCCGCCGTCGTCATCGCTCAGGGCACCGAGCCCACCAGCGACCCCGCCGCGCCACACGCGATAAACAAGAAGCCCGTCCCGCGCTCCCGCTCGACGGCACCCCGCGCTCACCGTCAGACGCCGTACAAACGGCCATCGTCGCGTTCGCGTTCCCCGGGCGTTCAAGCCACGACCCCAGCGCCCTCTGCGCTACCGATTAAGAATCAATTTTCTTCACTTGTCCCCGAAGCGGAGACACCGTCGCTTGTAGCAACAAACGACAGCTACTCTCCCGCTATCCCAGACCCCGAACCGGAGTCCAACGATATGGACACGGCAATACACACAGACAACGAGGGCTTCACCCTCGTCCAAAAAAACAAGCCCGCCAAACGGGCCTCGCGTTCGCGCCCAGAGTCTCCGGAGACTCAGTCGAGACCCCAAAAAGCGCAGCGAACCGGGCTGGATAGCCACGCCCCCCGCTCCGCAGCGCCCTCAGCGCCTGCCGGTACCTTTGCCGGCAGAAAGGCGCGTCGCCCGCCCCCCGTCACGGTCCAGAACAAATCGGTCTGGACAAAACTCTCAGAGAAACTGAGAGAACTCCGTATCCACTACACCCAGGCCAGTAACACGGCCAACGGTATCCGCGTCCAGGTTTCCACCTCGGACGAACACCGTCAATTTACCAGGTTGCTCCGGGACAGCAACCTCGAATATTTCACGTACTCCCTGGAGGAAGAACGTCAACTCCGGGTTGTAATCCGCCGCATCCCGGTGGAAATCACACCCGAGGAGGTCAAAACTGACCTCTTAGCCAAGGCCTTCCCTGTCCGCGAAGTGCACAGAATGCACGGCGGACAATCCAAAAACAGACCTCTCGACATGGTCTTAGTCATATTGGAACTGACCCCCGAGGGCAGAGCCATTTTTAACGTTAGGAAAGTGTGTGAGCTCTCCGGAATAGCCGTAGAGCCCCCACACAAGAACCGCAGTCCTCCGCAGTGTCACAACTGCCAGCTGTACGGTCATTCGGCACGCAACTGCCATCTCCGTCCCAGGTGCGTTAAGTGCCTCGGGGACCACGCGACGAGCGAGTGCTCGCGCACTCGTGAGTCGGCTACCCCTCCGAGCTGCGTGCTATGCGGCAACGAAGGTCACCCCGCGAACTATCGCGGCTGTCCCCGTGCCCCGCGCCCCACGCGCCCTACGCGACCCATGCGCCCTACGCGACACACCCCTCCTCAGAGGACACGTCCCGCCGTAGGACAACCAAAGCCCCTGCTCACGCCAGAGGCTTTCCCCAGCCTCCCGGGCGCCTCCAGCGCCCCGGTGGCAGCCGCCCCTGCGCCCCGCGCACCCCCTCCGGCCATGCGAGCTCCTCAAGCAGCATGGGTCTCCACTCCCCGCCCTCAGCCTCCTAAGGCTCAGGCCCCCCCGCCCGTCAACACGCGCCGCGGCGTTGACTACATGGTCATGCTCTTCCGCGAGCATGACCCTCAGGAAGTACTGGCGTACGAACAGTGCGTCGCTGAGTACGGTCCCGGCGAATCCATCAGGCGTTTCCCCCTGATGACAGCGACGCTAATGCGCCTGGCCCGTGCCGGGAAATAGATATCGGTTATCAATGGCACGCATTAAGCCTAGAAGCCTCAATATATCTTTTTTTAACGCGCGAAACCTCTTTCCACAACGGGACTTAGTATCCACCTTTCTTAGGGAACGGGAGATAGACGTGTTTCTAGTACAAGAAACACTTCTAAAACCCAGTAGGCGCGACCCTAAGATAGCAAATTACAATATAGTCAGAAATGACCGTGCCACCCTAGGAGGCGGCACGCTCATCTACTACAAACGTTCCCTCTATTGCATGCCAATAGACCCTCCCGCACTTACCAATATGGAAGTGTCCGTCTGTAGAATAGGCATGACTGGCCATCCGTCAATCACGCTTGTCTCTGCATATCTCTCCCCGAATAAAAGACTCCTTCAGTCCGATCTGGAGGCGCTTTTTTCACTCGACCAATCAGTCATAATAGCAGGCGACCTCAATAGCGGTCACACCCTTTTCAACAACCCGCGCAACACCCGTAACGGGGTTATACTAGAACTATTATGCGACGTGCTCGGCTTTGACGTCATAGCACCGCTAGAGCCCACGCACTTCCAAGACAACTGTCAACCGACAGTACTTGACATAGCCCTCCTCAAAGGTGTCTCACTTCGGTTACGACTTATAGAAGTCGTACACGAACTAGACTCCGACCACCGCCCGGTTATCTTACAACTCGGGCAACCGTTCGACCCCAGTCCGCCAAAAGTCAAAATAGTTGACTACGCGATCTTAAATCGCTACTTATCCGATAACGCGACCCCGTCCAGCCTAGCTAGGATCCCCGACGTATTGGAGTCAACCGCAGACGCCGATTTAGCCATCGATTCCCTGGTCGACTACCTCCAAACCGGTGTAAGGGAGGCCTCGAGAGAGGTGCAAGCGGCAAACGAACGCCGTTTTATACTCCCCCCCGGCTTACGAGCGTTAATCACGGAAAAGAACGCCGCGACACGTGCACATGACTCTTATCCGACGAGGGATAACACCCGTAGGTTACGACAACTTCAGAGAGAGGTTAGAACTCGCATCGGAGAGTACAGAGGTCACCAGTGGGATAACCTCTTAGAGGGTCTCAAGCCGTCCCATCTGGCTTACTGGAACCTCGCCCGCTCTCTGAAGTTAGAAGCTTCCGCCCAGATGCCGCCCCTCGAAAGGGGCCCCGATCTCCCACTCGCGTTCGATAGCGACGATAAGGCAGAATGCCTTGCCGCAAGCTTGGAGAGCCAGTGCTCCCCAAACTGTGACAACGTAGACACTGCCCACATCGAAACTATCGAGACCGCCGTTCAGGAACTCACGTTGATTCCCCCCGCGGAAACGTTAACCCCGGTCACGCCAGATGAGGTCTGTTCTATCATTAAAGGCCTTAAGCCTAGGAAATCTCCCGGTCCTGATGGTATCAGGAATGAAGTACTCAAACTTCTTCCTGATCACCTCATAGCTCTTTTGGTCTGCATCTTCAATGCAGCCATAGCCCACTGCTATTTTCCAGCCGTCTGGAAAAAAGCTATAGTTATAGGTATTCGTAAGCCCGGCAAAAAAGCTTCGCTTCCCGAAAGCTATCGCCCGATCAGTCTCCTAAACACCCTAGGGAAACTCTATGAGCGGATCCTTCTGAACCGTCTCAAGGTCGTTATAGACGACAAGAATTTATACCCGCCCGAACAATTCGGTTTTCGCGCCCGTCACTCGTGTACACATCAAGTGCACCGCCTCACGGAGCACATCACGAGTAACTTCGCCAAGAGCAATACTGCTCCCGCCCGCACGCTTGCGGTCTTTTTCGACGTAGCCAAGGCCTTTGATAAGGTCTGGCACGCCGGACTGGTCCACAAGCTATATCAATTAGAAGTCCCGGATAGGTTAGTTCATCTAGTTCACGATTTTCTACGCGACCGCACCTTCCACTACCGAGTGGAAGGAGTACTATCTACCGCCCACCCTATACGCTCAGGCGTCCCGCAAGGTTCCATTCTGGCGCCTTGCCTTTTCAATCTGTACGTCAGCGACCTCCCGAAGCCCCCCGGGGTCGAGGTAGGGCTCTACGCTGACGACACAGTCATATACGCGTCAAACAGACATAGAAAAAATCTCGCCTGCGCAGTCCAACGTGCCGTAACCACTCTCGGGGAGTGGTTTCGAACGTGGCGAATAGCTATTAATCCGGTAAAGAGCGCCGCGATTATGTTCGAACCGCATACATGTAAACTACCACGCACGGTAGGACCCCTCTCATTATTCGGTAGGAATATCCCTTGGGCCACCAAGACTAAATATCTGGGTGTCACCCTCGACTCGAAGCTTAACTTCAACGCACACGTTACTATAGTCCGGAATAGGGCCGTCTGGATCCTTTCCCGCTTGCGGCCCCTGCTCAGTTCGGTAAGCAAAATGTCCTTAAGACATAAGCTTACACTATACAAGATGTGCGTCCGTCCGGTCTTGACATATAGCTGCGCAGCGTTCGCACATATGTCCAAACATAACTTTGTCCGCATGCAAAGAGTCCAAAATCGGTTTCTCCGTCGCCTGCTTGACCCTCCAGCCTTCGTTAGGAACATGGACCTCCACAGGGACATGAGGCTTCCCTCGATAGAAGCCTATGTGAAATATCTCACCAGGAGATACTTCGATAGCGCTTCGAATCACCCCAACCCGCTCGTAAAATCCACCGCGAACTACGTCCCAGACAACTCGATCCCCGTTGCCAAACGTTATAAACGCCGTCCGCGAAATCTCTTTGTCGATCACGACGATGACATCGAGAAAGCTAATAATTTCTACGCGTCCGCTCCCGCGACATATGCGTGCTCGCGCCCACGCCCGCGAAACCACCGTTCCCTCCGCAGGGGACGTACGGTTAACTTCGTTCCCGCACACCCGCCACGACCGCCCTCCTCTGCGGCAACTCAAGCCTAGGTCCGATCCATCGACATGGAGCCCTTGAGCCAAGCAGCCGCTCGCGCGATACAAGTGACTGTACAATCACTAGCTTTCACAGCCATACATGACACTGCATTATACACACATGCACAACACACATAGGTACATAGGTCCTGTAAGGGACCTTTTTTTTTCTTTTTTTGCCTAGTTAGAGTAGACAAAAATTTCAGACCACTAAATACACATACACATGTTCCTTCCCTCCTCCCAGGGGGCAGAAACATGTATATATGTATAGTTAGTTTAGATCGAATTACGGATAGGGAATTAGTCAGATCGCGACTTAATTGCATACGCGCAACAGTCCGAGCCGAGGTCCGGCCACTTTGGCACCCTCGGATGTTGTTGCTTAGCTTTCGTGGCTGAGTGCCCTAAGCGCTCGCCCCCAAGCCCGGTAAAGCTGTAAAAGCCGTAAAGGCTCCAGGGCCCCTCAGGCTAACAGTGTAGTCAGTTCGAAAAAAAAAAAAAAAAAAAAAAAAAAAAGTAAGTCTTTGAAAAGATCTTGACTGGGATTGGGAATTAAGTTATACATCATATGTTATAATTTGGTCATCTACCGTGTGCGGCGTATATAATTAACAATTAATGTGAGTAATATAAATATTTTGACATAAATCCGTGTTTCAATTAATCATGTTAAACAACTACATATTAAGTTTTTGTTACGTAACTAACTGATAAACGATTTACTGATGAAAAACGTAGATCGTTTGCTTTATAAAATTGATTTTAACGCCATCTACTAAACCAATAACGTACTAACACGTTAAGTAGAATATTCAAGACGTAGTTACATTCAACTTTAAGAATGTAAACAATAGATGACACGCGAATAAAATAACGTGTATTTTTTGACGTCCTTCAAATTAGTAATTTAAATCCAAATTTCTCAATATACTTTTACCCTACAACATGTTGGAAAAACAAGATTTTTCATTTTAACTGGCACATTTGTTCAAATTTATTACCCTACTTAAACCTGTATCTGCTTAAAATTGTGTAAACAGTATTGATAATAATGAATTATCTATATATTAACTAATTCTGTATGTCGCGTTGGTATGATTTGTTTTAATTAAAAAAATTACTACTTATAATAAAGTGGGGGTTAAAAGGAAAAATATTACCTACACAAGTAGCTACATCCGAAAAGCCACTTGCTTATTTGTGGCGCCTTTTCTCTCGCGACGATTGGCGGGTGCAGCGTGACGTCATCGCGCCCACGCGTCCTACGTGACGCAAGTCGATCGATGACTACACCCGTCAGCTTCACTCTCATACAAAAGGCGAGTGGTAATATATTGCCATCTCTTTCTAGCCAGTATGAATGCTGCGAAATTTTAACCGTAGGCGTCGCGTAACCGGCGTCGTGACGGTTTGCGTCTCCTATTTGCGGGATCAGAAGCAGTTTTATAGTTTCGTTCTGTTGGTAAATAAAGCTTTTCTGTAAAGACTGCATTTTTATTTATATAATCTAAATATATTAAATAAAACTGTTGCTCTCTCTGTGTATGTATTCCTTTTTTCGAGTCTCCTGGATAACGTTTATTATAAATGACACTGATCATGAACATGACATAAAAAATTGTTTGTGTGTCAGAATTTAAATCAATAACGGCTTGACCGATTTTTATGAAACTTTATAGACAGGAGCATACGTCATTCCATAATCCGAGAGTAAAGAAAGCTTAAAAAAGGTAGTTTTAAACACTTTATATTATGTTGAAAATAATACACGTGAATTAATATTTTTTTATTATTACACATTACCGGAAGACGCAGCGTGGGCAAACCCGCCACAAGGTGGTCCAACGACCTGGTGAAGGTTGCGGGATGCGGGCAGCACAGAAGCGGTCGTTGTGGCGATCTATGGGAGAGGCCTATGTCCAGCAGTGGACGTCTTTCGGCTGAAATGATGATTACACATTTATTCCACTTTTTTTTTTAAGTAAAATTACACCACAAAAATGCGGCATTATGTAATGTGACCGCGTGTGACGTCACATAAATCAAAAATAAAAATGAAAATGTGCAAGTTGACTTTAGTAAAATTTCAGTTATGAAATTTCTTCAGCACATATAATTTTTAAACAACTATTTCAACGCTTAGTAATAATTCTAGAGTAATTTATCACAACACTAGCTGCACCCGCGGCTCGGCTCGCGTGGAATACAGAATGCTGTCGGTCGAGCGCACGTCCCAAAAATGCTTATTGTAGGTGATCCTTAGATGATAAAAAAATGCTATTGCAGACTTTTTGAAGTGAAACTTCTTATGCTACTTCCAACGCGTTAAACGTTAAACGTTTAACGCACATTATCGATCTCTCCTCTTTGTGTGAGCCAGAGCGAGAGAGCAATATATTATCGGTCTCTCCTCTTTGTGTGAGGCAGAGCGAGAGAGTAAATGTCGATGTGTATGTATATTGCACACTGCTTAAATAAAATAGAAAATGTATTTTAAAATGAAGTTTCACTTTTATCGTGTGTGAATCGCACACACACCTTTTTTTGAAGTGAAGCTTCTTATGTGACTTCCAACGCGTTAAACGTTAAACGTTTAACGCACATTATCGGTCTCTCCTCTTTGTGTGAGCCAGAGCGAGAGAGTAAAATTATAAATAAATGTATAATAAATGTATATTGCACACTGCTTAAGTAAAATAGAAAATTTATTTTAAAATGAAGTTTCACTTCTATCGTGTGTGAATTGCACACACACCTTTTTTATACTAGGTCGACAAATTGACAGTATTTTTCCTGATGGTAAGCACAGTACAATCCAAACACAACGGCGACCACCGAGAGATCGAAATCCATCGGCGGTCGCCCATGTAATGCCGGCCAGGATAAATATCTCTTCACGTTACGCTTGAAAGACTAGATGTCATAAGAAGTAGGGAACACATAGGCCGGGATATGGTTTCACGGTACGCCAATGTTAAGGCAAGGAGAACGTCTTTTGTAGGTCTTTTTAAGATCTACAATTATAGTCTCCCTGCCAGCTAAATGGTTGTTATTGGATATGTAAAAAAATCATGGTAATAGTATATATAATGAACTTAAAAGGAAAACTATCAGAGTTAAGTAGGCTTTAGAAATTAACGAGTAATAGTCAATCAACTTATAAAATTTAATTAGAGAAGTAATTTCGTACAAATTTCATTGAAAATTACTTAAAGACTCCTAAACGATAAATGATTAATGTTACACTGGACCGATAGCCGCGCCGCCGCCCCGGCCGGCCGGGACACGGTCAAATATTTATAGTATATTTTTGTATGAAGTAATGCATGCTACACCGGACCGGGGTCGAGCCAGATCCCTCCACCGTTACTCCTTATAACATTAGCTATCTGCTAGTGGAAGTCCCATCAAAATTGATCCAACCGATTCGGAAATTACCCGGAACAAACAGATACACAGGCAGACAGACAGTTTTTTTTATAGTTGCATTTAGTAAAAAGCTGTTATTTTCACATTATAAACAGACAGTTCAAATATGTTTATTTGTATAGATTTACAAGTAGAGTTGTATCTATATTTAGAAAAAAAATGACAGCAATTTTAACTAAGTAATAAATTGTTTAGATTAGATATTTTCTATCAATATCTGATATTTTTCATGTCTTTTGTTTGTTTGTTGTAGGTTGTTTGAATTGGTCTTTTTAAACCTTCAAGTTCCTATTAACATCAATATTTTACAATAATGAAAAAAAAATGTTTTCTATTAACAAATCGAATTTTTCATTTAATTTGATGTTAGGCGTATTTTAAAACCTGTGGGTCTTGACCTCCAGGGGTGACGAGTCTTACTCGAGGCGGTCGCGGCTGCAATTTAGGTAAAAAATTGTAAGTTACTATAATATAAATTCTAACATTTTTTTATTAATTTTTCGATCCAGGTTGTCGTTTTGGGAAGTAAATAATCGAATAATTGTCGATTTGAAGCCCATTTATTTTCTTTGCTTTTATGTTTACCATTAAAGAGAACATTAATTTACGTACGCCTGAAGTGGCGAATAGCACTAATGATATTAAAGTTCCGCTGGCCACCTCTGCAAATTCTTCTTTTCTCTTTACTCAGAATACCAAATCGCTTACAAATTAAATCCTATTTTAAGCATGCCGTCAGCTGCTAAAACAGACATACGTCATTTGTTAAATCACTGACACGGTTTTATTATATACCTAGAGGGTCACCTGAATTTTATACTTTTACTAGCGACCCGCCCCGGCTTCGCACGGGTGCAATGCTGATACTAAATATACCTACTACAGAATGTCCTTAAACAACGTTTACTGCTTGTTTGTCAATAGAGAATACAAACATGTTTTGTTTAGAGGTTACTCTTGAAAGAGCGACACATAATTGACCATGGTATATAAGACCAGTACCGCCGCACCGCTATGTCCCTGCATTTTAAATCTGTAATATCTTCGGAATATTCATTTAAATTACATGCTGTAAAGGTCTATATTGATCTATATTGGATCAATTGATGGACAATGTATTTAAGGTACTTAATTGGATAAGGATAAATGTTGTATTGCTTAAAATCACTTCGTAAATAAGCTATTTTTTCCCGTAAAATGTAAAGGATAAAAAATGGTTATTGTGGGTTATCCTTAAGAGATAGAGATATACCATCGCTGACTTTTTTGTTGACCTTCTTAAGATGTACAATACTGTAGTACATTATTTAGATTTATCTCGTGGGGTCCAGCCAGTGTTTGCAATGTAAGCGCAAAAAATGTGTTTATTTACGACATCACATTTGAAACCTCTAAATTTATCAGTGTTTCTCTACAATATTATGCATATATTATACATATAAACCCTTCTCTTCAATCACTCTATCTATTAAAAAAACGCTTCAAAATCCGTTGCGTAGTTTTAAAGATTTAAGCATACATAGGGACAGATAGAGCGACGCGACTTTGTTTTATACTATGTAATGATAATAATTGAAGTACGTTGAAAAGCATTGACATAGAAATTTCTACGCATAATACCATTGACGTCACCGGTTTGGCAAATAACATGAACTTATGTAACGAAGAAGATATAAAATGGATGTTGGATAACTATTTATTTTTTGGCTTGATATCGTCTGACCTCGGTCTAGCCACTCCGGCGCCTGGCTGGCTGTCTGGGAGGTCCTTGCTGCGTCAACCGCCGAGATAAATACAGCGTTATGGCGCAAAGGTTGGACGTCATTCGATATGTCCCATTCATGGAAAATCTGGGGTGTATTGATTTTTTATTTATCTATATTAAGAAATATGTAGCCCTGTCTGTACATGGAGTTTTTTCTAGAACTCTATGGGGAAGGTGGTTCAAGGTCGGCAACGCGCTAGTGATACCTATGGTGTTTGTTACAAGTGTCCATAGGCTACGTTAGCCGCTTATCATCAGGTGGATCATAAGCTAGTTTACCAAATTTATTGTATTAAAAAAGTGTCTTACCTTCTATTCTATACATATTATAAAACTCAATGTCTCTGTATCTGTCTGTCCGTTTATGTCGTTTTCACGCGAAAACCTCTGATCCGATTTATATGTTTTTTTTTTTAATTTTTAGCTATGTTATCTGACTAGGTTATAGAATACATTTTGTTAGATAAAGTAACATACGAAATAAGCAGTGACTATAATGGTGAATCAATTCGGAATAAAGACACTTTTGGGACTTATGCTCAATAATGTACAAAACGAAATATGAATTACGCATATTTTGAGTTAAAAAAAAAAACTATACAAAAAACATTTTCAGTTTTTCCAACATTTGGAGAGAGGTAGGGTGCAGAGAAATTTCTTTGGAGATTTCTCTCTACTTAGGGCAGTCTGGTTAGTGGAACACCTCCACCATACAGAAAATCGCAGCCAAATGACCTAGTGCTGTGTTCCTACGGTGAGTAGGGTTTCCAGAGCTCCTTGGAGTCCCTACTCCCTATTCAATTTTGGCAATGCGTTAGTGATACTTATGGTATTACAAGCATCCATAGGCTACGGTAGCCGCTTACCTTCAGGCGGGTCATACACATGCTTGCCACCTTTGCAGCATAAGCATAAAGCATTTTTAATTAAATTTAAAACATATGATTCTTGTTTGTCTCCTGTGCGTCCCTAAACTATTCATCCGATTTTGATGAAACTTTGAATTGTTAAGTGCACAGCCATGAAGGTCTTTAAATTAATACAATATTTTTACAACAGGTGGCGCACGAGTCAGTTTATTTTGAAGACAGCGGTAATGAAATCTCGTGCGAAATATCGATATCTTCTGTATCCTACACACATATTATAAAACTCAATGTCTATCTGTCTGTCCGTCCGCGTATGTTCTTTTCACGCGAAAACCAATTATCCGATTTACCTGTTTTTTATTTTATTCTTAGCTATGTTATTTAGCCAGGTTATAGGATATATTATAGATAAAATAACATATGAAATAAGCAGAGACGATAATGGTTAATCAATTTGGAAAAAAGACGCATTTGGACCGCTTAAATGGCTTATATACGCTGAGTAAACTATACGAGATATATCAAATTAATGTACTAAATTATTGTATTGTATTCTACATTCTACAAAAAGTCTGCGATAGATAGTCATAACTTCTAGGGATAACTCACAATAAGTATTTTTGTGTTTTGTCTTTTGGGTCGAGGGTAGCACGATTCGCGCGTGCGCTCGACCGACGGCATTCTGTAATTCACGAGCGGAGCCGCGAACACAGCTAGTATAAAATATAAAACAAAGATACAGTTTAAAATTTACTTATTCTATTAAATTATCCAGTCGGTATACTATACAGTATACTATACGGTATACAGTATTCTATTTTTAGCGTTATTTGTATACTGCTTACATAATTAACACAACGCCCGCCATAAGTTAAGGAAGCTGGGTCGATCATTGTTTATTTTCTTGCTTAGTCTTTAGTTTAGTTTATTATTATTGGAGCTATGATTACTCAGTGGTAGCGTGTACGGACACAGCGTCTATCGAAAGCCTTACAATGAGCCTGAGCCTTCGGTGAAAGAAAACATCGTGAGGAAAACATAGCATGGTAGTAGGGCTTTTTCTAATACATGCCTGTCTAACTACTACCCTCAAGTTGAAAAATCTGTCACCGAACATCTATAGTTAGTTGTCTTTTGGTACCTTCACTTGCGAGCCAGTTCCAGCTCTAGGCTTAGCATGTTACCGTCGTAGGAATCATTGTCACTTAATATTAGGTGGAATTGTGACCAAACGCGAAACATAATGATTAAAATTCTGTCATTTAACGTACTAAGATATATTTTTTTCGAATAATTTATTTAGTATCTAATAATTAGAAAAAAATATTAAGAATACCTAGATGGCTACCACCCTCAAGTATAGGGTGTGTTCCGACAGCTGCATTTGAGAGCCAGTCCCTCCTCTAGGCTTAATGTGTCACGATCTTAGTCTACATCGTCACTTAACAACAGATGAGATTGTACCCTGATTGTACCCGGATTAATAAATATTTAGCGATAATAGCTTAGTTGCAGCGAGTTCCAAAACCGCGTCGTACAACGTACATAGGTTCGAAGTCAGTACACCAGAGGTTTCGGTGGAAGAAAACATCTGTAAATGTGTTCCGGCAGCTGTACTTCACAATGAAAGAACTCCCTTTTAGTCTCAGCGTGTTACCGTATTAGGTCATATCGTTCTTTAACATGAAGTGAGATTGTGACAAAAAACGATAACCGATAAATCTTTACAAGTATAGAGAAATGATTTTCTATGATTGGTATTTGATAAATGAACATTTACCTGAATGGATTTAAGGAATTAAAGATAGGAATTTAAGAAGAAGATATTAAAGAAATACAACAAAGTTTACGGCGCGCCCGATAATAAGTACCGTAGCGCATGGACACTTTTAACAACAGAGGTAACAACTAGTGCGAAGCCAATATTGAATCAGCATTCCGCAAGGAGCTTTGAAAACCCCACAAGGTTATTTGGCTGCGATTTTTTATAAGGTGGATGTATTCCACCAGTTTGACTGCCCCAACTAGAGAAAAATCTTCAAAGCGATTTCGCTGTGCCCTACCTCTCACATTTAAAAGCGAAAATAAAGTACACGATAGCGGTCAAGTGAGAATTATTATGTACTAATTTACCCGTGGGTCCGCTCGCGCTTATTACATAATGCCGTCGGTCGAGCGCACGCGCGAATCATGCTGCCTCCGCTCAAAAGGCGGAAGACAAAAAATAAATGCTTATTGTAGGTGATCCTTAAAAGATAGATATATGCTATCGCTGATTTTTTTGTACATCTTTTTAAGATCTATAATTATGTAGTGTATTAATTTGATATATCTCGGATGGTTTTCTCAGCGTAAACCATTTAAGCGCCCCAAGAGCGTCTTTTTCCGCATTTATTGACCATTATCGTTACTGCTTATTTTGTATGATACTTTATCTAACAAAAATATTCTATAATTTGGCCAGATAATATAGCTATGAATTAAAATAAAAAACATGTAAATCGGATAAGTGGTTTTCGCGTGAAAAGAACATAAATGGACAGACAGATAGAGAGACGTTGAGCATAGTAATAGATACACCAGGCGTTGAGTTTTTTATATCATCACTGGCATAGAGAAAAAAAATTAAGGTAAAGTATCGGCACGGTACCTGATGGTAAGCGAAATCCATCGGCGGTCGCCGCTGCATGCCTCCCGGCAACTAGATATACACTGGCTGGTTTTGAATCAAGTCAAACCAAAAGCAAGTTACTGTGACGAGTTTAAAATCACGCGCATAGTGGTTACAACCCAGTCGGATATAGGATCCCACCAACTGGATTACACCATTACTGGATACATCGACTGATCCCAAAACCCTACACGCCTAAGCGTGCCGCATGGCTCGTCATCGACAGGGAGTTCATCCTTATGCCTTAGAACCTAAATAGTCTCGGATAGTCCGGTTACAGTGGACTTTCGTTTCGCGACCGCCTGGATGTAAAATGAACTTCCAGCTGAGGGTTTTCCAGGGGACTACAGTATCAGGTTCTTCAAATGGAGAGTGAGGAGGTTTTTAAAATGTCGGCAACGCGCAAATAATAATGATTCTGGTTTTTCAAGCGTCCATCAAGCGGATCGCATGCTGGTTTGCCACCATTGTGATGTAAAAAAATCCCAGCTAATAAAATTGAGAAACACAAACAGTCATGTTTAAATAAGCTATTATTATTTTTGAAAGCTAAAAAGTGGTATATGTGTAATTTGTATAGGTTTGGATCCACACTTACAAGCAAGTACGTAACCAAATAAAAGTGAAGTTCCTAAAAAACAATCTGATCATTCATCTAAACGTTGACATAAACATAAAATTGAATCGTAGCCGTTCTGTAGCTAATCTACGGCGTAGCACGTAGCACCTCCCGCTACGCTAGTAAAAATAAAAACTGCACAGATAACATTGCTGGCCAGTATAATAATTCAACCTTTTTAGAGATATAAAAGTAATATGTCTTACAGATTAAAAATAAAATTATGTAAATTTTATTTATTTCAAAATAAACAACCTGCAAACTCTGGATTCGCACTTTTTTATCATGAAAGTGTTTAATTTTTTTTTTATACTATTTAGTGTATATGCCTCTTAATTTAAAATTACAAACTATGTATGTAAGTGATCCTATTTTTAGTACTTAATATTATTTGTTCTTGTACGTATATATTATATATGTGTATTATATTGTTGGAAGTTAGTTAGTCTTATTAATTCCTTATAATATTATAATCTGTACAACTTTTGGACCTTCTGGTAGCATAATCGCAAGCAAATCACTCATATAAACTGCGCGTAGGTGTATTTTGGCGGGTAGTTAGTACGCATGCGCGTTCCACGGCCGTCCGCAGTCCTGCCACCTGCCACCATTCTTCAGTTGCACACAGACATCCGCGGCACGGTGACGTTACGACCCCGCGGGCGCTAACACGGCCGTATTGGCAACAAAAACGTTTAAAAAACCATTTTAAAACCGAAATAAACGTGCAAAACGTTACAATCGACCATGAAAAGTCGTTTTTAATCGATTACAAGGATGAAAATTCATCTATAGGAACGCAAAACGGTAAACAAATAGGGGCAGTGCGATAGCGAATTTTGTGAATGAATTTTAAGATGGTGGACGGTTGTTGTATTAGGGCGACGTCGTGTGACTTTATGGTCATTTATGGTGGCCGTTGGTTGTCCGTGGGGTTTGTTGGTGTGATGGGGAGCGGGCGTGGTGTGCGCGCGGAGTGACCGGCGCGTGTGTGCGTGCGATCGAAGCGGATGAATGACTGTGACGTAGACAACGGTGGTACACACGGCTGTCTCCAATACAGGCACACACGGCCCCTTTGTCAAGTATTATTTTTAGACGCTTATCCCTCTCGAGTTATATATACAATATTTACGTCGATAATTGCGAGAATATATACCTGAAGGAGCTAATGGGTTCTTTGATTTCTATTGATGGATGTACTTTGAACCTATTTGCAGTTCATTTTTCTTCTCTCGCAATGTTTTTACTTATTCGAGGTAGGGCTTCATAACATATTTTTAGGCGAGACATATTTTTACGAGATGTATAAATATATATACTTGCTTGTATTCATATCTTTAAAGATTGAGTTTTCAAACACTATAATTATGTAATTATTTATTTGTAACTATGGACCTACATACAAATGTGAAATATATAACATGTAAATGCGAATAACTTCGAAATTAAAGGAACTCTGACACAAAAATACATCAACTTTTAAGAACCAATTTTTTAAAAATGTTGCCTCTACATGCAATCGTATAACCGGCAATCCAAATTTTATATTTCTTGCTCCAGTAGATCCTGATTTAGAGTCAATTAAAACTTGATCTTTTAATAGCTTGCTGGCGAAGAGATAATTTTAGGCGTCTCTTTAGTCTTCAATTCAAGGTAGCTGAAACTGAGTTAAGTATGTTATGTTAATTGTGATACCTAATAGATCTTCATTCGTAGGTATCTGAATAAAAAATGATAGAAGAACTAATGGAACACTTCGTGGCGTAGTAGTTGCAAGAGGACGACTTCAGATAATTTATTAGTTCCTATAGAGGTTGCAGATTTTTATATGATAGACATTATTATTTTTACTTTTATGTTCTTTTTAGGTATCTGTCTGTCTATATCAGCTGTTTACTTACTGTAATACTAGCTATGTATAGCTTGTTATCAAATAGCATTAGATTATTCCTCATTATCTCCAGGGTGTGGAATTTTGTTTTTAAAATTGGTATGCTTTTTTTGAACTGACTATACTGTTATCCTTAGGGGCCCTGGAGCCTTTACGGCTTTTATAGCTTTACCGGGCTTGGATATATTGGTACGCCCGATTTTAATTAATTCATCAAATATTCATAAACAATTCTAAGTAGGTAAAAAATGCAGTACACTCTTCTTTTTATCCTGCTAATATCTATTATTGTCTTTAAATTTATTCATCCTTTCTAATTCGTGAATCCAGGTCCATTTAAATTTTCCCACGGTCAAAGTTTTGATACTTGAATCCAGATAAGTAACTCTTAATCAGTTATATCTTTGTCCTCTGCATTAGCATTATTTTTTGTAATTTTTTCTAGACTCTTAATTTCCACGCGTCTAAGTTAACAAGGCATACTTTAAAACGGTTTTTGGTCATACTCTTACAGAAATTTTTATAGTACAGTCACTGCATCGATCCGCGCAGATTTGAATCCTGCAATGGTACTGAAATTTCGTTGAAGAAAAACCTTGTGATGAAATCATTGTATGGTTGTAGGGTATTCTCTAATGCAGGGCTGGTTTCAATACTCAAATTTCAAAATCTGTCGCCAAGTATATATAGGTGTATTACGATAGACCCTGCACTTGAGAGCAAGTCTCCTCTAGGTTTAATATGTATGCCATCTTAGGCCACAACTTCACAACAATTAATTAAGATTGTGTTGAAACCTATCAAATATGAAAAAATAAAACAGTGTTTCATAAAAATATAGTTCAAAAACGTTAAAGTAGATATTGAAGTTAAAATAAAATAAACTTTGTACAATTTAGGTCGCGGTGAAGATTCTGTGAACGTGTAAACTGCGGTCGGTACGGAAAACTTGTACGGAATAGTTGAGAAGAAGTAATAAACTCTTTTGTTTTTTAAATTAGTACTACTAACTAGGACTGCTTGAAGTATAATTATCTGTAGAATTTCTGAAATATTTTAGAAACTATACATTATATGACAAAAGCAATATTATTTTTTCGTTTTTTGATATGCGCACCCTCTATATCTTTGATAAATGAAAACTCATACTCAAATATGAAATTTTATTTTTCTAGCTTTATTGCAACCAGTTCCGACCGAGGACAAAATTTTGTCCTTATATTTTTTTCTATTAAAAAAATACAATAAATGGAGTAATTAAAAAATGAAAATAGACAAATATTTAATATTATTTTATGTAAATAACAACAATGAGCCAAGGGAACTTCTCTTTAGGTTTTTTTACAGTAAGGATAGAAAATTCTATGTTCCTGGACACAGCACAGCAGGAATTGTTTTAGCTCTTCTTCAGCATTGATAAGTCCATGAAAATCTTGCAATAATTTGACAGCCCTTTCAGCAGTCTCATTTACAACCTTCAAACGACTTATTATTTCTTTACCTTCCAGAAAAGCAGCATTATCATACCGAGAAGACACATCTTCCTGAAGAAAACTGCCGTCGATCTGTAGTCGAGATAGAAATTATTTGCTCTTCTCCTACACAAAATCATGCAGCGTTTTATCTAAAACAAAAGACGAGTTTATTAATTTATAATTTTTATTAATTTATAAAACCACAAAAAATAAGTTTCGCTCACCAAACAACGTTTAGAACATTTCTTCTTCTATGGGATATCGTTTGCCAAAATCCGGGATTTGTCCCTGTTTAAGTTGAGAATTATTTTCATTTTAATTTGGTTATCAACTTTATTGTCAAAAAGTGATAAAATTATTGTCTCTTCATAAAACCATAGATGACGGCTAAACTTGTTAAGCAGCTTTAAAAACTGTTCTATTTTTAACGCCTTCAAGAAGCACAAATCTTGGTTAGATGTTTTAATCGCCACTGTGCATTCGAGCCAAGGTTTTTGCACACAATGTGTTTGTTACACACAACAAATAAGCAAACATCTTATAGAGCCTTTTTGTCTTTTGCAATCATTCTAAATTGAGACTGAAACAAACGTATTTTTAAAAAGTAAATCGCAATCGCCATCAGTCGTGCCTGATGTATAGCTCCAAGGGTCTTGATTTTTATTTTCTTCTCTGAATCTTATTCTAAAACACTATGCATTGTTCGACCAATTCACGAGCTTTGTCCGGTTCTGCTTAAAAGCTTTAACAAATATGTAATGGTTTTCTCAGTAACATGTTCTTTTACGAAATCAAGGCATAGTGTCATTTGAATCGATCTTCTTCCAATTGTCTCTGACCTTTTTGAAGATCGGAATATATGGGCTGTTACACTTACCTTAGTTTCGAAAACAGTTCTTTCCAAGCAGCATCTCTAATCTAATCTAATCTCTAATGGAATCTAATGGAAACTAAATAAATAGAATTATTAGTAAATAAAAGTTAATTACTGAAGAAAACTAAGCACCATTAAGGAATGAGGATGCAAAACGTATTAATGAATATAAATGAAGCCAAAGATTGCAGATGTTTGAATAGATACACTCACAAAGAATTTCGTCAGGATAATAATGTCAGTTATGACAATTATGATAAGCATACATGAAAAGATTGATGAATGTTGAAGAAGCGAATGATTTATGTCAGGATCGTAGCAAGTTGAAGGACGTTGTCTCTGCCCACCCCGTTGGGAAACAGGTGTGATTTATGTATGTATGTAATAATGTCAGTTAATAGCAGACTTAGAGTATTGCATTTTTCCTAAAGTTAACTTTAAAAGAATCAGCTTTATGCGAATTCTCACCACTTCTATCTGATCAAAAAGGTTTTAAGGTCAAATTAGTTAATAGTAAAAATAACTCAGATCAAATTTTTCTCACAAGTCACTTACAAGACTAACGCTTATTTTTCAGAAGTGAAATTTAGGGCCACGAATTGTGACGTAGAGTTGTTGTTGATATTTCGTTTAATAGTTGACCAGAAACAGTTTTGTAAATCATCATAGATAAAAAAACTTACAGTAATTTTTTTTACTAAAATAGTGAAAAACATTGCAAAAAAAAATATTTATAAAAGATAATTAATATTGAGATTTAATAAGTGTATTTTGTTAAGTTGAAAAAGATTAGTGGAAGTGAAAGGACATTATTAATTCTAAATTAAATCTGACCAATTGCGTGTCAGTATTCGAAATGTATGGAAAAACACAACGCGCTCAGGACCCACTATGACTGGACCCTCGAGGAGTTCACAAGCTGCCAGAAGAATATGATATAGGTAATATACTATATTTGATATTTAATATAAGTATAAATTTATATTAGTGATATATATTACTATTACAAGCATATTTTTTGTTTAACAAGGAAATAACAGTATCGACTGACGGTGAAAGTAAACATCGTAAGAAAACTTACACACTGAAGAAATATTCTGGCAGTGTAGTACGAGCAATGAATTTTGTTAGTTAGAGCTTTTTTTGAAGTCTGTTCCTTCATCCGAAAAATGACTTTATCGGCAATATTATATTTAAAAGTTGGGAAGAGACTGATACAGATTTAGCTGTCTAACATAAGATATTAGAATCCATAAGACCCCATGGTATATTCTGTAATACTGCCGTGCAATCACTAAACCGTCTGGTTGCGCCGCTTTCATATCGTTTTGAATTTACCGCGATATTGTGGCCAGTTCGCGAGTCATTCCACCCCCGCTTATTTTTCCCCTTCCTTGGCACATACATGCAGGACGAACGATTTCGTCGCCGCGCCGCTACTGAGTCAACGGTTTTCTCTCGTCTGTATCGGTAACAAGAATCACTCGCTGCGGACAGTACGTGCCGCCATTATCGTGTCGTATAATTGTTTGTGTTGAATTTAAATCTAAACTAGTGCCAGTGTTAACAGAGTGTCGACATAGAACAATTTGTGTCTACGTCGAAGACGGCTAGCCAGGTGAAACAGCAGATGCCACAAGGTATGTGCCAAAATCCCTTTTTCCAAATATAAGGTCCATAGCCCTTCACACCGATCCGGAAACATATTCGTCTCGCTGATCACAATATTTTGGTAGAAACACATCCGCAAAATACAGTCCACTCAATAGAAATTAGTACCCGTCATCGCATCTGCGTCACCACTGTCGTAAGAGAAAAAACACAGTTTCTAGGAAAACGCAAAAAATGTATAAAATGATGGATTTTGTCATCAATTGTTCGGTTGTACAAAACCAGGTGAATATAGATAATTACCATAAAAACATTTAGCATATTGATAGAAAAATAATTGAAATAATAATACATATGTATTTCGTTTTTTAAGCCTTAAATATCAAGGTAATTTAAGAGATGGATTAATTTGGTCAATAATAAAAAAAGCGGTTTTTTATAATTGAAGAGTATGTGTGATTAATAAATAGTTTTCATCAAATCTGTAAAGAAAAAATCTATGCCTAGTGGTGCTATTAATAGCGTAATTATGTATAAATTATCTTAATATAATAAATGAGGAAGAAAGGGTCAATTGCAACAGATATTTTCTTGAATACATATTTAATTGCAGCAATTTCAAACCTTACTGCATTGTAACACATGACTTTATAATTAAAAAGCAGTAGTATGTTCTGTCATATACTGCCTTTAGTCTGTATTGTTCTATGAATTTGGGAGTAGGAATAGAGTGTATATATAAACTAAAAAATATGTCTTGATATTCAAGAAATCAAATGTGTTATTTTAATTAAATAATGATTCGCTTAAACATTAGTCTACACAATCAGAAGAGTTCTATATAGTATTTTAATGTAAATCAGTTTCAATTCAGTTCAAATTCATATTTAAATACCTGATATATTTATAATCTATACATTTACTTCAACTTTTACGGTATTCTTTAAAATCGGTTAAGACTGAATAAAAAAAAGGTTTTTTTGCGATATAAGTATAAGTATTATTGAAAATTCTTATAGCCTATTAGTTGAGCAAGACATAAGCTTCCTGTGCTAAAATTTTATAAGAATCGATCAAGCTGTTTTTGAGTTAAATACAAATAAAAACACAGACAGACAGACAAAAACTGATCTAAAAGCATATTCCTGATCAGTGTCCTTTATATAGTATGCCCATCAGGAAATTTGGGAAAATATTACAGACATAACTACACATTTATTAATATAAATAAACTAATGGAAACCAGAAGAAAGAACAGTTACGCATTTGTTTGACAAAAATTAAATCCAATCTAATCCAATTACATTTCAAGTTATTTGAGTTTTCGGGTGGATCTTAAGCTGTCGTGTTGTAGATTTTATTTTCATTCCTTAACTTACGTCCTTTGACCCTTTATTATGTAATATTGGTGGTGTTTTGTGTGATATAGTTTGGTTAATGTGCATACGTGAAGTGGATTATAAATATAAACTGGAAAAATGCATTTTGAGTTGCCACAAAAACTCCCTAGATACTTCTAACAAGGGAACCACCACCTTGTTAGACCCGACTTTGAAGATTAGAAAATACTACGACGGCTTAAAAACATTGACACTGGCAAATGCTTCTGCGCCGTCAAAACAAGAAGAAAAGGATAATATGTTTTGTAATTTTCAACAGTATATTCATAGATATGTTTCTACTAAACGGTACATAAAAGAATTATTATAGATAATCATAGATAGGAGTACACTTATTATCTATTTAGGTCAATTGTACATGCGATGGGAATAGTATGCAGTAATTTAATATAGTTTGGTGTCTAAAGTGTATGATTATACCTAATGATGAAGTAAAAAGATACCCATTGCTTTTTTATGCATACATGCATTTGGGGCGCATAAATGCCTTGCGCTGAGTAAAGCATTCGAGATATATCAAATTAATATTCTACGTAATTGTAGTTCATAAAAAGACCTACAAAAAAGTTTACGTTAGCATATATATGTCTATCTTCTAAGGATCACCCACAATAAGCCGTTTTGACTCAGTCTTTTCACGAGTTTCACGTGCGCTCGACCGATGGCATCCTGTAGTCCATGCCGCGGGCACAGCTAGTTGTAAATAAAACATAATTATTAATTCGTAATATAAATAATATAAACATGTAAGTGTCCCACTGCTTGGGAAAGACCTCTTCCCAAGGGAACGTACGGGTGTCACCACACCAGCCCACGACGTATTGGCGATTTCAAACACCGAGAAAGTTCAGTTCTATATTTTTTGTATATATGTCCTATGTTCTTTATTATAGTTCTATATTTTTCCCACATTTAATAGCACTTCAAGAACATTTCTCAAGCGTTCAGATTTTCTAGAGGTTTCACTTCAAACACGTGTGGACTACTGCACACAACATTATTTTTGTATTGTACTGTGTTCATAATAACATCAGAAAAAAAAGTGACGGTCACTTTGCCGTGCGTTCAATCGTGACGTTTCACTTTATCTGAGTTAGCTCTTTCGAAAGTTAGAAGCTTCGCTCCAGTAGCACATTTATTTAACCGAACTTTATCGCGTAAAATACAGTCAAAGAAGTAAAGAACGACTACGATAAAAAATAAATGAAACAATGACCAATCAAGTTTCCGCAGAAGCCTCCTCTAACGGATATTTTCAATTTTTTTTTATTAGAATTCAATTTGGTTACGTGTTTTGTATTTTAATTTCAAATATTTTATAACAAATTTATATAAAAACTTGTGTATATTTAGACAAAAATTACAAAATGGCGGCAACATTTTTGTAAAATATATAGCATTGGCGAACACTTGGAAATAGTTACTCTAATAATTTATATTTAACAAAAAAATACACTAAGCATTGAGTTAAGATGTACAAATATTAGAGATTGATTATATAATATGTCTTTTATATTTTAAACTAATACTAAATTAATTCAAAAATAATTAAAGAGTGCGGACCAAATGTCTGAGAAAAAAAAATGTTTTTTTTTTTTAATGTTTGATATTCTGAATGACTTTTTTTAATATATCTGACCGTCGCCATCACTAAGTACATTATATGAATAATACAAAATTCGAAAACAATGAGTTTCACCGAATCTACTCTGTTATTTCCTTTATTATTCAGCTCGGTCCAATTTCACGAAGTTCTTGTCGGCGCGCGGCCTCATTTGGAACTTTGGCAACAACCCACGCGCTCGCCGCAACAAATAAATCGTCCAAATAATAATTTCGCATTCGCCTGAAGTGGTTAACTGATGGTTTCGATTTGAAAACTTACATATTATTTTTATATGCAGTAGTTCGGCTAAACGACTGCGCAGTAATTGATAGAAAATAGGATGCTTTCTAAAAACGATGGTGAGTACCGGTATCAGACTCCGTCGGAAGTCGTTCCATCTTACCGTTCTGCAGAAGTACCTCTTCACGTCTCGTTTAAATAAATCGATATTTTGAACTCAGCAACCTTGAACTTTGAAACTCTATTCTCTATATACTCTACGTTTACTATATACAATAATAAATTTGTTTGTTTAAACACGCTAATCTCCGAAACTACCAGTCGGATTTTTGTTTATAATAGCCAGATTCACGAGGAATAGTGTATAGGCTATCTAGCATGAGGCTATAATAGCTCTCAGCTAGTCTTAAATATTGATTTTTGTTAAGTAAGTCGGAATAAATAGCGTACACTAACTGCTTTATACGCGTGGGCTGGCGTAATGGTTAGTGATACTTAAATACAATGTTCTACAAAAATATTGCTCTTTAGTGCATCTAAAAAAAGCGGTACCATATTCCTATCTCTTATACATAAGCCACGATAAGCTATTTTGTGGCAAAATTTTATTTAAAATTGAAAAGTGATATATGAGCATTATTATTAGGCATGGCATATTAATAATCCTTATGAACGAAACTTACTTCTACATCAAGTCAATTTTATGTAGATAAAAATTTTCCTTTATAGCATATTATTTGGAAAAATAGTTTGGGAGATAATGTTAAATTAAAATAATTCAACAATCGGTTGGTGTCTATGACTATAGGTGTAGTGGCGCGAACGAGCCCTGTGAATTGCGAGTCGTGGCGCATAATCCTGGCCGCCCGATAAAAATATTGTCTATACTGAAATATTATACATCAATCAGAGATTTCTTTTAAATTATACGCGAGTGTAGCCGGGGGACACAGCTAGTTTACATATAAAAACTAAATGAAAGAAATTTAACAGAAAAATTGAAATCCATTTTCGATATAAAGATTAAACTTCTATATCTTATAATTTTAGCTTATACTAGGTGGCCCGGCAGACTTCATTCTTTCCATCCGAATAGTCAATATCTTGACTAGAGTGCCACACATCCCGTCTTTTCCTGATAACTTTTCTATTACCATAATCAAAACTGAAAAGAATTTGGCGTAATCATCCTTTGAATCCCAAGTTACCCTATTAAGTTCATACAAAAATCCGATAGCAAAAATGATGTTCAGTTTTCCCCGAATTCCAAATAATTTCTGTGAAATTTTAAATTTTTCTTACCATAAAAACTAAAATTGGACAATTATGAATATTTTAAAACTAAAAATAACCAATTCGATCCAGCCGTTCTTAAGATATGCTCTTACCAAAGAACAGCGTATCCTCTATTTATATACTATCTGACGACAGAAGAACGCGTAGTGCTTTTAAAAATTGTAGTTTCTTAAAACTTTAATAACTTTTTATTGATTGAAGATATCGTTTTTAAAGAGTTTTTTTAACAAGAACCAGGTATCTGAGTAGTTCTTCTTCTTATTAATTATGGCTCGGCACCATTCGTGCATTAGGCCAGTGTCAAGTATTTTACGTTTTGTCAACAAAGCGAGGGAAATATTCTGCAATCTTTAAACATCGCTCCAACAAGATGGCGACACCCTTGTTAAAACTTTCCAGGGAGCCTTTGTAGCAACTCAATATATGCATGTTCCTAGTTATTTATTGTAATCCACTTCACTTGTGCACAACAACTACACTACATCACGTAAAATGCTCGCTTGCGTGGACGACATAAGAACACGTAGTTTCACAAAAGTTTTTAGTTTTTTTTTATTGAAGGAAGATATTTTGTTTTTTTTTTTATAAGCTCCAAGTATCTAAGGAGTAAAACAAAAAAAAAAACAAAAACTATCTAGTAGGTTTTGCCTGACGCGCGCACAACGGCTTACCTTTATAATTTTATTGACATAGATATATAGATTAATAAGACGGAAGTAAGCGACGATAATAATGACTAAGATAACATAATATCTAATAGCGAATAAGATGTCTAAACTTTTAAAATATGTGTGATAATTTCAGCATAGCTTTCTTTTAACTTTTCAAATTTTGCATTCTATTGGATTTTGACGTCGTCAGAATCATCTCAACAACCCACTATAAATCTAGCGGTGAAACTTAAAGCCTTGAATGAATGCTTGAAGCGCTTTGATGCGTTATGTGTATACATGTTGTTATTTAAACGTCGGCAGGGAGATAATGCCCGCTTTTGCGTCTCACGATGCAACCCATCACATACAGACGCCGAGTGGGTGGAAAATGGAATTTTTAAAAACATCCTGCACAGCGTATGTGTCAGCCCTTTATATTCTTCGACTAGGTTGAAAAGGAATGTATAATGTTGGTTTAAGGATTCATTCTATAGGTATAATGATGAATGAATATTTTTTTTCATTATAAAGTATTCGTACGAGATCAACGGCGATTACTAAAAGATCGGTAATTCATCGCCGGTCTTTGCTGTCTGCATGCAAGCTCTTCGGCAACTGAATAAGATCCCGAAACGGGCCAAAACAAAAGAGTCACTGTCATGGGCTTAACACCATGTATATAGTGCTTGTCAGTGATGCAGTGTGGTGCAGTCGAGTACAGATCCGTACCTTCCGGTTGACAACTAGATATACATCAGCTGACACCTAATCGTGCCAATATAATGAGTGTTACAACTTGTGTATGGTAGTCATAATCTAGTTGGATACGACCGTCGTATCCTACCACCCAGAAATGTTTTTAATAAGCTATTTAACTGTGAATTGGGTATTTGAAAAAAAAAAGAATATTTATTTTTTATGTATTTTAAAGCTTCATCATAATAATGATAATAGTCAATTGGAAAACATTTTTTTTATTAATAATGAACAATTGAAAATTGTAATATTTTAAAGAGAAATCACATTACTACGAACGCACTACGATTGGTCGTCAGGTTTGTGACGTCATAATGTTATGTCATAATTTCATATTAAGTGTCAAAGCACTGTAACAGCTGTGTGCTACAATGAGTAGAAATTAACATTGTGACGTCACACGCGCTCGGATTTATTCGGGAACGATCGGCGCGTTTTCGGTACCGAATTCAAACATTAATTTTTATTTTGAAATATAGCAAAAAAGTAAAATAAAAATAATTTCTTATAAAACTCTTATATGATCTTTCCATTTTTCACAAAAAAAAATCAATTACCCAATTGTGACAACAGTTACTCTACAATGGTACAGTATCTTCATTAAAATGTGATTACCCTCGGCAACCCGCGATTCAATCAAAACAACCAGATCTCTTTTAATTGCTTATCTAATAAAATACATATACAGAAGTCAACTGTACGTGTCCACTAACGAAACATGCATTTATAACATAATAATATATTAAACCATATACATTTCTCAACAAAATATAAAGAAAGAAAAGCCATTTATTTGTCACACAAATAAGGTATACAAAATAAATAAACAAACTATGATAATAAAGAGGCCGGCATGACAGCGGCGACCGCCGATGGATGGATGGCTCTCGGTGGTCGCCGTTGTATTTGGATTGTACTGTGCTTACCAAATGGGACAGTACAGTCAAAGATCCGAGCTATTATAAAAAAAATGAGCAAAATAAAATTAAAAAGATAGCGACGCGCAGTGTAGGGTTCCTTAGTTGTCCGTCACGATATGCAGATTTAAGAAACATTCATGATACACTGGACCGAAGTCGGGCAGGGCGACGGCCGGGACACGGTCCGACATTTATAGTATACTTTTGTATGAAGTAATTCATGCTACACCGGGCCGGTTTTGCCAAATAACTTCATACAAAAAAATGCTTTTTTTTATCGTGCCACGAATGTTATTCGGCCCTGTTTAACATAAATCATTCTTTAGAAGGGGTCTCCAAGTAATTTTCAATGGAATTTGTACGAATTACTTCCTCAGCTATATTTTATGAATTGATTGACTATAACTCGTTAACCTGTAAAGTCTACTTACCGCTAATAGTTTTCCTTTTAACTTCGTTATATATACTACTGCCGTGAATTTTTTCACATATTCAAAAACAAACACTTACCTGGTGAAGGGGGGGGGGGGAGACACTTGACTCTAACAAAAATTAGCAATTTAAAGCTTACAATTTCGCAAACGTTTCCCTGAATCAAGGTTTTAATGTACCACTTTGTCGGCGTACATTTATGTGTATAACCATACCCAATTACACCTTTCTAGTACTAAGAATTTCTGAGCTAAGCCGCGGACAAACAGGCGGACATAGCGAAACCAAAAGGGTCCCTTTTGACTTCGGAACCCTAAAAGTGAAGGTTAAATTAAAGGTATATAAAAGGATAATATTGACAATATGTGCATGTAGTAAATGGGCCCCGTTGATTTTGGTATAATAAGCAACAGTGCGAACGTCGGACTTGATATATGGTAAATTGAAAACTTTAAAAGCAAGTAACCCATTCCTTGATACCGTTCCATTGAGTCCAAACAGGATATATCTGCTGCAAGTTGGTAAGGAGTTAGGTTTCCTACATACATACATACATAAATCACGCCTCTGTCTCTTTCTTTCTTTCTTAGGTTGCTTACAGGGTCTATATGATGCTACAACATCACGTCAAGTTGCCATCTAGTTCTAATATCCTTGAAGTAACAAAATATCAAATTTCTACTCGATCACACTTGTGGATGACGCTCACATTTATTTACCAACTAGAAATGCTGAGCTGATAATTTTCAATGAACAAATTTTCTTGAACACTCCCGATTAATTAACTTTTTCGAACAAAACAAAAAAAAGTAGATCAAACTCGGTTCAACCGTTTTGGAGGTACAATGCCACAGACAGACACACGTTAAACTTATAACACCTCTTTGTTTGCGTCAGTGGTATGGAGGGTAGAAGTATGTAGAACCATCTTATATAGGGGACAAGTTAAAAAGTGTCCAGCTGTAAGAAAATTATAGTACAATAACCCACCAAAATGACACTATCGTAGCAATTAGGAATGATACTTTTTCAAGATTTTATAAATTTTACAGTTGTAAAACTAAAATAATGGGAAAAGTTTGTGGAGTGAACCTTGTCCAAGTGAGAAAAAATAAAATAAAATAACATATGGCGCTATCTTTAAAATTGACCCACTTGCTACCGTGGCGCCATCCTAATTTGACACTTTTGAACACACTTTTTAAAACACAGAGAGGAGTTAGTTTTTAACAGTGTACACATAAATTATGGAATAATATCTGGGTAATGGAGCTTCGCTCGAGTCACACAGTTTACGTGCACAGGAAAAAAGAAACTTGGATAGTAAAACATTAACTAAATAGAAAATTTCATCCAAATCATTAGAGCCTTTTCCGAGAATCAATTTGCGTATGTAAATATTAACTATATATATATCAAGGTATAGGTATTAGATATATTTTTTTACAAAACATAATTTACATTAGTGGGTACGCTTTAGTCAGAAAAACGAATCGGATCAACAGATTCTTACTTTTTCGAAAAAACATTAAAAGTTACATTTTTACCAGTGGATTAGGGAGATTTTGTGTCTTGTGATGCTTATAATATTGTCTATGGAATTATCAAACTGGCGGCGCGGCGCGTGGCTCTGTATTGTACGTCAAGTTAGTGGAGAACGTCGGAGGTTAATCTTGTCAGGCGCTAACTGGATTCAACGTCTTGCTCCGCTGCATTGCGATTATGCATTTCACTATACTGCTTTTCGAGAACATTCTAATACTTCATAGAAGTATGAACAGTATATTAATTAATTTAAATAAGTCTTTTATACTGATGAACTTTTAATACCGACCTTCTGAAAACAAGGTTCTCTGTTTCCTTAATTGTATAGTATCGTATACGATTTTTTTACAAATTGCACAACTCATCTTTATAATTTATTTACTGAGGTAATCTGCACAATTCTGGGATGGTTTTGGTATATAAACATTTACATAAACTGTGTTTACCCTTCTGTTAACTTTCTTATACACTATTAGATAGTAAAACCGTCTACTCGGTGAATAAAAGACCTCATAATTCAAGTTTTTTACCAAATCTTGTCAGAACCTGATTGAACACAGCACACGATGTGATATGTGGTACGAAAATAAAAAAAGCTATGATAAATAAAACAAAACCAGGATAGGAATAAGGAATACAATTAATAGTGTAGTTACTATAATAGGCATTTCATTTTAGTTTGTTGAATACGATGAATTCTTATTAAGCAGAATTGCCAAAATACCTATTAAGAGAACATGATTTTTGGCCCTTTTTTAATCTGCTAGCGCCTTAACCTCTCCTAATTTTCTCTGAGCATTCTACCGCCCCTATTTTTCTTTGAGCCTTCACTGCCCCTTACTTTTCTTAGAGCTTTTACCGTCCCTTATTTTTCTTTCATATATATATATATTTACATTTACATACATGTATATATATTTGTGCATATATATATGTACACTAGAAGTAAGATTGTTATTTTACCATTGCACCATTATAAAATATGTTACAAGACTCCCGACTCTTTGACGTCATACATTGATTTCTCATTGGTGACTAGCGTCTCCCTCGCGCTGGCATATCGCATTCCCAAAGCTACGATGTTCGAACTAAATATAAACCGATTTCTTGAAGGTTTACAGTATGTTTCTTATATTACTATTTTTTTGTTATTTTGAACATACATCGCGATGAAATATCCGAGTGTTAAGATGTTCCAATTCATTCAAGTAGCGTCGCATAAATATTTGCCAGTGTCAGTTTTCATTTTTATCTTGTTTTTTTTTTTGATATTTTTCCATATTCAAACTTTTGGGCGAATATATTCATCGCATTAGTATAATAAAGTAGTCGTGCTTCCTCTACTACTAAATGCCGATTTCTCAATCAACGGATAGCTTCATTTGAAAAATAGTTTTACATTTTGACATATTTTCCATATATTATCTGTCAAAACGTCAAAATTATTCCTCGTATAAAATTATTTAACAACTATCTGACGATTTAACAAGCGGCTTTAAATCTTTCTAAGTAGGTAATGTGGCAACTAGAAAATGAATCTATTTCGAATTCACTTCGCTTATGCAATACATCTGTAGTATACCACTAAACTCCAAAGTCACATATTATGAGGTGAAGTAGTACCCTAGGAACCCTATTGCTAAACCTATACCGTCCGTCATACGTGTAAATGCTATATCTTTTGAACCGTAATAGGTAGCCGGATGAAATTTATGACAGATATCCTAAAAATAATAATAATAAAATAAATAGATTAAAGGGGACATACAAGAAACTTGTCTGTCCATTTTTATTATCTATATCGTAAAAACGACATAAAATAATTTGATTTTCTCGATATTTTTTTAGGATTACCCAGAATAATAAAAATTCAGATAGAAAATATGTCGAAAATTCTGTTTTTTTTTTTCAGATTATTCTAAAAAGTTCCACAATTTTCTATAATATTTTGAAATGTCTTAGGATAATTAAGAGTCACAAATTAAACATCGAAGTTTACCAGCGCGGCCTGAAAAGCATTAGGGGTATGAAGGTTACAACGTTAAAAAAATGTAAAATATAATTGTAATTAAAAAAAGTGTGTACTTGTGGTTCTCACGTAACAAGGTTATATTTTTTGGCGTAACAACACAAAAAATACTTTAAATTTTTTATTCCGCGTGCCAACAATATGATGACGTTAATCAATCAATATTTTAATTTGATTAAAGGCTGATTTTTCAATGAACAGATTTGAACTTTATTTCAGCAATAATTAATTTAAAAATTTGATCTGATTTTCCACACGTTGTTTCTTTCGAAACGCCAAAATTATTCATCAAATAAAGTTATCTGACGATTGAAAAACGACTCTAAAATAAAGTTTATTAATATCCAATTTAAAAGAAAAATCACTGAACTGAATTTACATTATCATTGCTAACTTCATCATGTCATACTTCCGTAAAATGTTGCGAGAACAGCTCTCAATTTTACCCGCTCCACTACACTAAACACGCCAAAAAGTGTAACTTCAAAAAGATAATACAAAATACACATACGTTATATTCCTACCCAGATAATTCCGGGTAATACAGCTAGTTAAAAAATGACCAATCAAGTGACCGCCTAAAACCGGAATCATTCATTTACGTAATTGGAAATAAATTGGTTCTAACAAACCTTTTTAGGATTCTGAAGTCAACAAGAAACCCTTATAGTTTCGCTATGTCCGTCTGTCTGAACGGCTTAGAAGATTCTTACTACTAGAAAGCTGTAATTTGGTATGGGTATACATATTTACTACGCCAGAAAAGTAATATAATAAAATCTTGTTTAAAAAAATAATTAACCCCCACTACACGTAATGTGGGTTTTTAGAGTTGCGAAGTCAAAAGGAAATACAAATTCAACAGCACGAAATCTTTAGTTTTTAATTATAATGTTTTTATATTTTTTATTTTACTGTTATATTCTTTAGTGATGTATTAAGCTTATTATACTTTGTGTGTGTAACAAACAAATGTATTTTCTTTCTTTCAAAAGGAATCTTTGTAGTTTCGGTATGCCCGTCTATCTGACAGCGACTTACGAGTAGCTCAGAGATTCATAGTACTAGAACAGCTTTCTAGTACTAATGTGGTAGTATGTAATTTGGTATGGGTATAAATATTAATCGCGCCGACAAAGTGGTAAAATAAAATCTTGAAAAAACAATGTTTAGAGTACCTCTCCTACACGTAAAGTTAGAATGCTTTATTTTTTCGTCTATCACATCATGTGGGATGTCGTTGAGGTCGTTAAAAATTATGGGGGGGTCTGTGAAAACCATTTCTCGATTAAAGAATCCGTTTGCGACATATTTAGCTTGAAAGTGCTAATTTTTGTTAGAGTCAAGAGTGACGCTACACTGCACGTGGCCCGACAAACGCTTGTCCAGATTTCTTTTTTTTTTACTTGAATTGAGTCTCATCTGCAACTTAGCGTGTCTCATAGATGTCATTTATCTACAAAATAAAAGAAAAACGCCGGGAATTCTTATTATAAGTAATGACGTCACAAATGATTTTACCGTTGGAAGCTCACGCCATAAGTAAGTACTATAGCGTGTCACCTCACCATCGGTGACACCAAAGCTAAAGATAGAACGGGTCGTTGGGGTGGGGAGTCTAAGCCAAGGTACAATTATTTTACAAAATTTGAAGATTTTATATCAAAAACAGACGTTATCTTTCTCCTTACATCTTATAAAAGGTAACGCCTGTCTGTTAGTGTGCTTATAACTCAAGAACAATTGAACTGAGTCACATGATTCTTTAATGAATTCATAGATATATTCTCTGGTTAGTTTTTAATCAACAGTTTACAGTAAAAGCAAAATCTAAAATACTTTATTCAATGTTACCTTCTTATGAATGTTAAAACGCTACCACCGGTTCGAAAATCATCTCAGTCATCGAAACGAGCTGATGACGATTTTTATGATTTTGAAACTATATAACTGTTTAAAGCGAATGTAAGAGAGGGAGTCACTTCCAGACATCACCGTTATTTTCGTAACGATCCACTCTTTCCATAATAAAACTTAATTTATATGATTCTTGGACTTATTATCCAGCAAGTCGGTTATGTGCTTAGGAAGTTTAATGTAGAACCTAAGACAATTAGGTGCCTAAAAACATTTATTTGTCTTACTAAGTCCAAAAGATGGGATTACCTATTTTATATATATTTGTAGTGTTGAAATTATGCCTGTAGTTTACAAATTATGAGGTTCATACTAAATTAAGTCGGCAAAAAATGACTACATTACGTTACATTACATTACGTTCTTTTTCTCAATTATGGCTTCACACTATTCGTGCATTGGGCCAGTGTCAAGTATTTTATATTTGTAACCAAAGCGAGGGAAATTTCCAGTCTTATGTCGAATACAGGGCCCTAACAAGATGGCGGCTCCCTTGTTAGAACCTTCCAGGGAGTTTTTGTGGCATATCAGAATTCATGTTCTATGTTATTATTTTCAATTCACTTCACTTGTGCACAATAACCAAGCTTTATTATGCAAAATGCCACCTGTTTTACACAATATAGGGTCTAAAAACACATATTTATGCATTAAAAACAAATACCACTATATGACAGTCTGAGATCCCGCCAAAAACTCCTACATTACGTTTACCTATTATTAAATGACTTTAAAAAGAGGTGGTGTTCAAATAGTTTTTTATAGTTCTGCCATAACTTCTTTGTCTACCTTTGGATACCTCTAGAGCGGTCCTATTTTAATTCATTAACATTGGATACACCAGGGGTCTCCTAAAGTAATTGAAGTTAGCTTTCTTTTTTGTTAAAAATTGTTTTTAACCCATTAAATATTAACCGATATAATTCAATGGACAATTGTTTAGAATAGAAATAATTAAAAAAATCAACATAACCATAAATCTAACTTTTATAATTAAACCGCAAGACCTGCTTTTACGCGACAAAGTAAGTTAAAAATTATAAACATGACATGCAAAATTTATCTATTACGAGTGTCTTATAATGGACATTTGGAAGTTTTGTAATGAAAAACCTCTTAATCTGGTAATACTCTATAATCTTGAATTGTTACAAATATAATAGATTAATAATTATAGAATTTGCTCGACGCGACGCAACCGTGTACTATTGTTCGTTGCGACAATCAAAAAAGTGCGGGTGAGAGTAAAAAAATACTCGAAAGCGACGTGCCGGCCATCCACCCGCCGAATCAACAGAAAAATGTACAGGTGTACGGCGTAAACAACGAGTAATTACAAATAATCCTTATATAATTCTATATTTTTTTATTCCACGTCATCCAATTTACTCTCGTTGTTTACAAAGAGCGATAACTGTATAGATTAAATAGTTTAAAAAGGTCTATTTAAATAAAACATCCTTAACAATAACATGCGAACGATCTCCAGGCAATGCTAGCTTTTTATATTCAAAGATACGAATTTACTATGTTAGTTAGTAAATGCAGGATTCTTATTATTATTTTGTTGGGTGGTAGAACACGACAATCCAGTATCACCAGTAATCAAGCAGGGTTGCAGGGATCTGTGCCTACAATACTGTGCCCTTGTTTTTAGAACAAACTATCACTTCATTTAATGTTACTGTGTTAAATTTTAAATTCCTTTTAATTTACCCGCGATTCCGCTCGCGTGGACGACATAAGAACACGTAATTTCACAAAAATTATATAATTTTTTATTGAAGGAAGATATTTTTTTTTTTTTTATAAGCTTTAAGTATCAAAGGAGTAAAACAAAAAAAAATATGAAAATTATCCAGTAGTTTTTGCGTGATGCGCGCACAATGGGAAACCTCTATCATTTTATTTATACAGATAAAATTACTTGAGGATATTTACTAATTTTTTTTTATATTAATATAGTGGCTAACAAACATATGGCTCGCCTGATGGTAAGTGGCTACCGTAGCTTATAGATGCTTTTAATACCATAGATATCACTAGCGCGTCGCCGACCTTGAAGCTCTGGAAACCCTAACCACCGCAAGAACACAACACAAGATTATTTGGATTATTTGTAAGCAATGATAGCTCATTGGTAGCCTGTACGGACATCGTGAGCACGAATCCCTGCAATGAGCCTGAGCTGTCGGTGAAGCAAAACATCGTGATGAAATGATCGTGGTAAGGTTTTTGTAATGTCCGCCTGGCTAGCTACCACCCTCAAGTTGAAATTCTGTCGCCAAGCACCAATAGATGTGTTCCGGCAGCTGCACTTGAAAGCTAGTCCCCCCACTAGGCTTAGCGTGTTACCATCTTGGGCCACATCGTCACTTAAGATCAGTTGAGAGTGTGGCCACAACGCTAAACCTTCAACGATAAAAACAAGAAAATTTAGCTACAATCATCTATGGGGTGGAGGTATTGCACCAATTAGCCTGCCCCAAATTGAAAAAAACCTCCAAAGAAATTTCTCTGTAACCTACTTCTCTTATTAATCCTCCAATTCAAAACTTCATTAAGAACAATTATCATTCTAACTACTAACTATATCTTTTACGTTGTAAATGTAAGGTAAATAAGTCGAGGTTACATTTAGAAAAGTGTATTTACATATATATACAACTATATTTTGACGTCAGACATTGATTTCCCATCGCGGTTTAGAGGCACGCCGCGCCGTGCTGCGCCGCGCACCAACGGTTGTCTTTTCCCATAGAGTCAATTTAAACTAAATATAGACTGAAGTTGCTCGGCAAAGGGTAACATTTACACTATTGTACCAGATGGTTATTATTTACTATTATCAAGCTGTTATAAGTTTCACGTAAAAATTATGCCCGAGGTTACCAACTTCTTTTTAACAAACCTTTTTTCTAAATACTTTTCTTATATATTAGCTAGATTATGGTTAGAGGTCAATTTCGAATTGTTATGTTAGCAGTAGAACCGAATGAAACATAATTTTTTTAAATTTATTTAGGAATAATTACTAATATATTTTATTTATGACATCTATATCAAACTGAAATTAGATTGCAGATGAAAAAACTTACAAAAAAATATATAAATTTCGTTTAGCAAGTGTTATTCTTTTATAATTTTATAAAATTATAATCGAACTAAAAATATATATTATTTTAATATAGCAATATTGATATATTCCTTATATATTTGCTAAAATGAAAATATTGTTTACATATTTATGCATACATATATTATATATATAAATAATACAGAAGTATCATTCAACATAAACTGAAGTTATGTTATTTTTGGACGCACGACCAAATGTGTATACTGCGATTTTCATGCTGGCGGGGTATTTTCTAATACACCTACGTATAATCTTAAATTTAGGATTGGAAATAATAGCCATTTTAATATATCTAGAAAGTCGTGAAGTATTTTTTTGTCATGCTATATATCACGAGCTATAAATCACAACCGTTATAATATTTTACATGTGATTATTAACAATAACTCTGAGCCGCGACAGAGCAAGGCAACGACAAGTAGAGTGGAAGTGAAAAAAAATCTCATATTCATATAGATATTTCATGATTACAAAAACTGCAATTAAATCTAAGCCTAACTGTATTGAAAATAAGATTCAAGTTCACTCAGATTCTCTGTTCTAGTTACCATCAACTGTCGTTGGTATTATCTATTCCCTATACGTTTAGCCGAATCAGCTTGAAGACGTTTTTGCGTTTAATATTAGTGCACAGTCGGAAGATCAACAAATATTTTTCGTCGTCGTTATTTCGTAAATTTCTTCAATTCCAGATATTTCGTAGTCATTCTCATCTTCGCGTTCATTCGATAAATTTGTTATAATAATGTTAATTCTTTCTCAAATACTATTAGTCAGAAAATAATAAACATACAAAATGGCATGACACTTCTAACGCTACTTATAAGCGACTTATGCGACAGTGTGAGGCATGGGGTAGCTAGCGTAAACTAGTTTATTTCAGTTATAGTCACCGTATGTGTTAACACTACTACAAAAGTAAAAACGTCTCTAAACTGATTTATGTGTAGCTTTGCTATCGCCCGTTGGAATTCTGCGAAGTATAACGTACCTTGTCCCGCTTGATTTTAAATAACGCTAGATATGATTTTAAATATGTAACAGGCATTTTAGATCCATTATCTGATCTGGCTTGTGATTTATCTTATCACTAGTTATATAAGCAGTGATACGTGAAATGTTCCATATCTTCTTCAAGTTGAAGTGCCGCCAAGCGCCTTTCCGCAGCTGCATTTGAGGGTTATATCCGTTTTTCATATTAACCTTTACCATTTTCGGCTCCATCACTACATAGAATTAGATAATATTAATAACGCCATTCTATAATTGGGGAACTATGTAGCCATAAACTAAAACTAGGTAAAATATTCTGTGATAATATAATTATCATGTAAGTAAATTTTTAAACAAAATATTTTTAAGTTCGTTGAGTCTCGGGGTCCGAATAGCTTCAGCGCAGTACGGCCCTGAATATATACGGTATGTATTTAGGACACGTAAAACGATTAATAACGTTATAGTGTTCCAAAACTGTCACTTGCAAGCGAACCGATGCACCGACCAATGAGGTCATCGCAATGCGCGTGCGGACAACCATATATTTTAGGGCTGCTACCTTTTTATTTAAGTCATTGGATTTTATATATTTTAGGAAAAAAAACATAACTTGTATATTTGTAAAAATGGTTAAATTTTTAATTAGTGATATTTATTTTTTCACGCTACCGGCACGTAGGTATGCTATTAGAATAATTGTGTGGCTGACGTAAAATATTGATTTATGAACGTATCAAAATATCCTTTGCTATCATTTTTCGACACAGACAGCAATTTTGTATGCTATAAGAATTTAACATTTAGAGAAATTAAGACTTTAAACCTCGACGTATCAAAATTCTCGTAGCATAAAAAGGCATCCATTACATAGAAAAAGGCTGAAACTTTTTTCAATATTTCGATCTCTCGGTCGGTGGTCGCCGTTGTATTTGGATTGTACTGTGCTTACCATCAAGGACAGTACAGTCAATGTGCTGAGCTACTATAAAAAAGAAGACATTACTTTACACTTGCAGTATTAACTTATGTGGTACCGATTCCGACAACAGGCTTCAACGGCGGCAATCCCAAGTAAATTGTTCGAACAAATCTGTTCAACTTTTAAATTACGGAATCTTGCAAAGGGTATTACGCTAATAACTTATATACACTCGTTTATTTTAATATGTATGTGGCTTAAGCTGGTAACATGCTAAGCCTAGATAAATACCATACTACTATGCTATGGATTCATTACGATGTTTTACTTCATTCCTACATCAAAAGCCGAGGCTTACTGTTGAATTCAAACAAGCAAAACCATCGTGCCTAGTTACATAATTTATAACTTAAAAATGTAATTGGTAGTAATAAAACATAGCTTTAGACAGGAAATAAAAGACGTGGTAAAGTATAAACTAATCGGGAATAACGTTCACCCTCGAACCAACTCACAACAGCAAATGTATTCTTCTTTTCATTTAAAAGTAATCTTCAAACATTGCTCTAACAAGATGGCCGTTCCCATAAAAGCGTAATAAGTATATGGTGGCTCCCCTGTTTAATTAAGCTGTCCAAGGAGTTTTTTTGGCAACTTAAAATGCATGTTCCTAGTTCCTATGTATAATTCACAGGTCACACACATTCATCAGGTAAAATGCCGCTAAAATTACATACATTGGACAATACACCAACTTTTTAACCTGAACATTTCATTTAATGTTTATTTATTCAGTTGTGTTATTTTACTAGCAGTAAATTAATTAAATATTAATATTTATTCATATGAATACTAATTACTATAATGTATAATGATCTTAATACTCCGATATTGTCTCAGCCGAGACAACCTTAATAGACACGACTCGTCGAAGCGTGTAACAAGAGATTTAATTATATAATTTTCTATAATATAATATATAACGTGATTTATCTGAACCCGATAGGAGTGGCGAGGGGTGTTTGATGCAGCTCTCGGGGCACCCGGCCATCCTGCAAGTAGGTCACGCGGTCGTTCACCCCGTAACACCGGGATACTACAAGCAGTCGCTTACATACCTGTTCGTTTTGCATTTCATTTTAAATTATGCTGAGGCTGTGAAGAAACCCTTTTATAAACCCCGACGCAAACAGATGATTAATATTTGTATCCGTGTATCTGTTTATCTATGGTTCTGGCTGTGGCATTCTATTATTATTATAATTGGCTGAACCAAGATTGATCTAATTTTTTTTTAATTATTTATAGGTGACTTGATCGTGAGTATTCTTAGTGTATAAATTTAATACAATGTGCCTGGTGAATGGGTAGTAATAAAACTATATTACTTGTATTTATGTTGGTTTATTGTTTCTCACAGAATCATACATTAACACTGGTGTCATCTTTTTGAAAATAATCTAGACAGCGCGATTTAAAAACACAAAATATTACCCGTGCGCCATCTAGTGGCAAACATCTTATACATACCGCCCACCATGGAGCTATTTTACATAGTCCATAATCTGAGTGTAATACCGCCCACCATGAATACAGTAACAAACATAGTTTCAACTTATACAATAATGAAAAGAAACGTATATTAACTTTAAACTTAAACATAAAAGTAAGATAAAACAACTATTGAGTGATTGGTAAAATGCACAACTTTGTAGTAGGTCTCTTTATCAAAGAGTTTTGGGTGCGTAAGGTAACGACTCGTGTAATTTTGTCCATTCCCGGGTGCCTTTCTACAATTCTCGCGAGTAACCATTTACTAGGAGGTAAGCCATCTTCTTTCACTACCACTATATCCCCGATATTAGGCTCATTCTTCACGCTATACCATTTGTATCTGTGTAGAAATTTTGTAAGGTACTCCTGAGACCAACGGCGCCAGAAATTCTGTACCATTCTTTGCGTTAGTTGCCACCTACGTATGGTCTTGTGATTGAAGAGTATTTGTACCAAATTGAGTCTTCAGTTACCGTAAAGTGCGACAGTGTTTCTTCTAAATTTGTCTCTAATTCATCAGGCTTACGGTACCGAATAATTGATTTAGATAGAAAAGCTGGACCATTGAACTATAACGAACACTGTAACAGTTCAAAAGGGCTAATGCCACGTGACCCATAGTCAGCAGGATTTTGACTTGTACGTACATGAGACCACTGAGCTGAATCGAAGGTAGTCAATATCTCAGAAACACGATTGGCAACAAACGTCTTCCAACGACTTGGATGTCTATTGAGCCAGGCTAACACTACTGTTGAGTCAGTCCAAGCCCTAACATTTGCGATATCTATTCCCATCACTGTAGATACTTCCACAAGAAGTTTAGTAAGCATCACCGCTGCACATAGTTCTAAACGGGGAATAGACACTTGTTTAATTGGGGCTACCTTTGTCTTGGCGGTTACTAAAGTAACACTTATATGACCAATAGCATCTATGACTCGGACGTAGACGACTGCTGCATATGCAGTTTTCGAAGCATCGGAGAAGCCATGTAATTCCACGAGTACGTCGTTCGGCTTGGTTCCATGCCAACGAGGTATTCTGATTTGCGATAATAATAATAGTTCCTTAAGGTAAGTATTCCATTCTCTAAGAATTTTGCCATTTACTATTTCATCCCAATCTAATCCAGCTATCCATAATTTTTGAATAAGTATTTTTGCAGTTATGACACAGGGTGCCACCCATCCAAGTGGATCGTATAGTTTTGCAATTTGAGAAATTATTTTTCTTTTAGTGACATGTGCAGTTCCCTGCGAAAGCGTAATAGCGTATTGGAATTCATCATGACGTCGATTCCAGGTCAGTCCTAATAATTTAACAATGGCATCTTCCTTAAACTGCAGTCCTTCTCCTATTTCCTTTTGATCATTATTTATTTCTTTTATTTTATTTAGTAAGTTATCATTATTGCACATCCATTTTTGCAATTCAAAACCTGCCTTACTTAATAATGAATTCATCTCATTATAAATTATTATTCCCTCTGCTATAGTACTGCATCCAGTTAAAAGATCATCCATATAAAAGTCACTTATTACTTTTTCTGCAGCTGTTGGATACTCTTTTCCGTCGTCATATGCAACTTGTTGAAGAGCCTTCACCGCCAAATACGGAGCAGATGCAGTGCCGAAAGTAACCCTTAACATGCGATAAGATTCTAGTTCGTCTTCTGGCTCTTCCTTCCACAATATTCTCTGACAGTCAATATCAATATTTGCCACCTTTACCTGCCGGTACATCTTAATAATATCAGCTGCTAGACAAATGGGATGTTTTCTCCAGCGTATTAGTAAGTGGCGAAGTTCCGGTTGCAACCTAGGCCCAATCATTAATTTATCATTTAATGAATAACCACTTTTTCCTTTACAGGAAGCATCGAATACCACCCGTACCTTTGTTATGTCTTTATCAACCCTAACAACTGCATGGTGAGGTAAGTATATCGCGTTCCTTTTCTCCGTCTCCTTCCCTGGAACCTTTTCCATGTGACCCAGTTGTAAATATTCATTCATAACTTCTTTATATTTTTCTTTCAGGCCCACATTTTTCTTCAGTTTGCTGTGTAATGAATTCAATCTTCTTTCAGCAATTTCTTCAAAACCACCCAATTGGTAAGTAGATTTGTCGTCGTGGAACGGCAGTCGAACAACGTACCTTCCATCTGAATCCCGTTTAGTTGTTGATGAAAATAACTCTTCACATCGCTTTTCTTTGTCTGACAACAGTAACTTCTGATTGGTGGGCTCAGACTCTAACTCCCAAAATTTCTTTAAAGCTTCGTTATCATCTATATTAGCATGCATTACAACTAAGCTAGAGGAAGCACACACCGTAGTATTAACTATTCCAGACAATATCCATCCAAATTTAGAGCACTGAGCTACCACTGAACCATCCATACTCCTTTTCAAACCTTCTTCTATGATCTGTCTGTATACATCAGCACCTAGTAAAACATGAATTTTGTTAGGTGTATGGTATTCTGGATCTGCTAAATTCTGTTCATGGAGATCTATCCATTCCACTGCAGATACTTTCATAACTGGAAGAAGCGTTGTTATAGACCTTAACACATAAGCCTTTACTTGAATATTAAATTCTGCATCAATTCTCGACCTTATATTTATGATTACCATTGATTTCGATGTTATTACTTTGTCCCCTCCAATTCCTTTAATGATCTGAATAGATGGAATTTTTTTTAATCCCAAAAACTGAACTGTAGCTTCAGTTACCAAAGAAACCTGCGAACCCTGGTCAATCAATGCTCTCACCACCTGGTAAGTACCTACTTTCGACTCAGCCCTAATGATAGCTGTGGGTAATAAAATCGTATTATTCGATTTTCCTGTCGAAAAACAAGTTACAAATGGTTGATCCGTCTCCTGTGATTGAGAGATAGGGTTTTCTGTTACAAAGTTATTTACCTCGATTGGTGTATTTTCGTTATCTAACAATGATACAGAGTTCATCTGAATATTTCCATCTGAAGCATTTGAAAAAGAGCCACTTTGGGGGTGTAGCAGAGAATGATGACGACGTTTACAAATTTGGCATTTTACTGGGTTCCTACATGCTTTTGCGGAATGATTATTACCTAAACAATTGAAGCAAACACCCTTTTCAAAGACAAAACTACGACGAGCGTCACAATCGATTTTTGCAAATTGTTTACAGTAACTCAATTTATGTAATTCCGCACAAAATGGACATTGAATACTAGTAACGTGTAGGCTGTTTAATTTGCTTATACCTGTATAACCTTGACCTCTAGATCCGGCATTTGTTTTACAATCTAAGAATTCCAAGGCTCTATAACGATTAGTTAAAAATTCCGTAAACTGCCTAAATGTAGGTAGTTCCTCCGACGAATTACTTGCAGTTACATTAAATTCCCATTGCTTTCGGGATTCCGGATCTAATTTCAAGGTTATCATGTGGATAACAATAATGTCCCATGACGCAATATTAATGCCGAGATTGGAGAGAGAGCTTAGACAATCGTTGGTATTATCAATTATTTCTTTAATACCGGAAGCGCTTTCCGTATTTAGATGTCTTTGGCTCAGTAACCTTTTTAATATGTAATGAGACAAGTATCTTTTGTTGTTGTATCGCGAATTCAACTGATCCCAACAACGTTTGTAATTAGCGTCTGCAATAGGTATTTGTCTGACTAACAGCTCTGCCTCTCCAGACAAATTGCCTTTTAAATATTGCATTCGCTGTACATTGTCTAAACTCTCATTGTTATGAATAAGCGATAAAAATAAATCTCTAAAGGTTATCCAATCAGTATATTTCCCTGAAAACATTGGAATTACTACTTTTGGCAATTTTACTTGACACTGTTTCGAATTTGTTGTTGTAGCTTCCTTATTATTGTCTTTCATTTCGTACGATTCTAAAACAGTTTCGAGCTCGCCCTTATACGTGATATATGCCTCTTCCGCTGATTCGTAAACATCTTTTTTCACATATTGACTTAATTTTATTTTATCTGGTTCATATTCTTTATACAATTTATTGTGATCATCAGCTAACTGATCCCATAATTTATTTAAATTCTCTAGTCTGACTTTCACATATGGGCGAGTAATTCTATCCTTGGGAGATTTTTTAAAATTAGCATAAGCTTTATTTATCCGGCTAAATGCATCTTCTAGCTTATTGATTAAAATCTCCATTTATTAATATATTTTAAGAATTTATATATAAAATCAAGTTTTAATTAGATTTTAAATCTACAAACAACTTAAATTAAATAAGAACTTATTACTAGAACAAATTACCAAATACTTTATACGCTTTTCGAAACCACTATCTTGAGAACTTATTTTATTAAAGTACAAGTGTACTAAATATTTTACAAGTGTTTTTAACGATTACTAAAATTTGAACATATGTTCTCCCCGTTACAACGAAATTTGAGAAATTATTCTAAGTTACATATTACTTTTTAATAATTATTACTTCCCTCCTCCCTTCACCAGGTAGTTCCTCCAGAAAACTTCTAGGTTTCTGATCGCCGTCGTGTCAGCCGTAACCCTCCTCCAGTCTTGGTCCTCCTGGTTCCTCACAGCTCCAAGCTCCTGGTTTCTCACAGCTCCCAGCTCCTGGTTCCTCACAGCTCCAAGCTCCTGGTTTCTCACAGCTCCAAGCTCCTGGTTCTTCACAGCCCCAAGCTCCTGGTTCCTCACAACTAGCGAAGAATGTTGATCTGGACAGCGATCCACTGTCCTGTAGGGTGCGACTACCACACGCGGTGTGATTTTAATCTCAAAAATATACCCGACTCGTAAGGACCATGTATAAATTTAATACAATGTGCCTGGTGAATGGGTAGTAATAAAACTATATTACTTGTATTTATGTTGGTTTATTGTTTCTCACAGAATCATACATTAACACTGGTGTCATTTTTTTGAAAATAATCTAGACAGCGCGATTTAAAAACACAAAATATTACCCGTGCGCCATCTAGTGGCAAACATCTTATACACTTAGCTATGATTCAAGAAAATCTATCCAGCCCTTTGAAGATTATTAGATATTCTCTAGCTGATAAATGGATGTGAACATCTTCCACGGGCCTGATCGAGTCGAAATTTGGTATTCTGTTACTTATATTAGAAAAAAAACATGTCAACCTTGACCTGATGTTACAGCATCATCTGTAATCTGCAGGGTACCGTACTCTTAACTAACTTCAGCAGTGTTTCGGCTCATTGGAACGGTCTCAACGAATAAGTTACTCGTGCCGAGGGTTTTTTAAATTTTAAATTTATCTTGTTAATTATATATAAGTTGTGAAATGACCCTGAGATATTTCAAGTAACTTCACCTATACAGAGAACATCCTGCTAGATATTCCCAGATATTGTGAGAAACTGATGTTAACAGACTTGTAATATAAATCATTATTGAGCGATTTTTTTAAATTATACGCGACCGAAACCTCGTTGCTTAGCTAGTATTTTAATATAAAGACGTCACAAACGTCGCAGTCAACCATGGCGCATTTATAATCAGATGATTTTTTTAAATTTTATCATTCAGTATTATTTAAATGTTATTGTAAAACAAAAACTCATCCATTATCAATATACTATTTATGATAAAGTTTAAAATACAGTAAACAAAAAAGTAAGCAATTTTTGTTTCCAAAAACCCTATCTTTTATTTTTCGGCTTTTACAGTTCCAACCGGTCTTGGGTTCCAAAATCCCAGGTGTTTGTTGTTATTACATACTCGTACTTTAGCGCTTACAAAATGTTCGTGGGAAGCCAAAACCCAAACTGATTTCGTGTCGGCCTGGCTATCACACCGTGTAAAAACGAATAGGTACGCCAACAAAATTATGTGAATCGATGCGAGAACAATTTGTAATGTAGTCTTAATGAATATACTGACTCAATCATTTTGTTTTTTTTCCTCTATTTTAGTTTAATTTATGGCTTGGCTTTTGCCTATGTCGGCAATTTTGTCGAGGTCAAATGTGACAAATAGAAGTTTTTTTAGAGTTTAGTAACTTCCCTTGGCGCAGTGGAAGAATTTTTGCCACTGTCAGTGATTTATTTATATACAAATGAAACTCCAAATCGATTTTTTTTTCTTTTGTAAGAAGAGTCAAGTAACATGTTAAGATTTGAGATACCAACGCCAAGCTAACCTGCTGAGTAACGAACTAGGAAACAGTGAGAGCAGGGATTTAGTGGCGACAACCATATATATAATGAAAACCTCGTTAGGGTAATTACCTTGTAGGAGTCGTATTTCGGGATATGCCTGTTCATATCCAGATCATATTTACGCATACTGGCATGACAGCGGTGACTGCTGTTGGATTATTTATCTCTCGGTGGTCGCCACTGGTTTTGAATTGTACTGTGCTTACTTACCATAATACATAGTTTCGTCACTGGCAAATAAGTAAAAAAAATTGTAAGATCCTTAAAATTTTGCCTTTATGACATATATTTCTTCCTAAAATTTAATACACTGCTCTCCACTTACCCCTTTGTGACTGAACCGGCTTAATGATACAAAGAGAATTCTATTCGTCTCACCCGGTACAGATGCTAATGGATTATTCATCTGACGGCTGCCAATGAAATCAATAAACGCTTTCTGCTCGGATAATTCAGTTTGTATGAGGCTCGGATACATTTTTGAAACATTTTTTATTAGGTTTTGGTAAAACGAACGCATGCCGTCTATCAAAATAAATTTATATAAAATAATTTACATATATCTAAACTAATATTAAAAAGAGGAAAGATTTGATTGTTTGTTTGCATTGTATAGGCTCTGAAACTACTGGACCGATTTGAAAAATTCTTTCACCATTAGAATCCTACATTATCCTTGTTGAACATAGGCGACAGAATAAAAAGTTAGGGATCCGTATGCAAATTTATAATTTTTGATTTTTTTGTTAAATACCCGTGCGAAGCCGGAGCGGTCCGCTAGTATATATATAGATAGTAAGAAAATGACTGGCTGACTGACTGATCGATCAACGTACAGCTGAAACCGCTGTGACTAGGAACGTGAAAATTTGCATACAGGATCCTTTTATACTTTAGGTGAGCAGTAAAAATTTCAACCACTGGCAGGAAATTCAACCACTAAGGTGGTGAAAAAGGGGATGAAACTTTCTATGAATATCCGTCATTTTTGAAGATAGGTCTATGAAAATTGGTATTGGTAGTTAGAAAGTAAAAAAGATTAGGTATAGCTCAACTATGACGCGAGCGAAGCTGCGGGACTAGTATAATCTATTTTTTAAACGAGTTCTAGCGAAACAGCACAATAATATCATATTATATATATATATATATATATATATAGATATTGACATAGAATTTACATAAGTATTGTAAATTTCAGTTTAATAGACTAAGTGGATGTAGTTAATTTAGTTGAAAAATAAGACCCAAATCAAATAAAATAAAAGTTATTCAATTTATGGCAGGCACTTATGAATGTCAACACACCACTACCGGTTCAAGAAAACAACCCAGTCATCGAGAAGAACCGGCAAGAATTTCGATCGGGTTTCTTACAGTTATTATCTTTTTCAGTGGATGTACAGAGAGAGATTTACTTTCAAACATCACTGTCATTCACGTAATGTGAATATATTATATCCTATAATATCCTTTGGTCAATACAACTTGCTTAACATGATTCTTGAACTTATTATCCGGCAAATCGATAATGTTAGTTTAGGAAGACAATTTTATGTAGATAAACTTTGCCATTTATAGCATGTTATTTGGACGAATAATTAGGGAGATAATGTAAAATTAAAATAATGCAACACTCGGCACGGGTTTTGACTATAGGTATAGGCGCGAACGAACCATGTGAGTTGTGACACATAATAACCCTGGCCGCCCGATAAAAATATTGTCTATACTGAAGTATTATAAATCATCAATCAGCGATTTCTTTTAAATTATACGCGGGTGAAACCGCAGGGCATTGCTAGAATGTTTATAAAAGAGCGTCCTCGGTTGCTCGGCAACGCATCTGAGGCGAAAGCAGGTCGCCGGGGAACCTTAACCCCTTTCCCTGCGGCGAACCTAAACGAGATCGCCTTTATTACAAACACATTAAACTATTGTATTGTCTACTGTTATGCAGACTTATATAACATACAAAATTGTAATACACGTATAGTTGCCAATTGTCAACTGTTCGTACAACCTAATGATTGCGCTGAGGCGATAATGTGCCTCACAGTTTCTCTCGTATTAAATTTATTCGACCAATTTTCCACCACACCGCCTCCAAGGATCCCGTCTAACCTAATGTTCTCAGTTTCCGTGCTTGCCAACAGTTTTCCAAATTACCTGACTTTCACGGTTACTGCTCCATTCCTTAGGGTCTAGGACCCTAACGCTAGGGTGTGAAGCTATATAATCTATAACCGTTACCAATAAATAGGCTAAACAATAATTTTTCAAATCTGACTTGTAATTCTAGAGATTGGCGCTTTCAAACATAGAAAAACAAATAAACCCCTTAAGTTTATAATATTAGTATATATTTTCATAACAATTATTTCTATGCTACATTAGAAGCGATGTAATGCACAAAAAAAGTGGCAACAAAAAACACTAAATCATGTGCATATGATCTACAAAAAAGTTGTCCGACATAATAATATCAACCGAGTAATGAAGTAGGTATCTTTATCTTAGGCAATTAATTTATTTCGTATATTCATATAAAATAATAGTACAGACATATTTATATACAATTATATATCTCACTTATTCTCTGCTTTGTTAGAGTGAATAGTCTTACCAACTTGTCCATATACGACTTGGGTCGAATCCCAAAATGAGTCGAAGTTTTCAATGACGGAAAATATCGTGATAAGCTATAGGCTTTTTCTAATGCCCGCATGGCTACCTACCACCATCAAGTAAAAAAAAACGTCATTTAAAATCAGATGACATTGTGGTCGAAACCTATACAGTATTTAAAAAAATATGTGTGCAGCAGTTCACACGTGTCAGAAGTAAAACCTTCAGAAAAAATATGTTCAAAAAAAATATTTTTAAATAACCTAAATCAGCGGTATTCGAACTATCGACCACTCGTGCGTACTGCGTATGAAGTCTGGTCGTCTCACACCACTAGGCCAATCTGACGACCATCACGATTATGAAAATTAGGACTTGCATTAACCGTTCACAATATAAATGTATTCTATCTCATTCTATCGTAATCTAAATCCAATAGATGTATATGGTTGTCTCTTTTTATTGTTACTTTTTCGTTTCACCGAGTTTCAAATCACAACGGTATAAAAGAAGTTTTCACTTCAAAAATATTCCACTCAATTCCTTTTGACATTGTGTTAGATTGTATTAGCAAACAGCTTCTCAAATAAATTAGACAAGTCAGTGTTTACATTCAATGCAGTCTATTGATTAAGCGCGCCACGTGCCAAGTTAAACTCAGTTTTCTTTAGATTCACAATTATTTTAATAATCGGGTTTTTTCAATCGTTATTTTCTATATTTATTTATGTGAAAGTCTTTGGAAAATTAGTGCAATAAAGGCACTGTACGTGATGATAAGAAATCAGCAATCCGTCGTTGGTTTTCGCTGTCATGTCGGTGTATAAGCCTCCCAGCAGCTGAATGTACACCAGTTAATCCAGAAACGCGACAAGCCATTAGAGAATCTCGGTGATGTCGTGACCCAGATACACATCAGCAGATCTCGAAACACGACACGCTTAATCGTGCCACTACGGCGAATATTACACTTGGTGTATAGTGGTCACGATCCAGTCAAACATAATTACCGTGTTCAACCAGCCAAATTCTGTATTAAAAAGTTAAAAAATTATTTAAATCTAGCCTATTAAAATGTTTTGACCCTAAATTAATTATTAGTCTATCGCGTCTACCGAATATATCACTAATCTAAAGTTCTGTCATTTTTTAAGAAACTCTCATAATTATGATGTGTAAAAAAAAGAAAATGATTAGTTAGAGAGTTATGGCCTACTTCTGTCGTTAAGCAGATATACTAATTTCGAACAAACGTAGTACTAAGAAATACTTTTTGTAGCAAATTCGATAGAGCCAAACCTATCAATAGTCACATTGCTTTGTGATTGTAATTTAGGCAGCAGCAATACAATCTCAAAGCTATTCAATTTCGAATTATTTTTCGCTATTGGCTATACATACATACCTTGATACAGCTTTGGACAATATAGAACGTTTTTCTTTAGTCAGAGATGCGAAAGAATATGCAGCTTTTAAGCTATTTATTTTATTCCTTATAGGTTTAACATTTGGCCCAGTCTCATCTGATGTTAATTGACGATATGGCATAAGACGCTAGTTAACATCCAGTTAACACGCCAAGCCTAGTGGAGGGACTGGTTCTTAAGGGCAGCTGCCGGAACACTCCTATAGGTGTTTGGCTACAAATTTCAACCTGAGGGTGGTAGCTAGCAAAGGCAAGTATTAGAACATAACCTACCACAATGCTATGGTTTCATCACGATGCTTTCTTTCACCGACAGCTCAGACTCATTGCAGGGATTTGAACTTACTTCGCTCAATGCGATATCCGTACACACTATAGCACTGAGTCATAATTGCTTAAGTACTATTTTCTTTTTTAATATTTATATAAATATGTTAGCGGCTAACCATAGTTTTGACTTGAGTACCTACCATGCTATAGTTTCAAAATGATGTTTTCGTTCACCGCGAACTCGGGCTCATCCTAGAATAAAACTATCGATATTTGTTATACAATACAATACAATGCAATGTATAATACCTCGACACCGAATAACATCGTAACTCATTTAGATATGAATATTAGAAGAGCCGTTTTTTTATTAAGTAAATGACATTACTTTTTTGGCATCACGATTTAAATGTAAAACGGATGAACCCTATTTGAGAATTGTAAATAATTAATTAACGATGATAATCACGTGCAATACATGAAATTATTTCAAATAATAATTATATAGATTTTCTCTGTATTTGTTTAACTTATACTTCTATATTATTGATATTAAAGTATTTGATTGACGAAGGCGTTACATTGCGGATATCCATCATAAATAATTTATCCGAAATTTCTTAGTTACTTCCACCTGAAATAGATCAATAGTAGCTTCGTCTTCCTACAGCATAAAATGTTTGAATATAAATACATTTGTTATTAAATAAATGAATGTCTTAAACAAAATATGATAATAAAAATTAAGGAAAGTAAAACAATAATAATAGTCATTAAAAACAATATAAAAAAATAATACTTAAATATACCAAATTTTATGAATAATAATAAAAATATTTTAAAATCACTAAAACATACGAATGTTTAAAAAAAAAAATTCAAAGAACTATGCTGTAGATGAGACGTGATCGATCAATCAAAAATTTGTTATTAAAGTTATGATGTTATCCCTTTTGAGTTTCGACATTTGTATATATGTTGCGAAAATTAAAATACTAAGTTAGGAGTCTGAAAATCAAAGGTTTAGAAATATCCGCGTTGCTGCCTCTGACCTCGTGAGTCGTGACCCGGACAACGCCCTCGATCTCCGTATATATCCTTGTAACCTGGAGCTGTACAGCTAAACGTTCAAAACAAAATTGTTTTACTTTAAATCGACTCGAATGTCATCAAGTTAATACTATGTGAACTCAAAAGGGCGTGATCTTGATGTAAACACGGATATTAAAAAAATTAAAAGCTCTCGACATAAATAAACTATTCATTGAGACAATTCCGATAAGTACATACATGGTACCTCTGCTGTAAGTTTGTGAGGAGTTGGAAATCCTGCAGATTCCAGATAATACTGCAGCATCAGGTCAAAGTTCTTGTAATATCATTGAAGTAACAGGATACCAAATTCCTAATCGTCCAGACCTTGGAAATTATTTACATTTCTTTATCATCTAGAAAAAAGCGGATGATCCGCAGACGGCTGAACATATTTTTAAAATCGTAGCTAAGAACACTATTCAAGAAACCTAAAAATAACTAAAAGAAAAATGGTTCATCTATTTGTGAGCTACTACATACTTATAACAACCATCTCTTTACGTGGGTGGTTAAAAACAAGCTGTTTTACCATTTAAGCATTTCATACATTAGGAAAATATTAAAACAGTAAGCCATTTTAATAGTATTGTAATGAAAAATTGCAAGCGAAGCGGGCAGGGATCTACACCCAACTGGGTCGCAATACAGCTTTTTGCTTGATGATTTTATTGCTTCTTTTTCTGATTCTGATTACAATTCCGTATTATTTGCTACGCACGTGGCATCAGACACGTAAGAAGTGAGAACTCATACAACAAACGAATCACTCAGTGAAATGAACCGCTTAAACGCTGCAGTCTAAGTACGTTGACATTCAGATAGATCGGTCAGCTGAGCACATCACTTCACTGAGCAGCTCAAATAACTTGGAGTTCTTTGAGTTTTTGGCCGGATCTTGGTCTGCCATGTTGTGCTATTTATTATTAGGCCCTATATTATGTAATATCGGTGGCATTTAGTATGATATAATTTGGTTATTGAGGACTGTACAAATTAAGTGGATTATAGACAATGCAAGAAAAATGCATTTTGAGTTTCTACAAAAAAGGTGTTGTTTCTCCGACAATGGAGCCACCATCTTGCTTGCACTTTGAAGATTACAAAAATATGCTATCCACTTGACATTGGCAGAATAGTGTCTAAATAAGAAGAAGAAGTAAGCGGTAGTCTAAGTACTTTTACATATTGACAGCACTGTTAACTGAGCCGATCACTTCAGTGAGCAACTCAATTAACTGAGCGGCGCACTCACCTGGACATATGCGTGCAATGCTAAAGATATGATGGACATTTATTGAAAAAAAATTCCTACTAATCTAATATTTAGGTCAGTTTGTATGTTTGAATATTACTGAATCACAGATAGGATACTTTTTATCCCGTTAAAAACACAATTCTGAACTCGACGCAGACGAAGTCGTGGGCAGAAGCTAGTAATATTGAAATATGAAAGTTTGTTACTCAAACACGCAAAAACGTATGAACGAATTTGAATGTAATACGGCACTCAGTTAGTTTATAGCCTGGATTGACACAAAAGATAATTTTTACTCCGGACATATTTTTGATTGCTCTCTGTACCCCATACTGAAGTCCACATTGACGTTGTGGTCTGAAGTCATGGTAATTTCTAGTAATAATAGTAAAAATGTGAAGGTAATTTGGATGCGAATATCAAATTTCGTTTAATCGGTAAGGTAGGCGGAGGAGGACGGAGGAGGCGCGACTGTGACCCAGTGGCCGGGTCGCCGGCTTCCCAGCGTCCTGATTTCCCGACCGATATAATTTCGTCCGGGAGCAACGCCACCCGCCTGCACTGGATCTAAAATCAAAATGTATATAACGATAACAACTCTTAATGTAACAACAATTCCTAACTTTATTGCAATGATGGCTCAGTGGTCGCGTGTACGGACATCGCTTCAATCGACGTGAGTTCGATTCCCTGCAATTAGCCTGAGCTTTCGGCGAAAGAAAACATCGTGATGAAACCATTTTTTTTCTAATTCCCACCTGGCTACCACCCTTAAGTTGAAAATCTGTCGCCAAGCACCAATAGGTGTGTTCCGTTAGCTGCACCTGAGAGACAGCCTTCCACTAGGCTTAGCGTACTACCATCTTGGGCAACACCGTCAATTAAGATCAGATGAGCTTTTGGCAACAATGCCAAAAAATCTATAACGAAAAAAAAACTGTCGAAAGATCAACGTGAGATCGGTAATGAAAGTCCTAAAGCTACAAATAAATTCACTTTGTTTTAATTTATTATATTCGGGAAAATCAAAGAACCGAATGCTCGTTTCTAGTGACGATTTCAAGATCCTAACAAGATGGTGGTTTCCTTGTTAAAACTTTCTAGGTTGTTTTTGTGGCATCTCAGAATTCATGATCCATGTTATTATTTCCAATCCACTTCACTTATGCACAATAACCAATCTTTATTATGCAAAACGTCACCTTTATTACACAATATAGGATCAAATAACACAAGTTTAAGAATAAAAAAAAATTAAAAGCATGTAACCGTCACAAGCGATTGAAGTAAAACTTAAATGGTCACCACCATTCCGACGGTCATCACCACCCCGATGGTCACCATCACCCCGACGGTCACCACCATCCTTGATAAGATATAATACGTTAATAATAGTAGCGCCTAAAGAAGTTTTACTTCCATGCCATAACGGACTTTCGTTACATATATTGCTGTAACGGACTTCCGTTGCATATATTGCCGTAACGGACTTCCGTGACATTGTCGTACAGTTACCACCTAGACGCACCTAAACAAGTTTTACTTCAAAAATTAAAACCACCACATGACAGATTGAGATCCCTCCAAAAACTTTAGGAGGGAGAAATTAAAGGAGTAAGGAATACTGACCCTTAATTAGGAATTGACAAAACAGCAAAAAATATGAAGAGCAGAAGAGAAAAGACTATAAATTTTGTTTCTTTATCGCTTTAAACGCTATTTGGTGCTCAAAGCGCCATAATTGAAAATTTATTTATGCGTTCAGAGTGTTTTGTCCTATTTTTTTAACGAGAATAAAGTCAGCTTTATATTGTACATCTGATACTGAACAGTGTTTAGTACGTGCGTAAATTGGTAAATTTTAAGAAAACTGAATAAAATAATGTCATTAATCTAAAATATCGCTATCTGACAACCGATTACACGATCTATTTCCTTTCCTGTGTAAAATTTAATTTCCTCTTACGTTCCATTTCCAACTAATTTGAATATGTTTGATTCCAGCGCAGCATGTTGGCGGTACGGTGATGGCGGATGGGGGCGCGGGTGCGGCGGTGGGAGCGGCGGCGGGAGTGGGTTCAGGCACGGACACAGAAGCGAGCGCGGGCGAGTCGGCTGCACGCGGCGCGGCACTCGAACGCGCGTACGTGCACGATGTCTACGAACTAGCTGGCGCGGACGGCGACGAGACGCCGCGTACTCCTGCACCCGCCGTGCGAGCCTTCCTCGCCGAACTCGAGCCCGGCAGCCTTGTCTGTGACGTCGGTCAGTAGATAAACTCATATCGAACCTTATTTTGATACGAGTCACAGCTTTTTTAGATTCTTCGTAGATTTAGCTTTATAGCCATAATCTCACCTCATGTTTAGTGACGATGTGGCCTAAGATGGTGACACACTAAGCCTAATGGTAGAACTGGCTCGCACTTGAGAGCTTTAACTGCCGGAAAACACCAACATATTTTCAACTTGAGGGTGGTAGCTAGCTAAGCAGGCCCTAATAAGAAAATACCCTAACCCCATGCTATGGTTGCATCACAATGGTTTCCTCCACCGAAAGCTCGGGCTCATTGTGAACTCACATTAATTGACGCGGTGTCCGTATACGCTACAACTGAGCCATCATTGCTTTTTCTGGCACAACACTCCCCTTTCAACATTCATTACATATATGTAATATTAGTACGGAACCTTCAAAAATTCAATTCTACTTGCTACTTCTTTATTTTTTGTTTTTCTTTTCCGCTTAGTGGCAATCATATATCGTCAATTAGCAAGAATAGTAGGGAAAATTTCGATACGAAGACTCGATTCTTCATTCACTGTTATTACGTGATGAGTAGAAAAGAAAATTCGCTATTTCTGAATATTTAATTTAATATGGATGGACAATTCCAAACACCCACGCGTTCTGCGATGTTCTATGTAAACATAATGATATTAATAATACATATCGTGTTTCATCTGCGAATGAAGAAAATTAAGAAATGTTTCTTCTAAGAAATCCGCAACCCCCGCCTACACAAAGTTCTTGTGAATTGAACGTTATTCCAGTATTATTTGTTATTCCCCGGTGTATCTCAATACGGAGAATTAACGTGAACGTTAGTAAATGTCAAACGTGGGCGTCATGTTTTGATAATTATGGGCGAGTAATCGCTGCCTCTTGTGAACGAGGAGACGGTTCATTGGTTAAATCTTTTTATCTATTTATCAAATTATATAATACTAGCTGTCCGTACACGTCTTCGCTCGCGAAGATTCAAATAATTCTGACCAGAAAAATGTTATTTCGCACGCAAATTTTTCCATACCTTCACTTCCTTAGGGGTTGAATTTCGTGAAAAGCTTTCCCTTATGCGATGCTTACAATATAAAATAGACACCTTCACAAAAAGTTCCGGTTTCTGTTCTTAGTTGTTTGGGGTTGGCTAGGCGATGATGAGTCAGTCAGGACATTTCCTTTTATGTAATATAAATAGGCTTACACCTCAGGGAAACCCCACTTAGGAAACCCCTAGGGAAAAGGCAACTCCATTTAATTGTGTGATATCTGTGAGACCAGTGAGGATATGAGGACCCCTCGGCTCCTCATTTAAAAGCTATAGCTACGCTCATAATGGGATGTTGTGAAATGTATCGAGACCGAGAAATTGCAACAAAAATTCCTGAAGTCCTACAAAATGTAGAAGGAGACAAAGTTCTTTTGGAACAACCCAAGACTAAACGACCAACTTAAGTCATAAAAATAAAAAATACATCCAACAATTTGACATCTATACGGCTAGCGAAATTACTAAGGATACACAGAATCATTGACAAAAGCAATGATGTTTTTGGAACTTTCCAACATTTGGAATAATGAAGCGGAATATGATGCCGCCACAAAAAACACTTGAGAAATAATATATTTGTTGATATTATTTTCGTCTTATAATTTTATTTTTATTCATATTATTGACAGTTTATATCCTGCATTGCTAGTTTATATCTTGACTGCTAATCAATTGAGGAATGGCATATTTACACCTTTCGTATACAAAATATCTTTAAAATCGGTTGAGAATTAATTAAAATTTAATTATATGAAATTATTATTTTGACGGTTCCTGAAAGCATTATTGACAATTATAAGTTGTCGAATGACATAAGGCTTCCCGTGTACAACATTTCATGAGAATCGGTCAAGCCGTTTTAGAGTTCCGAACATGCAAAGACAGTAAGTCAAACAAAATCATGTCATATTTGTGAACAGTGCCCCGTTATAATAGACTTCTATCGCAAAATTTGGATAAAAAAATTACATGTACAGACAGACTACAGATTTATTAATATAGATGTAGATTACATATATCTATCTATACATATATTAAAATTGAAGTGTCTGTTTGTAATGTCAAAATAACAGCATTATACTAAATGCATATACAAGTAAACAGACCTATAACAAAAAAGTATTTTTTCTGTCTGTTTGTTCCGAGTAATCTCTGAAATGGTTGGACCAGGTTTGACGACGGTACTTTCATTGGCAGATGGCTGATGTTATAAGGAATAACTTTTATTTTAGAAAAAATAATTAGGGTGCGGCGCAAAACTAAAACCTTTTCAGTAGTACCTATATATAAATACTCCCACTTTGATAAACTTTCTGTTATTGTAACATTCATATATATTATTCTATTAGCTTCAACACCTACGTACTTGGACAAACTTGTGTTGAGTGGGATAAATGTCTGATATTTTAACCTTTGACACTCGTCCTACATTCAGGGCAACGTTTAATTTCGAAGTAAGCGAAGGGGAGTGGAAATTTAAATAAAGGAAATCTCTATACATTATTTCTCATGTGGTTTTTGTGAAAATGCCATATCTCCCTAAATTCTTCACCAAATTAATTATTCAAGCATTATTTTAAATTGTATGGTCCTCTCTATTGAAGAAAAATAGTTTTAATTTAATGTTTTCTTTATAAAAAAATAATTAGGAATACTATCAACAGGCAGCTCGTCCTCCAGATCTCCTACGTCCCCGGGGGGTAAGATTTGAACACTGAATCTCTGAGAAGGATTTAGCAAAAATTCACTTACCGAACAATTCCTCCTCGTTGTCCAGCTCCCCGGACATTCCAGACCTTGCGTGATTGCGATAACAGAGTTTTGGAGCTCCAAAACTTGCAGGAGGCACTGTGTTAAACAATTAAAGCGATCCGTGATGCGAAATGATTCGTTAGGTGTACGTGAACGAAGCCAACTCCCGAATCTAACCGTCTCTTTTAAACTTTGAAACGCTCGTCCGTTTCCGCGCAGATTGCCAGGCAAGTGAAAATAAATTACTCGGCAAGAGTGACAGTGGTTTTGATATTCTCGCCCAATAACCACATTGTAAATACCCACTATATTGTGATAGTCCGAGAAGATTTCTCAAGCGTTTTAGATTCCTCATTATGTTTTGCTTCACTACCACCCGATAGTGTGACACTTTTGATAAATCTAAATAAATATCGAAAATCTCAATGGTAAACACCGAGGCTTCATTGGCTTTAACCATTCGGCAGCCACCACTTAGTACCGAAAATTTCTAAAATAATTCCTTCCGTTGTCAGGTTGTGGCAATGGAAAATACCTGAACGTGAATCCATCGGTATTCAGCGTAGGCGGTGAAAGATGCACGAGGTTTGCGATGCACGCGAGACATCACAACAATGAGGTAAATCAATAATAAGAGCTTACTCTGATCATAAATAGCAGGATCATTGCCTCAGTGAGCGTGTTCTACCGTCCGCATCATGGCGAGTGTGCAGAAGAGCTCTTCAACCCACTTCTAGCTTTTGCCTTTCATAACAGAACCACATGTGCTAAGCTCCGGGCTAGTGCTGACATACGTCCGAGTTTCCTAGTTCGAAAAACATCCGTGTTTTATTTGATACCAATACGAGAAGAGCTATTAATTACTTTCTTACTAGATTATCATAGAAAGAGCAGTGTATTCCAGTGTACACCAGTGTTTCCAACAGCTAAATTACATTACAATTTTTGTTTAAAAAGATATCTGAAATGCGGGGAAAATACTCTATTTCACCCAAAATGTCTGGAGATTATCAAGTTATTATCCGGCATCAACAATATATGCAAAGAAAATGGCAGCCCTCCTTGGGGTATACTTATAAGAGCATGATTGTTAATTCTGTGCAAGAGTATTCAATTTCTTAATATGTATGTTATTGTGTCCGATTCGATCGCGACTATCATAGACCAGCCGCCTTACTCTTGACGAGTTCGAGTTCTGAATCGAATCGAGTAAAATTCGGTATTGTGCGTTTTAGCACTCTTGAAATCAAACCTAGCGCACGGTCGTGCTGTGGCTCGAATTGGAACTAACTTCGATCGATTTTTTTCGTTAGGATCATAAAATGCGTACTCTTGACGCAATCTGACAGCTATGAATCGAGTTGCTAACTCCAAAATAAACGTCAAAATACATGATAACAAAACAACAACAATGATAACAAAACTCTGTTGATTTTCGATTCGGTTTGGATCAAAACTACGCTTGTAGGATCGAGTTCGAATCAAAAGTGAAATCGAATCAAAATCAAATTCGAAACAATTTTAATAGTAACCCCCCTGGTGTAAGACTCGACATAGTGGTTCGCTTAGACATGTCGCTTTCCGCGTTCAGTTGATGTATATCCTACACTAATCAAGCAGAGTGGCCCACTCCCAAGTCTGTACCCGACTGAATCCCGACCACCATACACACGGTGATAAAACCAACATAACGACTCTCTTTTGGTATATTCGCGTTTTGGGATCAGTCAATATAATCCAGCTGCCATGAGGTTTGTAGATCGGCATTACAGCAATGACCTTCGATGGACTGCTGATCTCTGTTACCGTCAAGCACATCGCCGTCACTTTAATATGGTATTATAAAAAAAAAAACAGGTGCTTGATTAGTTTTACTTGAGATCAAAAAAACACGTTTAAGACGTCACTTCACGCCACGTTTTAAGACTTCACCGTCATCATACATTACCGTTTTATCGATTAAAACCCGATTTCAGGTAGAGGTAACATAATAATGACAATAATTCTGGACACCTTGACACACATCGATTTCCAGGTCGTGGTATGTGATAACCTGTGCTTACCCTACCGTGATGAATCATTTGACGCGGTTCTCTCGATCGCTGTTGTACACCACTTTGCAACCGTCGAGCGTAGAGCGATGGCGCTGCGGGAGCTTGCACGCGTCACGCGGATTGGAGGCCGGCTACTGCTTACTGTCTGGGCGATGGAGCACGAAGGGAGAAACTTCCACTCGCAGGTATACTAACACTTTCGAATAACAATTCCATTAAATAGTTCAACAATGAAATCACTGCCACCAAAGTATTCGTACCACAAAGCAGCAGTGCTCGTGCTGATGTGTTCCAGTTTCAAGTGTAGAAAATACGTGCTGATACATGAAATTTCCTTACTTAACCTTAATGAATAGCAATGATAGCAATGATGACCTTAGATAGGATGTGATTAGTTATGTATACGTATATATTATTAGACTGTAGCGATCATTAGGCCAACTGTATGCTCATTACAAAAAAAACGAATTTTCTGTATTTTCCACCACATTATGGTACTAAAACATAGGTAATTCTAAATGCTTTCTGCTTTTGTTCAAAATGTTTTGTTTTATCAACAGTTTTACTAATTAGATTAAATTTAAAATCAGTTTGTATAAACATCTTCTTGGTTTCAGGATGTACTCATTCCTTGGCATCGCCCCGCTACCCTATGCCCCCCAACACCTGCTCCAAGATTTCTTTCAGTTGACAACGATCGGTAAGTATAATATGACTTATCAGATTAATAGTTGTACGTACACTCTTAACACCCTACTAAACTTGTACAACAATTTTTAAATAAAAAGATAACAAAACAGTAAAATATTATATGAGAAAATTTCAGGTGAACGAACTTATATCGGCATTAATTCGCACCTTTAATTTCACAGTAACGCAGAAACTTGGAAGACTCGAGATGGTTCACCAGGGTCATCGTCTTTATCGTCACCTAATGAAACCTGTTATTCATTCGTTAGAAGAGCGTTGCAGAGGCTGGCTGGCCGACGCTCGTTTTTGCCATCATGGGGTTTAAGTGCAAGAGTTTCATCGCAATCGTGTACACGCCCAGAACCTTTAGCAGCAGATTTACCTATCGAGCTGCGACGTTTAGACGAAGCGATTCCTTCTAAACTGGTGACGCAATCATCAGAATCGTCTACAATTAAATCGAGAAGCCTAACAGATATAGCTGATGTCGAAAGACACCCTCTAGTCAGATCGCGATCAAGCTTTCCCAGCCTTGGTGGAGATGAAACTGAACCACCTACACAAGAAACTCCGACTCCTGAAATCACAGAACCACGAAAGAAACCTCGTCTTGTCAAACAAAAGAAATCTATCAACGAGGATGACGCAGAAGAAGATCTTGACAAACCTACAGATATGAAGAGTCTAGTAGAAGAGATGCCTAACTTCAAAATCCATACACAAAAGTTGCAACCTAAAAAACCTGGTGTCTTTAAGCAGACGTCACTTAACGAAGAATTGATGTCAGTCGAACGGTTAAGAGAAAAGGAGCGATTACGAAAAAATATACAGAAACAGGCTTCTCTAAACGAAGAATATTTATATCGAAGACAAGGACCTCTAGACTCTATCCGTGATTCAATATTTTCTACTTCTGCCACGACCGCGAAAAAGTTTCAATCACTCAAAAACGGCCTCACTAATAAATTTAAAACGTCTACAACGAATATTGATAAGGTCACCGTGTTCGTACGTATGCTTCAAGGTTGGAAGAATCAGGGTCCAGTGCCAGAAGTTCCAACACCAAACGACAATAATACTGGAACTGAAAAAGGTTACCCAGAAAGAAGGCATTCGAAAGAAGATGGTTCGGATTCTTCAAAAGACAGTAGCCTTCAAAGTGACACAAGTGTTGATTCGGAGGATAGTTTCGCATCTGTGATTTATGTACCTAAGGCTGATGGGTCGGGAGATCCTCTTTCACCAACACCATTGTCTCCTGGTCCGACTTCACCTAGACTTAAAGTATCGTCAGTACCAACTTCTCCTAGAATGAAATGTTCCCCAGGACTCCCGTCTCCGAGAATAAAGCAAGCATTCCCATTAATTCGACCGCCTTTATCTCCGAACGCAACTTCAACACCTCCATCGGTTAATAAGATACTTGTAGCCCAGTACAGCTTGAAAAACTATTCTACATCAAGCACTATTGCTGCTGTTTCTATGAAGCCACAGTCAAAGAGTCAACCTAACTCCCCACCTAAATCTGAGTCCGATGATAAAATGCTTATATTTGAACCTCCTCCAATTATAAACTCAAATATTGCCATTGATGTATTCGAAGAAATAGACTCAATACCGCCAATAAAAGAAGAAGAAGAAACTTCAACAGAAGTGGCAGAAGAACTAATCGCAGAAATAAACAAGGATATTGAAGAGATACATAAATTGACAGCGGAGACCGACCAGCTGAAACCTCGTGTTGTATTGCAAGATGTAAAACCTTATCCAAAAATAACTCTACAAACAGTTGCAGAACTGCCTGATATACCACAATTTAAAAACAAAGAAATTAAATCCCCTGGCACAGATACTTTAGATGCTAGAGCAGCAGAGCGTAAGAGAAAAGAAAGAATCAAGCAAATAAAGGAAATGTTAAATAAGGGTATACCACAAGGTAATTTGGGCAAAAGGCAGCCATTTCCGATAGTGCGATGTACCAATAAAGCTGAACCGATTGCAAAAAGTCGGCCTACATTGGTGTCTCTAGAACTGTTCAATCCTGCGACTGATGATATGGACAGCGATTCAAGTGGAGTCTCATCGCCAGACTCTGTCGACAGTGTAATAAGCGTCATACCGGAGGAACTTCGCAAAGCTGCATTAGAAAAAGGTATTCTTCTTATTTTATTTTGATATATCTCATTCACTCCAAATGTCAAATGTCAACAACAAGGGGTTACAAGCAAAAATGGCATTTTACCTTTTTTGGCGCAATATAAATCTGTCTATTATAAGTATAAAAATTTACTTGAGTCTGGCCAACAAAACGTGTCAAAAAAGCGGAAAATAAAAAGATAAAGGTTTTGTATACAGGAATAAAAAATCTTGATAGTAATTAAATAAGTAACCCTAAACAAAATATTTGATTACTCTCCACAACTCTAATAAAAAAAACTCAACTGGAGTGTAAGCAACAACAGTACTAGTTTATAGTTTAATAAGGTTTGACTCTTCCGCCGTAAATAGAAAAAAAAAAACAAATAAATATAATCAAATTTTAAAATAATTTCGTATAAATTCGTATGAATTTTATTCTGATTCTAAGTCCGACTCCAAAAACACGATACCTAAAACAGAATCTAATTCACTACTGTCAGTATCTTCCCCTACATTGATTATAAACTAACCTATCTGTTTTCTTCTTTTTCTAAACCTCCACTATAAAGCCGAGAAAACACTTTTTGATAAATTTTAGATTTAACAAGCATATACTTTTTCTTTTAACCGAACACCATATAATTTCAAAAAATAATCTAACAAAAATATTAATAGCTGAACTTATTAATGTTGCCAAAAATAATATTTATATTTTCCAAATATTAGCATTCACTTTTCGTCTCTCGTGTAAAACTGCACTGCACTTTCTATACACTCCTTTTATTCTGAAACCATCTATATAAACCTTCATTTTTTAACTATTTTGACAACAATTGTATAAAACGAAATGAAATTGATTATAAACCTTTACTTTTCTTTTTATTATAAATATTTTTTTATTGAAAAATACTAACAAGACGATATCTAGACAAAAATTGTGTAAAAAGTACATATACGAGTATGTTTTAAACTTTTAACATTAAATATAAATATAGCGCATGGGTGTTATTACAGATATGACAAATACTTTGGCAGTAGAAGAACCAAAAGAAGAACAAAATACAGAAAAATCGACGACTCCAGCACCTCAAAGCTTGATTGAAGCAGTGGTCGAAGTGGCAAATAGTTTAGAGGAAACTTGCGAAACCGTTATACAATCAAGTCCAAGATCAAAAAGGAAACAACTGGAAAAAATTGACGCTAGTGATACACTAACTATCATTCAAGGAAATTCCAGTAGTAGTAGTAGCAGTAACTGGAGTCTTAACAAATTATCGCCCGGAGACTTGAGAATATTAGAAGAGAAATCCAGATCTCAGTCACATACCAGTTCCAGTGGAAGTTCTTCGAGCTTGGAGCGCCTTTCTCCGGGAAGGAGGTCTAAAGACCGCTCACCAAAATTGGGCAGCACCAGTAATTCTACTTGGAGCCTCAACAGATTATCTCCAAATAGACCCGAAGGACGATCTCTTGATGATAATCTCAGCAAGAGTCATAGAAGTCCAACAAGGTTACCGTATGATTCGATCTCAGTATCCAGTACTGATTCTGAAAAATCAATTTCCAAGTCCGAAAGCTTTAACAGGATACATGCCAACGAGCCCTTAGTTACCTGCAAGTCAGACATGATCGCTAAAGAAGAAGAGTGGCTTCAGGATCAAGAACGAGACCACCAACTCACGGAATTCGCAGAGAAACTCAGTGAGAAACTGCTACAGGAAATAGATCAGTACTCAAAACGTATCAATGAAGAAGACTTCGATCTCCCAAGTAGTAGCAGCAGTGAAAAGAGTATTTCGCTAAGACTAAAACGAGAAGAAGAGGACAGAAATACACAGAAGATTCTTGATGAACTATCAGATAGCTTGCAACATTTAGAAGATCCTTATATCAAGGGATTAAGTACAGAAATTCAAAGCTTAAATAAACTGAGCGCAGAACTCCAAGAAAGGACTAAAAACATCACCTCTATGAATGAATCACAGGAAACAGATATTAATAAGTTATTCCTGAAATGCGGCACTAAAGTTAAAAGCAGAAAAAGATCTAAAAACGTCGACCCAATCATCAATAAGTACAGAGAACTGAAAAAGACTATCAAAGTCACGAATGACGAGGACATCTACCTCAACAATTGTGCCAATATGCAGAACACTAAACCTATTACCGAAGAAAAGGAACCAGAACCTAATATTAAAAATCCGGACGATGATAGCGCAATCTCTTCTAACAACGGAAACCCAGAGATAACCATTGATTCTGGAAATTATGACACAAGTCAATCTCTTGAAACGGGGTACTCTTTGGAGTCAGAAATCAGTATCGATTCTTTATGTACGAGCACGGACAAACGTTCTTCCTTGAAAGTAGGTCAGTCTACAGATTCTAGCGACTTAGACAAGATGGAAATCAGTCCTGAATCGATCACTTCCAGATCCAGTGCAAGTACCGCTCCACTAAAATCTGGATTTTCGATCGAATCGAGCGACACTTCCGCAGGGAGCGACTGGAGCCGTCGAGACAAAACTGGTAGTACTGCGTCACTGGGTTGCGCTAGTCTGGCTTCATTGCCGTCTTGTAGCGAATGTTCTAAGGAAAGGAAACTGTTGGAAACTCGGTCCTGCTCTGTAGATACGACTACTGCGTCCGTTCCTTCAAGAGCTTTACCACACGCGCCCCTCCTACCCTCTTTGAGCGATGGGTCTGACAGTTTACCCTCTGAGGGAGGCGCCGTCACTTACCACCGGTATTACCACGTCTTCAAACGAGGAGAACTCGACCAGCTAATTGAAAATTACGTGGAGAGTCTCCACGTGGTCTCGTCGTATTATGACCAGGCTAGCTGGTGCGTCGTCGCAGAAAAAGTTCAAGTGTGGACCATATAATGGAATTTTGTGACTGTCCTGCTGATTCCTAAAGGTTTCGTCGCCAACTCTTAGGGCTGATATTACGTGCCGGTTCTCGAATCATCGTAGAGTGGATTTCTCTACTGGGACGCTAAGTGCGGTGACTGTTCAAGTGACCTTCCTTAGAACTGTGAGCGAACTTTAAAATCGTAACACACGGTGTTTACGCAAGAATGCCAAAAGCGAAGCTTTTGTTTGTTTTTTTTTTTTAATATATTTTAGTTAATATACTATTTTACTAGTTGTTACTTCTATATTAATCTTAAATTCTTTGCCCGAAACGAAGCGATGTGAACAGCCATCATTTCGTTAGGGCAATAGTATTCATTGCGAGATGTTACTACTCGCATGAAATCAAAACTAAGAGCTTTAAATAGTGAAAAAAATATATATTATATACTTCAACGGCTCAATATTGTATAAGCTATTCATAGCTTACTAATTCTAACCATTCTCGTAATCCTATAAAGTTAATGTTACTCTCATATTATAAAAAATATATAACACTACCATATTCCAAGACCAAAATATACTTAAGTACATTGGGGCCAATACTGACGGCACTAATTCAAGGTTAATTAGACAACTAATGAAAGGCTTGCATAAGTGTATAATATGACTACATTAATGTAATAATGTATAGAAATAATATTATATGCATCTAAAATTAGGTCTCGCAGAATTGGCTATTTACTTTAAATGTTTAGGGAATGTATCAGTGACAATAAATATATAGGCTATTAGATGATTTTTATTATAGCTTGAAACACTTAATAGAAATTCTACTTACAAGGATATGCAACGAACAACTATAAGGGTATTTTTTTTATTAATAAAGGGGTCAATGACCGAGCAGTCATATTGACAGTATCCCATGGATTGTGAATAAATTAACGATTGATCAATTCAATAAGTATCTGTAAACAATTCACCAATTGGAAAGTCTGATTCCATTAGTCCATTTTATTTTGAATTTAAATAATGTTCTGTTCATATTTGCCTATTTTAGAAACCAGATTTGTTTTTGATGCAATATACGTTTTATTTCAAATTAAATCATTAAGTACCTACATTGAAAAATGTACAATGAACTTTTAAGATCTATAAGAACATTTAAAACGCAAATAATTTAAAAATACAGTTTTTTTCAGCTCGTTTATGTTAAAAAGCTAATATTTCGGTTTTGGATTATGGTATGTTATAGTTTAATTTATATAGCAAAATAATTAGTTAATTGCATAATCTCAAATGTAATGTCTTCACAGTATTATATATATTCACAATATTTAACGAGCTGGCCTCTTATATAAACGTGTGCATTAGTTGGAGTGTTTGAACTTTCATTTAATTCGGACAAGCCTGATTGACGGTTTACACTTTGCTACATTTGAAAATCATTATCTGAGTTATTTCATAGCATTCATGTGTTGATCATGCCTTAAAAGTACTTTAATTTCTCAATGTTCTAATCTACACTAATTAACTTTTTACCGACTAAAGTTAAGAAAGGAATATTGATGAAAATGAAAATGGATAGATTCTCAACAGTTATACGAGACGCTAGCCGCGGAAATTCATTTCTGTAGATATAGTAATATAAGCACACAATATAAATTTAAGTTAATGGCAAACAAATAAATTAATAGTGTACAATTTTTCTTAGCGGTCATCGTGTCACCCACTAAATTATTTACCTCCTACAAAAAAGTATTGGTTAAGTTGTATTTACAGACATATCTTTTTTTGATGTGATGCTTTTTCATAAATCTCTAAATGTTCTTAAACTGGACATTATTTATGGTATTACATACAGATCAAGCATTTAAATCATAGCAAATTAAATTGTCATGTTAAATTGCAAAACTGATCCGTCAATCAAGTTTGTCAGTAAATTCAAACGCTTGGCACATCTCGAGTGATGTATGAACACCCTAAGATAATATTATCTGAAGTTGCATCGTGATATAAAATCATAATGAATTTGGACCATTTAGTAAAATTAGTAAATTTAGACATTGTAGTGGCTAATAAAAATTATCTATCTACATGTATGACACACGAGTACAAATACACACTAACGCATATAATAATTATAATTCACGTTTCTATTATATTTTGCCCTGAAACGATATAACTCTTTTTTTGCAGTCCATAGTGTTGATATTTTTGAGAATAAAGTGAACATGATTTTAACTGCTTCAAAAATAGTGCAAGTTTTACATAAAAATAAAACTTGTATTATTGAGCATTGACGATGCACAGCATCTGTGAGAGGGCGTTGTATACTTCCGCTTGTTTTCCACCAATCTCAGCGCTTTAAACTGATGACCTTGTGCTCTGCAGCGCCATCTACTGAGTTTAAGTCACCGGAGGCCGGTGGGGGCATTTAATCAGTCATAGCAGTCTCTCATCAGGAGCTTTGAAATGGATGCTGTGCATCGTCAATGCTCAATAATACAAGTTTTATTTTTATGTAAAACTTGCACTATTATCGGCATGTGACGATGCACAGCATCTGTGAGAGACGTGTTTATAACTCCTGGTGACGCGATAACGACGCTATGTGAAGTGGATGTAATTAGTATTATTAAGCTGTAATCACACAGAAAGAATTTAAACTAGTCACACGATGACACTAGTAAAATAATTCTATTATAGTAAATATTATTGGTAATAAATCCAATACTTAAATCTATCATCGTAATAACAAGTTATACGAGATAAAAATAACCAAGTAATTTTTAAATTATTGAATTTTTCTTAAGAGTTGTATTTTTGTTACACCAGCAACTATGGCTAAGAATATGAAATCCCGATACCATTTTAAAAAAGACAACCGATTCCAAAGTACTCAGTTAACTCAATCTCAACCCAGTTTTTATCCAGATACCAACAAGAGTTCACTAAGCAGCTTGTGTCTTAGCTTTCATAGTAATAAAAGACTAACTATTACACTCGGCCAAGTTTGTGTGGCCATGATACCAATTTCCACTGGCAGGATTCCGGAGAATATGAATATTATTTATTCTAAGATATTGAAACTCTTAGAACATAGCCTCTAAGCCTGCGTCAGCTTTTCATAGAGATGGGAATCAAAATGACAAGCATCGTTGTAGAGGTTTTAGAACGCCTCCAATAAAACTAGGCAGTCTAGTCGTCGGCCTGACGCCAAGAGCAGAATGCAAGCCTACATGACGCCTTATGTCCTTCGCGGTGGATTATCCTATAACAACCTCAGACAACCATGGCACTTGGACACCAAATTGACAATTTCTCTGCTCTAAATTACGAAGGGATATTGCTTTTACACTTGTTTAACTAAGAAAAATTTGAATTAAAGCTTTTGCTATTACGACTCTCCCGCGAGTACATAATGTTTTAAGCAATAAAATAGATTGGTAAGATAATGTATCTTCTAGGAATTATGTTAAGAATCTAAAATTCGATTCCACAGCTTGACCTAACCCATCAATCCCATGAAGCTTTGTATGTTTTTAATATTCTATAACTTAAGTTTAAACATTATTTGCGGGTTTGATCGGTTTGTAATGCCTTCACTCCGAGTAATAAGCCGACATCCTGGATGGGCTGTGTGACGTCGACTATCCTTCTAACGTAATTTCTTCATAACTATTTGTATGGAAGCGAATGAATGTTTTCCGAGAATCCAAATAAAGAAATTTTGTCCTCAGCGCTGGCTACTCAGCTGCTTGCCTCCCTCGTGAGAATCTATCCGTGATGAGATAGTAGATATCAAAGAGATAATGTCAAGTGGCTTGGGATTAGTGACAATGTCCGCCTTCTTTACGAATATATAAAGTGACGATGTCCGCCTTCTTTGCGAATATATAATACCGATTATTCCATTGACTGCCTAGAAAATCTGTCTCTGTCAACGGCGGACTTTTCAGGCCCAATTATCTGCTGACCTAGATTCAATACTGACTTCACGTGAATGACAGTACATCTCAATATATACATTCACTCACTCCTTTACTTTGCATCTGGGCTTGAAATAACGAACATCACCAGTTAGATGAAAGTCGTCCTGAACTCATGTACTCTACACCTGGGCTTGAAGTAACGAGTGTGACCAGATAGACGAAAATCGTCCAGATCAGTAGTACTACCTCAAAGTTCTTTGGAGTACAAAGCCAATGACGGGCCAGTCACCTTAGTAACAAAAGGTGCGTTGATCCACTCTGCCCTCCGAGGGAATTGAGGGATCTGAAAGTGCCCGATTAGTGTTGTATATCTTTGACCTGGTTCAGCAGGGTCTTAAAGAGCCAATGTTTTAGTCAAAAACATGTCATAAAGAAACTGCTTCTATGAAATAAATTGAGCTAAACGATCCACTCTGTCCTCCGAGGGAATTGAGGGATCTGAAAGTGCCCGATTAGTGTTGTATATCTTTGACCTGGTTCAGCAGGGTCTTAAAGAGCCAATGTTTTAGTCAAAAACATGTCATAAAGAAACTGTGTTTCGAGTTTCTGTCAGTCAGTAACCTCAAGAACATCATGTACTTAGAGTGTTCAGCAGGGTCTTAAAGAGCCAATGCTCTTGACAAAAATATGCTCGTAAAATGACTGGGCTCAGAGTTGCTGCCAGTCGTCAACATCAGACTGGGCTCCGAGTTGCTGCCCGTCGTCGACATCATCGTTCACACCATAGTTCTTGGATTCTTATCTTTTGTGACATATCAGAGTCTGAGCAGTCTACCGCTTTCCCCAATACGCTTTCGGAATGACTGTCGTAAAATTTGAAGCTATTGACGATTATTAATTGGATGATGTTTCATTAAGATGACACTAGGTTGAACTTGGAGGGTGAATGGCAGACGCATTCCCAAGATAATCTTGAGAAGGGCCTACGGAGCCTACAGCGTCTGCCACTGTCCAGGATACGCTCGGGGACAGCCCTCGTAAGTTTTGTACTGACGCCACTGCTTAATTCAATTGTCTCTGTTACTTAAGGTTGAGTATAGAGGGTAAATAAACGCATTCTCGTAATAATCTCGAGAAAGGCCTATGGAGCCTACAGCGTCTGCCACTGTCCAGGATACGCTCGGGGACAGCCCTCGTGAAAATTTGAAACCGCTGATGGTAATTTATTAGACTGTTTCACAAGGCCAAACTTGAGGGCGAAGGAATGTGTCCGACATTCCCGTGAAAATTAGAAGGGCTTATGAGGCCTGCAGCTCTGCCACTGTTCCCGATACGCTCGGGTACAGTCCTCGTAAAATTCGGGTTGAAGCTGCTGATAAAGACCCATTTTAATTCGACTGTGTTTTAGAATGAGACGAGAAGCTTGGGCTTAGAGGGTGAATGGCAGGCGCATTCGCGTGATACGAGAAGGCCTGCAGGGTCTGCCACTGTCACCAATACTGCTCGCCCTCCCTTCTCTTCGCCAAGAAGAAAATACTGGCTAATAAGCTTTGTTTGAGAATACATTTTTCAGTTTCAAACCACTGGATCCAACTATCTACTACACCAGTATCAAGAGTGTAAGCTTCATACAAAAGAGTGTAAGCTTCATACAATTTTCCCTTCGAACAAACATTTTATTTCATTGTGGCCCGATCCCGGTGGCACTGCCATGCCGGGACGACCCGTGACAACTAGTCAGTTTACAAAAATGTTAGTATAATATTCTGGTGCCGCGACACAAGAAATTCAGATCAGAATCTAGAGCAGTAAAGCAATAGCGGCTCTTTGTCGAAGATAAAATTAAAACTTGCGCGGATTTTACGCAAATCCTCACACAAATCAATCAGGATACGCTCCTTGCGGTTTTAAAGGTGTTGTGACCGTATGTTACATATCGTGTTCATAATTCCATACATAAATTTTACGCAAATCTTCACACAAATCGATCAGGATACGCTCCTTGCGGTTTTAAAGGTGTTGTGACCGTATGTTACATATCGTGAGCATAATTCCGTACATAAAATAAATATGGGGTTTTTCTTCATATGCACACGCGACCATTTCGTTCCAGTTAAGCATAACTTGTACGACGTTTAAAAAGTAATATACACATATGCACATATGGGTGGAAGATTTCAGTACTAAATAAAATAAATATGGGTTAAATCCCCATATTTACACGACCACTTAATTCCAAACTAAACAGCGCTTGTACTATGGTTGCTTTTACTGTGGTTAGTACTATGGTAATAACGGCCGATATACACTATGAGTGCATGATTTCATTACTAAATAAAGTGTATGGGTGTGTGTCCCCACATTTATAAACGACCATTTTAATTCTAAACTAAGTACAGCTTTGGATGTACACATATATTATATGGTATTTAACACCCAGACAACTAATAATTATGTTCAAATGTAAAGGTCATATGCGGGGAACGAACCCGCGACCTCTCGGCTCAATAGTAAAGCTTACTAACACTGCGCCATGAGAGGTCTGTGACTACTACGTGAAATTTCGAATAAGGTGAGAAATCTCAAATATACTCTTACCATAATAATACTGTTTTGGCGATAACATCGTACCAGAAGAAACATTACAGGTTAAAAGTTATTAAAAAATTTACTCCAGGTCTACGAAACCGAGTATTATTTTCAGTATCGGATACTGAATGTATATCCAAGATGGACCCGATATGCAATCATTCCAAACGCTTTGAGCGTTCAGGATCAAACAGAGGTACTCTAATGGCTTTTAATGTACTCATGAATTAAAAGACGCGATTGTAAAGAAAAGGTCTCAATATTAACTGCAGTAAGCCGCTTTTAACACGGTGCCAGATGGCACGCGTATTGGAGACCCTCCGATTTTAAAGCGCATAAATTATTACACATTGTTTTTGTAATAAAATATCCTCGCCCCGTAATGAGGGTAAATAAACTAGTAAATGAAACTAGACTCACCGCGTCTTCATGTTACCTCGCTATCCGAAAAATTTAGGAACAATGATGACAAGTTAAGATGTACTTGACGAGCCCCAAGCGTCGAATGTCGGGCGCGACAGTGCTAAACCGGTGCTAAAACGCTGCGTGCGCACTAACATTCATATCACTTGTACTAAACACTCGTCACTTGCACTATTTTTTCTATTTTATTTAACTTTTTTAAACGAACAACAAAAAATATAACTCAAATTCACATAAAAACCCTGGGGGCTTTTAAACTTCAGCGAATATAGGACCACGTAGGTCTGTAGACGTGTTGCTCGTTCGGGAAGTAACGACGCTATGACTGATTAAATGCCCCCACCGGCCTCCGGTGACTTAAACTCAGTAGATGGCGCTGCAGAGCACAAGGTCATCAGTTTAAAGCGCTGAGATTGGTGGAAAACAAGCGGAAGTATACAACGCCCTCTCACAGATGCTGTGCATCGTCACATGCCGATAATGATCAGTTTCATATACTGCTGTGAATACAAATGCTTTTATAATATTCGCTAAATATATTTAAATCAAATATGAAAATTATAACTTTTTTAATATAACTACATAACAGTGAAATTACATTTTTTCATCAAACTATTTCACAGGTGATAAATGAAAGCCTGCTATATTTTATGATTATGACTGCATTAATCTCTGGTTGCTACAAGTATATAGACCCGACTGATTTTTTTGCTTATCGGTGGTTTACAAATATAAAATAAGTTTTACGTACATGTGGGTCTCCCGCTCGAGCGAATTTTTTTTATATCTTCGCCCTAGTATTTTAACTACAAATTGAGATTCAAAAGTACTTTAATTCATAATATTATATGAAAACTGGCAGTCATTCAGAATCATATTTTCATTTGACAAATTATTTTTCATACCATATAAAAACACCATTGATGCAAATTAATTCACAATTATAATATTGAAAAATATTATTCATACCATGTGTAAAAATAGCAGGGACAAATTCACAATTATCATGTGACAGTTTATTTTTCATTTTACATGAAAAATAGCAGTGACGCATGAAATGTCCCATACCTAATTCAAATACAGTTATCCATAAAAATTTACGATTGGCCAATCAGACGAGGGCGCACGTGTGTTACGGTCGATTGGTCTGTCCAAGCTCAGAGTCCTGATAGTTTGACGTTTTTCCTAGGGATGAACAATATTACAAAATATTTTGACATCGACATCAACGTTCTAAATCAAGTTATTTTTTACGTTATTCATTATTATTTTATTTTAATTATTTATTAGTAACTATTCCTTATGTACTGTAATTAATAAGAAGAAACTCGTGGACGATTGCTAGAATTTCATAAAAAAAGAATTCAAACGTATTTAATGCGTTTACCGATTATAATAACGAAGACAACCACAGATAATATTGCTTCAAAGTTAATACCAAAAAAAAGTTGAATAAATTATTGATATTGTAAATAATGGCTGATAAAATGCGTAATAATTATATTATATAGGAAATTAATTACTTATACTATCAATGAATCAGTGAGATTAAAGTTAAAGATATATTCATAGTATTTAAATATAAAAACGCTATGTTTTTAATATTTTCTCCCATGTGTAAATTGAATCTCAACAAAACGAAAATATTAAATTCACAGTAAATTATCGCAAGCCAGTAATAATTTACGTGGCTAGTAAATTAATACTGTAATTAGTATAGATGTCACCGGATAATTTACAAACCGTTTATAGAGAATCAACTCAGGTTGTAAACACTTGAACAGAGACTAAAATTTGCCATCAAAGGGTTTTACGTTTTCGCAGGTTTATAAACTAAATGGATTGGTTAGGTTAGGTTGAAACTGGCATCATTACAAATTAGCCGTTGTAAAATTGCATTTCTCATCTTCTATTATCAAGATTTTGCTTATTTAATAGAGATATACTTAAAAATTCAAAATTATTCAAGTCCTTTCCCAATCTCCCCGTAGTTTAGTCTCACTAGATTACTTATAAACTAACGATTCAAACAATTTATCCGGTGGCATAAACATAGGACGATATGTAGGAGTTTATTCAAGATGGTATGATCATATACGGAAAACGAAATAAGTAAAGGATTATTCATTATCGTACCAGAAGAACAGTTTTAAATAGAACTAGTAAAAAAATACCAGAATTCATTTTCAATAATACTTCAGAAAATGCACTTGATAATACCATGAAATACCATGGAAATTATATTATAATAGAAATGATACGCATATAAAAAAAACTTCGTGAAAATGCATATTTCATTCAATAAAATATTTCGAAGTATCGCTCGGCTCGAAAGACCAAAGGATTTGGATTAAAAAAAAAAAAAGTTATTTTTTATATAGCCATTATTCTCAGTCACTGTTACTAATCAGCATTCAATAAATTTCGAAATATGACCCAGATTACTTTATAAAAAAACTAAAACCCGTAGTTTGAAAAACGTAGCATAAGTTACGCAATATTTATTATTTTCATTTACCTCTCTCTCTTCTTTTCAAATAATTATGTGATATTTCGGCGATTTCTGCTTAGAATAAATTAACCAATATGAAAAAGTGTATTGAAATGAAAGGTGTATAATGTTACTTTACGAGTTCGCACCATTTTCCAAAATACATAATTTATGGCCAGCAAAAATAAAATATTTTTACCCAAATTATCATTTCGTAAATATAATAGAAAAAGGTAAGTTTAAGGTTTATTAAACGCAAAAACGTCTCTAAGCTGATTTGTGTGTATACATGTTAGATTGATAAAAACATCATCTGTTTGCGTCGGGGCTTAAAAAGAAATCTGCCAATTTTTCATATAGTGCTTACAAATTCTTGATACTCGAATTAAAGTTACCTAATTTAAATAGAAATATAGAAGAAATACCTTTTACCCTGATAACAAATTATATTAACTTGAAACAACGAGTATGTTCAAATCCGTGACATTTAGAAAATATTTTTATTATGTATATGTGTATAATATTGAAATTAAATTAGTTTAATTTAATTAACCATAAATGTATGTCTCGGGGACGTTAAATAAATCTTATAATGTATTTTTCATGATTTAAAGCATATCAATATCGTAACAATGTGAATAAAAGAAATCTATATACTTTTTAAGTTTATATAGGTATTTTTATTTTATTAGAGATGAGAAAGGATCGAATTGAAGTAAATTATTTCTATCAATAATTATGTATCTTCTAGTACTTGTATCATAGATGAATATTATGGCAGAACAGATTTTGAAGCAATGATACTTAGGTATCAGTGCTAGCGAGTACGGACACAGTGTTGATCGACGTTAATTTTAGTCCCTACAACGAGCCCGAGCGGTGAAGGAAAACACCGTGATGAAATCATAGCATGATGGTAGGGTCCCGCCTACCCTCAAGAAAATCTGTCTTCAGGTATGTTCCGGCGGCTGTACTTGAGAACTAGTCCCCCACTAGACTTAGCGTGTCACCATCTTGGGCCACATTGTCACTATCTTTTTGGACTTGCGATCCGTAGACCGTAACACAAGTTATACTACAAAGACACGGTCTCCATTCCCAAGCAGTGGTTCAGCTAATTTGGCCTTTGCGCTTGTTGCCATTTCGGCTGAGTACCTCCTGCACCCGCCACGAAGCTGGTGAAGCTTTACGGCCCCTCAGATCAACCATTCAGACCGGATACACTGACTGATAACGAAAGTCGCTAGTATTTCTGTATGAATCCAACACGTGTTAAGTAGTTAAGTAGTAAAAGTATTCTACCGCACTATCACTTTACGTCTAGTGAGATTATCGATAAACGTTACTTAAACCCAACCGTAAATCTAGTAAGGGCAAACCGGAATACTTACCCCAGTCGGTGATTTTAGGGAACACGAGAATCACGTTTGTAGGAAAAACTTAATTCACTAAAGCATCTAGAATCCAGGACGCGTCATGCTATTATTTGTTGATTTGGTTTTGGAAAGCAACCTCAATTGATTTTTGATGATATGTCTGTTGGGGAATTCCCGTCGCATATAGAGATTTCGAAAATAACGAAATATGCGCCAATGAGATGTTTTTGGCCCGGATCAAAAAGTTTATGGAGGGGCTGTCAAAATCCACTAATTAAAAAAGTTTTTATTTTTATAATTTAATCTAATAAAATATTAAGTACTCTTTCGAAATATTTTACATGCTTTGGGTCATATATAAACAAATGTTATAACCTAATACATGCAACTCGGTATTAAAAATATTATTATCATATCCTCACTATTCTCAGGTGACACGTCTCTTGGCCAAAAGCACGTCCGTTCTCCATATTCACTGTATCTAATATTTGATGTATATGTAAATATCATAAATATGCCATCCTCAAATTAATCTGTCTCTAATGACCCACAGACATATACAAAATGGGTATTCATTATTTGGTTAATTGTTTTATATTTTCTTTTTAAAAAAGCAAATAATAAATATGACGTACGGAGTAAGACTTTAACAACAACTAAGTTCATGCAGAATTATTATCATTTTAGCTATATATTATTTACAATAAAAACTACTGACTAGATTATAATCAGATTGGTTTTAGTAATATATATATTCAATTTAAAATTTTATATAATTGTACGTAACCTATACAAAAAACAATATTGGTATTAAACTGTGATAAAATTCATATTGTACACAACAAAACAATTTTTGTTTTGCTTTTTACAAAAAACTTTAGAAAAAAGTGAATACGTGTAACCCACACGCGTTAATAGTTATAATTCTTCGAATAGTCAAAATAAATAAATAATAGTCATAAACTAACTTCACCTCAATAAAAAAGCAACTAAGTAATGTTTAGCAAACCAACTTCATACTGTAGACTTTTAGTTACTATGTGTAAAAATTCACTCTCATCATTTTGTCATGACGCGCCTAAAGTTATTATCAATTATTATTCCATATATTTGAGTTTTGCTTTAAAAACAAATGTTTTATTTGTCCGTGTAAACGCCTATCGGTACTCTACACGCATTATCATCGAACTATGAATATATTAAGGAATTTATTATGTACAGTAGCAAGTAACCTTCAGTATAAATTTTGATGCAATTGTAAAATGTACATTCAATTAATACCATACTGTGTCTGATAATTAATAAATGGACATTGAAATAAACGTTTGCAATATATATTTACTAGTATAAATTGTTTTTTTTTTGTTTGTTTAATATCCTTCTATGTGTTTTACCCCTAATTGATCCCATATGCAGTTACGTCAAGTGTACAATTGTAGAATGTACATACAATAGCTCTCATATGCAGTTGACGTAACTACGTCAAGTGTACAATTGTAAAATGTACATACAAGAATAACGTTCTATATATATAATTTATCCAGAGTCGAGTGTAGGAAGACCATTTGCTTTTAACCCTTAATTGGTATTGTAGGGTCAGAGACGACCCCCAAAGCTTAATGATGAAACGTTTTCTCTCTCAAGTATACAATAGATGAAGGTACTACTTTATGGAACTTCATTGCAAATAGTTTGTATGATTTTACGATATATACTATTTCCATCTGGAACACATCGCCAGCTGTTACTTCCTCCTGTCTGAAATCAGATGAACAATAGAAAGATATGCAAAGTGTTAGTAACCAAAAAAAACTATTTAAAGTAACTGTAAGGGGAAAGATCGAACCGGCAGACTTTAAGGAGCGAAGCAGTAACCGTAAACGTCAAGCAATATGGAAAGCTGAATATAGTATATAGGCAAGTACGGGTAGTGAGTACTACGATATCTTACACGGGTACGTTATCGCCATCAATCTACTACACAGCTAGCCATAATAATTCTAAGTTTGTGTTTTTACAATAAACCATCGTACAATTACGTCGGTTTAATGTGCGATACGAACAGTGTTAAACATATAAGTGAAATACAGTTAAAAAATGTATCTATATATATATATGAGACTTCACAATAAAATGAAGACTTCAGTATAGTCGTGCGTTTTATTCTTTTACCCGGCAGTGACTAAAAATCAAGGAAACTCCGTATCCCATGTAAATGTTTTAAATAATTTCGAATAGGGACGAAGTGAGGTAAGAGATAAGTATATCTTACTTAAGTAGAAGTAGGGTCCAGCTAAATTTCTTTGGAGATTTCTCTACCCGAATCTACTCTACCCAGCCCGACTGGTGGAATACCTCCATTCTACAGAAGATTGCAGACAAATAACCATGTGTTGTGTTCCTGCGGTGAGTATAGTGTCTAGAGCTTCTTGGAGTAAGGGGTTCAAAGTCGAAAACGCGCTAGTTGACCCCTGTGGTATTTATTATAAGCGTCCATAGCCTAAAGTAGCCGCTTACTGTCAGGCGGACCGTACACTTGTTTGCCATCTTAGAAGTAGAAAAATGGTCGCATGAGACCGTCTAATACCAAAAATTACTTAAAATATAACAAATAACTGTTATCAAAACAAAAGTTAATATTTATCACCTAAAAATGTTCAAATAATAAGTATCCATTTAACTTATAAATACAATTCTTTGAAAACTGTAACATCCTTAATCGAAATAATCCGATAACATGAAATATAGAAAATAATTTCATATCCGTATCCATAACCGAAAGCGATTAAATACCCTTAAGAGATATTTAAATCCAGATCAAAAATCTCATATCCGTAACATCCCTAGTAAAAATTTAACAAAAACAAATTAACATTCACATAGAAATTTATAATTCTAAAGACCATCGAAGTGGTAAGGTATTATTCAATATGGGATGGATTTAGTGGACTGTATTTTAAAATGATTAGATTTAGATAACATACAAGATAAAATGGCCAAATTTGTAAAATTATACGCAGGGCTCACGTATGATTAGTCGGCAATACTGTCGCCGCTGCTAGTTAGGTATTATAATGTATATATCACCACTGTGATTTATTTGTACCGAAATTCCAACTGAAGCACGGCACCAAAGGCGGGACGGAACGGAATGCGATTTTTCAAGTAATGAATGATAATAGACACTACATACAAGTTAAAATTTTGATGATAATAGTCGTAAACCGTACAAAAATAATGGGGCGTTAAGCATAGGCACGCCGCACAGTGGTTCAGGATTTGAAAAACAGGGACATAAGCATCGAAGTCGGAATTACGATCAGATTTTTTTTGTAGGGTAAAAAAATATAATTCAAACTACTTTTATTCTTAAACAAATTTCGATAAAGTCTCTAGTTTTGGAGAAAAAAAATAATCTTTTAACGTTTTTAACGTTTAACGTGTTGGAAGTCGAATAAGAAGTTTCACTTCAAAAAAACAAATTTCTAATAGCAATAGTTTAGAAAAAAAAAATTCGTTAACATGATGTCAAGTTTTTATTTTGATTTATTTTTATTTGCATGGCATTTAGTTGAGTCGTCCCAGCAGAGTAAGCTTTTTTGAACGCCGAACAAAAAGAAACATAAATCGGGCATAGCAAAAATTGTAGAACATCTTACAAATAAATCTAAAGAAATACCTAAAGTCGCAAAGCTCCTTTTCGAGAAGGATAAGTAAATCACAATGACAGAAGTTAAAACACAAGCGCTCTGCACGTCCTGCGCCCTTTTAAATGGCAATATCTAGCTCTGAGATCTTCACTCAAAGATGAAAATTTTGCTATTTAGCCATCCTGTCATAAGCTTCTTGCTGTTAAAAAAGATGTTGTCCATCCGAAGAGAGCGTGGAAGTTACGGAGTCAGGAGCTTGTATCAAGTAAAGTACAAATAAATAATAATAATAATGTCAATATTAAGGACGTAATACAAAATTCAGATTAAAAGCTCTTTTAAACCACACAATCCTACGGATTTTGCTTGACTTAGGACCTATCACTAGTTTCATCAATCGAGAGCTTAAGCTTATATGCAAGTGGGGCCTTGATGGACCTTCCTCACGAAGTAGTTATAAGCAGGTGACCATCCTCTGTGGTGATGATTAGTATTGTTCCTCTTCGACTGGTTGACGCGAAAGAATTAGTCATTTGGGAGAATCTAAGTCCTCAATCAACTTATTACTGTCGACCAGTCAAATTTACTTTACCTCTGAAAGAGCGGACTTCATAAAGACAGAACAATTAATAATGCAGCAGCAAATTGCAGAATGAAGTACGGAGAAGCAAAAATAGCATAGGAACTATATATAACCATGATTGACGGAAAAGTGGTTAATATAGTCGCAAATGTACCGTCATCAGCGACATGTCCTATATGCTTAGCAAAGCCATCAGAAATGAACAATTTACAGCTTTTGGACACAAAACCGCCTAATTATAATGTAAATCAATATGGAATTTCACCACTGCATATGAAAATTCGCTGTATGGAGTGTCTTCTTCATTTGTCATATAATATGGACTTTGAGATATCTCTCAGGACTCGAGAAGAACATGAAGCCCTAAAACAGGCATAAAAAAATTTCGCAACCTGACTGGAATGCTTGTTGACATTGTTAAACAGGTACTAATACTATTGTGTTCTATTATATCATATAGTTTGCCTAATATGTTTACATAATTAGGACAAAAATACAAGTATTAGTGGATAAATACACAGAGAAAAATTCATGAATTTGAAGGTAAATAACTCACGCGTGGGCAGTCGGATTTACATGTTTCTTTTTGTTTGGCGTTCAGAAAATAATGCTCTGCAATAATGCCCAATTAAAAGTCGTGCAAATAAATAATTTAATTGAAATAAGAAGTAGACTCCATTGGGCAATGGAGAGGGCTATGCTCGGAGTTTCTCTGCGTGATCGAATCAGAAATGAGGAGATCCGTAGGAGAACCAAAGTCACCGACATAGCCCGAAGAATAGCTACACTTAAGTGGCAGTGGGCTGGCCACGTAGCTCGTAGAGCGGATGGCCGATGGGGTCAAAGAGTTCTCGAGTGGCGGCCACGTACCGGAAGACGCAGCGTGGGCAGACCCGTCACAAGGAACGGGTACACATAAAGGTTGCGGGAAGCCGCTGGATGCGGGCAGCACAAGACCGGTCGTTGTGGCGATCTTTGGGAGAGGCCTATGTCCAGCAGTGGACGTCTTTCGGCTGAAATGATGATGATGAAGAAGTAGACTTCATGGTAAAGAATTTTTTTTTTCTAAAATATCGTAATTAAAAATTTCTATTAAAATAAAAGTTAGTACATTAATGATTAGTGATTCAAATAATAAAAATCAGATCAAAATTCCAATTAGTCTTTGTGATACATGTCAAATTACAACCAACAAATTATTATTTTTTTGAACCCAAAAATATCGGCCGGCGGCAAATGTATGCACACGTGTATTTACATTTAGGATTCAGAATATCTTGCTCTATACTAATATATACATCTTAGATTGCTCGATTGAAATACTTTGAAGAAAAAAAATAAGAACTACACTTTGTCCAACTGGAGAAAAAAAGTTTTTTTTTTCTCATAAACAAATGATTTTATCGAAATTTATCTAAATACAAAAGTTGTTAGACTAGTAATTAGTAATCTAATTAAAAATAAATCAGATAAAAATTGCTTTTATTCTTTGAGAAATACACTTCGAAAATTTTGGTTATTTTGCACCTACAGAACTCGCGCAGCGGCAGCCGGATGGGCATGTTTGTTCTCATTTGATATTCATAACGCCATGATCTACAATATAATATAAACTAGAAGCTGCTTAATAAATAAATTATCGATAAAAACAACAAAACTTATATTTTTGCCATTAAAAAAAAAGTTTTTTTTTTTTTCATGAAATCTATTCACTTTATCGAAATTTGTCTAAGAATAAAAGTGGTTAGAATTATGATATTTTACCTTATAAAATATAAATCGGATCGAAATTCCAACTTTAAATGCCCTATGTCCCTGTTTTTCTAATCCTGAACCACTCTGTGCCGTGTCGGTAGCAGTTAGGCAAGACAGCGGCCGCGACCAGCGAGAGTTCTCATTAGCTAGGAGCGAGCACAATGTCGCGACAATACGCTTCGACATGCCAAATACGTCTCGGCGTACCTAGGCTACGACGGCATAGTTACTGTCTATTCGCTTACATGTAGGTATACCGAAGAATCCCCTGCCGTGCTTGCCGTGCCGCCAGTGGGTGCCGGGACTTAGACCTCTCACCTCCGACAATTTATGAGCATGAAATCAATTTACATTTTTCATCAAGCTAACTCAGTCACATAAATAATTTTACTCGACAGATAAACATTTATTGAAATACAACACTGTGTTACACATACAAAAGTTACGATTCGTTGTGAAATAATTGGAAAACAACAACAGACATTTTCCAAAATGTACCAACCACGCGCTAGCTAGAGCTCTTCCTATCGTCTGTGTCAAAACCAAGAAAAGAACATCAACCACGCGTATACCACCAGATTCAAATAATAGCTATATATAACCTACTTCGCGTATTTGAAGAGCGGGAGACTGACTTGCTATACATTATGGTTCAATGCGAAACCACTGGTAGGTGTACTACTTTTGGAACAATAGAAAGATAAAGCACATAGTCATATGGTAAGGATAGCACAGTACCTGGGCTTCTCGGAGCGATGCGTAGAAGAATTCCTTGATTTTGCACAATAATTTGTTCAAAACAGTTATATCGACGAAAAAATATCTAAAAACACCATCCACTGCCGACAGTCAAAACTAGCGAGTGATTTCTGTTATATTATGCGAACCACTTTTGACGCGATCATCTTCCGTCTTCTTTCTTCTAGTCTCTAAAGATAAGGCGGGAAAGGAAGAAACAGGAGTGGTTTCGCATACGACTATTATTACCTATATCTAATGCAGTAAATTTTAAGCGCGACCATTCCTCCCTGCTTGAAATAAGAGCTTCAAAAAAAAAAAAAAAAAACAATTTGGTGAATAGAATCGAACTACCTAGAACTATTATTCTAACCTAATACTAAGATACAAATTACTAATAATTATTGGTTCGGTACAAGATACAGGCGTACAAATGGACGCAAATAGGATCCAGTGGCTGTTATAACGCGCGCTATACGAATCACATCGTCAGAGCCCAGAAAACTTCCTCAATAATGCCTAGAGGCCATTGGAGAGGCGGGCAATTTTTTGTTAAAAGAATCATCACAGTACCAACGGTAATTGGATTCACGGGTGTATTCCATTTGTATCGAGACTGTAACGTATGTAATAATCCGTTCTCCATCGCTTCCAAAAATATTGAAAGAAGTTTGAAACGTGTAAGAATTCGAATGCTTTCATCGATGTTACTAGCGGGTAAATATTTCAAAGGCGATAGATTCAAATCTAAATTTGACAAACAACCTCCCACTTTTATAACGCTATTATCTAGGTACAGCTTTAGATATTGTATTGAACGATTACAAGGCTTGCTGCCTGCGAGTAATCTAGAAATTACATTATTAAAATGAAAATTTTGAATTTTACGAAATGTCAGTAATTTAACAAACTCTAAATCAGACGAATAAATTTGATTACGACAAGGTAGTAATTTTGCGAATCTACAAATATAAACTAAGCAATACAAAAAATTTGTCCATGAGGAGAAACGGGTAGCTAACGAAAAGATCAGAGAATTTTCTATAAGCGCCCTTTTTCTTAAGGTGCTTCCAAAACTAACGAGGGATTAAAAGGCATGATTGGCCATAACGTGGAATCTAAACTAGCCCACGAAGGACCTCGAAACCACAACGGATGATCTATAATTTGAACAGGAGTCTGTCCCCGAGATAAACAATCCGCCGGGTTGTCGTTCCCAGCTATGTCATACAAATTATCTACCAAAAAAATTGCTTTGTATTTTCGCAACTCTATTTGCAACGAACGTGTCCCACTTATGAGGAAAATAATGTGTCCAATAAAGAGCAACATTTGAATCAGAGTATGCATAAATATTACCAAAATTGATGACATTTTGACATCCACGAACGATACTAGAGATCAATATAACGAGAAGTAATATAGCGCAAAGTTCAAGTCTAGGAAGGGAAATAGCTTTGCGATGTGCCACCTTGTTTCCTATTTCTGTAGGTACTAATGAAATATACTCTTTTTCTAAATATTCTCTAATAAAATCGTAATAAGCAATCTTTAAAGACGGGGAGGCTAGCATCCTTCTTTCTAAACAAAGGAAGCGACGTTCACACACCCTTCTAGAGTGTTAATGTCACCTTTAAATGGATGTGATATGACGTAACGGCCATCCTCGTCCATTTCTTCACATAGTGTATCATCGGGACTAAGCAAAGTCGGGATATTAACTTTTTCAATTTCCCTTGCGGACAGTGGATTCAAGAGAATCAGTAGTAGAACATGTTACTAATGCAAGACTACGGGTATTAGCAATTGCTTCTCCGACTATAACGTAGCCCAGGAGTGTTTCTAAAGCTACAGGGGATCGTCGTGAAGGCGAACCCTGAATTCTTTTTGACAAAAGAAGATGAGGGAAAATTGATGCACCAATCAGAATTTCTATTTCACTACTGACTGAGTCAGTATCGTCGGCCAAAGGTAAATTCGAAAAAAATGACAAATACCTAACATTTACAGATACTGTTGACAAGTGTTCAGTTATTCTGTCAACCACTAATGACTTCATATCATAGTTAATGTTACGATTAAAACGTGAAGAAAAAGTAATATCTACGGAACCATCTACATGCTTACTAAAAGCTGCAATTCCCTTTACCGTTGAACAAGAGCTTTCATTTAACTTCAAACCTAAGCGACGACAGCAATCCGGGGTAATAAAATTGCTTTGAGAAGCGCTATCTAATAAAGCTCGAATTATATGTTCTTTGCCGTGCGAATCGATAATGATTATACGCGCGGTAGCAAGTAATACACTGGTGGGTTCATACGTTCTATGTTTGTTTACCGATTTTTGTGACAGCGAACAAAGGGTTACATTACCAGCGCAATGTGAGGTTGATGTGCACGCGTCGTTTCTTACCGCTGTAGGCGCAAGAGGTGGTAAAAGCGACGGCGAAGAGTCCGTGACTATCGAGTTGTTCACCACTGGAGAATAAGCCTCAGTATTAATTCGTTGTTTTGTGTGAAATGGATCAAAGTGTGATGTTTTCTATTACACTTCCGACAAAGTGATTTAGATTTACACATTGACGCACGACGGCCCTTACTTATCCTTAGGCCTTATTAAACAGTTGATACATTAGTTGTCAGATTTAACAAATTCAAATCGTTCAGCAGGATTGTAACTATGGAATACAGAACAATTATATATGTGTTGGTGAGTAGAATCGCATAAGGAACATAGTGGTACTTGAGTGTTAGAGTCAGCGTTAACATAAGAATGAGTATAGGGTCTTTGTGATGTATCTATATTTCTCTTAGTTTCTTATTTAACCGAAGAGGTGGTCTGTAATATTTTGATATGATCACGTACAAAGAGTACCAAATCCTCAAAGGTGGGTATTTCACTGCCACACTTGTCCAACTCGAATGACCGCGCAGTATCTGAATATATTTTTTTAAGTACTATGTGTAAGAATACAAAATCAGACAAATCCTCAAATTTAAGGTTTTTTTAAGGCCGCCACGGAGGTTGCAACTTTATCTAAAAATAGCTCTCAAGTTATTTACAGTCGCCGTAGACATATTTTTAACTTCAAAGATTTGGTCTAAGTATGAAGTAGCCGCTAAACGCCTATCCTCATATTTATTCTTTAATAAATTGAAGATCAATGAATAGTTTTGTGCAGAGGGCGTAATACCAACACAGATAGACCGCGCCCTTCCAGTAAGCTTGCCTATCAAATAATACTTTTCTGAATCTGAAAGTGATATATTATTATGTACCGAGTTTTCAAAACTTGCAGAGAACAACGGCCAGTTCTTGATATCTCCGTCGAATTCAGAAATTTCTATAGGTGGTAGTCTAGGCGTCCTATGCTGACCAATAGACTGTAGACTCGTATCACACTGTTGTAAAGTTCTGCCAGCGCTCTTAACACGACTATATAAGTCATCAAATGACGAGAATGGTTGGTAGTCTATAACATATTTTGAATTCGAATGTAGCTCCAATTCAGTTATTTTGTCTAGAACAATTTCGAAATCTGAGCGCAATGTGTCTAAAGTTTCTAACTTGCACAAAAACATTTCGCGAATGCATTCGTCTTGGAGGTCCCTTACACGGTTGCAAATACTCTAGATGCGAGTAAACATTCGATCTCTTTTAGCGTACAAGATCTTTAATTTTGAGTCGTCCGCTAATGTAATTTTATCAGAGCCTGTAGCCATTTTTACTTTGTAAATTATAAATTAAATAATGAACAAAGTGAGGAGTTCAAAAAAGCGTTGTAGAACGAATCCACGTATAGATAATATAATAAATATAATGGACTTCGATGTCCAAACTAAAATTCAAAATCACAAGTCTAATGTATTTATATATATAACTAAAATCTATTGACTTTATTGTAATAATATAAATTCAATGCCCAATCTGTGAACTGATTCAAATACAAAAGAATAAAATGATGTAATTACATAAAAAAAATTACGTGGTGGGTACTTGATACGGATAATCTATAACGTCCGAAAAATGGCCGGTATTTTCGACGAATAAATGTAGGTAACTCGAAACTATTTCTTAACTTTACAAATAACTAACAATAAGTTATTAATTATCGTACAAACGAAAGACAAACTAAAACGAAACTAAAATAACAAACTAGTCTATAGATAATAAATTAGTGAATAAATAAAATGATGGATTTATGCGACAAACTGATAGTACGATCCGCGAAGCCCGAGATATTAAAATTTGTTGAATAAATACTAATTATAATGAGTTCTATCTATATCCGGCTCGATTGGTACCATTAAATGGTTACGCGAATTATCTAGTTTTAAATGTTTCAATGCGAAACCACTGGTAGGAATACTACTGCTTTGGAACAATAGAAAGATAAAGCACATAGTCATATGGTAAGGATAGCACAGTACCTGGGCTTCTCGGAGCGATGCGTAGAAGAATTCCTTGATTTTGCACAATAATTTGTTGAAAACAGTTATATCGACGAAAAAATATCTAAAAACACCATCCACCGCCGGCAGTCCAAACTAGCGAGTGATTTCTGTTATATTATGCGAACAACTTTTGACGCGATCATCTTCCGTCTTCGTTCTTCTAATCACTAAAGATACGTGCGGGAAAGGAAGGAACAGGAGTGGTATCGCATACGACTAAAATGAATTGGCGTGCAGTTTCGTTTTTTTTTTTTTTTAGAATTTTATTATATCTAATGCAGTAAATTTTAAGCGCGACCACATTATATTTCTAAACATTAAGGATAATCGATACACATCATTACTATTCGATGTTTTGTAAAATCATTTTTTTGTAATAAAAAACATACATCATGTTTTATTAAATTTAGGCCCTAAGAAGGAACTTATGAATGTCAAAACATTTTTTTTATCGTTATAGGTTTTGGCGTAATAGCCACAATCTCACCTGATGTTAAGTGACGATGTGGCCCAAGATGGTAACACGCTAAACCTAGTGGAAGTCTGGCTCTCAAGTGCCAGCACCGATACGGAAAATATAACATACTCATATAACATATAACTTTTTTATATATATATTTTTCTTTACTTTACAAGGGGGAGTGTAATTATCCACTCTATGACCCTCCGCGTCGCGCTCATGTCTGATTGGCTGATAGGACAATAATGTCTATGGCAGTCCGTGTAACGGTTGTGAACCGATTTCCAACAATACCACGTTTTTGTATAAAATATAGACAGTGTTATAACTGGATTAGCTTTATATTACTCCTTCTGCAGCAAACCAAGAATACCAAAACAGTTCCTACAGTACTAAAAACATACGGCATTGTCTTGCAAATTTTCTTATGGCATATCGAAAGAAAAACGAAAACTTATATAATTACAACCCACCGCTTTTATCCTACTTTATAGAATTATCAGTTTGCGACAATTTTACTTGATGTAAGGCGACTATGTGGCTGTAGATGGTAACACTTTAAGCCCAGAGGGGCTCTTGCTAAAACACACCTATAGGTGCTTGACGACAATTTTCCAAATTGATGTTAGCTATCAGCCAGTTGGTTATTTTAAAGACAAAAATGCTTATTGTGGGCGATTCTTAGAAGACAGACATATGCTATCGCAAAAATGAAAGAAAAAACATGAACGGACAGACAGACAAAAGATGTTGAGTTTTAAAATAGATGAATGTTTGTATATTCTAAAAATTTTGAATTTTAGATTTTGAATTCACGTGAACATCGTCGTTCACAAGTATCGACTAGTTTATAAGTTCAAAATAAAACACTAAGTGACCTTTAAGTAATTTAATTTATCTTAAAGATATATACCAAACGTTACTTATATCCAAGACATAAATATTTTCCGTTTATTATTATCAAAGTATGATCTACTTATTCCATAAAAAATGACATTCTCGCTATCGAGACTGACAAATTATAAAATGTGTAAAACTCAGAATCAAGCGCGAATCTAAGAGGGGAGAGGACCATGACCTTATTTATGACCATGAATAATAAATATAGTTTTTAATTACTATTTTAATTATGTGTTCAATTTAAAATCTTCTAGAAACTTCAACCTATAACTTCTTCCAAACTTAAAATCTAGATCCGCGCTTGCTCATAATTCTATGAACATAATTTTGAAATTCGAATACTTTAAAACGTAGAGCATATTAGAGTGGTGTTGCCAATTACTACAGAATTCTGTCACAAAATTTAATTAATTCCCCGTTACCCGATCAATGTCTTAACCTTACATAAACTCTTTGAAAACGTACATGGAATCATATATTTGACTTTAAGGTTAGTATATTCTTAATTTTAGTAAATTTTGATGTACGTTCTTTAGCAAAACTATTAAAATGTAAAATTACACTTTTAAGTTTTTTTTCCTCTGATTTTTATTCCAACCTCCTAGACTTATCTTTTACAGTGTTGGCAACCCTATCTCGAACTGAGCAGCTTTTTCAGAGTGATATCAAGCGTTTTGTAGATTAGCGACGGTTTTGATAATTTACATTACAAATAAACATTTAGTATCTCACATGTAAATATACTATCAGGGCATCTAGCGGAAATGCGTAGGAACTATTATTGAATGTATGGAAGCAAATCATTTTTTTAACTATTAATACTAGTACTAGACCTGAAAGTCGAAATCGTCGAGAAGATAAATCTTTTATTCGAGTTATTTCCCTACTAGCATATTTGGAAATGATTCTTTTTTGGATGCAATGAAAATAATTTAATATTTGTACCAGTAGACACGGGCAACACTGCGTTACGCCGCGCAATTGCGCCAACTCAGTTCACTGCGTCGGATGTGTCAACACACTTATTCCCAACTAGCTGTGCACACGGCTCCGCTCGCATGCACTACTAAAACTCGCGGGGCCGCTTGATTAATGGTCATCGTTGAATTTACAAAACAGAAGTTTACAAAACTGAGTTTAATATGGCGCTCTCTCTCTTTTAAACTTGTGTATGCAAGTGAAAGGGACATTTCGATGTTAATCACGAAATCAAATAACAAAAACTAAAATTAGAAAGAGACAGATTGTGTTTTTGATTATTTTACAGTGAATAAATAATGTTACCAATCGCCAAAAAAGATTCGCTTCTATTTACTTTTTCTTTAATAATAAATCGATAGAAACTGTACATAAAGTGATGGTAAGTTGACAGTCACCACCGTTAGATCCTTCTTAAGTGCACCTTCACAGCGTTTAGAGGTTCGATAATACAAGGTTAGACGAAGTAGGCGGCCAGTTGCGCCATTTTGTCTTTCGGCTGCTTGTTCCTGTGCTTGTTGGAGCGCGGTCGGGCTCCGCGAGCGCCCCTCGCGCCTCCGCCCCCCCCGGCGGGGTTGCCGCGGGACGCCACCGCCCTGTGCTTCTCAACCTGTATGTAAAAATATATATTTGTCGGAGAATCGTTTCTTCGACAGCTACTATCGACTTTACTATTGACCTGCACTATTGACTGGACGCGTTAGCAATAAGTATGTCACAAGTAGCAGCTACCTGTACCAACACGTTATATTAAATAACATACTATTTAATATAATATGTCGGAGAATCATCGATGTAATTATGAATACCGTACTAATGACTTAGAATCCGTACTTTACCACTATTGGCTAGATGCGATCTTAAGAGGTGTACTCTGTGACCGCACGCACTTAATAAGCAGGCGACAACCGACTTAAAGGGCCTTCAGCTGTGGAATAGTAATAGTCCATTTCTACTTTTTTTTAATATTGAAGACTCCATTTAATATGGCGTTACAATACACACTGTTTCTGTGTGACGTCACGCAGCCTGTTTCAGCCACGTATATCATTATAGGTGTGCTCCATGACCGCAACCACTATATATAAACAGGCAACGATGGGCTTAAAAAGCTTGAACTGTTGAATAGAGGAGATCTCTGTGTCCTGGGATTGCGCGAGGTTACCCACTACTTCAGAAACCGAAGGGAAATCCGAGGAAAACCCTGGCGTCTACGACATGTCTATGACTGTACTTATGGTTATTGACGGGATTTTGTCATCACTACTCTCATCATGAAAGAACGATGAATAAATGAATGAGTGGATGAATGAATTAACAAATATATTGTGAACTGGTTATTCTACAGAACGCAGAGTAATCGGAAACTAAACTCTACAGCACGTATTTGTCATATTTTTCAATTAAAAATAAAATCTGAAGGAACGAATAAACGGACAAGTGAAGTAAAGACTGAATGAACGAATGAATGAATGAATAATTGTTTACATTTTTTGGTTCGTACAACGGCGAGCTTAATGTCACAAGGCCTGTACTTCTAGTTAAACAGCGGTATTGGGGAAATAATCTAGTCAAAATGTTTTTATTCACTCAGTCACTCGGTGACTAAGATAAGAACGAGTCGTCCCCTAGTAGTATTAATCTAGTCAAAATGTGTTTATTCACTCAGTCACTCGGTGACTAAGATAAGAACGAGTCGTCCCCTAGTAGTATTAATCTAGTCAAAATGTTTTTATTCACTCAGTCACTCGGTGACTAAGATAAGAACGAGTCGTCCCCTAGTAGTATTAATCTAGTCAAAATGTTTTTATTCACTCAGTCACTCGGTGACTAAGATAAGAACGAGTCGTCCCCTAGTAGTATTAATCTAGTCAAAATATTTTTATTCATTCAGTCACTCGGTGACTAAGATAAGAACGAGTCGTCCCCTAGTAGTATTAATCTAGTCAAAATGTTTTTATTCACTCAGTCACTCGGTGACTAAGATAAGAACGAGTCGTCCCCTAGTAGTATTAATCTAGTCAAAATGTTTTTATTCACTCAGTCACTCGGTGACTAAGATAAGAACGAGTCGTCCCCTAGTAGTATTAATCTAGTCAAAATGTTTTTATTCACTCAGTCACTCGGTGACTAAGATAAGAACGAGTCGTCCCCTAGTAGTATTAATCTAGTCAAAATGTTTTTATTCACTCAGTCACTCGGTGACTAAGATAAGAACGAGTCGTCCCCTAGTAGTATTAATCTAGTCAAAATGTTTTTATTCACTCAGTCACTCGGTGACTAAGATAAGAACGAGTCGTCCCCTAGTAGTATTAATCTAGTCAAAATGTTTTTATTCACTCAGTCACTCGGTGACTAAGATAAGAACGAGTCGTCCCCTATTAGTATGGAGTGGTAAACATTGTGAGAGTATGAAGTATTGTCAGGTGATGGTAATGGCGACTCACTAGTGCGCTGAAGCTCGGCTCGCAGTAGAGGCAGGCGGTCATCTCGGTGAGCGCCGCCGGGAGCCGCGTGCGCCCCGCGCGGTACTCCACCGTCACGAGCTGCGCGCCGCACGCGGTGCAAGCCGCCTCGCACACCGACACTCTACTCGCATCCTCGAATATATTTATTATCACGTCGCATCTACACACAAACACAGTTATATTTTATTATTGTACCCGTTGTGTTTCACGTAAACAATTTATTCATACTCCAAAATACAATTTAAAACAGACTCGCAAATCGCTCTTCGAATGTACTTGCAGTATCTCCCTCTATGGTCATCTTGTAGATGTCTTCTTTTATATCGCTCGTTCTTTTCACTTCGCTCTCGAAAATAGAACTGTCGTGGCTCGCGGTACGGCTCGTTTATATACCCAAATGATAACGAAATCTCTAGATTCGTATCGTAGAATCGAATCTCTAGATTGTAATCTCTTAAACATGTAGTTAAAAAGTACCTGTTACAGGCGAGTTTCCACTTAGGCGCCGAGGGGTCGAGCACCAGCACCCCCGAGTCGCACTCGACGCACCCCGACACCCCCGTCGAGTTCACCCCGTACGGGCAGGTCGGGTGCGTGCACGAGTTACACCCGAAACCCTTCTTCATGTCCCTGGGAGAAAAACATTATAAATTAAAATAATGAAGGTGGTGGAACAGGTATAATAACCACATATCCACGCAGACGGTAGACATTTCTGTCAACGTATCTGACTATTGCCAGATTTCTGAAGATCCAGTTAAACCCTCACTAATTATCGATTCGATAAAGTTAAGAATAAGGTAAACATCGGTTAACTCTCACAGTCTCACTGTATTTCTAAACAGCCAACGAGTCGTTCAATAACTATCAGATCAATAACCAGTTACTTATATTGTCACTAGGTGGGTCTCTTATCAAGATCGAATCTCAAATTGGCTTTATCATTTTAATTTGTCATTGATACTAATATTATTAATAATAAATATCTTTTTCAAGTTATTTAAGTATCGACAACGAGGGTTTTTTAAAATTAAATACAAATGATTCTTAAGAATGTTGACTATATAATTCATAAATAGTTTTACAATCCTCTTATAAATAATATTTTATGATGTAAACACCAGGTGGCTGTTTATAACTGAATAACAAATACATATCGTACATCTTCTAGTCCAAAACCGCAGGTGGTTATCGCAAATTATAGTCATAACATACAAGTAAATATACAACGTCAGGATCTTTTACTTATGTACCGATTACAACGTCGTAATAAGGGAGGGTACAGATAGGTAAATAAGTGGCTTAAAATTGTTTTAGTTATAAAACATGACAATTAATTATTTATCAACGGCTGTATAAGCGACGTCTTTGTCAAAATATCAAACATTAATGAAGCTGTTTTTGATTTTTCTAAGTTCTATATTCATTAGTCATTTTAGTATTATTCCGTGCAATTCCATTGCTTTGTAAATTGTAAAAAAAAGAAACAATAGACAGGGTAATAAATTTTTTACCGAAAGAGACAACACGCTCATAACGTAACTACCTGGAAAGAACATGTAGCGTACAGCGTAATGAAATATAAATTTGCTTTAATACCGAGAATGAGCATATTTTTTTAGGTTGGTTTTGATAGGAGAAACGTCAAACAACGTTTATCGAATAGATAAACCGACCATTTTGGCCAAATAATATAAACCAAGTTGAACTGACGGTTATCTTATGACGATGTGTTCAGAAACGCAATTTATGAGTTATTGAACCGATAGCGCTATGGAACAGATAAAGTTAAAAGTAAGTTAAAGCCTGAAAATACTGACTCAGTTGACGGCACGTCAATTGTAATAAATGTTACTTGAAGATTATTTTTTTTTTGGTTTCTTAAGTTAAGATCATGCAGTACGTAATGTAACCTATAATAAATCTTCAACAAAACCGCAATCCAAGGTTAGTTAATAAAGTTGCTACATTTGAGGACCGAGTTGGAAAAGCTCGTATGCCAATACATTTGTTGCCAGACACATTCTTCGAATCGGAGCACAGCATCACGAGTAATAAAGGGTCTTTAGCGGTAGATATACGACTACGATATACGATATACGATATACGACTAGCAATGGTGTTGCCACAATCGAACATTCCACAGATTCCATCGTTTTCAATAATTGATGTTTTCTGAACATCAATATTTTACGACTTTCGATCATTTTTTAACATCAATGTTCTTTTAACCGGATATTTTTCAAACATGGTCGTATTTCGAATATCGATATTTCTTAAACATCGATGTTTATCGATTAGTGAAATATCGATACTGGTGTAGAGTACCTGAAAGGCGGATGGTTGTAACAGTAGGGGCAGAGCGGGAAGCTCTTGCCCTTGTTCCCCGAGGACCAGGAGAGCAGCTCGAAGTCGTCGAGCGGGCACTTCAGCTCGCGGTAGATGCGGACGGTCCCGTTCTGCGGCAGCCCGTACGTGTCGTCGCAGTGCGAGCAGTGCAGCCGCGCCGGCTTCGCCTGCGCAACACGCACTCACACTCACACTCAGTCCTAGCCCACTAGACATTTCTATGGACTTAGAGACACATACACCCGTAACTCATAAACATATGTTATTCGAATCTACATTAGGTAATTTTGGTCACATTTTAATTTATGTAGTTGGGTTTTTAAGCACAGCACAAGTGAGGGTGAGCATTTAGTGTTGCCACAAAAACTCCTTAAACAGTTTAAACAGGGGAACCGTCATCTTGTTAGAGCTATGCTTGAAAATTGCAATAATAATTAGAAAAAATATTTTAATTACAGAATAGTGATTGAACACAGTTAACATTAAATAAGAAAAAAAATTGGCACACGATGAGGCTTAGGCCTAGGACGTCAAATTTTGAGGAATAGCAAAAAATATAATTAAGATTTAGTTTTTAAAATAATTAAAATAAAAAAACATCTATCATGAAGCAAAAAATCGTCATATAGGAAGAGGCTTACAACGCCATATCGAAGGACCTAAGGCGCAGTCTACATTAAATTCACCGCTGAGTAAAAAAAAAAAAACATAATTTTGCAATAGAAAAAAGTCGCAAAGTTGGTGTCTTGTGGATTTTTTAAACCTTTCATACTAGTATGAACGTTTTCGTGAACTGCAACATATTTATTAACAGCTAAGTATAAAAAAAGGTGTGTGTGCGATTCACACACGGTAGAAGTGAAACTTCATTTTAAAAGACCTTTTCTATTTTATTTAAACAGTGTGCAATATACATACACACCGACATTTACTCTCTCGCTCGGGCTCACACAAAGAGGAGAGACGGATAATATATTGCTCTCTCGCTCTGGCTCACACAAAGAGGAGGGACAGATAATGTGCGTTAAACGTCAATAGGCAATCGAGCACACCTGAATATATCTCATATAACGTCTGCACTTCCCGCAGCGAGACAACGCCTTCCCGCTGGCCTTCAGCGAGGAGAAGCTGACTTCGAACAGCTGGTCCATCGCCTCGATGGACCGCACGAAGTACTGGAACTTGCGCCGGAATATCTCCGTCGTATGAGCCAGGACAGCGTGGAAGTCGGCCTTCCCCACTGCGATCAGGTTCAACTGCTCCTCCACCGCTGACCTCATCGTCGGGAGGACCAGCTCCGGGTCGATCTCAAATATAAAAAAAAAGTTAAATGTATACAGGTATATAGCTCACGTTGAACTAATGACCACGTAAATGAGACAGATAGATAAAAAATGTTATAATCAGTACATAGTATAAAACAAAGTCGCTGTCGCTCTGCCCGTCCCCATGTATGCTTAAATCTTTAAAACTACGCAACGGATTTTGAAGCTGTTTTTTTTTTAATAGATAGAGTGATAATTAGAGAGATTAGAGAAATAAATGAATATTTCCGAAGATATTACAGATTTATAATGCAGGGACATAGCGGTGCGGTGGTACCGGCCCTATATACCATGGTAAATTATATGTCGCTCTTTCAAGAGTGAAAACATATTTGTATTATCTAATGACAAAAAAGTTGTAATCGTTGTTTATAAGGACATTCTGTAGTAGGTAGGTATATATTTAGTATCAGCATTTCACCCGTGCGAAGCCGGGGCGGGTCGCTAGTTTACTTAATAAAACTCTAACACTGTTTGAGAGACAACACACAGCTTGTACTACCGGTACTGGGAGCACACAATTTTACACAATAGTTCCTTAAACATAGGTAAGTGAGCTCTAAGAAATGTTTTTAAAAATCCATCCCCCAAAAGGTCTATTCTTGAGATTTTGCCAATAAGAAATCTCATTGAGCACTTGGCCAATACATAATAAATTAATTATTTGGAATTTTTATATGAATCGGTAATCAGAACTTCTACGGAGATGAAAAACTTGTCACAGTGACTCATTTTGCGCAAGAATCAACTTTATCTTCCAGCAATCATTACCTATCCCCCTGAACTCAATGTAAAGTATGGTTCATCAGCACAAGTTGAATGGTGGCTTACCTTCTGGTAGCCGTGGACGAGCACTATGCCTAAATTGGTAGGCACGAGCCGCCTCCCGCTGCCCACGGTCACGTAGTTCCGTTGGCATATGTTGTTTATATGGACCGGTATAGACGCATCAGTGCCAATACCGTGCTTCTCCATCAGCGTTATCACCTACAATTAATACCAGTTTGTTAAGGTCTCACTGCTGGGTAGAGAAAGCACTAGATAAGTCATCAGGACACCCAACGACATATTAGCGATTTCAGACGCCAAAGACATCTATCTACACTTCAGTATTTTCCCAAATATGATGATACTGCAAGAAAATTTCTCAAGCGTTCCGGTTTCCTCACAACGTTTTCCTTCACTGTCAGTCAATGTTGCTACCAAATTAAGATATTTTTTTAAACACTTTACAGGTTAAGTTTTAGCAATGGAAGCAATGATGGCTCAGTGGAAACGTGTACGGACATTGCGTCGGCAGATGTGAATTTGAATCCTTGCAATGAGCCTGATCTTTCGGTTAAAGAAAACATCGTAAAGAAACCACAGCTTGGTGGTAGGGCTTTTTCTAATGCCAAGCACCAATAGGTGTGTTCCGGCAGCTGAAATTGAGAGCACTGGCCTGACTTGGGGGGACTGCCCCCCATTAGGCCTATAACCTAAGAAACAACCAGTACCGGCTGTGACAGGCCACCCATTCCAACTCCTCTTCTTAATCACAACTGGATCAATGTACGTGAACTTGAAAAAGAAATCGGATTGATTTTCCACTGACCTCATGCCAATTCTTTGATCTTAGGCGTTAATAGAGGTGTTGATTATGGATTTATGGAAGGAAACAAAACATTTGAAATCTTATTTTGAAAACAATCAAAATACATACCGGAACACAGCTTTTTTTTCCAATTTTTTGTAAACAGTAGGCTCTTTGTAAACACATTTGTGAAATGTAAAATGAATTACATGCTTCATTTACTAAAGACAGAAAAAGTTTACTTGACTAAGTACTTCAATCTAAGTGAATTTTAGTACATTATTAGTACTTGTGCTGACTGACTGACTGACTGACTGATTCATCAACGCACAGCCCAAACTAAACTGTGAAAATTTGCATGCTGGTTCCTTTTACACTGTTGGTGAGTATTAAGGAAGGATTTTTTGGTAATTCAACCTCAGGTGGGTGAAAAGGGGATGAAATTTTGTATGAAAATCCGGCATTCTTAAAGATACATCTATAAAAATTTATATTTAGCATTGCAGTTAGAAAGTAAAAAAGAAGACTTTCACAGTTTTTTTTTAATTTAATACCTAAGGGTGTAAAGGTGGGTGAAAATTTGTATAATACAGGTAAAAACATCTATTAGCCAAAGGCATTACCAATGAATAGTTCCATTGCTTTTTTTCCAATATTTTTCTACCCGTGTAAAGCTCAGGCTAGCCGCTAATACATATTATAAAGCTAAAAAGATTATCAGTTTGTTCGTTTGAATGCACTAATCTCTAAAACAACCGGTCTGATTTGAAAAACCTTTCTGCATTGTATAGCTTATTTATTGAGGAAAGTTATATGCTATAAAACTATACGCTACGACCCTAAGGAGCGGGGCAGTAACCATGAATGTCAAACTATCTGGCAAGCTGTAGGCAAATGAGAACAACGATACGCTACAACAGTGCGTCGGCGGCGATGCGGTGGAGAGCAGTTTGAATAAATTTAACACGGGTGAAACCGTGGGACATAACTGGTACATATATAACTAGCTGTACCCGCGGCTTCCCTCACGTGGACAACTAAAAAACCTAAAATAAAAGTAGCCTAAGTTATTCCTTATAATATCAGCTACCAGTGAAAGTCCCGTTAAAATAGGTCCAACCGTTTCGGAGGTAGCCCGGAACAAACAAACAGACAGGCAGACCGTATATACTTTCATATGCATTTAGTAAAAAGCTGTTATTTTGACATTACAAACAGACACTTCAATTTTATTATATGTATAGATAAACTACACGTTATTCTATAACATCCGAACTGGGTTACGTGACATAAAACTCAAAGGGAAGTATTGCAAGAGTCCGCAGCTAGCACTGCCTACCTACATGAAGAAAAAAAAAATTAACAATCTACCTATCAATATAATTAGGGTACCGCACAAAAAATAAAAAAGCTTTTAGTAGTCCACGCGAGCGGAGCCGCGGGAACAGCTAGTGTTAAAATGTATATATAAGTATATTACCTCGGATTCTGTTAAGTAATCCGGCGGCGAGGTCTGACACTCCACCAGGCGGTGGTCGTGCGCCTTCAGGACATCATCCACTTGGAGACTCGGTACGAACTCATCTTTACCGAATGCCTGAACAATTTAATCATTTTATGACGTTTTGACTCGATCATACGTGCATTAACGGAGTTTACCTCGATAAACGTGTTCTATCATCTGTATCATGATGAATGTTCTGAGGAATTGTTTAACCTTATCCACCATCCATCATCCACCTTCCGCTACAGAATCAAGAAGTCTGGTCTACGGAGCCACAGCCATCCTAGGATAGTGGGTCCTTCAAAACGGCGTGAAGAGGCATTTTAGCAGGGCGGCATGAGCACAATACCATCGATTCGGAAAACATCCCAGACACCATGCAGAGCCATGAGAACCAAGTAATGATGGCTCAGTGGTAGCGTGTACGCACATCGCCTCGATGGACATGAGTTCGAATCCATGCAACGAGCCTGAACACCCGGTGACAGAAAACATCGTTATGAAACCATAGCATGGTGGTAGGGCTTTTCTAATGCCCGCCTGTCTAGCTACCACCCTCAAGTTGGAAATCTATCACCAAGAACCAACAGGTGTGTTCCGGCAGCTGCACTTGAGAACCTGTCTCCCACTAGGCATAGCGTGTTATCATCTTGAACAACATCGTAACTTAAGATCAGGTGAGATTGTGGCTATAAAGCCTAAACCTATAACGATAAAAAAGAAACCGGCAAAAACTCGATTGGGTTTGTCAAAAAAAAAATTTCGATTATTTTTTTTTTTTACATTATATGTATTATTTTCAATTAATATCATTTTTGTAAATTAGATGTAAATATAACTAACCTGCCAGTGCATGACCTCGGTGTAACCAGCGTCGAGCAGTGCGTTCCCCGTGTAGTAGAACGTCTCGGAGCCTATCTGGAAGGTGATCGTCGTGCTGAGGTACTTGCAGTCGCGCGATAACGTCGCTATGAAGTGACGCGTCACGTAGTCGTAGATACGCCACATGTCGCCTTCCAATTCCGACTCCGCTGCAATAGAAATTACACAATCATACTATTTGCATACTTTGTCTCTTTCCAACTTACATATAATTAGTCAGTTTCAAATTTGCACATACATATAATTAGTCAGTTTCAAATTTGCTACTTAATAAACAATCACATAATTAATCAATTTCACAAATGCCGCTTGATAAACAAACATTTAATTAACCAGTTTCACAAATGCCACTTGATAAACAAACATATAATTAACCAGTTTCACAAATGCCACTTGATAAACAAACATATAATTAGTCAGTTTCAAATTTGCTACTTAATAAACAATCACATAATTAATCAATTTCACAAATGCCGCTTGATAAACAAACATTTAATTAACCAGTTTCACAAATGCCACTTGATAAACAAACATATAATTAGTCAGTTTCACAAATGCCACTTGATAAACAAACATATAATTAGGTAGTTTAAAAAATACCACTTCATAAACAAACACATAATTAATCAATTTCACAAATGCCACTTGATAAACAAACATATAATTAGTCAGTTTCATAAATTCCAGTTGATGAACAGACATATAATTAGTCATTTTAACAAATGCCACTTAGTAAACAAAATAATTAGTTAATTTCACTATTGCCACTTAATGAAGAAACATATATTTAGTCAGTTCCACAATCGTCACTGATGAAATAATTTATATAGAGTTTATTTTATGCTAAATTAATGTAACAAATCAAAGAAAATGTGAAACGCTTTTCGATGCTAAAAGGCGTAGTCAAGTGACAAACAACTATTTAAACCTTAATTGGTATGTACGTAACAAGAACAGTGCTTAATGTTATGAGAATGTCAACCCCACAACCAAGAAAATATTAATCTAAGCTATCATCATTGTTGTAATTTAATTTTATTATTTTCTTCATATACTTAATAACTTGATTTATTTAAAAAAACCTAGTGATCTTGCGGGGGTCAAGTCTCGAAGTGACTCGGTAACTCCTAAACTTCTGAGAATAGCCTGGTGCCTTTCCACTCCTCGCTAGGTCTTGGGCGACACTAAGAATACACGGAAGCTCAACCCCATCATGCTAAAATATAAAAAAACACAAACATATGTTGTGGGGGAGTTAGCTCTTAGAATTTCCTAGCCTAGGCACCTGTAGCCTATGCCTTTATATTCTACATACAAGAACCCAAACAGATATCTTAGTATATCCATTTCTCTTGCACAACAGTCAGTGCGAGGGTTGTCGCTAATTAAACAACATTATGAAATCCTCTTGAAAACTGAAACAGAAATCGTTTCAAGTTGCTAGAGTGAGAGTAGAGTAGAGAATTGATTAAGCGTCATCACTCACAGGCAGCTTTCATTGGAGTTATAGGGGGATGGTCACCAGCGTCGTGACCTTTCTTCGGCTTGTTGACGCCGTTGGCAATGATGGCTCGTACCTCAGCACCCCACTTCGATGAGTTCTGTTGTTGACGCAACGTACCCCTGAGAAACCGAACGGTCTGTTTATATTCTTATAATAATACAGTAAAGTGACGTCACTGTGCCTGAATGGTAAGCAAAGTACAATCCATCATCGGTCATCGCTGTCCTGCCGGCCTGCAAGCCTCTGTGCATACACTGGCTGATTATAAAATGTGACAATCCAAAAGAGAGTCACTATGACTGGTTTATCACTATGTGCTTGATGGTCGCGACCCAGTCGGGTACGAATCCTCCAATTATCCTATCCTACAAATTATCATAACAAATCACAGTACAATTCACAAATATTGCTGACTTCTCTGAAATCCATGGCTAACTTAATTATGATGTTATTCATATTGGGTGACGATATAGAAAATGACTGTCGAAAGAAAACGCTGATATGTCTAAGAGAGTAGCAAGACCATCTAATTATAGATAAAACAGAACTACAAGTGCTGGGTTCCAGGATTACAGCTTTACGGTAACCACCATCTCCGCACGTACAAAGAAGTTCGCTACGTCATATCTATGCTGTACTGTGAAGCTGTATTCATAAATCCTTCCTACAACATGAATAGCATTTAATGTGTTGATAGTGAATTGTATTTTTATAGTAGTGATGTCCAACAATCTGAACTATTCGTGAAACCATACGAGATATTAAGCCATTTGATAAGTTTTAAACATTGAAAAAATATTGAACCCGACAAAGGTGAAAGCCGAATAAGTTAGACAAAATTGCTCTGTCGTGGGTCATCTGAAGCGCTTTTTTTTTGTTGTAAGATGTTCGCCATGTATATTTTTTATAGTTTCCAGAAACTATTTTAATTCATTAATAATATAACCCACAACTGAAACGTAAAATATACGGTAGTACAATACTACAAAATTTAAAGTGGCAACATTATTTTCAAGATTGACATTAGTGATTGTTAATTTACTTCGTAGTATTAAACAACGAACTATAGATATTCACCGATGCTATTGAGCTGAGTTTATCATCCGCCGTCAATTTGTCCTGCTATCATTAAAAAAAACTCCTCATTTTTAGCACCTTAATGGACCGTACAACAATGAACTCTAGTGTACTTAGCGAAGTAAGACAAAAAACTTACATCAAGTCAAAATTCTCAGAATAACTAGTGGTTTCCGTACGCGGATACGATATATAGCCTTGCGTGTAGAGACGTTCGGCAATCTGCAAACACATACACAAGATGTTTATTCACTTTTCATAACTGCGATGGCGAAGCGATCCAAAGTGGATTTAATAAATCATATAAACTAGCTCACCCATACTAATATTCCGCATATCATAGAGTATAAAGTGTCAATCTTAACAGCTGTCATGGTAGTTACAACAATTTGTTAATAGATGGCGCTTTCTAAATGTAAGTTGAATATATTTTGATTCATGTCTTCAAGAGCTGGCATTCCTAGTGTAACTTTGGTATTTTTTTCTCAAACATTAATTTTGAAGAACCTGTTTATCTATTTAAACTTTAAAATGCATGTTTGAACCATTAATTTTGATGTAGAGTTAAGGGAGTTATGACATTGCCAAAAAATTACTCCTTTGAGAAATAATATTTAGGGATAATCACTTCGTACACAATTATTTTATTAACAAATAAAATATATCCAATAATTCAAAAATATCAAAATTAAAAATTGGCAGTCATGATGCTGATATCAGAGCAGTATGTGCTATAGATATATATACTAATATACAATTAACATTAGCATGTCGGTGACGCGAACCCATAAAATTTTTCTGTACTAAAAAGCACTCAACGCGGCTAAAGAAGTTTCACTTCAAAAATTGTGCGTGGAACTTTACGAGCCTTTGAAGTAATTCTCTTTGACCTTGTAGTGATAGCAATGTATGTTATCTACACTAAAGCTCAAGAGACAGATTGTTTAAACACGCTAATAACTAGAACTGCCAGTCAGATAATTTTTGAAGTGAAAACTTCATTAGCACGTTTGTGATTTGAAACTCGATGAAACGAAAAAGACAACCAATAAAATAAAAAGAGACAAGTATTCTAACAAGCTCTAGGAAAGTACGGGAACAACGATAATCAACACGGGTGCGTTGGCGACGAAGCAGTAGGGAGTCGGTATATTTAAACACGGGTGAGAACGTGGGGCACAGGTAGTATATCGATAAAACTAACCTGCATAGCGTGGTGCGGCCCCATTCCGAGTCCGGCACTGGCGACTCGCATCAACTCGACCGTGTTGAGAGCCGCGGGACGTGGCTTTACCTTCTCTTTCGCTTGAATATTCACCACACTGTATACAAACACATAAAAAAAATGTGTGTAGCAGTTCACGCGTGTCAGAAGAGAAAACTTCAGAAAAAGAATATCGTTTTTAAAATTATTTTTAAATATCCTAAAATCAGCAAGATTCAAATTATCGACCACTCTGCATACTGTGTATTAAGTCTGGTCGTCTCACACCACTAGGTCAATCCAATGACAATCACAATCATGAAAATCAGGACTTGCATTAACCATGCATAATGTAAATGTATTCTATCTCATTCTCTCGTATGCTAAATCCCATAGATGTATATAGTTCTCTTTTTACTGCCTCTTTTTCGTTTCATTGAGTTTCATATTGTGATATGAAACGGTGCTAAAGGAGTTTTCACTTCAAAAAGCAATTTAAAAAAATTATATATTGTAAAGCAGTGCAAATAAATTATTAATATTAGGCACAAACCAAGTTTTTTTTTTAATCTTATGTAACGGGTCGATTCATCTGAGTTCAATTCCCTGCAATGAACCCGAGCTTTCGGTGAAGTAAAACATCGTGATAGAATCATAGCATAGTTGTAGGGCACTTTATAAAGCCCATCTGGCTAGCTACCACCCTCAATTCTGTCCCCAACCATCTTTAGGTGTGTTTTGATAGCTACACTTGAAAGCCATTCCTTCTAGGCTTAGCGTATTACCATCTTGGCCCACATTGTTACTTAATATAGGGTGAGATTTTTCGCCAATAGCTTAAACTTCTAAAGAATAAAATAGAGATGTACACCATGATAAGGCAAGGACTCTTCCAGAGGTTTCTAAAGACATTGGTCGACTGGTGGACTTCCTGAAGGTATCGGGCTAGAAGAATTAGGACAGCCACCATCATGCAAAATAGGCGCACATAGACAACGATTTGGAGAAACTAAGTCCAAGAAAACCTGATATATAAATGGAATATAACTTACGTAGCCTCTTTAATCTCCTTGATACCAGCAAGGAACATATTAGCAATATCCTTCTCGAAACTTCTAACTCTCTTCCACTCAAGAGGCAGCTCCCTGCCTTCAGATGTGCTGGCAGTAACACGAAGCACCCAGTACGTCTCTGGCTTGAATGTTTGGATTTCATCATGCCGCTGGACACAGAACCCGAGAGTCGGAGTCTGACATGGCCCATAGGATATGAGAGACGCATCGAGATCTCCGTATCTGCCTAAAATATTACATCTTATTTTTTATGTTGAAGGAAAAAGCTTCCAAGTGTACCATTGTATAAATGCAATAAGTTACATTTTATTAAAAAATAAGTTAATAGTATAATTGTTAGTACATCAGAATGTATATATCTCACTAGCAACCCGCTCCAGCTTCTCATATGTAGCAGGGTAATAAACTCAATTAGTTTATGTGGGTTTAATTGTAATCTATACAAAATCAATTTTACCTTGAAAATACTTTGTTTGAAATCTTGTAAAGGCACAACCAATCCTTAGATCAAGCTCCTGTCTTGCGTCAACACTGCGTGACTCATTCTCATTAGGCCTGACTAGATTCAGCATAGCCGCCTTAATATCTTTATCTGTGATGGCAGAAAACCGTGCACGATACGTGACCAGAGGGGAGAGTATATCTCCTTTCATGTAAGGTTGAACACAGCTCATAACCTAAAATTAAAAACATATCTGTATTTGGTTATTTATTGAATTATCTACAATTTTTTACCAGTCACGGATTCAAACAATGCACCAATGAAACTAACACGTAAAGGAATACTATTAAAATGAGACACTTGAAACGTCCGCTTAATGCAGAAAAGAAATAGCCTTATGTTGGTGAGGCATTGCTGCTCCAAGTAGGATATACTGGTAAGTAGTCATAAATAAATTGGTTACATAGAGTGATGCAAATTTGGTTACCTAATTTATTATTTAGTTTGGGAATATATTATTTTTATGAATAATGACCACTAGCCCAGTCCATGTGTTTAATTAATGTCGCTATTGTAGCTCCTTGTAGTATATAACTTTGGTATATGCTGTATCCTAACTATATTTAGACATCTACATACATTTACATCACAATATTTGTATTATTATGTTTAAAAATATTGGTATTACTTGGCATTTTTATATATTTGTGCATGAATTTATAATATCCAATTTTTTATAAATATACCATATAGTATTTCCCATCAGCAACAATAGGGGGTTAAATACTTTAACCCCACCACAGGAAATTTTTCAAAAATATTTTCTTAGTGCTCTTCTAAGTTTTACTTATAAGGAACTCCTGTGTAAAATTTCATGATTCTGGACCTCCAGGATTAAGCCAAGCATTGTCTATTAGTAAGCCTTAAATATTTTATTAAGTAAATTCTTTTACATACAGCATAAATTCTCTACTCACCTCAAAACAAATATTTTCTCCTTCTTTATCACAATCAAGCCATAAAATTAGATAGTCACATCCCCTCGACTCCTGTGCTAAGAATGCCGGTATCCTAAGCCTGGGCATAGCTTCCTTCTTCTCTGTGGGGCAGCTAAACAATTCTACCGGGTCCACTTTGTCCCAATTATTATATTTCCCAGTGAAATCCAAACTCATAACATGACCACACACCGACGTCATTCTATATCGAACTGGTTCATTTTTAAAAGTCCCATTCCACTCGTGTACAGAGCACGCCGAATTAGATGCTAGAACAAATTAACCAAACATAATTAGATTACAATATTATATATATATATATATATAAAGTCAATCGGAAATGTCAGGAATTGATCGATCGCTACCTTTATTGGTACTACATTTTCCATTGCTGAGTATGTTGGCAAGATTTTGAGCCAGCGATGGCTTCTCAGCCACCATCAGAGCAGTCTTCATTGTTTTGATAATTACTATAATCCAAGCATTCAAATGTATGATCAATTTTATTTTCGCAATACACACGCGCACATTAGGTACTTATAAAATGACATCAACAGCATCAATAAACATTTGACAGTTGTCATAAACATACGGGTTACGAGTGACATTGACATTAATGATTAAGAATCTTTTTCACCGCAAAAGCACTTGCCAGTGTCATTGTGTCAAAGTTTTCTTAGTATTTTTACAAGTTGATCCAACAAGATTGTGGCTGTCTTGTTAGAATTTTCTAGGAAGTTTTTGTGACATCTATATCACGCAAAATGCCACTAATATTACATAATAAAGGGTCTAAGAACCTAAGTTAAGTAATCTATTTAGATAGAAATGAAATGCTGTTCGTTGGTAAGCGCATCACTTGAGAACAGCTCGAATCTTTTAGATTTTTGTATGAACTCAAGACTATAACTCACGATTCAAAGGAGTGATATGCGTAATTCTTTTTTATTTTCTTTATAAATGTGGAAAATTTAAATGGAAAAAAACGAGATTTTAGCTATAATAGCTGCATAATAACTGCCACGTCCACAAAGTTTTGAAAGATCACCTGGGATAGTGCTTTAAAGGCTACGCGCTCTGATACAGCCTTCAAGTTAAACTGGTATGAATTGTTTTTTATACTCACTGGATTAATTGTATATTGGCAACGTTAAATCACTCCAGTTTAGAAGAGGTACATTTAAGTGACGTTGGCTAAAATACCTAGTTACAAAATAAATGTTTTCCCAGTGTACATGTAACCTTAGCTTGACATCACATTCATAACATAGTACTACATCATATTTAGATAACTTCAAACATAATATACATTTATGTGGGTGACGTCAAATATAGGTCGTGTTTTTACTAGGTTTCTAAGGACATATATATATATATATATATATATATATATATATATATATATATATATATATATATATATATATATATATATATATATATATTTATACATAAAGGGTAATCTACTGAAGATGTAACCTTAATACTTACTGAAAATATACTAACGTTATAGGTGTATTTTTCTCCTATGTATACTAAATTAAAAACATAATCCACTATAAGGTATATTATGACAAAGTTTTATTGAAAATTGAAAATAAACAAGAACGGGTGAGTGAGACAATCTAACCGGCTAAACCGATACGAAGTCAACTGTCAATTTGTATGTCACGGTTCTTAAAGTTCAGCCTCGGGACATAATGATTTGGCGAAAGTAAATCCGGGAGCGTTTTCAATGCTTGTTTAGTATAACAAGTTTTAGGAAATTAATTCCAATTTGTTGTATCTAATAACAATAAATATTTAATGTATACTTGTTGTTCAGTGACCGCCACACTAGAAGCCTCCAGTTATACACTTGAACTACATATCCAGATAACCCCCATGTATGAGATCATGAATTCATTTTTAGATGTATAAGATTATTAGTTGGTCTGCCGACGTTATTCTTGCCTTTTCAGTAGTTAATCTTTCGACCACAGCGTTATCTATCGCGTTAATGGATAGCATAAAATTCACTTCCATGAAAAAAAGGTGTGTGTGCGATTCACACACGATAGAAGTGAAACTTCATTTTAAAAGACATTTTCTATTTTATTTAAACAGTGTGCAATATACATACACACCGACATTTACTCTATCGCTCTGACTCACACAAAGAGGAGAGACCGATAATGTGCGTTAAACGTTTAACGCTTGGAAGTCGCATAAGAAGTTTCACTTTAATTATGAGCTTTATTATTAGGCATGGCATATAAATCCTTACGAACAAAAGCTACTTCATCATCAATACAATTTTATGTAGATAAACTTTGCCCTTTATAGCATGTTATTTAGATGAATTGTTTGGGAGATATTGTAAAATTCAACTAATTCAACATTCGGTTCGGGTCTATGACTAAAGATGTAGCGGTGCAAACGAGCCGTGTGAGTTGTGACGCATAACTCTGGCCGCCCGATAAAAATATTGTCTATACTGAAGTATTATAAATCATCAATCAGCGATTTCTTTTAAATTATACGCGGGGGAATGCGCAGAACACAGACTGTTATGAATATTGTGGAACAGATTGTGTCCAACAACAAAAACCGTATACATAAACAAACACAAAATCTATTTCTCTTTTACCCCTAGGGCTTTCTGTATAGACTTAGCTCGTTCGCTCTTGGTATTATTATTAGTAACTTAGTTTTTTTTTTTTTTTTTTTTTTTTTTTTTTTTTTTTTTTTTTTTTTTTTTTTTTTTTTTTTTTTCGAACTGACTACACTGTTAGCCTGAGGGGCCCTGGAGCCTTTACGGCTTTTACAGCTTTACCGGGCTTGGGGGCGAGCGCTTAGGGCACTCAGCCACGAAAGCTAAGCAACAACATCCGAGGGTGCCAAAGTGGCCGGACCTCGGCTCGGACTGTTGCGCGTATGCAATTAAGTCGCGATCTGACTAATTCCCTATCCGTAATTCGATCTAAACTAACTATACATATATACATGTTTCTGCCCCCTGGGAGGAGGGAAGGAACATGTGTATGTGTATTTAGTGGTCTGAAAATTTTTGTCTATTCTAACTAGGCAAAAAAAGAAAAAAAAAAAAAAGGTCCCTTACAGAACCTATGTACCTATGTGTGTTGTGCATGTGTGTATAATGCAGTGTCATGTATGGCTGTGAAAGCTAGTGATTGTGCAGTCACTTGTATCGCGCGAGCGGCTGCTTGGCTCAAGGGCTCCATGCCGATGGATCGGACCTAGGCTTGAGTTGCCGCAGAGGAGGGCGGTCGTGGCGGGTGTGCGGGAGCGAAGTTAACCGTACGTCCCCTGCGGAGGGAACGGTGGTTTCGCGGGCGTGGGCGCGAGCACGCATATGTTGCGGGAGCGGACGCGTAGTAATTATTAGCTTTCTCGATGTCGTCGTCGGGATCGACAAAGAGATTTCGCGGACGGCGTTTATAACGTTTGGCAACGGGGATCGAGTTGTCTGGGACGTAGTTCACGGTGGATTTTACGAGCGGGTTGGGGTGATTCGAAGCGCTATCGAAGTATCTCCTGGTGAGATATTTCACATAGGCTTCTATCGAGGGAAGCCTCATGTCCCTGTGGAGGTCCATGTTCCTAACGAAGGCTGGAGGGTCAAGCAGGCGACGGAGAAACCGATTTTGGACTCTTTGCATGCGGACAAAGTTATGTTTGGACATATGTGCGAACGCTGCGCAGCTATATGTCAAGATCGGACGGACGCACATCTTGTATAGTGTAAGCTTATGTCTTAAGGACATTTTGCTTACCGAACTGAGCAGGGGTCGCAAGCGGGAAAGGATCCAGACGGCCCTATTCCGGACTATAGTAACGTGTGCGTTGAAGTTAAGCTTCGAGTCGAGGGTGACACCCAGATATTTAGTCTTGGTGGCCCAAGGGATATTCCTACCGAATAATGAGAGGGGTCCTACCGTGCGTGGTAGTTTACATGTATGCGGTTCGAACATAATCGCGGCGCTCTTTACCGGATTAATAGCTATTCGCCACGTTCGAAACCACTCCCCGAGAGTGGTTACGGCACGTTGGACTGCGCAGGCGAGATTTTTTCTGTGTCTGTTTGACGCGTATATGACTGTGTCGTCAGCGTAGAGCCCTACCTCGACCCCGGGGGGCTTCGGGAGGTCGCTGACGTACAGATTGAAAAGGCAAGGCGCCAGTATGGAACCTTGCGGGACGCCTGAGCGTATAGGGTGGGCGATAGATAGTACTCCTTCCACTCGGTAGTGAAAGGTGCGGTCGCGTAGAAAATCATGAACTAGGTGAACTAACCTATCCGGGACTTCTAAATGGTGAAGCTTGTGGACCAGTCCGGCGTGCCAGACCTTATCGAAGGCCTTGGCTACGTCGAAAAAGACCGCAAGCGTGCGGGCGGGAGCGATATTGCTCTTGGCGAAGTTACTCGTGATGTGCTCCGTGAGGCGGTGCACTTGATGTGTACACGAGTGACGGGCGCGAAAACCGAATTGTTCGGGCGGGTATAAATTCTTGTCGTCTATAACGACCTTGAGACGGTTCAGAAGGATCCGCTCATAGAGTTTCCCTAGAGTGTTTAGGAGACTGATCGGGCGATAGCTATCGGGAAGCGAAGCTTTTTTGCCGGGCTTGCGAATACCTATAACTATAGCTTTTTTCCAGACGGCTGGAAAATAGCAGTGGGCTATGGCTGCATTGAAGATGCAGACCAAAAGAGCTATGAGGTGATCAGGAAGAAGTTTGAGTACTTCATTCCTGATACCATCAGGACCGGGAGATTTCCTAGGCTTAAGGCCTTTAATGATAGAACAGACCTCATCTGGCGTGACCGGGGTTAACGTTTCCGCGGGGGGAATCAGCGTGAGTTCCTGAACGGCGGTCTCGATAGTTTCGATGTGGGCAGTGTCAACGTTGTCGCAGTTTGGGGAGCACTGGCTCTCCAAGCTTGCGGCAAGGCATTCTGCCTTATCGTCGCTGTCGAACGCGAGTGGGAGATCGGGGCCCCTTTCGAGGGGCGGCATCTGGGCGGAAGCTTCTAACTTCAGAGAGCGGGCGAGGTTCCAGTAAGCCAGATGGGACGGCTTGAGACCCTCTAAGAGGTTATCCCACCGGTGACCTCTGTACTCTCCGATGCGAGTTCTAACCTCTCTCTGAAGTTGTCGTAATCTACGGGTGTTATCCCTCGTCGGATAAGAGTCATGTGCACGTGTCGCGGCGTTCTTTTCCGTGATTAACGCTCGTAAGCCGGGGGGGAGTATAAAACGGCGTTCGTTCGCCGCTTGCACCTCTCTCGAGGCCTCCCTTACACCGGTTTGGAGGTAGTCGACCAGGGAATCGATGGCTAAATCGGCGTCTGCAGTTGACTCCAATACGTCGGGGATCCTAGCTAGGCTGGACGGGGTCGCGTTGTCGGATAAGTAGCGATTTAAGATCGCGTAGTCAACTATTTTGACTTTTGGCGGACTGGGGTCGAACGGTTGCCCGAGTTGTAAGATAACCGGGCGGTGGTCGGAGTCTAGTTCGTGTACGACTTCTATAAGTCGTAACCGAAGTGAGACACCTTTGAGGAGGGCTATGTCAAGTACTGTCGGTTGACAGTTGTCTTGAAAGTGCGTGGGCTCTAGCGGTGCTATGACGTCAAAGCCGAGCACGTCGCATAGTAGTTCTAGTATAACCCCGTTACGGGTGTTGCGCGGGTTGTTGAAAAGGGTGTGACCGCTATTGAGGTCGCCTGCTATTATGACTGATTGATCGAGTGAAAAAAGCGCCTCCAGATCGGACTGAAGGAGTCTTTTATTCGGGGAGAGATATGCAGAGACAAGCGTGATTGACGGATGGCCAGTCATGCCTATTCTACAGACGGACACTTCCATATTGGTAAGTGCGGGAGGGTCTATTGGCATGCAATAGAGGGAACGCTTGTAGTAGATGAGCGTGCCGCCGCCTCGGGTGGCACGGTCATTTCTAACTATGTTATAATTCGCTATCTTAGGGTCGCGCCTACTGGGTTTTAGAAGTGTTTCTTGTACTAGAAACACGTCTATCTCCCGTTCCCTAAGAAAGGTGGATACTAAGTCCCGTTGTGGAAAGAGGTTTCGCGCGTTAAAAAAAGATATGTTGAGGCTTCTAGGCTTAATGCGTGCCATTGATAACCGATATCTATTTCCCGGCACGGGCCAGGCGCATTAGCGTCGCTGTCATTAGGGGGAAACGCCTGATGGATTCGCCGGGGCCGTACTCAGCGACGCACTGTTCGTACGCCAGTACTTCCTGAGGGTCATGCTCGCGGAAGAGCATGACCATGTAGTCAACGCCGCGGCGCGTGTTGACGGGCGGGGGGGCCTGAGCCTTAGGAGGCTGAGGGCGGGGAGTGGAGACCCATGCTGCTTGAGGGGCTCGCATGGCCGGAGGGGGTGCGTGGGGCGCGGGGGCGGCTGCCACTGGGGCGCTGGAGGCGCCCGGGAGGCTGGGGAAAGCCTCTGGCGTGAGCAGGGGCTTTGGCATTCCTACGGCGGGACGTGTCCTCTGAGGAGGGGTGTGTCGCGTAGGGCGCATGGGTCGCGTAGGGCGCGTGGGGCGCGGGGCACGGGGACAGCCGCGATAGTTCGCGGGGTGACCTTCGTTGCCGCATAGCACGCAGCTCGGAGGGGTAGCCGACTCACGAGTGCGCGAGCACTCGCTCGTCGCGTGGTCCCCGAGGCACTTAACGCACCTGGGACGGAGATGGCAGTTGCGTGCCGAATGACCGTACAGCTGGCAGTTGTGACACTGCGGAGGACTGCGATTCTTGTGTGGGGGCTCTACGGCTATTCCGGAGAGCTCACACACTTTCCTAACGTTAAAAATGGCTCTGCCCTCGGGGGTCAGTTCCAAGATGACTAAGACCATGTCGAGAGGTCTGTTTTTTGATTGTCCGCCGTGCATTCTGTGCACTTCGCGGACAGGGAAGGCCTTGGCTAAGAGGTCAGTTTTGACCTCCTCGGGTGTGATTTCCACCGGGATGCGGCGGATTACAACCCGGAGTTGACGTTCTTCCTCCAGGGAGTACGTGAAATATTCTAGGTTGCTGTCTCGGAGCAACCTGGTAAATTGACGGTGTTCGTCCGAGGTGGAAACTTGGACGCGGATACCGTTGGCCGTGTTACTGGCCTGGGTGTAGTGGATGCGGAGTTCTCTCAGTTTCTCTGAGAGTTTTGTCCAGACCGATTTGTTCTGGACCGTGACGGGGGGCGGGCGACGCGCCTTTCTGCCGGCAAAGGTACCGGCAGGCGCTGAGGGCGCTGCGGAGCGGGGGGCGTGGCTATTGAGCCCGGTTTTTTGCGCCTTTTGTGGGCGGGACTGAGTCTCCGGAGACTCGGGACGCGAACGCGGTGCCCGTTTGGCGGGTTTGTTTTTTTGAACGAGGGTGAAGCCCTCGTTGTCTGTGCGTATTGCCGTGTCCATTTCGATGGACTCGGGTTCGGGGTCCGAGCTAGCGGGAGAGTAGCTGTCGTTTGTTGCTACAAGCGACGGTGTCTCCGCTTCGGGGACTAGAGAAGAAAATTGATTTTTAATCGGTAGCGCAGAGGGCGCTGGGGTTGTGGCTTGAGTTCCCGGGGAACGCGAGCGCGACGATGGCCGTTTGTACGGCGTTTGACGGTGAGCGCGGGGTGCCGTTGAGCGGGAGCGCGGGACGGACTTCTTGTTCGTCGCGTGTGGCGCGGCGGGGTCGCTTGTGGGCTCGGTGCCCTGAGCGATGGCAATGGCAACCGCGGGTTGCTCGGCCGCGATGGCCCTATTATATTCCGTCCAGAGCGACGGATGCAGGGTCGTTGCGAACGCTTTGAAGCGTTCTAATTCAGGGTTTGCCATTCCGGCGGTGGCGGTTGGGCGGGCGGGGGTGAAGTTAAACCTCCCTGCCGGAGAGGCAGGGGGGTGCGCCGAGTGAATTTAAACGGCTATCCCGAGCCGTGCAAAGGGACCTGCGGGTCACGGTGTAATGACTCGCAGGAAAAGAACCTACCGGGCCCTACGTGGAGGTCCCTATCAAGCCCGAGGCAGAGAACGCAGCCGGTATAAATACCTAGCTACGCCCAAACAGACACTCGGGGATGGATGTGTAGCAGGATCGGAAGGGTGGGAAGGAGACACTCAGGGCTTGACTATGACTCTATCAAGGGCCAAGGTTCCTGAGCCCGACCAAGTACTATCGTTTGCCTCTGAAGGAGGCAACCGAGGGGCGCTTGGGTCACGCACCCACTTGCCTTCTGTTGACACCGAGAGGTTTCCGGCAAGCGACCACTAAAGTGTGGATTTCGACGAATAGAAATAGTTGCACTTAAAAGTGCAGTTTTTGTTTGTGTAGTGCTACACAATGGGTGCGAGCGAGACGGCGATACGCAGGTGCGGCGCAGGTGCGATGCAGGTGTGCAGCAAAGCCGGTCGGTCGTAAAACTTCACAAAGGCGGCAGAGAGCGGTTGTAAACACGTCCGTTCCCGCCGGCGGTCGTGATCGGTCTCTAGTAACTTAGTAACTTCACATTTACTCACGACGGTCCACTGGGTCCACAGATGACATAATAATTTGACTTGACATTTTGAGTAGTCTGTGATTAAAACTAAGGATCCGCCTTACGTCTTGGTGGATAAATTATCAGAAAATATTGTATTATGCTTGTTGTATCGTGAAAATATTGTAGACATATTTTAAAGACATATTTAATTGGTAAATCATTGTGGTTTATTAAATCAATACAATACGGTTAATATGGTATGTCCGAATTGTTTATTTATGTAATTGGTTTTTCTGAACATATACTACTCTTAGAAATTTATGTGAAAGTGTTTTTTTTTTCTTTTGCAGAGTAGTACCCGTATTGAAAACGTACACCCCGGGGCGCATTTGAGAATAATTCTTCCTGCACCTGTCGAAGGCAGTATGCCACCTTCTTTTAACATAAGTATGATAATTTTATACATAATCAATAAAATTTATTAACTGACCATAGTGACATATTTTCAATGATAACAGCATTTCTATAGAATACGAGTGTGAATCATGTTCCATGTTCTTTTATAGTACTAGATAAAACTTCCGCAATTATTACTATTTTATTTACTATATGGATATAGATTTGTATGTTATATTCCTATATCTTATCATTTTTGTCTATTTCCACAATTAAAAAAAATTCTGTTAAGCAGATTCCCTTGTTTGATAGTGCAGGGCTTTCCAGACGGGAATTGGTTGCAGCATTTAATATCCAATTGGGTCACATGACCCAAAACAAGTTCCTCTTTATGAGAGGGAAAAATATCTCTGCTGTGTGAAATTTTTTAGTCTACTGATGATATTTGTCATTTGTTGTTGCAATGAGTTCTCAGAAAGAAGAATTTCAACAAAAACTGCTCTTGGAGTCCTGGAGAAACAAAAAAACAACAATTTTATTTTGAGGGAATCCCTGTTCAGATAAATTATGAATTTGTCATAACATTGAAATAAAATATTTGTTATAATTTTGAATCTGTATAGCCATGAACATTGTCAAAGCTATGTCCTGTTCACATACCTGTCTTCTTTTTTCAGACCATATTCATGACATACCACCACCCCAGGCAGATTTCTCAGCTCCACCTCCATATGATGTGGCCGCTAACTCTGTACTGCCTACTTATGAAGAAGTTCAAAGAGAGAAGCAGATGGAAGGGGAAAGACCTCCACGGGTTTGTAATCAGCTCCACATATAATATTTATAGTTTGTCTTAGTGAAGTTTAATGAACTGTAATTTTGAAATAATAATTACATTACACAATGGAATTCAGATTCTAGTATCTGTAGTTTATACATTTTAATTACTAAAATTAAATATCTATCATCACACATGGTCCTACTTGGATAGGCAGAAAGGACAGAGTGCCACTACTCTTTATAAAAAAACATTGATTTTAGAGTTTGTCACCTGGTTGGCGCACCATGTATGTTTGGGGAATTTGTGTCATTTAATGACAATATACTAGTTTGAAATTTGCCAAAAGAAATCCTGCATAATTCTTGATATATTGGTATTTTAAATTGTTGGCCAAATATTAAAAAAGTTTTATTTAATTTACTCCCAAACTATAAGTCCAATCTAAAAAGACGGTATTTTAGATATTTGTAAAATACAACTTACCAATATTGTATTAAAAAAAAATGTAGCATATCTCAAAACTGCAATAGTGGTGCTCCATGGTCTATGGGAGATTTGTAGTAAATAATGGTAGGATATTCGTGTAAAAATTCCAGTACAAAAGTCGATGAAAATAACAACTTATTACATACTTTTTATGTTGCTTCCTATACATTAAAAAAGGTCTTATTGATTTGATTCCTAACTTATAAGTGCATGGTAAAAAGAGAACTGATTTAGATTTGTTGCTTTTTAATAAATAAATTTTGTGAAATGACAACTTTAAGATTTTTTGTGCCCTACGTCCAACCTCATGTATATAGACGAAACACTGTGAGTTGGTATGACATCCGGGACTGCCAATGGATTGCCGAGCTTCCAGTGCTCACTGTTGTTTTTGGATCATATTGTGTGTGTCATCTGGCACAGCACACAATAACATTGCCTGCTATAATATTAAAAATAAAAACAATAATTTTAATATTTCTCTGAAATAACTATGACAAATTTGGCAAGCATGCTATAGCTTTTATAAAAACAATAGCTGTGCCTGTGGTTTCGCTCGAGAATGCCGTTAATCGAGCTCACGCGCTAATCGTGCTGCCCCCGTTTCATCTTACAGATGTCGCCTGCTGGTTATTTAAGACAAAGAGGCTTATCTTGGGTGTTCCTTAGAAGATAGACATATGCTATCGCAGACATTTTGTAGGCCGTTTTAAGATCTACAATTATGTAGTACATTAATTAGTAAGTAAGCCATATATCGCCTCAAAAGCGTCTTTTTCCCGAATTGATTAACCATTATCATCACTGCTTATTCCTTATGTTACTTTATGTAACAAAATATATCCTATAACCTGGCCAGAGAACATACCTATGTATTAAAGGAAAAATCATGTAAATCAAATTAGTGGTTTTTGCATGAATAGAACATAAATGTACTGACAGACAAACAGACATTGATTTTTATATGTATAGATAATAATAGAATTTCAATGTGGGGTATATAGAATTGTCCTTTGTTACCCTGATAAATGAGTGTTGTCCAGTAATTTCATAATGTTACAGACGCAAGATGCCCCGCCACATCCGCCAACGTTCACAGCATTTGTTACTGTGGAACCGAACGAGACAACTACTGAGCAACTTGACTCTGAGAACAGTCTGCTGGGTACAGATGTCATGTTTTTAACTTCATTTATTGGTAAGTGTATTATATCACAATAATTGGTGGAAAAATCAATCTGCAGGCAGCATATCTTCTACTTTCCCGAGGGGTATGATACAGACACTGAATCTCTGAGAAAGAATGATCATTATTCCACTTATTGAGCAATTCTTTCTCATAGTTCAGCTCCCCGGGTATCTCAGAACTTGCGTGATGCGTGTCAGTTGGTAATAAGCTTCAAGAACTTGCGTGATGCACAGTGGTTAAACCGACAATGTGTAAAAAAAGTAAGCGTGCGATGTGCGCAAACGCGGTACCAACTCTCGAAGCTAGCTCGTCTGTTATCGTGCGGGTTGCCAGACGATCGAAAAGAAATGACTTTATTTTTCGACAATGTGAAGTGTAAAAGTAAGCGTGCGATGTGCGCATACGCGGTACCAACTCTCGAAGCTAGATCGTCTGTTATCATTCGGGTTGCCAGATGAGCGAAAAGAAATGGAAATGACTTTATTTTTATTGTCATAGGTTGGCATAGTGGCCACAATCTCACCTGATCTTAAGTGACGATGCGGTCTAAGAAGATAACACGATAAACCTAAGAATAGTGGCTCTCAAGTGCAGCTGCCGGAACACACCTATTGGTGCTTGGCAACAGATTGTCAACTTGAGGGTGGTAGCTAGCCAGGCGGGCATTAGTAAAAGCCCTACCACCATGCTATGCACACACTAGCACTGAGCCATCATTTCTTCAAAAATCATTTGTCGTATTACTAGTATAGAATTAGGAGTAGTAGTAGTCCATTTCTAAGATATGGCAGAATGGCAACTTTACGTCAGATTATTCCTGTTTGCTACATCCTCACAATAAGTGATATATTAATAAATCCCTTACTTTCCTTTATCCTGTACCTTTGAATCTGCTTTCTCTTCTGTTTGTTGTTACTAGTTATATTCTATTTATCATGTAGTCTACACTTCTCATTATAGTAGCACTAAGCAAAGTTCTGTGTCTATATTTCCTTACTTGTATTAATTAGTGTTTATTATGTGTTGTTTTATGTAAGTATGATAGACGAACTTAATTCCTAGCCCGATGAAGCTCTCAGAGCCTGTAATGCCACCAGGGCCCTTGAAGGCAAAGAAGTATAGTCAGTTAGAAAAAAAAGATGAAGTTTGATTGTTACAGTGGCATTTCTGTTCAACTGGGTTGGCTTCCTGCTGCTGATGTGTTTCTGCCAAACGGTCGCTAGTCGCTACGGCGCTCTGGCAGGCTTCGGGCTATCCTTAACCAAATGGACGCTCATCGTCAAGCATTCCACTGAACTCTCATCCCACGACAACTCCTGGCTGTGGTGGCTCGTCATGGGTTTTGGTAAGCATGTTTACTCAATTAATCAAGAAGTGATGCCTTAGTGGTACCTTCTGATACTTGACTTCTTTTTTGTATGTGAAGGTGCCAAGCAAGGTTTACGGCCCGCCTGATGTTTAACGCCTATGTACATTTGTAACACTATAGGTATCACTAGAGCGTTGCTAATCTTGAACCCCCTTTCCCGAGACGTTTTGCACACGTTACTCGCAACGCAAGGTTATTTGTCTGCGGTCTTCTGCGGAGGTGGGGATGAGGTTTTCACCAGTCAGGCTGCCCCAAGTGGAGAGTAACCACCAAACCCTCTTTGAACACCCATTTCCCAAGAAGCTCTGGAAACCCTACTCACAGCAGAAATACAACGCTAGGTTATTTGGCTGCAATCTTTTGTAGGGTGGAGGAATCTCACGAGTCAGGCTGCCTAAAGTAGAAAGAAATCTCTAAAGAAATTTCTCTGTGCCCTATATCTCTTAACCCCGTTAGCTACCATCCTCAGGTTGAAAATCTGTCACCAAGCACTTATAAGGGTGTTCCAGCAGCTGCACTTGAGAGCAAATTTCCCTATTAGGCCAGATTATTAAATCTAAAAATAAATAATAAATCTTTTGATTCCAGGCGTCCTAATCTGCCTCCGCGCCGTGATCCAGTATCTGAATATCAAACGAGGCTGGCGTCTTCTCTCGGGAACAGCACAGGAACGACTTTTATTCTTCTACTAACTTCTTTTTAATCAAAAATCAGCGGTCCCTCCTGAAAAGAACATAGATTTTTCTCTGCTCCAATGCAGATTATTTTCTCAGATGCTGAGTTATTTCTAATGCTTAAATTTTTATGTAAGAAAAGTATACTTTATTTTTATTAGTAATAATAGGTTGTAGGGGCAAAATTATTAATGTATTTAAGTTTCAGGTGAGCATTTGGGTTGCTAACGTTTGAAACAAAATTACCTTATAAAACTTGAAAATTGTTATTCAAATATTGCCAGGTGACAAAATACTCCCAGGTGTATTACTCCCTAAAAATACATTTATAAACATATTCAGCCTAAATGTGAAATGGAATCTTCCAGTGTTACGGGGTCATCTTTCGTTATAAATTCAGGTAATTGCTTATTTTCAACTGTGCGTAAAATAAAAACCAAACCTTATTTCGAAACTTCCTTAGCGCTAGGGTTTTCACAAAATATAGATGATGTTTTTTTCACTTTGGAAGTGTTCAAATATCACTCGTATCTATTTTGTTCGATAAAATTAAAAAAGTAACAGACGAATCGGACAAAAATCTTAATAATAAGAAAAAAGTAATAATTTTTGAAATCTAGGGTAAACTGGAAATATGAGTTGGCAACACTAAAATACACCGAAGTTCTATTCTCTGTACATATCGGTAATGATGATATCGAAAAAAAAGGGTTGGAAATTCCGAGTGATTAAGCTTACTCCTATTAAATTTTAAATATTTATAATGTTGCCATATAAGAAATACCAAACATTGTATAATTATATTGTTGAATTTGGATCTAAAAAGCTACATCATATAAATAATAAAAAGAACTATTGGACATGACAAAAAAAATTGAAAAGGAACCCATTCATAAATAATGTGTTATAAATAACTATGGTGTTTCGATTTGCTTGTGTATTTGTGTGAATGGATATTTTAATTTGTTCGATTTAAATCACTGAAGCACGTTATTAATTGTTGTGTTTCTTTCTCAGAATTGTATGAAAGTTTATATGAGAGTTGGTGATATGTATGATACTGTCTGTGTGTGTGTTAACAAGACGGGTTCAGGATAATATCATATTTAATAGTTATTATTTATTTTCGTTTTATGCTTCATCTTCACTTACCATTAGATGAGACTTTCAACTTTCTCAAATTCGTTTTTATAGTAGGTAACCTGCCAATGAATATCATATCTGTATCTGTATAGAACACTCTATGAATCATTGTTGTAGAATTTTAACAATTAAATTATATCACGTAACAATATTTTCGATACTGGTAACACACAGAAAATAAATTATTACGTTTTGAATTATAATGCCCGGGAAATTATTACAACTCGTATTTTAACGAATATGTCAGTTAAAAAGTATTTGTAACTCATTTAGTGTTTTGTAGTACTTTTATTTCGTACATATCTGAGCGCGGACCTAATGTCTTTGCATTTAATCAAAAACAAGGTCAATAGTTAAAAGTGAAATTCTTCAAAACTAATTGTTAACAAGTTTTGGTAAATATGTATTATGTTTAATTAATTTAATAAGTGGTAAATAGATTAAAAATATAAATATTATAAAGCAAGTAGGCAGTTCACTTGATGTTAAATGATCACTGCTGTCTATAACTATTTATAACCGACTTCAAAAAAGATCGTAGTCCTAATTGAGATTAGTGAATAATAAATAGTTGTTCCTGAAGAGTAAGAACGGCTTATTGCAAAGTACGCCCTTCGGTCCGTGCAGACCAGCACGAGCACTACTGCTGCACTACTTACGGCAGATATAGTTATGACTTTGGATCTTCCGTAGTTGAAGCCTATCACTGGTTCTACCACTTTTGAAGGTAAATTATTTTAATTATTACACAGATCATACTTATTTATGAAAATTAATAATTAATTGCACAGATCTTACTAGTTTTAAAATATGGCTTATTAGTCACAGAAAACCTATCACTTTTAAAAATACTCTACTAATTTCACAAGTCCTACTATTTTAAAAGTGACATTAATTGCACAGATCTTACCACTTTTAAAAGTGACTTATTAATGACACAGATCTTACCACTTTTAAAAGTGACTTATTAATTACACAGATCTTACCACTTTTAATAGTAACTTGTTAAATACACAGATCTTACCACTTTTGAAAGTGACTTATAAATTGCATAAATCTTACCACTTTTAAAAGTAACTTGTTAATTACACAGATCTTACCACTTTTAAAAGTGACTTATTAATTGCACAGATCTTACCACTTTTGAAAAACGACTTATAATTACTGTCATTAGGAAATATGTTCATGGTGATCAGAAAACTGGAGTAGTTGGTCTGTTTTATTAATTCATTTATAGGGAGAGGATAGTGCATTGAAATGTTCATGAATAGTCGAGTGTTTCGAATATATTGTTAACTCTCTAATACTATCGTATTTGCACCAATGTGGCCACTTAAGTTATCGAATATGCGAGTAAATTGTATTGAAACAACTACTTTGGGAATACAAAATAATTTAAAAAAAAGTATGTAATTTAAATGTCGAACATAATTTTTATTAAGCTGTAATACCCATTTAAAAGTGATGATATTCATTTTTACATTCAGTTTGTCATGATTAATACATGCACGATTTCATTGAAAAGTAGGCCAGAAACAGCAAAATTATTTACATATGACCCTTTTTTTTGTCGTTTTGTTTCAAAATGTAGGTAAATGTAACCAAAACGTAACTAAGGTGGTTATAGTGTTGTGTTTTTTTTTTTAATTTAAACTATAGAGTTGCGATGTATTTTGTGTATTTTCACAAGATACAGGCGGATACTCAGTTTGTACGTCAAAGGGTCTACTTTTGTATAATTACAACAACGCCATATATAATTTTGTGTTTTCATATGTTTCGATAATATTGATTGTCGAGTTATCGCTGTTTCTTAAGCGAATCTATACATATTATAAAACTCAACGTATCTCTGTCCGTTTATGTTCTTTTCACGCGAAATCACTAATCCGATTTACATGGTTTTTCCTTTAATTCATAGGTATGTGATCTGGCCAGGTTATAGGATATATTTTGTTACAAAGAGTAACATAAAGAATAAGCTGTGACGATAATGGTGGATCATATTTAGGGTAGCATGGTTCCAGCAAGACCGACAGCATTTTGTAGTCCACGCGAGCGGAGCCGCGGGCACAGTTAGTGTGACATATACGAAGTTATTAGAGATTTGTTTTTGAATTATCGATAAAAAAAAGTATTAATGAAATGATTCCAAAGTTGTAAATATTTGAAATGTTTTTTTTTATACAGCATAGCTGTAAACTCGAAATGATAGGTTTTTATTTGGGAAACTTATTTTATGAACTCCATATTCCAAATTTTCCCATTTACATTCTATACATCTAATATATTGATTTTGAAACGGTGACCGTCCGTGGCGGTAGCAACGTATACGTTATGTTGCACGTATGTACATATATAAAAAGAAAATCATGTCGAATTTTGCCTACATCCAGCGGTAAGCTGACTGTTTGTCAATTGTTGTGATCCCAAGTTCAACCAAATAGTACGGTTATTTTTTTTCGGAGGAGATATGGAATATTTTCGATAAAACAAAAAAAAAACGTGAAACATGGTTTATAATGTATATTTTTATACTATATTTTGTTCGATATTTCGAAGTTTAGGTGACCAGAATATTTATATTGACTTGCGCTGTCGCAAGTTTAGGGCGAGACGAAGTGAAGTGAATGAGCGAGACGACAGGAGAAATAGACATAATTTAATTTTTGAGTCACCATGAGGCGATAATATAGTTATTATGGCATTATCGAAATAGTCTTCTAACTTATTTTATTGTATTATATAACTATTATTATTTAACAATAAGTAGGGTACTTTATCGATATATAATATGATTTGGGTAGCAACCCAGCTAGGGTGAAGGGATACAAGAGCCGAAAATACTATGCGTACCACACCACTATACTAGTGCGTAGGACAAATGTACATTAAAAATGGAAAGTATTTATTTTTAATTTCTTTTTAGTTCGTTCAACTTAGGATTAAGTACAAATGATCTTATATGTATAAACATAATTTATAAGATGATATATGTTACTGTATTACTGTCAACGGCAGTAGTAAATAGAAAAACAATGTATTATTTAAGAAAATCATTTTGAACTGTGAAAATATATAAATGTAGTTCTAGTATATGTAGGAAGTTTTCCGAATTTTCACCAAATATAATAAAAATATATAAATGTGAATCTTATGTAATTTTGATTTGTAATACATTAATAATTAAAAATAAATGTAAAAATGTACTCTCAGTGCAATAAATGTCTAGTTCGAAACTTATAGTTGAAAATAAAATATGATATTCGCATAGTAACTTGGTTTTATTTGTAAAAGCTTAGAAAAATTAACACATTTCCTTATTTCATTACGCTACGTTCCTAGCGGAAACATGAAACTACTAAAATTCAAAGTACTGAAGACGTAACTTTATAAAGCACGTACATCTTTGAAGAAAATAAAATTGTATGTACTAGGTTTAACTTCATATTTCATTCAATTGGTTATAATGTAAACCGCATCACCGTACTACGAGATAATGTAATTTAATAAAACAAAGGCCCGTAATTCAGCTAGACGTATTTATTTTACTTCGCAAAACCTGTAAACAAATCTTATGCGCAACCACATGACAATAATAATACATTGCAATGTGCAATACGGTTATTGTACATAACTACATTCGCTTACAATAGATAATATACAGTTCAGCCGCTGAGAGAATGCGTTCCTGGCGTCTGTCAACAACACGACTGTTTTAGCGACACAAAATGGCGGCCCATCACGCCATTTGCGGTTGCCATTATCAGAAATATAAAAGCATAGGTAAATGAAGTTAAAAAAGATAAAATACTGATCATTTTTCTAATAAACTATTTATTTTCCTTCTCTGACCTTAATATACTTTATTTCTAGTACAAAAATTAAACAACCATAAACATGAGTAGCTCCAATACTTTTATATTTCTGGTAATAAATGGCGTGATAATTCGCCATTCTGTGTCCCTAAAACAGTTGCCTGTCATGACAGACGTCAGGAACGCAATCTCTCTGTCTATATAATATAACCTTACATCCAATACGAGATTCTATAATAAAAGATAGGTAATAGGCTCTGTATGGATACTATTACATATAGAGCGTGCTACCATCTTAGGCCACATCGTCATTTAAGATCAAGTGAGATTGAGACCAAAACGCTGAACGATGTCAAAGAAAAATCAAATTGTGCGAAAACAAATGAATCGCTAAACTCGAAACATAAATACACAAGCCTAAATTTGAAATAAATCTGAATTCCTAACCAAACGCGAAATATTTGAGATCAAGGTGGCCAGTTCGACAAAACGCCAATTTCATATGTAAGGACGTAATATCCACAATGGTTGAATAGTTTACATGTGATCCATGTTTGCAGGCCGGCATGACAGCGGCGACCGCCGATGAATTTCGATCTCTCAGTGGTGGCCGTTGTATTTGAATTATACTGTTCTTACCATCAGGGACAGTACAGTCAATGTGCCGAGTTATTATAAAAAAAAAAACGTTCTACTCGTGAAACGGAAAATTTACGATTTTATTAGGTATCTACCGTAGCAATTAATGTTTTTTTTTTGTTTCCCATTTAAGTTTCCAATGTGTGTTGCTAGGTTTTTGTTGTTTCAAAGGTTGAAACAACAAAAGGTGTTTTTTTTTGTATATTTAAATACAAGCTGTGCCACACGGTTTCATCCGTGTTCAATTTATTCTACAAACTCTCCATGGCGCCGCGTCGCCGTCAACGCGCACGTGTAGCTCAATCGTTGTTCCACTTCCCGTACTCGTCTACACCTAGCCAGATTGCTTGATGTTCATAGCTACTGCTCCGCTCCGTAGGAGTGTAGCTGAAGTTATATAGCTTATACTATTCCTGTTGAATCTGGGTATTATATACAAAAATATTTTTTTTAAACGCGCTAATCTCTTGAACTACCAATCGGAAATGAGAAAATATTTTTAACTTAGTTAATTAGTTTTACTACAGACTATAAACTACAGTCATACCAAATTTCATCAAATTCGGTAAAGTAGTTTCTGCGTGATTGGCGTACAAACTAACAGACAGACAAACATTTTTTTTTAACTGACGATTTTTTTCTCTGCATTGTTCTAAACGCCCCCTTATTTTTTTATCGAATATCTTTTTATGTACAAATTTCGACTCTTTACAGTTTAATTATTGTAAGCCTAGATTCATTTGAAGCAATGATGGCCCAGTGGCGGCGTGTACGGACACTGCGTCGATCGACGTGAGTTTGATTTCCTATGATGAGCCTGACCTTGCGGTGAAAGAAAACATCGTGATCGTGACACCGTAGCATGGTAGTAGGGCTTTTTCTAATGCTAGCTCCGTAGCTCCGTAGCCACCCTCAAGCTGAAAATCTGTTGCCAAGCACTTATAGAAATACTATTAGAAAAAGCCCTACCACCATGCAAAATTATTTAAATTTATTCGAATAACTCTCCATCGTACCTCCGTCAACGCGCCTGTGTAGCAGCCCTCTATGCTTTTTCCATTTCCGTACCTACAGTACAGTTTGTCACATCGCTTAACTTTCATAGTTACTGCTCCGCTTCTTAGGTCCATAGTGTGAAGTTATGTATCCTATACTATTCCTCATTAATTTGGCTATGGCATAAAAAAATATTTTTACAAATCCGACTAGTAGATCCAGGGATTAGCGCGTTTAAACAAACAAAAAAACTCTTCAGTTTATTATTATATTAGTGTAGATTCTGTACATCTACCTTGTATAGACATTTACAGACATAATATATAATCATGTAAATCAGACAATATTTCTTTTTAAATAGATTATTTGTTTTTTTTTATACATGTAAGGTGGCATAACAAACGTACGACTCTTCTGATGGTAAGCGGTTACCATAGCTTATGGACACTTACAACACTACAGGTATCACAATAACACAACACAACACAAGGTTATTTTACTGTGATCCTCTGTAGTAATTTCCAATGTGATTTCTCTGTGCCCTACCTCTTTCAACCTCTTTAATTTTACTTTAGACCAGACAGTAAGTCAACGCTCGAATATAGAAAAATTGGCACTACAAATGGTTGCAGTGCAATTAGTTACTGCCAGACTGCATACAGGGCTTACAACAGAACTATAAGTAAGTACACTTAGCGCCAAAATTCTCTCAGTCTCATGCCAACCGTTGCGCGAGTTCGTCGTTTATCCGGTGCCTTATTGAACCCCATAAACCAACGTTACCGCGTATCATAATCACGAGGACTCGTTCGGATATAGTGTCCTTATGAAGAAAGTTATAATTGTGGATATATATTCTTATTTATATAAGATAATATTTTTTTATAGTATATAGCAATACAGGTGAGTGTTTTTTCTATTATTTAAATATATATATTTTTTTAATTTAGGTAAAAGGTTTTAAGGTTGTTGGAAATATCAGTGTATATCGATCTAAGGGGTTTGAGGAGAGTTGGCACATTGCCAAATGTACTATGTAGGTATATACAGGTCATGGTTTGTCGTTAAGTAATAGATTCGGCGATTCAAAGTCACTATCATTTTTTTAATAAACAAAATCATCATCACTACATAGTATAAAACAAAGTCGCTCTCGCTCTGTCCGTCCCTATGTATGCTTAAATCTTTAAAACTACGCAACGGATTTTGAAGCGGTTTTTTTAAATAGATAGAGTGATTCAAGAGGAAGGTTTATATGTATAATACATGCATAATATTGTAGAGAAACACTGATGAATTTAGAGGTTTCTAATGTGATGTCGCAAATAAACACATTTTTTCGCTTACATTGCAAACGCTGGCTGAACCCCACGAGATAAATCAAAATAATGTACTGTGTGCGGCGGTACCGGCCCTATATATCATGGTCAATTATATGTCGCTCTTTCAAGAGTAACCTCTAAACAAAACATGTTTGTATTGTCTAATGACAAAAAAGCTGTAAACGTTGTCTATAAGGACATTCTGTAGTAGGTAGAAACATTTAGTATCAGCATTCCACCCGTGCGAAGCCGAGGCGAGTCACTAGTATACTTATATATAAATACGTCGGTGAACCAGTAACAGATACAAGTTCTTGAAGGAACAGTACGAAATGTTTACACTTCGAGATAAAACGAATAAATAAATATTATTTATTGATTTTGCAAAATTGCAAAACCTTTTCAGCTAACATAAAAAAATAAATTAGTTATAGACCAAGATAACCTTAGTATCATGATAAAACCTATCAGGAAAAACTTGAAAAGTGAAACATTTTCTAAATACAAGAAGTCATTCAAATCGTTAGAGCCGTTTAACAGAATCCAATTACATATGGCTAGTTAAGAGCAGAAGTGATCCAAGTAGTATCTTGTGATTGTTGAGATAATAAGCAAAATGCGTGTTCATATTTGTTTGTAATAAATTTTAGTATATTACAATATGTATATTTTATGATAGATATTAAGCCTAAGTACTTTCTATCATCATTTCTTTCATTCATTCATCTATTCTGTACATATTGTAAAACTCATCGTCTCTCTGTCTGTCTGTCCGTTTGTCGGTACATGTTTTTATTTTAATTTTAATTCATAGCTATGTTATCTGGCCAGGTTGTAGGATATATTTTGTAAAATAAAGCAACATACGGAATAAGCAGTGACAAAACACGATTCGCGCGTGCGCTCGGCCGACGGCATTCCTTAGTGCACGCGAGCGAAGCCGCGGACACAGCTAGTGAAATATAAATAAACTTATAGATCATTTCTGCTTTGATTAAATAGTGACTTTAATCCGACTACAGCTAAGCCAAAAAAAGGGGCATGTTTTTAGCAATATTTATATATTTGTAGTTACGTATGTTCGACTGTATGTAGCTCCTAAACTACTATCCGATTCGTTATCATAGTCCGGGAGACATGGCTACATTTTGTATGAAAAAAAAATCAATACGACGGATGTTACATCCAAAAAAGGAGGGGATCCAGATTTTTTTTTGCTATCGTATTGAGCTGGATGTCAAATGCAAAGGAAAAAATAAAATATACCAAGCGACAGAAACAATTTCAGCATTTATGAATACTGCTAGCACGATTATGTTTAAAATAGAAGAAAAACTTTTCCTCCGATAATTTTCTTTTTCTGTAGTCGTGTTACAGTTTTTTTAGCTTATAGATTATTATATAAATATATTGTTATATAGATTGTACATGCAGAGATTCGAACCTGCGAACACAATAATCGATATTCCGCCGGTACAAACGACTCGCCCACCACAACTTTAAGAAAATCGCCGTATTACATAGATACTAAAATCAACTAATCAACCAAGCATTATTAATCCTTTTCATGGCATCTGTATGTTCTGATTGGTACCATCCGTAAGTGCTCGATATTCGTTCAATTCACAAAAAGAATCGTGATTCAATACCAGCTTCTGCATTCTCGACATCATAAAACTTGGTGAGACCGCAATCACAGAATCAACTTTTTTTAATTATCTTTGCTAAAACATTCGATATTTGTAAATTTGCCAGTGTCAATGAATATTGATTTTCATCGCAGTCTAGTTAGAGCTGGTCAGGAATGGTAGAAGTACCAGGTTCCTGGTTTCGAGGTCTTGTACCAAGTACCAGGTAAACATTATGCTTGTGCTGCTGGTACGCTATAGTACCAACTTTCAATATCGATCAAGGTCTTGGTGTTTTGTTCAATGAGGAGCTAAAAAAGGTAGTCGTATCATTGTACTAAGCCGAAGACGGAAGAAGGACCCTAACGTTTGCTAATGTTATGCCCACGACAGTGCTGTCCCTGATATAGGTCCCTGGTATTCGCTATTTGCTTGAGGGTACCAACTTTTTTGTATATACAAACTTTTTGCGAAATCTGTACTAGTATTAAGGGGTCGCTATCTACCATCCCTGGACCTGGTCAAATATGTCGAATTCTAATGGGATTTCACTATGGGCAACAACACATTTTACCCGACGTTCGACGGTCGGGTTAGATATTATTGACTAGGAAAGTAGTTGGGATTCTACATTTCCAGCTCACCAATCACAGAGGAGTCAGGGAGGGCAACACCCCCTCCTTCCTTTGTATGAAGTGAAGGCTGTATGAAGTGAAGGCCGAACCTAAAAAAAAGTTCGGTGTCAAAATGGGGGTTTTCGACCACGCTCGATCGATTGTCGTCATCCGTTTTGTGACAATTCTACTCATTCAAAACATAGCTTTCAGAATTCAGCATCTCCACTACCCTCTAATGACATGATTAACCTTTAATTAATGTTCTCGCGTGATAATGATAACAATGGTTCGCTTCCTTGCATCGTTCCTTAATGCATTAATTACTAATCACTTGTGGTTTTTAAAAATAGTAAACTGTTTCCATATCTTATTATATAACTTTATTGTATAAATAAATGCGACAATATTATATAATTCTCTATCGTATTACTATTAAACAATTTAACAAAATCAATCCTTCATTCATAACCTGTAAACATCTTCTATAGATAATATAAAACTCAAAGTCTCTCTGTCTGTCTGCCCGTTTATGTTCTTTTATGCGAAAACCACTTATCCGATTTTCATGATTTTTATGTTTATTCATAGCTATGTTATCTGGCCAGGTTATAGGAAATATTTTGTAAGATAAAGTATCATACGAAATAAGCAGTAAAGATAATGGTGAATCAATTCGGAAAAAGACACTTTTGGGGCGCTTTAACGGCTTACTTGGAGTAAACCATAAGGGATATATCAAATTAATATACGGTATAATTGTATATATATTCAATTATATATACAGGGCGCGAGTTCTCGATTTTTTAAAATGCAGTTTAACACACACGTTTCCAAACTGGAATTGTATACAGAAGTAAGATAGGAATTATTTGAACGTTTGTAGGAGAACAATATCAACTTTAGTTTTAATCATTATCCGTTATATTTTAAGGAATTTTTGGTATTCGACCGTATCTCAGGCGACTTCGTCCTTATCCGTTGTTCTAAACAATTTAATCGGATATGGTTATTATTTTATTTCGGATACCACATGATTTCGATTACCGGTACGGAGTACCATGACACACCTGACATAAAGCTTTATATTGCGCCGTTCATTCGGTCCAAGCCCGGTAAAGCTGTAAAAGCCGTAAAGGTTCCAGGGCCCCTACGGCTAACAGTATAGACAGTTCGAAAAAAAAAGCCGTTCATTCTTGTCGGGCCGAAGCGGCAACTTAACGTTGGTAAAGTTCCTACTTCATTTCGCTTAGCAATTATCGTATTCACCCAATATTTTCTAATTCTTTCCATCAGTCTACTATTTAAAGACAAGATGAGAACCAGAAAGTCCTTGTCTATTGAACTCCTAACTGCTTTGTGATGAGTTGGCAAACGTTAAAAATGGGATGGCGTTAGGGTCGTCAATCCTACTATATTATATAGTATCTTAGTATATAAGGTGTCCGACAAGTAAACTTCTAGTAGGCGACATTATTATATTTTATTGGATATTTTTTTTATTCCAAAATATTTAAGCGTGAAGCCTTTATCTCTTGGTGTAAGTATAATATAATAATGTAAGTATAATCCATAATCTGAGCTTTAGCTCTTTTTAATGAGGCTTGGTATGTCATTGTCAATTTCAGTAATTGTCATGGTCGTCATTATCTGTTTATCAAGTAGTAAAAAATATTCTTAAGAAAAAAAAAACAATAGAAAACTACTAATTTTTTTGTCATCTACTACTATTTCTATTAAAATACTATATTTAATACAAAAAACGTTGGCAACCCTAGTACGTGTTCACATTAGTTTGTACCGACAAGTTGATTGTCAGCAACAGGTGTCAGCCGGCCGACGGCAAATCTGTAGGTCCGACAAAATGTTAACCAGCTCCTATAATTTAGCAAAGTGATAAGCATCTTACTTAAATTTTCTAAGGAATACCAAACTTTACTATGTAAAACGACACTAAAGTGGGGCTGCCACCCGTCAAGGTTTTCCAGAATTTATCCTAATTTGAAAGCATTTTGGGGTAGCGTCTGGATGGGTTTTTAACAAAAGGACACTTTGTTAAAACAAAACTCAGTCACTTTTTACGTCCGGGGAAAATGTGATTAGTTGATTACCATATCGAAAACAAATAAAAAACATATCGTTTAAACGGAAAAAGGAAATTAAGATACTTTATTTTTGTTAAAAACATTATTTTTAGAAATCCGGGGAAAAACTCTATTTTACCAAAATATTCGGGAGTTTTCAAGTTATTGTCAAGCGTCAACAATTTAGTTGATGGTAACCCTACACTAAAGTTACGAAATATTAGTTACAGGACAAATTAGCGATTAAAAAACTTTATTAAAAAAAAACAAGCCAGCATTCCAAGAGGTTAATAATATATTATTGTATTATCATTGAAGTTACATATGTATTCCAAATTTCAGCATAAACGTTTAAGTTGTTGAAAATTTTGTACTAAGATTTGACCCATACTTATCTACTAACACAACGAGTTATAAACGCTTGTAATAAAACAAATCACCTATCAAGTTATTTAAAAACAGAGTTTATTTTTCTGTTTTGCAAGCGTGACCCACCATGAGTTTTTGTAATGTATTATTCTAGAGCCCAAGTCAATATGGGCTACATTTAAGAATATACTATTGTCATTATATCGACACTCTACTGATATTATATCGAAAATGTTACAAATTTGGTCTTCTGCTAAAATTTCATTACAGTCTCGATAGAATTTCTATAGTGTTGTGATGATGTATCAGTGGGATGGCTACAGGTACGTCGTTGATGTTGCCTATCAAAATCTACCATGGATTCAGAGTTTCTTATCGAAACTAGCATTTAATTAGTTGACAATACTTGTTAGTGCTATTTTTTCTCTTAAATCTTCAATAAATCTAAAAGATTACGTAATAAAGCTATGTTTTAATTGAAATAAAAATCTGTCTTTTATTCACACTGTCAACGTAATCGAATCTATAAAATTTCAATCATGTGAAAGTGGTGACACTCGAAATGGCGATTATGACTACTATAAAGTTGCTTTTGAGATATCATTGAGACGTAATTGTGGAGCAGAATACCAAATGAGTTAGTGGTTTTCCGATAGAATGGTAATAAACAATTAGGAGAATACCAAATGGTGACCAAATGTTTATTGAGATACTATCGACATACTATTAAAACACTATTTTATTAGCAGACTTGCGTCCCAGGTTTCATGTTTACGTCATTACAGACGTACTGTATTTCAACTGCAAGCTAACTTCAAAATTACAGTTTGGATGCGGTTTCAGTTCAGATAACATAACTGCATCGAAACTGTCGACTGACTGAGTAGTCAACTTGCAGTCTGCGTGAAGTTCAGTTTCAACGATTGCATGAACAATGCATGAAAAGAGAGATAGGGCACAAATAATTCTTTTTTGAGATTTTCCTCTGCTTGGAACAGCCTGACTGGTAAAATAGCTGTACCCTACAGAAGAACGCCGCAACCAAATAACCTAGTCTTGTGTTCCTGCGGTTGGGCTTCCAGAGATCCTTGGGGAAGGGGATTTAAAGTTGGCAACACGTTGGTAATGCCTCGGTTCCATAGGCTACTGAACTGCTTACCATCAGGCGGGCCGTACGCTTGTTTGCCAGATTATTTGTATAAGAAACAGAACTTCCGCGAGTGATGATATCCAAGACGTACGGCGCATCCTGGGCAGTCAGTCCTGACTACTAAGAATAATAAGAAAAATTGACGGGCCCCAGAAACTTGTAGAGGACAAAGTATTCAATTCACAGCGTAGACGTATGGCAGGATATTGATCGATCCAAAGTAGTGAAGAGCGTGAGGCACGGCTGACTGCTTATCGTGAGTAAACATTCACAAAGCACGAAACACAGTTAAATAGCCGATGTTGAATTACAGTACATCTACATATCATTTATAGTCTTTTTTCGTACTCGAAATTCCAAACGGACCAAGTTGTAGGTACAGCTTGAGCTAGTAGACAATAAAATAATATTACAAAACATAATAAATTCAATAAAAAACAAAGAGAAATAATAAACACATAATAAAAACGTTTTGAAACAATAGGACATTATAAAAACTCATGATTTATCTTTTCACTTATCTCTACCATTAAATGTTTCGCTTATTACCATCTACTTGAGAATCACATTAGTATAGACAATGCAAATTTGTTTTAAGTGTATGATAAATGAATAGTGCAAAATTTGACTTAAAGCACTACCGATACACCTACTTCTGTCTGTACTGCCGTGTTTCAGTCTGAAGGGTGTGGTTGACAAGGTGGTGGAAAATATATAGTCAAAGTTTTGCCCAGAGGAGGGCAAGTAGGCAAGGAACAGCTAATGTTATGCAGCATTGCTTTCTCTACAAATAGTTCCAACAAAATAATGTTTTTTTTTAAATTGACAAAGTTATATATTCGATTCTTTGTGTAAAGGTTTATACGTACATTATCTTATTCTATACTTATTACTTAAAAGACATTTATTGATTAATTATTTTTAACAGCTAATTTAATGTTTTTTTTAATCTAATTAACTTAATTTCTATACTTAATAATATGTTTTGTTATTCTACACAACAAAATTGTATTACAAATATAATTTATGCATGCATATATACAGAGAAACACGCAAGCTGCAGCAAAAAAAAACATAAAATTTCATCTGGTGCGGTAGCGGTCGAAATGCGCATCCATCAAATTTTTTTTTCGTTGAAGGTTTGGCGTAGTATCCACAATCTCACCTGATATTAAGCGACGATGTGGCCCAAGATGATAACACATAAAACCTAGTGGCTCTCAAGTGCAGCTGCCGGAACACACATATTGGTGCTTGGCGCCAGATTTTCAACTTGAGGGTGGTAGCTAGTCAGGCGGGCATTAGAAAAAGCCCTACCACCATGCTATGGTTCCTCATGATGTTTTCCTTCACCGAAAGCTCAGGCTCATTGCAGGGATTCGAACTTACTTCAATCGACGCGAAGTAGTACACGCTACCACTAAGCCATCATTGCTTCACTGAGCCATCATTGCTTGGAACTGAGCCATCATTGCTTCACTGAGTCATCATTGCTTGAAACTGAGCCATCATTGCTTCCAACTTTCAACTTCCAACTTTGCACTTTTCGACAGTTCTTATCAGTCCTTTTTGACCTGATACTGTTAGGATAGATTAAAGCGCTATAACTTTGCGAATACATGGTGTACACTGTTTTTTTAATACTGGAAAAACCACTGAACAAAAAGACACTGAACCCTATTTCTTCAAGTTTGTTTCACCCCTGGGTCTTTGTTTGTTTCACCAAACAGGAATTGAGAAATCAACCAAGAAAAGTGTCAGGCCGATAATGGCCGATACCACACTAGAAAGTACTCTTTTATAGTGATGGGACAGAAAAAATAATATTTTATTGACAGGTATTTAAATATGGCGCAACGTAAATGTGTAAAAGGAAAATAATGCTGAACAGTGATAGTGAAGATAGTTTGGATAAAAAAGACATAAACATTTCCATCTGTAAAAAAAAGCAATATGGCCGCAGGGAGTTCGTGTTTTTCACCGTCAGTGCGGTGGTGGCCGAAAAAGGCCCGCCGCGATGTTTTAATGTCAAATACTTACATTTGTAACCACGACCCTAAATCTATATTTGTGTCTGTCGAACTCCTATTAATACGAAGATAATTAATCCGCACCAGCGAGAAAGATATAGTTTTCACCGTGCGCATCAGCGGTAAGTACAGTATCGGGCCGATTTTGTGTGATCCGCAGTGAATGTGTTAAAGTGAAAAGCCTGCTGTTATTATAGTCTAGACGCGTTCGAAACAACAAACAAGGTAAAAATATTACAGAATGACGTCATCGTAAATAATTTGTTATACATAATATTAATATTTAAAACATGTCGTATTTGATTTTGCAATGCGAACTTCACGTTCTTCTGTATTCCAGAGAGAAGAGAAGAGAATATAGGTTGGGCACTGATAAATTTCTTTGGAGATTTCTCTATACATGTGGTAGCACTACTGGTGGAATACCTCCACCCTACAGAAGATCGCAGCCAAATAACCTTGTGTTGTGGTCCTGTGGTGAGTAGGGTTTCCAGAGTGCCTTCGGAAGAGGGGTCCAAGGTCGGCAACGTCGTTATTAAGTTTCAAGAGTTTTGTTGGTTGCGTGATATCACTACCGCTATCGCGATAGCACTAAAGCAGGCCACACACGATACGGTGTACCATAAGATAAACCTACATAGGTCGATCGCCCGTCGCGTTGTAGCGAGTATGGGACTGTTGGAGGACACACACATACACATATGTACAACCTACGGGGACAATAAAAAAAAAAGTTATATTTTGATCCGATCGACTGCGTAGGTCCAAAAAACTGTACAGGTCTATTCCAACACACGCTCCGGTCTGTTTCTCTGGTCTCACTTCCCGTATTCAATACGTCCTTCAGGGAGAGACGAACTAGGTGCTATTTTCTAAGAACCTAAACAAGTGAAATGTGTACATTGTATGTCCCCTCGAAACGACGAAATGGATACACTTTTCAGCTACTGCAATTGATAAAGTCAACAGAAATGCGTACTCAATAAGTCTTCACTATATCAGATAGCTAGGGTATTTATTTTATAATAATAATTGTAATCCTTGGTTAAGTTGGAACTGTCAGCAACTCCAACACTGTCGAGATGAGTGAGCGTGCTGTTGCAGCGGCCAGCGAGCGCCAAGAATTACCATATCACTATAACTATACGTAGTGTAGGACGCCAGAAGAAGAAGTGTAGAGGAAGACAGGGCGCTATGGCGCTCATTAGGGGAGGCCTATGTCCAGTAATGGACTACTATAGGTTGATGATGATGATGATAACCATTTGGCAGTGCCAAATATATTGTGGAGATTTCGACTCTTCATTTTTTTTTATTAGAGGAAAAGGATAAGTAACCCTTCTGAGTTATATTGATCTTGTATTACGGGGCAAACGATTTGCTTTCCATGGCGTCGAAGTGTCGCGGTGCTTTCCAAGATTTACGAGCGAATCATGTTTCATAAGCGTTAGTTATTAAAAGGAAATTTTAAATATAAATGAAATATAAATGGGAAATATATTTTTTAATTATATACATATAATAAAATTGAAGTGTCTGTTTGTAATGTCAAAATAACACATTTTTACTAAATGCATATGAAAGTATAGGTACACGCTACCTATAACAATATCTGTTTGCACCGGCTAATCTCCGAAACGGTTGCACCGATTTTGACGGGACTTGCACATTGACCATTTTTGAACTAATTTTTTGCGGAAGCCTAATATATAAAAATAAAATACTAGCCTAAGTTACTCATTATAATAACATCATCTATCTGCCAGTGAAAGTTCCGTCAATATTGGTCCAACCGTTTCGGAGATTAGCTGGAACAAACAGACAGACAGACGAAAATAAAATAAAAAGTTTTTGTTATAAGTACCGTATAGTATATATCATTTAGTAGGTATTAGTATACTAAACTTAGTATATGCATTTAGTAAAAATTTGTTATTTTGACATTACAAACAGACACTTAAATTTTATTTATTTGCATATATGTATAGAAGATATAATAAAATAGATCGATTGAGATCCTGAATAAAACTACCTAATTAGTACTTATGTACAGTAGGCTCGATGTTAGGATAATCATTGAAAAAATACTATAAGTTAATTGCCGTGTTACTAAAAAAAAATATTTTGTATCTTCAAGTACAAATCTACAAAGTATACCTACCTACCTTGATAAACAAATGTATCTTTAAATACTACAAAAATATACAATTATTTCCATTCGCATACATTCTACTTATAGACAAGACCGTTAATGAAACAATTTTTTCAGTTAATGATTAGAGTTAGAGCTAATCCGTAATCCGTCGTCTAACCTATCTATCGTCTATATCTTCTATTCATATTATAAATCGCAACGTCTCTCTGTCAGTCTGTCAGTTTATGTTCTTTTCACGCGAAAACCACTTAACTGATTAAAATGTTTTTATTTTTATTTTAATTCATAGTTATGTTATTGGGCTAGGTTATAGGATATATTTGCCAAGTGCATTCGGGCCACGCGGATTTCGTAGTTGCCCGTCATAATATGCAGTCTTAGAGGGTCTTTAAGTCATTTTCAATGTAATTTGTACGAAATTACTTCTCCAAATACATTTGATTAGTTGATTGATTATTACTCGTTAACTTGTAAAGCCTACTTACCTCTGATTGTTTTCCTTTTAATTTCATTATATATACTACTACCATAAATTTTTTCACACATCCATAAATAACCATTTAGCCGGCAGGGTGGGGGGAGCATTTGTATCTAACAAAAATTAGTACCTTAAAGCTTAATATTTTGCTAACAGATCCCTGAACCGAAAAATGGTTTTCCTTTGAAATTCCACAATATTTTTCAACAACCTATCCATCGACAACCCACACAATGGGATAGACAAGAAAAAAAAATTTTTTTTTTCTAGATTCTATTTTACCACTTTGTCGTCCTTTAATATATATATATACCCATACCAAGATAAAGCTTTCTAGTTCCCATAATTTCTGAGCTAAGCCGCGGACAGACATACGGACATAGTGAAACTATAAGGGTTTCTTTTGACTTCGCTACCCTATAAAAGGCCCTCAAATGGCTTACGCTGAGTAAACCGTAAGATATATATCAAATCAATGTTCTACGTAATTGTAGGTCTTAACAAGACCTAAAAAAAGTGGGCGATGGGATATATTTATCTTTTAAGGATCAATCACAATAAGCATTTTTGGTTTTGTCTTTTCAACGGTAGTAACACAATTCGCGCGGGGGCCCACCCGATGTAATTCTATAGTCCACGCGAGCGATACCGCGGGCGCAGCCAGTCAATATATATGGTGTAGTTTAAACTATTAAAACATACAGCGCTAGATCGCTTGAGTATTGTTTTCTCGCAACCAAAACGTAAATTCACCAATATGGGGTGTGATTTAAATGAAGAAATATTTTTTTCTATCGTGGTATTACGGTATTAATACTTATTCACTTGAACAATAAATAATGTTACTTACTTGAATACTGAATTTGTCAAATTTATCCGAATTATATTAAGACTAGCTATTCTTCGGGCTATGTCGGCTAGACTAGTTAGAATTGCTAGACTTAAGTGGCAGGGGGCGGGCCACGTAGCTTGTAGAACAAATGGCCAATGGGGCCAAAGCGTTCTCGAGTGGCGGTCACGTACCGGACCACAAGGTTGTCCGACGACCTGGTAAAGGTTGCGGAAAGCCGCTGGATGCGCGGGCAGCATAGGACTGGTCGTTGTGGCGATCATTGGAGGAGGCCTATGTCCAGCAGTGGACGACTTTCGGCTAAAATGATGATGATGATACGAATTATATTATTATTAGCGCCGCTCCTTACGTGCCCACATTGCATAACTGTCGAAACTACACTAAAGTAAGGTGCACGGATTGAAGTGCAGTTCGAACGAACAGAGTGAGTGTTCGGATCGCGAAATCTAGTACGTAGTACATATATATCAATGACTATTTCAAACAAAATCGCAGAATAAGATTTGTTTTTAGTACTCGAGGCTTTCAACGCGTACTACACAACCGTCCTTAGAATCCAAGCGTGCACACGCCCGCGAAACTACCGTTCCTTCCGCAGGGGAGCCATCATTGCTTCAAATAAGCCTTTATAGCCTAATATATGCAGTTGAAATTAATATCGAATACCTACTATAACTTTTGTGAATCTATGACTTAAAACTACTGTAAATCAAGTTTCTAGGTTAACACAAATAAAAGATACAGAGCCCTTCATAAATTTTCACAGTTGCACTCAATGATAAATTATCAATACCTATAGGGTACTTAACGTTGGCCTACAGTCTTGAAATTTGGTACGAAGGGAGGTCTTGTAACAAAAGTTAAGGGAAAAAACAAAAAATACGGATATTTTTAAACCCGTGTGAAATTATAATGTATCAAAATTGTATTAAGTTGTATTTTATTTTTCTCGGAAAGGACTTGAAATTTATACCGAATACTAAGATCTATGATCTCAAACTGCTGTAAAAAAATCAAGTTTCTAGGTTAACGTAATAAAGAAACATATAATATTCTATCCATATAAATGAACAATGATCCGGGTCGCATCTTTGAGCATAAAATTATTTTTTTTTAACATTTCACCAATAAGATTTTTTTGTGTCGATGTATTTCATGTATATTTTGAACATAAAAAAATATATCTAAAAGCGTGTAACCGTCACACGCGATTGAAATAAAACTTAAATGGTCACTACCATCCCGACGATCACCACCATCCGTGATAAGATAGAATACATTAATAATAGTCGCGCCTAAAGAAGTTTTACTTCAATGCCGTAACGGACTTTTGTTGCATATATCGCCGTAACGCACTTCCGTTGCATGTATTGCCGTAACGGACTTTCGTTGCATATATTGCCGTAACGGACTTTCGTTGCATTGTCGTCCAGTTACCTCCTAGTCACGACTAAAGAATTTTTACTTCAAAAATAATATTATTGATTTATTCTAAAATTTTAAATTACTTATCGTGTTTAAATATTAAAGTTAGTTATAGTGTATAAGGTATTAGATCTTGCTAGTTTACACAGATGTCTAGTATATTGTACGAAAAGGTATTACATCGGTTTTGGCACCGTATTACAAGAAAACGTGTTGGTAGTGATTTTTTTCCGAGTTGATTTCATATTATTTATTATTATATATATTTTCTTTATGTTTTGTTACATAACGTCACTCAGGTACATAGGTTCTGTAAGGGACCTCTTTATTTTCTTTATTTTTTGGCTAGTTAGTTTAGACAAAAATTGCCAAATCACTAAATACATGTCCTCCCAGAAGGCAGAAACATGTATATTTGTTTAGTTAGTAAGCTCGAATGTCTATAGATAGGATTTAGTTAGATCGCGACTTTCTCGCATGATCGGCAACAGCCCAAGACGAGATTCGGCCACTTTGGCACCCTTGGAGCTTGTTGCATAGCCTTCGCGGCTGAGTGCCTTCCGCGCTCGCCCCTAAGCCCGGTGAAGCTGTCAAAGCCTCTAATGGCTCCAGGGCCATAAAAAATACATAACGTTTCAAAACGTAACCTAAAACCTTTTTAATAAAAACATTCTTCATAAAATTAATGATCCAACATTACCTTTTGACGAACGTATACAAATATTCTAAAATCAACGTCTTTGTTAATTAAATTAAAAAATATGTATAATATTATTTCTTAAAGGTGTATCTGTAATGAATTATTAAAAGATGATATTCCTAATGAAAATATATTTAACTAATATGTAGGAAGCGCCATTTGTTAAATAATCTGTTTAACGAATATGACAGCTGTTAGATTGTTCACATTATATAAATGTGCGAACTTTTCGCAGAGGTCAGCCAGTTTTTATTATTTCAAATGTATAAATAATTAATTTATACAAAAAAAGGAGATTGTAGATCGATTTGTTTATGCAATCTAAACATTATATTCAAGATAGTTTAGAAGGCATCAGATGTATTTTCAAATCAATGTAATTGTCACGTAACAGGAGTTTTACTTATTATCGTCAATTGAACTATAAATAATGAGCACCGGTGAGTCCAGTTGGCTTATCACTCTATACTATTTTAACCGCAGTATTCATGTCTGGCCCTTGATCTAAATCTAATCGGCGTATTGTATCCCGTGCGTCTACGCCGCCGATACATACCGTTGTGAAAATTCTATTGACGCATTATGTTTGACAATAGTTACGACTTCGTCTTTGAAGATTACTCTCTACTTGGAGCCACCCAACTGATGGAATACTGAATGTATTCCCTACCTGTAAGTAACCCTACAGAAGATCGCAGCCAAATAACCTTGTGTTGTATTCCTACGGTGACTAGGGTTTACAGAGCTCCTTGGGGTTGGGGTGCAAGTTCGGCAACGTGTTAGTGATACTTATGGTATTACAAGCGTCCATAGGATACGGTAGCCACTTACCATCAGGCGGGCCGTAAGCTTGTTTGCCAGTTTTATAGTATTAAAAAAAGTAAAGTGAATTTAAAAGGGACATTGATTCTGAGATGCCACAAAATCTCCCTAGAAAGTTCTAACAAGGGAGACAACCGTCTCGTTAGGATACTGAAATCATCATAAGACAGGACACTATATTGACTCGATAAACGCAGTAATGGTCTTCAATAAAGAGGAAAGAGGTTAAGTTAGGAAGAAGAGGGACATGTATAAAGATTTTCTTTTTCAAATTCCAATCTATTTACTTCAGGACTTATAGGTAAAATTGTTATTTATCAACAAGACGATCGAGAAAACGTTGACATAACAAGTGTGTTATATTTACAGTTTCACAGATAAATAGTGTTTTCCATGTTAGTATCAATTATATGTCAACATGACATGTATATAATCAAAGGTTAACATTTATAATAGAATACTTACAAACATTCTGAATATTTGTATCAAAATAAAGCACTTCACTGAACACTAGCTGTGACCCACGGTTTCATCCGTATTAAATTTATTCAAACAAATCTCAAATGCGCCGATGCGAACGCAACAGCGTGTCACTATCGTATACTTACCTACAGCTTGACATATTGCTCGACGTATGGTTACTGCTCCATTCCTTAGGGTCTTAGCGTAAAATTATATGGTCTATAATCTTCCACAATAAATCTATACTAATAATACAAGAGTTTAATTGCATTGTTGTTTTGTTTAAACGATCTAATCTCTGGAATTACCTGTCGGATTCGATTTTTTTTTTGTATGTGATACCCAGTTTTACAATGAATAGGCTATATAACTTCACGCTATGACCCTAAGGAGTGGAGCAGTAAATATGTACGTTTAGCAATCTGGCAAACTGTAAGCAAGTGTTAACATTAACGGCGTCACCGTGAAAAGTTTGTCGAATAAATTTAACACGGGTGAAACCGTAGGGCACAGCTAGTGGGCTATAAAATACAATCATATTTTTATCAAATATGACGGGTAGTTCCAGAGATTGGCGCGTTCAAACAAATAAAAAAAAACAATCTCTTTTAATATTGATATAGATTTGGTAGCATTTCCACGATAATATCACACAGTCTGTAAAAATAAAACCGGCCGCCTATGACGGACGAATAAAAGATACAGCTCTTTAAATATAGAACGGAGACAATGTAAGCTTAGCAACAGGGTTCTTTTTCTGGAAACAAAACCCTATGATAATCGATTCCTGATCAGCTATTTTTGGTTAATATATTTATAAATAAACATAAGAAACAGAGAAACCGTAACATTTTATAGATTTGAAGAAGAATATCTCACCTCTTTATCATATTTCTAGACTTTATCATCATATAATTTGTCTATGACATTAAAATGATGGCAATGAAATAAATAAGATTGACATACGATGTACCCAGTTGTTTTGTTTTCTAAATTTTATAATTTATAATATTTCTACAATGTGAATAAATGCAATTGTTTAATTCTTTAAAAACATAACATTTATTTATTATATCACGGAGAATGGAAAATTTGTGAATATGATTAACTAAGCGTAAGTAGCTAGTCATAAAACTAATTCGAAGGGTTTATAAATGCATTATACATTACTAACTTATAAAGGTCCTACAAATACATACTTCAATGGTACCGTGTTTATAGGCAAGTACTGGAGGTAGAACAATGATAGGTGCTACACGGGCGCGTTAGCGGTGTCCCCGTGGAGAGTTAGTCGAATCAATTTAACACGAGTGAAACCGTGGGGACTAGTATACCAATATTATAGAATAATTCACTTAAAATTTTTAAACATACTCTTTCCTCGCGGCCACCATACACTAGGAGTAATACCCGCTATAATGGTACGCTCAGGCGTGTCTCGTTTCAAGAACAGCCAATAGATATCCATTATATTTGACATTCGAGTGCTCCAAACTCAATTGAAATTGATTTTTGTAAACTTTGCTTTATTTATTTTCTACGGACGTTCCGTTCGACATTTATTATTAATTTTTCTTGACATTATCAACTTTTGACATTCTTAATTATTAAATTGTCGTATTTTTTTATTGTTTAATTATTAAATTGTTAACTGGTTGTAAATATAATGTAACTCAATTTGTGGTCAAGAAATTTACGATTACTATGAACGCTGCAGTTAGGTTTTTTAACTATTTTATTGATTTAAGTTTTAATATTTAATTTAATTGATATTTCACATGCCGATAACACTGGATGTAGTGGAAAAATATACATAATATTTTAAGAAATGTTTCCCCGATTTATGTCAAATTGAGTCCAATTGTTGGTTTTATTCTTTTATTGAATATCAGATTTTTTTTTTTTTTTCGAACTGACTACACTGTTAGCCTGAGGGGCCCTGGAGCCTTTACGGCTTTTACAGCTTTACCGGGCTTGGGGGCGAGCGCTTAGGGCACTCAGCCACGAAAGCTAAGCAACAACATCCGAGGGTGCCAAAGTGGCCGAACCTCGGCTCGGACTGTTGCGCGTATGCAATTAAGTCGCGATCTGAGAATATCAGATGTAACTTGCCGAGCCTAGAGCGTGCTGATCGCGCTTGATGCTTAGGCATAGAAAAACAAAAACACTCTCTAGACTGTTCAAGCAAGGTACTTACCATATTGTTAGACCAAACTTTGAAGCTTAGGAAAGACTACGAAGTCAGGGTTAAAACACTGACACACTGGGCAACTGTTTCTGCGGTTCAAACGTGATAGTTTGAAAAGTTTAACTAACAGACTGTTGTTATTATTCTAGAACGGTAGACGAGAATGAAACGAGATGAGTCGATAAGAAGCCTCAGCAAGTACTCCACGGAACGAAGGCTGAGCGAGCAACGGCCTGCGATTATACACGGCTGGAGGAACAATTCGCTTACTATACAAACATTAGCGCAACACTCCGCTTATTTAGCCGAGAGAGCGCTTAACAAACAAGCGTGAGTACCTATTTCATATTATTATGAGAGTATGATTTCTTTAGCGCCAAATAATTGCACGTTCAATGAGTTAAATAATAAGATTTGTCACGAGAATCGAATCACAAAACAATATCAAAGCACTTAACTAAAAATGTGATTTCTCAACGGCTGTCTTGTTACTTGGTAGTTATAATCGCAGTTACAATCACCATATATATCCCTAGCGTGTTGCTGACCTAGAACACCCCCTCTTCCCAAGGAGCACTGGAATCCTCTTACCGCAGAAACACAACACAAGGTTATTTTACGATAGGGTGAAGGTATTTCAGCAGTTGGACTGCCCCAAGTAGAGATAAATCTCTAAAAACATTTCTCTGTGCCCTTTTGAACCCACTTCCCCAAGGAGCTTTGGAAAGGAAACCCTAATCACCACAGGAACGCAACACAAGGTTATTTGGCTGCAACCTTCTGTAAGGCCCAATCTCCAAAGAAACTTCCCTTTCGCTTACCTCCCGCCTGATGTTAAGTAGTGATGAAACGGAAGATGCTAAAAGGCCAGCCGACCGAAGAAGACCGTCTCTCAAGTGCAGCTGCCGTAACATACCTATAGGTTGCTTGGCGACAAATTTAAACTTGAATGTGGTAGCAAGTCAGGTAGACATTTGAATATACCCTACCACCACTAATGGTTTCATCACGATGTTTATCTTTACCAAAATTCAGGATTGTAGGATTCAACAACTACATGAATATTTCTATTTTTGAGTAATGGCCAATTCAAGATTAGGTTTCGGTTTCGATTTCGTCCAATGCTCGGCCACGCCGAAACGCAATGCTCGTAAATTGTCGCGCGTCGTTCGCCTAACTTCGGGATTTCGTAACTTCGAAGATTCGGTTTCAATATCGGCAGAAAATCCTGTTTCGATCAGACACTAGTTTTAAAATTGATAAAAAAGGGTGGAAAGAAAATTAAGAAACACGTATGCAGAAGGAATTAAATGAGTGAATTCTATTTCTGCAGTTTTGGGACATAGTGTATATATAATCTATTAATATAATCGTGGGCTAGTCTATACTCCATGTTATAAAGAAAGGGTGCGAATTTAGTGATTTCGTATATATGTGAAAGGAACACTGCACCTATTTGAAAAGTTCAACATTCTATAGAATATTTACTGGGGTAGATTATAAGCTATAGAACATGACGCTAGAACTCTAAGGTGCTGAGCAGTAACCATAAACATTAAATAATCTGGAAAGCTGTAAGTACGGGCAGTAAGAACAACGGATGAAGTAATCGATAAATTTAACAGTAGTGAAACCATGGGACACAACTAGTTAGTTATATAATAGTTAATTATTAAAGCGTATTTATAAATAATACTTTATCTATATAACATACTTTTAGCATTATCATGGTCGCGAAAATCGTCACAGCGCTTCATTCATTTGATCACGAGACGCTTCAACTATTCCGTTATACGTCAATAGGCGAGATGCCAGACTTCAGAAGAACGTGTTGTAGAAACAACACGACATCCTATTATCAACTGTATAACTTTTTTTTAGTGATCAAAGTTTATCTATATATTTTATTCACGTTCTATAATATGATCGCATTCCTACCGATCTCAACTATACCTGTCAACTAAAATAATACATATCTGTAAATATTTTTTAATCAGGAAAAAGTTATCTATATATATAAAAGGTATAACTAACTGACTGACTGACATATCAACGCACAGTCCAAACTACTGGGGCTAGGACCGTGAAAATTATCATGCGGGTAGACTGTAAGTAAGCACTAAGGAAAGATTTTTGGAAATTCAACGTACATACCATCATTTGCGTAAAAGATGACCCTAAATGCGTTAACGATAAATCCATTTAAGAGGCTAATTGTAATTAACTGATTTTGTTTAGCGGTGAGTTAAATGAAAGGTTGCGCAAGCCGCCCTAAGTGTAATTTAAAAGTCGAACTCACAGCGCCACCTCTCGGGAAGGGTGAAATTGCGTCTTTCGAGCCTGTTTATAGTGAGTGTAACTTCTATATTTTCTTTTAAAGGGAAGAAGAAAAGCTCCAAGAACAACCTGTTTCATGGTTCAAATTAGTAAGTATTTCTTATAATATAATATTGTATTTTATTTCTGTTGGTATTTATTACACCGCTTTGATGATAGATTTAGAATAGTGATGAGCAATAGCTTAAATAAGACGAGAACAAAAACGGAATACCTACACCCCCTGGGAGGAGGGAAGGAACATGTGTATGTGTATTTAGTGATCTGAAATTTTTATAGTGATAGATAGTGAATGTAGAGTCACTGTATCGCGCGAGCGGCTGCTTGGCTCAAGGGCTCCATACCGATGGATCGGACATAGGCTTGAGTTGCCGCAGAGGAGGGCGGTCGTGGCGGGTATGTACCGCGCCATGGTTAGGAATAGGAATATGGTTAGGAATAGGAAATTAGGGTAATGGAAAATAAAAGCACAAGTTTACTTGGGATCGATACTACAGAGCATAATTCTTAAGATATTGCTTACCAATATTTTAATTGTTACGATATTTATGATACTTACTTGCATTTATTAAGTGAGATGTAAGTGCATACGTGAGATAGGTTTATTTTAATATCTTTAATAAATATTGTATATTTAGGGAAGCCAGGAAGGGAAGTAAAATGTAAATTTTAAATGTCCTGAATTTTCAGTACATAAAATACCTTCCTTTATCAGCTTTCACCTCACGAGATAAATCATTACCTATCTTTGGATATTTTATCTCATGTGCTTATGGCGTCCCGCTCCAACGTCTCGCCGCGCAGCTACCTTAAGGCGCGGTATAACAATCGTACTCACACTATAGTTGACGTGTAGAAAATGTCTAGTGTGATCACTTGTTGCATAGTATAATGTCCCCCCCAAACATGGTGAAGCTGTAAAGGCCTTCTGACTCAGAAGTTATAAGGCTTCAGGGTCCTTAAGGCTAAGGTTTAATAGTAAGATCGAAAGAAAATCATAGTATACTCTACAAGTTATAGCAAAGCATACAAAATTCGGACTAAATAAAAATACCAAATGCACGTTTCTTTGCTTTTAACTTCGATTTTCTGACGTACATAAAAAAAACTCTTGGTTCTGTTAGGATTCACACAAAATAGGTGGACATTCCGGATCCGGAACGCGATCCGTCATTATTAACCCTGTTCTAGAGATTTGAATCGGTTAGGTTACGTGGGTATATGTGCGTGCACCTTGTCGAACCAAGGAGGACTGGCTTGGGGGTATTCCCATTGTACTGGTTTAACCGCCTGGGAGACAGTTGGGGTTGTACCGTTGTACCAGTCATGTCTCTCTTTAGCGCAGAATGCCCGGCGTTTGCAAATAAAAGGTTTGTATGTCCATTATAGCTATTTTTAAAAAGACTGTCTCAAACTTTTCTTTTAATATACTTCTTTATCCTTTATATTGATGTGTGTTTCAACAGCTGAGATTCGCGAAAGTATGGGAGCTGCTTTTACTGGTTGTTGGTGTTATCATGGCCTCTTTGAACGGTCTTTTCGTGCCGATAGGCGTGATTATATACGGCGAGTTCACATCGCTGCTCATCGACCGGACCATCATGACAGGCACATCCGGCGAAACCCTCACAATGTCGCTCTTCGGAGGAGGCAGAGTGCTGTAAGTATGAACTCGTAATTTATATGGTGGTAGGCCAATTCCCAATGCTGGTTAAACATCTAACATTCACTGATATATTCCGGCAGTAGATGCCTTTCTATCCTAGGCGTGTTATCATTATCTTCCATGTCGTCACTTAACATCAGATGAGGTTATGGTCAAATGCTTCACATAGATATTAAACTTATAGGCGGTACTGCTTTTGTCGATGGAGCAATTTCCAGCTCTCCTTACACTCTGCCTTACTCCTGACATCTTGATGCGAAGCGATGCCTATTTTTTTCCTTGACTTGCTGAATGTATGTCCTTCTTGATCTTCCTTTTCCTTTCAATTTTTCCTTCTATTAGAGTTTTTAATAGGTTGTCGTGTCGAATCAATTACCTCACCAAACTTCCTCTCCTATTTTAAATTATTTTTAGTAATTTTCTCCTTTCTTTTACCATGCTTAATACCTCTTCATTCGTTTTCTTTTCCCTTCATCTAATTCTCTCTATCCTCCTCTAGCATCACATTTCGAATGCTTTTTAACTTTCCCCATCTCTCTTTGTCATCGTCCATGTTCACATCTAACAAACCTGTTTTTTGTTTTCTATCTGACCATACTGTTAGCCGAAAGGGCTCTGAAGCCTCAGAAGGCTTTTGCAGTTTCAACGGACTTGAACACACATGCTTATCTTGTTCACATGACTGTACAGTGAATTTCATTGACCAAAAAATTGATTCCAAAATCAACACCATTGATTTCATTTCATACCAGTTTTGCTCACATGAATCAACGTAGGACTTACCATCTTGCGTGAAAGTTACGGACGCCTGTTTACTTCCTCGGCAGTACGAACGCGAGCCGTGAGGAAAACAGAGCGGCGCTGATAGAAGACTCGCAAGCTTTCGGCATCGGTTGTACGGTGTTCTCTGTGGGGCAGTTCATTGTAGGAGCTATAAGTGTCGACCTCTTCAATTACACAGCAATGAGGCAGGTTTGTGATCCAATTATAAACGGTTATATAGAAAATTATTAAAAGCAAAAGTTAACCACAGCTGGAGCTTAGTGATTCATCGCAATTTTTCTTATAACCGATATAGTAAATAAGGACAGTTAACACGTTTTTCAAATTGTCAAAAGAAATTTGCTATGTCCAAACTTTAATATGATATCGATGACTGACGATTTTTTTTGTCCTTACAGGTTTAGCGTTGTGGCTAAAATCTCACCTGATGTTAAGTGACGATGTGGCTCAAGATGGTAACATACTAAGCCTAGTGGAAGGAATGGCTCTCAAGTGCAGCTGCCAGAACATACCTATTGGTGCTTGATGTCAGATTTTCAACTTGAAGGTGGTAGATAGCCAGGGGGATATTAGAAAAAGTCGTACCACCATGCTGTGATTTCATCACGATGTTGTGGTGTTACCAGAAGCTCAGATTCATTGCAGGGATTAGAATTCACGTCCATCGACGCGATGTCCATATACGCTACCACTGAGCCATCATTACTGCAAATTGGATATAATTAATAGATTGTAGATTTATAAATTCTTCGGTGATTTCATTGTTGTTGGATTGCACTGTGCTTATCATCAAATATCAAACAATCACTTTGACGTACTACGATAAAAAAGCCGTCTATGGCCAATATCAAATAATCACGCGAGTAATTCTGCTTTGTATTAAAAGATGTTTGGCGGTTTTGAACTTTGAATACATTCTGCCAACTGACAGGATGATTCCACTGTTCCTGTTTTTTTTTAAATACTAATTTATTGGTAATAGTCCTTACGTCAAAATTAATAGTGTCTTAATTACGATCAAAAAATTTCACTCCTATAATTAAAAATTAACGTAAATATTTATTGACAATTAAAACTTGTCAAGTTAGAAATCTTATAGCAAAGAAAGTAACAAATTACTTAGCAAATGAATGTAGCTTTTATGCGAAGTGCATCCACAAGACATTTTTGCGGTAATTTCACTATATGAAATTTTGGGACAATCCAGACAAATCCCGACCATCTGGCAACCCTGATCCTACTGCTGAGCAATGAGGCCTCTTTCTGAAAGAAGGCACGAGCTTAATAACGCCGAGAAATCTTCAGTTTTTTTATTTTTGCCACATACTGTGATAAAACAAGAATAATTCTCCGTAAGCCAACAGTGTTTTCAATTTAAATTAATAGATTTATGCGAATTCCAAAAAAATCGTTGTTCCACGCCGGGGCTCGAACCTGCGAACATCAAATTGATATTCCGCCTGTTATAACCACCATGAGACCACAACCATATCACTTATTATACTGTTAATTTTGTTCTGTTCTAAACTTACAGATCGACCGAGTGAAATCACATTTCCTACGCTCTGTATTACGTCAAGACTTAACTTGGTACGATTTGAACACGACTATGAATTTCGCCACTAAAGTATCAGAGTAAGTTATGTGTAATAATTTAAAATGTCTTATATTACGATTAATGTTCGATTCATTAATAGCTATTTGAGGCAATCTTCTCCACTCCTTTTCACACACATACACCTGTGCAGACGTTTGGACTTACAATTTTATTCAAACTTAATTTTTTCCGTACCGTGTTAAGTTATAGGACCAGCCAACGTGTTCTCTCTTACCTATGAACCTTTAAGACGAATTGCGATGGACAAGGCATTTGAAGAAGGAATTTGATTTTTCGTGGCCACAATCTCTCCTGATGTTAAGTGACGTTGTGGGCCAAGATGATAACAAGCTAAACCTAGTGGAAGACTGGCTCTCAAGTGCAGCTGCCGGAACAAACTTATTTGTGCTTGGTGGTTTCTTCTGTGTTTACTTCATGGCTAATTTGAAACCTATTAAATGTTTCTTCCTTTTTGCTATATTTATCTACCTTTTCAGTGACTTGGAAAAATACCGTGAAGGTATTGGTGAGAAGATGCCCATGCTGATATATCTGGTGATGTCATTCGTGACTGCCGTGATCATATCTTTCGTTTACGGCTGGGAGTTGACGCTAGTCATCTTGTCGTGTACTCCGATAGTTATTGCCACCACCGCAGTCGTTGCTAAGGTGAGATTCTAGGGAAAAAACCGATATTTATGTATATGTTTTCATTGTCTTTATACGTTTAGTATGGCCACAATAACATGCTAAGCCTAGTGGACGGACTGGCTTTCAAGTGCAGGTGCCGGAACACACCTATTGGCGCTTGGCGACAGATTTTCAACTTAAGGAAGGTAGCTAGTCAGGCGGGCATTAGAAGATGTCCCACCATCTATGGTTTCATCACGATCACCGGAAGCTCGGGCTCATTGCAGGGATTCGAACTTACGTCAATCGACGCGATATCCGCACATGCTAACACTGAGTCATCATTGCTTCACATGGTCCTTAAAATGCAAAAAGTAAAACTAACTTTTAAGTAACTCTGATAAAAATAATAAATTGAAGATCACAGTTGAATTTTTTAGTCAATTTATGGCTTGAATACAAAAGATGAGGCTGGATAAAGGTAGGCTAAGAAGGAGCTCGGATCTAGTAAACATCCCTAGCACAAGGACCAAGCCGAATCGCAACAACAGGAAGGTTCTCTAGATAGGCCTTTCAAAAATATATTGAAATACGGTCTCCAATATCGGCAACATGGCTGTAATTCCCCTGTTCTTTCATCTGTCCATATGTGACGGTAACCAATTAGCATCCGGTGGCCGTCTTCCTGTTTGCTATAATGGTCTCTTTAGACAAGAAAAGAACTCAAAAAGCCATCAAGGAAATCAAGAAACTAAAATAAGATGGACACAATAACTTGAAATTACAATATTCAAATTTTAATCAATTTTTATATCTTATTTATTGAAGATCCAATCATCTCTTACGACGCAAGAGTTAAAGGCGTACAGCATAGCTGGTGTGGTCGCTGAGGAAGTTTTATCTAGTGTGCGTACTGTCGTCGCTTTCGGAGGAGAGGAGAAGGAAATAAGCAGGTGACGTAATGGTCTATAGGAAGCCCAAGATTATTGTTTGTTCGTTTAAACGTGCTATTCTTTGAAAGTACTAGTCAGATTTGATTTTTTTTTTAAATGAAAACTTCTTTTGGACCATTGTGATTTGAAACTCGATGAAACGAAAAAGGGGCAGTAAAAAGAGACGACCATATACACCTATAGGATTTAGTCTACGAGAGAATGAGTTAGAATACATTTACATTATGCACGGTTAATGCATATCCTGATTTTCATGATTGTGATTGTCTTTGGATTAGTTGAGTGGTGTGAGACGACCAGACTTCATACGCAGTACGCACGAGTGGTCGATAGTTCGAATCCCGCTGATTTAGGTTATTTAACAAGAATTTTTAAAAAACATTTTTTTTCTGAAGGTTTCACTTCTGATGCGTGTGAACTGCTGCACACATAATTGTTTTTCATTCTGTAATTTATTTATTGATGAAGGTTGCAGGCGAGGAGTAATAATTATGACTCGTTCGACCACTTCACCTATAGATATATCCGAGCCTATTGTTGAATTGTTTTAATTTTACATTATCTCCCAAAGTATTCGTCGAAATAACATGCTACAAAGGGCAAAAAAATATCTATATAAAATTGTCTTGATGATGAAGTAACTTTCGTTTGTAAGAATTAATATGCCATGCCTAATAATACTGCTCATATACATATTACTTTTCAATTTTCAATATAAAAAAAAAACACAAAATACCTTATTGTGGCTATGTACAATATATACACATACGGTATCCAGAGATTAGCGTGCTTACACAAACAAACAAATAAAAAAACTCTTCCTCTTTATCATATTAGTATAGAGTATAGATAAGTGACCATATCATCACTTAAAATCGAAGAGATTGTGCTATAAACCCAACCTTGTAACAAACTCAAGAATTACATGATTCCTACACATTATCATCAACATATTTTAGTCCACTGTTATACAAAGACTGCACCCAAGGCTCACCATAGGAACACAGTTTTCGCTATTCCGCAATATTTTCTGGAAATCCTATCCTATAAGAGTATCTTCTTCTTCAACCAATTACCCTCATAACATATGAGTAATGTGTATTTTTCAGGTATAGCGTTCGTCTGGAACCAGCGAAAAGGACCGGTAGCCGTAAGGGGATATTCTCAGGGCTTGGTAGCGGTGTTATGTGGCTCATTATATATGCCACCTACGCACTGGCTTTCTGGTATGGAGTCGGCTTGATCCTTGACAGTAGACACGAAGAAAAACCTGTTTACTCACCTGCTGTTCTAATGATTGTGAGTTGAGAACCATGGTTTTTTTTCTCAAACAATCGCATCTTCTTCCTAATGCTAGCTTTTTCCATAGGGGTAGTTAAAAAGTGTTCCAGAGATGGTGTGAATTTGTACACATAAACACAATGACATTGATTGAACGGTGGTGGATTGATATATTATATTGACAAATTAATAAACTAAATTTTTATAAAATAGAGATATGTTATTATTAGTAATTTTATCTATTTAATAATTATATATTTTAATACCAACGTCTTAAAATCCAATTTTGTAGAATTTTTATCCTTACGGAAGAGCACTTGACTTTTTGAGAATGTCATTTTCTATTTGTGCCCATTTTCTTGCTTTGATATTGATATAATTAGACGGTGGACTTTATATTAAATATTTCTGATAGCTTCCTCAATGCTTTGGGTTAATCGCATTCGTATTCAACATAATTCAGTCATCAATATGAAAAAGAAGACGCGAAATCATCATAATAAGCCTATAACTGATGTTAATAACTAATCCATGATATTTCGTAAACAGGTATTTTTTAGTGTTCTTCAAGGTGCACAGAATGTTGGTCTAACAGCACCGCACATGGAAGCGATAACCAACGCAAGAGCCTCGGGTGCTGCCATTTTCGCTGTTATTGATCGACATCCAACCATTGATAGTCTCTCAACGGAGGGTACTAGACCAGAACTTGTAGGGGATTTGGAGCTTAAAGATGTTTTCTTTAAGTATCCCGCAAGAGATGATGTGCAGGTAAGCATTTGTATTATAGAAACAAACTCGTCTTATTGATTGAAACAAATGTAAAAATAGCGCACAGTAAAAGGGTTAAAATTCGATGAGTTATGTCAAAAAAGAAAGTACTTTGTAATTCAAATGGTATTTTGGGCTATTTAAGAATTGATAATTAATTGGATAAAGCGTATTTGTATTTTACAGTAACAATATTCCAATGAAACTGGTAAAACATTCTATGGCATACATACATACAAAGAGATTTAGAAAAAGAGAAGTTATAATGACTGTGTCAATGATAGCACGTTCATATGTAGCGTCAATCGACTTGGATTCTATGAATGGAAAAATATCTGAAATTTCGATCAAGGAAAACATTGCGAAGAAACCATGGCATGATGATAGAAAGTTTTTTAGTGTTCACCCAGCTAGCTACCATTCTCAAGTTGTTTTTTTTTTTACAGCATCACGTTTATGTTAAAGCACCTTGCATGATAGTAAGCGCAGTACGATCCAAAAAACCGCGACTGCCGTGATTTCGCACCGGTCGTCGGTGCGATGCCAGCCTGCAAGCATCTGAGCAACTGGAGACACACTGGTTGATCCAGACACGCGACAAATTTAAATGCAGTCACTGTGATTGGGTTTATCACTTAGTACCCACAAATCTCTACCATCATACTTGATTATTGAATGTACACCGTCTAATTCCGGTCCTGTCGGATACTGTTATTGTGTCCTAGCACCCAGCAAATTTGTCGCGAAGCAGTTACAGTATGTTCCAGCAGCTGCATTTGACAGCCAGCCTCCTTTCTATGCTGAACACGTTACTGTCTTCGACCACATCGTTACATACATCGAGATTATTTTATGTTACACAAATTTGAATTCTCAACTGCATTGTTTCAAGGTGCTGAACGGTATAAGCTTGAAGATTAATAAGAACGAGACGGTAGCGCTGGTGGGGCCAAGCGGCTGTGGCAAATCGACAGTGCTACAGTTGCTGCAGCGGATGTACGATCCAGACCAAGGCACGGTGAAAGCAAGCGGTCACAACTTAAAAACAATCAACGTGAGGCATCTGAGGAACCATATAGCCGTGGTTGGTCAGGAACCTGTTCTCTTCGCTGGTACTATCAAAGAGAACATTCGGTGAGTCTTTAACAAAATAATTATAAACATTTGGCTATTATTAAGTAATTGGGTATTTGAAAAAAAAAGAATATCGATTTTTTATGTATTTTAAAGCTTCATCATAATTATGATAATAGTCAATTGGACAAACTCTTAAAACATTTTATTTTATTAGAAATTGACATTTAAAAGTTGTAATATTTTAAAAAGAATCACATGACTATGAACGTGCCACGATCCATCGTCAGGTTTGTGACGTCAATTGTGATTGTACATGTCAAATTCTAAGCTTAGAAAAAGATTGCCATGCAGGGGGCTACTAAAAAACTTATATAGAACATATCTTGTTTATATATGATCCAATGAATACCAGCTTTATAAAAGATTTCTACACGATACTTTTCATGTCACTCGGATCTGGAAATGTAACTAAAATAGTCTCTGCTAATATCTAGAATGTTCCACTTGTTACTTGTATCTATTTTATGTAGCATGTGAGTAAAACCGGCTTAGGTACGTGTGAATAAAGCTACGTCCTCATTTTGTGGTGAAGTCATTCCGCTGGTTATCATACTCTTCGTAATTATAGTACATTTCCAAACAAATTGAGACGAGTTTTTTACTTAACCCTATCAATAGACGTAAATTAGTAGTACCGTGTTTTATACTTAGTATAATTAATAAAAGTTTGTTTTTTTAAGTATTTGTATAAGGTTCTGTAATAAGATTCCAAAGCAAATTACTGATTTGTCGGACAATTAGTTTAAGGCCAATGTCAAGCCGGTTTAACTGTCAAAAAGTTATTTTAGGTTAATCATTATGTGAATGATAGTGATATCTGAAAGAGACTCCCTCTTTGTACATCCACTAAATTATTATTATGATTATTAACTGTAAATATTATTTGTAAAATTAAAAAAAATTATAAGACAACAAGATAACCCGATCGAGTTTCTTGCTGGTTCTTCTCGATAACTGGGATGTTTTCCGAACCAGTAGTAGTATTTTAACGTTCCTAAGTCCCTTCTTAAGGCTTAAGTTGAATAAAGTATTTTTAGATTTTTATTTACCCATTGCCGATCTGTTTCCTCTTGTCTTCTACATCACTCTGTTGCATAAAATCTCCAATATCTAATATGTTTTTTATGTTTTCTTTATACTGTACCATATATCTATACATATCATAAAATAAAGTCCCTCGCCGCGTCTGTCTATCTGAACGCGTTAACTCAAAAATACTGTACGGATTTTCATGCATTTTAAATTGACGGAATGATTCATGAGGAAGGTTTTAGGTGTATAATTAACTAACGTTTTGTGTAAATTGGCTGAAATATGACGATGATTGTTGAAAATGTCGGAAAAAATTATGCCGACTGAGAGCTTTACTGGCATGTGACGCGTAAACCAATGAGAGTTATTTATATTATATTGTTACCCGTGCAGAGCCGGGGCGGAATGCTAGTAATCGATAAATAAATGGTCGCCCAGCGGTCAAAAAACGACCGTAATTCATTAAAATTTAAGTTTGAACGTACGTTTTTCAGGTTCTTTGGGCTTTGAGTATACATAGCTCTATAATCAATGCTATTACGGTCAATGTCATTAATTATTTTGTGAAAATCTTTAATCTTTACAGACTATTATGTGTTCGACATTGGCAATATGAACGTAAACAATTAATATTATTTTCTTTTCTTTTATTATAAATATATTATGCTAGCTGAGCTCCGCGGTTTTATCCTCGTATAATTTAAAAGAAATCGCATATTGAAGGTTTATAATACTTTAGTGTAGACAATATTTTTATCGGGCGGCCAGGGTTATCCGTCACAACTCACACGGGTCCTTCGCGTCACTACACCTATAGTCAAGACCCGAGCCGAGTGTTGAATTATTTTAATTTTACATTATTTCCCAAACTATTCGTCTAAATAACATGCTATTATAAAGGGCAAAGTTTACTTTAGTTTAGTTTGTATTACTTAACAAAAATCTATATTTAAGGTTAGCTAAGAGGTGTAGCCTAATACTAGATAGCCTATACTAATCCTCGTGAATCTGACTATCATATCCAAACAGATTTTTCGAATCCGACTGGTAGTTTCAGAGATTAACGTGTTTAAACAAACAAAAAAAACTCTGCCACTTTATTATATTACTATATATTATCAATATTAGCTTCCTGCACTCACCCTATATATAAACCTTAACTATGCCAAATCTCACAGTCCTCCGTGAGCGCAATATGCTTAAAAGGGGTACAAAGTTTTCTCTTTACACATTTGTAGATGTTTTCGTTTATTTCTTTTCAGTATGAGCAACCCGTCCTGCACAGATGACGAAATCGTTGTGGCAGCAAAACAAGCATATTGTCACGACTTCATAAGAAAACTACCATGTGTAAGTATAATGGATCAGAAAGGAAAGAAAGAAAGAAGAAAGAAAGAAACATTTATTCATAATGACAATAAAGGCTTATTATCTGAACCAAAAACCTAACCAATCACATGGATAAGTGGCTTCAAAATTGGCAACGCGCTAGTTGATACCTGTGGGATTTATTATAAGCGTATAGGCTACGGTAGCTTCTTACCATCAGGCGGGCCGTATGCTTCTTTACCACTTTACTAATATGAAAAAATGCACTATAGAAATATCGAAAGTTAATCTAATCTATATTTGATTTTACAAAACAATTGATACTATCTCATTTTCAAACAATCGGACGTTTAATGAACACTAATCTTTTAAATGAATTTCAACTAAATGAGGTTTTATATTCATCCAGGGATACGACACTTTGATAGGAGAGCGTGGCGCCCAGTTATCTGGTGGACAGAAACAACGCATTGCAATCGCTCGGGCCTTGGTGCGAAGGCCTAAAATCCTACTGCTAGACGAGGCCACGTCGGCACTGGACTCGCAGAGTGAGGCCAAGGTGCAGCGTGCGCTGGACGCGGCGGCACACGGGCGAACCACCATCATGGTGAGCCACAGGTACCTATTGTGATGGTCCGTCGCTGTTACTCTTAAAATGAAAAACGAAACATTCCTGAGCGGGTAATTGTTAAAAACTTACCTGTTAATATATAGCTATCGGTGCTTTTATATGCTAATAAATATATTTACTTACTAATTACTTACTTACTTACTAACTAGCTCAGCATACGTTATTTTGCACTTTCCGGGAGATAATGGCTCGATCATATAACTATCGCGTTTAAATATTTTTTTATGACACTAAACCAATATAAACTCCATAAGGAGATGTCAGTTCTAGATTTAAAAAAAAATTAGTAAGGGATATTTATCTATCTATACATATATTAAAGTTGAAGTGTATGTCTGGCATGTCAAAATAACAGCTTTTTACTAAATGCATATGAAAATATATACGGTAAGTACTTATAACAAAAAAAAAACATTATAATTTTCTTTGTCTGTTTATTTGTTTCGGCTAATCTCGGAAACGGTTGGACCTATTTTGACGGGACTTTCATTGGCAGATAGCTGATTTTATAAGGAATAACTTACGCTACTTTTATTTTAGAAAAATAATTAGGGTTCCACATAAATAAAATAATAAGCATTTTTAACCGGCGGGAGACGGTCACCACACTACCGACGGCATTCTGTAGTCCACGCAAGCGGAGCTAGTATTAAATATAAACTAAATGTTTATTAATTGTCAATAACTATGAACATTATCTTTAAAATGATATTTAAATAATTAATTTTAATAAATTATAAACAGATATATAGCGTTACCGCAAAAAAAAAACACATTTTTGAGAAATGTTATACAGAGATTTAACCAATTTTGTAACAAATTGTATTAAATATTAGGGAACTGTGTAAAAGCAATTAATTATCATATTGATGGTATTTTATATAGACTCGCTACAGTACTCAACGCGACTCGTATCATATTCATCGACAAAGGTGAAGTTATCGAAGAGGGGACACACGAGGAACTGCTCAATCTTAAGGGAAGGTATTATCAACTAGTAATGGAGAATGAACCTGCGATGGCACCCGGAAATGTTTCTAACATCGACATGCAGAAACGTAAGTTATAGTTTTTTTTTTTTTTAGATTTGACTATACTCTTAGCTATGATGTCCTGAAGCCTCAGATGGCTTGTACTGCTGCACCGGGCTCGGCTAAGTTATAGACATTGAAAGTTTTGTTCAGTTGAGACACAATAACAATGCTACCATGCAAGGCAGTTAAAAATCTTTATGTGCCCTGTCAGAATAATGAAAATACTAAAATTTTATCAAATATAGGTTTGTTGTGAAGTTTAACACCATTACGCTTTAGCACATCCGTCTTTCCAGGGATTCGAGAGGAATTATGATGTGTATTTAGGATTTAAATTAAAGTGATTTATTTTATAACTAATTTCTGCCCGCCACTACGTCTGCGTGGACTTCACAATTAAGGTTTTCAAGTTATATCTGTGTGCCAAATTTTATTTAAAATCGTTCAGTTTGCTCCTTGGCGAAAAGAGGGTTCAAAGAGATGTAGGGCACAGAGGAATTTCTTTGGATTCTTCACCGAAAACTCAGGCTCAATGCAGGGATTCAAATTCGCGTCGAATCACGTGATGGCCGTACATGCTACCACTGGGCCATCATTGCTTCCAAGGTGCTATATGGTTTTACCACGATGTTCTGCTTCACCAAAAGCTCAAGTTCTTCATGGGAGTCGAAGTCAAGTCTTTCAAATCAGTACATGCTGTTATTATTAAGCAATACTATTCTAAATTAAGTGAATGAATGGTATTGAATTTGGACATTATGGACTGTTAGTAATGAAGATTGCATTGACAAAAAAGCAACGATGCTCACGAGATTAAATTTTTATTACAGACGCAAGAGTACGCAAACCGAAGCTAATAAAGTTAGCCTCAGTTGATTCGATTAAAAGCACATCGACTCATGATGATTCAGCGTCTGAAGACAGCGTGGTAATGGAAGACAAGGATGAGCATGATTTCAAGCCGACGACGTGGCAGATACTGAAGATGTGCGAGCCGGAGAAATGGCTGATGCTCGTCGGTGTACTGGCAGCGATTTGCGTTGGCTCGTCTTTCCCAATGTTTGCTATTCTCTTTGGTGAAACGTATGGGGTAAGTTTAAAAAGTAAAATTTGAAGGGCGCTATAATTTGAATTATGTTGGTTGTTAGGACGTGACATTCGTGGCCTATTGAAACGCGATTATCATAATTGGACTGGACTCTATTGATCTACGAGTTTGAAAGGTCATTAATGATTGACTACTGACAGGTGCAAAATTCATAGCTTGGAATCATTTGGCTCATAAGATCGCTTGCCTTGCCGTGTTCTATCGGTTACACTTCGGTGATGTGTGTTAGAGCTGCTCTAACTAATTCCTCTCCATTCCATCACAGGACTACCAGACGCCGTATGGGTCTCAACCCAAATGTAGTTGACGTCACAATTATCCGCACAGAACGATTTGCGTCTTTATTATGCGAACTGCAATTGAATGGAACTCACTACCCGCGTCTGTTTTTCCTGATTCATAAAACATAGAGGTTTTCAAAAGTAGAGTGAATCAGTTTTTACTGAGAGATCACGTACCATCTTCGGCCTCGTCTTCACTTTTTATCAGGTCGAACAGTGTATTATAAAATAAATAAAAACGTAGATCGCCATAGAGGCAAGCTTAGGCGTGTCTCGTTTTGACAACTTTAATCAAGCAGGACAGTAGGGATCTTACCCGACTGGATCGCGGCCACTATGTACATGTAAACCCGTCACAGTGACCCTGATTTTTGATTTTTGGCGTTACCCCATCATCTGAGAGGCTTATAGGCCGATCTCTTGTTGGTTTTCTTTGATTTTGTATTATACTTTAGTTACCGTTAGGCAAAGTGCAGTCACTTTACCACGATAAAATAAACAAAAAGTTAAGAATTGTTTGTCAGTAGACTGATGGAGAAAACCTATGGCTCGTAGCAGATTACCAAAAGTATACTTTTCTTTTTAATTAAGCCATAATCTTATTATTTAATTACAGTTACTGGAGAGTCCAGATGAAGATTGGATTCGAGGTGAAACAAATATGATAGCATTCCTATTCATCATGGTAGGAGTTCTTACTGGAGTCGGAATATTTTTTCAAATATACATTTTTAATTTAACCGGAGTCCGTCTGACAGCTAGACTGAGGTAAATAATATAATCCATAAAACGAAATATCATTAATGCTTTAACAATAATTATATAAGATATTTAAAGCTAATGTTCCCTATAATAACAAAAAAAATTAAATACTGCTTTAAAAAGTAAAGAGTATTGTTTTCCAAAAAATTTTAACCTCATATTAGGGAAAACGGTATAGTTATTGGCCATTTAAGCGACACCAAGATTGTATGTTTGAATAACAAAAAGGTGTGTGTGCGATTCACACACGATAGAAGTGAAACTTCATTTTAAAAGACATTTTCTATTTTATTTAAAAAGTGTGCAATATACATATACGCCGACATTTACTCTCTCGCTCTGGCTCACACAAAGAGGAGAGACTGATAATATATTGTTCTCTGGCTCTGGCACACACAAAGAGGAGAGACCGATAATGTGCGTTAAACGTTAAACGTTTAACGCTTGGAAGTCGCATAAGAAGTTTCACTTCAATAAATAAAGTTATTTGATATCTATAAATAACAATTATGTTATAAGATACAATATTAACCTATTTATTAATTGGTATTATTAACATACACTCTTTTTCTTTTATTATTTGAATAAATTTAACACAAAAAAATAAATGTAAAATTCACAGTAATTGGCCGCATTATTACACTTAATGGCCATGATCGTATAGTTAAGAGCAACTATATTTTTTTTAAACAAAATATTATAAACTTTAACAAAAAGTTAGATTACATACATATAGATATACTAGACAACTTGGAAAATTAACATCTTCATGATGACTTTCATCCTTACTCAGAATCATCATTTCACAAACAACATCTATGACATTTAAAGTTAGAAATCTCATCGTCATTTGGAATATGCTTCTGGTGCTTAATGGGAATGTAATGACGATTATAAGATTTCTTACAAGAAATACATAATAAATACTGCTATATGACTGCATGTATCACAGGTAACTACCACAATGTTTATTAATTTATCTTTGGTGTATTACTTAAATTATTTTTGATTTCAGTCTCAATATTTTTCCACTACTCTCTTTGGAATCATAAAAATTCGCAGTTTCTATCTCAACGTTTAGGTTTTTTCCATATCCGTCTTTTTCCTTTTCATTCTTAGACTTTTCCCATAGGCCTTAGACCTTTACCTTCTTGAGATCATTTTCTTTCCGAGTGGCTGTTTGTTCATTTCTTTTCCTTTCTATTTTTTCATTCTACTTCTTTTGCTTTTCTATTTCTTATTCTGTTTCAATAGCTGGTCCAAACTGTCAGAAGTTATAACGAACGGATTCTTTTCTGTCTTTCTAATAAATTTTATTTTATATTCTGGTACAACCTATAAGTCATCCTTCATTGAATTCCTATGATATGGCTAATCTAGGGCTAAAATAAGTAGAGAACGTACACAAATCAAAAGGAAAGCTTTCAGCCATCCCTGACCAGGTATATTATTGGCAAAAGGAGTATCGCGTGGATTATCAATCAAAAACTTCTTTACTGTATCGAGAACGTCGTCTGACTTTCTTGGAAAGCATTTGCGAGCCATTCTATCCAACCATTCTTCGATTGCATCTTCCTTCTCATGTGTTAAATACGGTTTCGGTCCAAATTGAGATCTTGAAGTAGGGTCTTTGAGTTCGTATTGTAAAATTGCTCTTGGGATATATTTTTTTGCAATTGCTCTGAAAGACATTGTTTTATCGTTTATTTTTTCTAATGCCTTGTCTTTTGTGTACTGTGTACTTGTGTATTGGGGTATCTTTGGCATAGTTGTTTTCTCACTTAAACCTGATAGAAAAGAAAGAAACCTTGTTCAAAATTGACCTTGTTCAAAATATATTATGAATGATTATAATGATTGGCCTATTTTTTGTATTAGTCAATATTAACAGTGACACAGTAATTTGCTAGGCTAGTAACTATTTATAAAGATCTAATATGTATAAGAATTGAATAGACTGAGTAATATTGAAACACTCAGAGAATTCTTTGTTAAAAATGCAATTTGTTAAGTATAAGATAATTGGTACACGGGTACGGTACACGGTACAGTAATTGGTATACGGGGTCAATTACTATAAATTTTGGAAATCATCGTGACAGTTATTGGCCAACAACAATCTGGTGGTTACAAGAAAAAAGGGTTTTCATGTTACACCTTAAATCCGCTTATTATGTGTAACAACTGTACATTTTATAGGATTTCATTTACTGGACCATTTATGAAGAAATCTAAAGTCTTAACATTTTTTAAATCCAACTTAATTATTTCTGTCTCGCCGCCAAAAAAATTAATCACAAATGGACCTTTTCACTTAGAGGCATTTTGTTGAAATTTTATGAGAGTTATTAATAGTGTTGACATTATAATTTTTTAATCTACCTTTTGAAAAGATAGTTGCTAGTTTTTTAGTATCAAAGATAAAATGGCTAATAACTGCATGAGTGCCAATAACTATACTGTTTCCCCTTTCAGCAATAACACATAAACTAATTAGAAAAAGTCCAAACAAATCCAACTCAAATATTTCACTTAAACCTAAAGAGATCTACTATTTTACTAGGGTGGCAGCATTCAGAACAATGCTGGCTCAAGAGATGGGCTGGTTCGATGACCCTAAGAATGGAGTTGGTGCTCTTTGCGCAAGACTCGCGGCCGATGCCGCAGCAGTTCAAGGCGTAAGTCTTAAATACCTCACAAACTGCATTTTTTGTATAATCATTTGTATATTATGAAGCAATGGTGGCTCAGTGGTAGCGTGTACAGATACCTCGTCGATCAAAGTGTGTTCAATTCCTTAGAACCTGAGCTTTCGGTAAGGAAAACATTATGATGAAACTATATCAGAGTATTTTCCTTGCTAGCTACCACCTTCAAGTTGAAAATCTATCGTCAAGGTCCTATAGTTGTGTACCGACGGCTGCACTTGAGCCAGTTCCCCCCATAGGCTTGGGCCACATCAGATAAGATTGAGGTGTAATTATCGTAATTGGTTTTTATATAACGGAGTATAAGCTTAGAAATAAATTCTTATTTCTTCCTACCAGGCAACTGGGACACGGATAGGCGCATTAATGCAGGCGTCAGCGACTATAGTGATCGGCATCGCGCTCTCCATGTACTTCACGTGGCAGATGACACTAGTATCCCTAGTGTCGGTGCCCATGGTCATCGTAGCGGTGGTACTGGAGGGCCGTGTGCTCGCTTCAGGTCTCGCGCTGGTTCGCGAAGCATCTGACAGAGCCACTACAATCGCGACGGAGGCCATCACCAACATTCGCACAGTCGCGGCTTTCTGTTAGTACTTCATCATAAACCTCCTCGTACCTAACTTTATTATTGATTCTGTGAGAATGTGACATACGATAATGTAACCAATAGAATCAACAGGAGCCTAGGATAAGCCTGAAATATGAAACCTTAGCTTGTCTCCCTGGACCAAATCGCCACTTGACATCAGGAATATTTGTGATGAAGCCCTTAGCCAACATATCACATCTGCTTCACACCCAGAATGCCGCCAGTTCGATCCTGGCCGGAATCACATCTTTTTTAAATATTATATTGTCTAGCTCTGTAAAGCTACTTATATTCTTGTAATATTAAAAAAATGTATACACAGCTAAAAAAATATACAGTATATCATGAAAAAAGAAGCCACAATGAAGCGATGTCCTAGTAGTAAGGTAGTAACCCGCTCGGACATCGCTAATTATACAATGACTAGCAGAGCCCCGCGGTTTCAACAGCGTATGATTTAAAAGAAATAACTGATTGATGATTTATGATACTTCAGTATAGACAAAATAAGTTTAAATAAGGTACCTGCGGCTAAGAAGGCCCGATTCCTAAGAAGGCCCACTTTCAAAATCTCATACTTGTAAATGTGTGAATAAGTTTAAACTTCGTGCTCATGTTCGGTTAGTGCCATAATTAAAACAGCAAGTTCATATCAAAGGTAGGCAGCCGCCATCTTGGTAGTGGTTGACAGTTTGTCAGTTACGTTGCTTTGTCGCCGGGAAAAGTTCCTATAAAGTCCCACCATACGGGTTCCCAAGATGGCCGGGCCTAATTATAGTTTCTTTGGAAAGTAAAACAGATAGTCATTTTGGTTAATTTTAGACAAATATGTTGTATTATAACACTGAAACTTATTTAATGCCGGGGTATTTTATTATAATTTAGGTTTGAAATTAAAAGTTCTTCTTTGAAGCGTTCCTCCTAGGAACCGAAATTGTGAGGAAACCTTTTTGTATTAATTTGCAAAATTATTCTTGGCGGAGCCGCGGGCGTAGCTAGTAATTTAACATAAATAAAATAACATTGATATTTTAATTTGTAAATAGCTATTATATATTTAAAGATAATTCAATAAAAAATATGAGTAAATATATATTTTTCACATCTGAAATTACATATTGACTTCCATCGTTGTGAAAGGATTAATCAGTCGGGTTGTATGTCAGGACGTTGTGAACTGACGTGTTGATTAAGACACACTGTTATGTTGCAGGTGGTGAAGAAGGAGTACTACATAGATACGCCGAGGCTGGTGCAGCAACGCGGGTGACGGCTCGGAACAGTCTCCGTTGGCGAGGAGCGGTTTTCTCCTTCGGACAAACCGCACCAGTCGCTGGGTACGCGCTATCCCTCTGGTATGGTGGCGTGCTAGTCGCCAATCAGGAGATACACTACAAATCTGTTATCAAGTGAGTTTTATATTGATCTACCTCTATCATGTCAACGTTACTGACTTTGAGGTCAGCAACATAATGGTCAGAGATCATTAAAGAATTGTTTGGTGATCAGAATTAAATGAAAAGTGGAAAGTACCGCGTTGATCGACCTTAGTTCGGATCCCTACAAAGAGCCCGAGCTTTCCGTGAAGTTAAATGTTGATAAAACTGTAGCATGATGGTAGGGTATTTACTTATGCCCGCCTGGCTAGCTACCATTCTCGAGTTGTAAATTTGTCGCCAAGGACGTACAGGTGTGTGTCGGCAATTGAGAGAAATCCTCCAGTAGACTTAGCGTGTTAACATCTTGGGTCACATCATCAGTTAAAATCAGGTGATGTTGTGGTCAAATTAATAAATATTTTTTTAAAAAGATGATTGCTATCCTCTGAATAAGGACCTGATGATGATCACTATATAATTGTTGAAATAGTATCAGATGGTTATGATGTGCAGGGTATCTGAAGCGTTGGTGTTCGGTGCATGGATGATGGGGCAAGCGCTGGCGTTTGCACCTAACTTTAGCGCTGCAGTGAGCGCCGCGGGCCGTGTGATGACATTACTGGAACGAAAACCTGCCATTCAGAGCACTCTTGCTCCTGCTATACCAGAAAATTATGTATGTATAAAATGATATAGACTAATCACTACCACGGATTTGAGTCAAGTATAGATCTGGGTACTTTTCAACAAAAGAGATGGATAAAAGAAGATTACGTGTGGCGGAAATGCGAATATTAAGATGTGTGGTGAAACTAGAATGGATAAGATGAGGAATGAGAATGTCAGAGGAGATCTGAAAATAGCACCAGTGATAGAGAAGTTAAGGGGTTATAGGCTAGCGTGGTTTGGGCTTATCATGAGGAGGGATGAATGTCATATAACCAGAAGCATGTTAACTATGAAGGTGGATTGATATAGGAGTAGAGAATAAGCGAAGTTTGTATGGATATGGATTATGTGAGGAATTATTTTTGTAGGAGTAAATACTTTTGTGGTAGTTAGTTAATAGAAGAGATTGGAAGATGGAAACATGTTATGCCGACCCTACTCAAGTGAGGTAAGAGATTAGAAGAAGAAGAAATAAACTAATACCACTGAGACATTTTCTGCCGTCGAACTGCAGTACTTACGCTGCCGCGTCCAATTAAGCACAAGGTGTTTCAGTGAAATTCTAAGGAGCAGAGACCTATACATATACCTAGATAGGACAGTGTGTTTCTATTTAAGTTGTTAAATGGTACCTTAGATGTGCCTTTCCTTCTTTGAGAAGTAAATTATATTTATTTTATTTATTGGAACACACATAATCAAGCAAAAAACCTATTGAGCAAAATATAATTGAAAATTGTAATGTGTACATAAATGTTTTAAATACTCAAATATAATCTAATACATGTTTTTGATGGAATTACTGCTAGGTATTAAACGATAGAAACTCAGAAAACAAATATATCGTTTGGTATCTGTACTAGTTGAAACTTTATCACAAATGCCAACACAATTAATTTGAATTTTATAAGAACAAGACTGTGACTCAGTTTGTGTGGTTACCCAAAAATATTATGAATTACTGAACTATGTTACCTTACCTTCAAAAATACCATGAACAGGAACCTATAAACAATTTTGTGAGAAACGATCTCGTACAAATGTGGGACACTTTTCACCGTTAAATAGACTCATGAGACATAATGTTGCTTCCAAGAGTAATGAGGAGTAGGTTAATATCTTCTTCGATACTGTTATTAAAATTAAGAAATCAAATTCTTGTTCGTGAGATGTAAGCAAAATTATTGTGTATTTAAGTTGATATATTTTTTTTCTTTTGCCAATAATTTTCTTAAACAACTTTTGTATTTACTTGTAATTATGTTTATTTGATATAGCGGTTTGAATATATTAATTATTAAAAATATGGAATGTAATAGCATTTAATATTCATGCCGTCGTTGCCTAATAATTTAGGGCCACATTTAACAAAAATTTTGTACTTTGCAAAATTTTTAGACGATAATGTTTAGATGTTGACTTTGTTGGTGACCTATGTAAATAAATAATAAATAGACAATAAGTCTTTAATAAACTCACTTAGAGGTTCAATGTCGGTCTACAATTTTGATATTTTCTACATTATGGATGTCTCGAACGCAAAGAAAGAAACACATTTAAAATCGATAAACTGTTGTTGTGAAGAAATTGGTTTGAAATCCTGAAGATAGACCACACAGAAAAAAGACAACTCGTGCTGGTGGATGAAATAATTAATTATTTTTATACTTATTAGGTTTTGGCTACAATCAAGCCGGTTTTACTGTCAAAAGGTTAAATATAGGTTGGATCATTATGTGAATGATAGTGATGTGTGGAAGTGACTCCCTCTCTGTGCATCCACTAAATTATTAATATGATAATATGATTTTTGACTGTAAATATTATTTATACTGTTAGAAAAAAAAAGATAAACCCGATCGAGTTTAGGTTGTAGTGTTCGACGTTGATAAGTGCCTTCTTAGGGCCTAATATGAATAAAGTGTAATTTTTAAACATACTGTCAATTCGCGAATTGCTGAAAGGCTGTTTCAATTAGTTTTAATAGTGAGATTTTAAACCTTGCGTAGGTTACCTGTTTGACTAACCATAACCTGGTGTATTAATCAGGTGGCGAATGGAAAAATTCAGTACAAGAACATACAGTTCCGGTACCCGGCTCGACGCGAGGTGGAAGTACTTCGCGGCTTGACGCTGGTCATTCCGGCCGGGAAGCGTGTCGCGCTTGTTGGACCGAGCGGCTGTGGCAAGTCCACACTCATACAATTACTGCAACGTCTTTATGATCCGGATGTCGGGACTGTGGTGAGGTTTAAGTACTACTAGCTGTGCCCGAGGTTGCGCTCGTGTGGACTACGAATACCTTCGGTCGAACGAACTAGCGAATCTTTTATCATACGGATGGTAAGCGGCTACCGTAGCCTATGGACGCTTGTAATACCATAGGTAGCACCAGCGCGTTGCCGACCTTGAACCCCACTACTCCAGGGAACTCTGGAAAAGGGTTTCCAGAGCAGGGGCTCACCGCAGGAATACAAAACAAGATTATTTAGGTCTTGTTTGTGATTATTTGTGGTATCTGTAGGGTGGAGGTTTTCCACTAGTCAGGCTGCCTCAAGTAGAGAGAAATCTCCAAAGAAATTTAACTGTGCCCTACCCGTTTCGTGCTTCCGTTCCCAACGATCGTGCGCCGGTTATGCTAAAGACAAAAGTGCTTATTGTGGCTGATCCTTATACGATCACATATGCTATCGCTAACTTTTTTCAAATCTTTTTAAAGTCTACAATTATGATTTGATTTATCTGTTATAGTTAAAAAAGCATATTTTCCCGAATTGATTCACCATTATTGACACTGCTTATTTCGTTTTTAATTTTATCTAACAAAATTTACCCTATAATATGTCCAGATAACATAGCTATGAATTGTGTAAATATGTAAATCGGATAATTGGTTTCCGCGTGAAAATTACATAAACGGACAGACAGAAAAAGAGACGTTGAGTTTTATAATATAATTAGAAGATATGTTATTTATTCATCATAAGAAGTCCTGCATGTCTTTAGAACGTAACATAAAAATATACACTTTAACTTAATATCGAGTATATTTATAAAAAAACGATACTAATAAATGTTATAAAAAAAATTACACTACAAACTTGTAAATAACTTCCTCTACGAATTTTCGTATATATTTTCCTACTACGTGCAACGTTACTTATGGTATACTTACTATCTATGTTACTTAAAATCAATGAATCGAAAATTAATCGTATTAATCGTACGAATCGAAAATTAATGTAGTAGGAAATTGAACGCTCTGCAAAAAGATTTTTACGATAAAATTACACCTAAAAAAGTGTTTATGTCAAAGTTGAGTGCATAATAAATTTTAATAATTATTCACTTTTCTGGTGAATCTATCAAACTTAATCACAAAATTTTATCGGACATTTTTTTGTAGATTATATCACCAAATTACCTCCTATAAAGTTTTGAAAATATGTCTTGAAGTTCGTAAGTTAGTTATTTTCAGAATAATTACAATTGAACTGCTTATAAAGTTAAATATATACTGTACAAGGACAAAGTGACTGGTGCGTGATGGGCATCCATCCATATACTCGAACTATGAAGCTGTTAAAAGCCATTAGATATCTGATATATCGCTGGCGATTACCGAATTTTTCACCATCTGTATAATAGTTGGTCTAGTTGGGCAGATAATGTGTCTTACCAGCAGTTTTCGTTTAGAAGAGTCTATTTTTTATATTAGCAAAAAACGTACAAACTCAAAAATGTTCTGATCATAATATCATTTGAAACAGTACCTAGACGACTACAGTATAACGGATGATATGCGGTTGGGCACGCTACGTCGGAACCTCGGCATCGTGTCCCAAGAACCTGTGCTGTTCGACAGGACTATTGCTGAGAACATCGCGTACGGGGACAACACTCGCATCGTCCCAATCGAAGAGATCGTCACTGCTGCGAAGGAGGCGAATGTGCATTCATTTATAGCTGCTTTGCCTTCTGTGAGTTATTTCTATTTCTTTTTTATAATAGCAGTCGAAGTTGTTAACACAATAATCCTGGAAAGATTTCGCCTTTTACTTTATTTTTCGATCAGACTACTCTGTTAGGCGAAAGGGCCATGAAGCCTTAGAAGGCGTTTACAACTTCACAGGGCTTGGGAGCGAACGCTTAAGGCACGGCGGCTTAAGGCAGCCGCGAAAGCGTGACAACAAGCTCTCAGGGTGTCAAAGTGCCCGAACCTCGGCTTGGACTGTTGCCGTAGTTGCAAATAAGTTTCGAACTGACTAATTCTGAGTGGTGTTCATGTACGAGTATGTACATTTGCAGTGTAATGAGTGTGTGTTTGTAGATAGTGAATCCAGTGTCATTGTATCGAACGAGCGGCTGCTTGGCTCAAGGGCTCCATGTCGGAGAAACGGACCTAGGCTTGAGTTGCCACTGGAGAGGGTGGTCGTGGCGGGTGTGTGAGAGCGAAGTTATCCGCCCGTACCCTGCGGAGGGAACGGTGGTTTCGAAGGCGTGGGCGCGAGTACGATCGGCTAATAAGGACGGATATGTAGAGGCTTTTTTGATCTCTTCATCGGGGTCGGTAATGATATTCCGCGGTCGGAGTTTTGCCCTTGGGGCATCTAGGACGGGGGCGTAATTCGCGGCGGCTACCACTAATGGGTTTCGGTGATTCGACGATGTGTCGAAATAGGATTTCGCTAGGAATTTAACATATGATTCGAAAGAAGGAAATTCCAATTCTCTATGGGGGTGTACGTTCCGAACGAACCAAAATCTGTTTTGGACTCTTTGGAGCTGACTAAATTTATACTTGAACATATGTGCAAATGCGAATGTTAGGATCGGGCAGAAGTTTTACTTTTAACTGTGTTCGACTGTATCGCGACCAACAGACAGCAAGTGTGTATCCAACACTTAGACATGTCGCTTTCCGGTTTCAGCCGGAATATATCCGGTAGTCGGTATATCCATTAATCAGGCGAGGTGGTAGGGTATCTGTACCTGGCTGGGTCGCGACCGCCATACACATGGTGATAAACCCATCACAATAAAACTCTTTTGGTTAATCGCGTTTCGGGATCAGCTGCCAATAGGCTAGCAAGCCAGTATGACGTCGATGGCTGTCGATGTAATATCGATCTCTCCGTGATTGTCGCTAATTTTGTATTCTACTATGTTTCCCATCAGGCACAGTAACTACAATCTTACCGAATATTATGCGCCGCTTTGGACTAAGAAGGTAACACACTAAACCTAAAGGATATCTAGAACTCAATTTCAGCAGCCGGAATACACTTGTCGGTGCTTAGCGACCGAATTTCAACGTGAGGGTAATAGACAGTGGTTAGCTAAGATTTCAAAATGCCCTACTTCTATGACAACCCAATGGTTTCATCACGATGTTTTCCTTCACCGAAAGCTCAGGTATTATTACATGACTAGCTGAGCCCCGCGGTTTCATCTGTGTTAAATTTATTCGGCATCGCCGCAAACGCACCCGTGTATGTTATTGTTGTTCTCACTTCCCATACTTGCCGGTATGCTTGACGTTTATATTTACTGCTCCGCTCCTTAGTCCTTACGCGTGAAGTTATATAACCTATAACCTACCTCAATATATAGGCTATAAAATGAAAACAGGTTTTTCCAATCAGACTGACAGGTAGTTCCAGAGATTAGCGCGTTTAGACAAACAAACGATCTAATAATACGAGCGTTTTACTATCAAACTATGAATATTTCAAGTTTTCTATGTATATTTATTAATAATAATGATGAAGGGTTACGAGACACGTATCGGTGCACGCGCTTCTCAACTGTCCGGCGGGCAAAAGCAGCGTATCGCAATCGCACGCGCTCTTGTACGGAACCCGCGCGTGCTGTTGCTGGACGAAGCCACCTCAGCCCTTGATACGCACAGTGAAAAGGTATATTAGCACACGAATCTCTTATACAAACCCTAAAACTTAGTGTTGGTATGACATGGATTAATCAATAGTTATTAGCTATATCCAACAACCGAGATAGTTGGAATAAATTATCAATTGTTTTTTTTTTATTACATCAAAGATTTGAGGCAAGTGACCTTTTTTTTGTTATTGCAACAAAGATTTGCGACGAATAACCTTTTTTTTGTGATTATAATAAAGATTTGCGGTGAATTACCTTTTTTTAGCTCATCAATTTACCAAAGTACGCAACCTACGGAACTTGCTGACATTGACATACAATACGTAGGTACTAAGAAACAATCAATACTGACTTGATTAATCGATAGTTAAAAAAACAATCTATTCTATCGGATTTGCATACATCGATGTTTTACGTCATTACTAAAATTCTTACCTTTTATTGGGTTGAATTAAGACTAGCAGGACGCTGTATAAAGTTCCACTGCGATAGCATCAGCGCCACACCTATTTTTGCCAGAAAGAACAGTATTCTCGTGTGTTTCGCGGTCTTTGTTATTCGCAATAAACTGACCGTATCAATTGCATTTTTGAATTCATAACTTCGTAAATTAAACTGGATCACGTAAAGATACTCCACAAATAGCAAAAAAGATTTTCAATCTACGAAAGAAATTCTATACTTGGCAACACTACATTTCGCACACTATTTGTCTCTGTTGCACACTTTTTAAATGCCCTAAGATATTACACGTGTAACATAGTTATGTCAATGACTTAATATTTGCAGATAGTGCAAGAAGCGCTGGACAAAGCGAGTCAAGGTCGAACTTGCTTGATAATAGCCCACCGGTTATCGACAATACAGAACGCTGACGTCATCTGTGTCGTCGACAAAGGCGTCGTCGCTGAAAAGGGGACGCACAAGGAGCTGATCGCTCTCAAGGGCATTTACGCTAAACTGTACGAGCTTCAATGCGGTTTCGTCGAAGAGAGCGAGGAGAACTTGCAGAACGCAGATAACGCTAATAATTTAGAATAAATAATAAGTTGTTTTTAATTATTATTAAACCTGGATCACCTGTTAACTGTTGTCTCGCGTAACAAGTGTCTCGACGCAAAAAGAGAAACGTTATTAGGTTTGTGTCTCAATAGAAAGCTGCTCCTGGGTGGTAGGATATGATAATTGTGTCCGGCTAGATCGCGACCACCATATACATGACACACTAACAGATACCAAACTTCTAACAGTGACACTTCCTTAGCTGTCGTGTTTCGGGATCAGACATTGTAACTTTAATAACTTTTTATTAAATGAAGATATCATGATTTTTTTATAAGTACCAAGTATCTAAGTAAGGGGTAAAACAAAATAACATAAATACGAAAACCAACAAATTAAAAAAGTTTTTGCGTGATGCGCGCACAAGGGCTAACCTCAATCATTTTATTTATATAGATAACGTGCAGCGTTATATTATATAACCCTTACAATTAGACATGCGTTAGCAACCTTCCTTATGACGAATATAATATAGTTGGGTATATACTGAAGAGATTTTCACTATAGGTTCGGGAGTTGAGTTAGCTAACTTCAGTTTCAATAGAGGACCAGCAGTTTTCGAGAACAATCTCGATATAATAACCTGATACATTGTTTTCCGAGGCATCGGGTAACAGGAGATCCATTTGTGAATGAAATGACCAAACGAAGTTTTGAAACCGGTTTTGTGTTTAGTTTCAATCTTTAATTCAGATGATTACTTCATACAAAGTTTAATTAACAACAGTTTTCTATTAACAAAGTGGATAACAAAAGTTAGGTTTTAAGAACCGTAACTTAACAACGTTTTTTTCTTTAAGTATTTTTAAATGTGTTTTTGTTTGTAATTATGAATTGACAGTATTGTTGTAAAAATATGTATTTATTTTGATATGTACCGAATGTATCTACTTAGTAGAAGATTGTTTTTTTTTTAATTTATATTATAAATACTATGGTCGTGAACTCGTCGACTAAAACCGGCAATAGTTAGATAAATGTACTTAAGCTTTTTATTCTAGTTATTTTATATATAATTTACTCGAGTTTACCCTGTGATATGCCTTCCTACAAAATCCTCTACACTTTGCTCTTTACCCGCCGTACCTATATTTTGATGTATTTTTTTATTGTAATACTAATGTATTTTCATTAAAAACATTTCTATTAGATAGTATTATGGTATCTGTTTGAAATAAGCTAATACTAGGGTTAATTATAAACTTATTACTAGATCTATACTACGGTTTCACCCGTGCTAAATGCATTAGATTAACTCCCCATCGCGACACCGCGCCGACTATTTAAGTGCCTACAGCTTGCCAGATTATTTGAAGTTCATCAATAAAATGGAAAAATTTTTTTTCTAATTTGACTGGTAGTTCCAGACTTCCAGTGCTTTCAAAGAAACAAAAAAATCTCTCGAGCTTGATAATATTAGTATTGTATATAGGCATAATCTGATCAATAATAAGCGATAGCGATTTTATCGATATAGATAGATAAATATATCGGTGCAAATACGGTTAAGTATTAGGGAATTAAAATTAACGTAATTCAATATTTATTACCCGCAAGAATCGCTTAACATTCCTCCCCTTTCCCTTTACATTCCCTTACAAAAGACCTTTAATAATTTTAGTTAACGTTCTCTAATCATATAATCCTGTTCTTATCAAGCGTGGGATTACTTCCAAGGGTCACTACTACCCAGTGACTTAGCGTGATGGGTTACAGTTGCCCGGCGCGTAGACCAAATTCGCAGCTCCCTTAAGGCTACTTACACTATGCCGGCGGCATTCCCGCTGGTTTTCTAGCAGGCCGGGTTTAGTGCAAAAAAAATTAACGCCACAGCGCATGCAACTGTCACAAATGAAATGATGCTCGCGGATTACTAGCGATTTCTGCGGCATACCCGCGCGGCAAAAACCCGCCGGCCGAGCCGCCAACATAGTGTGTAGTAAGTAGGCCTTTATAAAATATTTTGTTATCTCAACTTCTAACCAACATGAAATCTCATATTTTCCTTAAAATTATATTCATATTTAAATTTTATTTTATAATTGTCAGGTACAATAGTTCTTTGAAAAAATATGACAATGATATATGATATTGTTCAAAATGGTAGTTTAGAATACAAAATATTACCACTATCGGCTTGGTCAGGATTTTGGCGAGAGGGCGGGTAGGTTAGGGAAAAGTTTTGTTAAGTTTTTTTAATGCACTAAACTTGGCAATATGACTCCACAGTCCTCAAGCAACATCGACAGACGTCGCCGTTACGCCGGCTTGCTGAAATGTCTCTTAACGCCTCGTTTGAAGGAGTGAAAACATTGATTGGAAGAACGTTCCACATCCCGCACGATTACCACGTGCTTAGCAACCCTGCCCGTACTTGGCTACGCCCACGGCCTCTGCCGACCTTACTACTACGCTACGCCTCTTTCATTACCAGCTCACTCGTTTTACGGACCGGTCACTTCTAGCTCCCTTCATGTGTCAACGTTCCATTTTTCCCCTTTTTGTCAGTTCTTCGATATTGCTAGTACCAGCCACAGATGTATGGGGTCATGAGGTCCATGACGAAAGAAAATAGAATTCTCAATTATCGTAGAAAATTCTGTTTATTTTTGTTTTGTGTTCTATGTTAAACCTCGAGATACTTCAATCTATAACACCCTCAAGACATAAATTCTAGATCCGCGCCTGTCCGGTACACTATCCCTTTATCTCGCCTATTTATATTAATTTAAAAATAAAACTAATAAATAAGGACTAGAACGAAAGTAACGCAATAAAAAAGTAACTTCAATCGTCAGCTCTCGGCAAACAAACTTTAATTAAAAATCAATACTCTTATGGATTATTTACGTTGATAATATTATATATATTCATGTAAATAAATTGTGTACATCTGTATATTGTTACTGTATGTATATACTAGCTAAACAGACTGTATTAAACTTTGGCGTTGGTTTCACAATCAAAATACACGGTTTTTGCAAATCTGTACACAACTTGATTGAACAGATTTATACAATAATCTTAGATACTATTCGATTGTTATATTTATTGTTTGTTATCAGCAATTAACATAATATGTATATGTCAATAGTAATAAATAATGTAATGTAATGAAGATGACAATAGTTTTTTTTTTATTCCCTTTTTATGACTATGTAGCGGTTATCGTTAGCCGTGTCAAAAAACTTCTCAAGGTTATAGAAACCAGCATAACAAGAACGCGGTTATTCGTACTGTAATATACAAGGAAAATTGATTTCACAAGGCGTTAGGGTAATTGTTTTCAGCGGTTATATAGTTACTAAACTTACTATGTATTATACATAGTAGGTTAGTCACTGAAAATTTCACTTTTCACTAGTTAATAAATGATAAGTTCTTCTTCTTCTCAATTATGGCTTCGCACTATTCGTGCATTGGGCCAGTGTCAAGTATTTTATATTTGTAACCAAAGCGAGGGAATTTTTCCAGTCTTATGTCGAATTCAGGGCCCTAACAAGATGGCGGCTCCCTTGATAGAACCTTCCAGGGAGTTTTTGTGGCATATCAGAATCCATGTTCTATGTTATTATTTTCAATTCACTTCACTTGTGCACAATAACCAAGCTTTATTATGCAAAATGCCACCTGTTTTACACAATATAGGGTCTAAAAACACAAATTTATGAATTAAAAACAAAAACTACTACATGACAGTCTGAGATCCCGCCAAAAACTCCAAATGATAAGTTAAACCACATGCCAGGCCAATGATATGTAACTATCTATAGATAAAATGAAATTGAAGTGTCTGTTGGTAATGTCAAAATAACACATTTTTAATTAATATATACAAAAGTGTACACACTACCTATAAAAAAATAAATTCTATCTGTTTGTTCCGGCTAATCTCCAAAACAGTTGGATCGATTTTGATGAAAGTTTCACTGGCAGATAACTTATGTTATAAGGAATAACTTGGGCTACTTTTAGTTTGGAAAAATAATTAGCATTTTAACCGGCGAGTGACGGTCACCACAATACCGACGGTGTTCTGTATTCCACGTGAGCGAAGTCGCGGGCACAGCATCGCAAATATGTTTGCATTTCTGGGACGGATCCGCAAAATACCTCCTTGATGCTCTGGACAGGTTGCAGAGATGGGCTGTTCTCATTGTTAATAATGCAGACGTTACCAAATACATTGAGCCGCTTGAGCGGCGCAGTAACATTGCAACGCTGTGCGTGTTCTGAAGAGCTGTTCTAAGTTCTAAGTTTAATCTAATTCCATCTTCACCTTTCCACAATAGAACCACACGCGCTGGACTTCGGAGTCACAGTTTACGATAACCTTCTTTTCGACACTAACTAAAAAGTTGACAATGTTCTATCTTTGTCGTACCGTGCCATCTCCGGGAAAATGTGCTCCCACCTTTTTATGACGTCGGGTCCTTCAAGCGTAACGTAAAGAGATATTTATGCAAATCAGTTTGACAGCAGCAATCATCTCTCGGTGATTGCCGTTGTGTTTGAATTGTTATGTACTTCAGGAACAATGCCGTCAATTTACCGACATTACATCTACATTACAGTTTTCAGAAATATATAATGCAATGGCGAAGCTATGAGTGGGAAAGAGATAAAACAATAAAAATGCAAGAGCATGTGTCACCAGCTAGAACAGGCTTTAGGCTTTTAGTCTTTGGATCCACTTTCTTATAACCCTGAAATAACTGTAGGAGAAATTATTACAATTGTAGTCTATTTATTTCTTATCGCAGTTTTCCATAACGGGTGTTTTATTGTCAATCGCCACATGTAAAATATAACTCGCCGTGATATATCACCTGTGACATATAGCAGTGACAAAAATAACTTCACGACTAATCTTACAAAGTGCTTTGAAATTATTTTAAGGTATTAGAGTAAAAAATGGAAATAAAACAAGAAAATAATATTTCTCTCTGTCTAATTGTATTAAAAATAAATAAAATTGAACGATGTACATAATAACATTATTATTATATTGGTTTATGTTCTTAAACTAATGAACAACATTTTAAAACATGATTTAAAATCAAACAAAAAATATTCATATAACATAAAATGATATATATACCTATAGTTTGTACGTCGGTTCGTAGATATATTTTCATGTATATTTACGCTGGAACATCATGAAGTGATAAAAGGTTGTTCATTCATATGATATTTGATAAAGAAAGGCGTTATTTTGCGAAAATTCATCGTAAATAGTTAGCAGGTGATTTTTAGTGAATTTTATTTGTATCCAAGGTTTCGATATTTTTTGTTTTCTCACGAATAATTAATTTATGAATGAACGAACTTCTAAAGAGAAAAAGATATCAACTAAGGGATGAAGAGGTTATTGTGTTCCTCTCTCCTAGACATATGGTGTACTTGGTGACTTGGCCTTGACGGCAGCAATACAGTCGACAAACCGAAGAAACTACAAATTTAGAGGTAAAATATCAATGTTCAATGTTGCACCTTCGAGAAACTTCAATCTCCCTTCCTCCAAGCGTAAACTCTAGATCCGTGCCTGATTAGAGGCCTACGAGTAAAATACGTCATAAAAGCTTTATCATTGCTAGCTACAACTGCATACTTAACATCGTCCTCTAGAGGTTAGAAATTGATCGTAAAAAACATGATCCTTTAGAGAAATATCGTCATAGAAACACCGCCTATAGTGAAAATAAAGAACCTCGATGGTTAAAGCCAGCAATACGTCATAAGCGCCTGTAGTGATTAGGCCACCGTGCTTATCCTCAGGTTCTTCCTTTGCCCAATAGTGGGATATTATACGCAAGAGCGTTTCTTCATTATGTTTAAGCGGATATTTCCTAATAAAATCTTGGCAGTTAAACAGTAACGTGTATAACCGGCTTTAGAATGAAAACACTACTCGTTTTTCAGATTCGTCTACACTGTGTCATGAGAAAGACACGATATATGGAGCTGGAGAGATATTACAGGAAGAAAGATCAAAAGAAACCACAGCTGTTTGTGTCTTAGAGACAATAATCTACACATTCCAACAATAAAAAGTACATATTTAATAAATCTGAGTGTTTACATTGCTATCAAATATTTTCCTCAATTTTAGAGGCATTAAAAATACACACATAAAATTTTCTACAAATTCCATAACAACATTCTACTGTAGCTTGATGGCCAAGTAAATTAATAAAATATGAGATTTCCTCTTGATTTATAAAATATATTCGGTTTCAATGTGCCTTTTGATATATCAAATATTGTTAACAACAAATAACAAAGATCACTAATTTTTCTATCCCCCAATAAATGAACATGAACATATAATGTCTCTTCTATCATAAACATGGAAACATTTTCTTTTAGGTCCAACTAAAATATCGACAAACATCACATAGTCATCAATTTTATTTTAAAAATTAACTTATTGTTCGTCATTTGTTTTTCTAATAACATAGCAATCCTTTTAATATATTCTTCTTTGTCTAAAAAAATCATATTTTACATTCAAAAGTCACGTAAAATCAATATCGATAAAAATTAAATGCGTTAAAAAACGATAAATTTTAAGAACTACTATTTCAAGTAATATTTGAAACGATATCGTATTTAAGACAATAAATGCATACATTTTGAAAATACTTTTAAAAGTAGACACTAACGACGTAGTGCGGAGTACGAGCGATAGATGGCGTTAAAACAAATATTACTGTTATCGTTACTATGTGACACCGTACAACCGATTGTATCGCCATTCCACAACAAAAACAAAAAAAACATATTAAAAAGGATAACATACATTATTCCGTCGGGTTAAGCGATTTAATTGCGTGCAGCTACCTCGAGGTGCTTGAGAGGCGCTCCGGGCTGCGTGCCGCGGATAAACGGCTCGAGGTTTTTGACATAGATGTCGCCGGAGAGCTCCTCTATAGGTATCTCAGGGTCGCTCTTCGCCTGTTTCGTCGCTTCGTCGACTTCCTTGCGGACTTTCGCATCGATTTCCTGTGTTTCAGAATAATTATTATGGGTTCTAATCACCTTCTTCTTATTAATTATGGCTCGGCACTATTCGTGCATTAGGCCAGTGTCAAGTATTTTCCATTTTGTCAACAAAGCGAGGGAAATATTCTGTAATCTTTAAACATCGCTCCAACAAGATGGCGGCACCCTTGTTCAAACTTTCCAGGGAGCCTTTGTAGCAACTTAAAATGCATGTTCCTAGTTATTTATTGTAATCCACTTCACTTGTGCACAACAACCACACTACATCACGTAAAATGCCGCCAAAATTACATAATATAGGGCCAAATGACATAAGCTTATGAATTAAAACAAAAACCACCACATGACACTTTAAGTTACCGCCAAAAACTCCATGGGTTCACCTTAAGAAGGCTTGCACGACACATGCCAAATGTTTATTTTAGAGATGTAGCATAATTCGAAGTTGATTTTACGATTATCGATTGTTTTTTAGAGTTAAATATAATCGATAACACGATTATGCTTTAAATGAGATGAGGGATATGTAAGCTGTATAAATGAAATAACAAAAATAAATTATAAGAACAATGGAAAGCGCAATCTCAAACACTAGAATTATAGAATGGCTGACTCCAAACAACAAGATTAATCCTTTCAGTCAATATTCTTCGTTGCGTCTTTGCTGTAGTAAAAATGTAGTAATTACGTAAATATATATGTTTATTAAAAAGGAATAAATAAAATGTACAACAATTCGAAGCAAATTCGAGCAATTTGATTAATTTTCAAATGTTACGATTAATATTCAATTAACATAGTAACATAGAAAGTAAAGATGCACATGTAACAAAAAAATACGAAAATTGTGTATAAATAAGCATTATTTTAACAGAATTTTGACTAAATAAGTCACCGTTTTCAAACGGCTGATCAGTGAGAGATTAATTCAAATTTATCAAAATTGGAACAATGGGAATACCGGGACGATCGACAAATAATATCATATCAACATACTAAACGCAGAATTATAGATTTTCAAATAAGTACTAACTTTTAGTTCATCGGGCGTGACGAGCTGGTTGTTGATGATCTTCTCCTTGAAGGAGGTGATCGGGTCACGGGTCTGACGGACTTCCTGGACCTCGTCCCTCGTGCGGTACGACGTTCCCGGGTCCGACATCGAATGACCCGAGTACCGGTACGTCTCCATTTCCATCAGAAGTGGGCCTACATATACACAAGACAATTTTTAACAAAGAAGAAAACCAACTTCAATTTTTTTTTTGAGGAGTTCCGTGATGTATCTTCGAAGTCGAAGGTCCAATGCCAATGAAATTAAGATAGGAACATCCTTGAGGTATGCCGAAAAAAGGACCATATAAATCGGTTCATAAACACAAAAGTTATGGCTGAACATCCATAAAAAAACATTGGAATTGAAACCCTTCTCCTTTTTTTGAAGTCGATTAAAAAAGCATGAACACTAATTTTACAGCCTACTAGCTGTGCCCGCGGCTTCGCTTGCGTGGACAACTAAAAAGGCTTATTATTTTATTCGTGCGGAACTCTAATTGTTTTTTCTAAAATTAAAGTAGCCTAAGTAACTCCTTATAGCATCAGCTATCTGCCAGTGAAAGTCCCGTCAAAATCGGTCCAACCGTTTCGGAGATCACCCGGTACAAACAGACACGACAGACAAAAATTAAGAAAATGGGTTCTTAATTCTGTCGGGTTTGTCTGGGTTAAAAATCTATTATTTTGACATTAAAAACGGACACTTCAATTTTATTATATGTACAGATTATTGAGCGAGGTTGCCGGCTATATAACTTCACGCTATGATCCTAAGGCGTGGAGCAGTAATCATGAACGTCAAGCGATCTGGCAAGCTTCAGGGAAGTACAGTTTAACACCGATGAAACCGTGGGTCTAGTCAGTGTCGGATTTTCAGTGTTGGCCGCACTAGGCCGTGTAGCGCCGCCCCTTTCTCAGCTCATTATTTAGTAAAACATTTCAAATTTGATGGTATAAATGCAGCTTTACGATGTCAATATTGTAATTAAAACTAGATTTTTATCCAAGTCTGGAGTCTTAATATATACTTCATATTATGCTTTAGTGTACTGTTATTTATTGTCATCATAGGTTTGCATTTGTTAGTATATTTTTTGCCACGATTAGCCGCCCCTAATATCTGGCCACCCTAGGCCTGAGCCTAATTGGCCTTAAGGGAAATCCGCAACTGGGGCTAGTCTATATATAACAATAAATGTTCATCGTTTTCTCATACGGGAAAATGTGCTAATTAATACAAGCTAATTAGTAATATAAATACGAAAATGCTACACGTGAGAAAAATCCTTGAAAGTTATCAAAGCGGTTTCCGTGTTTAAATATAAGATTCTATATATCTTAATATTCATCATTAGCATTGTTCTATTCATACAGTTTTTATTTAAACAACGTAAGCTCCGGTGTTTTAATAGAATTATATTCCCATACAGTTGAAAAATTTTAGATAACATTATTTAATTATAAGATTAAAGAGTTTTAAAAAACGGCGCGTTCAAAATTTCCGTATTCGTTTTCTAACTCGTAGCGATCATGGCTAGTTCTAGAAGGGCATATTTATTGCCTATACATTTTTTATTCATTGATTTTTAGCCGCAAGGGTTTTTTTTTCATCTTCCAATATAGTCAATTATAATAACTCGACCAGATATCTCGATTATTTCCCCTGAAATCTTATTCAGGCCCATAACGAACAAAACAAGAATTACGCACATCATCCAAAACATGAAATGGTCGAATGGTCGTGAGTTCATAAAAAAAATTAAAGGCGATTTCAGATTTTTCCAAGTAACTTTTAAATAATTTCTTCCTTCCTTTCAAAGCAGATAGCTGGTAGTTAGTCAAACCGTTACCATAAATCACTGCAACACCGAATTCGAATCCCAATGAGCCTGAGGTTTCGGTGAAGGTAAACATCGTGATGAAACCATAGCATAGTGGTAAAGGATGTTTTTTTTTAAATAAAACATTAAAACTGCAGACTCTTGGTCTGCACCTATTTTTGGATGGACGTCTTTATATAAAAGATTTAAAAATTGCTACAAAAATAGCTTCCTTCTTATAGGAGCAGCTAAGTACTATATCTAAGTGAGCTAACTAAATATATAGCTTAACTGACTAAACTTAAAACATGCTTACTACTAGGTTACTTTCACTAACAAAGAGTCCCCACACGATCACAATGATTGACGCCAACCTTGGAGTAAAGGAACTGGCTCTCCAGGGTTAGGGGATGTGGTGAGTTCTGCCAGTTACAATAACTGAGTCGTTTAAAAAATAAAGTTAATTATTCTATAACAATGGTATATTGATAAAATGGCTAAAACAGTTCAAAACCTATAAAAAAAACTTCCTTGCGAAAAAAATATATTTTTTTTGTGTGTGAGTCACGTCATTGGAAATTGTAAATGTGACGTCATCGTTCAATTAATTACACAGTTCAGTGTTACCTTGTGATAAGTTACTCTAAAATTATTACTAAAACGTTTTAAAATTATATGAGCTGAAGAGATTTTATTACTCAAATTCTAGTAAAGTCAACTTTGCACATGATATCTTTAATCTTTATTTACTGAACGATGACGTCGCGTAATTTGACGACGTCACGTCAAGTTTTTTATTTGGATAAAAATATTTTTATATTTACCTTTAATGGTGTAGTCTATCTATATCTAAATATATAATAAAATTGAAGTATTTGGTTGTAATGTCAACATATCAGCTTTTTACTAAATGCATATAAAAGTAAACACGGTACCTATAGCAAAAAAACCTATTTTTAAAATTTTTTACTTGTCTGTCTGTCTGTTTGCTCCGGGTATCTCTGAAACAGTTGGACCGATTTTGACGGGACTTTTACTGACAGATAGCTGCTTTTAAAAGGAGTAACTTAGGCTACTTTTATTTTAGAAAAATAATTAGGGGTCCGCACAAAATAAAATAATAATCATTTTAACCGGCGGGCAACGGTCACCACATCACCCACGGCATTCTGTAGTCCAAGCGAGCGAAGCCGCGGGCACAGCTAGTAATGAGTAAATATTAATTCACGGGTACTATTTTCTACATATACAGGGTGTTAGGAGACCGCTCCCGAAAACGAAGACAGACGATAGCACTAATGACTTTGATGATGGCACAGAAAATAAATCGATCCTGATTAAAAAAAAATCATATTTTTAAAACGTTTTATTAGCATTATTTACGCTCCATCATGTTAGTACAGCTAAATGAAACGATAGTTTCATAAAAAAAACAAATTACTTTACAAAAAAAATAACCAACAATGGAAACGCAAATTCATAAACAGCTGATGCTGGGAGCAACAAACTCGCCAGGGCGCCGGCGCCGAGCGGCGGCTGCGCGACTTTGATACCGCGCACCCCAAAATTTAAAACTTTGTATATATAAAATTTGCAGGCACCATAAAAGTTCACCGACGTTTACAATAAAAATTGCAAGTAATTTTAAATAGTTGTGACGTACCTACCTGTTTTCAAATTATGGTACTGGACGGACTAAAAACGGAAAGTCTGTTAACATAAAGTATAAAAATACTATTTTAAATTCATTCTGATAGAATAATTAACTGTCGATCATAATTGCAATTAATGTTACCTATCAAATTATTCTGTACCATTTCATTTTTAATTTATTGTACAAAATCAAAGATAAAGATTAAATAGTTTTTATAGTTGTGTACGTGAGTATCTAATTAGGTTAATTTAATATTCTAATATCATTTTTGTAGTAACGAGCTTCTTGTTACGTCAGGGTACAATTGGGTACATAACTTCTAAATTCCAAAAAAAGACCAGTCAGTAGAGATAACTAAGCTTATAAAATAAAAGTGTGGAATGTCTACGCTTTATTGATCTGTGGAAATGATCAAAGCGCCCGCGGGCATTCGCAACAGGAGCGATTTGTTTTGGCGGGGTTGATTATTATGTTTAGTATTTGGGCGCCGGCGTCCGAGCGAGTTTGTTGCTCTGAGCATCAGCTGTTTATGAATTTGTTTGCATTGCTGGTTATTTTTTTTGTAATGTGTTTTTTTCCTGTCGTTTCCCTGTATATAATTAGGTACAGCAATCCTTACCTTTGCCGCTGGTGCAGTAGTCGATGGCGAACCTGGTGGCCTCCCTGGTCGCGATCACGTCCATGCCGTCCACCCATATCCCGGGCACGTAGTCCCCGCGGGAGTAGTACTCCGTGCTGGCTGACGAACGGTCCACACTGGTCCCCATACCTATTGCCCATCTCTCTATTAACTCTTCATCTTAATTCATTCATCAAACATCATTAATACGCTTTTACTAACTTCCAAGCCCGGTGAAGCTGTAAAAGCCGCAAAGGCTCCAAGGCCTCTATGGCTAACAGTATAATCAGTTCGAAAAAAAAATACTAGCTTTACTTGTAACTAACTAACTAACAAACAATGTAATAAAATCTTACAAGTCAATTTTAACCTACTTCTTATTGTCGTATCGAAATGAAACTTTGTATGTATATGTAATTCGGAACACTATAATTTGGTATCTTGGAGCTGATCTGATGATGGAGCCAGGAGGTGAGTAATGGAACTCTTCAATGGCTACTGTAAACCTCTCGAGTTTGGGCTCATATGATTTTTTATGACAAGTCCAATGGATTGGGCTTAGTAATCTCCAAAGAAATTTCTCTATGCCCTACCTGTTTGTAAAATTAAAAGCTCACCATATCCGTTGTTCTCACAGACGAAGACGCAGGGCAGGTCCCACAGCTTGGCCATGTTGTAGGCTTCGAACAGTTGACCTTGATTAGCGGCTCCGTCGCCGTACAGGGCGAAGCAAACGCCACCGTCACCGGTGTACTTGTGAGCGAAGGCAACACCAGCGCCCAGTGGTACCTGGGATCATAATATACGCTGTATAATACTGGCAACACCTAGCCGAGCTTTTGATCCGACCCACGTAAGGTTTCATAAGGGTTTAATATAATGACCACCAAATAATACATAGGGTATGTTTAGTAGTAGTATGTTAGTACATACCCTATGTTTAGTTTAGTAGGGTAGTTTCTAGCTGTTTCAGCAATGACTGCACTTTAAATTGTATTCAAATGCCAAATATAGAAAATGATCGCTAGACACTAATAATAAAAAATATTGAATAAATACGATACAAAAAATAGCATATGGTTAAAATTTTAGTGCTAATTTACTATTTTCGTGTTGCTAGTACGTATATAAAAATTAAAGTATCTTTGTTTGTTGTCACCTATGCCTTCCTAAACCATTCAACTGATTGATTGAGTTTTGTGTTTTGGCGAGACATTGGTGAGTTGTTATGCGTAACAGTTTACAATAGGTGACACGGGAGACATTTCGAAACGACGTCGCGGGAAGTGCTAATTTAAAGAATAACATACCTGAGCCCCGACGATACCGTTCCCACCATAGAAATTACGCCCATATAGATGCATCGAGCCTCCTTTGCCTCGGGAACAGCCAGTCTGCCGTCCGGTCAGCTCGGCCAGCACCCCGAGCGCACTCACACCCATCAGGTACGTCCACCCGTGGCAGCGGTATGCTGTTATCACTGAGTCCACGTCACGCATCGCCGCTCGCATTCCCACGGCCACAGCCTCTTGTCCTGTGATCATATTAATTTATATACTCATAACTATAAAACAACTCATATGATTTTCATTTAAAAAAAAACATGTACAGACAGAATTACATATTTATTAATGTAGTTTTGTATTTGTATCCCCTGAGGTTCTATTTCTATAAATTGTTATCGACCAGCAATTTTTTTAATTTTTATTTAAATAGTACATATGCAATTGAAATAATAATTGCTGTCATATAATTGAAGGCAACTTTATTTCATTCTGCCGCCGATGATTTTCACGAACATCATTATTTGTCATGACAATAAAAACACCTAAGTTCTTAGGTATGTAACCCCAGGATTCCACTCATCACATACTTTGCAGAAGTTGGACAACAAACTATTGTCACAACAATCTGAGAAAAACCTTCATCTCATAATGTGGCCATAGTCTAAGAGATAAAAAGTAATCCTGTAGTCAACATGTGTGAAGCCCATACACAGCTAGTATATACTATAAGCTAAAGCTATGGAATCTTAAAGTTTAAAAATATTTAAATATTTTCTTTCATTTTTAGATAGAAACATGGCATGTCTCAACTATGACAATTTACAACTTTAAAATGTATTACAAATATAAGAGTAACTTGGTCTGTCTGTTTGTTAGTGTAGGTCTTGGAGATGGGCGTAGTAGGAAAAACACACACATATAGTCACAGGAATAGCAAGTATGGAATAAAACCGTCTCATGTGGAACAAAAATTATTCATATGTATCCCATATAATCAGTGACTGCTAGATCATCTGTTACCTGAATATAAATGACAGAAACCACGAATGATCTTCTCCTTGTATAGATTTCCTGCTGCTGTCTCAATTCGTCGCAAAATTGCCAACTGTTCATAAAGTTTTCGGGCATCTTCTCCTGTAAGGGATGCAGTTGTAGCTGGGCCTTTATCCAATTTGTGGAGTTTGAAGGGCTGAGTGAGAAATGTATTATTAAGGATTACTATTAAGTGAGCAATTCCTGTATTTATATATGTAATTGATGTCTCAGAAACAGCTTTAATGATGTGGATGTAATTTTGTACTTTATTTTACTTCCTAACTTTACCAAGGTATGGATGTTTCTTTTTTTACAAGACACTGACGGCCATCCAGGTATTTTATATTAAAGTTAGGAAAAAATTACATAAATTGGAGGTTTTATGTCTCACTTCTTTTCTCCTGATAAAAGTAGAAATCTCAGTTTGTTATCCATGAAATGTATATTATACTTGTAAAAAAATCTAACTACTTTCTGGAATAAATAGATCTATCAAAATTCCTACTGAAATATGGAAGAAGACACAATTTTATTTAAAGGATTTTAAAAATTAAAATAATTAAAAATCTTAAAAATTAAATGGTTTACTAAATGTCACATTTATTTTTAAACTCAATCAATTTAAATTTCAAACCTTCATTTTACAGTAATGCAGCATGTGAAGTATATTTGCTAACCTAATCAAACTTCGAGAAGAAGATATCTAAATCATAATTAAATTTAAAATGCCTTAAACCTCACAAAAAAATCTACTACTTATAAAGAAATATGCAATTCTCTATTTAAATATATGTAGTATTGTTTATAAATTAATTTTTTGCTTTATTTAATAGTCTTATTTATCTCATTTGTGTGAAAATATGAAAAACAAACACTGTCAGGATTATTGTGATAATTTTATATAAATTCAAAGTATGAAAATCAACTTTAATAGTAACAGACTAGTACTAATACTGCATGGGAAGTATTTCACCGAAATCTCATGGTCAGCAAAACAATATTACACTTGACATCTGAAGGTTAGGTTACATAATTTAAAAAAAAAAAGAACACAATTCTAAGTATATAATTTTTTATGAAATTAAACAAATAATTTTTAGGATATATGGATATTTTTTATGTAAAAAGATATGTGATTCTCACCTTAGTTTCAAATGTGGCTTCACTTTTAGTGCTGTATTTAACTTTTGTTGCTGTCACAGTAGGTGCAGTCACTTTCTACAACGAAAACCAAAATCTTTTAATAATTTACTCGTGATAACTTGTTTTATATAAGGACAATTACACAAGAATTAAAAGTGAATACACACCGCAACTGTGTTTGCCGAAAAGATCTTAGCGGCTGACGGAATTATTTTACTCATTTTTATAATTAATTCCTCTATGAAGCCCAGATTTATGTAGTGTTTCCCTGAAAGGGCAACTATTTTCTAATTTAACTAACGGAAAACCACGTCAAAACTAAATACCCGTCCCCTACCCTCAACAGTGAAGAGCTAATTTCACAGAGGCTAATTTAGAGAGAAATAAACTATTAAGCCTGAAAATGACGTTTGTGACTTTGAGTGACACTTAAGGTCTACTTTTTATTTTATGGCATTACAGGAGTTTTTGCCAATATCAATGTTTGTACATTTTGCTATTTACCTAAATAACTTTTTAATATTATCAGCAACAAAAAGTATGAAGTGTTTATATAATTAAGCTTATATTACTAGAATCTGGCAAGTGAAACGGGTCATCGGTAATGTAAGCAACATATCTTTTTTCATTTTTTGTTGTTTTCGTTAAATTATTTGTTAATTTTATATTTGAAATATGATATGGATTTCGGAGAAAAGAAAAAACGGCCAGTAGAAACAAACATTGGAGTGTTTACCAAATTATTTTAAATAATTATGTACTATTGTTCTTTTACGGCGGGAGAGCCTAGTTTTAAACTGAGAACCTACTGTATAACTTTTTATTGCGGAGTTGGTGATTTTTAATTTAAAATACATTTAATTCGACAATAATATAATTTTGCATGTTTTTTCACAAAGATGAAGTTGACAACTCATAATATTTTTTCTTTTTTTAACCAACCTGTTTTATTTGTATAATGAGGTGATACTTAAACATTATTCGTTACATATGAAAGATACACTACAAAATTGAACACCTACTGTTGTTGCTTACAGTATTATTATTTTTTATTGAAATAGTGAAAAGTAATAAAACATTTAGTGAAGTTATAATAAAGTCATAACTAGTTAAAATTGATGCGACTTTTTATTACTATTTAGGCACCCTTGATACCTTCATAAACTAATGCGTAATACTGATAATACAAATAAAATGTTACAAATATCAAGATTTTTTATTCATGTATACAATAGGGTTCCAAACCTATTTTGTTCATATAGCTGCGTATTTTTTGTGACATGTTTTACTAGTCAGACAATTACATTGGGACAGACTCTAGCTAGCTCGTACCTACCTACTTTTGAGTAGCATCATATATAGGTACAAATCGAAGATTAAAAATAACTTAATTTGAAAAATAAAACTATTAAAATTAAATCTTATGTGCATCTTTATATTCATTGAAAAACAATTTGTGTTAACAATGTACATCATATGTCATGTATGTATAACAATGTAGCAATTAAAGAAGCAATCATTTTTAAGGATCGATACCAGCCAGAAATGAAAACTTTTACTTCATGTCGTGTTGGAAAGAAAATAGTATATCCTACTCAGTATCGATTAAAATTTTTCAATACTAACTTGTATTATAACTTTTGTAACGATTTTTTGTAAGTTATTTGCAAAAAAAACCTTATTTAGTAGTGCTTTTCAAAGAAACAGATTCTCAAAACAGTGACTTTCTCTTCTGGCACACTAAAATTTGATCAATCAGAGATCGTTAAAATTGAAAATCATTTCGTGTGTTTATATATAATCACATGTGCAGTATATAGGTAACGATTGCATTATAGAAGAATATTTATTAAACCAGGGGTGTTCAAAAGGTCTATTGCGAGAGCTTTTTGAGTCGATCTCGGAAAATATTGGGCAAATTTAGTAGATTCACAGTTTTTATTTGATGACATGTTTCACATTTCAATTGATACACGTTTAACCAGAATAATCCCCTTATTACTTTTTATATATAAAGGCTCTTCAAATTGCAGTTGGAAGTTAGTGAATCTTCTGAACATATTGATTTAGTTCTTCGTAGACATAAGATGGTTGAATAACGGAAAAATTCCTAGAAAGGTATCAAGAATTATTGCCCGGACGTCACAATGCATCCCAAGCCCGGTAAAGCTGTAAAAGCCGCAAAGGCTCCAGGGCCCCCAAGGCTAACAGTATAGTCAGTTCGAAAAAAAAACCGTTACAATGCATTAACTTGGTTATAGCTGTGGAGCTAAGACATGTATATAGACGTTTTAGTTTTGTCGGGTCTCTAATAATGTTTGTTAATATTGAAATATTGTTGGTGTATCAATGTGCCCCTTGTATCAAAGTACCCCACTTCCCCCTATATGTGTATCCTACCTACACTACGATACACTCTACCTACCTATATCACAATCCAGCATCATCATACTTGCGGCATCTACAGAGTCGATAGCTTGTAGTCTAATATTTTTTTAGGTAGATCGCCAGCTGTTTAAGTGTGAACACCCCTGCCTTATACAATATACAAGTTTTGTGAAACTAAAATATGCTATATACGAGCGTGTAACGATACGAATAATTTACACAGATAAAATTTCAATACAAAGTATTGAAACCAAAAGTATTAAGACTCGAAAGGAAAGTATCGAGTATATACTTGTAGTTACTCATTTCGTTTCCACAATAGTAGGCAAACCGTAAAATAAAAAAATTGCACGTCATTCTAAACATTTTGTCAAATTCGTGTTATGATTTCATATGAATGACGAATGAAAAAGAATAGTTTTGCAATAATTAGAACGTTATAAAAGTGTTAACAATTTTGCGTCATCATCACATAGAGTGCAGCGTTTATTGAAGAACAACTTACAGAGTAATTTTTAAATAAATTCGTTTATAAACAATGGAGTTTCCTCACATCGGAAAGAATTGTTCTTACCAATATTGTAATAAGTTAGGTAAGTTCCAGAAAAAAATAATAAACAAATAGATATAGGGGAAATAAATAAAATACCTTTTTTATGTTGTGTGTGTAATTAAAATAATCGCAAATTGTTTTGACTTACTATGATATCAAGGGCTTCGTCTAGAGTACAACAATTATTTTACACACTTAAAATTTGCCAAGTGTGTGTTGGGTCACGCGAAGTGTTGGGTTTCGTAGTTTCCCGTCACAATATGTGATTGTAATTACTTGTTAACTTGTAAAGCCTATTTACCTGTGATAGTTAGTTTTCTTTTTAAATTCATTTTATACATATGTATACCACTACTATAAATTTTCTAACATATTCAAAAACAACCATTTAGTCATCAGGAGGGGTGGAGGGGACAATTGACTCTAACAAAAATTAACACTGTAAAAATTAATATTTCTCAAATGATCCCTGAATTGAAAAATGGTTTTCACACACCCCCAATATTTTTGAACAACCTATATAAAGGACCTCCCGCATGATGGAATAGATGAGGAAAAAATCATTCGTATTTTACGTGTAGGGTAGATACCCTAAATTTTATTTTACCACTTTTTCGGCATGAATAATATGTATACCCATACCAAATAACAGCCTTCTAGTACTAAGAATCTCTGAGTAAAGCTGTAGACAGACAGAAGGACATAGTGAAACTATAAGGGTTCCTTGTTGACTTCAGAACTCTAAAAAACATAGGTTTTTTATATAGGCAGTTTTGAATACTTATTGTTGTGTATTTCTATTAAGTTTCATGTTTTTCTTTTAATAGCAGCCATTAATGTCCCACTGTATAGCAAAGGTCTCCTCCTGTTCATTTTGTCTGTTCTTGGTAATCTCTGATCACCTATTAAAAAATACTTATTCAACCATCATGGTCAACCTTGAAAGTTAATTAAAAGCAGACATAAAACAATATTAAAATGATTGTAGGACTATTTTCAGTTCAGTTTTTAGAATGTTAAAAGCTAAATTCATATTTGAAATTACTAAAACTTGTAAATTCGTTTTCTATACAGGAGCAAAAAAAAAACTATTTTGCATGGAGATATAATATACTATTTTAACTAGGAGACATTTTAAATAAAAATGGTGATATTAAAATATATGTGGGAAGTATTTAAGTTAAATGTAAATTTATTTTTAATGCTCTTCAGTTTAATTCATAAAGTGCTAATAACAAATACATGATGCCATGTACAGTACTTTTGTCTATGAACCAAATGTTTTCTTTGTAATTTCGATATTGAATAAGTCCACTGTTTTTGTGTAGCATCATGAGCAAAGTGAGAACTGTAACAATAAGCCAGTGTGATAATGGCAAACCTCAATAGCATCTAATCTTTGTTGCAAATTTTTGAACAAATTGCAAGATTTCTACACCATGCAATTGGTGATAAACCCTTCACAGTGACTCTTATGGCTTGTCATGTTTTGGAATCAGACACCGAGAGGCTTACATGACATCACTTTCATGTCACTGGATGTCCGGAGATCTTTCTGATCTTTGCTGATCTTTCTGTGGTCGCCTCCGTTTATTTATTGTACTGTGCTTACTATCAGATACAGTGAAGTTAACTTGCCCTGATACTATGAAAACATTGTTTGTATTTACAATGAGTAATATATTATATATTTTCCTGTGACCTGTATTTCAGAGAAAGCTTTTAAATTTATTATAAAGTTTAATAATGTCTATATTGATAATTGTCAAAAATTACTCCTATTGTCATATTATTTGAAATTGCTAACCCTATTCAAAACAATGCTATGAAACAGTTTGAAGTATATTTTTATTATTGCTTTATGTTTTATTTCGAGATGGGTACACTTAAAAATTATATACTTATAAGTCATTTTGCTTGTGATAATGCGTTATTGCATAATGTCAATGATTGTGATTGATTTACAGATTTTTTGCCAATGAGATGTGGAGCATGCAGAGAAGTTTTTTGGTGAGTAATATTTTTTTTATTGAAATTTATAAAATAATACCTTCAATTGAAATCTCCATTCAAATCACTTCAGTAAGTTTGTTTTGTTTATCCTATGAACTATATACATAAGTTTTCTACGTAATATTCCATAACTATGTATATTGTGTTACTGCTTTCTCACACTCCTATTTGAAAATGGCCTGCAAATCAAAATTAACCCCTTAAAGGTCCGTATATTCTAGTATCACTATTTCAGAACTTAGATGGATTTCATTATATCACAGACTAGCTGTGCCCCCGGTTCCACTAGCGTGGATTACAGAATGCTGTCGGTCGAGCGCACGTGTGAATTATGCTGCCCCAAAAATGCTTATTTTGGGTGATTCTTAGAAGATATAGACATATTTCCGCAGACTTTTTTGTAGGTCTTTACCATTATGTAGTACATTCATTTGATATACCTCTTATGGTTTGTTTGTTTGTGTAAGCCATTTAAGCGCCCCAAATGCTTCTTTTTTCCGAATTGATTCACCATTATCTTCATTGCTTATTTTATATGTTAATTTATTTAACAAAATATATTCTATAACCTAGCCCGATAATATAGCTATGAATTAAAAATAACCACATAAATCAAATAAGTTGTTTTCGCGTCAAAGGAACATGTTTATGATATTGTTAAAATAAACAACATTTTTTAAATATATTTTGTGGTTATGAAATAAAATTGTTGTAAAAAATTTACAAAAAACTACAGATCAATACAACAGTAGAGATCAATTTTACAAATTTACTTGTATAAATTACTGTTAACACTTTATAATATATTTTTTTAAAACAAATGTAGCAAATGGGTGAACATCCCAATTCCATATTTTACTAATCTTTAATAGAATCCCATGCAAAATCAGTTCAGACGTTACCTTAGGAGTGTGTTTAGCTAGCCATTATCTTCTGATTTTATACACCCACAGATGCTCCTAAAAGATGTTTAGTCTAAAATCCGTTTTATTTCAAGCTCAGAACATTTTGCATATGCAAAACATGAATGCCCTGAGCCAAACACCCGTGATGTCCAAGTGCCAGTGTGTCCCCTGTGTGGTGCTCCCGTTCCTGGGAAAAGAGGAGAACCTCCGGATGTAGCTGTTGGAGCTCATATTGACAATCAATGCACCTCAGATCCAGCCAGGGAGAGGCGAAATAAGGTGATTTTTTAAATACCAGCTCATTAATGACCCAATTCTGAGCGATGATTTTTCCCGTAAATTTTAAAGCCGCCTATCGATTACGTAGTGGTAGGTAAGGAGGCCTGCACTAGGACTGCCATTGTAAATACATCCTAATTTGTTGGTATCTAAAAATTGTAAATATTATAGCCTGGGGTTATTGTGGGAGATTTTCTCATGACAGGAAAGGCACTGAGTTACAATTATTATTAGAAGACACAAGATCCCTGATCTGAGTTAGGGGAGTCGATAAGGAACTTAAAAAAAATATTGTTGGTGGTTGCCGCTATCTTGCCTCATACTTCCTATCAGATAAAGTTTGGCCAATTTGTTGTGCTTGAATAATAAAACAAAGCAGATGAAACTCAGTACAGAGGATGGCAGTGAAACTTATTAATATGAGTAAATTGATTCAAAAAATATATTACGCACTGTAATATAACTGCTAGTATGTAAATAATTATTAGTTATTGTCTTGCTCATCTGTCTCTTTTGGTATATGGTATAGATTCTTCTTTATCTCTCTCTGGCCATGTAACTATTTTCCGTTCTTATTGCGTCAGAAACGTTGCATTGAAATTTCCCTTTGTAATTTATGTCGAATCGCGCCCTAAGGGGTTGTTACACTTGAAATATTCTGCCTTACAGGTGTTCACAAACCGTTGTTCGTACAAAGGCTGCAAAGCGAAAGAGATGGTTCCGCTCGTTTGCACCGAGTGTTCCCTGAACTACTGCCTGCGGCACCGACACGCGCCCGACCACGCCTGCGAGGGGAAACTTGCAGCGAAGCGGAGACAGGCTGCGTTAGTAACTGATTCGAACAAACTACTTACATGTCAAATTATTTCAATTATTCGATATTGTTCCAATATATAATACATACTAATATTATAAAGCTCAAGAGATTGTTTGTTTGTTCGAACGCCCTAAACTCTGGAATTACTAGTCAGATTTGAAAAAATTGTTTTGTATTTTATAGACTATCTATTAAGGTTGGTTATAGGCTATGTAACTATACGCTACGACCCTTAGAAGCGGAGCAGTTACCATGAATGTCAAGCAATTTGACAAGCTGTAAGCAAGTATGGGAAATGAGAGCAACAATAGGGTACACAGATGCAGTGCAGACTTGAATAAATTTAACACGGGTGAATCCTATATTATTCCTCATGAATCTGGCTATAATAAAAGAACTTTTCGAATCCAACTGGTAGTTCCAGAAATTAACGCGTTGAAATAAACAAACAAGCAATCAAACAAAAAACTCTTTAGCTTTATTATATTAAGTATAGATTTGAACAAATATGAACGAATTATTTTCGACTTAATATATGTAAAAATACTTGTGCCTGTGCCTCTGTTCGCGTGAACTACTAGGCAATCTTTTCTATTTTTTGTGCGGAACCCTAACAGTTTATAACATCAGCTATATGCCAGTGAAAGTCCCGTCAAAATTAGTCCAACCGTTTTGGAGATCACCCTGAACTAACACATAGATAGACAAACATTTTTGATTATTTTTTTTTGTTATAATTTCCGTGTATACTTACATATGCATTTAATAAAAAGGTGTTATTTTGAAATTTCAAACAGACACTTCAATTTTATTATATGTATAGATAACTAATAGAATTCTCTTGTGTACTTGACTGTACCTCTTGACACACCAACGTAGTCGCTGTATCTATACACGCCTAATGCACACCGCGCGCATAAATAAATAGAACTGTCTATACATACTTATAATATCAATTTTATATATTACAGTAATGCAGCCATGGCACGTATGAAGGCGACCGAGAACACAGTTTCAAAGAATACAGCTGCAACGGCACCCGTTACTACATTAAGAGAAATTCAAGGAAATATGGTAATCATATTTTTTTCTATAGTAGCACGGTAAAGTGACCGCACTGTGTTTAAAGGTAAGCCCAGTACAGTCTTAAAACAACGGTGACCACAGAGTGATCAGCAATTGATTGCTGGTCATTGCTGTCATGCCGGCCTCCCGGCAGCTATTGTATAGCTGATCCCGAAACGTGATAAACGGAAAAAAGGGTCACTATGACGGGCTTGTCACTATGTGCATAGTGGTCTCGATCCATTCTGATACAATTGGGTATTTGAAAAAAAAAAAAAATTCGATTTTTTAATGTATTTTAATGCTTCATCATAATTATGATAATAGTCAATTGGAAAAACTCTTAATTTTTTTTTATTAGAAATAAACAATTAATAATTGTAATATTTTAAAAAGAATCACGTAACTAAGAAACGCGCTACGATTGATTGTCAGGTTTGTGACGACATAATGTTATAAGAATTTAATCGATTAAGTGTCAACGCACTGTAACAGCTGTGCGCTACAATGAGTTGAAATTAACATTGTGACGTCACACGCGCTCGGATCCGGAACGATCGGCGCGTTTCCGATATTCAAACATTAATTTTTATTTTGAAATAACTTTTGAAATATAGCGAAAAAAAAAAGTTTGTTATAGAACTTATATATGATCTTTCTATTTATCACAAAAAAAATATATTCAAATACCCAATTATTGTCGTGTCTCCCCCTTAAAATATGCTTTCTTACTCTTTTATCAACCAATATAAAAAGCTTATCGGTACCATAAGCTTTAAATGATTTTCAAACATTGATTTTGATGAAGAATTAAGGAAGATATGGCGATACTGAGATATGACATGTGTTTTCAGAGCGAAGACGAAGCGCTCGCGCACGCGTTGGCTCTGTCGATGCAGGAGCAGCGCGCGGACGTGCACGCGCGAGACGCGCACCTCGCGCGCGCGCTGCTCCGCCAGCGGGTCGGGGGGGAACAGCACTCGAGGTGTAACATCTCCTAGCGATCTCAACTCTATAAAGAACCAACGATGGCTCAGTGTTAGTGTCTATGGACAACGCGTCGATCAACCTCAGTTCTAATTCTTGCAATGAGCCTGAGCTTCCTGTGACGAAAAACATAGTGACAAAATCATATGTTATTAGAGAATGAAAACTATCGCCAAGAACATACACGCGTGTTCCAATCTTGTGCCACATCGTCACTTAACATCAGGTGAGATTGTGGCCTAACGTTAAAAAACTATAAATAAAAAATATAAACGCCTCAAGTGTTTTTTTGTATTTCTGATTAGTTAATATTTTTATGGTGTTAAGTGTAAACATAACGTTCACAAAGTGCTTAGTGGTGTTTGCAACAACAATGTCATTTTATTTTAAAAATATAATTGGTGATAAGTCACTGGTGAGAGAATAAGGTCAGTACACATAAAAATGGATATAGATTTTGATCACTTTACACTCATATTTATTGTATAATACTTATACATGCACTTGAAACTTAGCAAAGTGTAAGCCTTAAAACTGTGGTGCTAAGGTAAAGTGAATTACATCAAGCGGACTTAAGTCTTAACAAGATTTGTATTTTGAATTAACTTTTGGATATTAAAATGTTTCTGCAAATATTAATATGTGTACAATTTTTTCTCAAAAGGCAAATAAAGATGTTTCTTGTTCTACACGATGTTGCATGCCCCTTTAACTATTTGGTATAAAGTTAGCTCCGAATATGAAAGACATACAGTTTAAATTATTATCATTCCAATTCCATGACGTATTTTTATTTTAGATCATGTTCCAAAGATATCTGGTACTGCTATATTGATTGACAAACTGTTGTGATCAAGCAAACTGTTATTTTTACTTACATATAGGGATCTGTTGATGTTATATGAATATCGATGTTGCTATCTCGTTTCATCTATAGCACTTTAAATGTATTCGCAATTGATTCCACTCTGTACGTTTAGATATTTAGAAAAATATTATATATGTTTAAAAAATGACTAAAAAACATTTCAAAAAGCAATTTCCTTTGATTGTATTTTGACACTTGTAAAACGTCGAAATATGTACGAATGTCAAGATAGGGATGATCGATATTCGAAAAACATCGATGTTAATATCAGTAAATAAACAGTAATGTTCGACAATTGTCGAAACAAAAATATTGGATCTTTTATGGTTACTCTCAATCTTTTGGGTTATACATTTGTTCTTAACAATAGTTTTTTAGGTAAAATAATGCTTCTGTTTATATTTTGCATATGTACGGACCCTCGAATTACGATTTACAACAGCAAATTAAGAAACATCGATGTCTTCAACCTCAACATCGATCATCCCTATTTAAAGGTTGATTCTCACTTTAGATTGTTAGATAATAATTTTGATGTTATGTTTATCTGAAATAATGTTTTATTGCATTCCTTAATTACGCTTAGATCGTGCTGTATTGTACAACTGTTTTTATCTAAATGAATGCTGGAAAGATTAATTGATGGAACTGATCAAGACGGAGTAAAGTTATTAATTTTGACATTAGTGGTTGTCTAATTTTTCCATGGGATTAAAAAGCGGAGTATAGGTGAAAAGTGAGCTAATCTCTTTTGGATTATGTAACTTTGTTTTTAATATTACTTGACGCTTTACTACTCCGGGCTGTGGTATGTTTTTAAATTTGATTTTTCGTACAAGTGCATGTTTTTTTTAAATTGCTTATTAAGTCGACGTACTTTTGCTGTCAATTACTATCTATATGTGGAAGGTTTTTCTATTCTATAAATAATATTCAGTATTCTAAATTTTCGAGTTGTTTTTCTGTTCAACTTTATGTCAAATAAAAGTATAAGCTGTTTTATTTTTATCGATAAAATAATCAATAATATTAAATCATGTACATACATACCATTATATAACAGATTATATTTTTGAGAGAATTATAAATGTTAGTAATAATTTTTGACTGATTTGTGTTTTATTTTTTTTAGTAATAAGAATGGTAGCATCTTTTTTTCTACACAACTAAGGTAGAAAACAAGCATACGGCCCGCCTAATGGTATATGATTACCATAGTCTATAGACATCTTTAACACCAGGGGTATTACTAGCGCGTTGCAGACCTTGAACCCTTCCAAAGAGCTTTGGAATCCCTACTCACCGCAGGAACACAACACTAGGTTATTTGGCTATATCTTCTGTAGGGTGGAGGGTATTACCAGTCAGACGTCCCCGAGTACAGAGAATTTCCAAATAAATTTTTCTGTACCCTCTGACTTATGAGTCAAAATCAAAGCCATGTACTTACGTATTAATTTTTAAAATTACAAATAACTACATTACATATTATTTTCTTTACTTTCTGTTTAAGAAAAACCATTTATAAAAAAAGGTGTGTGTGCTATACACACACTATAGAAGTGAAACTTAATTTTAAAATATATTTTATTTAAACAGTGTGCAATATACATACACACCAACATTTGCTCTCTCGCTCTGGCTCACACAAAGAGGAGAGACCGATAATGTATGTTAAACGTTTAACGTTTACCGCTTGGAAGTCGCATAAGAAGTTTCACTTCAATAATAAAATACTTGCTTCCTTTGGGTATAGAAGAAAGAAATAATTTTTAAAAGATTTTTTGTATTGTAACATTCTAAAATAATATACTGTTAACATTTTCAATAAATTTTATTAAATATAGAAAAAAACGAACAACATCACTAACAATTCTTATAACATGGTATATTGAATTATAAAACTATCCAAATTGGAATATTTAGTGAAATCACAGATTGCTTAACGATTTTAATAAGTTCAAATTTGTGAGTTTCGTCGGGATAATATGTCAACTGGAATATTTTATTTTAATTCATAAAACTTACGTTATTAGACCTTATTATTATGTAGGCAATATTGGTGAAATTTAACATGATGTAATTTGGTTAGAAATCAATTACAAATTAGAGAATGTAAAATACGTTATAGAAATACCTTTATTCAAACAAAATACATCTAATCCGTGTTTATCTACGTGATTTTAACAAGTTCCAAGAATTTCATATCTTAACTTTGCCCTCCCAATAGACAGTTGATAATTCAATGTGTTCATAAAAACTTAGACAAGCTAGATTTTGTCAAATACCGTGTTTTATACTTAGTAAGACAAATAAAACTTTTTAGGTACATAATAGTGTTCTATAATAGGATCCCGAAGCACATTACTGATTTGTTAGGCAATAAGTTCAAGGACTATGTCAAGCGTGTGTCACTGTCAAAGGATTATTATAGACTGGATCATCATTACGTTAATGATTGTGATATGATGATCTCTGAAAGTGACTCCCTCTCTGTGCATCTACTAAATTATTAAAATGATTATATTAATTGTACAGTTGAAAAAAGAAAGAAAAGATAAGCTTGTTCAAGTTTTTTCCTGGCTCTACCTGATGACTAGGATGTATTGTTTTGAGGTTTTGACGTTCAAAAGTGCCTTCTTAGGACTTAAACTGAATAAAGTATTTTTTGATTTTGATTTTCTGGGTGAGGTATCCGTGGATCATATTATAAATTTAAATTGCCCCAAACTAACTTATTCTCTGTAATATTCTTCGTTATGCATTTTGTTTTTAGGTTATTTTACTATACACCGAACATTAATTGGCAATTTAACTCTAAAACCTGCGTACAAAGAGAAGGAACTAGTTACTAGACGCACAGTGTAACTGGGTGTGAAATAGCGACAGTGTTATCATTTTATTCAGTTTTCTTAAAAGTTACCATTGTACGCACACACAAAATAATGTTCAATCTTAGTTGTATATTAAAATGTTAATTAACTTTATTTTCATTCAAAAATCCACGACAAAACTCTCTTAACCTCGCTATTTTGACAATTGTGGCGCTTTTAGCACCAAATCGCGGATACAGCAATAGAGACAGATAATCTATACCCAGCTCTTTAATACAAAGTAAGAAATAAAAATGTATTTTACAAACACAAAAATATATTTACAAAATGGTCACATTTTAAGTATTTTAAATAAAAAGTATTCCCAATAGAAAAAAAAACTTATTTTTCATTTCAAATAATTCAAATCTTTATTACAAATAATATCTAGAAACGTGTATTTTGAGCTGCAACAAAAAGTACCTGATTAGTGCAAACAAGGGAGCCACCATATAGTCAGATTGTTGTTTTAACATTTAAGATTAGAACAATATTTTATACATATGACATTGGCAGAATTATCTATATATAAAAAATTGTTTGTAATTCATTCATTTGCGAGCGATCGCGAGACCGCCCATGAAGACTCCTTGCCAGTTGTGCCATTTTTTGCAGTATGATGGCGCCGATTGAACGGTCATAATGTAAACACAAGTGGCCATTACAAAAAAAAGTTCAAAAAATAAAAATTATAACAGGGTAAACCGGAAACCACAAAATACTCAATAACCTATACTTTAAAATATCTTATCGTATACTACAGCCTCCATATAGTGTTTTAATTACCTATCAACATCCCATGCTTAAACTAAGGTAGGCAGGAAAGGTGTAGCATCACTTTTGTCTCTCTTCACAAAATGCTTTTGCTGCCTTTCCATTTCTTTCAATGTCTTAGGCTGATATATGATATATTACTTTAATATCTGGTTAATATATTAGCCTAATATATAGAAATAACGATTATTTGGTAAAATACGTGTGATGTACCTACAGTCATGAAAATATAAATATTTAAGTCAGTGATTTTATTAATTCTAGTCCTTCTTTTGAAGTTTATTTCATGTTAATAAAGATTATTCAATTTCAAAGTTTATTAAGCATATTATTAGAAAACTGTACTGATGGCTGGTGCCTATATATCGAATTGGCGACAAGGATAACTGGAAATTATAAACGCATCACAACGCAAACACATATATACGAATATACAACGAATATAACCTTAAAAAAAAAACAAGTAATAATATCAGAGATTGCTCAACAGATCCTTGTTATGGAGCGTTCTGAATTTATGGTTGTCGTTTAGATAAGTCGTTATGAATTCGGGGGGACTCCTCGATAGGAACAGTTCGAGGCTCATGAACTTGGCGGCCGTCAAACGTTTGCGCTCGGCGCTCGACCGGCACAGGTTCTTGTGCGCGTGCGACGAGAACTTCGAAGCCACCTCCTCGATCAGATGCGCGGTCACGTGCTTCTCCGGATCGTCCTCTAAAACTGCCTGGTAATGGAATAAACGTCCAGTTGACAATCAGCGTTGGTTTTGCTAACTATAACATACCTCGGGCGATTTTATATATATATTAGTATTATATTATAGTCATTACTAGCTGTGCCCGCGAGGGCTCTGCTCACGTGGACAACTAAAAAGGCTTATTTTTATGCGGAACCTTATTTTTTTTTTTTTAAATAGCTTAAGTTACTCCTTATAACATCAACTGTATGCTAGTGTATGTCCCGTCAAAATCTGACTAAACGTTTCGGAGATTACCCGGAACAAACAGACAGACAAAAGTTTTAAAAATTATTATTTTTTGCTATGGGTACTGTGTATAGTTTCATATGCATTAAGTTAAGACCTGTTATTTTGACATTACAGACACTTTTATTTAATTATATATGTAATATGTTGCAAAGACACTGATCTGAATGGAACATACTAGACTAAAAAATTGTATGGAAGTCTTATTGTCAGATATACTGTAATAATCTTTTGGAATCTACATATATTTACTAATTTCAATTAGTACCACACTACCAAGCCCACGGTGAAGGGAAATATCGTGAGTAAACCGGGGGATTAAGTCCGTCCCCCGGGAACATTCGTTTGCCCACCAGTGATATATGTATCCATATTTTTTATATCTAAAATTGAAAAAAAAAACTAGAATATCGACTTACAGCAAACCTGATCCACTGCCAAATTTGATATCTGGATATTTCAGCTGTGGCAGAATCTTCAACGTTCCCGCTATAGAAGAAATGCCCTATACCGGCCAACCAGTAGTATATGAACAATATCGATATAGCCACATTGTGCTTCAGTCCCTGGAGTGTCACTCCGCCTGTGGGGATCGACAGAAGATCTTGGGGCGTGACGTCACAATCAAATTTACGCGCTATTTGATTCGGCATCGCGCCATTTTTCTTCCAAAGCTGTTAATGGATATGTATATACAAATTATAGCTTAGTAAAAGTGACTAAGAAGAATCCATACAATGAGTCTGAGCTTTCGGCAAAGTAATACATCGTTATGAAAGCACGGCATGGCGCATTGGCATGGGCATGGGCATTTTTAATGCCTGCCTGGCTAACTACCACCCTCAAGTTGAAAATTTGTCCCCAAGCATCTATAAGCTCCGGCAGTTGTACTTGAGAGCCAGTATCGCGACAATCTTTGCGAATTACCATCTTGGGCCACATCGTTATTTAAAATCAGGTGAGGTTGTCGCCAAATACTAAGAAATATATATAGAATTAAAAAAAAAAAGAACTGTCCTTTACATATCAATCAAGCAATCTCACTTGATATTAATAACGATAATACCGATGATACACGCCAAACTTAGAAGGACTGGCTAAACGTATTTTATTTGGCCCTGTATTATGTAATTTTGGCGGCACTTTATGTGATGTAATTTGGTTAGTGTGCTAGTGATTTGGATTATAAATAATAATTAGGAACATTGCTTTTTAAGTTTCCGCAAAAACTCCCTAGATAATCAACAAGGGAGCAACCTTCTTGTTACGAGTTATGCTTGAAGATTACAAGAACGGTTAGGAAAATATTCATAGACATTATATATGCATAGACAGAATTGTGGATAAAAACATGTTGCCATTATTTTAAGCACGTCATTTGTAATATTTTCTATGCATTCTATAGAATGTACGTTACAAAATACAAACGATGATCGCTTAGTTTAGATTGGACTTACGATTTTGGTATCAATCAAAAATTTTGATAATTTAAAAAAAAACTTTAATTTCATCTAAGCGAATACCTTGTTTAGCTACAAAAAATACTAAATTTTCACTATACTACACAAGTTTCGGTTTAGGCTAGAAGAGTAGTCATTTTCGGCTGAAAATCGTGTTAGGGCGGACACAAATTTTGAATAACCCTTTGTTCGTGCATTATAAATCAACTGATTTCACAAAACAATTTTATTAAATCTCCTGTTTGCAAAAAGATATAAGTCCTTGTCGAATGACATTGAGCGTGAGTTTTTACTAAATTTGTAATTAATTTTTAAAGGTCAGAGTTGACAAAAAACCTCAACAATGAACACAATAGGTTCGTGACGATGAAATTCTGGAGACCTTTATAACAATTTTTTCTAAACTTTTTAGTACATACTTAAGTATATTGGATTCCAAGATATCTTTGTTTTAAATTGCCTATAAACAAATATATTTTCGCTTCGTATTACACACGCTAAGCCTAGAAGGACTGATTCAAGTATTACAAAATACCCTACCAATCATACTCTGGTCTCACCACGTTTCCCTTCACCGAAAGCTCAGACTCACTGTAGAATTCGATTCTACGTCGATATGAACGCAGTGTCTGAACGCGTTACCACTGAGCTCCCTTCAAAACTTCAAACCCTAAAACCGTCTGCCAGTGATAGTGTTTTTATATTGTACTAGCTGTGCCCGCGGCTCCGCTCGCGAGTACTACTAAAAAAAAGGTTTTTTTTATTTTTGTGCGGAACACTTATTATTTTTCTAAAATAAAAGTAGCCTTAGTTATGCCTTATAACATCAGCTATCTGCTAGTGAAAGTCACGTCAAAATCGGTCAAACCGTTTCAGATATTACCCTGAACAGAAGACAAAAAATTGAATAATTGTTGTTTGTTATAGGTACTGGGTATATTTTCATAAGCATTTAATAAAAACCTGTTATTTTGACATTATAAACGGACACTTAAATTTTATTATATGAATAGATCACGTGTAGTGGTTCAATTTAATAATAGGCAAGTTGAGAAGGGAAAAGAGTGAATCAACCAATATCCCAAATCGAGATAAACTTTGCGTCTCGAGTAGTGAGCTCAAAATGTTATTTATAAGCGGTAGTTAGCATGTGAGTAATCAATAAACGAAAACAATACAAAGTGAAGGCACTATGCCTGATTGTAAGTACAAAACAAACAAAGAAACCGAGACATCATAATCCATAGACGGTCGCCACTGCAAAATGCAACCCTCTCGGGATATACAATGGCTGATATCAAAACGGTACAAAGCAAAACAGCGCATAATGGTCGTGTCTCAGTCGGGTAGAGATCCCCTAGATAGATAGATACCACCCCGCTTGATTACTGGATATAAACCACAATGGCGGGTGTCGCAATTCGTGTATAGTCGCGATTCAGTCGGGCACCATTGTCCTGCTCTACCGACCTATACCACGATGTTTGCGACTAGTACGTGTTAGATGGAAGACCTTCTTCTCAATACGGAGCACGCAAGCCTTGAGTTTGGTTTAAAGACAAATGTTAATAAAACCAAGACGATGACTGCAGACCTCGCCAACAACTCGCCAGATGTGACTCGAATCACAAATTGTGAACTAGTCCAGTCTTACATATACCTTGAACCTTTAATATCGAACACCAGCGGCTGCGTAGATGAAGTAAAAAGACGGGTGGCTATCACTAGATATGCGGTGGACAAGTTGAAAAAGATACAGAGGAACAGAAATATTACTAAAGTAACTAAGACAAAACTTGTTAAAACATTAGTGCTCCCTATATTTTTGTACGCTGCAGAGACGTGAATACTGCGAGAGGTGGAAAGGAAAAAGATCGACGCTTTATAGATGTGGTGCTGGAGGAGAATGCTTCGAGTATCGTGGACCGAATTTCGCACCAACGTTTGAATACGTGAGGAACCTAGTATTAAGCAGCGAGTATGTGAAGTAGTACAAGTTCGCACGCTCTAGGTTTTCGGGCACGTGTCACGACCAAGCCAAAGTTCTTTGGACCGCTTGGTCTTGCAGGGCACAAGAATGCGTTGAAAGGGACCCTGAGTGCTCTAAATTAACCGCCGATCGAGACGAATGGAGATATCGTAAGGCAAACGTCAACGGCTCCCGATTACACTTCACGATCACGACCACTCTGTTAAGAGTGAAACGACTGAGAAGGAGAAGACCACCTATTCTTCACTCAAAGTGTCGAACTTGCAATTTAATCGACTATTATGCAGATCACGGTTGAGCTCACGACTCGTGACGCAAAATTCTTTAATAAATAATGTAAATTCACACACTTCGTTCATATGAGGAACCAGCCGAGTATCGTACACCATAAAGCCGTCCACGCCGCATTCAATCTCCTTCAGTTTCGAATCCAATACTTTACTGATCATCGCTTTTGATCTGCAATGGTGAAAATCTATATAAACAACACTGAAATTCCGTTCGTTGGTAAGCGTATCACTTAGAACGGCTGGACCTACTGCAGTTTTTTTAATTGTTGTGATAAGCCAAATAAGTTTTTTAGGGAAAGAAAAAAGATGCCCGGGTATTCGGAATATTCTGGAAAACAATTGCTTTTATTCTTAAAGCGTGGCAATATACCGTGCCGTGAAATTATTAGAATTAAAAATGTATGGATGTCGGCACCTAAGAAATTATACATCTTTGACTTAACAAAAAACATAACTCCAAAAATTTTACACAGCGTGCTAACAACATTATATAAATAAATAATATTTATTAATATAACGCTAAATTATACTTACATAATTAAAAAAGTCAGTAAAATGAATTTATGAATTATCAAATGATAATTTATTAGTTAGTAGCTTATAAAATAAAATGGATATCACAAAAAAAACAATATAAATTAAAAACAAATCGTTGAATATAACAGATAAGTGATACTCACTCTATATCATTGGCATCAGTAGCAGGGCTCAACACAGTGGGCGCCATCCCACCAGTGGCCGGAGCGGCCCGCGCGTGACAGACGCTCACCACGAGCCTCAAGTAACTGTTCAAGAAATGTTGATCCATACTCACGTATTTGTTCCTATCAGGTAGTTGGTATTCACTACGATGTCCTATAAATCGAAATGCATTTATTTCAAAATGAATGATGAGTAACTAAAGTAGCGTTTTCGATAAAATAGCAAACTAAGATGAAGGTGCAGGATTCTACTGTGAAAGCTAAATCGCTAAACCGCTTGGTTTACGTAAAGCTGCTATGTTTCAGCTTTGAAGCTGTGATTGGTAAATTGGCACACGAGATGTTACAACTTAGGCCTACGGATTAGTTAATGGTGATTGAGTTCATAAAGAACTACAGTCATCAATGCGTTGTAGAAATCATGGACTTTGTTAAATGAAAGCCCGTTAGCTAGCTTCGTAATATATTAAATTAATACGAGTACTAATTATTCTATAATTTTCAAACCTGTATATTAAAGCTATACTTGCTTAGCGAAATAAAACATCAATAACTCTCCGCGTTTGCTAACAACACGATAAAGTTAACCATCAATGATAATAATGTGAATTCATTTTACTGACTAATTTAACGTTTTAAAACAATATTTATTCACACAACGTCAAATTATTTTTACACATTTAAAAGTAAAATGAATTTAAAATATTATCATTCATGTTAACCAACTTCATCGCATCGCAACTACTTCACATGACGCGTCGCACTTACGTCACATGATGCGCGCGCAGCTCTCATTTTAACCTGCTACTAAGCGCGCCAAAAAAGTATTATAACTTCAAAAATTCATTATTCAACGTTCAAGTGGATCATGTCACGTAATTTAGTACCACAAGAGAGCTACAAAAGTAATTCCGCTTTGCAAACGCTTCCAGATGTTTTTCTATTTTTGCCAGACTATTTTTGCATTAACACGGTTTTCCTTGAAAACTCTACAACCGGCCAATTACCATTTCAGCTCACTAGCTCTAAGTAGGGAAAATGATAAAACGATGACCAGTTACCAAACAGATGAATGCGAAATGGGGTGAAAGCAAAAAATAAAATCCACATTCACCAAATTTAGCTATAATAGACGCGCAGTAGTCCCATATTCCACAGTTCAAACCCAGAGAGTGCTCCCTCAACGCATAGAGGATCTCTTCCAATTCGAAAGTAGAAAATATATTTTCTATAAGGACACAAGCTTTTATTGTCCCTTGTGGTAATAACAGTTCTCTTTGGGCCCAAACAAAGATCTCGTTCCACAATTCAGCTTCTGAAGCTCCCTCCAACTTGGATAAGTAGAAATAAGGTCCACTGTTGGCTTCGTACAATTTTTTTGCGTTGTGATACATTAAAATGGCGAAGTCGACCAAAGGTCCGATGGCTTCTTTACCGTCTATCTGTAATATTTCATCTATAATAGTAGAAGTATACCTATACTGTGGAAATTTGTATATTCCTTTTTTATGCCTTAGAGAAACCATATTCCTTTGAGTTTTTAGTGAGTTTTTAATCTGTCATATAGTGGTTTTTATTTCTTACTAGATGTGCTCGCGGCTCTGCTCGCGTAGACTACTGAAAGTCATCAGTCGAGCGTACGCGCGAATCTTGCTGCCCCGATCAAGAGACGCAAGACAAAAATGCTTATTTTGGGTGATCCTTAGAAGATAGATATATGCTACCTGCTGACTTTTTGTATGATTGTAAACCATACATGATATATCGTTACTTTATCTTACAAAATATATACTATAACCCGGCCAGATAACATAGCTATGAATTAAAATAAAATAAAAACATGTAAATCGAATAAGCTGTTTTCTCGTGAAACGAACATAAACGGACAGACAGACAGAGAGACATTGAGTTTTATAATATGTATTGATATAGAAGATACTGAAATAGAGTTTAAATACTAAATTAATTTACCATTATATTGTGCTCTATCATATTCCAAGCTCGAGGCCTCAGCATCAGTATTGGACATGTGGTTATAGTTGGTGGAGCACCCTGCAGTTTTCCATTTACGGCAAGATTTATATTCTGGTATGCCAGTAATTGGTTACGCCAAGTCGGGCAGTGACCATCATCAAAGTCGACTTGAACCCCCTGAATGTCAGCATTGAGGGCAGATACAAAATGTGCTGTGTTTGAAGCTGACACATCTCCGAGATCCAGATGTCTATTTCTGAAAACATTACTTCCTAGGTATAATTTAAGCAATAATGGCTGAGTGGTAATATATTAATTTATGATTTATCTAAGACATAGGTGCAAATTCTACAATGAGCTTCATTTAAAGGTAACATACAGATTACGGTGTCTATTATTGTTATTTGATATTCCAGCACTTCCAGCACTCAACTGCTTATTACATCGATCAGGGAGAAGACAAATTTTGGAAGATTGTTTTAAATGCTTTATATGTTAAATAGACCACTACTGAATTAATATTTATTCATTATTATACCTATAAAACATTTTTTAATCTAAATAAAAAACATGCCGTACAAACGTGGCATGACGTCAATCGTTCATAAACTAAAACTAAGGTTAAAGGTATTATGTGCAAAGTTGACTGTAGTACAATCTTAGTTATGAAATTTATTCAGCACATATAATTTTAAAGTCACTATTTCATCAACGCTTAGTAATAATTTTAAAGTCATTTATCACAAGATAACACTCGACTAAACAATTACATCACATTTTCTGTATTGTGGTACCTACCATGTGGCTCAAAGACAAAAAAAAAATCATAAGGAAAAATTAAATGTATATATATAATTATTATTTCCAGATTTGTATTGTTTTAGTTTTTTTTCAATAGACCAATGTTACAAAATAATTTACTTTAATTTGTAAATTGTCAACCTGCAGATTGCCTATTGTCTGAATACACATTTTTTAATATATTCAAGCTCCCATTCTATCCTTAATAGTTCAGTGGCATTATCATTTAATAATACAATCAAACTAGGCTTAAAACAGATTTAACAAAAAATATATATCTATACATAATACAACACCAAAACTTGTGTCAGTTGGTTTACAGAAAAGGTAAAGGTAAAGGTAAGGTGAGGTCATCATCTCAGCCGAAAGATGTCCACTACTAGACATAGGCCTCCCCAAAAACTTGCACGAAGACTGGCAATGCACTGCTCATATCCAATGGGTTCCCACATCCTTCGCAAAGTCTATGGTCCACCTTGTGGAGTGTCTACCCACGTTGCATCTTCCAGTACTCTGTCACTACTCAAAAACTCTTTAGCCCCATGGGCAATTTCATTTTACGAGCTTCATGCCCTGCCCACTGCCACTTAAGTCTAGCTATTCAATAAGAGTATTCAAAAAGGTAAGCCAACATGACAATAATTCTCTGTTTACTTAAGTTTTCCTTAACTATATCTAATACAAGGTATAGCTTTTACAAAATAGTAGCCTATTATGCTCAAAAATGCACATTGCCACGTACATATAATAAAGTAAGAAATAACTTTAAAAAAAACTAACTTCAGTCAGCAGTTTCACTTATGATATAATAGTTCTGCTATTAAAAATTAACAATATTTTTAATTAAAATAAAATTATACATGAAATTAATTTATATAAGAAAATAATAAATCAATATTGTTACTTAAATAAATTTACTCCAACTTTTTACTTATATAATCTCTCATTTCTTTTTGTTAGTAAACCAAAGCAGTGTTTAATACTAGGGAAGTGATAATTTTATAATAAGTACATAAATTTAAGTTTGTACAATTAAAGTACCATATTAATTTTGCTCATTCAACAATTGTGTTTATTTTCAAAATTATGTATGGAAAATTATAATAATATGTAAGTAAAATTAGGTACCATAATAATAAATAATACATTATATTTTCATCTATATACTAATATTATAAAGCTCAAAAAATTTGTTTTTTGTTTGTTTTACAAGCTAATCTCCGTAACTGCTGGTCAGTTAAAAAAAATCTATTTGTGTTTTATAGATTATTTATTAAGAAAGGTTATACAGGCTATATGTCAAGGTTACGACTCTAAGAAATGGAGCAGTAACCATGAAAATAAAGCAATATAGCAAGTACGGGAAGTGAGAGCAAGGGCGCACAGGTGAACCCATGGGGAACAGGTAGTAAATTTCATAATAAGGTTTCATTTTATACTTACTGTAATCTTGTCGGTAACGGAGCTATCGTCCATGACTTATTTATCCTCTCTGTTGACTTCTTAAATGTCAAAAAAGGAGAATCCTTAACCTCTACATAACGCCGCCTTCTTCTTTCGTACAGTAACTCTATTTTATCTTCAAATACTTTGTGTAAACTACTTAAGAACTCAAGAGCATCATTACTGAATATTGACTTCTGTAGCTCTTCAAATTTCGGCGGTGGAGATTGTAATAGTATAACGTTAGTCATATTCAACTGTATATGAATGTAACACTTCTGTAAACTTTATCGGTCCGTGACAGAACAAACTTTGAGCTTTTTGTTGATATCTAATCGAGAGGTCGAATCTTATCATTTTTTATCAATCGTTGATGTTATCAATGTCAACCACAACAGACATACTCTTCTTATTAATTATGGCTCAGCACTATTCGTGCATTAGGCCAGTGTCAAGTATTTTACATTTTTTCAACAAAACGAGGGAAATATTCAGTAATCTTTAATCATCGCTCCAACAAGATGGCGGCACCCTTGTTCAAACTTTCCAAGGAGCCTTTTGTAGCACCTTAAAATGCATGTTCCTAGTTATTTATTGTAATCCACATCACTTGTGCACAACAACCACACTACATCACGTAAAATGCCGCCAAAATTACATAATATAGGGCCAAATGACATAAGTTTGTAAAAGAGAGAGAGAGAGAGACGTCAGAATATACTATCGAAGACACCAGGGTTTTCCTTGATATCATTCTTCATTACGGAATAATAAATCTTGTGGGCGTAATCTGGGTTAAGTGCAAGCATTGTAGAGATGCACAAGGTCCGACAATCCAAGTGAGCATGATGTCTGTTTTATTTGGGGTTGCCCGCAGTGGCCTCCAACCTCCCCTATAGCCACCCCATGCCTCGCATATCTGTGTTATCGTTTCCCGTAGGTGACCTAGTAATTCATCTTGAACGTCCTCACGATCTGTCAAGTTCCAGCCAGAATAATCTTCTCTTCGGGTTCCGACTTAGTAGGTGGTCTCGAACAATCTTAGGATCCAATATTAATGGAGATCTGCACGTTACGAGGGCTCGAGCTAGAACCATCCTTCAAGCCCGTCTTTGTCTGCTTATGTGGTTGCGTGGATCACAGAGCACACCTGTTGCGAGCACGCGGCGTCATCTCTATTTTATTTCCATTTATTTTATGTACGCCGTATATTTGAATACCTGACAGGTCTGTTATCTCGTTACTATGAGACATGATTTCTTTTTAAATAATGACATAGACACGATTCTCTTACAAGTTTATGAATTAAAACAAAAACATGACACTTTAAGTTACCGCCAAAAACTCCACAGACATACTCACAGATCTAGATAAGCTATATATTTTTTGTTTATTATTGGTATAGTTTAGTTCTTCCTTTTCTTCGTGAAAGAAAAAGCCAAAGGTTACTAAGATTATGCAGCTAAGTCAAATGTTTTAAAATCCATATTCAAGTGTCTTAAGTGTAATTTATATAAAAGCCGAAGCAATGTCCTCTGTTTTTTCTTCTTCTTCTTGTTTTTCTTTCCAGTGCCAATGTTTTTAAGCCTTCGTAGTCTTTTCTAATCTTAAAAGTACGATTGTTTCAAGATGGTTGCTCTCTTGTAAGAACTATCTAGGGAATTTTTGTGGCTACTCAAAATGCATGTTTCCAGTTTATATTTATAATCCACTTCACGTATGCACAAAAACTAAATCACTCAAAATGCCACCAATAATACACAATATAGGGTCTAAAAACCTAAGTTAATGAACTAAAATTAAAACTACATGGCAATTCAAGATACCGCCAAAAACTTTGCAATCAAACAGAAAGTGCCAGAAACAAATTTATCAACACGTAGATAGAGAAAAAGATAGATAAACAGATCATGCAATTGGATGTGAGATAACAATATTTTAAATTGGTTTTAATATTTTTTAATTTTCTTTATACGCACATGCAATACACTGTTCAAAGTCAGATGTGCAAATTGTTAATTTACTTTATTCTCGTTAAAAAACCACGACAATACACTCTTCTTCTTCTACACTATACTCACTAATTTAAATACAATTTCAGTAATTTTTAACAATAATATATAAAAAATAATAATTATATATAAGTTTTATAACAAAACTTTTTTTTTTTGTCATAATTATTTTTTTTTTCTATTCAGTACCGAAAACGCGCTTATCGTTCCCGAACAAACCCGAGTGCGTGTGACGTCACAATGTTAATTTCTACTCTTTATAATACACAGCTGATACAGTATTTTGACTCTTAAGCGATGAAATTCCTTTAACATCATGACGTGACAAACCTGGTGACAAATCATGGCGCGTTCATAGTTTGCTTTTTAAAATATTATCAATTTTCAATTGTTTATAATTAATAAAAAAAATCTTCCTATTCTTATTATTATATTCCAATTGACTATTAATATAATTATGATAAAGCTTTAAAGTTAACTCAGATATGTGCCATGGCGCAGCAAAATGGTACATGCCAAATGAGTCGCGGGACGTGCGCCACTGGGAACCCCTAATCAGTGCGCTACCCTAAAGTGCGCTAAATGCCAAAACATTTGTAATAAGTGCGTTGACTCATCTGCCGCAGTAAAACTGAGTTGGCACAATTGCGCGGCGTAGCGCAGTGCTACCATGTCTATACCGTTGATTTATCAAAATCGATCTTTTTTCGATTTACTTTTTATATGAAACAAAAAGGACAGCATAATAATTACACTTTTTTCATTTATAATTAAAGTTAAATTTTTAATTAAATTTCAATCAAAGTTGTTTTTCTAACGATACATAGTTTTAGGAATAGAAAAGGACAGAAAGATACCAATAGAGAAATAGATTTTATTTCAGGTATAGATAATAAATTGTTGACGTTATTCTGTTGTTGGCTAAATTGTTGTTATGTATCGTATTATATTAATTTTTTTAGGTACACCATAAATAATGACAAAATAATTAAATTAATTATGATAATATAAAAAAATAAATGTGAATTTTATGCCGTGCACTCAAGGATTATAATTTATAATCTTAAATTCGGAACATTTATTATTCGTATCGTAACTTGAAATGTGGGCAACGTGAAGTTCTCTCCCCTAACTTTCGATGGTTGCATACTACTTACTTATTTACACGTTCCGATAACACTGGCCGACAATTGTCATTGTTAACAATAATATCGAACAACGCATCAACAACAGTAGAATAACGAATTATGTCTTCAATAATTTGTTGCATAGAAATAATGTATTACATTATTCGTTGTTGCAATAATGACCACCTCTAATTAGAATCGTATATTTTTAAAATTTCTTTTATCCATTAAGGAGCGGTGGAGAAAACTGAATATACAGCCAATATATCCATCTCGTGAGTTTTTGACTAATTAAGTGGAAAACTGTCATTTTTTTACGTTTTTGGGTACATTTAAATATTTTTATGGTTCATATCAAAACAAAAAAAAGTTAAATCTCAGTTTTCTAGGTTGAAGTTTCGATTTACTAGATCGACTCAGCATTATGTATCGATTAAAAAATTACTTGTTTTGGCCCCAAAAATCTATAATTCATTTAATCGATCTCAGTTCGCCATCCCTAGTAGTTAATCTTCTTCACTCGAGTACGTCTGTGATCTTCTTCAACTGTCAGCCCATAGTATTGTTTTCTCTTTGTGTCAGCCATGTCTGATTCTGAGCGAATGAATATAGAAAATACTGTAGAACAAATTAAATTCAAGCCCAAAAAGAAGAAAAATCTTCGACAACGGGTTAAAGATGAGGAATCAGACGACGAAGAACACATTCTGGCTAAACTAGAAGAGACCAAAGTTATACAGAAACTTCGAGAACGACCAAACGGGGTAAGCATTATTGCTTTGGCGACTGGTCAAAAGACCACGCTAGATGAGGAGCTCACTTGTAAAGACCCATTCAAAGTGAAAAATGGAGGAATGGTTAACATGCAAGCTTTGAAAAGTGGCAAAGTGAAGCAAGTCGATGACGCCTACGATACTGGTATCGGAACGCAGTTTTCTGCAGAAACAAACAAGAGAGATGAAGATGAAGAGATGATGAAATATATCGAAGAGCAACTTTCAAAACGAAAAGGTTAGTAACTAATTAACAGCTGAAATTGATTATATGATTTGAAGGGGGTGGGAGAAAAGTAGAGATAATCCCCTTGTGAAGGAAATGTGCAGAAACATACTTTTAAGATTTTTTTTAAAATTAACTTTGAAGTTTTTCTGCTGTTTCTAAAACTTTCACTAAACTATTAAATGTAATGTGTCGATTATTGAAATAAAGTTGGCTATTTTTAATAATGTAAAACCATACAGCAAGTTTTGTATTTTCCGTAATGGATAAACCTGTAGTTTTGTATTTGCTTATTTTATGGTGAAACTCGGAGTAAATGTAGATATTATAATACTGAAAAATGTTTTGGAAATTGCTAACATTTGAGAACTTATACTTTTGTAATTATTATATAAAACATTAATAACATAACATTCATAATTTATGGTCTTGAATATTACTATAACCGTTACTTCCCCTCGTGAAGTAGCGATTGTCCAGTAATCTCATATTTGTATGTTGGTATTACATTTGCTATGAATTAGTATGAAAAAAAACTTAGATATCCTATATGCTACCAATGAGTACACAATACATTGTTTATTTTTATTAATACATTATGTAATAACAATTGGAAATAGTCAAGTTCTTGTCAATAATATAAAAATAGATGGTTTCAAATGACAGTCTTGAGTATCCATAACTTTTTCTTTGATTATATTGCAACCAAATATCTTGCAGCATACTGATAAATCTGATAGGTATTACAATTAACTCATTTCAAAATATTGATATACCATATTCTTAACATGATGTCTTCAGTTGTATATTATTTAATGTCTTCTAATTTTGTTACAGAACGAAATAGTCGGGATAATAAAGATTCAGATCAAAATGATTCATTAAAGTATTTTTCACCAGAAGAAGCTGCACTACTTTCTCTCCCTGAACACTTGCGTGTGTCCTCAACACACAGGTCTGAAGAAATGTTGTCTAATCAAATGCTTAGTGGCATTCCGGAAGTAGATTTGGGTATTGATGCTAAAATCAAAAATATTGAGGCAACTGAAGAAGCCAAGATGAAATTACTTTGGGAACAACAGAATAAGAAAGATGGGCCATCACAGTTTGTTCCAACAAATATGGCTGTCAACTTTGTTCAGCATAATAGATTTAATATGGAAAAGGATGTCAAAAAACGTAAAATTGAAAAATTAGATGTCCCTAAGGTAGAAATAAATACAATTGATGCCAGTGTTGATAAAATAGTAAAAAAAGCTAAAGGAGAAAGGGCTACAGATGATTATCATTATGAAAAGTTTAAAAAACAGTTCAGGAGATACTGAATACTTTTATCATGGTTGATTCTCTTGTTTTGTCATATGTTGAGTAGTTTTATATAGGTAACTCACATATTTCTTAAACAGATGATATAAAGTTTGAAATTCCAAACTTGCATCCTTGTGATGACATATTGTTGAATGTTTCAAAATTGTAGCCTTTTTTTTCAACTTTTATCTTGGTTGTTTCTCTTGTTTCTTCGTATGTTGGTTAGTTTTATGTGGGTAACACACTTATTTCTCTTTTTTTTTTAAATTCATAATCACAATCGTTTTGATGTGATAAAAAAGTGGTTTCGTTCATATTGAATCCAGGTGATTGTCATTTGTCTTTCTCGAAATACTAGAATAGTTATTGATTCTGATACTGTATCATACATTATGTAGTTTTTTGTGGGTCACCATAGTATTATGTCTGTCCTGATAATTCAAGTGTGTAATGCAATGAATATGATTATCACTATGAGAAGTTTAAAAAAACAATAAAGGAGTCTGTCTTTACAATATTAAAATGATTGTCTTGTTTCTTCAGTCACTGTCTTATTTTATGTACAAAACAACATATTTCTTAAATTGATGTTAAATTAAAAAGATCAAAATAGTTTAGTAAGTTTATAACAAAAATTGGTCATGTTGACTTTCAGTTTTGTTTGTTGTTGTTTCTGCGATTCTATTGTTTCTATTCCGTTGTTTCTATTGATTTGTATTTGACTAATGATTATTCTGTCTCAAAAGTGAATGACAAATCAGTAATGAGTATAAAAATGTATATCACGAATAGAAAGTGTTTAAAAACAATACTACAATTTCTTTTCACCTTGTATCATCACTTTGATCAATGAACTGTCTTAAATATTGAGTTTCTCTGAATAAAAATTTGTATCGTGTTTTGTATTTAAAATAATAGAGACAATAAGACTATTAAACAATAATAAAGAGAAATTGAGCTCTGATTACAGTATATTGTGTAAGCTTCATGCTTCAACACTCTTAAAATTTCTCCTACTGATTGTAGGAGTATTATATGTAATGTGTGCTAATCAGTTATTAAAACCTAACTTAAATTACACTATATTATCTAAGATTACGTCCACTGCATTCACTTGGACTGCCTTAGAGTGTGTTAAGGGTAAACACTCACTTATATATTAATTTACTAGTTTTTAACCCTTGGACAAATTTAGAGAAACACAAAAAAGTGGTATAAAACAAAATATCATGGATATTTGTGACAATTAAGTTTATAAAATTGGATTTTGCTTATTATTCGTTAATTTAAAATTGCAAATGTCGTAAAAACAAACTATCAAATGACAAAAATTAACCAAATTAAACATTTTTATACTTAACATTTTTTTATAAATGTTTCGGAAAGGCTATATACGAGTATAGCGTGGTCATATCAGTGATTCGTGTTGCCACCTTTACCTCTTCGAACGGCTTCAAGTCTTCTTGGCAATTAAGTTATCAATAAAATCTTGAGGGATTGCGTTCTATTCTTCCTGTAATCCGTATTTAAGATCTCTCAAATTAGCAGGGGCAGGATTTCTTTTCTTCATTTGTCTTCCAAGGATACAACATACATCAGCGATACTCAACCATTTTGAAACTAAAATTTATAGTTATGCAGCCGTAACACACATTTGTTTATGTGTACATGAACAAAACAATTTAAATTTAATGGTTTATTTATTTAAATAAAAAAAAAAATCACAATTAATCTGGTTGGATGATCTTAATTATAAACGTCATAATAGAAGAGTATTACGCAGTCACATCCAACATTGAAAAAAATTTCACATTCCATAGTTTTCGTTTTAACGAAATTTCTGAAATCGTGAACAGTACTTCACAACTTTGTCAAGATCTTGGCAAAGGCTTGTTGCTGAATGCTGACCCTATTACATTATCGAGATAAGAATCAGTAAGTATTTTTCTGTACACATTCTTTTCTTGAAGTTTCGCCGCCTGCACGAAACTTTGTTTTTGAAGCAACTCTATTCCATAAAAACACACACTATAATTTTACTATAGTATTAATATTAGGTCCTTACATATGAAATTGGCGTTTTGTACAGGACGATTATATAGTTTTTTTTTTTATAATTTACATGTAATTAATCAAAGTATGCACCGTCTCTATGCACTTTTGCCATCTCATAGGTTGTTCATCCCTTTACTATAAAAACCATGGGGGCGAGAATCAATAAACTCTTTGAAGGTGGTTTGGACTGCGTCATCGGAGTTGAATTTTATAAGAAGCTGTCCAAATTCAGGAAAAAATGGTAATCTGTTGGAGCAAGGTCCGGGAAGTACGGTGGATGTCGCAGACATTCCAATTGTAGCTCATCTAACTTAGTGGTTCTTTGTTGTGCAGTGTGTGGTCTTGCGTTGTCGTGAAGCAACAATGGCCTAGAGCGATTGACCAATCTCGGTTGTTTAGCAGCTAGTTATTCCTTCATGGTTTGCAGTTGCTGACAATAGATATCTGCCGTAATCGTTTGGCCAGATTTTAGAAAGCTGTAGTGAACGACACCGGCGCTAGTCCACCAAACACTCACAAGTAACTTTTTCTGAGTCCATTTTCGTTTAGGGCAGGATTTGGCTGGGTCTCCAAGGTTCAGCCATTGCGACGAGCGCTTCCCATTATCGTACAGTATCCACTTTTCATCACAAGTAATGATTCGATTTGAAATCCCTTTATTATTGTGTCAGTTGAGGAAAGTAACACAGCAGTCGACGCGTGTTTGCAAGTTCGATTCACTCAATTTTTGAGGTACCCATCGTTCAAGTTTTTTTACTTTCCCAAATTGCTTCAAGTGGATTAATACAGTTTTATCACTTACCCCGAAGTCTGCAGCTATCTCTGAAGTGCTTTGTGATGGATCCGCTTCCACAATAGCCTTTAATTCTTCATTTTCCACTTTGGCCTCTGGCCGTCCACAGGGTTGGTTCTGAAGGTACGACCTTCCAAGAAAAATTACGAATTTCCAGAACGAAAACGTTGAAACCAAAAACGTACCGTGCTTTCTTTTGCGACACCAGCGCCGTACACATCTTTAATCCTTCGAGCTGTTTCTGCAGCATTGGTGCCAGGGTAGAATTCATACTCGTAAATATACCGATATTTCATGTTTTCCATTGTGCGGTAATAAGCGACGCCAAAGAAAAAAATAATTAGGAAAAACAAATGAATTTATAAATTTGAATTTGGAATTCCTAACCAAAGAGGAGATATTTCAGATCAAAGTGGTCAGTACGACAAAACGCTAATTTCATATGTAAAGGACCTAATATTATTTTTAGTGTAATTGCGGTCAACATTTTTGTTAGCAATATAATTTTTTGACACGGCCCATATTTTTTCGATGGGATTTTTCAGATGATATGGAGGGAGACTTAAGATCTCGCAATTATATTTTATTGCTTCTCCATCAATGGCAGAGTTTCTACATTTACCTTCATTTTTTTAAATTAAATTATATAGCCTTAATCTTTTTCATACTTTCGCCGAAGTTAATATTTTTTACTTTTAAGCCATTCTTGCATGGTTGCTTTATTATTATTAGATGAACGAACTTCTTCTGTGAACGTATTATGATAGGTGCGTTATCCATGACTATTACGGACTTTACTGGTATATTGGGCAGAGATTTGTTGTGAACCATTTGTTATAATTATCGAAGTTCATGTTATCATGATAGTCACCGTTTGTCAAACTGGCCTTGTATACTAAACAAGCGTTGGGGTTAAAGCAATTTTTTTCCACCAGCGTGAATAATAATAATGCGTTGTCCCTTAGGAATTTTCTTTTGAGCCACTGTTTCCAGTTTGTCTCCCGATGACCTATTTTACACGTGAGTGGTGTGTTTCATCTGTGTAAACAATATTTCTTCCTTCATCTCGATATTTTAATAACTGCTTTAAATATTTATGCATATGTTGCACGTCATGTTTTTTAACAAATGTTCGTCGGTTATCTTCGGTGTTTTTTCCATTGGTATCCTAAACCAAGGATTACACGGCGTATTGTCTCAATACATCGGTTAAAATTATTTTTTTCATTGAGTACTCTTTTCAAAGCTTGTAAGTGTGGGATAATCTCAATGAAAATTACTAATTGTGTTTCTTATTACGCCCTTATCAAACTCGTTAACCCTTAAATTGTCACCCCTAGATACCTTGAATATTTTATGTTCAAATTTCGAATTTGGGTTCGAATTGGCATAGATAGGAAGATAAAGAAAAAAATATCAAATAACTTTTTTTTATGTCACATAAAACGGACATTAGGGTAAAAGCCGGATAGTTGCCCCACTTTTCGAAAAAGCTTTATTTAAAAAAAAATTAAAACATGCAGAAAATTATTCAGTATGTATCTCATAACATAGGTCTTTTATCTTCTATAATAGCCTATTTTTGTGTACATAATTAACAATGGTTTTGAATAAATACTGTTTTATTTCACCTCTCAAAAAGGGATACATAGTTGCCTACTATGGCGGATAGTAGCCTAGCGTGGAAAATGTTTCGGGGGATACTTGCCTCATGCGGGGATAGAACAAATTTATATCAATTAAAGTAATCTTTATTATTTATTTAACATTCTTCATAATTTACTGAGATCTTTTATTAAGTACAATTTGAAATATTAATTAACATTATTAAATAGCTTTTCAGTTTTAATAATTTAAATTATATAAATATTATTCAAACTTGGTTATATAAGTTATTATAAAATATTTGCATTTATCTTAAGAATGCAACAATTTGGTAATCAACTTTGGTATTAACATTAATTTTTACAAGAAGCTAAGGTTTGTAACTTTCCACATCTCATACATAAATGTTTGAATGTTGTACATGTTTCATGCAACCACATCCGACACATATCACATTGGATCCAATATGATTTTGATTTAGTTAAATTGTCATTATCAAAACATTCTACGCAATAATTATCAATCGAAACTTTTTTATTCGTATTTACTATTGAATTAGTATTTTTAATTTTTAATGTCTTTTGAGTGTCTTATCGATTTCTCGTCCTTTTTTCTTTTGATTGGTAGTCCTTCGGTAGCTTTCCCTTTAAGCGCTTTTGAACTGAAGATATTTTCTTCATTTCCACTACTGTTTGAACTGTCAGAACTGATAATTTGTAATCTTCTCTTCGTTAATGTTTTTATTTTGTCCTGTTTCATTATATTCTGTTATCAGATTCTGTTTCACTGCTAGTCGTATCAATATATTTTTTAGTCTTTTTCTTTTTTGCGGTGGCCCTTTTTTCTTCTCAATGCTTTTCTTGTCCCCAGCTGGTTTTTTTTTTTGGTCTCTGTGGTAATTTTAGTTTTCGTAATTTTATTTGTTTTTTTATTTTATCCTCTATTATATATTTTTATTATTAATTTATTTATTTTTCTTCTCTTTAATTTTATCGTTGGAGTTTAAAATTTCTGCAGATTATTTAGATCTTTTAGTTATGCTTAGCGGTATTCTTGGTATAGGAGATGCTTGATGTAAAAATTTTGATGGTGTTTCTTTTTTAAGATTTTGGTTCTGGGATTTATTTAAAGATATCAGCGATGGCAATGATATCTCAGTATTATCAAAGATGTAATTTTCAATATTGCAATCTTCTAAGGCTAAACAATCTTAAGACAAATTTAATAGGCTTGATGACGGCCTCGGTGGCATGTGATTTTGATTCACGTTATTCTGCTCAGACTCATGTACGATAATTTCCAGATTATCAGCATTACTTGGAACTTGATATCCTGATGGGAACAGTTCGTTTTGATGATGTCGATTTTGATTAGATTTAGATTCCGATACGGTACAAACACCTGATACTTGTTTGCTTAGGGATGACACTTGGTCTCTTTCATTTAAAGCAAAACTTTGCTCAGAATCTTGTAAGCGTTTCTCTAACGCAGATACTCCAGAAACGCCTGGTTACTTGATCATTTAGAGGATTAGATTCTCGTTCCTGCGCAAGTCCCCCCAACGCAAGATCTGATATAGCAAATTCAGCGTCAGATAGAGCATTTGGTTCGACTGGGTAGATTCCGCTGCCACGAAAACCACTTATTCCATTAGCGGGGACAGCTGCTCGAATCCATCCAAATCCTTTAATATTACTTGACCCGAGTTGTACCGATTCAGTTTTTTTTTGTGGATTGGTGCACATGAAATTGTTTGTCTCAGCATTATAATATTTTTTAAATGGTCCGAATAATGATACATCTAATGGTTGCAAAGCTGAAGTAGTGTGACTAGGTAAACAAACTAATATCACATCATTGTTCCGAGCAGTTTCTAGCATATCGACAGCACTTGAGTGTGATGACTGACCATTCAAAATCAGTAATACCTTCCCTGGCGGCGGTTTGCGTGGAATAAAAGGTTCAGTCAGCCATTTATAAAAAAGATCTGAGGTAATGTATGCTGATTTCTTTTGCATATAAACTTGAGAACCAGGCGGATGTCCCTCTTCGAATTCTGGTTTGTTATTTACGCCTTTGATAATCAGAACCGGTGGGAGAAAATTGCCAATGGCGTTGCAACAAGCAACAACAGTAATTGTTTCTCCTTTTTCACCGGAAGTAACTGATTTAACTGCTTTAGAAAAAATATTATTTTTGCACTAAACACTATAAAATAAAATAAATAATCAATGTGGGGTATAAATTTATGGATTGTCAGTGATGAAACATAATTTTATTTTCTTAAATATTATATCTGTGTCCTAATTAGTTGTAACTAATATCTATCATCAAATAATTATATTGTGTTTCAAAATAATAAAAGTGTTGCTAAAAATGAATCACCAAATAATATGATGACTAAGTGATGATTATGATTAGTGACACATCTTAACTTAGGTGACAGAACATATTGTTCGCTAAAATAATTATGATTAACTGCTATTAATACATACCTTGAAAGTTGGCATAAAATTTTCCCGAACTACATTTGTTGACCCAAATGAAGTCATTTGAAAGCAATTGTTATATTGTTGGATATTTGTCAAAAAGTGTATGGAATCTGTTCCTATTCCTGAAACCAATGAGTACAATGGCTCTGGTGGTGGTTCCAATGGTATCAATTTCACTTTACCATTTGCGCAACACAATCCATTAGCTTCGTTTTTATATTTCAATGCCTTACAATGTGAGCAAACCGAGTTCATCGAACCAATAACAACACATTGGTAGTTACTGTAGTCAATTGACACATCTTACCTGAAAGCAGCTCGATTCAAACTTGCGCGATTATTAGTTGAATGTCGCGCTCGCGCTTCACGCGTTTGTGATATCCGAATTCTTTCACATTCATTTCGGCCGTTACGTTCTTGTGCAGCATGATTAGATCGTAAATTAGCTTGGTTTGTAGCATTTCGGGTTCTTCTACCTAAATTGCTTCGTCTAATAGGAGGCATATCTATATTATAGATTATTTTGTCACATGCAATAATTAGCGATCATAGGTAAATAAACACTGCACAAAACACTATATAGGTACGAATTTGTTTCGTGTATCAGTTGACAAAAGCAAACTCATTAGAGTAGGTAACCGAAAATCCAAGAAAAAAAACACTGACATTGACAGTTTGTTGTTGTTTCAACTTTTTTTTAATTTGATATGACTTGGAGTCAAATCCTTCAAGCCGTATTTAAAATAGGAATATGAAATAATAAAAACTTAAAATAATAAAACACTTTTAGTAACGCTGTTTTTGTCTGATTGATGTAATGACTTGAAAACTGATGCATTTTAAAGTAAAACAAATGAAATAATATCGCGAAGCCGACCAAATTAAAGTATTCGATTTCGTTTTCTTTTTTTTTGTTTATCTGTGCTCCAACGCACACTGTTTTGATAGATATGATTGAATTTGAACTTTGTACAGAGGTAATAAAGTGCAAATTGACTCTTTGACGTTAGGAACATACCTACATTGTTTAAACAACAGTGAGTGCTTGTAATTCAATATGAACTTTATACAATAGCAATAAAGCTCGTTTTAGTTAGAAAACGTTTGTATGGGAAAAAGAAAAGTGCTGTTTTTAGGGTTTTCCCGGCAATTATTCGAATTTTTCTCGCCGTAAAAACCATCTTTGAACTTCAACGAACATTAAAAAAAAGAATTGGCCAAATTGGTCCAGGCGTTGTTGAGTTATGCGCTTACCAACACATTTTGCGATTCATTTTTGTAGGGGTTACTCTCCTAGGGCTTCAAGTCCGTGGCTTTGAATCCGCTTCGGAATAAAAAATGAAACGCAGTCTTCACAGTATTCAAGAGGGCAGCTGGAGGCGCGGCAGGAACTCTTCCGTGGTTACTAGTGGTTACAGTGGCGAATCCTGAAAAGGACTGACGAGCCGCCGATCGGCTCGCCTTTTATAACAATTTCGTACGGAAGAGTCATCGCCTTACCTCCCCCCCCCGCCAATTTATTTACCCTACCGTTTTTGACAATGTCTTATTATTATTACTATCGCTATACAAATTCTTATTTCTATTACTTAATTAAGGTGCTACAATGAAAGACGCTATTGAGCAATGTTTATTTTCCTTAATTATACTTGTTCCTATAACATAACATTTAATTAACCTAATATTTACACAATCATAAAATTTCCTACATATTTGCTGGACGGGCATTGGTCGCCGCGTTCAGCCCCCTCGCAAACGTATTACTTCTTGTGAGGACAAGTTGTCGGGGGTCGGCTCTCACTTGGTCGTGTACAATTTTTATATTATAGATAATTGTACCAATCAAGACAAGAGTCTTCTAAAAATAATCTAAAAATTTCAATTTTCTGAATATCTTCCTTAATTCCTACTCGCATACATTCCGCTTCAAAGATAACCATCCACTGCAGCACACTTGTTGTTTTCCTACTGAACTTCCCTATAACAATTTTTTCTGATAATTTTCTTAAATTGCATTGGTTAGAGTTCGTCTTCATTTCAGTAATATTTTCCAAGATTTTTGTTGGAGCGTCTGCTGAAGTTTCAGACGAAGAAGTCTTCTGGTGTCATGGTAATCCACACCTGTCTCTTTTGTAATGTTGCTTTTACTTTTTTAAGTTTGGGTTTTCATAATCTCCTCATGTAGTCTCACTGTTTGTAAATGTTCCGGAATAGCAAAAACCTGTTTTCCAGCATCCGTGATTGAACTTATGCAGATCACTTTTGTTTTCAGATCTTCACTCGCTTTTACCAAAAAATCAAATTTTTACTTTGACATTTTTGTCAATAGCTATAGAAATGTTGTTTTGTAATGTGTAGATAGAAGAACCCTTTTTAGATCACTTATTGACGCTGATCTCATAACATCTTCTCTTTGTTTTGCTACACTGTCTTTAGCATGACTTGCATTTCCCATCAATATGGCTGTCGTTCCCCCTACAACCCAGGAGTTCTACATAGGCTCAATGATTTCTTTTGCTCCACTAAATTGATTGGTGATAACACACTTTCCTTTCTTTGGTTTTTATGCAACTAGCTGGTTGGACACTTTTATTGACTTGATTGAAAAAATGTGGCTTCAGCTTCCAGTTCGACGATCTTCTTGTGACTGTCGTAGGATAAGTTCCTCGGCTCGCCTTAGGAGCTCGGCGGCAAGCGGTCTATGATTTATCTCTGTGGCCTCTAGTCTTGTTTTTCGAATTTTAAGCGTTGTAGCTTTGGTTTTCTTCCACTCTGGGTCAGATTCTTTATTCTTCTTAAAGTGTTCGCTTTCCTTCGGCCGCCTGCATAGTTCAATGAATTGTAATATTCTAGTAGCGTAGTAATATTGTTTGTATTGTTTAGCGTTCTTGTTCATGGCGTAGATAGCCGCGGCTGGGGAGCTCGTCGCGCCGAAAATTAGCGTCTTAATGCGATATTGTTCCGGAGGCTCGTTATACCGACGGTTCCCTCGCCACAGGTCTGAGATGCCGAGATGTCTGAAGTAACGACGACGTGGTGTTGACGGAACATCATTATAACTCCCGGACATGGTTGTAACAGATCCGGGCCTGTTAACAGCTGGCTGTTGAGAGATATTCTCCCGGTCTTGGCGGCGGCGTCGTGTACCACTCTGAGCTTCTTTGTTTTTGACGAATTGAGCACGGCGAAGTGAGGTAAGTACCATATCCTAGGTTCCGTCGGTGTCGGAGGAACTGGCTTGGCGTATCCTTTGACTACCAAAGCTTCCATTTGTTCCTGGTACCTCTTCTAGTGGTCTGGATGCCGGTTGAGCTTTTGTTCGATGTTAAGGAGTCTCTTTAGCGTGTTGTTATAATTAACTTTGCTCGAATTCATATCCGATCCGGAGCCGCCGTCGTAGGTTATGATGTGTAGCGGTTCGTCCGGTCCGGTGGCTCTGATTTGCTCGGCGAGGGCCGCATCGATTAATGTGACCGTCGATCCGTCGTCTAAGAGGGCGTGTTTGTCCGTCGCTCCCGCCGGTCCGGATACGCGTACGGGTATTATTTTGAGAAAGGCGACTTGAGGCGACTACACTGAGTTCACATTTTCATCGGTTGTTTCAATTTCTTTTGCTGGCCTGACAAAGTGAAGCAACTTGTTCTGTGTGTTTAGCCATTCTTGATGTGACCCGTTAAATATTGGTAGTTCCGAATTCCTTAGTTGGCGATTCTGTGCAACTTATGCACACATGGTGCTCGACGCTAGCTCGTGCATATCCGTCCTCGGTTGCTGTACGGAGACAACTCCCTGTGGCTGCTGTGTTGCAGTAGTAGCCATCGGAGTAGTATTCGTTTGTTGCCACGGCGTGGCGGTAAGCACCGCCTAAGGCGCGGTGCCACATAGGTGTTTAGTGTTAACACCCGGTGGCAGCGCTGTTGTTTTAGGCCACGATCGTGTTATGATCGCCGGCCGTTTGATACCCTGCAGGGCTTAAGTTCCCATTGAAGGCGATTGTTTGTGTAGATCGGGCTCCGGTGCTGAAGTATTCGGTATAGCTCCCACCGGTGTAGTCGCTTCGTTTCCCCAGGATACGGCGGCGAACACTGGGGTATTTTCTATTGGCGGCTGGACTATTTCCGTTACTTCGACTTGATAGTATCGTTGATCTACTTCGAATTGTAGGAGGCGAGTGCATGCTCGGTACTTTTTTTTTTTTCTTCGAACTGACTATGCTGTTGGCCCGGGGGCCTTAACAGTTTCACCGGACTTGTTGGCGAGCGCTTAAGGCACTCAGCCGAGAAATTTTGGGCAACATGCGCAAGGGTGCCAAAGTGGCCGAACCTCGGCTTGAGCTGTTGCCGTATTTGCAACATACGCGACCTAGCTAAATTCCTACGCGAATTCGAGCTAACTAACTATACATGTATGCATGTCTCTTGCCTCCTGGGAGGGAGGAAGAGACACGCGTACATGTATTTAGTGATCTGAAAAATTTTCTAAGGCTAACTAACCACAAAAAAGAAAAAAAAAGGTCCCTTACAAGACCTATGTACCTGAGTGTAGTGCATGTGTGTTCATACAGTGTAATGAATGTATGTCGGTAGCTAGTGATTGCAGTGTCACTGTATCGCGCGAGCAGCTGGCTTGAGGGCTCCCTAGCGGGGGAACGGACCTAGGCTCCAGTCGCTGCAGGAGAAGGCGGTCGAGATATGTGTGCGGGAGCGAAGTTTGCCGCCCGCCCCCTGCGGAGCGAGCGGTGATTACGCGGGCGTGGGCGCAAACACGCTTGGTTATTAGATACGGGCGGGAAAATCGCGTTCGCTTCCGTGATTTTATCATCGGGGTCAGATAAAATGTCGCGCGGGCGTCTATATTTGTTAGACATTCGGATGTCTGGATTCGGGTTCTGAGATGCGGCTGCCACTACTAGCTGGTTAGAATGGTTCGACGCTTTTTCAAAATAATTATTTGATAGGGACTTTATAAATGATTCGATCGAAGGTATTTCCATATCTTTATGGAGATCTACGTTCCGAGCGAACCAAGGGGCACCGACCGCCCTTCTCAAAAAGCGGTTCTGAATTATTTGTAACTTATTGAGGGTGAATTTACTTATGTGAGCAAAGACTGGGGAACTATAAGTTAGGATCGGTCTGATACAAGTCTTGTAGAGCGTGAGCTTATGTCTGAGGGACATTTTGCTCTTCGAGCACACGAGAGGGTGCAGGCGGCTTGAGACCATACCGGCTTTCCTTCGCACTCTATCGATATGTGCCTCGAAATTTAGGCGTTTATCCAGTGTGACACCCAGATATTTGATCTGGTTGGCCCACGGGATAGCCACATTAAATAGTTTGATAGCGGGAATTTTAACTAATCTTTGAGTGGGATGAAAGAGGATAGCGCTACTCTTATCGGGGTTAATTCCTATGCGCCATCTACGGAACCATTCGCCTAGCTTATCTACGGCTTTTTGGACTCGTAGCCTGAGGGTTTGTCTGTTCCACGAGGAACTAAACAGGACTGTGTCATCAGCGTAGGAACCTACCTCTACCTCGGGGAGGCGAGGGAGGTCACTGATATATAAGTTGAATAGAGAGGGCGCCAGAATGGAACCCTGGGGAACACCTGAGCGTATGGGATGAGGCTCAGAGAGAGCACCCTCTACTCGGTAGCAGAAGGTCCGGTCAGAGAGGTACGCGTGTATGATTTTAACTAATCTATCCGGGATTTGAAGTTCCAAAAGCTTGTGGACTAAACCGGCGTGCCAGACCTTATCGAAGGCCTTGGCGACGTCGAAGAAGACCGCAAGTGTAGGGCGAGGTTTTGGGTCGCGGTTGAAGTTTTGAAGAATGTGCTCAGTGAGGCGGTGCACTTGGTGGGTACAAGAGTGTTTGGCACGAAAACCAAACTGCTCAGGTGGTAAAAGATTTTTATCTGTGACTATTGACTGGAGCCGGTTCAGAAGGAGCCGCTCATAGACTTTTCCTAACGTGTTAAGGAGACTGATAGGGCGATAGCTGTCGGGAAGCGACGCTTTTTTGCCGGGCTTGTGAATACCTATTACTATGGCCTTTTTCCAGACGGCTGGAAAATGGCAGTGGGCTATGGCTACATTGAAGATGCAGACCAAAAGAGCTATGAGGTGATCAGGAAGAAGTTTGAGTACTTCGTTCCTGATACCGTCGGGACCAGGTGATTTTCTAGGCTTAAGGCCTTTAATGGTTGACATAACTTCCTCAGGCGTGACCGAGTCCAAATCATCTGTCGGGGGGACCGCGAGAGAATTTGTTACCGCCGATTCTATCGAGCTTACGAACTCGGAATCGATGTTAACGCAGTTCGGAGAGCATTGATTTTCAAGGCTCTCGGCAAGGCATTCTGCTTTTTCAGCGCTATCGAAAGCGGGAGGTTTGCCGGGGCCTTGATCTAAAGGGGGCATGGGGACTGTATCGTCACATTTAAATGTGCGTGCTAATTTCCAGAAAGCCAGATGGGATGGTTGGATACCCTCGAGTAGGGCCCCCCATCTGGCATTACGGATTTCGGAAATGCGGCTTTTTACCGTTTTCCGAAGTGAGTTTAACCGCCTACGATTGTCCGCAGTCGGGTATGAATCGTGTGCTCGAGTCGCGGCGTTCTTTTCCGTGATCAGCGCTCTCACGTCGGCAGGAAGTATAAAGCGGCGTTCGTTCGCCGCTTGCACCTCTTTCGAGGCCTTACTGACGGCGTTTTGGAGATGGCTGACCAGGGAATCGATCGCCACATCGGCATCGGCTGTCGATTTCAACTCGTCTGGGACTCTATCCAAACTGGAGGATGAGGGATTGTGCAAGAGGTATCTGTTTAGCTCCGCATAGTCCACCACCTTGACGGAGGAGGGATGCTGGTCAGAAGGCTGACCTAGGTGGAGAACTACGGGTCGGTGGTCGGAGTCTAACTCGTGTACGACTTGTACGAGTCTTATATTGAGAGAGACATTTTTTAAAAGTGCTATATCTAAAACAGATGGACGACAATCGTCCTGAAAGTGAGTGGGCTCTGAAGGAGCGATGACATCAAAGTCGAGAATGGCAGATAGATCCTCCAGAATCCTCCCGTTCGGGGAGGTAGTCGGGTTGTTCCAGATGACATTCCCGCAATTGAGGTCACCCGCTATAATAACTGAATTACCTAGTGCAAAAAGAGCCTCCAGATCTGACCTGAGAAGCCTTTTGTTCGGGGTGTGATAGGCAGAGACGATTATGATTGACGAGTGGCCAGTCATACCGAGTCTGCAAACAGATACCTCTATACTGGAGAGTTCGGGAGGCTCTATTGATATGCAGTATAGAGAGCGTTTATAGTATATGAGGGTGCCTCCGCCGTTAGCGTGGACCCGGTCGTTCCTAATAATGTTGTAGTTCGCGATTCGGGGATTGCGAGCGCTGGGTTTTAGGAATGTTTCTTGGACTAGAAACACGTCTATTTGGTGCTCTCGGAGGAAGGCGGCAACTAGATCACGCTGAGGTCTAATTGATCGCGCATTAAAAAAGGAAAGGCACAAACTCTTAGGTTTGATCCGATCCATTTTAATTTTGACTATGTGAGGCGCGGACAAGCCGTTGAATAGTGGCGGCTAGCATGCTCGGTACACCTGTGCATGGGTATTTAAGGGGCCCGGCGAGCAGCGAAGCGGGATGCTTGGCGGGGACGAGGCGTTAAGGCCACGCCTACGGTAGCATTCGCCGGGTTTCTCTACCTGCGGATTTACCGTAACTTTCTAAAATACTTTAAAACGCCTACGGAACCGTTCGCCGGGTTTCTCTACCTGCGGATTTACCGTAACTTTATAAAATACTTAAAAACGCCTACGGTACCGTTCGCTGGGTTTCTCTACCTGTGGATTTATCGTAACTTTCTAAAATACTTAAACGCCTACGGTACCGTTCGCCGGGTTTCTCTACCTGCGGATTTACCGTAACTTTCTAAAATACTTTAAAACGCCTACGGTACCGTTTGTCAGGTTTCTCTACCTGCGGATTTACCGTAACTTTTTAAAATACTTTAAAACGCCTACGGAACTATTCGCCATTCGGCTTCTCTACCTGCGGATTTACCGTAACTTTCTAAAATATCTTAAAAGAGCACATCGTGGTGTTATTTTCTTAGTAAAATTTATACAGTTTTATACAAACAATAATTCTGGAAATGTATAACATTGCAATAATATTGAAGACAGAACGTAGTTAAGTATCGTGGTCGGCGTCGAGGGTTTTTAAAAATTACTTTCCAAGTGATTCTTAAGAGACTTTATTACAGAATGAAATCTTATTACAGAATGTATCTACAGAATGAATGAATAGTTTTACAATCGTCCTATATATAATGTCATAAGCCGTAAACACCAGGTGCTGTTTATAAGTAAATGACAAAAACATGTCGCAATATGTCTAGCCAAAATACCAGGTGCTTATCTTAAATTGTAGTCTAAACATCCTGAGCGAATAAACAATTATCAGCATTTTTACTTATGTACCAATTTAATAAGTCGTAATAACAGAGGGTGCAGTACGCATAACTCCTCCCCCCTCAAGTTCGAAATTATCAGAGGGATGACTATCACGATGATTATTTCGAAAATAATTTTTTTTTACAATATTGAATTTATATGCTAAGAATACAAAAATTAGTAAAAATATAATCAGATACAATATTAGAGTTCCAGCGCTAATACTTTTCACATTAATTAGTCTTTCACTAGTAGCTTTCACTTCATGTTCACTTATTTTCAAAAGGTTATTTAACTGTTGAAGATTTAATAATTCACTATTATCCAAATTAATAGGTTCGCGTTGCAGTTGTTGTTCATTAATTGTTATTTCTGGTAGATTAATAATTGGCAATTTTGAAATCTTTAAATTATTTGTAGTAATATGATGAGCTTTCAGCGTAATTTCACCAATCTTAACGTCACAATGGTCATTTAAGGTGAGAAGGTAAGTTCCTTTTATATTTTCTTTAGTTATTTCGTCATTACAAATTTTTGATACTGTATTCTCAGCATTACTATGAAGGATCCATCTCTCCTTCCCAATTGATTGAATCTTAATATTCTTGGTTTCAACTGGTATTGGGTGACAGGAACTTGTATTTGAAGAAAACTCAATTAATGATGTTAAACAAGTATCTTCAGATGTTGGCCGAGAGTCATCTTCATGACACAGAAACATTTCGTCGTGAAGCTCGTTACATGGCAGGGAGAGCGAGACTATTGTAGACCTTTTTATCAGGAGGTAAGGATATTTAGGAATAATAATAGTGGTATAATTTGATGGATTGGTCATAGGTATAGGAATTGATCTGTAGTATGTATAAATTTCATCTCTAATAATTGGTATATCCAAAATAAATGTTATTTGACTTCCTTTTGTATAAGCTTTAAGTTCTATACATTGTTCAATTTTAACTAAATTATCATAGCTTACTGGGTACACAAGTTTGTATGATTTTTCTATCTTTTTTAACAATTCCAACAATTCATTTGTATTTATAAGAGACTGGTGTAAGATTTTCAGTTTACTAAATGCCAGAGAAGTTTCAATTTCATTCAACCGAATATAAAGTAATTGAAAATTATGAAAGAATAAATTATAAATGTTAATGAAATTATGTGTAGTTATGTCATTATTATTTTGGTTTATTAATTTTCTTATTTCCCGAAGTTCTTTGTCTATTTGAATGAAATTGTTCTTCGTTAAATTCGTTATCTTTACCATGGATTCAGAAATTTCAGATATTAAAGTAACTTTCTTAATAAGTGAGTTTTGGCTTGTTGTTAAAGAATCAATCATATTTTCATATCTTATAGCATCATTATGATCTAAGTTTCCAGTTATAAGCTTAATTATAGATCCAAGAGGATTCAGAAGTCCGCGTTTAATTCTAATTGACGGTGATAACTGTCCTAATTTCTCAATGCTAATATTCATTACATAATCAGTCTGAAGTTTAATATTAACAAGTTGTATATTAGATGTTTTATACATTTTTAAATATTGATTAAAATTTGCATATTGTTTAATATTAAATTCTAAATCCTCACGTATCGAATTTAAATCTAAAATCTTAATTATAGTCCACTTATCATAACTTACACTAGCTTGGCCTTGCTTTACAAGAACTACTCCAGGATTTTTATTGATCCTGTGAAGTTGTAGGGCGTGAATCCTGAGAGTCAGAGTCAGGAGCCCGAGGAGGTACCTGTGAAGGGCGTTTAATGTCCTTAATGGGTACATTTGTTTTTCGACTTTTCAGTTTTACAGGGCAGGTATTTCTTTCAATATCTCCCGATACTTGTGCTTTTTCGTAACGCGGTTTATCTTTACTACGCCTAGTATTGACTCCTTTTACAAATATTGAGTCCCCCTCTTTTATGTCAAATGTTGTTTCTCCACCACGTTTTGATTTAACTTTTTCTTTGTTTTCAATCATTTTATCAGTTAAGTATTTGTAAAAATATATTTTGTTCGCTTCATATGATCATTTACTAATTGTTGAGTGTATTGTTTAGTAAAATTTACTTCAATTGTACTATTAGAATCGGTGTGTCCAAAGACAACTTTAAACGGTGTAAGACCAGTCGATGAGTGAATTGTTTGATTGTATGACATAATTGCATAAGTCATGATATTAGCCGCATCTGTTATTTTATGTTCATATTTAGAGATACGATATATTTCCAAAATAGTTGAATGGAATCTTTCAATTAAACCCATGGAATTAGAATTATGTGGAGTACCTATGTGTAAATCTATTTTGTAAAATTGTAGTGTTTCTTTTAAAAGTGCATTGTTAAATTCAGTACCAGAATCGGCACTTATTCTACTTGGTACACCATAAAATGAGAAATATTTAATTAAGGCACGAACTACTTCAGGAGTGGAACGATTGGATATTTCAAAAGCTTGACCTACCTTACTGTAAGCATCTATTATTGTAAGGAAATAACTTCCTTCTATAGAAAATATGTCCATAAATATCTCAGCAAAAGGTTTTGTTTGAGTTTGTGTTAACATTAATTCCGGTTTTAAAGGCTTGCGATCATATTTTAATGTTTTACAAGTTTCACAGTTTAATTACGGAAGCGACTGTTATGTCCATATTTGTCCAAAAGTAGTCTCGTTTTAGTTTCATTAAAGTTTCTTTAATTCCACGGTGACTGGTTTTTCCTTGATGATATGTCAGTATAATGGCACGTTGTTCACTTTCGTCATCTACATATATAACTCTTTTTGTACACTCATATAGTTTTACCGTATCTTTTTTAAATAATTTAATAACAGCGTCTGTACATTGGTGACGGTGTATTTTATTTTCAAAATAAAAGAAGTATTTGATTTTGGGTTCAAAAGGATTTTTTTAACAAGATCGGTATTGTCCACAGGTAAATGCACTTCCAAAATCTTTTGTTTTTCATGTGATAAGTTTTTCACTGATAATTGATTTCTATTCCATGTATAAATAAGGATCTGATTAGGTTTTGTATCTATAGCTTCTTCAATAATAGGAATACCGTTAGTATCAATATCCTCGGCAGAATGTATTGTTTCAGGTAATGAGCAAGCCGTAATAGTACTAGAAGAAGGAGAACGAATCGGATGAGTATTATCCGAGTCTGAAGGAACAGTAATCGTTTCTGAAGAATCCGAAATAGATATAGGACTATCAGGTCGTTCAGTATCGCCTACATTAATCCGTAAAGATGAATTATCGTTGTTATTCTTTAGTATATTTAATTTTATACGAAAAAGGGCGTCGGCATTAGTATTTTGTTTTCCGTTCTTGTAAATTATGTCAAAATCAAATTCAGCCAGTCTTAATTTCCATCTAGTGAGCTTACTGTTGGGTTCCTTAAGTGAGTTCAACCATGCTAAGGGTCTGTGATCGGTAAATATCGTAAATTTACGTCCGTACAAGTAAGGTCTAAAATGTTTTACTGCCCAAACAATGGCTAACAATTCCTTTTCTATTGTACTATAGCGTGTTTCAGCATCATTAAGGGTACGACTCGCATATGCGATAGGTTTTTCATTTCCAACTGATCCTTGTGAAAGAACAGCGCCTAAAGCATAGTTTGACGCGTCTGTTGTTAAAATGAAAGGTTTAGAAAAATCGGGAAATTGCAGTATCGGAGCATTCACAAGCAGTTCTTTACATTTTTGAAAGGCTTGAACATATGGTTCATTAATTTCAATGTTATTTTTCTTTTTTAAACATGATGTGAGTGGTTGTGTAATTTTTGAAAAATATTTTATGAATTTTCGGTAGTAACCTACCAAGCCAAGAAAACTTTTAATTTCTGTGGATGTTTTAGGTAGCGGGAAGTCAAGTACAGTCTTTATTTTATCGTCATTAGGTTGTAATCCATGCTTCGTAATTTTGTGTCCTAAATAAAGTACGTCTTTTTTTTTAAATTCACATTTATCAAGAGTTACTTTTAGATTAGTTTGTCTAAGTCGGCCAAATACTTTTCTTAACTTCTCTATATGCTCCTGTATACTACTTGAATATATAATGATGTCATCTAAATATACTAGGCAATGGATACCCTGTAATTCACGCAATACGTTATCCATTGCGCGTTGGAATGTTGCAGGAGCTGTTTAAGTCCAAACGGCATTCTTGTGAATTCAAAATGTCCCATTGGTGTAGTGAATGCAGTTTTAGGTCTATCTTGTTCATCTACCTCGATTTGATGATATCCACTTGCTAGATCTAATGTGGTAAAGTAAGTAGATTTCCCTAATTTATCGAATAAATCATTAATATTGGGTAAAGGGTATTTATCATCTATTGTAACGTCATTAATCCGTCGATAGTCTACAACCATTCTATATTTCTGTTCACCGGATGCTTCAATCTTTTTGGGAACTAAGTGCACGGGTGCACTCCATGGTGAAAATGATTCTTGTATTTCATTATCCTTCAATAATTTTTCAACTTGTTTCTGTATTTCTTCGTTTTGTGATGGTGGAAGTCGATATTGCCGTATAAAAATCGGATCTTCGTTTTTAGTTCGAATACGATGTTTTACTTGATTAGAAAACGTAAGGGGTAACTGGTCACAATAAAATATATCCCTATATTCATAACAAAGTTTCTCTATAGCCTCACGTTCTTCCTGATTTGTATGGTCTAATCGAAGTTTTGATAAATTTTGTTTAAGTAATTCATCGATTTTGTTTTCATTTAATTCGTATCCCGATGACAAATTTACTTCACAAACATTGTCATTAAAAATAGTTGTATTTAATGGTTCATTAAAAGTTAGGGTCACGCTATTTTGTGAAGCGTTCTGCATAACGCTTGTTGCAAACGAATCATTACATGTAACTATAGCACTAGGCATACGTACATCATTACCGAACTCTTTAAAATTTATATTGCCTCGCCGTTAACTAAATTGGTGGGTACCTTAACACGTGTTTCAGTTGGGGGTTCTAAAGTTATTTCCCATGGCGGACTATATATGATCGGAATTTCTGTATTCGGCGTTCGTAAAATTAAATTTTTCATATCTATTGTCGCGTTCAACATTTTTAAAAGGTTAGAACCAATCAATCCGTCATATCTCCCGTAAACGTCGTAAATATAAAACTTATGTTTCATAGGGTTCTGAAAAGTTTCCAATAACGGTATGTATATAACTTCGTTATGTAAGCTACGTCCATGTGTGCTAATTACTTCAAAAGGGTCAATATTTATAATTTGAAAAATATTCATTAGTTTTAGCTGGTCTAATAAAACTTCTGGTACTACCAGTATCAATCATTAAACGAGCGTCAATTTCTGGGATATATATATGTGGTAATTTATTTAAGCCGTCATAATTCAAATTTACTATTTCTGGGGGTCGCCCTTGGAGGCTTCTATAGGAAAATTTACGCATTCGTCTTGATTTTCGTTATCCTCGGTTATAGGTTCTGTATTTTCATAATAGTTGTCATATCCAATCTGTCTAGTATCGTCAGTATAATATTCATTTTCATAGTTGCCGAAATCACTATAAACTTGATTTTGGAACGTCTCAATTTCATTGATTTCCGAACAGTCAACCATATTTTGTCTAATGGGACGAGCTGTCCTCATTGACACGTCACTTGCTTGAAAATGAGGTGGATTACGTTGGGGTGGATTTTGTGGTGGTATGCCAAATTTAAATTGTTGATTTGGCATATTAAAATTTGGTCTAAACTGGGTATTATTAAATTGCGGTCTAAAACCTTGTTGGTTAGGAATACCAAATTTAAAATTGGTATTGCCAAAATTCGGTTTAAAACCTTGATGTGTCTGTAGATTTGGTATATTAGGTCTAAATTGTACGCCTTGGTTTGTTATGCCAAATTTAAAATTATTATTACCAGGTCTAAAATTATTTTGAGTTTGGTACGGAATTCCAAATTTAAAATTTTGATTTAATTGTTGACCGGAATGAAAAGCACTGGTTGCAAACGCAGGTTGGAATTTAAAATTGTTTGAATTATTTGTAATATTTGGTATGAAAGGTTGCGGAGCTGGTTTCGTGTTAAATTTATTTTTATTTTTAGCATTATATTGATATTGAAAGTAAACCTCCTCCATAACCACACTGAGTGCGTTTTCCAGAACGGTACAATTTCTGAGCCGCACAATTCTAATTAAATCTTCTGGAAGATTATACAAAAATACATTTAAGCACATGTTATTATAAATAATCATTTTGGCAGCTTTAACGCCTTCATCTGTAAGTAAATTTACCTTGGAGAAGAGGGTGCTGCGTGTTTGTTGGATGCGATTACAAAAATCAAGGTAACTTTCACCAGGTTTAATTTTTAAATTTTCCAATTCAAGAGCCACACACTCTTCCGATCTAGGGTCACCAAAATGTTGAATAAAAACAGCTTTTAATTGGTCCCATGTCGTAATATCTTCTCTTTCGCTAATTAAAGCCTTTCCACATAATCTGCTAGTAATACAGTGAAGTACATACGTAGTCTCTGTATAGCATTATTTGGCCCATAAAAATTACGTAAAATATATTCACACTTCTTAATAAATAAATTTAAAGTACTCTGATCCCCATCGAACTTAGGAATCAAAGCCAAAAGGTCTTTTGGTATTAACTGAACCGTTAGTTCACCACTTCGCTGCATTTTAAATATTTAATATTCACTTATTTAAAATAAAACTCACAATATAATAATAACAGTTAACACAGTTCTTAAAATAATAATTAATTATCAATTAATTAAAATCAATTCACTTAATTCACAATAATAAAATAATTATCAATCAATTAAAATATAAGTCACAATATAATTCATAAAAAAAATTCAAATTCAAATTTATTTTTCTTAATACTAGGCCTGCCAATTTGTGTGCAGAAGTCAAATAACTTTCGACTATTTTTGTTCGAAAATTAATGGATTAACTTGGAAATGTCCAACAAAAACAACCACGGAAAATAGCAAGGAAAATTACTTTCCAAGTGATTCTTAAGAGACTTTATTACAGAATGAAATCTTATTACATAATGAATCTACAGAATGAATGAATAGTTTTACAATCGTCCTATATATAATGTCTTAAGCCGTAAACACCAGGTGCTGTTTATAAGTAAATGACAAAAACATGTCGCAATATGTCTAGCCAAAATACCAGGTGCTTATCTTAAACTGTAGTCTAAACATCCTGAGCGAATAAACAATTATCAGCATTTTTACTTATGTACCAATTTAATAAGTCGTAATAACAGAGGGTGCAGTACGCATAACTACGTATTGTAATATTATTGACGATATAAGACAAGGTTTCTGTTCTTAATAACACATACAATAATACGTAATATTCGATTATGATTAAGATTCAATGGCTAACAATATTTTCTATTCTACACACTAGCTATAATAGTACTCTTTACATATTTCTATATATCATATATCTATCTTGACTATGAATACTCTTCCTATCCTGTACTGTATATCTATAATAATGTTCTATTTTTCAAATATATATAATATTCTATCCTGCACACCTAAAACTTTTGAAGTTCTCTACCTCGCGTCTGTCAAGCGTTCTACTCCATTTTCAGCCTCATACTTCATATGCTGGTACACTGAGGCAAGAAGTTCTCTAGCCTAAAACAAAAATTTTGAATTATTTTAAGAATAATAATTATGAAATTCAGTTACGTTAAGTAAAAGTCAGTCTACGGTTTAGTACATAGTAATTTTTAATGGTACTTTCCTTTATTGTTTTGGTTACTTCCCCCTCTAATTTCAAACTGCGAAGTTTAAAAGTCTGGTGGCACTCGATACTATTAACTGAAATGAGAGTTTATTATTATTTGAACCACCCTTCGTATAAAAATTTGAATTGTTTACGTACACACTAACAATGCCAAATAGTGTATGGTTTGTTTACGTTTAGGAAAGATCTCCAAGTGCCAGTAGTCTGTGGTCAGTAGAAAACGAATGATGAAAACAAAAAGTTGTATATTTTATTGATTACGGTCGACCGCAAGCAAAAATCGTTACATATTTATTCTCACACATTAAATCAACCATTCAATTAGAAAGAATATAAAATAAAATATATATCCTTACCTGACTTCTCATATATATATTTTTTACGGGATTATATTTCTTCTCATAGTACCAAGACTATTAAAGCCTTCTTTAGCCAAATATTCTAACAGACGAATAAACGTAAACTCTGGTGCCTTGGAATCATGCGCACTAACCTCTCGATGACGTTAGATGATGTACCCAAATCTGGCTCTTCTGGAAGCACGTTTTCTTTGACAGTTTTAATTTCTGTTTTATTGGTGCAACCAGAAACGCCACTCAACACGTAGACTTTGTAACCCCATTTGTGATGTTTTTGAGGGTTATATCGCATCAACATATTCCGTGCTTTAGTGGGACACATTTGCTCGTCCACACAAAAGTGTTCTTCCAAAGGGACCTTGTAAGCTGCATTCAGGAATTCCAACACTGGTCTGGTAGATTTTTGCTATTATCATTGAAGTGTAAAGTTTGGCGCAGTTTTTTCAAAGTTATTCAATGACAAAGTATCCTATATTATTGTGGTACCAAGTATTGGACTCCAGTGGTTAGTAACTCTAGGTGATCGAATAAGAGACATTAGATACCATACCCATGAACTGCCTGATATCCATTTCTGTCACACGAAAAGTGCTGTTTGGATCATTCTGAACTTGATGAAGATTGGTCTCCTCTGAAATTATCTTTCAGAAATGATGATAGAGTATCTGATTTTACACGGGGTTTGAAAGCTATCAAAAATTTTATTTCTAGTTCCTCTCCTTCTAGTTTCCTCAACTTTAAGTCCCATGATTACAAAATTGAATTATTTTAGCCACAAAGTTATTAATATATCTTGTGAAGATCAGTTCTTTTTAACCTTAATGAAACTGCGTCAAATCAAAATTATCTTTGATTTGTCTACATTTTTTTCAATATCATGTTCTACTGTATCGAATGTTTTGGATAAAAAAATCATTTATCAAATGTGGAGTAGATTGGACATTTGGCCTAGCAGGGATCTTATAAATTATGCCAGACTCATTGAAACAATATGACAAATCTGTGCGTGTCATCATAGATGGCACAGAACTTTCAATTCAAAAACCAGTAAATATGGTTTCCAACAAGCATCTTGGAGTACATATAAACATTCCAATACTTCCAATACTTTAAAAGTACTCTCTTGCTTATGGTGGATCTACTAGTGACAGGCAGACAATTAAACGAATGAAACTATTACTGAAATGCGAATCCGGATACACAATTTTAGCAGATAGCGGATTTAACGTCCAGGACATTTTTAATCCTAAAAATGTGAAAGTAAATACTCCTTCATTTCTAAAAGGCAAAAGTCAGTTGCTTGGTTTAATTGTGCTCCATGATAGAGAACTTGCAAGTAAAAGAGTGCAAATAGAACGACTAATAGGTCTTACAAAGGCATATAAAATCTTAAAAATAACTTATTTCTCAGTTTTGTCCACTTGTAACTAAAATATTTTATATATGTTTTATGTGTTACATCTTAAGAGAAGATATTGTAAATGAAAAAGTTAAATAAGATTGTATTTTTTATTATTTCGTCATGATATTATAATTTTTATAGAAGTATTTATGTAATTTTTAAGTCTGAAAACAATTTACATTAAAATCTGTGAGTTTCTCTAACATTCCTTTAATGAAATCATCATCTTTATCTATGTGTACATCTTTTATATCCTTTATTGTATATACTATAAGTATACACCATTTTCTTTTTGTGCAAAATAGTCGACCTTGAACATGTGTGTAGAATTGATGTTTTTTCTTTAAACAAAAATTCTTCATTAATCAGTTTTAAATAGGGTACATTTATAGGTAGTAATGGATGCGAATCCGATAAAAATATTGAGACCTTTTTTACATTATGTTGTTTTTCAAATTTTTTAATTGCGTATGGTTCCTGAATTTGACCATACATAGTAGTAGCTCGGGAATAGAATTCTTTTGGCATCATAATTTTTTGAGTCAAATGCTTTTGTATTATTATCTTTGCAATGGCATACATTATAAAGTAAACTAGCAGTTTTGTGAGATTTCCGCAGAGTTTTCAATTCTTCATATTTATTTTGTAGTCTAGTCTTTTCTTCTATTTCCTTTATCTTTTCTGCAGTTATATCTTTTAAGTAGAGATCTCGTCAAATCAAGTCATGCCATCATGAGCGGCCCCTTTCCACTGCATATGTATTGGCTGGTGGTATGGTTTGTTTTATGGGAGCAGTTGCATAGACAAAATTAATGAACAAATTTTTAACATAGTCATTATATGATTCTGGGATGTCGTCAGTTTGAACTGGGTCAAAATTAATTTCTTTTAGTCTTTTACCAGTTTTTTGGCATTGTACTGGAGATCCATAAAATGGTTTGGGTCTTTTAAATGCCATAAGCTCCTGTGTACATACTTGATGTAGAATAATACACTTACGACATACTATGACTTCAACCCCAAACATCAAAATTAGTACATGTTTGCAGTGGGTTTCATGTCCCAGACCAGCAGCACACTCACATTATGTTTCCTCAATTAAACATGAATTTTCTATCCAATGGATCTTTATGTCAACAACATATATTATCTTTTTCATTGAAACTTTAATTTGAACTCTGAAGAAAATGTATGAGCCTTGTTTAGCGCACGTGTCGTTACTAAATGTCGATTTTCATACATTTGGTAAGCATTTTTACTTTTACTTTATCTAAATATATAACAAGTTTCATTCAAAATTAAATTAAATACAACAAGCATTAATAGTTCTAATATTTTATAAACTAAAAAGTAATAAAAGAATATTGCTTACCTTTCGATAAATGATTGAATATGTTCCATCGTAAGGGGTGGTAACATCGTGTCCGCGCTATATCTTTATAAAACTCATGACCAGGAGTTACCAGGGAGTCGTCTATATCGTCTATGTTGTGGACTTTATTTGTCCACTTTAATATTACGTCTATCTGCTTTATTTTCAAATTGTGTTCCTTTATAATTAAATTATGCTCTTTTTGACGGAGCCTTATCTGTTGATACAGTTTTCTTTTCTCTAAAGCTTCATTTTTACATTTCCTTTTAAAATTAAATAATTTATAATTGATCTTTTTTCCAATAAGAAGTGAGATCTGAAAATTAGGAGTGATGAGTCATAATTATACTTCTGCTATTGTGAACTGACAATCTTATTGAGACTAATGATTTAATACATAGATGTTGTTACTGTTATAAAATTTGTTATTATTAACTCCTTTTGATGCAAAAGACTGTTACTAGTCCTAGATATCCTGTGGATGTTGTAAAAGGTGATTAAAGGAGATAACATTTTTTCATGTCATATAGTTGTTCCATGTGTATGAACATTGAAATGTTTAAAGAATTATCACTATTTAAGAACGTATAATTGAAATACAATTTCAGTTTTATTTGATTTATAGCTTTCCTTTTTCTGGAAACGGGAGTTTTGTGTTGCCTTTTATCTGTAAAAATAACCTCAAAGAATAAAAACATTATAATAGTCTGTTCACATTTTCAATTTATTTGATATTTTAAATAATATATACTAAATACACTACCAGCGGTCCTTGAAATTATGTAAGAAACTTCACCGCAATAGTTTTTATTTTTAAATTAAACGATAAATAGGACAACAAATTGTTCAACGATTAATCATTTATTAGAAAAATAATATAAATCCCATTACACAAGTGCAGTTTCAATATTACATTACGGACAAACATTTAAGTCAGTTTTAAGGTATGAACAATAATGGTCAACTAATTCGAAACAACAACAAAAAAGTATAAAAAACAATATTTTTTTAAGTATTAGTAATTAGTATTGTTATTTACAAAATAGCTACTATCTACAGCCTACCAATAGTTATAATTAATCATCGCGTGTGGACATCGCGTGGACATCGCGTGTGTGAACATACTACGCGGTAAACGCTCAGTTAGTCAGGGATCGGCGCCTCTCAATTGTTCAAAGTCTGATTGACTATAGGGATGAAGCTAGAATAGTCAAAATTGGGTTTGCGGTATACTTCTTGACGAGCATCATAAGGTTCAGGCTCGTATGACCAGTCTTGCATTTGCTGAAAAAAAAATCCTTTATTTTATCTACATTATTACCAATAACCTTGTCCTTGCTAGGTACACTGGTATTGGTATTACCTGTTTTATTTTTAAAATTTGGCGGATTATTAAATTTCCGACCATTAATATTTGATGAACAATTAGGCCTAGTAATATTTTGAAGTCCACAACCATAACAAAAAAAATTTGTACAATTTATGTCATAATGACACACTTCATTGCATCTTGCATATTGTACATGTTTCTGTATATTTTTCAAATTATTATATATATAATTTTTACTGTAATTATTATTAGTTCGAACCCACGCATTATAATTATAAGTTGAATTATTTATATTATTATTATTTGATTTATGTGCATAAAAAATTACATTCCTATTATGATATTGCTTACTACAGCTTGGGCAGTCAGGTTTCTTAGTATTTGCACGACCACAACCATAACAAAAGATTTTCCTGCAATATTGATACGAATGACCAAAATTATTGCAGCGACTACAATGTAAGGTGTTATTACCATTGTGATAATAACCTCTGGAATCACTATTTCTATTATTATTATATTGAAAATTCTTTCTAAAATTACTATTACAATAACTAAATGATCCTTGAGAATTTCTTCTAGGTGTCTGTCTCACTTTTTCTATTAAATTTACATGATTATGTTTATTTGTAGTACCTTTATAATCTAAATCTGGTGCTACACATTGCGCTGTTACTTTAGGTGGTTCGCTAAAATTCATTACTCTATCGCGAGTATGATCTATTAGATCATAAATAAATAATAGTTTGCATTTAATTCGATCCTGAATGATATATAATATATATAATATATATATAATATATAATGATATATAATATGATATCCTGTAATGCCAGTGGCACCTGTATCTCCGGTCGTAATTTTTTTCTGATAATTTTAATTTGATGTTGTTCATCTATAGGTTGCGTGAAGCGCATAAAGTAATTCAACATAGTTGAAATGAATGTAGTAGAGGACTCATTAGAACCTTGAGTTCTACGTTGAACCTCAGCTAATAGTTTATCATCATAGTCTATTGGAGAAAATTCCGAGATAAGACCTGATTTGAATAATTCCCAATTTGTTAATGTAGACCTACTGCTTCGAAACCATGATAAAGCTCTGTCTGTAAAAAGTTCAACAGCCGAATTTAATAATTGGGAGTTGGGAATACCTCGTGATTCACACAACTCTTTCAGGCGTTGTAAATATGAGCAAATGCAAGTATTGCCGTCAAATCTATGATTTAATTTTATTACCGACAAATTGCCATGTTCCTGTGACGTGCAAACTGGAGGAGTTATTACCTCTGCTAGTGATAATTCCTGTGTACCATAAGTTATATCGAGAGACTCTTTAAAAGAGTAAAATAAATTATCAATTTTTGTTAATTGAGACTTTAATTCTGAATGTAAAGTAGAGTAAAGTTTCGCGTTTGTACTTTTGTATACTCGGCTAAAGATGATGTGCTAACGCGCGGATTCTATTTAAAGATTTATATTGAGTCACAAGTTCCTTCAGAAATTCCTGTAACTCTGAAAGTTTTCTTTTAATTATATTAAGTTCCTCAACTGGATCCAAGTTATTTTCAAGTATCTCATCAGCCGGGATGTCCTTAGTAAGTTGTCTTACTTGAACACGAAGTTCAGATACGGTTTTTAAAGGTTCAAGGTCACGAAACAAAACTTGATAAACCAGTTCGTCCTTCCTTAATAATTTATATGTAATTGGTCGTTCCATAATGATAGTTGTTTAAAAAGAATTAAATGTTACTTGTTACCAATCCCAAAATATATATAAAAAAAATTACAAATGCTAAAAATATTTAAAAGTTGAAGTTAAAAATAAAATTAAAAAAAAATCGATGAGATATTTGATATTTTCTTATCAAATTAAAAACTCATAAATTTAAAGGTACAAATAAATTTGACGTTTCAATAATAAAATTTACATTTGTATATGTTCGTCATATATCAAACCTTCATATAAATCGTCCACGCCCTTTTTGTAAAGTCTCGAAGCGCCGCCGACGAAAAGAGCGGACGTTCTTAGGGAAAAACGCTTCCTCGGATTACGAAGTTTGCTTTTTATCTTACCACTAATAGCTTCGCTGCAAATAAAATAATTTACATACATTAAAAAAGTAGGTAACTCGATTTGCATCTTACCAACATTACATTGATTCTGTTCAAATATCGAAACAGTTTATTCTAGGAAATGTTTAACAATATACTTTTTTTTTTTATTATTTCAGATTATTAGATTCGATGGTCACGTAGCAAATTTTTGGCAGTTAGTTTTCCGTCAGTAGATTTTGGTGTCGGTAGATCGTGGGCGGCCTTCCAAGCAGGACTTAAGTTTTTATGGTTCATCATATAGTTATCATAAAACATTTTTTTTTTGTTTTTAGCAAACTGAGGGTCGTGCTCACGGAAAAGCATGACCATGTAGTCCACGCCGCGGCGCGTGTTTCCTGAGCCTTAGGAGGCTGGGGGCGGGGAGTGGGAACCCATGCTGCCTGAGGGGCTCGCTAGGCCGGACGGCTGCGCGGGGCGCGGGGGTGGCCGCCACCGTGGCGCGGGAAGCGCCCGGGAGGCTGGGGAAAGTTTCTGGCGTGAGCAGAGGCATGGGCTGACTGATGGCGGCGGGACGTGTTCTCTGAGGAAGGATGTGTCGCTTTTGCCTTAGGCGCGTAGGGCGCGTAGGACGCGGGGCACGGGGACAGCCGCGATAGTTCGCGGGGTGACCCGCGTTGCCGCATAGCACGCAGCTCGGAGGGGTAGACGACTCCCGAGTGCGCGTGCACTCGCTCGTCGCGTGGTCCCCGAGGCACTTAACGCACCTGGGACGGAGATAGCAGTTGCGGGCCGAATGCCCGTACAACTGGCAGTTGTGGCACTGCGGAGGGCTGCGGTTTTTGTGTGGGGGCTCTACGGGCCCTCGGGGGTCAGATCCAAGATAAGTACGACCATATCTAATGGTCGGTTTTTGGATTGTCCGCCGTACATTCTGTGCACTTCGCGGACAGGGAGGGCGTTCGCTAAGAGGTCAGTTTTGACCTCCTCGGGCGTGATTTCCACCGGGATGCGGCGGATTACAACCCGGAGCAGACGCTCATCCTCTAGGGTGTACGAGTAGTAATGTAGGTTGCTTGCTCGGAGCAACTTTGTGAACTGACGGTGTTCGTCAGAGGTGGTTAATTGAACTCGGATACTGTTGGCCGTGTTAGTGGCCGAGGTATAATTAATTTTTAGGTCTCTAAGCTTGTCCGCGAGCTTAGTCCAGACCGCCTTGTTTTGGACTACTACCGGCGGTGGACGACGCGCCTTTCTGCCGGCAAAAGTACCGGCAGGCGCTGAGGGCGCTGCGGAGCGGGGGGCGTGGCTGTTTAGACCGGTTTTCTGCGCCTTTTGTGGGCGGGACTGAGTCTCCGGAGACTCGGGACGCGATCGCGATGCCCGTTTGGCGGGCTTGTTTTTTTGAACGAGGGTGAAGCCCTCGTTATCTGTAACTATCGCCGTGTCCATTTCGTTGGACTCGGGTTCGGGGTCCGGGCTAGTGGGTGAATAGCTGTCGTTTGTTGCTACAAGCGACGGTGTCTCCGCTTCGGGGACTAATGAAGCAAAAGGGTTTTTGATCGGTAGCGCAGAGGGCGCTGGGATCGTGGCTTGATTGCCCGGGGAACGCGAGCGCGATGACGGCCGTTTGTATGGCGTCTGACGGTGAGCGCGGGGTGCCGTTGAGCGGGAGCGCGAGACGGGCTTCTTGTCCGTCGCGTGGGGCGCGGCGGGGTCGCTGGGGGCCTCGGTGGCCTGTGCGACAGCAACGGCGGGTTGCGCGGCCGCGATGGCCCTATTGAAATCCGTCCAAAGCGACGGGTGTAGGTTCGTTGCGAACGCAGTTAAACCTCCCTGCCGGAGAGGCAGGGGGGTGCGCCGAGTGAATTTAAATGGCTATCCCGAGCCGTGCAAAGGGACCTGCGGGTCACGGTGTAATGACTCGCAGGAAAGAACCTACCGGGCCCTACGTGGACGTCCCTATCAATCCCGAGGCAGAGAACGCAGCCGGTATAAATACCTAGCTACGCCCAAACAGACACTCGGGGATGGATGTGTAGCAGGATAGGTAGGGTGGGAAGGAGACACGTGGGACTTGACTATGACTCTATCAAGGGCCAAAGTTCCCAAGCCCGGCCAAGTACTGTCGTTTGCCTCTGAAGGAGGCAACCGAGGGGCGGTTGGGTCACGCACCCACTTGCCTCAGTTATCACCGTCAGGTATCCAGCAAGTGACCACTAAAGTGTGGATTTCGTCTAATAGAAACAATTGCACTTAAAAGTGCAGTTTGCGTACGTGTTACGAACTGAAAGGACGTGACACGAAAGGTGCGAGCGAGACGGCGAAGTGTGCGACGAGTACGGCAATACTGACGCGCAGCGAAACCGGTCGGTCGTAGAAGGTCACGAAGGCGGTAGAGAGCGGTCGCAAACACGTCCGTTCCCGCCGGCGGTCGTGTTCGGAATTCCCTTTTTCTTTCGAGAATGTGCGGTCCGCACGTTACTTATATAGTATTTGTAGAATTGTGGCGAATACGAAAGGTCGCCTTTGAACACGCTGAGCCACTCAATAATGTTCGATTTTACCAAGCCATTACATATTAGAACGGAATGTCAAACTATCGTGTCTGACATTAATGTCGTTTACATCTGATTTCGCGAGTAAATGCCAGCGTCAAATATTTGTAACCGTGTTGCCCAGTGAGAAAATGATACTAAATTGCTTAAATATGGTTAATGTTGCATATATGATTTCTAAAGGTTTATTTGTTATTAATTACAGTTTATTTATTATGATTAGATGAATAATATACAGCCTTCGTTTTTCAACGTAACAAATTAATAAAAATTAATAGGAAGGATAGGAAAAGTATTTTATTCATTTTCCTTGTTGTTTTCTCCTGGAACAACAACATAAGGTTTTATAAATTAAAATGATAAGTTTTTGTTTTATTTGGAGAAATACTTAAAGTAGCAGTTTTATTCTTATGTATTTGAATTATTTTATAAGGGACCTTTGTAGTTCATTTTCAATTTTTTATTTTGTGCATTTGACAATGCGTCATAGACTAATACTAAATCATTTTCTTTAAATTTATACTCTTGATTATGAGTTTTATCATAATTATGTTTAGAAATTGTTTTTGATTGTAGTTGTGCGTCTCTTGCCTTTGGGAGAATGTTACCGGCCCCTGACGAGGTCTGTTGGTTGGGCTAATCTGGGGGCAAGGCCAAACCAATTCACGATAAGTCAACGGCTGGCATATCCCCCGTGGTTTATTGAGGGGTCAGACGTTGACCGGAAAAGGCGCACGATTTTAGTTATTTTATTTTTAATAGATTCAGCGAATTCATTGTATTTTTTATTTTTGGGATTTTTAGGGATCTTCGGATCTTGTCCAAAAACTAATTCATAAGGAGTAAACTGAGTACTCTTTTGAATATGTGAGATCTGAGAGATTTCATGAAAATTCGAAATTAGTACGATATTTAAGAATTTTTTTAGCAACCGTAACCGCATCATGATTACGTATACTATACGCTTGAATAAATTTCGTTAAATCATCTTGTAAAGTTAAAATAAATCTTTTGCCATTTCTAGTTTCAGGTAATGCTCCGACAATATATAATGCAATTCTTTGATTAAACTTTGAAGAAGTTGTATGTAGTTATTTCCATTGATGATTTGTTAGGTTTAAAATTAATTTTAGATTTATGACATATTTATTTCACATGTCTTAATATGATATATCCTTCATGTTATTCCAATAATAATATTTTTTAATTTTATCATAGGTTTTCTGGAAACCTTGATGTCCTGAAACTGGATGATTATGATTTTCTAATAAACACGTCTTTTGTTTTTAATTCTATTCGTTTATTTGTGAATAAATTATATTTATAATCTTTAAATAGATATTGAAGGACAATACATTGGAATACTAGATACTTTCATTAGCAATGTTGTCATTCATTTTAGACATTGTAGACAGAAAATATATCTAAAAAATATAACAGGATTTATAGATTCACATATTGACGTCTAATAACTTGCACAGTGAATGGTTTTTCACTAATCTGGCATCCATATATTTAGTTATTTATGAAAATATAATCACATTTAAGATAAAAATAACTACCTTTAAAAATAACTATCTTTGCATAAAACACATAGGCCTATAATATATTTTGTGTACGTACTACGAAAAAGCTTTGAAAGATAATGTGCTCGTACCGATCAGCGACATACAGACGTTGACATACAGAATGTAGAGCAATGTGAGAAATTATGGTAATATGATGTCCGTATACTCATTTTTTAAATAAAAAAAATACTATCCAGTCAGTCATTGGTACAATCTAAATGCACTCTAAAAACAAATCAATATTCAACTAACATTATTAGCAGCATGTAGCTTCCATACAATACTCGAAATTGTAGATACATTTTTGGAGTTAATGCTCATACACAGTAAATTCACAATAAATTCACCAAAACATAATGTATCTAAGAAAACGAGATATATTTCGAGAAATGTTTTTATCGGCAACAATATTAGCAAGGTTGACTGTTGAAAGCAACAACGACATTTCGACAATTAAAACAATAGGATCTTAAATTAAAATGCACTTCTTGCAAAAGCCATTTAAGTTTCTTGTCCAAAAAGTGTTAAAATAACTGAGGTCGTGGATGGGGTCTTCGCATTCTTTGTGATCTCAGACAAATCAAACGACCCAATAATTCACTATAAACTGCTTTAATGTCCAAAGCAAAGCACAGAAAAATAAGAAGGAGAAGGATTATAATTTTTGCCATAGGGAGTTCGAAAGCACAGAGAAGAAAGTCAAGCAAGCACAATAACATTAACAGCGATTAAAAGCATTTGCTATTTAGATGTTTCGCGTACTCCGAATAACGGTATTTCCGTATGCGAGCGACGGGCGCTCGATAGCAATGTCTCGGGAATACTGAATGGTGCGGGCCGCGGCGAGGGGTTAGAAACAGATTTTGTTCTAAATCTAGTTCGATTTCGTCCAAAGATTTACCTTCGTGAATATCAGCTTTGCCACCGTCCATAAGCAACATCAGCTTTGAGATTTTTGCCGTTTGATAAACATCATCAGGTAATCTGTAGTTTTTTCTTTCTCTAGTTTGCATTTGCTACATAAAGTTTGCTAATTGTTCAATATCCGAATCATTCAAATTTAACATTTATGTAAGTGTAGCTAAATGATTCCGGAGCATTTTTCTTGTCGTTTTATCTTTGGGTTTTTAGCTCCACTTGACTTGGCAAATTTCTCCAATACACAGTGGAGTTTCACATCCAGACATGGCAAATAAATAGATGTTTTAAACAGGTATATAATTACTTCTTACTGACATTAATAAATCAATAGCTCCTTGTACATCATCAGGGAAAAAAACAGGCACTGGTCGACCTCTTTTGCCCCTTATAACAATACGCTTGAAGGTTTTTATTAACATTTTTTCTGTTTCAGAAATGGCGCGGTAAAATCTTCATAATCATAAGTGTCATTATTACACTCTTAGTACGTTCTAAGTAAGATTCTTTAGAGTTTGCCAGGTCGTCATCTGTTCAAAAGTAATATACGAAAATAAATCATCTCAAGCAGAGAAGTATAAACTTCTACATTTCTCGTTTCAGATTGAACAAGTTTAGATACTGCTATATATGCTCTTTTGGAAAACAGTTTTGAAGAATTTTCAAATCAGTTAAGAAAAAACCACTGTTATTTTGTACATTTTTTTTAAGTTCGAAGTCGTTACATACTTCACTCGAAACATCAAATTTCCAGTTTTCCTGAATGAGCTGAAGAAGTGTCTTGAAATCGGCTTCCATGTTACCAGTTTGTAAATTAAAACCAGTTTTTATGATTGTCATAAGTTCTATGTTGCAGCAATATTTTAAGTTTGTGGTTACGTTCATGACATATGTAGTAGCTCCGAAGTGATCAGTTTTATCATCATACCAAGATACTTTTTTGGCTGCAGCTACAATTGAATCAAAATTATGATGCTTCAGACAGTTCGTTAAATTCTTAATAGAAGGTTTCATTTCTTTTAACTCTATGAATAATTTGCCAATTCTGTCACTTTTCTCGAATTACATAAACAATTTTTTTTCTCTGTGAATACGCATGTAACGTGCACCATAAGTACATAATATCAAGGCGTCTTTTTTGCTTCTAAGGATAAGGATACGAGATCTGGTTTCAATTTTGGAAAACCTCCTGTTTAAGAAAATATTCACATCCACATACAAACTCATAGTTGAGGATAGCGAAAAATTACCTTTAGTTTCATGAGAAGCAAAACAAAACATTACGGCAATTTGGTGTGATTTAAAAAGTCGTTAAATACGCGTGATCGCAAAGACCTCCGAGAAAAAGGTGTTGGTCTCCTCGGCTGAGGGCATGTGGCTATGCTCATGCCGGTGCGCAGGGTGAGAGATGTTCGCGCTCCGCTCCTTGGCGTCGTGCATATTATGTACGCCGTAACATGCTCCGGGGTTTAAAAAATGTGCATCAAGATGAAGATGTGATGGGTAGAGGGAATGTATTGTTTTACGCCTTTCTTCGTTTGAATCTCAGCCACTCTGGTAATTTTGTCTGGACCGGGATGGAGCTTGACAAGTCTGCCTAAACGCCACATTAAAGGTGGTTGATTCTTCTCTCATACCAAAACCAGTGATCTCTCCTTGAGGTTGTTGGCTGAAGCATGCCATTTTACTTTCTGTTATAGAAGTTTAATATATTCATGATAGTTCTTTGCCAGAAATGTTGTTTCAGTCTCTCAACCCTCTCATAACGCTAAAGGCGATCTATGTTTAAATCGACAACTTGAGGATGAGGAACCGACAAGAGTGTTCGACCAACGAGGAAATGAGCTGGTGTGAGGCATGAAAAATCAGAGGGATCAGATGATAAAGGAGTTAGGGGTCTGGAATTTAGAATTGCCTCTATTTGAATCAAACATGTACGTTAAATCGGTTAATGAAAGATCGTACGACTCGCGAAGGAACCGGTTTTTGGTCTCGGTTCAATATCATACGAGCGAGCGATTATATCGTAATTGTAACGGGCTGATACAAACTCTTCTAGACTAGCGTTTCTGTACTGTGGGCCGGCACGCCACATATTCCCCCTGGCTAGACCGTTACTACGGGCGATAAAAATCAGGAAATCGAACTCTTCAGCCACTTCTTATCCTCCTGTCTGTTACGTGTATTCCTATCCCTATTATTGTATCTATGCCGGACATTCCTCTATGACTCTATGGCTCAATAAAAAATGAGTAATCGCAAGTAGTGTTTTTATTATGAGAAAAATCGTCAGCCTGCTTTACGACTGTCCATACAACTTCAACATGGTGTCAAGTCTAGAAGATTGTAGACACAAGCCAATTCTCAAGACGAATAATCACAAGCGTCAACGCCAGTTTGCCGTGTCGTACTTAAGACAAGATGGCCGTACCAAAGACTTCGTCGACAACAGGTACCGCCGAGCGGGTTTTCCCTTAATCTGCATTCGTCAAATATGCCCCTCGAATGGAAAAATTTCGCTGTGTCTCTTCAAATATACCTTACAGCGAATGGTTTGGAGAAAGATTCTGAGACAAGAAAAGTCACCATCTTATTGAACGCTATCGGACATGAAGCATTACAAATATTCTATTCATTTGATGTCAAAATAAAAGAAATCACTTACAAAGAGTTGTTAATGAATGACTCGATCATATTTCCTGCCAAAAATTAATACTACGATGGAACGACACAAGCTCTTCAACCGCAATCAGATGTTTACCGTTACCGGAACCGTTACCAGATGAAGACATCGAAGCTTATGCCACAGATTTAAAAATTATAATAATAATCAATGCAATCTAGGAAGCTGCCGATGACCTTTTACGTGATATTTTCTCGTGGAACCTGAACGAGTCTGCCTCGTACATCAAACAACGTTTCATCGAAAGGCCGAAGACATTCGAAGATGCTTTTGCACTAGCCAAAACAATTCGCAACACTAAAATTCAGTCCCAAGCTATTTCACAGCCAACAAATGTCAGTCACATCAAGTCCCGATCAGCCAGAAGTCCTGCCAGGGAAAATACAAACCATAGACGCCAACCCAGCCGAAGACCGAGTAACCAGGACACCAAGATATGCAGCAAATGTGGCCAAGTTCACAGAGTACGTTGTCCAGTATTAGGAGTCACCTGCAAGAACTGCGGCAAGAAAAATCACTTCGCTAGGGTATGTCGCAGTCACAAAAATTTTAACTGTGTAGAGTCAGAAGACATGAATGATGATGACCATGATGACAATTATTCGCTAAATTCTCTGTTTTTGGAAAATATAAATAATGCCAATAATAACCTCATCAACAGTTGGAGCGTTGAATCTACCAGCATGTTCACCTAATGGTACTTTATCGGCTTTTATGACGATTTGATAGTTGTCATTTTGCAATCGTGGCGAAACTCTTTTGGATTAATTGAAGTAGTTGATTCTGATCTTCTAAAAAAATTTCCAGTAATATCACAATTGCTCTTTCTTCTGCTTGTTCAATGAAATTATACTGGCACCGAGTCGTTACGCGCTCTTCACAATTGCCCATAAAATAAATTTGAAGAAATTTCGGATTATCATCAGGCATTGGCATCAATGATCCAATTTTGTGGAACACCTGGCCTTGTATTTTGAATGTAGTTTCAAAATTACGTCCATCGGATGCAAGATCGCAAATTTTAGTTGCCCCAAATGACGTCATTTGGAAGCAAGAATTAAATTTGCGTATCTTACGCAAAAATAATTTTGAATCATCTGAATTCCCAGCAAGAAGGGATAATAAAGGTTCTGGCGGAGCGGGAAGAGATGGCAGCACGACTTTTCCTGCTGCGCAGCACATACCGGCAGCTTCATTTCGAAATTTCAACGCCTGACAATATTGACATACTTTATCCATTCCACCGATAGCAATTTTTGAATGCGCAGAGTAGTTAATATCTGGTGCATATTCAAAAGCAAGACGAACGAATGATGTACGTATTAATGAGCGGCTGATCCGTTGCCTTTGTCGTTCTTGTGCTCGTACTGTAGCTATGTTTCGTTCTCGTGCCGCTGTTGTTCTCGTAATATTCTGTTGCAGACGTTCGCTACGCTGTTCTTGAGATTCTTGTGCACGACCTTCTGCTGTCCTAATTCTTTAAGCTGTATTTCTTGTATCGACTTGTTCTGGCAACTGATGAGCTCTTTTAACACGTTTGCGTCGTGCCTCTCTGGTGCTTGCGTTGTTGAGGTTAGATTTTTTCGGTGGCATTTGACTGAAAATATTAATTTATCGTTTAAATATTAGAAAAAAAAAACTGAAAAACATGTTATTATAGCACATTGAAATAATAAGTGCAAAATAATTTTTAATAGAGGTTAAATAAAAACAATGAAAAATAAAATTTTTGTAAAATTATTGAAAAAGTGTGGGGAGCTTTGTACCATTTTCTCATTAATAGATTAATTAATTATTATAATTATGTGATAATATTAACATGTATACAGGAGTACAAATAAGTTTCCGCCGTTTTTTAACACAAATTAAATATTTATTATAGAAGAACGGTAATATAAATTTATTTAAAATATTGCCCATCACTTGCAACCACTTTTTCCCATCTCTCAGGCAGCGTCTGGCAGGTCTAAGTAACACGTGGTTGGCTATGCTAACACCAAAAATTAAAAAAGTAGAAATAATTGAATTTCACGGTATTTCGTTTACTACAAAATAAATTTAATTTATACTTTAGGCTCAATAACACGTGGTAATCATGCTATTGAATTGTAGCTTATATGACACGTTTATCGGTTTACCATAGCAGTGCCATCTATTGATTACTTACTCAATCCAGTCGAAAAGTATCGACATCTGTTAGAATATTTGGAGTTAACAGATAATGTGACTGTCAATTAACTATAGACAAATAATTTGCAATAAAATAAAATTGCGACTATAATTAAAGATCTAAGCTATCCTATCTCTCAAGTTGGACCAGACTGCTCACGGTGTGCCAATTTAATTTAAAATCGGTTAAGTAGTTTAGGAATCCATCGCGGACAAACATTGTGACAGGAGATTTATATATATTAAGATTAAATTTGCCTTTAGATAATATTCATAAAAGTACACACAAGCTATCAACTTTTAGTGAGGAAGTTTTACCTACTGTAGGTCAGTGTCTAATATTAATAAAATATAATAATAAGACTTATGAGGTTATATTTCATATAGTTGATCTATCATGCCAAAATGTCATAGGTCGTAGAACTTGTGAACATCTAAACTTAGTCAAAAGAGTACACAATGTTAAATTTAGTCATGTTCCCAATGAGAATTTGTTGATGGAATATACTGATCTCTTTAAAGGTATAGGCTGCCTCAAAAATTATGAGTGTCATCTGACATTAAAGCCAGATGCAGTTCCATCGGTAGATGCTTGTCGCAGAGTTCCATTCTGCCTACATGATGATCTTAAAAAAGAGTTAGACGCTTTAGAAAAATAAAACATTATCATCAAAGTCAATGAACCTACAGATTGGGTGAGTGCAATTGTCCTCACGTGAAAGAAAAATGATATAAAACATTATCAATTTCCAACTATCGGTGAGATTAAGTTTAGTCTCTCTAGGCAAGAACATGATTCTAGGCTACAGAAAGTACTAGACAGAGCTAAAAATATCGGTATGAAATTTAATAGGGAAAGTCAAAGATATGTCAAAGTGAAGTAGTGTACTTAGGTCATGTCTTTAGTAAAGATGGGGTTCGGGTTGATAATAACAAAGTTAAAGCCATTTGTGATATGCCACCAGCCATAAATATTACTGAATTACAACGCTTTCTTTGAATGGTTACATATTTAGGCTCATTCATACATTGAAAATTTATCACAAAAACATCTAATTTGAGATACTTTTGTCTAAACACACAGAGTGGCAGTGGTCAGAAAAACATGATCTGGAATATAACAACTTGAAAAACATCATTACAAATGCTCCAGTTCTAACTTATTATGACCAAAATAAAGATATTATTTTATCAGGCAACTCATCCAAGGATGCCATGGGTGCTGTTATTAGTCACAACAAACAGCCTATAGCCTATGCTTCAGCATCACTCAGTCACAACAAGCCTACTCTCAAATAGAAAAAGAGTTACTAGGTATTCTTTTTGGATGTACAAAATTTCACCAGTACATTTATGGTCGCCATGCCACAGTTTAAACTGATCACAAGCCTATTGTCACATTATTTAAAAATTTAATATTCCAGCACGCTTCCAAAGAACAATGCCCAGACTTCAACCTTATGACCTAAATGACATATACAAACCTGGTAAATACTTATATGTTGCAGACACACACTCCAGATGTGCACTGCTGGAAAAGACACTAACTGATTTAGATGCAGATATAGACCTGCATGCCAACCTAGTCCTTAAATCCTTGTCAATTAGTCCACATAAACTCAAAGAATTTCAGAATCATACTTCTAAAGATTCAGATTTAGTCACTATCATTAACTACTGTAACAATGGTGGGCCAGAGCACAAAAGATCAGTACCAGACAATATTAAATGTTATTTTTCCTTAAAAAATGAACTACACATAGTTGATGGTCTGGACCTCAAAAACAACAGCATTGTTGTTCCAAGTTTATTAAGAAATGATATGTTTAAACTTTTACATGAAGGTCACCAGCGAAATAAAGCTTGTCAAAATTTAGCTAAAAATACAGTCTTTTCGCCAAATATGTATACAGACATTGAAACCTTTGGTAATTCCTGTCATGTATGTCTTCATAGAAACAATACTAAAGAAACGCTACACAGCCATGAGATCAAAATTATTCCATGGTACAAAGTCAGCATTAATTTATTCGATTTTAACTCACAAAAATATTTAGTTACTGTACACTATTATTCCAAATATATTGAGTTAGCTCATCTAAATAATAATTCAACAGCTAATAGTGTCATTACACAGTAAAAAGCTATTTTTTCTCGACATGGTATTCCAAAGATGTTGATATCGGGTAATGGTCCACCATTTAATTCCAAAGAGTTTACATTATTTACTTCTCAGTGGCAGATAGAACATCAAACTTCTAGTCCATATCATAGCCGTTCTAATGGTATGGTAGAAAGAGCTATTGGCACTGTTAAAAATATTCTCAGAAAATGATTGGTCGACAAATAGATTCTTCTTTAGCTATTTTACAATACAGAAACACACCTAAAGATGGTTTATGTTCCCCTGCTCAACTTCTTATGTCACGTACACTCAGATCTAAATTGCCAACTCTTGACAAAATGTTAATGCCTAGAGTTGTAAATTATTATAGATCAATTAAGGATAAAATGAAACAACACACTCAGGTACTCACAGGTTTATTACAATAAAAATTCGAAGGACTTACCAATTCTTCATAAGGGGGATAAAGTATATTTCAAAAAACAACCACGGCAATACACTATTCAATCACCGGGTGATAATTTTCGTCGTCATCGTGTTCAAATCTTAAAGCCTAAGTCTCCAACGTCTTCTTCAACTCCAATATCAACAATTCCCCCGCCTCAGTCTTGTAGTCCAGCTCCAAAATCTTCAAATATACAAAATGATAATTATACTGATTCTAGACATTCAAAACATTACAGAACAAAACGGTACTTACTCACTTACTTACTTGCTTTATCTGAAAGCTTTGAATTGATTAACAGACTGTACTCGTATCATAACTGTGTGTGTGTCAATATCAGATATATTTATAATTAAAACAACCAATTGAATTTAAAAGTATTGCAATTTAAGGGTGTAAAATATCAACTCTTTTTTACATTGAAAAAATAACAAATTGAATACAATTAAAATAAAACATTTTTAAATGATATATAGTCTATCTAACGACAGATGGGGAAGGGGAAGCAAGGGCTGGCGTCTTGGGATTGTAAAGCTTCTGGTTCTGTGTTACTCGTAGCAATGGGCGTTGCTGAAGCAAACGCCAGGATGGCCGACACTATCATCATTATGTACTTTAACTGAAATGGAAAACACAAAACTGTAGTTTTGAGGTTATGATGACTCAGTGATAATCTTAAATTTTAACTGATAAAAAAAAATCAGACCTTATAAATAGCCAGTATTTCAGGAAAACTCTGTTTTGTAAGTAAGCAACATCATGTGTAATTAATCGAAAATAATAATAAAACTTCATTCATACCGAGCATTTTATAAAAAAAGGATTCTTTTTGATTAAGTTTATTTTATACAAAAGTTTAGGTCTTTTATTTATCGATTGATGCAGTACGAAGTCTGCCGGGTCCGCTAGTTAATATATAAATAAAATGAATGTCTTAATGGTATTTCATTGTATTTCTTGATGTGTAAAAAAGTCGTCCTTTTTTTTTTTTTTTTTAAACGTGGAGGAACCCTTCATGGGTTCACACCTGTCCCGGGGGGACGGGTGGTTATGTGAGACTCCTACTCACTAAACCTCCTCAGTGTACCATCCGCCGCCTTAACGGGGCGACGCGGGCTTCGCACTTAGCATTCGTTGCCGCGTCGCCCCAGCGGCAGGCCCAGCAGCTTGCTGAGCCGCCGGCATTAATGGGAGACAGTTCGGTACACCCTAACTGTACGGCTATGGTGGCGGTAGAAGGCGCGCAAAGCGCCTCCTTCGGCCGCCTGTTCTTCTTTGGCGGAGAGGGCCGCTCAGAGGATCCAGCTCGCGAGCGCTCTGACCATGACCCCTCGCTGTCGAGCATGTGATTTACCACACTCGGCAGCGAGAGGTCCCCCACCCACCAACGCGGCCAGAGCCCGGCGCTGCTCCACCCACGCAGCACACTCAGAGAGAGTGTGCTGCGCTGTATCTTCTGCAGCGCCGCACTCGAGGCACGCAGTGGTGGGCTCCCTCCTGGCTATCTTTTGCAGGTACCATCCGAAGCAGCCATGTCCGGACAGCACCTGCTCAAGCCTAAACGTCAGGGAGCCCTGCTCCCTGACGCACCAACGTCTGAGGACCGGGCGGACGGCGTCTATGGTGTAACGTCCATAGCGCGCATCCGCCAGGTCCTCTTTCCACCTCTCGTATATTCTATTCTGGGCCTGCCTTTGCAGGCCCTCAATCTCTCTGGGAGCTGGAGGCTCCCCTAACTCTTTCCTCGCCGCCGTGAACCTATACACGGCGGCGAGCACCTCCGCCTCCAGCTCCCACGGCGGGGAGCCGGCGAGCACAAAGGCCGCCCCCGCGGACACCGACCGGTATCCACGGATCACCCTCAGCGCCACGACACGCTGCGCCGCACGCAGCGTGCGCACGTTGCAGGCGCTGAGGACGTCCACCCAGATCGGTGCCCCGTAGACGGCCATGCTCCGCACGACCCCTGCGTACAATCGGCGGCAGCTCGCACCCGGTCCTCCCGTATTCGGGAGGAGCCGACCTAGAGCCGCCGCCGCTCCAACTATGCGCGGTCCGAGTCCCCGGAAGTGGGACTCGAACCGCCATCTTCCGTCCAGGGTGAGGCCCAGATATTTCATCTGGGCCCCAACCCGGACCCTAACCTCTCCAATCATAATATGGGCTCCAGGGGGCGGTCCGCACCGAGGCCCGTGGAATAACAGAGCCTCGGTTTTTTCCACCGCCGCCCTGAGGCCCAACGACTCTATGCGCCCGACCACTAGGGCTGTGCCCTCATTGGCCAGGCGCATCACCTCCTCAAAACTGCCCGCCCGGGCCCGGGCCCAGGGTGTCGTCCGCGTAGCATAGAATGCGTATCCCCGGAGGGAGCGCTACGCGGAGCACCCAGTCGTAGCCCATGTTCCACAGGAGTGGGCCCGGCACCGACCCCTGCGGAACACCACACCTAATGTGCCGTCGGACCACCACACCTCGGCCGTCCACAAAGGCGACCTCTCTGTCTTGGAAATACAGGAGTGCCTCTCGTATAATGCTATGCGGCAGGCTGTTGAAGGCGTTGGCGATGTCGAGCGACACCGCCAACAACCTACCTCCCTTCTCGGTCGCCTCCGTGGACCAAGTCTTTAGGGTGGAGAGGGCGTCCATAGTCGAGCGCCCCCTCCGGAAGCCGAACTGCCACGCTGACATCTCCGGCCCCACTTCCTCCAAGTGTCGGATGACACGGGAAACCACTATTTTCTCCAACATCTTTCCCGCGTCATCCAACAACACCAGGGGCCGGTACGAGGACGGGCAGTCCGAAGGGCGGCCCTCCTTCGCGAGAAGGCAGAGCCGCCCCATCTTCCAGAGCTTCGGGAACCGTCCAACCGACAAACAACGGTCAAACAGCTCCCGAAGCCATCCCCCAAGGTGGTCCAGCGCCACTCCTAACACTCGGCCCGGAACTCCGTCCGGGCCTGGTGCCTTCCGCCTGTTGCGGAGGCGCCCTGTCACCAGCCCCATTTCTGTATCTGTAATGAGATGGGGCGGGACCAGCTCCTCCGCAACAGAGCCCCCATGTAACATGGGAGGTGGGAGGAGCTCCGGAGGGTCGGGGAGCAGAGTGTCCACGACTCTCCCCAGGAACTCTGGATCCAGGGATTCCGTTAGAGGGGGCGCCTGCCCCCGGAATTTATTCCTTACCAGCCGGTATGGGCGCCCCCATGGATCCCTATCCAGAGTCCCAATGAGCTCCTTCCAGCCTTCCTCTTTAGCCAGGCTGATGGCGACTTGCAGGGACTTTTTGCAGTCCCTGTACGCACCATACAGCCGGGCCTCCTCCCCGGGTAGCCGGGTTCGGCAACGGCGGCTATGCTGGAGCAGCCGCCGCGCCGCGGTGCGGGCCGCCCGGAGACCAGCTATCTCCGGGCACCACCAATGCACCGCCGTGAGAGCCCCACGGAAACGGGCCGCAGACGCGTCGACATCTTCCGTATCTGGAGCTGGTGCCCGCCAGCTCTGCACCATGGCCGCCTCTTCCGCCAGCTCCCGGTCGAGGCGGCTCATGGCCCATCGGGGGAATGCCGTCCCCCGACGGGGGCGGTACGCCAGCTCCTCTGGGAAAGTGGAGACCCCAAACCGAATATATCGGTGATCCGAAAGGGTCTCCACCTCCTCCAGCACTCTCCAATCCTGTACGCGGCGTGCGACAGATGGCGTGGTCAAGTCCTACGTCAACCTAACGTCAAATGTCAAAACCTAATGTCACGTTTAGTTAATGTCATATATGTCAGTGCGAATGTTAATAACATGTGTTATCAAGTGTCTAGCTATAAGTTAATAAATATTTAGTGCGTAAGTTCATTTATTACTTTCTAAGTGAGATGTTACGTGTATTCCCATCCCTAATATTGTATCTATGCCGGACATTCCTCTATGTCTCTATGGCTCAATAAAACACGAGTAATTCCCAATAGACAGGAATGTCACTTCCTGTCGATTGATTTCGGCTTTTTCAGTTTCAAGCTGGAACCTTTAAGTAAAAAGTCTTGTAGTTCTGGATCTGAATCCTGAAATCGTGCAAGAGCTTGATAATCGATTACAGTGTTATTTTCCACACGTGATAAAGCATCGGCGACGATGTTGTTCTTTCCTGGAAGGTAGCGTAAATCAGTCGTAAATTGTGTGATAAAATCTAAATTGCGGAATTGTCACAGAGAACACATGTCGTTATGCATGAAAAATGCGAATGTTAACGGCTTGTGATCCGTGTAGACCACAAAAGTTCTTGCTTCCACCATATGCCTAAAGTATTTGATGGCTTCGTACACTGCCAGTAACTCTTTGTCGTACGGACTGTGTTTGGCTTGGCAGATTTTATGTGAATAAGAAGCTAGTGGTTGCTAATCTGTGCCTTTGCGTTGTTGCAGAACTGCACCGATGCACATGAAGCATCAGGATGAGAGAGTAAAGTAGCTAGATTAAGTGAGGTCTTGCATTCTTCAAATACTAGCTTTTATTCTAGAGTCATCTCGATGGGATGAGAACTATTGATTTTTGAACCAATTAAAATATTGTTACACAACGTTGCCTGTAGTTGTACTGCGTTGGGAATGAAGCGATGGTAGAAATTCAACAACAAGAAGCTTAGCTCTTTAATAGTTTTAGGAAAAGAATAGTTCTGAATAGCTTCAACTTTAGTATCCAACAGTCTAGTTCCATCAGCTGAAACATGGTAACTTAAGAAATCTAATTCTATCTTACCCAAAATTCACTTCGGAGTATTAATCAATACTCTGTATTGCTTAAGACGGTCAAAAAGCTGGCGTAGATGTTTTTATGTTCTTCTACCGATGATGAAAATAATAGGATGTCATCGATATACCAGTAACAAAAATCAAGACCCAGATGAACTTTATCAACGAACATCTGGAAGGTTTCAGCAGCATTTCTAAGTCCGAAAGTCATGTACTGAAATACAAGCAAACCAAATGGAGTAGTCAGTGCTGTTTTGGATACATTATCAGGATTAACGCGAATCTGGTTTTTTATTTCTATTTTATTTAGTGTTCCCCTTCTAACACAAATCAGAGAAGATTCTTGTGTTGTGTAAACTCTTGTTGACTTTGATAATTTATGTTATTATTTTATACTATTCCTTTTATCTAACTCTATTTTAAACTTAATGCAGTTGTGATCAGCACTTGTTATACCTTCTTCCATCTTCCAGGCTTTGATTGGTTGCCAATAGTTCGTCGCTACACACCGTATTATCGGAATGCGCAGAGGAGGGAAATAAACCTTTTATTGTTAATAATTTGTTTTATTTTATATTCACCATTTTTTACTTTTTATTAAAACAAACCATAGTTGCCATAGTTACATATCAACATATCAGTGTTGTACAACACTTGATAAGTATGTACCTACTAACAAAGATTGGGGACTGCTTCGTTAATCCCTTTTGTAATCCTTGCCACCTCTTCTTTAGTTCCGCACCCTAAAATCACTTTTTCATCCCGTGCTTTCCTTAGGTGGTCAACCCTCAAGCCCGTCTTCCCTGCGTCTACTGCGGCAATACGACCACTTAAAATGGGTGACTAAATATAATATAAACAATTACTTAAATATAACATAATATAATAAAACAATAAAAATATAATAAAACAAAATATAAAAAACATATCATTACTTAGTTTACAAATCAGTAAGCGATATCTATTGGTGACAAAAATATTAAACATTCCGCCCCCTAAGGACATTAGTGGCGAAATAAATCTTACGCAATGAAATTTACATATTTTTGAACTTATTAACGATAAAATGAAGAAATCACATTACTAGGTTATTGATTAACTAGTAAGAAGATACATAATTTTGACATAGGTCTTTTGATCAACGTTCTCTTAACGTTAATTGTAACAACACGAGTGATTTCGTCAGTACCTGGATGTTTTTCAACTATTCTACCCATTAACCATCGACTTGGTGGTAAGTCGTCCTCTTTTATGAGCACTATATCACCTATATTTGGCTCTGGTACACGAGAATTCCATTTGTATCTATTCATTAAATTTGCCATTAGACCAAAGATGACTGTGGTACTTCGATTCCGTCTTCTTCGGAATATCCCCTGTCCCCTTCCCCATTGAACTCTCTCCAGTGGTATCTTCAATACTGGAATCGTCTTTTGTAACGGCTGCGTTCTGGCGGAAAGCCCAAGTTTTTAGTATGTCTAACAGTGTATCTGCTTCACTGCTTGATGCCCCTGAACGACACAAAGCTGGTTTGTCAGTCAAGCCCAACAATTTATGACAAACGACTCCCCAAAAACGCTCATTCCTGTCCCCGTTTGCTACAAAGCCGACTAATACGACTATAGCAACCATCTCCTCCTGCCATTTTTCTGGCGAGTGTACAAGCGGCCGCTGTTATACTAACCCTCACAGGTGTGCTCCGTTTCTTCTTCTCCTTTTGTTTGTTGTCATCGTTTTATTTTTATTTATTAAACATGGAATGATGTTTATATTATACACGAGCTGTAGCCGCGACTTCGTTCGCGTGGATGTCGCTAAATAAAATAAAAAGCTAAGTCATTTACCGAGATAAAATTATCTGTGTTAATCCAGGTTGTAAATTATTTGTGTGCCAAATTTCAAGATATAGTAGGATCAAAACTGTATTTTATTGTAAAATTACAGTGTTATTCATAATGGCTGTCGATGTATATACATATAATCTAATCCAGAAAGTAAACCTTAAGAAGTTAGTCACTTGGAATGTAGATATTAAAATGAAAACAAAAATTTTTGTGCACAATAATATTAATGATTCCTTCCAGACAACCACAGTCTTTGAACAATTGCAGTTCTAACTTGGCGGCCCCTTTCTAAATCAGGTTCCACAGCCAATTGAGGTGGCGGCGTATGTGGGCGCATCTCCAATGCTATGTCTATCAGTCAGGGAAAGGTGTCGAGTCCAATTTTGACTCCAGTACTACACTCGAGGTCGAGTCGAATCTAGGACAGTCTATGATAAGATGGAAGACTGTCTCGGTGATATCCGTGTCGCAAGCACACGCAGGGCTATCTTTAATTTTGAAACGGTGCAAGTACGCTGCAAAACCCCCGTGACCAGTTTAACTTGCACGTGGCGAGGCGACAAACTTTCCTCATGATTGCGTGAGCCTGATCGACCCTTGGGAGGAAAGCCCGCGTCACCTCCCAGTGTTTCTAGTTCTTGTGTGTATATTTGTGTAGCACTCCTCGGCACTTCCTGGTGCAGCATTGACAATAGGTGTCAACAGCCAAGGCCTTAGGGGATAACTAGAGTCACCTAAAACAGACCAATGACAAAGTTCAATCATTTTTATTTGCCACCATCATCAGGAGGCTGTAGATGTCCATAGATCTCCCCAAAAAGTGGCTAGTGTGGGCTTGACATAATCTCCACACTCTGCAGACGAATTAAAGTTTTACCAATATAATATTTATGTCTGTTATTGCATTAAAAAAATGAAACTTACCTAAAAACCACAAATTTGCCCCAGCTCTGTTGCGATTTTGCATATGGTCGTGAATTATGGAATTACGCCAAATACCATTTACCAAATACCAAAATAACATTTAAAATGTTTAGGTCACTGTCGCATATCTGTAAAAATTTTCAATACACATAGTAAATATTTTTTAGTTTCAAATACAATGCATATTGAATCTAATGAAATATTAATGTTACTTACAATTTGAACATTCCGGGAATGATAATGTTTGCGATTAAAAAAAGGTTCATTACTGGCACTGGGTCGAACAAGCGCCACATGTGTTCCATCTACACAACCTAGAATTCCCGGGAAGCCAAATTTAGCTGAGAAGCTGAAAAAATACAAAATGGTCAGACAACCCTGAATGCTAATATACATTAAATAAGATGTCGACGTTATTATTAATTAAATCTAATTAGTAAATTCTTAAAACATTAGGTACATACCCATTTATAATAATAGTTCTTCGTTCTGATTGTGTTTGGGGGAAATGAATATGTTTAGCCAAAATAGCGTCATTGTTTAATGCCATTGTGATTTCTCTTATGGCCAGTGAGACGCTTGATTGGCTAAGAGCGTGTAAATAGCTCATACCTATCGGATTTTGGTACGAACCAGTTGCATAAAAAGAGAGAGCAGTGAGTACTTGGAATATTTCAAAATTATGTTATTATACAATAATAGTCACAATGGTTCTTTAATTTAGTTTATTACCTACTTAGGTAGGTACATTAAATGTTGATATAGTTTACAATACCTTGCATTTTAAATTCACTTTTGTACTTCTTAAGGACCTTGGCATCAGAGGCGCCAGTTCAGAACACAGGCATGAGAATTTTTTTTTAATTTAATTTGTAATGGGCCCTGAACTCTGCGTCCGGTAAATCCAGGGGTTGTTGAGCACGAAATCTTAGATTTCGTCGTATGCATGCCGTTTCAAGCACTTGACGATCTCTATTTTCTTTTGCTTCCTCTTAAATATTCGCCTCCAAAAGTAAAAATGCACTAGCCATTGTCCGAAATACCTACGTAAAAAAAAACAAATATATCACTAAACTATTATAACACGATATCAATATAACAAATCTTTGTATCTTCGTGCAGCAGATATTTATTAAATAATAATTTTAAAATAATATTCATAATAATTTCTACGAAGTAACTGAATATCACCTACCTTAGTAACCGCAATTTGTCTGGTTTCTGTTTGACAGTTCAAGTTTCATAACAATCGCAGTCCATGTCAGTTCATGGTCGATTTGTTCAGTAGTATTTGAATGGGGCTCTTGAGAAACAATATTTTGGATATTATTGTCTGATGTGTCCATAAGATATGAATCTAAATCAGGAGAATTGCTAACATCGAATACAGAGTAAAGTTGGTATAAAATTTGGGTGTTTTGATCTGTCTCTAATATGCCTTCGCTCATAGACTTTAATACTGACATTGTGGATGGTCCAACTATTTCCGAAAACTTTGAGAGTGTTATTACATTTTGAGAGCTTGTTTCAATATGTCCAGACAAATTGCGTGGGACATTTTCATTCTGATTAGTTGCACTACTCAAAATACGAATGTAGTGTAATTAATAGATCTGGATCAAAAGGTACCTATCCACAAGTTTTAAATCCATTAATGAGAGTATCTGGTTTTAATGATTTTTCTAGGGCAATTTCTAGTAATTTTGGATTTTTTTCTCAGGAACCCTGAGGTGTAGGGCGGCTTTTCTTCGTTATTTTGTGGCGCATAAAATGGTATAACTAGCTCAGTTCATATGGAAATATGAAAAATAATTTTTGAAAATTCTGGACTAAATTCCTATGTTTCTATACATTCAGATGGTCCAGGATGGCGCTGGTTAGATTTAATACGTGCCACGGGGGCATTCAGGTCGTGGAGCCGGAATTTTGAATAATTTAGCACTGTTTTAATTAATGTTCATATTTTTATGTTCTGAATTTTGGAAATTTTTGCACTATTTAATCTGTAATTTAGTACTGGTTTTTATCACTTACAGGTTTTCCAGTGCCGCTACACCGATGGCGCCGTGCAATGCGGGGAGCACACGTTCTAACTTTGGTAAAAAATCAATTATTAAAAATTTACTCAGGAGACTTCACTCGTATTATTAGTGCAATATTTCACTACTAAATTCCGCGAATAAACTTTCAAAATTTTATGAAATGTCGGAGCCTGTTATATATGTCTTAGCTCGAACGACTCCCACGGAACACGTTACACCAAGGGCTATAAAGATTATTGTTAGCGTGGGCTGAAATGTGTGCAACGAAAGTTGAATGATGCTTAGATTGGTCGGGCTGAAAATGGACGCAGCGTAGTTCTGGACGTGCTTGTGTTATAGGAGCAAAATGTCTGGATGTGGATGGCATCTGTCTTGTCTGTCGGTTAGGGGTGGTTGGAGGTGAGGGCAAGTTTGCCTTTTCGGTTACGATAAAACGTGCGTGTTCCTCTAAAAAACGAATTAAATTCTGAAGTGTAGGCAAGTCGGTCGAACCATGCTGACGTTCGAAGAGCGAGCGTAACTCGCCCTTCAACTTACGGACTACGATTGATGTAAATATATAATCAGCGCCGTCATGAAAGAGAAGGTTTAAATTTGCCAGTACTGATTGAGCTGAGATTAGCGGAGTCAGGAAAAGTCGATGAATATCGGAGCGGATGGCGTGATATGCGGAAGCTCAAGTATGATATCCACAAATCGATCTATCAAAACGCGTCGATTTTCAAAGCGCTTGGTCAAGATATCAAGGCCACATCGTAATTATAATTTGTGGTTTTGAGGTGTGACACCATACTCAAAGCAATACAATAAGTAATGCAATTTATTGCACCTGTTTAGGGAAAGTATCCGTCAGGCTTTTGAAAATGACAATAAAGGAAGGCCAGTCTTCTAGTTTGGAGGAGAATCTAGGCAATTCTATATTGGGTAAAACAGAAGAAGCCGGAGTGGGAGATGATTATGCTGAAGAAAGTTGAGAGAAGAGCTGAGCTGATTTTCTGCTGCTAATAACTTATTATAAGCATCATATGCTGCTGTGTAGTTATCTGCGTATAACTTTTCTGATTTGTCATCCAAATTGTCATCGTCAAGATTTTCATAACATAAACTATCTAACTTTACTTTAATATCGTCCAATTTCTCAAAACGCCCATAAAAAGCGTGCAGATTATAATGTGAGGTATTGCCTGCCAGCATATATTTTGCAATCTCTAAAAGGTTCATTATGGCTTTGCAGCCCTCGCGGAACCTGGTTTCTTACGACTTGGTCGGCATGATGAAAACAACAGGTTGAGGTATCAACTTAAAACCAAATTAAATGAGAGAAAGGATAGAATAAAAATTAGATCCTAGTTTTTTTAACAACTGTCTTCCTTGTATGTACAAAAGGAATCTGACAAAATATATTTATTAATAATGCAACAATAATAATTTATTAACAAAGGCATAGGAAACAATAATTACAATGTGTATGTACAATACACAGTATTATTTATATGTATAATAATAGTGTGTAATACTTGTATAATAATTAATAAAAGAGAGATTAATTACTATGTGTCTGTACCACCCAGTAAGGTAGTAAAAAGTATCAACAACTAAATTAACTATGAGCTGATATTTGGCTAGTATGTAGCACTAAGCTACGTATGTAGGTTGTATGAATGAATTATGAGTTATTATTTTAAAAATTGGATATGATGTTGTGCTGTAAATGTTGTAATTCATATGTAACTTGAGGGTAAGAAGTTAAAAAAAAGTTTTAATTTTAAAATAATTAAAAGGTTACTGAGCAAACAATATATGATTAGAAATGATAATGGACCGTATAGGCTGTGGATGTGGTGTGACAAAAAACACCACTACTCGATGCGCTGAAGAATAACGTATGTACCTGGTACGCTGCTGATGAGGGGCAAGCGGTTTGATTACTTGTGGTGACTACACTTTATGCACACACTTGGTCACTGTAGTTCAGTTAATTTTATTTCACGAAAAAGTCGCCGGCGCACGTTTTATATTTCACTGTGACGTCTCATAGCTCAGTGTTGCCCGACGCGCAATTTTAAATTATTCCGTCGCGCCTCATTAATGAGTCGCGCGATCAATGGTTACTTATTAAAAGTCGCTCGTTATTGAATCTATTTTGTAATAAATCCCAAGCAACCTTGTAATTGTCTTCTCAATAATCTATGCTTTGAATAATTTTTGCTGCACTACCTTTTAAGAATTTCTGATGATCAATCTTTTTTAACTAATCTGATCCTTGAGGGGCGGCCATATATGGGGCTCATATTTGGTAGAGGTATTTAACGCGTACAAGTTATCCCCCTGTATATTAATCTGCCGCGCATTTGTAAATCCTGAAATCCCCGCATGGGCTTAATCCGGTACTATAATTTAAAATTTGAACCTGCAGTAAAATTTAATGATAATTTCAAATATAGAAATTTAATAGGAGCTCTATTGTATGTTGCTAATGGTACTAGGCCTGACATATCTTTCTCAGTTAACTATCTTAATCGTTTCAAAGAAGTTATGATGATACTCATTATAAATGTGCTTTACGTATATTGAAATATTTATAGTATACAAGATTTTTAAAATTTTGAAGCGATGATGGCGTAGTTGTGGCATATATGTATATAGGTGGTATATAGATATAAGTTACCATTTTGATAACGCTTTTTCAAAGAAAGACATAATTTGTGTTGTAAAGATTACAAGTGAGGATCAAATAGCTGATAATTTAATAAAGTCTTTAAATAAATGTGAGTTCAAAAGTTTAGGTATTTGTTGGGTGTAAGGTCCGATTAAACTAATGTGATTATGATTAAAGGTTATTAACACTTTCACGGACACTGGGTACTGGTATTAATATCGAATTTGACAATAAACAGTTCAATCAAACAAGTTACGTAATCCACCATTTGGCATATAGATCGGTAATTAATCAATCACTAATATAATTAAACTACAGATCTGTACGGGACACCTTATTGATTGCTATGAATTATGATTTAAAACACCGGAAGACTTTAAACTTGATTTATTGATAAAATCTATGATAATAATGCTAATGAGTGCGTTCGCCGCGGCTCGGTCTGAACGATGTTGATGCACTGACTTTATAAAACAATATACTAAGAAAGCTATGCAACGAGCGAACGCAGCAGAAACTTGTATGGTTGGCCCGTACAAGATCTTTATGGCAATCTTCAAAACATGATGGACAGAGCGCTGGAGATTTGTCACAACCTTTACAGAAGTAGCTCGTGTCACGTCGCACTTAATTTTTTGAACAATGTTTACAAGTAAAAAATGCGTACTTTTTCTTTGAATTCGCACATGGCACCATGCGAGTTGGCCAGTGTCCATGATTTGCTGACTGAGACGACTCTTCCTGGGTATGTTCTGCAGATTGTGACGCGCCTTGAAGTGTATGCCGCCTACTATCGTTCTTGTTGGATTTCCGGATCCAATCTTTCCCTTTCTCTCCTCTTAGGCCAATCAATACTTTGATCAATTCTTCTCTGTGTGATATGTGTGTTAAAAATGTAATATGAATTCCAAGCTTTAGTGTCGACAATGTGGAATAATTCCTTCTAATACCACCTGATTTTTTTTCTTGAAGTTGAATAGTAGCTAATCATCTGATCTGAGCGGTCTATCCCAGACCATATTTATGAACTTCTTTTGGTTTTGTTTTCTTCCTTACATATCGAGCGCTGGATGTTCCATAGTAGTCACCATGTAAACTTCTCATTTGTCTTTCCACCCACTAACGTAGATTTTTTCCTTTTCTTGCCCACACATGTTGTCCTTTGTTGAGTTTCTTTTGTACAACGTATTTAGGGTTATCTTTTCTTGTCTTATTACGCAATGTGCCATTTGTGTGGTGGTATTTTCAAATCAAGTAGCTTCTGAGAAAGGGTCAAAGAATTATAATAATTGTCCACGTATAGATTAAAGCCTTTCAGTAGGTACGGACACAGCAAACAAAGTACCAATCTATCAGTTTTTCTTTCATTGCCTTCAGTCTCTTCTCCTCCTAACAGTATAGTCAGTTCGAAAAAAAAAACTATACATTTTAATATTTAGAACATAGCCGTCTGCAGTTGTGAATACGTAAAATTTTATGCCGTACCTAGCCTTGATTTAATATACTGACGAAACACTAGACGTCCTCTATATAGCAGCAAAGAGAGACTCGTCGAGAGACAAATCTTGAACAGGGTTGAACATGTTCCGAAAATTTTGAGTCACTGTGTTTATAAAATCTCCAATTTTTGAAGACCTTTTCGCACCTACATCAGCTGCATAACATCGCAAAATTTGATCATATCTTCTACAAGACATGGTATAGGTGAAGACGGGATGAAAATATAATGGATCGTCATATGTGATAAGTCTCCTTTGTTGGGGAACACGAATATGTGTATATGTGAATATGAATTCAATAAAGTGAGTCCTAAATATTTTTTTTATCTCATCAGGATTTGTTGGTCGAAATACGGCATTGCGTACATGAAGTGTATGTAGCCAATTGGAATAAGTAAGGGCAGCCCCATAAGCATTCGTTCGTTCAACCAAATAATCTATCATCTCTGTGGTAAGAAAATGATTAAATATTTATTCACATGTGGCATTTTCATTAATCTCAAATGTCGGACCTACCTCCGCAGATCGAAATTCAAAAGAAGTAATATTTGTGGTAGTGTCTTCCCAGGTTGTGTCCATTGGCGGAGTAGATCTTCCCCGTACAGCATTTGATGAGTTTCTCCGCCCACTTAATCCAGCTTCGTTAGAAGTTCCGTCCGATTGTGCCCAATGTTGTTGCAGTCGATCATAGTTTACCTGTATTTGCGAAGGCTGATTATCATTAACTATATTAGTTTGTTTTTCATTTTCAAGCCTTTGATCGCCGACTTCTGCCTCACTTGCTATTCATACATTATTTTCAGTTTCGATTCATTATTATTGTCACCGCTATTATGTCCCGCCCCCACACTAGGTTTGTTCATCTTTTTCGAACTCCTCAATACCATCCTGATCATTAAGGGAATTATTATCCGTTTCCTCACTCTGTGATTCAATTCTTTGTCGATTTTGTTGTCGTCGTTGAGGGAGATAAAATATACTATAAGAATCACTACTGCTTTCATTTCCATTGGGCTCGAAATTATGATCTGAGCCATATTCACCATTCTCGTCACAATATGGATCATCTTCGCTATTAGATTCATCATCTCTAAGCAGAGTATTTGGGCCTACCTTCACGCGTTTTAGTTTTCTTTGAAGTCATCTGCCAATAATACAGGAAATCAACAGTGAACAATCAGATAACTACCAATTTTCTTTCTTACACTGTGTTTTTTAACCAATCTAAAAAGCGTTTAATCCTTAATTTGGCCAAGTCCGCTACAACGAACAATCAAATAAAATCTGGCGGGTTTATGAAAACACGGCTTAAATATCTAACAAAAACTTTAAAATATATTTCTATTACGGTAAAAAAAATCTTATTTGACAACACTATCTGTCAGTTTGAGACAAAATGTCGACGAAATATACAAGCCATCCGTTTTACTCAAGGTATTTGTAATTTTTTATAAAGGTTTTACTAGTAAATGTGCACGTTTGTTTACTGAAATAACTTTGTAATATTGTAATTTATTGAATCACTTATTATAGATCTTGTAATTTTGTATGATTTTGGTGATTTTTTTATTAAAATCAATGTTTGTCCGCCACAGCGAACAAAATCAATTTCATAAATATTTAGTGTTTTAATGATTTGTCCGCCACAACGAACATTGCCAAAGTTATTGCGGGCTAAACATGTATTGGGATGATTACTAATATTTTACCTAATTATTGAATTTATTTATACTTATTTAACGCTATTTAACATTTGGTTATGGGTTTTGCTTACACCTTTATTTGCGCACAGCATTCTCGTGGTCAAAGAATATTAGCATTGGTACCAAAATTGCATGCTCCATCTGACGCAAGTGACCAGTCTGATCCGGAATATGAACTGGACGATAATTCTACACACTATTTTTCTTCCCCTGCACCGTCTTTGGGATCCATTGCGTATCTTAATATTTTTATTTATGGGCCAGATTTTGAAGATGAGCAGAATGCTCGCGTAAGTCATGATGTTACCGATGAACCAGACATAAATTTGAAATCTTCTGTAACCCCAATCTTGCAAGAAATTGACGCAGGTAACTACGAGAACGTGCCATCAACACTTTCAGCCATTGCATCATTCCCAACTACTCTAATCACACCAGCAATTCCAATTACATCAGATATTATCTCACTAAAAAATAATACACGTAAATCTCGAAAAACGAGATCTAAAAAGACAAATTTACCACCTGCTAAAAGAGCGAAGAAGACGAAAAGGTTTCAATTGACTTAAAAATAGAAAAGAGTATCATTCCGTCACAGAGTAGTAATAGAAGAAAATCTGACAGACCAAGAAAATAACAATAAGAAATAAGTAAGATGCATCGCCTATGACTTTTATTCAAATATTTTTCTCAAAGGATATAGTTACAGATATTGTAGAACAAACAAATTTTTACTCGGTCCAAGTGTTGTATATATAGATATAACATTATCTATGGTAATGTGTTAGGGAGCTGGCAACAGCTATGATCTATGTTTAGTCTATGGTTGGTGTTGATTGTAAGTTAATGTAACATGTCTTGATAATATAATAAAATATAAAAGGAATAACGAATATCATTAACATGGCGCTGAGGACAACGAACAATAGTGAAAAAATATTAAGTGGTATAGCTGGATTGACACCCCCGAGTCACTTAGTGAATTTAACAACAGAAAATTTTAAAAGATGGCTGCAGAAATTCGAGATTTATCGCAAAGCGTCAGGAGCACATCTTCAAGAAGAAAACGTGCAAGTTGCTTTATTACTCCATTGTTTAGGAGATGAAGGCATAGAAATTTATAATACATTCAGTTTGTCTGAAGAAGAATCTGAAAGTTATGAAAAAGTTTTAAAATGTTTTAAGACGCATTTTGTACCTGAGAGCAATGAAAGCGTGAACTCGCATTTTTTTTTACACGTAACCAAAATGAAAACGAAAAGTTTGATGTATTTCTTACAGAATTGAAAAAGCTTAGTTTGGAATGTAGTTTCGGCGAAATAAAGGACCGATTGATCAGAGACTGAATTATTGCAGGTATATATGATGTCAAGTTGAAGGACAGATTACTACGAGAATCTAATTTAACATTACAAAAAACAATATAGATATGTAAAGCGGCGAAATTAGCAAAAGAACAAGTACATAAAATGGAATATAAACAGGAAATTAATGTGGTGACTACTGGAAAAGACTGGAAAGACATCAATCAACAGCGCAGCGATGGCAACAAGGACATGTAGGATATCAAGGAAAAAATTATAGTAACAAAAGAGTGTATAAAAGTAATTATGTTATAAGAACGGGTCAAAGAAATTATAATACAGGAGGGGGAGACAAAGTAAAAGTAATTGAGGCCAAGTAAACAACGTGTCATCGGGTCATCGGACGGACTGCGTCACAGCGCCACGGTAACATCTACACATACACACACTTCCACATCCATCTACCCAACCATCCCAATTTCCTTATACCTTCACCCTCTCTTCTCAAGCCTCCAACCCCACCCCCTCTTTCGTCTCTCCCTTTGGAGTCGAGCGCCTTACCCAACCAACCATACCCCCAGCCCCCTCTCCGTGTATTCCACACACCCCCCGTGAGGGGCTTCAAGATTTTCGGGAGGCCACGGGATTGGTGCTTGTCCCCAGTACTCTTATTACCTCCCTCCTTTTTAGTGGAGCCTTTAAAGAACCCCTCGGGGTGATTTGACTGGTTCTGGGTTCCAGCACCAGCTGGGACCTCACTGTACCCTCCCCCCTCACCCTAGTGGAGCCTTCAAAGAACCCCTTGGGGTGATTTGACTGGCTCTGGGTTCCGGCATCTGCTGGCCACGGAGCGGCATTGCAATCGCGCCTCCAGCAGAGCGGCTCAGGGCACCCGAGCGACCACGCGTGCCACCTTGATCGCCGTCGCATCGCTTACATTGTATTTGTACCGCACGAGTTAATAAACGATCATCAAAATTAACAATCCGTTTTAATACTTGGTTATATTGTTCAGAGCCTGTCTACATTGGTGACCCCGACGAGCAAGATGCATACCGAAGGAGAACATGTCGAGTACCCCGGCGTCAGCAGAGTCGGAGTACGTTTACCACCGTTCTGGCCCCAGGAACCTACCGTCTGGTTTGCGCAAATTGAAGGTCAGTTCAGTTTATCCAAAATAAGTCTCGACAAGACTAAATTCAACTACGTTATTGGATACTTAGAGCCACAATACGCGTCGAAAGTACGGGACATAATTTTAAACCCACCCTCAACTGGAAAATGTGAAAGGCTTAAACAGAACTAATTAAGCGTGTATCAGCTTCGCAGGAACTCAAGCTGCAACAGTTTTTAACACACGAGGAACTCGGGGACAGGAGACCTTCACAATTTTTGAGACACTTACAGAATTTGGCTGGCCCAACCATGCCCGAACATTTAATTCGTCTGGTATGGTCCAGCAGATTACCTACATCTATTCAATCAATTATTGCTTCTCAGACAGATAGCGCAATCCAGACCGTGGCTGCGATGGCTGATAGGATATACGACATCGTATCATCAACGCAGCATGTGGCAAGCACATCGGCCCAGGCATCGGAAGCTACAGGTACCGTCTCAGCTCTGGAAAAAGTGATGAAACGGATTGACGAATTGGAACAACAGGTACAAAATATTTCTTTCCGTAATTCCTGAGCGAATCAACTGAATAAGCGGAAGTACCGTAATAACTCCAACTCTAGATACCAAATAAGGTCACGAGAACGCTCTAACGATCAGCCCTACTGCTGGTATCATTTTAATTACGGAGCTAGCGTAAAGAACTGTAAGGAACCATGCACGTTCAAGATGACGGGAAATGCAAAAGACAGTCGCTAATGGCAGTAGCTGACTGTCCGCAATCATCAGGCTGCCTGTTCATTACTGATCGTAAATCGGAAACTCTATATCATATTGACACGGGTTCGTACTTGTGCGTTTTTCCAAAGTCAGCAGTACGGGAGCCTCGAACTAAAACCAAGTACCAATCATATGCCGCGAACGGTACACTAATATCCACGTACGGTAGCATCCAACTTACATTCGATTTTGGCCTACGACGAGCGTATAGCTGGCGTTTTACTGTGGCCGACGTAACAAAGCCTATCATTGGAGTAGACTTTTTGAGTTTCTACCATCTCGTAGACTGCAGATAGCAACGACTTATTGACGGGACTACCATGCTTGGCATCTCCGCGCCACAGCCGGAAAGATGATGCATCCGATATATCATCCGTACGTACCATCGCTGCAGACACAATATTCGATAAACTGCTACGAGAGTTTCCCGAGATAACGCGTCCAGCTGGAAAGCCAACCACACCTAAACACAGTACTGTCCACCACATCAGGACAACACCAGGTCAGCCAGTCTCGAGTCGACCACGCCACCTTGATCGCCGTCGCATCGCTTACATTGTATTTGTACCGCACGAGTTAATAAACGATCATCAAAATTAATAATCCGTTTTAATACTTGGTTATATTGTTCAGAGCCTGTCTACATCACTAACATAGGTCTAAGACACACTAATTAATACTAACTTTCCCTCCACGAACCACCTCAACCTCCACAAAAACGCTCACTAAAAAACGTGCGGACTACGAGTCTGCAGTATTAATGTTTTATTTAAATATATATATATATATATATATATGAAGGATAAACCCAATAAATGGGGATTTAAAAACTACGTGCGGGCTGGTGTCTCAGGCACAATTTATGACTTCGTAATGTGTGGAGGCGAAGATACTTTTAGGCATCACCCTTTCACCGAAGAAGAGTTAACTTGTAGGCACTTATCTTTCTCCTTCCCGTTCCTACATAATATTCCATATACACAATCAACACACAATTCATTTATACATAATCAGTTACACTACAAAAATCCTACTAATCGCTTACTGCCTATGGCGTACGCGTCGCGCCGTCGGAACCGGTTCGTAACTACCGACCCGCGCCCACGCGCCCACGCAAAGCAGTGCGAGCACACGACACACCACTCTCCTTATCGACCGCGTTCCGAACGCACCAAAAATAATTATAATTATAATACCTTGTCTGTATTTAATAAGTGTCGTTCGTCAATAAAGTGACTAATAAACCTAACAATAAAAACCCTCAGTGTTATGTTAACCACCACCAATACAGGACCTTGCTATACTGGTGACCCCGCAAAAGGACAAGGACAAAAGAACAAAACACTGTGAGTCTAAAATGTTTAAAACTATCTACATAGTCCCATACATACAGTTGGTATGTTGTGAACATATTGTCGAGGATATTTTTGACAATATTACCGAGGGCAAGCAGACACAACGTTAATAAACACGAGGCAGAGTCCAAAGTGCAAGTGCAAGTTGGTGTGTGGTCCAAGACACAAATCTGTAGCGAGAAATTATTTATATTTTTGTTGACCACGAAGGAGGATCAAACGCTTATCAAACAGAGTCAAACGGAATTATGCCGAGTTGGTATACGGGTCCCACCATTTTGGCCCGAGGAACCTGAAATTTGGTTTGCGCAGGTGGAAGGACAATTCGCCGTTTCCAACATCATTTCTGACGCCACAAAGTTTAATTACGTTATCGGACAACTGGACCCCCAGTACGCCAAGGAAGTCAAAGATATAACTGTTTCGCCACCGCAGACGGACCGATATCAGAAGCTGAAAACGGAACTTATTAGACGTTTGTCGGCTTCTCAGGAAAAGAAGGTGCAGCAATTACTCATGCATGAGGAGCCTGGAGACCGGAAGCCTTCACAATTTCTGAGACACCTGCAGGGTTTGGCTGGATCTGGCGTCCCTGAGGATTTTTACGCTTCATCTGGAGTAGCCGTCTTCCCAGCAACGTCCAAACCTTGCTGACTTCGCAACCGACGAGCTCGTTGGAAGCTTTAGCGGACTTGGCGGACCGAGTGCAAGATATCGTGTCTCCACCACGTCAAGTGGCTTCCACATCAGCACCTGATTCTGCTATCGACACTATGGCGAACGAAATAGCGGAGCTAAAACGTGCCGTGAAACACTTGACGATGAAGCTGGATAGGCAATCCAGGCAAGCACGCCGCTCAAATTCCGAGGAAAGACGTAATAAATCATTGACCCGCGTGAATTCGAATTATCGCAAGTACCCAATATGCTGGTACCATTCAAAATTTGGTAATAACGCAAACAAGTGCCAGACTCCTTGCGACTACGGGAAATCGGGAAACGCGAAGGGCAATCAATAATGGCGACATCAGATTGCCTTCATCCTTCTGGTCGCCTATTTATCACCGACCACAGCTCGAAGATCCGATTCCTCGTGGACACTGGAAGCGACCTCTGTGTCTTCCCCAGGTTTTCACTTCGCGATCGACGTACCAAGACCAATTATCAGTTGTGCGCAGCCAACGGTTCCAATATAGACACGTATGGTTATGTAAATTTTACATTAGATCTGGGACTCCGTAGAGACTTTGTGTGGCGATTTGTGGTAGCGGATGTTACGAAAGCAATAATTGGTGTTGATTTTTTATCATATTACAACTTAATGGTAGATTGTCGCAATCATCGTTTAATTGATAATTCTACAAATATGTCTATATCTGCTCTAGAAATGTTATGTAATGGTAATAAGTTTTCTGTAAAGGTCGTGACTGGAGACTCTCGCTATCACCAACTACTCAACAAGTTTCCTGAAATAACACGCCCATCAGGTACACATCGTAAAATAGCACACAACACCGTACATTACATACGCACCACCCCAGGTCCCCCCGTGTCTTCTTCCCCTCGCAGGTTAGCTCCCGATAAGCTGAAGATCGCACGAGAAGAATTCCAGCAAATGCTGAATAGCGGTACTGCGCGTCCGTCAGAGAGTCCTTGGTCTTCCGCTCTTCACCTAGCTCCTAAGAAGGACAACAGCTGGCGTCCTTGCGACGATTACCGCATACTGAATTCAAGAACCATCCCCGACCGCTCGACACCGGACGGGCGGAAGTGTTTGCGAAGTAAAAAATAGCAAGTCAGTCGTCTCGATAATTACTTGCGCGCAGAAGTTGCGTTCGTCCCCGTCTCTGCTAAACCAAATCCGTTGTTTTTATTTCTACACCCGCAACACTAATTGGTCCTTCGAGCCGGATGTGTGATAATTCGGTATGTTTGTGTCTAAACAGGTCTTCGTATAATAGGTATATTCAAAACTAAATTAACATCACCATTAATGATGGCTATTTTTACAGGAATATGAATTAACATATCAGCATACAGAATTGTCGGAGGTAATGTCAACCCTTCAGGTAATTCCTTGTCAATCTTTTGTAATGTAAACACTATCAAACTAGTAGGAACTAGTGATAAAGGCAAATTTTCACTTGCTACAGCATCAACTAAATAGGTATAAAAATCAGAGATCTCTAGTAATAAAGTATCTTCCAATATAGAATACACGTGCATTACAATCCACGAGTTCTACGAGAGTTTTAAACAAAGCTTCAGCTTTCAGTTTCCATTTCTCGTAATTGGTTTTCAAGAATTTTTGTATTGTCCTGTAATATTGGACTGAATATTGGATTGTATAGTGTCTAGTGAATCACTGAGTTGTGACAGACCGTCACATGTAACCTTAGTAAGGGATTGCAATCGATCATTTACTGACACAACAAAATTAGACGTTGTGTTGAGCTTTCCATCTAGTAGTTTTAATGCATCAGTCATATCAATTATTTCAGAATCAATAGCTACACCTGCAAACCAATGATAAAAACTACCTAAAAATCGAATACTCCACGACGCATACGCCGGCTTCGAGTTTGAGAATCATCAGATTTAGCTCGTAACTCGACTGCGGCCGAAGGTAAAACATATTAGCTCGAAATGTATGTTCTGTCGAATAAAGAAGGCTCAGCCATGTCCACCAAGAATGGGTGACTTACCTGAAGCGCGGCTTGCTCATCATCAGCGCCCTTTTACTTTCGCCGGAATTGATCTGTTCGGACCTCTAGAAGTAACAATCGGTCGTCGTCGAGAAAAGAGACGGTGTTATTTTTACCTGCCTTACAGTTAGAGCCATTCATATTGAAATAGTCAACCGACTCACCACGGATGCATTTATAATGGCTCTTCGACGCATGGCAGCCAGGAGAGGTTAGCCACAAAACCTATACTCTGACAACGGTACGAATATGAGAGGCGCTGACGCGGAACTGAAGAAATGTATACAGGAACTAGACGAATTGAAACTCAAAGAAGGAATTACGACCTATACTATGAATACTAAATGGTTTTTTTTACCGCCAGCCAGCCCCCACTGGGGAGGTGCTTGGGAACGACTAATCAGAAATATAAAAACATCTCTAAAAGTTACCTTAAAAGAAAGAGAAGTACGAGAAGAAACTCTCACCACTTTGATGGCTGAAGTGGAACAAACTGTGAATAGCCGTCCTCTTACTCACGTTACTGTGGAACCAAATTGCAAAGAGACACTTAGTCCAAATCATTTACTGGTTCAACGTCAAACCTGCCTACTTTAGGAACATTTAAAGAGATAGATGTTTGCTTAAGAAAACTATGGCGTATATCACAAACGTTGGCAGATATGTTTTGGAAGCGTTGGGTATGAGAAGTTCTGCCTGATATGCGCCCAAGATCAAGGTGGAACGCGGAGCAGAGACCTTTGCAAGTAGGAGATCTTGTATTAATTGTTGATCCTTTTCCGTTTCCTTAGAAACGTGTGGCCGAAAGGGTTGGTTCAGGCCGTACGAGCAGGAAAAGACAGACGCGTACGAGTCGTCGTCGTGAAGACGAAAGTAGGACTTTTGCGTCGGAACACGACACGCGTCGCGCGTATTTCTATGGGTGATGAGTGCTGTGCCAGCACTATGGGGGGGGGGGGAGTGTAGGCGACGCGCTATAATTGTATTTGTATTTCAATTATTTAATAAATGGAGGACAACAGAGACGAACGTACTCGACACCAGAGGGGCGGAAGTGCTTGCGAAGTAAAAAATAGCAAGTCAGTCGTCTCGTAATTACTTGCGCGCGAACGTTGCGTTTGTCTCTGTCTCTGCTAAACCAAATCAGTTGTTATTATTTCTACACCCGCAACACCACTGATATCACGAAGATGATCTAGATACAGGTTCAATTGCCTCGCCGACTCGGATGACGTCACATGTCACGTCCACGCCACGATGCACCCGAAGAATCAGTGTGTTGAGTTTACCACGCAAAAATATACAGCGGAGGACCATGCCGCCGCATATCCAGTGATTTTGGCACCATTTATCAGCAACAGAGGATGTCCACGTTCTTCGTGGCTAGAATCCACGTGTCCACTTTTTATATGTTTATGTTTCTTGCATTTCTATGCACTTCCTACATAACTAGGCTAAGACTATTTATATATGTATATGGGAAATCATTTCCCCTACTGTGGGATGGGACCTTGCCCAAGCAAAACCTAATTTTTTCTTTTCTTCTAAAATGTGTTCGTAACTAATCTTTTAAACGTCCGTCTTATAATGTGTCCGCTGCGCAAGAGAGTTCGCGTAGCTTCCTTCGGATCCCTCTCGCCTGTTTCCGTCTAACCTCGTGTCTCCCCGTCTCCACACGGTTTTCATTAAACTTTATTTATTTCCGCTACATCTAGGATGATGACGCGGACCTACTCACTTACCGCCGCCTCAACTCGCCTGTCTCCGCTAGCCTCGTGTCTCTGCCTCTACACGGTTTCGAATAATCTTTACTTAGTTCCGCGCCATCTAGAATGATGACGCGAAAACGTGGGGTTGAAGCGGTAGTTTAAAAAAATCATGTTACATAGGAGAGAATATTTTTTTTTAAGTTCAAAAGGTATTCACAAGTTTTGGCTTGCCATGGTCAAAATTAATTGGAGTATGCACTGATGGTGCACCTTCTATGGTCGGCTTACGTAAAGGTTTCATTGGAATTTTGAATGAAAAAGCAACAGAATTGAATGTGCAAAAAGATGATTTGATAGTCCTTCATTGCATTATCCACCAACAGAACTTGTGTTCTAAGTCCATTGGACTCCAGAGTGTTATGAATGTGTTAGTAAAAACCATCAACTTTATTCGATCCCGAGGGCTTAACCATCGTCAGTTCAAGGCGTTTTTGGATGAAATATCAGCTGAATATATAACGACGTAACATATTATTGTAAAGTCAGATGGCTGAGCAAAGGAAAAATGTTGAAACGGTTTTACGAGCTTAGAAATGAGATAGCAGACTTTATGAAAATAAAATATAAACCACTATCTGAATTAAGTGACCTAAAATGGATATGTGACTTAGCATTTCTCGACGATCTTCAGGCTATTTGAATGATTTAAATTTGAAACTTCAAAAATAAGAACAGTTGAAAGCGTTTCAGATCAAACTACGCTTGTGGGAGTCACAGATGCTGTCTGGTAACAGTTACTATTTCAACACGCTCTCTGCGTATGAAAATATTGCTTATGCTCAATATGCTGAAGAACTCAAGTTACTGTCGGAACAATTTTCGAACAGATTTAGCGACTTCAAAAACATGGAAGACTGTGTTAGTTTATTTGCTACTCCTACAAAATGCTCCAATACACTTACAAGTGGAGTTGATCGAGATTCAAGAATACTTACTCCTAAAATACAAATTTGAAGACGTAGAGTTGTGCGATTTCTACAAAAAATACCTAGAAGAAGACAATTTTCCGCAGCTTAGGAAATTCACAAGAATATTGATTTGTGCGTTTGGCGGTACTTATAAATGCGAACAGTTATTTTCATTGATACAGTTAATAATACATCGTACAAGACTGACTGACGATAATTTGGAAAATTCTCTACGTCTTTCTATCAGTGGCATTAATCCAAATATCGATGGATTGGTTTCCCAAATTCAAGCTCAAGTGTCTCATTGATTTCGGTGTATTTAACTTTCGTAGTTTGTAACAATTGCAAATTTAACGATTTAATTATAATGTACCATTTTTTAAAATTTCGTTTTGTAATTTTAATAAATTGTACTATAATAAATAACATTGTCATATTATTTCATGTCTAATATCTATCGCAAAAAATATTATCACTACTTTAAAATGCACTAAGTACTTTTAAACGCGGCCCGCGAACGTATTTGCACGCTAAACTTTGGCCCTCAACATGTCAAAGGTTGCCCATACCTGGATTAGATAAATATAAACGTTTAATTTAATGAACCTAAGAAAGGTGGTAAATGAAAGTAGAAAAAGGTTTTCATCCATAAATTCTAACAAGAATTCCTAGTGTTTCTGAGATACGAACAGTTGTTAAAATAATTTTTGACATACCTTTCACATTTATGTAGATCCATTATTTAAAAACTTTTTTTGCTGTCTATATTAGCAGTTCGTTTTGTTTGTTTAGATACTCGATTGACTAAGCCCATATACTGTCTTTTCTGATTACTATTACCAATATTCCAAAAAGATGAAAATATGTCCAATCACTTTTCTTCACTAAACCTGTTCGTACATTTTTCTCTCCAGATTCACATACACTTTGAATCTCCCAATGTTTTCCTGGTTTTAGAACACATCCAGCGGTTCCAGCAATATCAGTAGTACTATATTCTAAGTTTATATATAAAGTTTCACCATTATCAGAAAATAAGGACCGTTTTGGGACATACAATCATTTATTTGATCACTGTTTCTTGTTTTTGAAGTTGAAAAGTTACTTGATAATAAGATACATTCATCTGGTGCAGGCATGCCATCATTACTCGAATTTGATAAATACGTGTAGACGAATAATCGTGCCATCGAGTTCATACATGACATTCACTCTAACGTTCCTTAAATTATCTCAGTTTCTTCACCAACATTCTACCATATAAATCTCACTCATCTTCTTGCTGTTCGAAAGTACTAGTACTTCTTTGCTGTAATACTTCATTAAGAGTATTAAGCGCTTTGTTCATTGTTTTTCCGGTTTGTTTTATTGGGGATTTTTAGTCGGCAAATTGTTTGCGAAGTATTAGATGGGCTTGGTGTTACTTGTGAAATTATTGCTTGAGTTTGGACGTGATGCCACTGACTGCAGGATACACCGATGCCTTAATGATTGTTGTAGAAGCAAACTCAAAACATGTGATTACCTATAAATTTTGTTGATTTTACTTATTTTGAAAGGACTTCAGTAGTCCTTTGGTGAGCGGCTTATGGTGATTCTGTTTTGCGATTGTGAACCTAAAAATGTAGACTCAATTAACTTTACGATTAAGCATTAGTTGCCAATATACATTTACGAAGGAAAGACGTGTTTCTCTAACTGATCCGCCGGCACAAGCCAAACTGAACCTTACGATCTCACCATTTTTTTTTTATCTAGAAGATCTGTTTATTTACTAAATTGCAATTGGTAATTGCAATAACCATTTACAACTGTTCATTAACAGTAACTTAGCAACGTAGAAGAATAGTTATTAAACGTAAATGCGAGAGCGGGTCAAAAATAATAATAATATAAAATAACAAATAAATGAATAAAAAAAAAACATATGGCGAGGTCGTAAGGTTCAGTTTGGCTTGTGCCGGCGGATCAGTTGGAGAACTTTCTTTCTGTTGATTTAGGTTCTTCAATGTGTCCAGTGTCCCGCGACAGTCGTTCGAGCTAACACTTAATGATATTGTTACGACTTGAACATAAAGAAATAGAAAAGGAATCATCTTTTCTAATTTTTTTCCAGGACCGTCCGTAAAAATCGTGAATTTATCATAGTGCAGTCGTGTGGCGTATAATCTTAGGTTCAACGACACACACATAGAAAGTCTTATCGCTAAAACTGTCAGCAAACAATAGGCCATAAATTAAACGTTCCCCTCGTTTTAAAAAGCGATGACGTAAAATTGTTTACAAGATGTTAGGAGTTCCTGGACCTTCCAGAGATTTCGGGATCGAGTCATTTAGGTATATAAGGGAGCTGAGTTGCGAGACGAGGCAGTTAATAATTCGAAAGCGAAGCGACAACAAGAAGCGAAATAAGAGAGAAACAAACAGTGTTATTCCGCAAGTATCTACACAGGGTGATTCTGAGAGAATATTCGGTGAACGATTTATGTGTTTTGTTTTGTTATTGTTTTTTTTTTATTTTAATTTCTACTAGCTGAGTACGAATAAATTACTTTTGAGTGACACAACGGCATCTTATTACCCACGAACGTAACATTTGGTGTCAGAAGTGGGATGCCGTTAGTGACGCGTGACGAAGAGATTCGTACTCCGCGAACGAGGAGACAAGCCGAGATGGACGCCGCACGTCAACGTCAGCGTAACGAGGAGGAAGGACATGCTGCTACGGTACCATCTGAAGAATCGGTGAGTTTGGCGACATTGTTGGCTGCCATCCAGGCCACCCGCCGCGAGTTTCAAGAGAGTCAGGAGGCCACCCGCCGCGAGTTTCAAGAAGCTATGCAGGCTAGTCAGGCAAGTCAGGAGGCCACCCGCCACGAGTTCCAAGAAGCTTTGCAGGCAAGTCAAGAAACCGTATTGGCAAAGATCGACAGTGGCATCACGGTCCTGGGAGAAAAAGTCAAGAACCTCATGATTGAGGTTAAGGAGGTAAAACACAGGACTGATAATATTGAGAGGCGAGTCGACGGGCATGATAACGATCTGCAGAGAATAAGCAACAGAATTAGTAAGCTCGAGACACGTGAGCCAGTAGCCGTAGTAGCTTCACCGTCGTCTGCGAAATTTGAAGTGCCACGTTTTGACGGGACAACATCTTGGGCAGCCTTCAAGTACCAGTTTGAAACACTGGTAAGAGGTAATGGCTGGAACAATGAGCAGTCATTTGTGGCTCTTACTCTGGCACTACGAGGAGACGCCGTCATGATTCTCGAGAACTTACAAGCGGATGAAAGGACCCTGGAGTCACTGATGGAAGCGTTGGATACGCGTTATGGTGACAAGCACATGGAACATGTCTATCGCGCTCAGCTTCGGGATAGAACCCAGAAATCTAGCGAATGTCTGCAGCAGTGGGCTCTTGAGGTTGAACGTTTGGTCCGTCGAGCTTATTCATCAGCTCCTTCAGGTACGATTGAAGTAAATATACTCCAGGCATTTGTCGACGGTATAAAAGATGGTGAGATTAGAGCTGCCGTACGGCTTGGTCATCATCAGAACCTAAAGAGTGCGCTTGCACATGCTTTGGAAGTGGAAGCTGTTCGTCAGGACACAAAACCCTATAGAGTTCGGGAAATTGTGACCCCACCTGCAACCAAACGGTATACGCCAACGTGTTATGGTTGTAGAGAGAAAGGGCACTTGCGAGTCGATTGCCCCAAGAGAAAGAGAAGAATGGTGTCATCTGAGACCCAAACAGATGGAACCTTTCCTGTTAAAGCAAGTATCACCAGGAACGCAGGATGGGTGCGAGCTGTTCAACGTACAGACCCGACGATCACAGTGACACAAGTTTATGACGGGAATAGTCTGGTCATCGAGGGTAGTTTGAACAACCAAACTTGCAGTTTTACTGTGGATACAGGAGCTTCACGGACAGTTGTTAAGCCAGAACTACTAAAGCGCACCATTCTGTGGCAGAGGCCATCTCAACTGTGTCATCTGCAGACTGCAACCGGCGAGCCAATTTCCGTCATCGGTGAGACAGATGTAAAGCTAAGAATTGGTGATCAAGTTTACGTCCACTCAGTGTTAATTGCAAATTTAACAGATGATTGCATACTAGGACTTGATTTCTTGAAGAGTCAGAAATGTGTTTTGGACGTCTCAAGAGGTGTGCTGAAGTTCCCTGACCAGGAAGTCTGTACTGTTGTCACTAAGATTAATGATGTGACCTACCGCATCAAGAAAGGATTAAGAGGAAAACCGAAGGTAGTACACATAGATAGATTGGCACGATACCACGGAGATAATGCTCGGGACGAGCATAACTAAGAGGGGGGTAATGTTACGACTTGAACATAAAGAAATAGAAAAGGAATCATCTTTCTCGAAATTTCCAGGACCGTCCGTAAAAATCGTGAATTTATCATAGTGCAGTCGTGTGGCGTATAATCTTAGGTTCAACGACACACACATAGAAAGTCTTATCGCTAAAACTGTCAGCAAACAATAGGCCATAAATTAAACGTTCCCCTCGTTTTAAAAAGCGATGACGTAAAATTGTTTACAAGATGTTAGGAGTTCCTGGACCTTCCAGAGATTTCGGGATCGAGTCATTTAGGTATATAAGGGAGCTGAGTTGCGAGACGAGGCAGTTAATAATTCGAAAGCGAAGCGACAACAAGAAGCGAAATAAGAGAGAAACAAACAGTGTTATTCCGCAAGTATCTACACAGGGTGATTCTGAGAGAATATTCGGTGAACGATTTATGTGTTTTGTTTTGTTATTGTTTTTTTTTTATTTTAATTTCTACTAGCTGAGTACGAATAAATTACTTTTGAGTGACACAACGGCATCTTATTACCCACGAACGTAACAATATCAAGCACCGACTTTGTCAAAACGCGAAAATTAATACATATCAGTGACTTATTAAAGTGCATCAACATCAGAATTCCCACACTGTAACTACGATCTATAGTCGAAATTCACATAAACGAGAGACTAATAAAATACATAGTGTATAACAGTGCAGTGCTAAATTTCTTGAAACACCGTCTGAACGACCCGAAGGGCATCCCGAGGTGCGTATTCAAACATAATTAGCTCCATCCAGGATACCTAGAAACCAGGGATTTTCTTGAGAATTTTCGGAAATTTTTTAAAAATAATCTTAGTACTGAACGGACCCAAACAGAGTATAACACCTTGTGCGTGTCGAGAATACGAACAAAACGACACCTCTCGCACAGCTCTGCGACTCAGGGTTCCCGAGATATTTTAGAGAAACCGAAAAAACCAAGGTTCGCTATATATTCATGAACTCAGGAAAGCTTATTCAGTGTCCCGCGACAGTCGTTCGAGCTAACACTTAATGATATCAAGCTCCGACTTTGTCAAAACGCGAAAATTAATAGATATCAGTGACTTATTAAAGTGCATCAACATCAGAATTCCCACACTGTAACTACGGTATAACAAAGGCTTTTTAGAAACTTTAGAAATTTATTAGTAACCTATTTAACAATTAAAATTAAAACAAGGATAGCCATATCGAATCAGACAAAAACGGATACGTTTCCCGTCGCGAGAGAATTCGTAGAAACTGAGAACCGGACCTCAAACTCTTAGAAAGATAGACAATAGATTGCAAATGCCATATATCACTCTCAATCGGGCCGTTAAGACTCTACATGATTTCAAATTTAAGTATATAGCAAAACTATTTACATATTTAAACACGTTTTTATAATAATAGTAGACCTCTGCAGTGGTACATAACCGTATAACAGTGCACATAACTTACAGATCTATAGTCGAAATTCACATAAACGAGAGACTAATAAAATACATAGTGTATAACAGTGCAGTGCTAAATTTCTTGAAACACCGTCTGAACGACCCGAAGGGCATCCCGAGGTGCGTATTCAAACATAATTAGCTCCATCCAGGATACCTAGAAACCAGGGATTTTCTTGAGAATTTTCGGAATTTTTTTAAAAATAATCTTAGTACTGAACGGACCCAAATAGAGTATAACACCTTGTGCGTGTCGAGAATACGAACAAAACGACACCTCTCGCACAGCTCTGCGACTCAGAGTTCCCGAGATATTTTAGAGAAACCAAAAAAACAGGCCCGTCCACCCGCCCTAGGGCGCACTGGGTATATCGATTTTGCACTGTACGGAAGAAACAAAAATTCATAACTCCGAAAGTATAGCACTTAGAAACATAATTCAAACGGTTATGTACTCGGGAAAGCAAGGTCTACAGGAATAAAATATAAAATGAGCACAAATAAATAAATAAATAAATAGCACAGAAAGTCACTTGCTAAAACCCGGAACACTTAGATATAAGTAAACAACTATTACTATATTTATAATATAATTATAAATATATTATCTATAAGATAAAAAACATAAGAAATTAATTGTAAATAGATATAGAATGTGATCCGGTTTTTGTCAAACCGGTTCTATCGACGACCTTGGCTTGTTTACGGACAACCGATAATAAAACAAACATGAGAGCAAAACCAAAAAGATTACTACCCCAGGAGGGTACCTGCTCCACCGGAGTAGGAGAATCCCTCCCCGGACCTAGTCCGGGCTGCCCCGCGTTTTCTGGGGGGGGCAAAGTTTTGCCAGTTGTGTTACTGGAGAGGACGGCTTCGTTAGACCGACTATCAATGTGTAGTAGCACTAGCGAGGCAACATTGGTGTCGGTAAGGTTAGGGTAGGGAGTCTCCTTGCCCCAGCAAATTCTTCAAGTTCAAGAGTAGCAGCGTCTGCAGCAGGAGCAGCATCGACGAATCTACGGTACCGGTGGAGCGGCCTTCTTCCAGCGCTTCCAAGCGTGGCAGAGGTCGCCCCGCCACAACAGGCGAGTATGTGGGTCTGGCTAAGGCCAAATCCGAGTTCCTTCGCGTTAGGCAGCAGGAACTCCACCTGAGAGCCGAGGAAGAGGTAGCGGAGCTCGCCTCTAAGGTGAGACGTACAAGAGCTGCCAAGCAGTCCAAGGCTCCGAGTTCAGAGGCACAACCTGTCTCTGAACTCTGCTCGAGGGTTTCTGACGACGTCGGAATCATTCTCCGCGTCGCGCAGAAATCCTCCAACCTCAAGGGCACGTTCGTGCATGCCCTTAAGGAAGCGGCCGCGTCCATCGAGGGCGCTGTAAAGACGATGGCAGGCCGAACAGTCTCCGAGGAGATTACGAAACTCCAGGAGATTGTCTCGGACCTGAAGGCGAAGGAGGTGCGGCAAGCGGCTGAGATGGCTGCGCTCCGCAATGAGATTGCGGAGTTGCGGGCAGACCAGCTCGCTGCCCAGCGTCCGGAGCCTGTGGCTCAGGCCACTCCGATACCCGCAGTGGTACCCTCTCAGGGGTCCGGGACGGCCCCGGCTCCTAAGAGGAAGGCAACGGCTCGGGAGGAGTTTCCTCCTCTACCACAGCCACGCCAGTCCAAGCCTCAGCGCAATCCCACTGAGGTAGTGACGGAGGAGCGCCTGGTGGAGGTGGTAGGTGGGATGGCTGACCGCGTGTTGGGCATCCTCACCGCACGTCTCGACGGCCTCTAGGAGAGGATCCTTCCGGAGCAGCAGCTACGGCCACCGCTAGCTGCAGACCGTAAGGCTGCAGCAAAAGTGGCGGCTAAGGCTGCTACTCCGGAGTCCCGGCCGAAGCCACTTCCCGTTCCACAGCAAAAGGCTGGGAAAAGGAAAGGCAAGGCCAAGAAGACGGCAGCTTCCACCCCGCTCACTTATAGTGAGAAACTAGCAGCCCCCAGACCCTCCGAGGGTGAATGGGTGCTGGTAGGTAAGGGGGGAAAGCCCGTAAAGGCTTCTAAGCCTAAGAAGGCGGCTCAGCGAAAGGTTGCGCCATCCAAGAAGGAGAGGGCCCCCAAACTTCGCGCCAACAATTCGACTGCAGTTGTTCTGACCCTGCAGCCGGATGCGGCGAAGAGGGGCCTCACCTACAAGGATGTGTTCGCTAAGACTTTCTCAGGTATCGACCTGGCTAGTCTTGGCATCCCTTCCGTAGGTTTTAGGAGGACGGCGACGGGTGCGGCTCTTCTGGAGGTGCCGGGCGTTGACACGGCGGCCAAGACGGACGCCCTTGCAGCGCACATTAGGGCTTCCTTTTCAGGTGAGGATGTTCGTGTCGCCAGGCCGGTGAGGTGCGCTGATCTGCGAATTTCAGGTCTTGATGACACAGTGAGTGCGGAAGTGCTCACTGCTGTCGTCGCACGGGTCGGGGGTTGTCCTGCGGAGCAGGTCAAATCCGGCGAACCGCGTCTCGGCGTTGACGGGACCGGTACGGCCGTGGTATCCTGCCCCGTGGAGGTTGCCAAGAGGCTCGGCGAGAGCCGACGTCTCTTGGTCGGGTGAGTGTCGGCGCGGGTTAAACTCCTGCAGCAGCGCCCACAGAGGTGTTTCCGGTGTCGTCAGACTGGTCATTTAGGGGCCACGTGCCCCTCTTCGGTCGACTGCAGCGGTCTCTGTCACCGCTGTAGTCAGCCTGGCCATAAGGCTGGCGATTGCACCGCAGACCTGCACTGCGCCGTATGCGCAGCGGCGGGTAAGTCAGCGGGGCACCGAGTGGGCAGTAAGGCTTGCTCGGCGCCACCGTCCAAAAAGGAGGGGAAGGTAGGGAAGGGCAAGAGGGGTCAAACCCCCTCGAAACCCTCTGCCGCGTCGACTGCCGCTAAGGAGTCGACTTCGGCCTCTGAGGTGAATATGGACCCTGCCATTTTATAATGGCTCTCTGTGTTCTCCAGGGGAATTTAAACCACTGTGCCAGAGCTCAGGACAAGATGTCCCAGAGCATGGCGCAGTAGTCGATAGGGGTCGCTGTGATGGCGGAGCCATACTTTGTCCCACCTGGCGATTGCTGGGTTGGTGACAGGTATAGTTGTGTAGCCATCATATCTCGACCGGCTGCCGGTGTCCCACCCTTTGTAGATATTACTTAGGGCCAGGGGTACGTGGCGGCGCGGCTCGGTGACGTCGTTGTCGTAGATGTCTACGCTCCACCTCGGTGGAGTCTCGCGGAGTTCGAGTCCTTCTTGGTAGGAGTAGGCAACATCGTGTTAGGCAGCCACCCTCGCCACGTCCTGGTACTGGGTGACTTTCAATCAACGGCTTGGGGTGCCCATGCTCGGACAAAAGGGGAGAGGTGTTGGAAGAGTGGGCGCTGACATCTGGCCTGCTCGTTCTAAACAGGGGCTCCGTGAACACGTCCGTGCGACCGCAGGGCGAATCCATAGTGGACTTTTCGTTCGCTAGCCCTGCGATCGCACGTCGTGTTCGGGATTGGAGAGTCCTCGGGGAGGTGGAGACGTTGTCCGACCATTTATATGTTCGGTTCGACGTCTCCGTCCAAACCGAGGACCTACCGGTACCGGGAGTTCCTGTGGAGGACGGTCCGCGTCTCTCTACGAGTGGCGCGGGGAGGCGCTAAATGGAGAACTTCGACTTGTACCTCGAGAAATCGAGGCGCAGAGGTCGGAGCTCCACGAGATCCACGTCATGGCCGAGTGGAGACGTAGGCTCGATTCTCCTGTTTCAGGTGCGGCGACGGTGGAGGCCATCCGGCCTCGTCTGGCTTCATGGGTAGGGCACATGGCACCTTGACCTTCCGCCTGACACAGGTGCTCACGGGACACGGTTGTTTCGGGAGTTACCTGTGTCGCATAGGCCGGGAGATTGCACCAGGGTGTCATCACTGTGGCTGCGCGTTCGATGACGCGCAACACACGCTCGAGGTTTGTCCCGCTTGGGACTCTGAACGCTGCGTTCTGACCGCAGCAGTAGGGACCGACCTCTCGCTCCGAGCCGTCGTCAAGGCGATGGTCGAAAGTGAGAGAGGTTGGGATTCTGTCGTCTCTTTTTGCGAGCATGTCATGGTCGTGAAGGAGACGGCGGAGAGAGAGAGAGGGAGCTCACTAGTGAGATTCCCTCTCGCAGTCGACGATCCGGTCGACGGCGGCGTCAGGTGGGCGATGACCTCCGGCCGCCGTAGACAGGGCCTGTAGGCGAGGGACACGGGCATGCCCGTCGCCATAGCACACAGGCCCTTGGCGAGGCGCACGCAGTGTTCCAAACTTTTACGCGTGCGTTCGGAAGTTGTCTGTTCTGTCAGACCGTAGTTGAAGCTCCTCCGTTGGAGCTACACCCGTCGAGTTGAGCAGAAGTAATGCGCATGCATTCCTGGTCCTCGACATCAAGGGTGATGTTAGGGGAACACACGTGGGGATTTTTAGTGGGTAGTTGTGGTATATTTATGTTACCATGGAGTCCCACGTACCCTTTCGGCCTGCCCGGGCCGTCTGTGGATGCGTAAATGCATTTTTACCAAAGTTAAAAAAAAAAGGTTCTTCAATGTTGAATGGTAATTTGACAACATATCTTCCACATTCATCTCGCTTCTGTGTCTTAGTGTATATATATTCACATAACTGTTCCCTTTGTATTAGGTTTCTTTTCGTCTTCATCAACTTCCCATATTGTTTTCAGTAAATCTTCTATATCAACTTCTTGTTTCATGACCGTTAAGGATTGCTCATGCTTCCTGACCTTGATATCAATTCCACCCATAAGGATCCATCCCAGGTATGTATCTTGTGTGCATGGTGTACCTGGTGGACCTTTGATCTATCCCTTTTTAATTATGTTTACATACTAATTGACATCCAACAGCAGATCGATGTTACAGGAGGCGGCAAATGTTTCGTCTGCCAGTTGAATGCCAGCAAGGTGCGGCCAATCTCTTCTTATTATTGTGCCTGAATATATGTTAGAGGTCTAGGGCTTCGTCATCACGTAGGCTTTAATAATAAAATTAAATTGTTCCATCGTGATAATACATTTACATTTACTTCATGCCTGACACTAGCCTTCGTGGACTCAAGTCCAGACACAATAAGATCTACTGCTGTCTTGTGTAGTTTCAGAGTCTGGGTTGCTTTCTCACTTATAAAACATGCTTGAGATCCTGAGTCTATCAGCGCCTTCAATGCAGTAGTGTGTCCACGTTCATTCTTTAAAATTACTATTGCAGTGGCTAATAGTGAAATTGTCTGTTCCGCCCTGCGTGATAGTGTGACGCAACCATTGCTTGAACTTCCCCTTCTTCTACATTTGTCTGATTGGATGACATCGGTTGATTAGCTACAACATGAGAAGCCGATACCTCCCCGTAGTTAGAAAGGTGTAGAAGAGTGTGGTGACGTCTCTTACATACACGGCATGTTGTTGGCAAACGGCACCCAAAGACCGAATGTCCAACTCCAAGGCAGTTGAAACAGAGCATGTTGGTTTAGACATGTTCTCTACGTTCGTTTGGTGACATCTTGGTGAACACGTTACAATGGCATAACGTGTGCGCATCTGTACATAAAGCACAACTTCTTTGCTTTGGTCTTTCCGTAGCTGTAACGTGAAGGACTCGTTCCTTGGCAAGCTTCGTAGTAGTGGGGATGTTGAAGCAAGGATGATCTGGCAACACAAAAAGGTCCAATTTGAACTTTGAAGATGGCAACTCGATTAAATGTAAGGACAATTAAACAAATGTCTACTGTACTGTAATTTTATAATAAAGTAAAAACACTGAAGTAATAAGGAAAAAACGTGTTCTAAATCGCATAATGATAAAACGAATTAACAACTACAAAACTCCATCTTAACATACAAACGTGAACATAACTGGCGACCGTGACTACGAACTTGCAATCTACAAATGCGTAGTGGACAACGTGGGATTTTGATGGAATCGAATTCGGAGTTGGATTGAAACTTACGACAAGAAAGTACCAGTTCCCCTACATTACCTACATTTTCCATCATTCCTACATTCCTAAATTCTCTTCAGGTAATCTATCTGTGCAAATACCGATATTAAATTTGTATACCGACTATTTTAGCGATACCGGGCTGTTAGTACGTAACTGGGCTGGCACTGCGCGACGACCTGCACCTGTCGGCTACTGCTATTTGTAAGCAGCCGTCTACAGCCTCAACAGGGCAGTCTATCCGTGCGTGCAAACTACAAGCTGGCCACAGCTGGAATACTACATAAACCGATTTGATCAAAACTATTGAATACCCACTTCATTCGCGTGACAATGACTAGCGATAGTGACGACATGCAATCTAAACCTGATTTGGCCAAGCACTTGCGGAAACGCTCTGCTCTTAAGGGCCGCCTAACTAAAATGAAAGATCATATCGAATCTATAAGATCACTTGAGCAAAGTGTGATAAGAGATACTAAATTAAATGAATTGATTTTGCGATTAGGAAAATGTCAGGAATTATCTTCATTGTTTGATGAAATTCAAAATAATATTGAAGAGGAATGTGAGGATTTAAACAAACAATTATTAATTCGGGACCAAGTTGTAAATCAGATAAGTACTTTCTTAGAACATCATAATATATTAACAAATGCACAACATGGATTCCGGCGAGGGCGGAGCACAGCAACGGCCTTGGCGCGATTTGCAGACGACGTCAACCAATGTTTAGACCAGCGGAAGCAGGTGGTGGTGGTCTACATTTATTTCAAAAAAGAATTTGATGCTCTGGAACACAGCCAGCTGCTTCAAGCCATGGAGGAGTGTGAGATCGCGGGACCACTCAACAGGAGGTTACGAGCCTACCTCACAGACCGCACACTGCGAACTGTGGTTGACGGTGTCGTCGGCGAACCTAGACACGTCACTTGTGGCGTGCCAACCGGTTCCGTGTTTGGTCCCGTCGGATACATCATGCATGTAAACAGTATGTGTAATGTGGTGTGTAACTGCCGTGTATATATATATATGCATGCTGATGATACATGTCTTGTATATGCAGATAAAGATTTAAATGTAATTGAAAGTAACATACAGGAGGATCTCACTAATATAATTAAATGGACCCATGATAACGGTATCATAATTAATGTCAATAAAACCAAATTTATGCATATATATTCGCCGTATCTCAAAAAAATTGAGCGTCGGCCACACTTAGTGGGGCATAGCTATGGGTGTCTGCACAATGATAGGTTACATTTATGTACGTGTACAAGCATTGAGGTGGTGGAGGAGTACAAATACCTGGGTTTGATTATAGACAAAAGATTCTCGTGGAAATCACACATAACACATTTATGTGTCAAACTGAGGTCGGTGCTTATAAACTTCCACCACCTTAGCTTTGTATTGGATAGGGCCACTTTGTACATGGTTTATTATGCGCTGATGGACTTGCTGCTTTCTTATGGGTTGGCATGCTACGGGAATACATTTAAAACTTGTTTAGAGATAAATTTAAATTATTACAAATTAGATTTATGAAACTTTTAGTAGACAAAAATGTAAAAAACCGTTGTAAAAAAAGTAATTATGAAGAGTTATTTCTGGAGTGTAAGATGCTGCTAGTCCATCAAAAAGTAGTGCTATTAGTAGCACTGGAGCAGTATTGCAGTGATGAGTTTAAAATAAAATCAGTTCAAGTAAGACCGCAGAGGAATATAAGCATTAAACAATTCGAAGTGCCCGTGTGTAACAATTATTATGGACAAAGATGCAGAAATTATTTAATACCAACTATTTTCAATAGCATACCATTTGAAATAGAAAGTAACTGTATTACAAAAAGATCTTTTAAAAATAAATTAACTAGTTATCTTTATGAGTATTTTCGAATTAATCTTAGTTTACAAATAATGTAAAATTGAAAATAAAATATAACACTAAATAAATAATTTGTAAAAAGGGAGCTACGCCTGCCAACAAACTGCGATACAGTTTGGCAGAAGTAATATTAACTGTGTTATTTGAGTAACTATGAATAAATGTTCTTTTTATTTTATTTTTTTATTTTTCTTCTATCTTTTCTTCGCATAGTTCTCTTTCTCTTACTGGACTTAAATTTCTACTTATAGGAATTTCTATGTTCTTTCCAGGTTCTGGTGACTGTACTATTTCTGCATCATCTTGTTCACAGAAACTATGATATTCTTTTTGATCCTCCTTATCAGTCTCCTCTTTTTCACACTCTTTAGTTATCTATCACTAGGAGTGTAACACTTGGATAATGACTATTATTGTCTATTTTTTCTATATATTGTCTGTTACGAATGTTTCTTCTCTTTTTACTAAAACATTATTTTTTAATGGAAAACAAACCCTAAACACTTTTGTTGTTTCACTATAACCAACAAATTAAAATATTTCGGCCTTGCTATTCCATTTTTTGCGTTTTTGGTCTGGAATGTGTACTCCTTCCTACCTTTGATCCAAATACTTTTAAATTATTTATATCATAGACACCCTTTTGTGCCAGAGCTCTTATAGAGTAACATTTTTTATTCTACTTTTACCTGTTCGGTTCATAACAAATACAGCTGTATTTACAGCTTTAGCCCAAATAGATTTAACTAAACCACCATTAAGTAATATGGTTCTAGCTGCCTCTGTTATTGTACATATTTCACGTTCTATATACATCCATTTCTTTGAGGTGTCTAAGGAACGCTAGTTTGCTGAATGATACCTAAATTGTCTTACAGAGACTTCACTTCTTTATTTACAAATTCTTGTCCACAATCTGACCACATAATTTGCACTTTATATCCTAAATTTTTAATAACAAAGTTTAAAAATACTTTTATTTTATCACTATCGGCAGCTGAACTTGCTGAGAACAAATTTATTTTTATGCTAGGAACATGTAACACATTATTTAGTGTTGTACTAATCCATTCTTTACCATTATATGCTTCTAAGTAAATAGTGCCCATACCTAACGCTATAATGACTTTACCGTCACCTGTAACAATAGACCTAGGATATTCTAACTCATTATACTCATTTATAGAGTATAATGTCAACCCTAACCCGCGTTTAAAATGGACCCGTTTCAGATGATTCGGGTTTTTTGTAGTTACTACATTATCGATCCACTCCACTGCACTGCCACTCCAAAGCTGTCCGAAGGCAACTAACTACACGGAGCGCTGATCAGACCCTGGTCCCTCAGTTCCCGGCCAGCTGTCAGCCCTTGCTGCTGCGTCAGCATTCAACTAAGGACTTCCTCGTGTTACTTTAATCTAACTTTTTGTTAATGCCATCGTCCACGGATACACCACCTAGGATTTCACTATAATACTACACCTTGAACCTTTCTTACTTCTTTTACACAGTCACCAAGCCTTAACAGCCCACGTACTGAGTTTTTTTTATGTAACCGTTTTTTTAAGAAATATGCGTTCTTACTAAGGTTCTATTTTTTTAATTCGTAGTCAACTCGACCAATGGTCACATTTTGTACCAAATGGTTAATGACATAATTCGTTTTTTGATAAATAGTGAAGGCAACCAATGGTCAACAATATGACGGTTGGTTAACTCTAGAACAAACAGCTGTTTCATTCGATTTGTGTGGCATTTAAATCGGACATTTTAAACAATTATAATGTTGTGGTGTGATTTCTCCAATTCCGTAATTGATTTATCGATCGTGCGATACTTTAATTAATCAATAAGTTCTACACATGCAGATTTTGAAATTGAGTACATATTTGATAAGAAGACCAAGCTGTGCACCATCGAATTCATGCGAATTTACAAATATCAATTATCATTATTGTCTTTCAAAGGAAACTGTAACATGGATTATGAATGAAGTTTGCAAAAATGAATACTGCTTTTTTTCAGCAATAACGCTTAAACGATTAATCTACAATTTTGACCAATAGGAATCTTACAACAGTGCTTTGTTGATCTGTTTGTTTTTTTTTTTGTTTAGACAGAAGAGTTTTTACCAAGTAAAAATGAAAATCAGTGATAGCAGATCATGAGGTTGAAAATAATGTAAATTTTGTAGATATTATATTGACAATAAATATTCTGATAGATACTGTTAAAAGTGCCTCTATAATTAATGTAATCAACGACCATAATTTAATGTATTATTAACATGTCTACTCAAAGAAAATAAATAAAAGGTTCATAAATTTTGTTTAATCAATCACAACCTTAAAGTATATTCAAAAAAATACAAAACGTAAAACATATTTCATCATATTAAGATTGTAATATATACTACTGGTTAAAAATCAATTATATAACCTGCAAGAAGAAAACTGCTTACACTTGGCGGATAAACTTTTACTTAGACATGTCCATTTAAAAAATCATATAATGAAGGTGAAATTAGCAACTCAACTTCTTAATAGAAGCTTTGCCAAAGCTATAGATCTTTGCAATAAAATCTTAAATACTCCTGCATTTAGAGAAACAGAAAGCACAGTAGAATTTATACTTTACTATAATATATTACTATATATTACTACATTTATTTTACTAAATGACCTTTTTGATACCCTAAATATCAGAAACCTTAACGACTTTGGATTTAAACACCCTTGAATAAAGGTAATTCAAAAACAAAAATTGACATGCTTGTCCCAAATTAAAGATTATTTACTATCAATAACAGTTAATGTTACAAGTAAAATAACTCAAAGTTGGTACTGATATTAGAACTGTATTTTCAACTAAAAAAGAGCCACTTATCAAAACACACAATAATACTGGATTATTAGGACTATGAGTGTGCATCAACTCCACTCAATTACGAGATACTCCACTCAAACCCATGGAACACATGTCCATGGATTTATACAGTACAAGAGGCACAAGCTTTCTAACAATAATTGATAATTTCTCAAAACTCGCACAAGCAGTTCCATTAACAGCAATTAGTATACATATTTCTGAAGCATTACTTTCCATTTTCTCTGTCATTGGAATCCCAACAAAAATTACAACTGATTCTGACTCCAAATTTGACAATGAGGTCATAGCAGAAATATGTGCGTTACATGATTTTCAAATACAATTCACAACACCGTACAATCCAAATTCAAATTCACCAATAGAGAGATTACACTCGACGCTTTGTGAAATGATTAGAATATAGTATTTAACAGATAAAAGTGAGACCAGCTGTCTACGCCGTGCACCTGTCCATTTTTCTGGAATTTAGGCGGGTGGATGGCCGGCACGTCGCATTCGAGTATTTTTTTACTCTCACCCGCACCCCAATGGATTTTCCCAACGAACAAGAGTACACGGTTGTGTCGCGTCGAGCAAATTCTATAATTATTAATCTATTATATTTGTAACAATTTTATAACAACTCAAGATTATAGAGTATTACCAGATTAAGAGGTTTTTCATTATAAAACTTCCAATTGTCCACTATGAGACATAAATTGGCGACCGTGCCAGGACAGATTTGCAAAATTCGGATTTGAGTACGAAGACAAAGAATTCTCATCAAAGGCAATCTACCAAAGATTCATCGGGGAGGTCTACAGACGCAAGAACACTATAATAGCAGACAGCTAAGCCAGCCAGGTCGGTCAGCAGAACGCGCCGCGCCCAGCCTTAGCTTCTACGACGTCGAGGTTCACCGTCAGCCTGTCCACGCAAGTTCGAGAACTCGGTCAAAGGTCGTTTAACGAAATTTAAAAAATATTCAGATATGGTATGTTCGTCAAAATTATCAAAAATCCAAGTTAAAGAGCTAGAAATAAATATTGGTAAAATACGTACTATGTCTAGCAAATTCGACGAACTACAGGATCAGATCGAGGTGATTAATTGCGAAAATATGGACTCTGAGATCGACGAACGCGATGAAATTGAGCAAATCCTTACTTCACACCTTGCAATTGCTGAAGAGAAACTTGATAAGTATAAGAATGCTTCTAACGATTCCGATTTGCACAATACATCACATCAATGTCATCACGATCAGTCGTCTCACTTCCATCACGTTGATTTTAAACTACCACAAATACAAATTACAAAGTTCGATGGTTCTTACTTCCACTGGCTTGACTTCCGACATACCTATTTATCACTTATTCATCGTAATGAGCGCATCAAGCCCATCCGCAAGTTTCATTATTTAGTATCGTATCTCGAAAACGAAGCCGCGCCCTTATACCACTACCCTAATTTCCTAGCGAAGAGTGTTCGGGAACGGCGAGATGAAGCATTTCAATTGCACTTATGCTCCAATTGTTTAAGAAATAGGCATCGTGCACGTGATTGCAAGTTGGGTTCCTGTCGTGAGTGCAAGCGTAGGCACAACTCACTCTTGCATTTACCTAATTCTAGTGATACTAGTACAAGTAATGCCAGTACGGTCAGCAGCAATAATTCTAACTCAGATCGCGGTTCAACACGAATATCGGTCAATAAATCAGTGACAATTTGACAGAGAACCACATTCTCTTATCAACAGCCATGGTTAATATTATTAATCCTCAAACAAACAAACAAATTCGAGTGCGTGCTTTATTAGACTGCGGAAGTCAGTCCTCATTTATTAGTCAGTCACTCATGAACAAGTTATCATTAGAAGTATGTGCTATAAATAACATTAACGTTATTGGTATAGGCAACAACTTAGCAGAACATGGGAATAAAAGTTGCATTGCCCAATTAAATACATTTAACAATGACTATAGTGTTGTACAGTCATTTTATGTATAAAACCAATTAACAGGTACTATTCCTAAAAAACATATAGATATTAGTCACTTAAATATTCCAAAAACCATACAGTTAGCTGATCTTAATTTTAATCAGCCTTTGGCTATAGACGTATTTATAGGTGCGGACCTATTTTGGGACCTATTAGGATGTGATCAGTTAGCATTAGGTAATAACATGCCCAGCTTGTGTAGCTCAAAACTAGGTTGGCTCTGTAGTGTTATGACTAATGACAATTACACACTCTATGGGAGCACACTTTATTATTACAGTAATTACAAAAACAACTTATAATACGTATTACACTTGGTCACGTCTTTGACAATAATGGCTCTTTCTATAATGTTGCCAGGGAACCATGACAGACGATGTTGCCCGCTCTAATACACCTTCCCCCAGCTTCACACTCAGTCCTGATCGTATTACAGGCAAATTATTGAGGTCGAACATGATAGGATGTTCTAGTATACACACATCCATCCTTACTGTCTAAAATATTATATGACCTAAAATTATTATTATCAACAATTTTCCCTTTTATCCACTTATTACAATTAGGGTCTTTCTTATACCATACATCTTGACCGATTACAAAGTTTTCCTTAAATTTAGCATTTTTGTTATAATTTCTTTCATTTCTATTTTTAATTTTACTAAATTGTGTATTCACATTTACATTCATTTTTTGTTTCAAATACTGATATGTTACAGGTAGTTTTGTTTTTAGGTTTCTATTCATCAATAACTGGGCAGGTGAAAAGTTTGTGCGTGAAACTGAAAATGACCTATATTGAAGTAATGCTACTCTGATATCTGTTTTATCTTCCATACATTTAGTTAACATTTTCTTTGCAATCTGAACACCCCTTTCGGCCATACCATTAGATTGTGGATATCTAGGACTTGAATAATTAAATTGAAAACCCCATTCATTAGCAAAATCTTTACATTATTTGGAATCAAAGGGTACATGATCTGTTACTACTTCTGATGTTACACCAAATTGTGAAAATATTTCTATTAATGTGTTTAATTATACTGTTAGCTGACTTACTAGGAATACATTTTATATCTAACCACTTTGTAGTATAATCATATATAACTAAATAACTTTTCTTTTTAAATTCCATAATATCTGCTCCTATCTTTGAAAATGGTAAGTCTGGAATGTTATGTGACAAAAGTGGTTCTTTAATATTATTGTTTTGGTATGTTTGACATATAAAACACTTTCTTATGAATTCTTCTATATGTATATCTATTTTTGGCCAATAATATAAATTTCTAGCAGTTTGCTTCATTTTAGTAATACCTAAATGACCTTCATGTAATTTTTTAATTATTGATAATCGTAATGACTTAGGAATTATGAGTCTATTATTCATGAAAATTAAATTATTGTCTGTTGTGATATTATCCCTAAACTGGAAATAATATTTAATAGAATCAGGTATATTAGTAATTTTTTTTGGCCACCCATTTTTGACAACATCTAATAATTGAAGTAATTCCTCATCTTTTAAGGTTTCTACCATTAATTCTTTTTTTATTTTATCAGAACATTGTAAATAGGAAGATAAACCTACACAGTGAATAACTTCATACATATACATGTCATCACTATCAATTTCATTAAGATAAGAGCGAGACAACAAATCAGCAATATGCATTAATTTTCCTTTTAGATACTTTACTTCAATATTATATTTTAGTAATTTTAATTTTAATCTCTGTAAGCGAGTTGATGGTATGTCATGGATACCCTTTTTTAACAGTGTTTCTAAAGGTTTATGATCATTTAAAATTATACATTTTCTGCCATAAATATAGTAATGAAATTTTTTGGTAGACCAAACAACACTGAGTAGTTCTTTTTCTATTTGTGAAAAATTTTTTTCAGCTGAAGTTAAGCTTCTTGATGCATAGCTAACTGGTTTGCCATCTTGCATCAAACAACACCCTAAGCCATCTTTGGATGCATCACACTGAATGGTTATTGATAAACTACTGTTAAAATTTTGTAATACAGGTGCTTGACTTATACAATTTTTAATACTAACAAAATTATTTTCATGTATTTGTGTCCACAACCATTCATTCTGTTTTTTTAATAACATTTGTAAATTGCTGCCTTTTCGGCTAAGCCTGGTATGAACCTACGTAAATAATTTATCATTCCTAGTATAATTTGTAATTCCTTTTTATTGGTTGGACTTTTTATTTCTATAATGGATTTTATTCTATCCGGATCTATTTTCATACCATTTTTTGAAAATATGTGCCCAAAATACTTAACTTCTTTTAATTTATACTGAAATTTGTTTTTATTAAATTTAACATTATGTCTCTTAGCTCTTTCAAACACTTGCGTGAGAATTCTGTCATGTTCAACATCATCCTCAGCAGCAATCAATAAATCATCACAATAAATTATTACTCCTGGAATATCTCCGAAGACACTTTCACTATATTTTTGAAAAAATTCTGGTGCTATTGATAATCCAAAAGGTAATCTTAAAAATTTATAACAGCCAAAAGGGCTACTAAATGTACATAGCTTTGTTGATTCATCCGTTAGTTTAATATTATAAAATCCATCTGACAAATCTAAGACGGTAAATACAGATTTATTACACAATTTTGTTATTATTTCCTCTAATGTTGGAATTAGGTGGTAATTTCTTACTAAAACTTTGTTAAGTTCCTTCGGATCAAGACATATTCTAAGACTTTTATCCACTTTTTCAATTATTACTAAATTGCTTACAAAGCTCTCCGGATGTTCAACTCTCTCAATAATTTGCTGTTCTTCTAAGGTTTTTAGTTTTGCAGATAATCTCTCTGTCAATGCATGAGGAACTCTGCGAGGTGGTCTTACTACAGGCTTGGCTCCGGGCTGAGTGTGAAGTTCCAGAGGTGTTTCGAACTGTCCGATTCCCTGAAAAAGTTCACAATATTTCTTAATAATTATATCTTTAGGTTTACTATCAATACTATTTATTGTTTTTAACAGCTTTAAGTTTCTTAATGAGCTTAAGCCCAATATAGGTCTAACATTTTCTTTTACAACTATAAATTCAGTATTCTTTGTTACATCATCTATTAAAATTTTTAGTAAAAATTTTCCTAATGGTAAAATGTGTGTTCCCCCAAATGCTTCTAAAATAACTTTTGTCTCAGATAAAGTAAGGTTTTCATCATTGACAATTTTTTTTAAATCATTTAATGAGAGTACATTTACTTGAGCTCCAGTATCACATTTAAAATCCACTAATTTGTTTCCAACTTTTAGTGATACTATCCAATCATTCTTCATATTTGCAGTGTTCCCAATGCTGTGACACACTTTACCTAGTCATAAATTATGAATGTGGTTGCCACTGTCAACCACATATTCATTATTGACAAGATTAACTTGCCTACTAAATTTACATCCTTTTCTAAAATGATTTGGTTTATTACAATTTGAACAAACTTTACCGAATGCTGGGCAATTGCGTGGCATGTGCCACGTGCCACATTTTTTACAATTATATCCTTTGTTAAGATACTTATCTTTTAAAGGTGCTGATGTCTGGATCACATCTACCCCCATTGAATGCTGTTGTATTGTTTTACATTGTTCTTTTGACATTTCATATGCCCTGCAAACGTCCACTGCCTTCTGAAGTGTTAGATCACCAATTTCTAGAAGTTTTCTTTGAAGTTGATGATCGTGAATTCCAATAACAATCCGATCTCGTAGCATTCTGTCTTCCAGTTCTTTGTAATTACAATTTTTTATTAATTTTCTTAATTCTGAATAAAACTTGTCAAAATTTTCCCCTTCATCTTGAATTTTTTTATTGAAATTGAATGTATTAATTACTTCATTTTTAATTGGAGAAAAATAATCATCAAAGACTTTTAATACTTGTTCATATTTAGTCGCATCTTCTTTTTTTAGAACATTGAAATATAGTTCTTGCCCCTCGTGACCGATGCAGTTCAACAAAATGGCTGCCTTCCTTGTATCTGAATACTTTTCAAGACCGGCAGCAGATACGAATATCCGAAATTACTGTTTAAATTTCTCCCAATTAGCAAGTGAATCTATTCCTGTGTCTAGTTTCAGCGGTGCTGGCATTCTATATTCAATTCCTGCCATGATTTCTGAATCTTCCGTGTTCATACTTCATAAAACTTTCTCTATAAATTTCCGCTAATGTATGGTTTTTCTCGGCTGCGCCATGTAGTGTTATGACTAATGACAATTACACACTCTAAGGGAACACACTTTATTATTACAGTAATTACAAAAACAACTTATAATACGTATTACACTTGGTCACGTCTTTGACAATAATGGCTCTTTCTATAATGTTGCCAGGGAACCATGACAGACGATGTTGCCCGCTCTAATACAGGCTCGTTGCCGGCCCTATATCTCCAAGTATAGGGAATCGTTCGTCACCTAAATATATTCCGTGCCATGTTTCAATTAGTGATAGTGACGAATGCAATTCCAACATCAATCCTCATTTGGCAAAGTTTTGGGAACTAGAGCAAGTTCCAATAGCAAAGCAATATTTTAACAAAATTTAGCAGGCATGCGAGGACCACTTTCATTGCAATAAATAACGTTTAGACTCGGGTAGATTCTGTATCAGGCTACCCCTAATTGATACTCCAGATTGTTTAGGTGATTCTTACGCAATAACTATTGCTGTATTTAGATAAAGGTTTTCGTAAGAATCCAGATGTAAAGTTACAATATATTCGACTTTCATTTAAGAGTATTTTGAGCTAGGCCTATTAGAGGAATGTCCGACTATTAATCCCGCTCCATCCTATTATCTTTGCTATCATGCAGTATTTAAACAAAATAGTGAAACTATAAAGACTCGTGTTGTCTTTGATGGATCGGAACGAACTTCCTCAGGTTTCTCTTGGAATGACCTACAGATGGTAGGTCCTAATCTTCAAGACTCAATTTTTTATATTTTGATTCGGGCTCGTCAGTACAAGTATATTCTGATAGCAGATATCGAGAAATTCTACAACTAGATAAGTTTTCATCATTTTTTAAATTGAGAAACGTATTTGCATATGTCTATAGATTTATACATAACGCACGACATAAATGTACTAAAGACAAAATATTAGGTAAATTTACAGTTAGTGAATTAGAATCATCTTTTATTAGTTTGTGTAAAATTGGTCAGCAAACTTCATTTTAACTATCTAGAGTACAATCTTTTGTTAAAAACAAACCTTTAAGTAGCAAGTCAACTCTTTTGTCACTTTCACCCTTTTTAGATGATGAGAGTCGGTGGTAGATTGGAATTATCTAATTACAATTATACTAAAAACATCCTATACTTTTACATGCCTCTCATCCACTCACTAAAATGTATTTTAATTATTAACACTTACACAACATGCATTCCGGACCACAGCTATTGCTGGCATGTGTCAGAGAAACTGTGTGGCCTATAATCGGTAGGAATTTAGCCCGCCGAACAGTTCATAACTGCGTCAGGTGTAGACGCATTCTAGGAAAAACATTAACTCCCATGATGGGAAACTACCTGAACAGCGCATCACACATGATTTTCCACTTCGTACTGTTGGCGTTGACTTCGCTGGTCCTTTCCTTACTCTAAATAGAAAGGGCCGAGGTGCACGATTAACGAAAATCTATTTATGTCTGTTTGTCCGTTTCCGGTACAAATGCGTGCACCTGGAAGCCGTCAGTGATTTGTCTAAGGATGCGTTCATCACAACGTTACTCAGGTTCATATCAAGACGGGGCAAGCCAGCGGAGATATTTTGCGATAACGGCCGCAACTTCGTTGCAGCAGCTAAGGAAATAGGCAATTTTCTTAAAACTAATCATGAACCTGTCAACTACAGGTTTACTGTCAACTACATTTCGCTACTAATGAAGGTATAAGGTTTGTGTTTTCTCCCACGTACGCTCCACATTTCGGCGGCATCTGGGAAGCCGGCGTTAAATCCGCGAAATGCCACTTAAAACGCGTTATGGGGAAGAATCATCTAACGTTTGAGGAAATATGCACTCTGTTCACACAAGTGGAAGCTGTGCTTAACAGTCAACCTTGATGTCCACTCTCCCCTTCCCCTAACGATTACCATTTCCTTACTTACACTTTTTGATAGGGTGTGCCCTAAATGCATTGCCTGGTCCATCGCCGGAGCAAGGTAATCAGAACAAACTACAACGTTATATAAAGCTTAAACAAATTAATCATCATTTTTGGCAGCGCTGGCAAAAGGAATATATAGCAGAACTACAGCAGCGCTCCAAATGGCGTACCAAATCAGCATCTTTGGAAGTCGGAGACTTAGTACTTCTCCAGGAAGATAACGTCCCACCACTCAGCTGGCGATTGGGACGTGTCAGCCACTTGTTTTCTGGTTCAGACGGTGTCACACGGGTCGCAGACATTGAGACTACCAGAGGCTGCTTCCGGAGGCCTCTTACTCGGATCTGTCCCTTGCCTTCCTCTTCATCGGATCACGACTGAAGAAGTTGAAAGGAGCCTTTCAACGGGGGGGAAGATGTCTACGCCGTGCACCTGTCCATTTTTCTGTGATTTCGGCGGGTGGATAGCCGGCACGTCGCATTCGAGTATTTTTTTACTCTCACCCGCACCCCAATGGATTCTCGCAACGAACAAGAGTACACGGTTGTGTCGCGTCGAGCAAATTCTATAATTATTAATCTATTATATTTGTAACAATTTTATAACAACTCAAGATTATAGAGTATTACCAGATTAAGAGGTTTTTCATTATAAAACTTCCAAATGTCCACTATGAGACACCAGCAATTTAATGAAATATGCGATAATTGCTTATAATAACACAATACATTCAGCAACTGGTTTTACCCCATTTGAGTTGTTATACGGCCACACAAGTAGAAAAAATCCATTAGAATTATATTATCAAAAAGAATTCTATCAAGAATATGTTAGAAAATACAAACAAATCATGGAAAATATACAAAAATTGGTCAATGAAAAATTAACATCGAATAAACAATAAACTATTAGTAAATTGTACTCAGGTACAGATATTCCAACCATTAAAGTAGGAGATATCGTTTATAAACAAGTAGCAAAAACAGCAAGGAGTAACTAGAAACTAGAATCTAGTAAACTAAAATCAAAGTACTTAGGACCATACACGATAGTAAATATACACCCGGAACAGATAGTAGAGATTGTAGGTTTACACGTCAACTCAAAAACTGTTTGCGTATATTTTCGTTTACTTAGACGACCCGAAAATGTTTCAGGTACGACTTTGCCTGTATCTCAAAGCTCGGATTCGCAATGACAACAGCGATCCTGGAGCCAATTGACAACCACAACGGAATATGAATACTCACTGAAGCGAAAGCTCAGTACCAAATAGGAACATATCACTTACTAGTAGTTTATAATACAACTTATTTACAAAATATATATTATGAAATATCTAGTATTTTTTATACCTTTAGGTTAAGAGAAAATGTAACCATAGAATATTCTAACATATATATATAATCAAATAGAATGTTTAATTAAAACAATAGAAAGTAAGTTTTTATATTTGAATTAAACACCATAGGAATAAGAAAAATACACAAGAGACAAAAAAGAGGTTTAATAAATGCCTTAGGTTCAGTAGTAAAAGCGATCACTTAGCGGAAACTTAGATCAGGAGGATGCAGTTATTTTGAAAATTAAATTAAACATTTTAAACTTTCATTACATTCCAATTCGGAAAATCAGGAAAAATCGCTTACAATAATGAAATAATTTACAAAAGACTATGAAAATAATTTGAATATAATAATCAAATTAAATTGCAAAAAGATATTCAAAATTACTCTACACAAACTTCATTTCAAGAATCAATAAATATTTTAAATGAAATCACAAGGTCTTATCAGCAAATAATAAATTTGTAAATTTTGGAAAGTGTTATTATTGCATTTTCACACCTAAATAGAGTGCACCCTAATATCATCGTGGAAGAATTAAGTTTAATTCAAATAGAAAATTCATTTGATTTGCCATTTTCACCGAATATTAAAAATATATATTTATGGGAGAAAGCAATTATAGTCAAAGCATACGTTACGAACGAAACACTATATTTCATATTAGAAATCCCTCTGGTTTCACCTAATACTTACCAATTGTTACACCTCTATTCTATAAATAATAATAATAAGAATAATACATAAATATCCCTTCCTTATCTTGGATAACAATGAATTTGCCTATCCTAGTGAGCGTTGCATGGGGATTACAAATGACAAAGTAATATGCAAACACCTCAACTGGGAAGATCTTCAGTCATCAAACGATTGTATAGCGCAGCTGTTACAACACCTAGACCCACAAATCATATTTTCATAATAACATTATCCAACAGATTCAAGATAATAATTGGATTATAATTATGACAAAGGAAGTGGTAAAAACTTCATGTGACAACAACATTCAGTATCAAAGAAGTGAAGGCTTTTCTCTACTAACTTTGGATAGCAACTGTAAAGTGGAATTGTTGGGTAAAACACTACCACAATACCACTTCCTTATGTACATCAAATTCCAAATGCTGTGTCTTTGCATGTAAATTTGGAAAATATAAAGTTGGATAATATTAATAATTTGATTGAAAAAGTTACCAGTATTCAAAAGATTCCAGAGCTACAAACAGTCATGGCCAACAATAATTCTGTACATCATACTGACCGTGGCGTTCACCGGAATCATTGTATACAAATTCTGCTATATAAGTAAAAAGCCACAAGCAGCAACAAGCTGAAGAAGACGACCAGCAGCCGCTGCAGTCACCGTTACGCCTTTCTCTTTGTGGGGGGGGGGGAGGAGTTACGTCAGCATAATCTAGGCTTCCGTAATGGATAATTGTAAACACTATCATTAGCGTTTCCACTTACCATAATTAGATATCATAAGTGTTCTGTATTTAATTTAAGAGATAATTAAGACAACCATAATCATTGTAATGATATACGTGCATATTGTTATTCCTTCGCCTTATTTCTAAGACCTCTGTGTATACGACGTTGCTTTTGTCTAAAGTAATTATGAACTTAATAAATAAAGTCAGTCTTCACTTGCTCTCTAAGCTGCAAACACATATTGTATCTTTTTAAAAACCCCGATTCCTCTGCCCAATCCCTAACTCAAGTCCGCCCGTTTTTTGTCGTCCTGGAATATTGGCTCCGGATCGTTTGAAAGCGGCCAATGCAGAATTTGAGGCGATGTTACAAGATGATACGGTACGGTGTTCCAGTGGACCTTGGGCTTGAGCATTACATATGGTGCCTAAGTGCGACGAATTTTGGGCCTCTTTAAGTTTCCCTACATGTCATATGGTCTGAGAATGCCGCCCAGATATTTCAACGCTTTATAGACAAGTTGGTACATGGTTTGGATTTCTTCTGTTTCCCGTATATCGATGACGTATAAACGTGAAAGAACACAAAGAACATCTAAGAATGTTATTCTCCAGGTTCGAAAAATGTGGCGTGGTTATAAACGTTGCAAAATGCAAGTTTGGTTTACCAGAGGTGAATTTTCATGGCTATTCCGTCTCGAACAAAGGCGTGAAGTTTTTTCCCGAAAAGGTTAAAGCCATCCAAGACTTCTCACCCCCTAAAATCATTTTTAGGAATGATCAATTTCTAACGGCGTTTGCTCAAGAATACCGCTGAGTGGATTTATTAACAGGCCCGAAGATGAAAGGTTCGAAGCCTGTTGATTGGAATGAAGAACTTTTAGAAATATTCAAACATTGCAAGAAGAGCCTTTTTGATGCAGTTTTGTTTGTCCATCCCGTTCCTAACGCAGAATTAGCGCTAGTGACTGACGCTTCGAATGTTGCAATTGGAGCCGTTCTTCAGCAAAAGGTTAACAAAGTTTGGCAATCATTAGCCCTTTACTCGAAGAAGTTAAATACTGCTCAACAGAAGTACAGTACGTATGATAGGGAGTTGTTGGCAGTTTATGAGTCTATAAAGCATTTTACAAAATACTTAAATACTTGGAACAAGTACTGATCCTTAAAAGAGATATTCAAAAGTAACATGCCAACAAATATCAAAACAAAAGTCATGATGTCATGCCTCCTACCTTGTCTAACCTACGCATGTCAAACTTGGAAATTTACATCCAAATTAAAAAGCAAAATCACTACCTGCCAACGCGGATTAGAACGAAGTATGCTCAATATTAAAAAGATGCAAAAAATTCGTCACACAAAAATTAGAGAAACCACCAAAGTGACGGATGCTCTCTAACCTACGCTAAAAAACTAAAATGGAAGTGGGCTGGGCAAGTAGTGAAGCTAAAGGACGAGAGATGGACCAACAGGGTAACAACGTGGAAGGGTCCAATTGGCAAACGTCTCAAAGGCAGACCCTACACGAGATGGGCAGACGAGTTGATAAAAATAGCTGGTACCTGCTGGCCGCAAATAGCTCAAGATAGAGACAGATGGGGTTCTTTAGAGGAGGCCTTCACCTTCAATTGAGGAGGGATTCATGCTATCAAACTATTATATATGTAACTATCTAGATTTAAACATTTCTCTTAAACTACACTTAGTTTAAATACGTGTAAATAACTTCTTTTTTTTTCAAACTATGTATGTTATCCTCTTTGCATGAAATAAAAGGCTTATTATTATTATTATTATAAAACATTTTAGACACATGGTGGAAGGACGTCATTTCTCAGTTTTCACCGATCACAAACCTCTCGTGTTTGCTTTCAAACAAAAAGAGAATAAAGGTTCACCAAGACAAATCAATCAACTTTACCAAATATCCCAATATACCACTGTTATTAAACATATTTCAGAGCAGGACAACGAGGTAGATGATGCATTGTCACGGGTAGAAGCAATCAATACACCGGTAAATATGACCGATCTTGCAATTTCACAAGATCAGCTACAGCAGCTCATAGGCGATGTATCTTCGACTCGCTGCATGGTATGAGTCACCCGGGAGCAGCTGTTTCCATCAAATTGATCAGTGAACGTTTTATTTGGCCTTTATAAACCATTTTTTTAAACCATCTCTTTATTCAATCGAACTAACAAAAAAAAGAATTATTGAAATCTGTACAGCTGTTTTTTAATTTTGCGAGACCAACGAACAGCAATTGTTTTTTTTATAGGCTGAGGAATACCTCCGCTGTAAAAAGATGAACTCGCAGAAATGCAAAATTTAAACAAATAATCTTCTGTGAAGCCAAAGCATTACCGCGGCCCACGTGTCCACAATCCAAAGCCCAAAGTGGCTTAAGCCTGTGGCGCCAGTCGCTGAGCCCATTCCACCTCAACCAGTCGTTGAACGTCCCACTCCGAGAAATATGTCGATTTCGATGTCGATTCCAGCACCGAAACGAATTTCATCACAACCGACTGAATTGACAAATGACCCACTGTGGAAGGATGCAATCATCTTTGATGGCGAAACAGGACTCATCAACTACAGACCAATAAAGAAGTTCACCCCGGACGTAGCCGGCTTGATCATTGATCGAAGAGTAGTACAAGTCGATATCCAACGTCGACAAAGCCTTTGTCAAGGCTATACCACAATCAGCGGACTGTTGTACCCCTAAGGTGTATGGCGTAATGCCTACATCATCCAAGGTCCTGCCCTATCAGCATTTCTGGCTCTAAGCTAGCTTCTTCGCGTCCCCGTCCCGGCAGTCTCGTCCGATCCGTCTAAGTGGCCGCTAGGCTCAATTTAGTACATTATATTAAGTGCTATAATATAAGTTACATATCATAATTACTACTATATTCAATTAAATTTTCAAGCTACAAAATTTCTTTTTTTTTTAAAAGCCTTTTTGGCGACCCCGTACAACAGTACACACATACTCCTTTAGTACCGTCTCGCAGCCCGTCCGTTAAAAACGGAACCTCGACGCATGCCCAAGAGCAACTGTTGAGGCGACAGAAGACGCGACAGGCGTACGGCATTGATTGGTGATTGAAGAACTAAACGACCTGGACCATTTTGGTAGAGCAACAGCCGAAACTCACGGATTATATGAAACGCTTCCAGCTCCAGCTAGCTTCCCTTCAGATATATTTATCTATTATTTAGTGTACCCATACTTCATATGCATATTTAACATGATCAGATGTAGCCCTGGAGGCACAAATATGCAAGCCTTTTGTGCACACCTACAACATATTAGGTCTTTACCTATGAAATTGCCGTTTTGTATGAAAAAAATTAAACGATGTTTTTTCATGTATTTTTTATTTGTATTAATCGAAGTAATCATCCATGCAATCAATGCATCTTCGCCAGCGCAGCGGCAATTTATTGATACCCTTCTTAAAGAAATCGGCTGGACGGGAGGCAACAAATTCTTCAAAGGCATTTTGTACTGCCTCTCGGGTATTGAATTTTTTTCCCGCCAAGGAGTTATCCAAATTCTGTAAAAAGTAGTAGTCTGTAGGCGCAAGGTCTGGTGAGTAGGGATTATGCCGGAGAACTTCCAACACCAATCTTGCAACTTGGAGACCGTCTATTGTGCAGTATGAGGTCGTGCGTTGTCGTGCAGGAGCAGCGGAGACGAGCGATTGACCAATGCTGGTTGGAGATGTGCCAGCTTCTCCATCATTGTGTTCAGTTCTTCACAGTACACATCTGCAGTAATGCTCACCCCGTTTGTTAAGAAGCTGTGATGAATCACACCGGCGCTAGACCACCAAACAGTGACCATCACTTTTCTAGGGGTAACAACCAACTTGCTGAGCACTTGCGGTTATCAAACAGAATCCATTTTTCATCGCAGGTAACAATGCGGTTCAAAATTATTTCATTTGTGTGTCTGTTGAGCAGTGCAAGGCACGTCTCGACGCGTACTTCGCGCTGGCGATCATTGAGTTCGTGTGGCACCCATTTGTCAAGCTTTTTTACCTTGCCAATTTGACGCAAATGGACCAATATTGTTTTGACGCTAACGTCGAAAGCTGCTGCTAATTCAGCCGTAGATTGTGTATCATCAGCTTCCACAATCGCCTTTAATTCGTTATTGTCGACCAAAGACTTCGGACGACCGCGAAGTTCATTTTTCAGGTCGAAATTCCCAGAACGGAAGCGAGCAAACCAATAACAGGTGGTGCGTTGGTTTGTAGTGTAAACGTCGTTGATATTGCGTGCCGCTTGTGCCGCGTTACTGCCACGACGGTACTCATATTCCATAATTACTCGAATTTTTAACGTATCCATGATGACAAAAAAGATTTAAATGCGATGAAAATGTAACACTAATCAATAAACAAATGACTACTTGGAAAAAGAATTATGTTCTTAAAATAAAATTAATTTGAAATTAGAATACTTAGCCAAACAAAAATTATTTTGATTTGAAATGGCCAGTACTGCAGAACGGCAATTTCATAGGTAAAGACATATTATTTGTGCAGCAGGGACCATCATGTGCGGGTGAGACTAGCTCAGACTCATCAGATCTTGAAAGCAATGAATTTATATTTCCTTTAGCCAGCAAATATATATGTGTTCTTTGTTTCATATAAGTTTCAACCAGTTTAGTTCGAGGTCCGATTGATCTTTCATGCTAAGCCTATGACAGAGTGTCTACACAATTTCTTTGACAAAGTAAATAATAACATTGCGCATAAATGAGTATGTACATTTATTTATATAAACTAATAAAGTACCGTACTTACTGTAACTTTGTTAAAAAAGCATTTGAAAATTTGGCGTTTGTACTTTTTTTTAGTGTTTTAGGTATATTAGTGGTGATATTAGTTAAAATAGTTTTTAATTTCATCATCATTTCTTCTTTTGATAAAAATACATCGATATGGTGATTGAAACCAACATGGATTTTAAAACATTAACTTATTTATCTTGGTTTTTACGTCTTGCATAACCATCATTTTCATGTTTATTTGAAAATTGACGTTTATTACTCAGAGTTGCCACATTGAAGAAAAAATATACCATATTACGATTCATGCTACTGGGAACATAAATAACTTTGGGTAAATTTTGCTATTGTAGATTTTTGTGATTATAACCATTGGTTACCAGTTTAGCTATAGGTAATCTGACAAATGGTTATTGTAACTTTTCATACGAATAAAAAATCGGGCATAAGTTGCCGAGTGGAGCCAGAGTTGTTAACTGTCTCCCCCTGGTCTTATTGTAGGTAGCGTACTAGTTTTAAGGAATATTTGTTGAAGAAGATGGATACTCATTCATACAATCATGGGCTATAAAATAAACCTACATGGACAAGGATGAAAATGATGTCAATTAACAGCTAATAAATAAATAAGCCTTCAACGAAAATTTTTCAAATTTTGGCAATCTGAGAGCAGTTTTGTGGCGTGCCCGACCACAGTGCAGAAACGCCAGAAACGAAATTGTTGTACCACCACCTTACAATTACGATTTAATCGCTCGGTCGTATGATTTTGGACCGAGACCAGAAACCGGTTTCCGTGCGAGTCGTACGATCGGCGGAGCTGCACCTGCTCCGCAGACACTCGGACAGATCGTGGTACTGTTGACACGTATTGCCGCGCATCATTGTAATCTCTAAACTGTACTTATAAACTATTTCTACTTTCTGTTCTGTCCGATTAAACTGTATCTTCTCATCTCACTAGTACTCATTTCATACTTCTCCTTCAGTAACTTCACTATTAGCTATCGTAACATTCTTGTTACGTTATCTTGTTTATGTGGGCCGGACCTAGCAAACTAGGTCCAGTGTATCTACCTCCAACAATTTGGTGACCCCGACGTGATCGGATATTGAAAAACCAACGAAGGATTTGTATCATAAGTGATTACCGGCCCAACGTACGTAATTACATCTTCACTAATCATCTACGAAACGTTCGAGCAAAAGGCGTTGGTCCAAGAGAAATTCGGTGAGCGTTTTGATTTTTTATAACACATGGCTACCAAAAGTGACACCTTGGCTGATGCGTCCGAAGTACTTAGAGTGGGAGTTAGAATACCTCCATTTTGGCCAGAAGAACCAGCGTTATGGTTCGTGCAAGTTGAAAGCCAGTTCATCCTGTCTAAGATCACATCCGACGAGACGAAATTTTATTACTTGGTATCACAGCTCGACCATCGATACGCCGCTGAAGTTAAGGATGTAATAACAAAGCCACCAGTAACTGATAAGTACACTAAATTATAAAGTGAATTAATTAAACGTTTGTCTGCTTCCCAAGAAAAGCGTGTCAAGCAGCTGTTGATGCACGAGGAGCTTGGTGATAGGAAGCCTTCGCAATTTTTGCGCCATCTCCAGAGCCTCGCTGGTCATCTGTTCCTGAGGAGGTTCTTTCAACAATCTGGTCAAGCCGTCTGCCAACCAACATCCAAACAGTAATTGCATCACAGGTAGACCTAAACCTAGACAAGCTAGCTGATTTAGCGGACAAGGTACATGAGATTGTCCCTTCTACTCTGGCTTCAGTGAATATAGCCGACGCGCTACAAAAACGTGGCAATCCCAACAACATCCTGACTGTATTATTATACTGTATGCGGAGAGCGTTGTAAGCCTTCTGCGTATACCTAAACCACAAACTGCACGTGTAAAACGTTTGGCAGTATTCTCTAAACACTGTTAGTTTTAATGATGTCGTGCACCGCGCAATACTACGGGCAAGTATATTGCATCGGGCCGCCAACGCTTTGCGCTCTCCCTTTCCTATATCTTGGTCATCCGTAAGCCGATCCGTAATCACACGTCCGAGATACTTAAACTGAGTCACAATGCGTAACGCAGTACCCTGTAATGTTACTTTAGAAATAAATAGAGGTGCTTTATCTCTGACCTCAAACAACATTAATTCATTCTTTGTACCATTGTACCTCAAGCCGTGAGAATTAGCGTACCGCTCACAGATGTTTAATAACTGCCTGAGACCACTGATTGACGGGCTGAGCAGAACCATGTCATCAGCGTAACTTAAGTTATTTATCATTTTACCGTCAACAGAACAATCAACCTGAGTGCTGCTCAGCTCACCAAAAGGAACCCTTCATGGGTACACACCCGCCCGGGAGGACTAGTGGTTATGTGAGACTCCTACTCACTAAACCTCCACGGTGTACCATCCGCCTCTTTAACGAGGCGACGCGGGACCTCTGGTAGCATGCTACCGCATCGCCCCGGCGGCAGGCCCAGCATCAGACAGTTCGGAAACCCTAATTGTCTCCCCCCTCCGCATGACCTGTGCAATGGAAAGACGGGCCCCCCGACCCGTCCCCCCTGGTCCGGCTATGGTGGCGGGAGGAGGCGCGCAAATCGGAGAGGGCCGCTCAGAGGAACCTCCTCGCGAGTCCTCTCCGCTGTCTTCTTCTGCGAGATGACCTCCTCGCACTCAGAGAGAGTGTGCTGCGCCGTATCTTCTACAGCGCCGCACTAGTAGCACGCAGTGGTGGGCTCCCTCCTGGCTATCTGCAGGTACCATCCGAAGCAACCATGTCCGGATAGCACCTACACAAGCCTAAACGTCAGGGAGCCCCGCGAGGATCTCCAAGTCAGATTTAAACGATACAATAGAAATCCCAACTGCTCTGCTGCAACGCCTTAGAATGATCAACTGCTCAACTAACATCTTCGGGCTCATCACTAGTTACATTAGTGACCGAGAGGTTGTCTTGAATCACGCAGGAGTGACAATTAAGAAGACCATGGAAAAAGGGTGTGTTCAGGGTTCGGCCTATGAACCCCTTTATGTGGAATTTCATTCTAGAGGAGCTTTTGGAGCTGGAGCTTCAGGGCTGCAATTCGCGGACGATGTTCTACTGATTGGCACGGGAGACACCGTTGAGGAGTTGCAACTTAAAGTCAATCAAGCACTAGGGCAAATCACGGAATGGGGACGCAGCGTGAAGCTCATTTTCGGCGCATCTAAAACGAAAATAATTGCCTTTACTCCGAAAGATAAAATGGAGTGTATAACAATGGATTGTAGCAGACTCCAATTCGAACCGGCAATAAAATATTTAGGTGTTTATTATAGATGAGAAGCTCCTGTTCAACAAACATGTTTAATATATAATTGATAAAACACAACGAATATTTAATAGGCTCTGCGTATTTACCAGACAAACCTGGGGGAACCATTTATAACTAAAAAGTATGAGCTACATAATACTTGTTCCGTATTTCAGGCTGAACTTCTTGCTATCTCGAAAGCCTGTCAGTGGGCGGCAGACTTAGGTTACATTAAAATTAAAATTTACTCTGACTCTATGTCTTCTATCTTCGCTTTACGAAATAGGAGTAATCCTTACCCACTGGTTACAAGCATTCACAGTACATTGCACAAACATAGGGATATGGGTGAGATCAGCATTCATTGGGTGAGGGGTCATGATGGAGTCTCAGAAAATGAGGCTGCAGATTGTGCTGCTAGGGCAGCAGCCACACTACACAGACAACCTGATTACGCCCAATTCCCGATGTCTTACGTAAAACGCGAATGCCGCAAGAAAAACTGGGATATTTGGCAAAATAGATACTCAAGCTCAGACACACGTAAACATACAATAAATCTGCTACCAAAACTTGAGGACATTAAAAGTCTTTGGGCACATTCAAAATTTAATTTTAACATTTCACAGGTCCTTACGGGACATAGATTTCATAAAACATATTTACACAGATTTAAATTGATAAATAGTCGCTCGTGCCCTTGTGATGACACCTCTGATCAAACAATAGAACACTTACTCACTAGCTGTCCACGTCACGGGCAGATCAGACTGGAACATGAGGTTATTTGCGGAGACTTGGATGTTCCTCCCTATTGTATCCCAAAACTGACTAAGAGTGGGATCGCATGGGACTCTTACCAGCGACTGGTAAATAAAGTTATAAGCACTTTAAAATTGTTTAATCATAATAGTAGACCGCCGGACTGAACATTACACACAAACTTACACAAACTTATAATTGTATTTATTTTTATAATTGTATTAATTGTATTAAATTATATTTTGCTGTCTTTAAATTGGAACGTTGTGTGTTGTTGCATAATTGTTATTGTACGTGCCCTTAGTAATTTAATGTATTGTGTTATAACTTAAAACTTAAAATATAAACTTAAAATTATTATGTGCTCTATTACCTTGTATAGTGAATTAGATCTCGTAACTGGAGGGGGAAAATTTAAATTTTATGTTAACTATTGTATAGTGTATTAATATTATGCCTTCATTAGGAGTTTCACAATATATTGATAAAAGTGAAAATTTATACTAAGTATTGTATTGTATTGAAAATATATACATTTAATTGCGACATTACTTTATGCAATGTAAGTTAATTTCGTAATTTCATGTACAAGGATATTATTTCATTGTGTAACTTATATAGCGATTTAGATTTCATTACTCGAGAGGAAATTTGAAGTTAGCACTAACTTTGAGTTTTGTATTGAACCGCAGTATACAGACTTATTTAGTGCATGAGTATGTATATTGTGTTTTAATTTAGTACATAAGTTATATGATATGTGTTCTTTAATAATGATTTACATTATATTCTTAGAGAGAAAAAAATAATTGAAAGTTGTGAATACTCAGCTGGTATCACAAATAGCCGGCATGAATAACATTTTTGTGAACTCATTAAAATAAAATTAAAAAAAGCATTTCATGCTCCAGTAACTGAATCATGTAAGCGATGTGACAATTTCAATTGACGCTTGCGATAACAACGAGCTTTCTAAAAAAAAGCTTACTATCGCCAAAGAACTTCATTTGCGAAAAGCAAAATTTGCGGTGAAAAATTTAAAAGTTGACATGCAAAATGCGAAGCAGGATAACGATACTACCGTCATAATCTTTGAATTAATGAAGACTCTCCCAACACCAGTAATTCCAACTGGTATTTGTTTAGGCATTCACAATGCTGGTACAGACGAAATGTTTATGTACGTATGTCTGGGATGAATCAACAGCATCCAGGGGACCACAAGAAATAGGTTCATGACTCCTAAAATTAATCAGAGAACATGTACATACAAAGAGCCTAATCATGTACTCTGACCAGTGTGTCGGGCAAAACCGCAACATAAAAGTTGCAGTGTTATGTATGCATATTGTTTCTAGTCCTCAATTTAGAGTGGAAAATATAGACCACAAATTTACGGTCAGCGGGCATTCTTTTTCATCTTGCGACCGGGCTTTTGGCTTGGTGGAAAAACAAAAGAAGTATTTCCCAGACATATACGTTCACGAACATTGGACCAATGTGATCCTACCAGCAAGAAAAAAGAAACCTTTCAAAATTGTGGAAATGAAACGAGACGACTTTGTATCCACCAAATCCTTGGAAACTAATATAACAAACAGGAAGATCGGCGTTGATCGAAGTAAAGTCAATTGGCTTAAAATACAGTGGATTTTGTACAATAAAAGCCATCCATTCTCGATGTTCTTCAAATACTCCAAAAAGCCAAAAGTTCTTTTCACGGAGATCAATTTCAGCAAGAGGTCATCCCACAATATTCCAAACTTTGAACTAGAGATTTTATTTCCAGAGGGAAGAAAAATCAGCTTTAAAAAAAAGACTTTCTATGCCTTTTGGAATATGTTCCACCTATCTATCAACAACTCGAAGTCTCCTCCAATGCGGGGAACGAACTAGATGGTGCAATTAGTGATTCTTTGACTGAGTAACTGACTGGCTAATTTAATACTTTGTTATGTTATGCCTAAGATAGTCTTAAGTTGAATATAATAATTTAATAATGTAGTAGTAGTAATAAAAAGGGTGATAAGGTTACATATTTTGATATTCGCAGCGACCTCAACTCCAGGGATTATATCGGGAGTGTCATCTCCACTACATCTCGGAGACTAGGGATCCTGAATAGGGTGCAACGGTTTTTCACGCCCGGTCAACTGTACCTTCTTTATAAGGCACAAGTTCGGCCGTGTATGGAATACTGTTCGCACCTCTGGAATGGGTCCGCAAAGTACCTCCTCGATGCCCTGGATAGGTTACAGAGACGGGCTGTTCGCATTGTTAATGATGCAGACGTTAGCCATTGCATCGAGCCACTTCAGCTTATATCGCAACAGGAATATCGCCTCGCTAAGTGTGTTTTACCGTCTGTATCATGGTGAGTGTTCTGAAGATCTGTCTAATCTAATTCCCTCCTCTCATTTCCACAACAGAACCAAATGCGCTGGGCTTCGGAATCACAGTTTTTCGGTAACTTCCATCTCGGCAAAAACTAAAAAGTTCTCTTTGTCTTATCTTTGTCGTACTGTGAAACTGTGGAACGGTATCCCAGCCAATGTGTTCCTTCCTATGACATCGGGTCCTTCAAGCGTAACGTGAAGAGATATTTAAGCAGGCCGGCATGACAGCGGCGACCGCCGATGGATTTAGATCTCTTGGTGGTCGTCGTTGTGTTTGGATTGTAGTGTGCTTATCATCAGGTACAGTACAGTCAATGTGCCGACCTATTATAAAAAAAAGAAAAAAACATATTGGCATATTATTTATATACTGTTTATAAAAATATATTATTAATGCTAAATGCCATAGTGGCTTATCTGCAAAAAAATGTACAAATAACAAAAACAATGATTATTTTTATAGTTCATCTAAATTTTATCATAGTCCGGTCAATCTAGACCAAAAAATGAGAGTGAAGGTACATAAAATCCCAACAAGCTGAAAATCAGTAAAATTGTTCAAACCATAATTATAAATAATATTTAAAAGTTCCCCATCATTCCCTTGTATGGAATTTTTTTTATTCAACGTCAAAGATCAAAAAAATGAGATTTTCAGCAAAACGGTAAGTTTTATCATAAAAGTACCTTAGACAAAAATTTTAGATCATAAAATTATGTATAAAAAATGCATCAATACTTTTTTCCTACGAGCCACCGTTTCTGAGATATAACGATTCAAAAAGTTATAAAAGTTGTTATCGTCATAATATGCATGAGTACGCCACGTATATACATCTCTAGAGTTGTTATATATCATAATATATAATTATATTATACAGGGTGTTAGGAGACCGCTCCCGAAAACGAAGACAGATGATAGCACTAATGACACCTTTGTTGATAGGACAGAAAAAAAATAGATTTTGATAAAAAAAATCATATTTTTAAAACGTTTTATTAGCATTATTTACGCTCTATCATGTTAGTACAGCTAAATGAAACGATAGTTTCATAAAAAACACATTACAAAAAAAATAACCAACAATGGAAACGCAAATTCATGTATGTAAATTAATGCAAGTATCGAAAGAGCTGATGAATTTTCGGAATATCTCAAAAATCAGAAATCTGTGATAATACATGAAAATTGTCGTAAAAATTATACTCGAAAGTCTTCTATTGCCACACCTAATAAAAGACAACGTGAAGAACAAGAAGCCAGTACATCCACAGTAAGTCCTCCTCGTACTAGATCACGTATCAGTGAATTAGCTTTTTGTTTTAAAGAACTATGCTTATTTTGTGGCCAGAAATTGAATGAAGAGTATGAAAGAAGAAAATCCTCAGATTTTCGCCGTCGAGTTAGCCAAGTAAGTACACTTCAATTTAAAGATTCAATTCTTGAAACAGCTCGGACTCATGACGATGCTATAGCAAAAGCTGTTCTTACTCGAGTCGAATTTGAATATGATTTAATTGCTGCTGAAGCTAAGTATCATCAAGATTGCTGTGCTATTTTTTTAAAACCTTCTACTGAAGCTAAAATGGGTCGTCCTAAAGACGAAGCTACGAATCTGGCAATGGAGGAAATATTTACTTACATTGAAAATAGCGATGACTGTCAGTTCACTTTGAACGAATTACAAAAAGTTTGCAAAACTACGACTTTAGATTACAGAACGATTAAGCTACGACTAAAAGTAAAGTATGGTGATAAACTTATTATCACTGAGAAATCGGGAGCATCAACATTCATATGCTTAGTGGATAATCATCATGATATTTTGAATCAAGCCTGGTACGAAAAAAAAAAAGAATAAAACAAAAGAACAATTGAGAGTCCTAGACGCAGCTGCAGCTATTATTCGCGAAGATATTCAAACCGCAGTATTTGATAACTCTAACTACCCTCCACCAAGTCACATGTTTGAAGATTTAAATAATGAAATCCCAGAATCATTGACATATCTTGTGGAACGAGTGATTTTAAAAAATAATCGATCAATTTTAGATCATTTAAAATTAATATGCACAAATGTTTGCCATTGTATCATGACTGCTGTTCGACCATCTTTTATGTCTAAATTACAATTAGGCCACGCAGTGTTTTTTCATCGAAGGTTCGGTTCTAACCGTCTTATACAAATCTTTTCGGCTTTTGGTTTATGTGCTTCTTATAATGATACAATAATATACGAGGCAGCAGCAGTTTTCCATCGTCCTCCTCATGTCCTACCACCAGAAAGTGGCACTCTTATTCAATACGTTGCGGACAATGCTGATATTAATGTAAATACGCTAGACGGCAATAACACGCTCCACATAATGGGTATTATTCAAATTTTTACTCCCAAATATTCAGTTTTAATAGAAGAACCTATGCCACGAATAAAAGAAACTCTTTCAGCAAAAGATTTCAATGCAAAAGATCATGTGCCGATACAGACTTATAGAAAATGACGGTGTAGTGGGCTACAGTAAAATAAATGTTAAAGATTTTGTTTATGGAACTGAAACAGTATCTTTCCTCAAAAAAGCTAATGTAGTATAGTTTTATGGGAAATGGAAAAATGCGTCTTTACCCGGTTGGAATGGTTTTATTGAACGTTTAACAAATAATCATACGAATTATTCTAAATTTCTTTTTTACCATTTATTCACCAACCAGCCAGTAACTATAATACTATCTATACGACTTTACTTTGATCGTGACTTTTCATTATTTTCATTTTCATTTTCATTTTCATTTTTATTTTCATTATTTTCATTTTCATTATGATAAATCTGCACACCCTTACTTGCAGGATATAGAACAATTACAGAATTTGATTGATCCTGAAGTTTACGAAATGTTTTCAGGAGGATTTTTTACAGTTAGACGTTCAGACAAATTAAGTTGTGGAACTTCAACGGACATGGTTATCGAGCAGTCTATGATGAAAGCTATGAAAACAGATGAAGGTATTGCTCGAGGGAGAAGTACAAAAGAGAGCGTCATAAGTAAATGGGTTTATAGTATACATGCTATGAATACAGTTTGTGACAAATTGGAAGATATCGCTAATGTTAGGATGGATACGACCGAGCAGCATGTTGATGCAAGTGATTCACGAGTAAAAAAAGATTCTAAAGACATACAAAGACTTTTAGAGTGGTTATCAACGCATGATCCTTTTCCAGAGGTTAACAAAATTGTTTCTATTGCGAGTGGTGTCGTTGGTGACGATAAAATTAATTGTTATAAAGCTCGTGAAGTTGAACTCGCTTCTATGGCAAAAATGACAGGGACTGACATTCAATAATATTTTATTAAAACGCGCTGACAAAGTTGTTCCTCTTTTAGCTATGACTAGTTCCATAAAAGTTCATTAAGAAAAAGTACTTATTGACCCTGTATTATTGTTCCAACGCATGAGTATTACTGTAGCATTTCAAGATGAAATAGAAAAATATTTTGAATATGAATTAGCTCCCTACCCTTTTATCGTTATTTGATGACATCGGAATGTGTAAAACACAGAAATCTACCATTTACGATTGTTTTGAAGAGGTAAATATTGATATTAACAACACTAATGCGACGTACATCATTGACGGAGGATACTTACTACACCGCGTTGTGTGGGATAGCGAAGAAACATTCAACGTTATCTTAGATAAATACGTTCAATATGTCGACATTTTGGTTCCAGAGTAACTGTCGTATTTGATGTCTATGATGATTGCACGAGAAATATCAAAGCTGCAGAAAAACGTCGTCGAACTTTAGCAACATCTTCATCTTCTGATATTTTATTTGATGAACTTATGACAGTTTCAAACCAGTCAACAGAAATTTCTTACAAATACTCATAAGAAGTCTCGGTTCATTTCAGTGTTGAAAGAAAAGTTTACTGCTGAAAATATATTTGTAAAACAAGCTAATAATGATGCTGATGTATTGATTACTGAAACAGCAATAGAGCAATTCAATTTGACAAATACAACTTTTGTTGTTGGTGAAGATGTAGACTTACTCGTAATATACTCATTGCTCGAACGCCAACTGAAAAAACTATTTTTTTCTTAAAGCCAGGAAAAGCTCAACATCAATCAGATATATATTCATCAAAAAGTTTATTTACTTTTGTAAAGTGTCAAAATCATGTACTATTTTTACACGCAATAACTGGCTGTGATACGACATCTGCATTTTACAGGAGGGGTAAAATTGCAGTTTTCAAAATGTTTGAAAAACAAGATTTAGTTCAATGTGCTAAAGTTTTTAAAAAGAGTAATTCAACTCAACAAGAAGTTATCACCAAGGGCATCCGCTTTCCTCTTTCAATGTACGGAGCTCCTAAAAAAACTACCTGTTTAGATAAGCATCGATATGCATGTTTCGTTAAAGCCTAATTATGTTCTAGACTATACATTAGAAATTGTATAGCCATCATACATAGACTATACATAAAAATCTTACGCTTTTTATTTAACGTTACGGACGTTTTTTGCCGGCTAGGGTACCCCTCCGCAACGCCCCTATTATTTCTTGTCAAAAACCAAGTGTAAACGTATTTTAAAATTAGTTAAAAAATAATCGTACGCTCGTATGTTCACAAAATAATTTACCAAATCCTACATGAAATAAAAATTATATATCTCTGCCTATGTTTCTGTTGAATTTAATGTGAAGTATTGAAATAAAGAGCACTTGTAATTATTAATGAATGTGGTTTTATTGAAAGATGCCACCATAGAGTAAAAATAATTATAGAGCCTAAGAACTAGTGTTGTGCAGTTGTGCCAATCGCGATAAGGAAGGGGAAATTTCTTACTACAATACTCTTACAAAATTTTATCTTTTCTTGAACTAAACAAATTTGAAAGTATACAAACTTAACCAATACATGGACACACTCAGCCTCAGCTTAGTCATGTTTAACAATTAAACATACTTAATAATATGATATCACAACATTCTGTAATAAATGTACCTACTTATTACAACTTTCAATTTACGTACTCTTACAAAAAAAAATCCTTGCCAACTTAGTATCTGATTGACAAGAAAAATTAACAAAAAAGAAAAAAGTAGGTTTTAATCCTAGTCCAATTTTACTGCATACGTACTGAAAAGTATCTTTAGGTAAAGCTTTAGTAAACATATCAGCGTATTGTTCTTTTGTACATACATACTTTAAATTAATTTGTTTGTCTGCATATTTCTCCTTAATAAAGTTATATTTAACTTCGATATGTTTACACCGCTTATGAAAATCTACATTTTTAATTAAGCAAATTGCACTCTGATTGTCTATATGTAAAGTCACCGAGTCCTGATGAAACGCATTAATGTCAGTTAACAGTCTTTTCAACCACATAATTTCTTTTGTAGTGGCACACGCTGCCATAAATTTAGCCTCCGTAGTGGATAAGGCAACACTCTGTTGAAGTTGTGTTGTCCAGGTTACAGCAGCTCCACTTTTAATACACTCACCCAGTTACAGATCGCCGTGTGTATGTGTTATCTTTCGCATAATCCGCGTCACTATATGCTTGTAGTTGATTACTATGCTTTGACATGTAACACAGACCATAGTGTTGTGTTTCTTTAGGTATTTCATAATCTTCTTCACAACGATCCAGTGTGTGTGATTATAGCAATTTAAGTATGGCTCACCAGACTGACTCCATAAGTGATATCATGTCTGCTTACTATTGATAGGTGCATCAATGACCCAACGGCTTCTCTATATGGTATATCCTTGTCTGGTGCAGCTGAGCTCTTTTCCAGTCTAGTATGAGGGTCAACTAGAATGGAATTACAATTAGCATCCTGTATATTAAATTTACTTAGTAGTCTGTTAATATTAGTTTGCTTGATGAATAAATATGCATCCTTTAGATTTTTCTATTTGGAGACCAACAAAGTTGTTTGGTTCACATATCTTAATTTAAAAATTCTTGTTTAATTCAGATATGACTGTGTTTAATCGTATTATAAAATATGTTTGTAAATTACATATTGAGTAACTAGATGGCGCTGCTCTAAAAATTTAAGCTTTTAAGTTGCAGTTTGTTATGTCTGCATCGCGATATGGTTTAGTTAAACGCATGTGTATATAAGTTAAATTTATTAAGAATTAAATGAATTTGGCATAGTTGTACAAATATCAATCACCGCGTTTTATTTAGTTCCTAGTAGTTCTCCCGGGGACCAGATCGAAGTGTAAACATGGCACCTTCAGAGCCGGATAGTGACAATGTGAGTGACGCGTAAGTGTAAGTATAAGTGAACGAAAGTTGTGGGTATTGTGAAGTGAATAAAAATTAAAAAGTTGTTGACACGGGGAACTCATGCCAGTTTTAACTTTGAAGTAAAGTGTTAAAAGACTTGTAAAATTTTCGAGAATATTTTTACAATTGGAAATTGATCATTTTTCAACTTGTAAAATTTTAAATTAATTTTATTCACATTCAATAAATAAATAATTATTTTCAAGTCTTGTTAAACAAAAATGGAGGGCTTAATTAAAGTACAAGCTGATCTCAAAGAGAAGATAAGCAGTGGTTTTTCTAACTTTAAAAAATCACCTAAGGTTCGATTAACTGTACCTTACATAGAAATAAGACTTGAACAATTAGAAAAACAATGGAGTCACTTCGAAAGTAATCACTTTGAAATTATAAAATCAAGTAATGAAGAAAAAGGACTCGCATATATAGATAACAATACTTACAACATTGTGGAAGAAAGTTATATGTCGTATAAGGTGGAGTTAAAAGAATTATTATCAAAATTCAAACTACCCACATATCAAAGTACGAGTGCTATTGTTTCTAAAGAGACGGATCCTGCTTGCGTGAAGTTACCAAAGATTATTTTGCCGACTTTCTCTAGACAATACATGGAATGGCAGACCTTTCACGATTTATTTGAATCATTAATCCACAATAACGCATTTTTAGCCAACGTACAGAAGCTACATTATTTAAAAGGCCATCTGACTGGGGAAGCGGATCAGCTGTTGAGACATATACCCGTTACAGATGTGAATTATGTATGAGACATGTTGGCTTCAGCTAAAGAAGAGATACAGCAATAAGCGATATATCGCCAATTGCATTCTTACGAGATTAATGAGTCAGAGGTCACTGACGGCGGAAACCACCGGCATTAAGCAGATTTTAGATACAACAAATGATTGTTTAAACGCACTTAGTAACCTCGGTATCGACGTGTCGACGTGGGATATTATAATAATCCATCTTATATTTGGATATATAATCATCTTATAATATATCATTGAAATTTGATGCAGAAACAAGAAAGCAGTGGGAACAGAAAATAAGTGAATATACTGATACCTTTCCTACTTTAAATGAATTTAAGAGATTTTTAGAATCGAAATTTAGAGCATTAGAGTTTTTAGACCCAACTAAAAGGGAATGTAAACCAAAAGAAAAGGTAGCGGAAAAGTATAAGGTATTTAAGATTACCACTGTTTCTTGTCCATTTCGTTCGGAGAGTCACTTACTGCACCAATGTAAGAAGTTTTGTAAGGAGAGCTACGGAAATCGCTACGATTTTGTACAAAAACATCGATTATGTTTTAATTGTTTTTGGTGATAATCACCGATTGTATCGTTGTAGGCGAAGTACAAAATGTAGTCGATGTGGTCGACGCCATCATTTATTAATACATCCGGAAGGACTATTATTAGACTCTTCATTGGAAAAACGGATATACTTCTCTTAACAATGGTGATGCCATGTGAGTCAAATTATGTAATCGTATTATACAGAAAACATCTCCAGATATCACATTTGCATCATCAGATATAGCTATCAGATTTAATTGGAGAGTATTTAATGAAAATTTAGGGAGCGATCATCTTTTTATAAAAATTGTTTTGAATTTTAACGAATCTTTCTATGCTGTAAAGAAACGCAATTTCAAAAAAGCAGTTTGGTCTGCATACAGCCATGCGCTCGAAGATATGTTCGGTAGTAATAGTGTACTGAATATTAAAAGCAAGAAAGACGTCCAATTTTACTACGATTATCTTATGAATTTAAATTAATAATACAGCTGACAAATATATTTCTGTAATCAATATAAACGCTACACCAGAAAAGGCTTTTAAACCAAAAAGTTATTAGAGTCTAGTTTTATCGAGAGTAGTTGCAGAACGTAGACTATCACTTAGTAAATTACGCAGAAATCCAACTCCTAATAACTTGTTAAAATTAAATAAAAAAAGTTGAAGAGGCTCAATCTATGATTAAACAAGCTAAAACAAGTAGTTGGTACAGTTTTTGTAATAATATAGATATGTAGGCACTTATCCTTCTCCTTCCCGTTCCTACATAATATTCCACATACACAATCAACACACAATTTATTTACACATAATCAGCTACACTACAAAAATCACTACTAATCGCTAGCTGCCTATAGCGTACGCGTCGCGCTGTCGGAACCGGTTTGTAACTCCCAACCCGCGCCCGCGCGCCCACGCAAAGCAGCGCGAGCACACGACACTCACTCTCCTTATCGACCGCGTTCCGTACGCACTTACAATAATTATAATAATAATACATTGTCTGTATTCAATAAGTGTTGATTGCCAATAAAGAGATTAATAAACCTAACAATAAAGACCCTCAGTGTTTATCTTAACCACCACCACCTACGGACCTTGCTATAGATAGATCAACTTCGGTTACGGATATGTGGCGAAAAATGCGATGGATTAAAGGTATGAAAACAAATAATTATCATATTCCAGTAGACACGAAGAAAAAACTTTTGTGGTCATATTAACTCCTACCTCGGTTGTAAACTCTCCACCTATTTTTACATCAACTAACCATATCCTTGAAAAAGAATTTACATTAGAAGAACTTAATAAAAGTATTAAAAAATCTGATACTGCCCCTGGATATAATCGGATCTCATATTCTATGATCGCGAACCTCCCCGATAACGATAACTGTAAGCTTCATTTACTACACTTATAAAATCTTTTTTTAATTATGGTTATGCCCCACGACAGTGGATGGATATATTAGTTCTTCCTATTCCTAAATCTGAGAGATTATTATGTTAGATTTAACGGCGGAATGCAAACTTAGACCAATCTCCATTATTTCATGCATTTGCAAGATTTTACATAATATGTTAAATAAGCGGTTAGAATGGTATAGTCAAAAAAACAAAGTCTCTAAATAAAATTAAGATAAAAAAAACTTTTATACATCACACATCACATCTTCGAACACCGTCGCTTGCCATTGATTCCTCCCACGCACTGAGAATCTAATATTTTACTTTTATATCCATAAGCAAACCGAATGTAATCAAGGGTTGTAACTTTAATATATATATTTTGCCCTTATGGTAATCACTCTATGTTTTTTTTTAATTTATATAAATTAATGTTATGTAAAACCCACGTTTTTATTTATTATATACCCTAAGGTTTTAAACATAACAACATTCAAAGTTTTTCGCGGGACCAGGAAACGGAATGCATAATTTGTGGCGAAGTCTTTGAAGAAGACTGTATCCAGTGTCATAAACGTAAGAAGTTTTAGGACCTTGTGCAAAATACGGTGTGATGATTATTTATGTACCTTTAAAGCACTTGCGCGCTACCGAATTGAAAGGTTCGGATCGTCATGAACAGACTGATTCACACTCTCCATGTTGTGTTCCGTTCTTGATGAACTTGGCCGCCCGGATTTAGGTTTTTCTAATGTTGTACCGGTCTGCTCAAACTTTGTGACCCATTTACGGATGAGAGAAACGCTTGGCGCATCATTTAAGTGACGAAAACTATGAATGCAGAATTTTCTCCGCGCTAGTCACAGAATCACCGCTTTTGTAAAACTCTCGCACTGTTACAACCCTACTCTATTCCCTGAATTCGCTGTTTCAGCAATACCACATTCCCACACTTTTATAAGTGCTAAATTGCACTTTTCCAATTGTCTTTATAATTTCTATTTCTAATTCATTTAGTTAGTTAGTCTCCAATCACCGCGAAGTGCAGATGAATTTCCTGCTGCACAAAACCTAGAAGTCGCACAAACAATAATAATAGTTGTAATAATTTAATTCAAGGAAATTAAATTTGTGCAAGACTTTGTGTCGTGTTTTTTTTTTAAAAAGGCCTACCGCTGTCGTCGCTAAACAGCACGCATAATGCACGGTTCGCTCCTGGGAAACGCTCCATAGCGACTGAATTCCCAATAGCCAGGCTATCGATTGACATACTCCACATACCCCTCAGATTTACTGTGTACACGAAGTAAGCAAATCAAATATAAACTTTCTTTTTACACACCTTGTAGAATAACTCACTTATTTGTAATTGCACCTACATAGTTTTAATTTGAATACCTATATGCAAAAGTTTCATTGCAAATAAGAATATGGTAACACATAGTAATAAGACAATAAATAGGACTATATAAATACTATAAGCAAACACGTCTTAGGCCTTCTAACTGACTACCACACGAAGACACGCTGCCAGCTTGAACTTTACACTGCAGAACGTTGTCGTCCTTACTTTCTGCCTCCTATGTTTACTTTCAAAATTTTTAACTTTCATGTAGCTTCGTACTGTTATACCCCTAAGGTGTATGGCGTAATGCCTACATCATCCAAGATCCTGCCCTATCAGCATTTCTGGCTCTAAGCAAGCTTCTTCGCGTCTCCATTCCCGACAGTCTCGTCCTGTCCGTCTAAGTGGCCGCTAGGCTTAATTTCTTGTAACATTGTTAAGTACTAAATTCTTAATACTACATAAGTTTACAAATTATATTACTATTTTCGATTAAACTCTTTAGACATTAAATAATTTCTTTTTTTAAAAAGCCTTCTCGGCGGCCCCGTATAACATTGGTGGCAGCGTAAAGGGATCTCGACAGGTCCCCGGACTCAAAACAGTGCAAATCAGTGTAAATCAGAATAAAACAGTTAAAAACAGTGTTAAAATCAACGTCATAAAGCAGTGTACATACTATACGCAGTGTCAAAAATAAATATATATTTTAAAATAAATTAACACTGGCTCCTTGAAAGAAAGTTCCATCAGCTCAATATTATCAAAAAGTTGTGTATTTTATCACCGTGTCTTTCATCACCGCCTTCATCACCGTGCTTCTGTCGCTGTATCCTGTGTGAGGATAACCCCTCATACGATTATTTCATCACCGCCTTCATCACCGTGTCGACCTATACTATCATCGTATCTGCAAGCATCCAGTCATCGCATCGGAAGTACCGAAAAAATGATGACGCCTCTGTTCCAGATGAAGTTAAGTTTCAGCAGTCAGTGAGTTATTCGAGTGAACAATTAACTTTAATTTTTATTTTGTGTCATTTTATATTTTAATAGTGAAGTAAGTCTACAATAGCCTTTATTTTGTAACAGCCGAGAGTTCTCGCCCACACAGAATTCTGCGCTCTTCGCAAGGACGCACCACACCTGTGTCTCTGTACCACTTTTAATAATTGTATTTTATCGAGTTATAACCTTGTGTTTTTTTATGTTACTTTAATTTAGAGCAGGCATTCTCATTGAAATAATTATTTACATATTATGTCAAAACAAAGGGATTTAAAAGACGAGGACATTAAAATGTCGGAGATCGATTTAAATGTTTTATTAAAATTTATTGGTACTTTTGATGGTTCTAGGGAAACGCTAATTCCATTCTTAAATAATTGTAGAAACGCAATTAATCTAGCATCGACAAGCCAACAAGATTTGCTCTTCAAATACATACTGAGCCGATTAACGGGAAAAGCCGAATCGGTATGTGCCATAAAAGAATTCTCAAAATGGTCTCAGCTCGAGGAATTCCTCAAAACTCAGTTCGGTGATAGGAAGCATTACGCCCATTTACTTGCTGACCTTCAAAGCATTAAACAAATGCCCATGGAAAATGTAGGCCAATATTCGTTAAGAATAGAATCCTGTCTTTCAAAACTATTAACAGAAATCAATATCTCAATTCCAACCAAAAAGAAAGACGAATTATCAGGTAGAGTTGCTACTATGCAGGACTTAGCTCTCAATAGATTTATGATGGGACTTGATCCCAGGTTAGCAACCATCGTTAGATGTCGGGACCCGAGTACATTAAATGAAGCTATAAACTTTGCCGCAGCTGAAGAAAAAATCTTAGGCATCACGTATAGGAAGAATCCATTTTCGTCCCTATTCAACGCGAACCAGCCTAACCCTATTAGACAGAATTTTAATTCAGCTATTACCAAGCCTCAGGGTCAATATAGTTCTTCAAGGCCACAAGGTCAGTCCTATTTCGCAAGACCTCATAGTCAAACTGTGTCTTCTAACTCGCTAGCACCCGTGTGCAGATACTGTAAAAACATTGGACACACCATTGAAAATTGTCGCAAGAGACAATATAATAACACGAAATTTGGAAACCCTCCAAACCAACAACCTCAAATCCAAAATCGGCAGTTTTCGGGAAGAAACCAACCTATTCATGCGATTAATATGCCCGAACCTCAGGGCTTTGATGAGGTAGATTCCCAAAATTTAAACGGACAGACCTTCCCGTCCGGTATCGTGCGGGAACATTAAGGGGTAAAACCGATACTATTCGTAAAAATTCACTGAATCCACTGTATCACGCGAAATCATCGCAATTGTCACTGAATCCACTGTATCACGAGAAAGCATCGCACTCGTCACTGAATCCACTGTATCACAGTAAATCACCTCAATCATCACTGAATCCACTGTATCACGCGAACTCATCGCAATCGTCACTGAATCCACTGTATCACGCGAAATTATCGCACTCGTCACTGAATCCACTGTATCACACTAAATCACCTCAATTATCACTGAATCCACTGTATCACGCGAAATCATCGCAATCGTCGCTGAATCCACCGTATCACGCGAAATTATCGCACTCGTCACTGAATCCACTGTATCACACTAAATCACCTCAATTATCACTGAATCCACTGTATCACGCGAAATCATCGCAACCGTCACTGAATCCACTGTATCACGCGAACTCATCGCAATCGTCACTGAATCCACTGTATCATGCGAAATCATCGCACTCGCCACTGAATCCACTGTATCACACTAAATCACTTCAATCATCACTGAATCCACTGTATCACGCGAAAACACCGCAATCTTCACTGAATCCCACTGATTCCAAGTTCGCTAAAAAACTAAATTACCAGCGCCAAGATCATAGTGATCCTATTACTGCTCCGAATCCTGTTGATAGTCTATTCCATGCTCATGATACCCCTACCGCTGTTTCCAATCCCACTCACGAATCGAGTAACCTAAACCACAGTAACAATACTAACTTACTGAAACCTGACTCTACTCAATCACAAATTTTACTCACTGATAGTGTCAAATTTGCTGCTAAATCGTGTCCCGCGTGTTCAGCCCCTAAAACAGAAAAAAATAAACTTAAAACATACAACATTACCACAAACCCCAAGAAAAGGTACTTACCTTTCGTCGAAGTCCAAACCTCTGTCTCCTCCAAACCCCTAAAATTTCTCGTCGATAGTGGCGCATCCATTAGCCTTATTAAAATAGATGCCATTGAAGAAATGCCTGAAATAAAAAATCATATTATAAGCTTCAGTGGTATAGGAAGCGCTGACAATCCTATGCGTTCACTTGGTCACATATCCATGAATTTTGACTCTCTTACTAATCATTTCCACATCATTCCAAATTTTGATTTTCCATACGACGGCATAATTGGTAACGACTTTCTATGTACATCTAACTGTAAAATCGATTATGTCGACAATGCACTAATAATTGACGATAAAAAACTTTACTTGAAATTCACCGAGCCAATTTTTACTATTCCCCCTCGTACCGAGACCGTGATCGAATGCTCTGTTACAAACCCCGAACTGGGAGAAGGACTCATTCTTGATCAGAAACCTATCGAATCATTGTTGATCGCGAACTGCATAACTACTGTCAAATCAAATTCTCGCATTAACATTTCAGTCGTAAACATTTCTGAGCATCCTATCACTATCGACTCCTCATTGAAACTTGATCTCATTCCTCTGAACGCAACTGACTTAACACCTTATGAAGTGAACTCTATCTCACACTGTAACGAAATTCAAAATGCCTTTTCTAGAACAAATCAAGTAATCGAGCAACTTCGCGTTTCACATCTAAACCATGAGGAAACTCAGGCTTTGTATGAAGTATGCACTAAATTCTCAGACATATTCCACTTACCAAATGATAAATTATCTTTCACTAACGCTATTCAACATGAAATTAAAACAACATCGTCAGTCCCTATTCATACAAAGACTTACCGTTTTCCCGAATGTCACAGGCACGAGGTCGCAACCCAAATTAATAAGATGATTGAACAAGATATCATCAAACCATCCTTTTCTCCTTGGTCTTCCCCAATATGGATAGTACCTAAAAAAACTGATGCCTCTGGACAAAGGAAGTGGCGCGTTGTCATAGATTATAGAAAGCTTAACGATATTACTATAGGTGACTCCTACCCTATTCCCAATATTTCCGAGATACTCGATCAACTTGGAGCAAGTAAATATTTCAGCACGCTAGATCTAGCTTCTGGATTTCATCAGATTAAAATGTCTCCAGAAGATTCTGCTAAAACCGCATTCTCTGTACCACAAGGTCATTACGAATTTACACGAATGCCCTTTGGATTAAAAAATGCGCCTTCCACTTTTCAACGTCTCATGAATTCTGCCTTAACTGGGCTTCAAGGTATTAAATGTTTTGTTTATTTAGATGACATTGTCATTCACTCCTATGACCTCTCTTCCCATATCTCTACTCTAGAAGAAATCTTTCAAAGACTCCGCGAATTTAATCTTAAACTTCAACCCGATAAATGTGAATTTCTTCGCAGAGAAGTCACTTATCTAGGTCACATCATAGGTGAAGATGGTGTTAAACCAAATCCAGATAAGATAAAAGCCGTATTAGAATATCCACTACCAAAATCTCCCAAAGACATAAAGTCCTTTTTGGGATTAGTATCATATTACCGACGATTCATTCCAGACTTCTCAAAGATCGCTAAACCGATGACATCCCTTTTAAAAAAGGATACCCCGTTTCTGTGGAAAAATGAGCAACAACTCTCATTTGATACTCTAAAAAATAAACTTACATCTGCCCCTATCCTCGCCTATCCTGACTTCACACAACCTTTCCTCCTTACTTGTGATGCATCCAGTTACGCGATTTCAGCTATACTATCCCAAGGCCCAATTGGCAAAGACAGGCCGATTTCTTATGCATCACGTACCTTAAATAAGGCAGAGTGCAACTATAGTGTCACAGAAAAAGAATGCCTTGCTATAATTTTTGGAACCAAAATGTACCGCCCATATCTATATGGTAATAAATTTACAATTATAACGGATCACAAACCTTTACAGTGGCTATTTAATTGTAAAGATCCGGGTTCAAAACTTGTACGTTGGCGACTTAAGCTAGAAGAATACGACTACAATATTCAGTATAAAAAAGGGAAAGTCAATAGCAACGCTGACACACTCTCACGTTATCCAGTGAATCCAATCTTACAGGATGACAATCCAAAACCTTCAACATCAAGCAGGACTGAAAACTGTCCTGCTGAAGAGACAGAAACCCCTTCAGACTTTCTTGATGACTTGATCGATCTAGGCGACTTGGGTATTAGTCCGCTTGGCGAAACAGATGTAGATTTCACTCCACTCGATCTTCCATCCCCTTTAGAGCCTCTTTTTCCACCGGATCCTAATCCTCCTCTGGAACCTCTTCCTCCATCAAATCCTACAGCTGAAACTAATAAACAAACAGATGAGATTACTTCCAATTCTAATAAAGAGTATTCCGATTTCCTAAAATCTTTTATGAATAAAAATGAGACCTACAATACTTATATAAAAGAACATAACGAAAGCCTTTTAAAAAGTGATGCTAAAGTTATACTTATTCCCGTATCTATTGACTATGATGAATCAAACCCTTATCTTCAAGACATAATTTCCGCAGCAGATGACTCGATCCATGACGGAGAACGTGAACTCCATTCTTTCAAAAAATTCAACATGAAAGGCAAGCTTTACTATTTCCTCTTGACGAAAGTTTACTATTTTGATACTTGTTCTTATCCTGACATTTTTAAGACACTAAAATCAGCCAGAGATGATATCATACTCACTGGCGATATCAATGAAATTGCAATATCCGATTTTAAAAATCCATACGAACAAAATTCCTTCGTGAAAATCTACGGCATGCTCATGTATTTGTTCAATAACACAAATGTAACTATCAACATTCATCATAACACAATTATATACCCTGTTCCATCTGAAATAGCTAAAATATTAAAAGAAAATCACGACATCCCTATTGCCGGACACCTAGGTTCTAAAAGAATGTACAACAGAATAAAAGAACAGTATTACTGGAAAAATATGCGTAGTGACATTGAGAATTATGTTAGAAATTGCCTATCCTGTCAAACTAATAAAGCCTTACGCAAAATAAACAGAGCACCTATGCAAATTACCAGTACTTCCAACTCCCCTTTCGAAAGGTTATCTCTCGATATAGTTGGTCCTCTTCCTGACTCTGGTCCAGGAAAACTAAAATATATCCTAACTCTTCAAGACGACTTGACTAAATATTCTGTAGCCTATCCCATTAGAAGTACTACTGCTGAAGAGACCAGTGAATGCCTCGTTCATTTTATATCTCTATTTGGCATCCCTAAAACCATATTGACAGATCAAGGTACCAATTTTACGGCTGAATTATTCAAAGAAACCTGTTCCTTTCTAAAGATTAAACAGCTATGGTCTTCTCCTTATCATCCCCAGACGCAAGGTGCTTTAGAACGAAGTCATTCTACTTTAAAAGAATACCTAAAATCCTATATATGTCAGAATCAAGACAATTGGCCCAAATACGTGTATACAGCCATGTTAGCCTATAATACTTCTATACATACGACCACTCACTACTCCCCTTACGAACTATTATTTGGTCACAAACCATTTTTACCCAACTCTATATATGAATCCGCTCCCGGTGTTACCTACACTGACTATGTGAAAATGCTTCAGCACCGCCTTAAGTACACGAGAGATAAAGCTATAGAAAATATTAAAACATCTAAAGAATCCTCCAAGACCTATTACGACAACCATAGTCACCCCGCAAACTATCATGTTGGTGACTATGTTTATTTGAAAAATCATCTTCGTATGCGAAAAGCTCTATCCCCGATTTGGAAAGGCCCTTACAAAATTGTTAAGTTAAATGGCAGAAATAGTTTAACACTTCTAATAAATAGGCGACACGTAATCCATCATTATGACGAAGTAAAACTAGCACGTCGTCGCGATTCTTAGTTAAGCAGCTGAAACAGTAAATTCTACCTATAAATAAAACTATACTTACCTCGAATCTCTCGTTTCAGAACTATACTACTATATCTCGTTGCGACGTCCGTCACTCACGAACTTATTCAGCCGCTGGATAAGAGTCCTGGTATATACTTCGATCCGGTCAACGCTCTAAGGCTCGTAAACGATCATGTACATTTTGTCATTCCCGTAGATCTAAAGTTTATAAAATCTCATCTCACCAACATTAATAATATTCTAGATACCTATAGGATTCTTTGCGAACAAAATAAAGCGATTGACGATTTTAGATGTCTTAATATGCTCTATCCACTTACCGCCCTTCACGACGATATTCTTCGCGATTACGATGCTATTTCTCACCTATTGTCATCTAGACCTAAAAGATCAGCTTGGCTCGCTGGAATAGGAACAGTCATGAAAAACATATTTGGAACAATGGATGAAGATGATTCTGAAATGTATTATAATGCCATTCGAACACTTCATTCAGATAGTAAAAAGTTAGCTTCCTTAGTAAAACAAAATACCTTTATATCTAACCACGCAATTTCAAATTTTAATAAAACATTATCTACCATTTTAAAAAATGAACTTCGATTGAACGAAATAACCGACACGTTATTTAAGAACTTAACTATATTAACTAATGAATTTGTGTTTAGAAATAAGATAACCGAAGTATTAAATGTTTTACAAGCCAATCTGCTGACTCTATCCTTCAAGTTGGAAGAGATAGTAAATTCAATCTTGTTTGCAAACAGCAATACTTTACACCCGTCAATTATAACACCAACACAATTGAGCGCCGATATTGAGGTTAATATGAAATATATTCCCAAATATAAAGAATTCCCTGTTAATGTAGATTTAAGAAATATTGACAATTTATTAAAAGTATCAGAACTTGCCGCTTATTATAGTATTAATAGCGTAATATTTGTCCTAAGGATTCCGCTGGTTTATCATATGGAATACGACCTCTACAAAATTTTACCAGTCCCGGTACCTCATGATGTTAATGTATCGGAGACATATGCTATGATTGTGCCAACGGAAAACTATGTAGCTCTTAGTAAAGATAAGTCCTCATATTGTACCTTAAGTGATATAAGTAATTGTAAATCTATAAGTAACGGAAATCTACTTTGTGATGTTCCAAATATTCTCTCAGTCAACACTAATCCTATTTGTGAAATAGAATTCATGACTAAAATTGTAAAAACTCTTCCATCACAATGTAAAACTAAACTAATTTATGGTAACTTAGATATTTGGCAAAATCTTGGCCACAATAAGTGGATATTTGTTCAAACTCGACCTAATAAGATATCCATAGAATGTAACGCTAATATTAAAGAAGTGATTGTAAGCGGAACAGGTATTTTATCATTGGAACCACAGTGTATGGCATTCTGCCAAAATATAAAATTATTAACCATGCGCAATTTAGATATAAATATACCACATATTAATACTGATTTCAGTCTTATCAATGATAATTGCTGTAAGTTAAAAACCATTAGGAAACTTGATGTAGATACCAAGGCTACAACCATATCAAATATTAATCTAGAAGACTTAAAAAACTTAGAAGTCCAGACCGAACTTGTAACTAAAGATCTTGATGACTTTATTAATAGCAAAAATGAAATATTTTCCAATCACATCAGTTTTCCTATTTTAACCATTATTCTAATTTTATCTTTTGTTACCTTTTTAATTTATTTCTTCTTTAAAGTTAATGGTTGCGCTACGTCATTAATATCATTTTGTAAAACACCAAAAGCCAATGAAGATTGTTCTCCTGAAGAACAAGCTCCATTACCTAGACTAAGAATAGGATAAGTTAGATGTCAAATGTATGTTAAAAAGGCTGCATCCTTTCTCATACCCACCTTCACCACCGTCCCCTCCTTTAACTCCTTTAACACAATTATTTTCATTCAGTAAACTTCCCTCTCACGGCAAGTTTACTCCTAAAGGGGGAGGTGTTATACCCCTAAGGTGTATGGCGTAATGCCTACATCATCCAAGATCCTGCCCTATCAGCATTTCTGGCTCTAAGCAAGCTTCTTCGCGTCTCCATTCCCGACAGTCTCGTCCTGTCCGTCTAAGTGGCCGCTAGGCTTAATTTCTTGTAACATTGTTAAGTACTAAATTCTTAATACTACATAAGTTTACAAATTATATTACTATTTTCGATTAAACTCTTTAGACATTAAATAATTTCTTTTTTTAAAAAGCCTTCTCGGCGGCCCCGTATAACAGTACCTTCTACCGGTGCAGTCAGCAATGTGCTTTGGATTTCTGTAATCTGGCGTTCATTTGTAAAACTTAGGTATCAAACACAAGTACTTCGAAAAAAAAAAATCAAGTGTTTTTTTACTAGGAAATAATCTTCCAAGCCTGGTGAAGCTGATGAAGCATCTAATGGCTCCAGGGCTCTTGAGGCTAACAGTATACTTAATTGAAAAAAAAATTGGAATATATTTCTGGCGTACCTACTCATCTATATTATGAGTTATTAAAGAATTATCAGTGTTTCTATACAGAAACGACAGAACCATCGATATATACGCGGGCAAGGCCATTACTGCCAGACAAGTATAAGAAAGTTAAGCTAGAGTTTGAGACTATGTCAGACATGGATATTTGTAGATCATCAAAAAACCCATTAGCGAGTCCCTTACTTGTAGTGCCAAAGTAGGGAGGTGAAATCAGACGCTGTGGTGACTATAGGCGATTGAATGCTATAGCAGAGCCGAACAGATATCCAGTTCTTAGGTTACAAGAATTTTCATAAATAATGGCTAATAAAACGTAACGCAGCTCAAACTATTCAGAGATTTATGAATAATACTTAACTGCTAGGATTAGATTTTCTTTACTGTTTCTTAGATGACGTCATAGTCGTAAATGATAATTTAATAGATTATAGCGAATATCTTAAGTAAGTATTCAAACGAATCAAATTTTGGTATAACTATAAATACTTGTGGCGACAAGCCTCTGGAGGGTTTTCACGCTTGACCGTTCGAGAGGTGGCAACACCGAACGGACGTAAAATGACAGAAGGAAAAACTATATATATAAGATTGTTATCACCAAAGAGATTACTACATTTACTACCTACTTTTAATGTCTTTGTTTAAATGTCGTGTACATACATACCTATGATGAAAATCTAGAAGAACATATTATACTCGTATGTACAAGAGACTGGACGTTTTTAAACAATCTAAATAAACATAACCTCTTCAGTGGTGGCCCGTTCGTCTTGCGAAAGCGACGTAACTCGTGTGCAACGCAAGTTTACTTGTGTACTTGTCACTGCTAGTACAGATTTTCTTCACGCAGTGTTAAAAACAGTGTGTTCCAGATTATGCATTTGCTGCGATTATCATTTTCGTACCTATGGGCATTAGATATTTGACAAATACATGTACACGACCCCAGTTCCACACATCAATACACAAACTAGACGCTTATGTCCAACTGGTGCTCATATTGAACGCTCTCAGCTGCGACAGAAGTATTACCTACACATGAGATGACACAAGTGATGTTTGTTTGCTGAACCGTTCATGGCATAACTGGTGTATGATTACACCAATTACTGTTTTATCCTGCCACTGCCTGCCAAGCGCATACAATTGGAAGACATCAGTTTTCCCTGGTGAGGCATCCATCCTGCAGACACTCGGTAACTTATTTTGCATTTTTAATTTTGAGAATTCTATAGGTAAAATGCAGTTTTCTTATGCCTGGTCTAACCTTGTTTATTTGATGGCTGAAAATTACAATAACAAGTTTTCATCAAGTGTTCATATTCTTTCCTCATTTAAATTATAATAGACATTTTAAGCAGGTATTCATAATTATAAGTTTAATTTACAAAACTTTATGACATTTCTCAGTCATTTTTGATTATGTTAATGTAATTAAAGTATATAATTAGTGTGCTGCTATGTCTTGGGTATTATAAGAGACTATTTTGAAGTTCCTGAGTATAATTAAAACTAAACATATATATACTTATAATCTGTAAATTTCTTTGTTTACATTATTAAAATAAGTGTAACTTAAATATTTACTTAATATAAAATTAAAGGTGAATTTAAAATTAAAGTACCTATATTAAATCATTTACTATCAATCTGATGCGGTGTCAAATTACATATTGACCTAAAAAAATTTAGTTTCGGTTTATAACATGCAACTGAATGCAACAACGCGTTCCGTTTTTGGTCACGACAGATCAGGGCCGGCAATTTGAATCGGCACTCTTTCAGGCCCTAATGCAGTTTTGTTCATCAAAGCGTGTTCGTATCACGAGTTACCCCACCCGTGTGCGAACGAGCTAGTCGAGCGAATGCATCGCCAACTGAAAGCGGCCCTGGTGTGTCACCAAGAAACTTGGTCCAAAGCTTTGCCAGTAGTACTTCTTGGCATGCGCGCCTCCCTGAAAGAAAATTTGCAATCCTAACCCGCCGAGCTTCTCTACGAGGAACCACTGTGCCTTCCCAACGAGTTTTTTTCTCCTAAAACTTCTAAATGCGACACAGACGTGACTAATTTCATTACCCAGTTGAGTCGTTTCATGACTCAACTGCAGCCTACTCCAGGATAACGGATATAAAGCTACTGGGACAATTCGAGATAATCGGACAAAACATGAAAAAGTTCGCAAGAGCAGATTTTGACTATAGATTTGATATAAATAATGAACTGTTGCTTGTAAGGTGGAAAGATATTAGTGTATGTACCATGGGCACGAATTTTGACACAATTTAACCTATTGGCAAAGTAAAACGATGGTGTTCACAGAGTATACAAAAGATGGACGTGAATATTCCACGCTTATTTCAAAAAGAAAGAAAGAAAGATTAATTTAGTTGTACCAACGATATTTGACAACAATAAACAATTTAAAAATACCTTTACATCTATCTACCTACCTACTATGATCTAAAAAAACTACAATAAAGGGATGGGTGGTGTAGATGAGATGGACGGATCTATATCGCTGTATCGAATAAGTATTCGTGGCAAAAAATGGTGGTGGGCTATTTTCCCCTACTTGCTAGGTATGAGTGTATCTAACACTTGGCATCTACACACTATGAATGAAGGAGAGCGCTTTAGCCAGTTGGCTTTTAGAAGACACATAGCCCGTAATTATCTACAGATCCGTAACAGAACCAAGAGCCGTCAGGATCAGTCGTAACGGGACCAAGACCGAGCAACAATGGACACAACCCAGGAAAACTAATCAAGCAGCTACGATGTGTTTTATGCCACACTCGCATAAAATGACAGTGTATACGATGCCAGAAAACTCTCTGCATTCATAAAGATTGCTTCGGCAATTATCACACATAAGTGCCCAGTGTTCCATAAAAAGGACACCCTGAAAATACAATCTTTTTTATTTTTTCATAATTTTGACCACAAAGTATTTGTGATATAGGCGTAAGGCTACAAAAAATAAAGATATGTACAAATAAAAACAATTGAATTTCATTTGGGCGTAAATGGGTTAAGGTAATTTTTAGGAAGGATAAGACCATTACTATCAGTATAGGGGAGAAGAATGTGCAGGTCTGAATTGTCCGCGTTAAACCGGCGTACTTCAACAGGGACGACGAGTTCCCCAATTCAACCATTGCACGGGCTCCAGCTACGGTTCCAACCGCAACTTCCTCAACTCCTTCCATGTCTGTTAACCCTACTGGGGCTTACTACCCTTTCTCCTCCAGTATTCACCACTACTGCTACTCCACCCTCAAAACCTGAATACACCACACGCTCAGGTCGTAAAGTACGATTTAAAACGCCTTTCAATATTTTAATGCTGTTGTAGTATTTCACTAGTAGGAATATGCTTATTTACGTTTTTTGGGTGGTTATTTTTCTCCATGTGGGGGGGTTGCGTTGCGACAAACACTTAACTCGTGGAGGGTTTTCACGCTTGACCGTTCGAGAGGTGGCAACACAGAACGGACGCAAAATGACAGAAGGAAAAACTAGATATATAAGATTGTTATCACCAAAGAGATTACTACATTTACTACCTAGTTACTTCTAATGTATTTGTGTTAATGTCGTGTACTTATCTCTACCTATGATGAAAATCTAGAAGAATATATATATGTGAGAAAGAGACTGGACGTTTTTAATCAATCTAAGTAACCATAACCTCTTCATACTCATATATTGTGTAAACTTTCAAAATATAATAAATATATCTCACCAATTTCTCATTCGCCAACACACAAAACGAGGATGACAACGTAGACGGTTTAATTGAAAAGGAAGTGAAATAATGGATCAATTACACTTCCATCAGTATGTTGTTCTGATAAAAAGTGGCAGGAAGTTCAAGGTTCTCGAGTTAAGTTACGACTTTCTTATTGACTTGATATCTGTATATGATCATTGGGTTTAATAACGACTAAGAACGCAACCCGGTGTATTGGAACGATATTAAGATGTAAAGATTCTTAAAAGACGAACCTTTTGTTTGTTCTCTTAAAAAAAGTTCTTTAAACACATAAAGACGTAAGAAAATTTTAAGCGTGTGAACATGAGAAACAAACGAAAACGTATGCCTAACCTTGAATATGTCTCAATGCCGAAAGCATACACAAATAAAATTAAATAAAAAGGGGCTAAGCGAATATCTGCAGATAAACTTTATACCCAGATTTTATATAGATTATTACAAATCGTTATTAGATTATTAAGACGACCGACTGATATAGGAGAGACAGTTCCTAGTGAACGAAGATTTTGTTTGGGTGGTTACTATTCATTGTATTGTCTTAAAATAGTCTTATCAGATAATTGCAGAACTTATTTTTTGTTGCTAATTTCTTTGGTTTGTGTTTTACATTTAATCTTATGACCTACAATATTTTTTCTAATAAAGTTTCTAATGAACAAAGATTTTGAATTACCCAATTTTGAGAGTTGTATTTTAATGATTTTTTACAGATAACGTAATGTTTTAAGATACTTTTTGAATAGAAAACATCCAATTCTTTTTACTTGTCGATTAATCTTTTGAGGATTTTTTATTACAGTTTTATATTACGTTTACGAAGTTTCTAATTAACAAAGATCTCGGTAAATTTTTATATGTGTTGATTTTGATTTACTGTTAAACCTACTTAACATTATCTTTATGACTGTTTGCGTTTATGGTTTAATATAAAACATTGCCATTAATATTAAAAAATGCAAAAAAAATTGCTTACTTTTTGTTTGTTATATGTAATTTCGTATTATTTTCTACGTAAAAGTGTATATCGATTACAAAATAGCATTATATGCAAAAGACAGCTAAATCCACGAGTTTCCAATCGTTACTCCGTGGGATTAACAGCAGTTTATTAAAAGCTGTTCAAGAAATACTAAAATTAAAGTGATCAATATGGAAACCGATCACTTTAAGGATTTGTCTGCTTTTTATGAAGGATCATCAGCTCATTTTGTTCACAGAAAAAATCTAATGCAAGAGAACCTGTGCCTTATTCGGCTATAGTGTGGATGCCATTTCGAAAAAAATAGATGGGATCAATGTTCTATAAAACTTCTTTTCACCAGGAAACATTCGAAGAAGTTAGTTTTATTCGAAGCAAACGACGAGGATTTTAGCAGGAGATAGATCTGTGCAATGTCTGTTTAGTTTATTACTGTTGCGGGCGGTCCGGCAGACCCGTTACATGTCCGCGCGATCTCATTTTGCTTGCGCGGGGTACCGACATGTCCGAACGTGAATGATCAGAACAGATACAGATGTCTGTTTATTATTATTTGACGAGTTGTGGAGAATTTTTAATTTATGTAGGATGTATGATGGAAATGGCCTTTGCAAGTAAAAGTGAGAATGTCTATGGTGTGATTTATAGTTTATTTTGTAGAGTGAATGACAGTGTGAAAGAGATGACAGTATGAACGAGCCAAGAGTTATGAGTGAGCAAGATGATATTATGAGGTAGGAAATAGGAAGAGGGACGACGGGGGGGTTGTGTGACGACGATAGAGGTGCGCGGACGTGTTTTTTGGTGAAGATTTTGTATTGAAGTAATTGCTTGAAAAGAAGTAAATCATTATAATACCCTTAAGAATATTTTATTCAACACACAATCCCACATTTATAACGAGTTTTAATGACAATAAAATATTCTGGGAACAATTTATAGCAGCTTACAAAACATATCAATGTTTATGGACGGTAAAAAGCAAGGAATTCATGAATAATGAATTGCGCAATACAGCCTATAAAAATTTAATTGAGAAATTTAAAGAAATACATTGTGAAACCGATTTAACCTATGTTATAAAAATAGAATCCTTAAGGAACTCCAACACGTGTGAGCTGCTCAAAATTTTTCAGTCAACTAGAACGGGTTTATCAACAGATGAGGTGTACGTGTACAAAAAAAGTCGTCAGAAATTGCTAATTCAATATTACATAAAAAATTAAATATTATGTGGAAAAAGTTAAATCTAAAAACCTATGAAAAGGTGGAGAAAATCTAATCCTGAATGTTGGGCAGTAAACGTAGCAAAAAGAAGAAGAGCTGATGGTTTGCCTTAAAAGTCTCGCTCTAAAGAGCGGCCAGCAAAGATTCCAAAGGACATAAACTGTTCTGATTATAAGTACAAATGTTCTGATAACTTTGATGAGAACGCTAGAAAGGAAATATGTCGACATTACTGGCAGCTTGATTTTGTCGGTAGAAAAAATGACATTCTTTCCCATATAGAAGTAAACCGTCCTAAAGGAGTACTTGCTGTGAAAAATAAACGTGAAAAAGAGCTTCCACAAAAAAATGCTATTTCACAAACAATGACGCATAAGAACAAAGTTTTTTACGAAAAATCTTAACATAGGGCCATGTGTAGTCTTTGCCGCTGTAAATAAACACAATAGTATTGGTGCTTTTAAAGCAATTGACAGTAGAGGAAAACACGAGCCGGCTAACAAAGCTAAACCAGAGATCTTGGCAGAAATTTGTCGCTACATAGAATTATTTCCATGTATGGAATCACATTACACAAGAAAAGATACTAACAGAAAGTATTTGAGCGCAGATCTTACTCGTAATATAAGAAAAATGTACACATTGTACAAAAAGTTATGCCAAGAAAAAAATTAAGAAGCAGTAAATGAGCTCACTTATTGATGAGTATTTGCTACGGAATACAACTTTAGTTTTTTTTGTGCCGAAAAAAGATCAATGTACAATTTGAACAAATTATGAAAAAGCTGACGAAGAGGAAAAAGGATTATTATAAAGGAAAGAGCTAACAAAGATCCTAACTTTGTTTCGGTTTCCTTCGATCTGCTGTACTCGAGATTCCTCACTGCAAAGCGAGCCTGTTGTATTATTCTCGAAAGCTGTGCGTGTTTAATCTTACTTTAATTATTTCGGTTTCATTCGATCTGCTGTACTCCAGATTCCTCACTGCAAAGTGAGCCTGTTGTAACTCTCGAAAGCTGTGCGTGTTTAATCTTACTTTAATATCTGTAAGAAACAGATTAGATCGGCTGCAGGATTGTAATTTGAGACATTTTATTGTTATTGCATCACAACTAAAAGAGAGCTTAGAAAGAAGATTTGATAAGTTTTTTTTTTAACTGTCATCAGAATGAAATGGCTCCATATTGGTGTCATGCTAAACTAGCTAACTAGGGTGGTACCCTAGTTACGAAATGCGTTGGTTACAAGAAAGCATCACAACAGAAACACACAAACCCCCCGTGTTCCTTGCTCATCATTCTTTTTCTACCTAAAAAATTTGAATAAAAAGTGCAGTGTGTGATGCAATTGTATTCGAATTGTAATTAGAAATTTACTTACGGTCATCCCACCGTCCGTTGAAGTATTGGTATTCAAAAACTTTTACAATACATGTCATCTTATTTTTATTGTTTTATAGATTGACAATGGATTTTTTTCCATATTCAGGATAAATTACATGTATTTGAATATATTTCTGATGAAATAATTGAAGACTGGCTACATAATGTGTATTTTTGATATGATGATCATCTTTCTTTACTTTTTTTATATACAAGTTTTATTTTTAGACGAATTTGGATAAACAAGAGAAGCATTCATTAAGAGGATTTATGTGGAGGGACCTGACAACTCATTACTTTCCAAATTCAGGATAATTTAGAGGAAATACACTGACTGGCACACTATCAGCAAATCTAATTTTCAGCGTAGCTCCTGAGAGTTTAACAATGATTGCATATGACTTGGTAAGAGGCAAAAAACTGAAATAACAGAGTCCGATGACTCTCAAGGTGAAGATAAAAAAAATATAGTCGCTTTGGTGGTGATGAGAGTCAAACCACAACTTTGTTCAATAGAGCTAACCCAAAAACCATTTTATTACAAAAATAAAATAAAAGCTGAAAAGGTGCTAACAAAACTACCATACGTTACTGAAGTAACAAATCAAACTAATAATGGTATCAAACTAATTCATTCCTCAAGTTAGTACGAAATTACAACCAGTGGTGAAAAAGTCAAGTCGTAAAGAGCATGATTCAATTACTACAGGTGAAATTATTACCGAGATTCATTAATTCATTATGTAATTATTAAGCTTTAATATTGCATAATAGTAGTTACACTAGACTAGTTGGCACTCTAGACATTTAAACAAAAAGGTTGAGGCAGCTCTTAAAAAGAAGATGGATACCGATATAACCGAGGAAGACAAACGAGGATTGAACTCTGCAACAAATAAAGTTTCTTAAGAACAAAAAAAATAGTTTGTGACCACATCAAGTCCTTACCTGTGGTAGACTCTCACTACTGTCGAAGTTCTTCTAAGCAAAAATACCTGCCATCTGGCTTGACTGAAAACAGGTTATACCCTAGGTATAACTAGATTAAGACTATATTAAGGTATTGTAAAAAAAACGGAGCATTACTTGTATCCTCTTATTATTATAGTGTGGCCATTAGTGCTGTGCACTCCCTGAGATATGCGCGCGGCGAGACGGGGGGGGGGGAGAATCGGCTGCTGCGCTCTGTCAGTACGCCGTTAACGCTCGTGGCGGTAGCTAGCATTTGTTTGTACCGGACCGTCTATGTCAGACGCACATGAGATTAAATATTCAAACATGGGTCATGCGTTATCTCGTGATATGAAGTTATCAATTGAAAATTCAAGCCAATTAAAATTTCAATCGCCAAAAAAACCAAAAGTTCTAAAGAAAAAACACGTTGTGGATGATTTTGACCTTGGAGTTATCAGAAGAAAAATTCATCAGTTTTACACAGTTGAAAAAAAAAACCAAGTGTCTGTAAGTTACTATCAAGTTTGAGACAGGATGGCATATTGAATTGTGGAAGGGAATATTTAAGACAGCTTTTACACAAAATGGGCGACCGTTTCAAAAAATGCAAATTAAAGAGACATTTCCTTATAGAGCAGCCTATAATTACAGTGTGGCGGAAAAAATATCTTACACAAATCAGAAATTACAGAACGCAAAACCGCAACATATATTTTCTTGATGAAACATACGTCAACGTCAGTCACCATGCCAGCAAATGTTGGCAATCATCGTCAGAACCCGGAATTCATGCTGATATTGGGAAAGGACGGCGATTGGTAATTCTCCACGCTGGGTGTCGAAATGGCTTAGTGGATGATGCATTGACTATATTCAAATCAGATGCTAGAATCAGTGACTATCATGGAGATATGAGCGGACCTACTTTTTATAAGTGGGTAAATTAAAAGTTAAATGATAAGTTGCTGCCGAATTCTGTGGTTGTAATGGACAACACGTCTTACCACAACGTTCAGGTTGAGAAGAAACCAACTATATCAAGCCTCAAAAGTGAAATGCAGAACTGGTTGCTACGCCATAATGTAGAATTTTCAGGAACCATGAAAAAGGCTCAACTGCTACTTCTTATCAAAAATACACAAAAAGAACCCGTGTATAGAATTGACGAACTCCTGAAAGCCAGTGTTCATCACACATTGTTCTGCGTTTACCTCCGTACCATCCAGATTTAAATCCAATTGAGTTGGTCTGGGCTGATATTAAAAACAACATAGCCCAAAACTATATTAATTCTTCTCTAGACGAAAAATAATATTATTGGATAAATTGTTTTCGGAATTTTCGGCGGAAAATGGCAGAGATGCGATGATCATGTCCAGAAAAATGAAAAAGATTACTGGAGTCGCGATAGTAGGTTCGATAATGTTATCGATTCATTCATAATAAATTTGCAAGACTCTGATTCAAGTTCCGGTGGCGAAGTGGAAGATGAAGATGATGACGAAATGGAAGATGAAGTTGAAACAGAATCTATGTCAGAATAACTTTCGTTAGAATATATAATTATTTGTAAATATAAAAAATGTTCAATAAAACAAATCCTGCTTTGAATTATAAGTTTAGTTCTTATTTATCACCTGCATATTTTTAATAAAAAATGAGTATATTTGGGATACATTTTAATCAACTAAGTAAGTATAATATATTACAGATAGATAGCCTCCGACCATCGTCCCGCCACAAGTCTTGCCTTAGAAATGCAAACTGATATCGTAAGATCTGACCGACATGTATCGATCTCATGTGAACTCATGCACTATTTTTCGCCTCCCACCTCGTCGTGCATACCTCAGGAAGTGCACAGCACTAATGGCCACACTATATAAACATCTGTTTACAACAGAGTTCAAGTTCCAAGCCCGGTAAAGCTGTAAAAGCCGTAAAGGCTCCAGGGCCCATAAGGCTAACAGTATAGTCAGTTCGGAAAAAGAAAAAAAACAGAGTTCAATTACGGCTTCAATAGACCGAAAAAATTCAATATGATTATTGTGCCCAATTTAACAATAAATCACGGGAAGATAAACTTCAAGAACAAAGTTATTACAATTACAAAGACAAGGCGAGAGCTAAGACTGATCCAGCATTTCGTGTTTACACCATGAATTTAAAGAAAATCCTACTAACTCCTCAATTGAAGATTGGACAGTTACATTATAAAAGAAAAGTAAAAACTTATAACTTCACTTGTTTATGACCTTGCTAAGGGCACTGCAATTAACTTCATGTAGCATGAGGCTAATGGTATAAAAGGTGCATCAAATAATAGGTCTTTACCTATGAAATTGCCGTTCTGCAGTACTGGCCATTTCAAATCAAAATAATTTTTGTTTGGCTAAGAATTCTAATTTTATTTTAAAAACACAGAATTCTTTTTTTAAAGGTAGTCATTTGTTTATTGATTAGTCTTACATTTTCATCGCATTTCAATCTTTTTTGTCATCATGGATACGTTAAAAATTCGAGTAATTATGGAACATGAGTACCGTCGTGGCAGTAACGCGGCACAAGCGGCACGCAACATCAACGACGTTTACGGAGCTAACACTACAAACCAACGCACCACTTGTTATTGGTTTGCTCGCTTCCGTTCTGGGAATTTCGACCTGAAAAATGAACCTCGCGGTCGTCCGAAGACTTTGGTCTACAATGACGAATTAAAGGAGATTGTGGAAGCTGACGATACACAATCTACAGCTGAATTAGCAGCAGCTTTCGACGTTAGCGTCAAAACAATATTGGTTCATTTGCGTCAAATTGGCAAGGTAAAAAAGCTTGACAAATGGGTGCCCTACGAACTAAATGATCGCCCGCGCGAAGTACGCGTCGAGGCGTGCCTTGCACTGCTCAACAGACACACAAATGAAGGAATTTTGAACCACATTGTTACCTGCGATTTAAAATGGATTCTGTTTGATAACCGCAAGCGCACAGCAAGTTGGTTGGATCCTGGTTCAGCACCTAAACAATGCCCTAAACGAAAACTTACCCCTAGAAAAGTGATGGTCACTGTTTCGTGGTCTAGCGACGGTGTGATTCATCACAGCTTCTTAACAAACGGGGTGAGCATTACTGCAGGTGTGTACTGTGAAGAACTGAACACAATGATGGAGAAGCTGACACATCTCCAACCAGCATTGGTCAATCGCTCGTCTCCGCTGCTCCTGCACGACAACGCGCGACCTCATACTGCACAACAGACGGTCTCCAAGTTGCAAGAACTGGGGTTGGAAGTTTTCCGTCATCCGCCCTACTCACCAGACCTTGCGCCTACAGACTACTACTTTTTCCAGAATTTAGATAACTGCTTGGCGGGAAAAAAATTCAATACCCGAGAGGCAGTACAAAATGCCTTTGAAGCTGATTTCTTTAAGAAGGGCATCAATAAACTGCCACTGCGCTGGCAAAGATGCATTTATTGCATGGGTGATTACTTCGATTAATACAAATAAAAATACATTAAAAAACATCGTTTAAATTTTGTTCATACAAAATGGCAATTTCATAGTTAAAGACCTAATATGTATTTAGAACTGGAATTTATATTTGGAAATTGTATTTGAACTGTATTTGGGATTTGGAACTTGCTCTCTGAACTTTGGCTAGAGGTAACATTTTGTTCCGATACTGCTTCAGGATAAAACAGAAATCATATCATTGCTGCTTTATTTATTCTTTATTTCCAAATCTGAAGATTATCAATCAAAAGTATATGGAATCTGGAATATGGAACTGGAGTGTGACAGTGTTCATTCTGCCATCGAATCCAGAGGTAGAAAAATTAACATTTTCGTTCCAGAAAGAAGGTATACCGTAGCAAGAACGGCGAAGACCACTCGGCTACCACATGTTGTAATGGAGATAGATTTTAGTCAATTTCTCGATTTTAAGTCATACAGCCAAAAACTGATCACCAATAAAAATAAAGTAGAAAATGGTAACATGAAATGGCTACTTATAAAATGGCTGCAATATAGACATAAGAGATGCATACTATTATTCACAAAAATCTATTGAGCCAAGTTGATTTTGAGTAACTAAATATTCGCCTCAGTTCAACTTGAAATAATGAAGTACTTACCCACAGCAGTAGTTAATCTCTATAACAGTTGTTTGAAAATAGATGCCATAATACTTTTTGCAAGATCTTTGCAGGAAAGGTACGATTCCTACCTCTTATCATGCATATTACATGAATCTCTCAGCTTAAGGTGATAATGTTGAAGTTTCAGAAGAAGATGACTTATTATTTTTATAAATAAAGATTTTTAATGGTAGCTTATTATTTAAGTATTTTCTGCACTAGCTGCACATACTAGTAAAGTTAAGTGGCAAAACAAAGTACTTATGCATTACTAGCAACTTTTGGGTGATTTCTATGTTGAATATCTTATTTCTAATCATAAGTAGGTATTCTGAAATTATATAATTTGTATGTAAATGGGGTCTTAACTTATACAATTGCAAGTACTGCTACCATCTAATTAATAGATCTATGACACTTACATCTTTTCACTTCCCTGGTTATTAGTACATCATAATCATAAAAATCTCAATGGTGAAAGAGCCATGTGCAAAACAATGATTTACGCTAATACTAGTTAAATTACATCTTTTTTATTTTAACTAATAAACAAGAAGCTTATTCTACTAATGAGACACCAATCTTATTAAAATTTAGCTTACAGTTTAGAAGTTAAAGACTGATTATGATTTTTTGATTAACCGTTCCACTTCATTGCTTATTATCTCAAAACTTGTAATGTGTGGGTTCTCTCTTCACTCTCTTCACCACCAAAGTGACAATATTGAAAGCTCAAATACTCATAATAGCAATGTACTTGTTCTCCAGCCAACTACCCATTTTTTTCTCTACAGATTTATAATATGCTAAACCTAATGGCAATCAACGGCTATGCTATACATATTTCTATTAAAGTTAGAACCAAAAAAGTGAGTTTTTTTATGAAGCAATTCATCCAACCAATTCATCGAATTGCTCTCCGTCACTAACTTCTATTTCAAAATGGTCCACCATATTATCTATAATTCCATCAATTGCTGACATTTTTTGTTCTTGTTTTATGACATGGTCAATACACCTTTGCCAATCATTTCTTGTAATTTTTGCAGAGCAATGGGTAATAAATTTTCAATTTCATTTAATTTAAAGCTTTTGTTATTTTTTGCAACATATCCCTTGACTTGGGCCCATATTAGTTCAATAGGATTTAACTCACAGTGGTAAGGAGGCCTTACCACTTACAAAATAGTCTAAATTGATGAGTAAAAATTAGCAAAACAAATATTTAATTGTGGAAGATATATTAAAGGCCACTAAGTAATCAGAATGTTTGAATATAGAAGTGATGATTTATCATTGGAAGTGAGTCCTGACTATCAATGTTCTTCTGAAGTACTGGTGCCACTTATTAAAAAGCATGTTCAATAAGGCTTCATTGTACATACAGATTTTTGGAGAGCTTACAATGGTCTTTCTGAACATAGTTATATACATAAAAATGTAACCATTCAGACCCTACAAATAGTATTGTGGCATCAAATAGGACACACACCCAGCATATTGAAAGCCAGTGGCGAGGATTGAAAAGAGTATTTGGGTTGGATTTGGAATCGTGCGGCACGAATTCGGGGTTAAAAGTGGTTGAAGTAGATAGAGAATTGGTCCCCGATTATAACGTAACTAGTCCCATTACAAGGTAAACGGGGTGTTTGCGAGAAAATGAATAAAAACTTTCTTAACCTCAAAACTTACAAAACTCGGAAATGACATATAATTAGTGTTGTCAGATGAACAAATACAACAATAGTTTACAAACTGTGACAAAGTTGTAACTTTTTTTAGTTTAAAAAATTTCCAATAGCATACACTAAAGAATTCTTAATAGTTTGCTAGTAAAAAATAAATATATACAAACACATAAAACTAAAAACCATAATTAAACAATACACTAATATAATAATTAATTTTGTTAATTCTTAGAAATTGTTACTAGATTTCCATAATTTTCATGAGTTGGCAACTCAATATAATCTATGTTAATTGGCCACTCGACTTTGTTTTGTTTGCCCGATTTTCCCTAACAACTGATTTGCGTACTTTGGACTTCGATTATTGTATTCTGGATATCAATTATCTGACTTCCCGACTGACCTTTGCATATTCTACGGACATCAATTACCGCTTTCCCAACTGTACAGTGCACATACAACGCATGTTGATTGCTGCTTTCCTGACAGAATGTTTATGCACTACGGACTTCGATAATCCGAGGATACTAAGGTTTTATGCAAATTTTTAGTAATTTGTCAACAAATAGGTAGCGAGGAGCGACCGAAGGGAGTGACGAGCGTGTTAGGTTTCTTGTGATAGATACAAGCATGAGCCGAGCGAGCGTGCCGCGGCAGCGGCCGGCGAGTGCCATGTCCTAATTTTATCACTAATCACTATAGTTCTAAGTAAAGACCCATCAAAACCTTAAATTTTACTTTCAAACTTTAAGCTCCTATATCTCTGGCCAGGAAGGTTATTTCTTTATGGGAAGAGTGTCAGAGGGTAGGTGGCTGCCCCCTTCTTCATCCCTGATCGATTTCTTGCCTCTAAGTTTACCAGAGGTTAGGAAATATCGAAATTTCTAATTTGACCTAGAAACTTTGAACCCCTATAACTTGGGTCTGGTGGGTTTCCTTGTAACAGGAGTAGTGTCAAAGGGTTAGGGATATCCCCCTCCCCCTCCCCTGCCCTTCCCGTGCCCCTCCGCGTGCCGTACGATTCTAAATTTTAACCGAGCATTTAATAAAGACCAATTTAAGGGAAACTACTAACTGGCTAATAGAGTATACTTGAAGGAGGAAAATACGCATCGAACATTTAGATCCTTTCGAGGAATTATTAAAAGCAATTAATTATGTTTTTAAAATTAAATATACTTTTTTTTTATTGTTTATATTTCATACTGTACCGATACAATTGGTTAGGTTATGTTTGCATTGTGAACAAAAGCAATTTAACTGTTGTGAATTCATATTCAAGTCTTATTGGCAATATAATTTTGCTTACCAAGCCAAACGTATATTTACGTTATTTTTAGTAGTTGATAGTTAACACAACATACATTATAAACAGAAACAATGTAATCACTACATGCATTTGTTATAAAAATAAAACTGAATGAAAAACAAGGACAAAGATCTTCTTCTTGTTGGCGCCGCAAAAAATACTTGCCAGTGTCAATGAGTTAGTCTTCGTAGTATTTTTTATATATAAAGATGTTCAAACAAGATAGTGGCTCTATTATTAGAACTTTCTAGAGAGTTTTGTGACATCTCAAAATACATGTTTTCAGTTAATATTTCTAATCCACTTCAAGATTGCACAATAACTAAACTATATCACGCTAAATACCATCAATATTACATAGTATAGGGTTAATGAAACATCAACAAAGCTTAAATGCTTGTAATCGTCAATAATTTCACTCATATAAACATAACAAACGTCTTTCTTCCCTTTGTTCGTTACCACAACGGCACAACATGTTATGATGCTTTCTCTGTCAGTGCTCATCAAGGAAATGAATGAAATATCTAACCGTAATTCTCCGCCTACCTTTCAGTTTGCCCAGCGCAAAGGTAAAAAAATTATGTACAATCTATACTAATATAATAAAGTGGGAGTTTATTTCGTTTGTTTGTCTGTCTAAGCTCTAGATCTACTAGTCCGACTCAATTTTTTTTTATATACTATAGTCAGATTCACGTGAAATAGTATAGGCTATCTGGCATTAGGGTACACATCTCAGATAACCTTAAATATTGCCTTTTTTAAGTTAGTCGAAAGCAACAACGCACCCGAACTGATTTATACGTGTGCGCTGGCGTAACGGCTAGTGATACGTAAATACAATGTTCTACAACAAAGCAAATTTAAAAGCAATTTATGAGCATTATTATTAGGCATGGCATATTAATCCTACGAACGAAAGTTACTTCATCATCAAGACAATTTTATATAGATAAACTTTTCCCTTTAGGTATAGCATATTATTTGGACGAACACTTTAGGGGACAACGTAAAATTAAAATAATGTAACTCTCAGCTGGGTCTATGACTATAGGTGTAGTGGCGCAAACGAGACGTGTGAGTTGTGACGCATAACCCTAGCCGCCCGATAAAAATACTGTTTATACTAAAGTATTATGAATTATCAGTTCAATCAATTTGCAAATTTTACAAATAGCAATTATTATTTTAATGCATATCATCAATATTTTATTGTTCGATAGTAGAAATTATTATTATGGATTAGTTGATTGTAATAGATGTTTAATTGTTGTTGAGTACTGTGTTGTATGTATACACTACTCATGAGACATACCTGTAAATATAATTACCCAGTCCTGAAGTTACGGGTATCACCAAATACCCGGTACAAATACCAGGTATTAAAATAATTCTAATTATTGTATATACGTACGTATGTAGCTGTGTCCCATGGGTTTGCCCTTGTTAAATTTATTCGACAAACTCTCCACACCATGAGCAGCCGCACCGCCGCGCCGAAGCGTCAGTGTATCCTTATCGTTGTTCCACTTGCCGTACTTACCTACAGCTTGCCAGAGTGTTTGATGTTCATAGTTACTGCTCCGCTCCTTAGGATCGTAAATTATATAGCCTACACAATATCTCATATATCTGGCTATCATGTACAAAAATATTTTTTCAAATCTGACGAGCTGTTCCTGAGATTAGTGCGTTTAAGCAAACAAAAATCTCTTCAGCTTTATAGATGGATTGATATAGTCTCGTTAGGTAATCGTATGCTTTATGCATGTCTAAATAAACTTCTATATTTTACTTTTCACAAGAAAATATTTTAACGCTTTAAGAATTCTCACCTAAAATCAACACGATGAGAAAAGGTCGAACAAAATATTTTTAAATTAATTGTTTTGTTTAATTTTTTTCTCGACATATAATTAATATCTACGGTTGACATTACAAGTATTTTGAAATTTTTAAGTTAATATTTCATTTAAAAGCCCAGCTGGTCGCGCACTGACGCTTATTGATCAAATCAAATAGAGCGCGCTTCCCCGGTTTCCTTTTAGGGGGAAGTGGGGTACTTTGATACAAGGGGCACATTGATACACCAACAATATTTCAATATTAACAAACATTATTAGAGACCCGACAAAACTAAAACGTCCATATACATGTCTTAGCTCCACAGCTATAACCACGCTGACCGCTTGTTAACCGTTAGCGTTGGAACAGAGTAAGTGTGTTTTTAGTGCGACTAACTAAAAAATACTTAAGTATCTGAAAGTATTTCTCTGCTGTTTTATGTGATATAATTAAGATTTAAACTTACGAAACGTTACTAAATATATCCAACATTCGGTATTAGAAGTATTTTTTAATGTGTTCGATGGTTTTATTGAATTTTTTATTTTTATTTTTTAATTATCTGCTGGGGCACATTGATACATCAATACGCGGGGCACATTGATACGTATTAATCACATCCATGTAAGCGAAACGAATGTGATAAAATCGGTAAATACAATAGAAGTCGTATTTGTGGATACTGATACTAGTGCAATTATTAATGCTGCCGAAATTGTGAAGAAAATGAAATATCTGCAATTGAAACTGGCCCTATATCTACGAAAAAACCTGCATCTAGTAAGTTTGTGTTTGTGTGACTATAAGACAAGCGTTTATTTTGCAGCTGCAACTGCAATACCTGTGCTTTGGCAGTTATTATTTCTTTAAAGGGAACGTCTCGAACTTTTTTCTTTTGTACTTTTTGAAATAATTTAAACGTATATAACGTTCAACCACACAGCGGTGGTAATGGTGCCAGCATAAATTGAAATACCTTTAGGAACTTGTCATTACTGAATAGAGCTCAGCTTATACCTGGAACTGTTACCAATGGTGCAAGGTTGAATGTACCTAAACATTTTTTATTGTAGTTATTAAATAATTAAATCCATAGTAGTTTCTATAGTTTTGTTTTAAAGAGAAAAGCCTTTGAAACATATAATTTTTCCTTTATTAATAATCTTAATTCTTATTATAATGTCCACCAGTTAAACCTTATTCCCTATTATATATTCGTACGTATATATTGTCGTATTAATGTGCCCCATTCTATGTATCATTGTGCCCCGTACGTGGGGCACAATGATACAAAACCCATTTTTTATTAAATTAATTTTATTCTCATTATTATTTAACTTTAATGATTCTTATGACTCATATTATAATATTGATAAAATTTAACATTCAATAAACATAAAATAATAATATTTTATTAATTATTTATGCATAAAATACGACATTGAATTTTTCTGTATCAATCTGCCCCACTTCCCCCTACACATTTCCGTCCCTTTTCCAAAATTACTACCGCAAAAAATATCCAGCAAACGAGAGGAAAGATGTTACACATTAAAATTCATGAGTACTACTTTTTTCTACAATTTTTAGCAGAATACGATTTTTGATAATGTATGGTACTATCCCTTAAAAAATAAAGTTGGCAGACCTACGGTGCGAGTTTAGCCTTAGACAATACACTTATATTTTTTTTATAATTCACGTATATCGCAAGTTTAGTTGCCAGACCTCCTGATTCCTGAGGAGATTTCGTGATTTTTTCTACGATTTTCGTGATCTACTGATTTTATTAATATGTCTCCTGATATTTAGGTTTTGAAATAAATATTTACCTACAATGTATGAACTATGTGTAAAAAGAAACGTATCTAAGTTTTCCAATGAAACCAAAAATTTCTAACAATATTAAGTTTTGAAATCAGCACTTAAATAATAATAATATATAATAAATAATATAATATTGAGTTTATTTGAATTTAGTTATTTAAAATGTTATATTATGAAGTGAATACAGAAAAAATTACCCAAAGAAAAAAAGTATTCTTCATTTTATAATAAAGACTGGGGAATACATTTGCCTTATATTCAAAGGTAGGCTAAAATAAATTTTAAAGTTAAAGTAATTATTTTTGTAGCATTTTGGCTTTCGTAGATTCTTCTTAATAGAGAAATATCATCATCATCATAATAAAGTAAGTAGTGTATACGCTGTGGTAGCTTAAAACAAAGTTTTTCTTTAAGAGCTAAGTTATTGGGAATAGTCAATCACAAGTCACAAGTCAGTATGTCGATACATGGTTTCTTTTAGTTTTGAGTACTGAAAACGTAATAAGAAACAACAATTGTTTTGATTTTCAAATAAGCGGAAAGAGGACAGCAAAAATGTATCTTAAGTTGTATTTTATATACCTCCTGATTTTTTAAACTAACCTTCTGATTTATTTGCTCTTATTATCCTGGATTTTGATGTTTTGTCTGGCAAAACTGATTGTAAGTCACTATTACTTAATTATTTTGTTTTTATATACTACCTGTAGATCTTATTGTCCGTGTTTCTAGGTTATATTTTTTTCTGTGGTTCTCAAGAAGCTTACACCCAATGAATGTAAGCTCCTTGGTGGTTCTATACGACCATACGTCTATTTAGGCTTGCCAACTTAGGGCGGAAATATGCAATTTGGGCTTTATTTAGGGCCTAAAAAATTTAAGGCTATTTTTAGGGCCATAAATAAATAGTATTCCGTGCATAGAATTAAACACTCAGAACGGCAGCACTTGTACGCAGAGTGAAACCATTTTAAGTTAGCCTTTAAAGGCTACCTACGTCTCTGTGCGACATTGCTAAAAAATAAGTCATAGTGCAAACAGAGTGACGACGACATCACAATGAAATGTTGCTAATTGTCGGAAAAAAATTATCACACTTTTTAAAATGAAACTTCTTAGGTGGTGATTCTATATTTAGACGAGAATTGAAAGTTATGAAGGACTCGTTAGATTTAGACACGTTTCATTACATGAGAGCGAAAATTGATACTACGCTATACATTGTATATCTTAGATTGATATTGGTTTATGTATGTACTTACTAGCAATAGTTATCATTACATAGTATAAAACAAAGTCGCGTCGCTCTGTCCGTCCCTATGTATGCTTAAATCGTTAAAACTACGCATCGGATTTTGAATCGGTTTTTTTTAATAGATAGAGTGATTCAAGATAAAGGTTCATATGTACAATATATGCATAATATTGTAGATAAACACTGATAAATTTAGAGGTTTCTAATGTGATGTCGTAAATAAACACATTTTTTGAGCTTACATGGCAAACGCTGGCTGAACCCCACGAGATAAATCAAAATAATGTACTACAGTATTGTACACCTTAAAAAGGTCAACAAAAAAGTCCGCAGTGGTATATGTCTATGTCTTAAGGATAACCCACAATAACCATTTTTTATCCTTTACATTTTACGGGAAAAAAATGACTTATTTACAAAATGATTTTAAGCAATACAGCATTAATCCTTATCCAATTAATACCTTAAATACATTGTCCATTTAATACAGCATGTAATTTAAATGAATATTTCCGAAGATATTACAGAATTAAAATGCAGGGACATAGCGATGCGGTGGTACCGGCCCTATATAGCATGGTCTATTATATGTCACTCTTTCAAGATTAATCTCTAAACAAAACATGTTTGTATTGTCTAATGACAAAAAAGCTGTAAACGTTGTTTAAGGATATTCTGTAGTAGGTAGGTATATTTAGTATCAGCATTGCACTCGTGCGAAGCCGGGGCGGGTCGCTAGTAAATAATAATTACCATATCATACAGAGAGTGATAAACCATAACTGATTTTTTTTTGTCGCGTTACGGGATCAACTTGTGGATATGCAGTAATAAAGGGGGGTTTAGTGATCATGGCCATCATACACGTAGTAATACACGCAACAAGGATTCTGTTTTAGTTTGACGCGTTATGGGATCAGCCAGTGTATATGGAGTAATAAAGCGGGGTGATCGCGACCACCAGACAAATAGTTATCATCATTGATTTTCTTCTGGTTTGTCAATATCAATAATTAACCATTTAACTAATTGCCTTTATTATTTAATCTAAATGACAATAGGATGAATGAGACCAGCACTCACGGAATACTTTAAATTCCCCATTTTTTTTGTAAACATTTCAATTCCTTGCTTTATCATTCGTGCGTTTGTGTTTGTGTTGGCAAGTGTAATTACGTGTCACTTACGTATACATGTATTTAGTTTTGGCTTCAACTTTGAGCGGCATATTGTATGAAACTATCACTCTTAGCATAATAACTCATTTCATGCATCAGTAAAGTTACCAAATTCGAAAAAAAAACAATAGTACTGTTAGCCTGAGGTCAAATTAGGAATAGGAGTTTCCCTATTATATACCTTTATAGTTTTATTACCTTAATAAAACGGAAAATTCATTTAAACAATACTTTTGAGTAGATACACAATACAGGGCTTTTTTGGTGCTTTCGAATATTGCGTTAAAGGTTTTTAGGGCTATTTTATTTTGATCTTAGGGCTATTTTTTTAGGAGTTGGTAACCCTGTGTCTATTACCCGTCAAGGTTATATTATGCTCTGTAATGTAAACCAACGCTTATGTGGTCGCCTCTTGTTTGTAGGTGCTTTGTTCGATATTATTGAAGAAATAATTTTGCTTTCGCAAAAGCCACTTTTCAGTTTAAAGAATCTGAAATTTCTTCCTATTTTCTCCATGCAAAGCATTGATATTTATTTTTCTTATTACAGTAATATATTTGTGTATATATGTGAGAAGTGTTGTTAAAAATATCTCAAGCCTGGTGAAGCTATAACAGCTTTCAGAGGCTCCAGAGACCGTAAGGCTAACAGTATAGTCAGTTCGAAAAAAAAACATCTTTATTAAATTACTTGTCATTTGGTGTAGCTACAATTGTATTTAGATCGTCATTGTAAAAACATTGCAGTGCTTTATTTATTATGTTGTGAAACTATCTTCATCTAGATAGACACGAATTTTAGGTTTCTTTATGCTTGCAAACAGTTCAGTTCACTTCAGTTTTTCTCATGCTTAGTTTATATAACTCAATATCAGTATGCACCTATTTTGTGTGATATTAAATCCTAATTCTATATCATTTAACTTGCAGTAGCTGAGAATTTTGAAATAAATACTGGTTAGGATATATATGCTTGGTTAATCAAGAATGCTTCAGGCTCATATTTAGTAAACTAATGTTTGTTTGCCGTTTGTGTATCATGTATAAAACGAATCTGATTTGTAAATACTATTATCACATTTGTATAGTTCAATTTATCTATGAAAAGGCTATCTGAGTGCAACTTTGTTTTAGTTTTGGATTTATGTCTGTGACAGGAGTTGTTTTCAAGATTTCTTGTATCAAGATTTATTGTGATTATGATACTTCTTCTTTCTACACTTTATAGTGCAGTGGCGGTAAACCCTACAAATGAGCCAAAAGGTTTTCGATTCCGGTTTATAAGTGACACTTGTGTGATGAGCATAATTTTATTGTAAATTTTATTTCTGTGTTAAATATTTGTACCAATATTTATTTTATATTGGCTCTTTACTCATAATAATGTAAGCTTTACTTAGTTCCGAAATGAATAGCTGTGTGTGAAATTATGTACACATATTTACTTAAGGTCTTATAAGCATAAGAGTTCTTTTAATATAGGTTAACTAATCCATTATATCTTTTTTTTTACATATTAATACAAGGCTAATAAAACTGCAGACAGCAGCTTTGAATTCTATGTCTGCATTTAACATGCAACATTATTTTATCCTGTGAACCACATAGGGACTTATTGGAAATAAGCTGTACCTTCGGCTCTGCTTGCGTGGACTACAGAATGCTATCGGTGGAACGTACACCCAAATTGTGCTGCTTCAAAAATGCTCATTATTAGAAGATAGACATATGCTATCACTCACTTTTTTGTTGGTATTTTTAAGATCTGCATTTATGTAGGACATTAATTTGATATGTCTCTTATGGTTTACTCATCGTTATCCATTTAACCACCCCAGAAGCGTCTTTTCTTCTGAATTGATTCACCAATATCTGTTTTCAAGGAAAAACAGTCACTGCTTATTTTATATGTTACTTTATGTAACAAAATATATTCCATAACCTGGTCAGATAAAATACTTATGAATTAAAGGTAAAACCATGTAAATCTGATTAGTGGTTTTCCCTGATGAAGTTGGATTGTTACTTTGTTGAATATATAACAATTTTCGATTTCTTTGTTTGTACCAACTTGTATTTATATTTTTTGAGGTGATTTTTAATTTTGTTTACTTTCTGTGACGAGTTTCTTAATAAAACTCACTCACTATCATTATTTTGGTTGGTATTAACCTGCTTGGTGGATGATTAAAATATCAGTACCTGAATGACTAATCTTCGCTCTGCAACTTTTGAGTTTGCTGTGGAAATGTGATAATTTTCTTCCCATAAAAAACTAACAACAAAACTAAGAGATATATAGCTTAAATTAAAAGCTTTATTATTTATAAATAAATGCTTAAACTAATTAAACAAATGCTTATAATGTTCCATGATGGAATTCTCAGGAATATCCAGTGAGTTTAGACATTCAAAAGTGCAAAACCTACTTAATAAAAATAAAAAAAATGTTGTAAACCCAGTCAAGTTTTTAGCCTGTTAGTGCCCGATGAGTGGGATATTTTCAAAACCACTAGTAGTGTTTTCACATTCATAAGTGCCTTCTTATAAAATAAACTGATTTAGATATTTTTTGGACCTCAACCAGCCTGGTTCAGCCAAATTCTGTGCTTATGTAAAATGTTGAGTTTCTTGAATTGGGACTAACAATACACAAGGCATAGTTGAATAGTAAAGCAGCTTTAATAGTAATCTTCCTCTACTGATGTCTTTAGGTGATACTTGTTGTAAGTCAAATACAATACATTTACTAATTTTCATGTACACTTACTTATTTGTCTTGATTGTGATTTTCTTATCTTACAGTGAAATCCTTGATTAAATAAACCAACCGATGAAGCCAATCTTCGAATTTTACAATTTTTTAAAGTTAATCATGATTAACGATTAAAATTAATTAAATGTGAACATTATTTTGATTATTGAAATTATTAAGCCTAGAAATATAATCCTATTTTGATCTACTTCAAAAATAATCATATGTCTTGATGGCAAAAATTATCATAATTATACAGTTAATTGTATAATTAGTTAAGGGTTTCATACTACACATAAAACCAAACATATTATGAGAAATATTATATATATTATATAAAGTAAATAAAAATATAAAATTCTGTAAACCTCTTACAAATTAGTGTGCAGATGGACAGTATTCACAATATCTTTTCTTTTGATGACCGGTTCCTCATTCCGATTCACAAGCATTACTTGGTAGCAACTCTTGAATATTTGTTGAGACATGTTGTGACATTTAAAATGAAATATGTAAGTAAACTAGTGAATAAAGAAGACCATTACAAAAAAAAGTTATGTTAAAGCTGGTAAGTTAATTAAACCACCAAATGTTTTACAATGAAAAGAATAGTGAACTATTATTATAACATTTATTAAATTATTGAGTTGGGGGAAGAAACATATGTGTATGTATTTACTAATCTGTCTGTTTGGCCTAAACTAACCTGCCAAAATAAAATGTCCCTTACAGAACCTATGTACCTGAGTGGTGTGCATGTATGTTGAGATGCATGTGAAATGATTGTGTGTTGGTAGCTAGTGAATGCAGTGTCATTGTATCGCGCTTGCGGCTGCTTGGCTCAAGGGCCCCATGCCGCAGGAACGGACCTTGGCTTGAGTTGCAACAGAAGAGGGTGGACGTAGCGGGTGTGCGGGAGTGAAGTTAACCGTCCGTCCCCTGCGGAGGAAACTGTGGTTTCGCAGGTGTGTGCGCGAGCACGCTTGGTTTACAAGGACGGACGTGTAGTACGCGTTGGCTTTCTTGATCTCGTAATTGACGTCGGTAAAGAATTTGCTTGAAAAATGTACTATGTGTTAGGTTTGAAATTTTTTTTCTCAAGAGCTACCTATATTAATATTATTTATAGATTTAGAAATCTTGTATATTCCTACTAGTGAAATTATAAAAGAGAACAAAAAAACATTACTAACAACAACACCGCTTGAGAATTGTAGCTTTACTATATACTAAACTATCTTTAATCTAGTTATAATCTTGTTTGAGAGATTGTAGACCGCAAGTACGTTTTCATCTTTTTTAGTCTAGACTTGCAACAGTCACCGGTATTGTTAACAGAATACGCAGCGATAACCGGATGTTGGGATATAAATATCTATTGAAGATTGTGATTTTTGATAAAGTTTAATGTTTCTATAGATGTTGCCTGACTATCTTCGAGATAGTGTTGCAGACCTTAAAATTTCATCGCACAACAAATCTCCGTCAATGTCAGATTTAAAGATGACGGTTTACTTTTCTTTCAGTACAGAAAAATGTTGCATTAGATTTTCTTAATTTTGATTTCTTATTATATTAAACAAGTAATTCCACGTCACAGAAAAATCTTTCGTTCATAGATATAAGCACGTTGTCCAAAAGAGTATTAAAAAACTTGGTCTCTAACATTTTTTTGGGTTAGTTATTGGTTCATCAACATCCTCTTCACCCTGTCTACTATTATTGTCCTAATCGCGTATGTGGTTTGAGAAATGGCTGAGTATCAAGTTCCGATGCTAATTCAGTTACTGTTACAATAGTTTAATAGAAAATGTTTGTCTATATGTTTCCAAATAAAAACAACATCACAAAGTCGACAAAGTTGATTTTAGGTGACTGGCTTTGCTTACAATATTAATTTGAAAAATGATATCATACCATAGTATAAGAGAAACAAAAAATTTTTTTTTTCATTTGTCTTGCTATTGTGGTCGCTTCGTGTAAAGACGCAGCATCGTTTTGTTTAGTAGCATCTTCTAAGAAAATCAAAGTTTCTTGCATTTCACATAACTGTTAAGGAACCGTTTTGACGCTTTCAATTCGAGCTTCCCCAATGCGTGTTATGGTATGGTAATTCTTTTCTGTACGTTTATTTTCCCCTTATGTTCGAGCCATTATCATAACCTAGTCTCATCTACGTTGTATATCATTTTATGTTCAAACTTGTATTGCGTTATCTATATCTCCTAATTAAAAAAGTGTTACCTCAGACTTTTTAAATCAGAGTATTCTATTGATACTGGTGTCTTCGAGCTTTCTGATACTCGAGTCAGGATATCGCTGTAGAAATCCAAACAGCCGTTTTTTTCCAGCACTTTTATTGAGATGGTTACCTTTCTGCCATACCTAGTTTTTCAGTTATGTTGTAACGTACTTGACGAAATTGTTTTCTCCTCAGTCCATAAATATTATTTAACAAAGTCCGAAGATGGTCAGACAGTATCTTTTCTTACTGAGAAATGAATAAGGAATAATATTTTCCCAGTTTAGAAGAGTTTTTCAGTTAGCTATCATCATCATCTTTCGCTAAATTGTATATCTTCTTTAAAAGTGCTGTAAGGTATGCCAGTTTCCTGAGATACTCCTCTCCTGAGATTAGTGATTTCATTTTCTAATGAATTTACGGTCCAAGAATCTTTTCTTGTTATACGATATTTTTTACGCAGCATCTAAAAATATAAAAACTTAAAATGTCATAAAAATACGTTGTGAATTGTAACGGGGTAAAGGAAGCTATGTTCCTTTTTTTAATAATTTGTGTTAAATTATGAAATAGCCATTTTGTATGGAAAATATAAAAAAAAATTAACATTTGGTCGTAGTGCTGGCAATTATCGTCTATGCACTTTTTCATTTTAATTTTGGCAGTACTTCACAGTACACCTCTTAAAAAATGGTTGTGCCAGGTTTCAAGATGTTTTAATAAAATATGCCGGCACAGGTTCACCATACACTCACAAGCAGCTTCTCTTGACTTAATTTTTGATTATCATACAAGGATCCACTTTTCATAAAAAGTGTCAATTCGATCCATAATCCCCTCATTTGTTTGTGGTGCCAATTCAACAAGTTAATGCAAGTTTCTGAGCTAATTTTGTTGTAGTTTAGTGAGTTTATACGGTACCCATTTATATCTTTTCAATTTGACGTAAACCAAGCAGTATTGTTTTATCACCTACTTTGAAGGCTGCTGCTAATTCCGACATGATTTGAGTTAAATCTGCCACTACTATGGCTTTCAATTCATCGTTATCGTCTTTGCATTTCCGTTGGCCACGAGACTCATTGTTGCGGTCAAAATTACTAAAACGGGAGCGCTTAAACCAAAAAGAATTCTGAGTACACTTGCATACCTAGTCCATACACGTCGTTCATATTGCGTGCCGTCTGTGCTGCGTTAGAGCTACGACGGAACTCGTATTCGAAAATAGTGTGAATTTCAAGTTTTCCATAGTCACAGAAAAGGCGATATCAAAGAAAAATCTAAAGGCGGGAAAACAAACAACTAATTAAAAAAATGTCATAGCTACGTATATTATAAATTTAATATGACTGCAATTTTAAGTGAAATGAAAGATACCGATATTCAGACTATACTATGTTTTTTATTCCCACGGAGTAAATTGACAATCACTGATGTCAAACTTGAAAATAATGTTGCCCCTTTTATGTTTGTAGTGTTGAGTTACCGTATATTTTACGGTACCGTCATTTTTTCCCATATATTCATAATAACAAAAGCTCTACTGTTATTATAATATCCAATGTGACGGCTGCTGAAATTGTGAGGTTACATGTTATACTTTCTGTCAGGAAATATGAGTCGAATTTCTTTAATAACTCCATGTAAGTGATTTCTTCCGTTTTGACATCAAGTGAATAAAATATTTGCAATGCTACCTGTTGGATAGCGTTCAGTAAGATGGCGACTTTTCTTGTCTCAGATTTATCCTCCAGATCATTTGCTATATGGTATATTTAAAGAGACATTGCGAAATTTTTCCACTAGAGGGGAATATTTGACGAATGAAGATTAAGGGAAAACCCGCTCGGCGGTAGAACACCTGTTGTCGAAGTCTTTGGTTTGACCATCTTGTCTTCGGTACGGCAACCTGACTTTGACACTCATAATTGTTTATCTTGAGAATTGGCTTGTGCCTACAATCTTCTAGACTTCTGACACCATGTACAGGTTGCATGGACAGCCGTAAAATATGCTGACGATTTCTCTAATAAAAATACATCACTTGCGTTGTCTCATATTTTATTGAGCCCATGGATGAAAGTGTTTCTAGACACAGTATTCGGGATGGGAATTCACGCAACAGTGGTCACGTCATCTATGTATTACTGGAGATGTTACAGAGTGCCAGAGTAAAAAAAAAGTAAGTTACCATCCCCATACAGAATCGTTTACTCCAAAATTTCGCCAACCGAATCTTTTTTTAAATGGTCTGCGAAACTGGGTTCAATTTATCTTTCATATGTTCACAATGTTTAAAACAATCAACGTAAAAAATGAACCCTTCTAGACGCGGACACAACTTACATTTTTATACGGGGTGTAATCGTTAAGTGTGTACAGGCGATTATTCCGTAACTATTACAGATATCAAAAAACTTTAAACTGATATCAAAAGTACTTTACCTAAGGAGTACATGACAATAATAACTTTTTTAAAATAAAACGAGAAATATCCAAAAATTTTACATTAAACACTCCCATACATTTAGTATGAGATAGTAGAAAGGTTTTAGTTTCCTTATTTTAAGTGAAATAGTACCTACTCATTTTACCCTTATCATTTATTAATTATCTTACCACTTCAAATTAATAATAAACCTTGTTTCAATATCGTATTGATTTGAACTGGCTGAAAAGCAACATACTAAATAAAAACAAAAAGAAAGATACTTTTTGGTGTTCGTTCTACATTCAAATTCTTTATCGCGGGTTCTCGTTCCCGCCAATTTATTGTGTTTTTTCTATTTGCGTTAATAATCATGATTGTTGCATCTTGATTGAAATATGACTTATTCCAATACAGAAAAGACGGCGTGTTAAAAATGTACTACAAACATGGTACGTATTTACGTAAAATTTGAAATTCGAATTCCGAATTCGAAACAAAATATAAACCTCCCGGCCGGAGGGGCAGGGGGGCGCGCCAAATAAAATTTAACGGACTATCCCGAGTCCGGCAAAGTGACCTGCGAGTCGAGGTGCAATGACACGCAGGAATGAGAACCTACCGGGCCTACGTGGAGGTCCCTATCAAGCCCGAGGCAGAGAACGCAGCAGGTATAAATACCTAGCTACGCCCAAACTGACACTCGGGGATGGATGTGTAGCAGGATCGGTAGGGTGGGAAGGAGACACTTGGGGCTTGACTATGACTCTATCAAGGGCCAAGATTCCCAAGCCCGGCCAAGTACTGTCGTTTGCCTCTGAAGAAGGCAACCGAGGGGGAGGACCCTTGGGTCACGCACCCACTTGCCTTCTGTTTACACCGAGAGGTTTCCGGCAAGCGACCACTAAAGTGTGGATTTCGTCAAATAGAAACAATTGCACTTAAAACTGCAGTTTGTGTTTGTGTAGCGTACTGAAAAGTACGCGACACAATGGGTGTGAGCGAGACGGCGATATGCAGGTGCGCAGCAAAACCGGTCGGTCGTAGAAGGTCACAAAGGCGGCAGAGAGCGGTCGTAAACACGTCCGTTCCCGCCGGCGGTCGTGATCGGAATCCACAATCGTAATACTACCGCCCTGTCCGCTATATTTAACCTCGCCCTTTGCCTCACAACCGGTCGTACGGTAGCGTCGGTGTAGGGGGGCGTTGCTCAGCCAATGAGCGCGCACGCCCTGTGCGCGCGCTCTCCGCAGAGCGAGGCTAACCGTGCGAGAGGGACGGCAGTACCATGAGTCACCGTGCCAGATGTTCGCTGAGTCCGGCACGGTTTATCCTTACAACTAGTGAAATTATACGTTTAAACTTAGAACTAGCATAACATATTCTAATTTTAACATTTATAATACACATTGTCAATCATATTTAGTTAACACATACATTATTATAGCTTATTCCTAACACGTATTACATTTTATTCCTTATTCTTAAACAATTTCATACTATTCTAATTTCGATATCTATTTGGGGCTCGCTGTCCGCAACACATCTCTTAAAAATGATTTTGTTTCTTGCAGCTTAAAAGTTTTGTTATGTCTTGCTACATACTATTGACTTGGACCCATATTAACTCTATGAGATTCAATTCACTGTGGTATTTTATATCTCGGTTATCCCATTTTCTTAGCCATCTCATTATATTACATATGATTGATATTTATATTTTTCCTTTTTATTTTTTTCTAATAATTATGCCTTAACTTCACTTTCATAAAAGGGTATGTTTTTTTCCTTTAAGCCATGTTTGTAATGTCACACTTATTGTTTGCAAAGATGGGTACTTTTCCTTTTTTCGACAGTTGTATGGTGCATTATCTATGACATCAACAGAGTTTGCTTCAAGCTTTGGCAGAATACTATTTTTCAAAATTATAAGAATCCATTTCAGAGTGATAGTCCCCATCAGATTTCTTTTCTCCAAAAATTAATTCATCAACGTCCAGGAACACAGAATCTGATCCAATATGTAGTATAATAAAACGCTTGCCCTTGCCAGTGGGATTTTTAGACCCCGTGGATAGTCCTTCCCGATGAGCATCTTTTTAAGATTTTATAGTGCCATCTTGCCAGACTTTCTTTACTGAATTGGCCTGTAAGAAATAAACACAACAATTAAGGATATTCTTCAGTCTTGAGTATATTTGAAAGGATTATTTTTTATTTAATAATTTAACCATGTACTCGTATAATACGTCGCTTTATGTTAATTTTCAAATGGAATGTGTTTGTCTATTATTTGTACTGTCTTTTCAATGTTTTTTGTAGGGGAGAGTCCGGCAGTACCGTCACCTTAAGCTTTATGTAGGATAAAATAAAAAATCTCCATGTTGTATGTTAAATATCAGCTGAAATGTGTTAAGACATTTAACTGCTGTAAATAATAACAATAAAATATGAATATATTTAATGAAAAAATATAAAAATCAACTTAAAAAATTTAGCCTCCAGTACCGGCCAGCGTGAAAGTGATCATTTATACCAGGCAAAAATGACTGATTTGTTAATTCTGATATATTTGCACAAGCCTCATGGACCCAAACCCTGCAGTTCCCACACTGAATCCAATCCTCTTCGTGGGATTCAAAGCACAAAGGACAAATTGTCTCTTCCTGGTTCGGGCCGTGGAGAGGACTCTGGTTTTCTTTTTTCTTATTTTTTCCTTTCTTGCTAATATCTTTTCCTGAAACCAAGTTCTTGCCTTTCTTGCTGGTATCTTGTCCTGAAAGCAAACTTCTGCCACGTTTTACTGACTCGACACTTTTATTTGCTCTTTTCTGTTCCAGCATTTTTTTGTATGGAGAACTTGTGTAAATTTCACTTTTTTCAGCTTTGCGACATCGTGCAGTAGCTTGTCTGTTTGAAGCATCAGGAACCAGTGACAATTCTACAACTATTGCCTTAAAATTATCAACCGATGGGTCGATTTCATGGGTAGTTTGTTGAGACTTGGATTGCTGAGAGGTAGTAGTTTGTGATTCAAACTCAAAAGTGACACTTTGAGACTGAGATTGTTGAGGAGCTGGTAGTCTTATTTCTGGTTGCTGACAAGAGGGTAAATTTGTAAGTTTTGGCTGTCCTAAAACTAAAGTTGTCGGTTCTGTTAGTTGAGAGTTTGCAAGCGATGATTCCAACGGTGATTGATAATTTTCAGTAACATTGATCATATCCGAAGCTATAAAATCTAAATCACTGAAAACATTTCTATTAAAGGGGTGAATGCCAGTACAACGAAATCCATTAACGCCAATATCCATTCGAGAAACTTGATTAAAAGCAGAAGCAACAAACCCTGCGAATTCGTATTCACTGATTCTTATGCCAGGGTTTGATCTCATCCACAAGTCGCATGCATCATTATAAGCAGATTTAAAGGGCTTCATAAACGTTCGGTCAAGTGGTGTAGTTTGTGGGTTGTATGAGGCGGGGTGGTTAACATGTGAACATGGTGTTTTATGGCAAATTCAATGAAATCCAAGTCTTTAAGACTAGCATGTCCATCAAGAATTTTAAAAAAACTGGGATTTCTTTGGTAGGATTCGAATATTTCGTGAAGTGGCGCATCCATTTCAAAAATAGTTCTGCATTCATCCAGCCGTTTGGCTGAGCTACACCTACACTTTCAGGTGGTGCATTAATCATGAGTGTTTCATTTATTCGTGACCGTGGGAAGACGAAGAATGGTGGTACGAACTTACCTCCATTCATTGCAAAAAGCACAGTCACGTTTTTTCCACGCTCTGACGAAGTTATTTTTCCAACTTGTCTTTGGTTTTTAGTAGCTAATACTTTAGCATGTTTCTGAACAATTCTGACACCAGTCTCATCGCAGTTCCATATTTTATAGGGGGTCAAATTATATGAACATAATTATTAGACAATTTTAAAGAATGAAAAAATAGTACTTACAAAACTGTTCTTTAGATATTCAAAGCAAAGCTGATAGCATACACATACAAAAAAATGCGTGAACAAAAAAATAAGCCCCTATATACGTCACAATTTGGATCTGAAATTATTGTGCAAACGGTAATGAGAAATTAAACAAATGAGAATTTTAGAAACCAATTATATTATAGGAATGGTAATTAGTAAAACACAAATTGCAGTGATGTAAATTATTCAATTATTTAAAAAAGAAACAATTTCCGACACAGTATCAAATTTAGAAAAGATTGCCTGCACGTGTGGTTGAATAAACATTATCACACTAGATGATAATTGAGATCTCCTTTGCATTTAAAAGACCAGTCACATCTATCAAATTAAAGTTAACTTTATACGAAAAATATTAATAACTGTTTTTTGCAAAGTTTTCTTAAATGAAACATAATTTAAACGAGTCCAAATAAAATTAACTTCTTAAGAAATTACTTACACTATTAAAGCGTCAGTCTTAGTATTAATCAACTTTGGTAAATAATAGTCTATAAAATCACATGGTAGGTAATCTAACACTTTTGGGTTATGATAATATAAGCAGTGTAATTTTATTGGTCTATGTACTATAAACCAAAATAAAAAAGTAAGTAGAAACTTGTGTTTACCGTTAAACACATAACATAAAAGTAATTGCAATTTCTTTGGATATTAAACAATACCTACAATTTAATATGAAAACCTTAAATGTAGCTGTTTTCTTGTACATAGTCAAAACAATTAAAAAATTATTTAAAAAAGAATTCCGACACAGTATCAAATTTAGATAACAAATCATAACGGTATAATTATAGAATTAGATTCTGTACAATTAAATGCAACGGATTATTATAAAAAATGATTTGTTTGATAAGGCTGAAGAATTGTATTTAGAAGTAAAAGGAGAGTTTCAATGTTATATAGATTCATTCGGGGTAATTATAAATACTGATATAAGAAACATTAATAAGGAAAGTGAAACTATTGATTTACCTAAAATAATAATACCTAAATTTTCTGGAAAATATGAAGAGTGGCCTAAGTTTAGAGATCTGTTTATGTCACTTATTCATAATAGAACTAAATTGGGAAATGTACAAAAATTACATTATTTAAAAAGCTATTTAACTGGGGAAGCGGAACAGTTAATTAGACATATTTCAATTGAGGATGCTAATTATTATATTTGTTGGGAAAGGTTAAAAAGTCGGTATAATAATAAAAAGAATATAGCTAATCAAATTTTAAAAAGATTGCTTAGTCAAGTAATTTTACATCTGAGTCTGCACAACAAATGAAAGATTATTGAATACTACAACGGAATGCTGTAGAAGAGCATTTAAAAACAATTAAACTCTGCAAGGGAAAGTTATACATTTGGTTCTTCGATTACGGATTATACGAACAGAAATCAACCATAAGTGTTTGTGCGAGGGTACACTTGGCGGTGACGTCACGGTAACATAATGAGCTATTGAAGCAAAGCAGAGTTGGTGATCATTCGATGGGCAGACGGAACCGTGTGCGAGGTTACTCGGCGGTAACGTCACTGTGAAAAGATGAGCTATCGGAGCAGCCGAGCTTGGTGATCATTGGATGGGCAGACGGAACAGTGTGCGACGTGTACTCGGCGGTAACGTCACGGTGAGAGATGGATCTAACGTAGCAAGGCGAACAAATTTGGTATTCTACTAAAATTTCATTAATGTCTCGATAGAATCTCTATAGTGTTGTGATAGTGTGTCAGTGGAATGACAATAGACACGACGTTGGTGTTGCCTATCAAAATCTACCATGGATTCAGTGTTGCTAATCGAAACTACTATTAGTTAACAATACTTGTTTGTGCTATTCTTTCTGTTAAATTTTCAAAAAATCTATAAGATTATGTAAATAAAAACATTTAATTCAAAAATCAACAATTTCTAATGACGAGTCTCTGTTTTTTGGAAATATTGTGAAAACTTGTAGCCGATTGTTGGTGCAAAGCTTTTAAAAAATATAAATGGCTGTCAAAGTTAACTGTCAGCCGTTATAAAGATGCGAAAAAGTTTGAAAGTGAAATTAAAACATTTTAAAAGTTCAACCGCGTCACAAAGAAAAATAAACTTTTTTGTGGAAAGTGTTTTTGTGGATTGTGGAAAGGTGCTGCTATTATATCAAAAACGTAAGTATTATTTTCTCTCTATTCCTCCGTTTATTTGTTTGGTAAGCGTATATAAAAAACATATAAGAATTTATTCTTGAATTTAGGAACCATGGCCAGCGTAGATCAAATAAGTGGATTAATAAATTATATAGAAATACATCCAGAGATGGCATTAGGACGCTGTCAGATGAAGCGCTTGTGGGCGGAGTGCGCAAATATTCTTAACAGCATCTCATCTGACTGCGTCACTAAGGCACCCTACCAGTGGCGATTGTATATTGTAGGTGTTGAATTCTATTTTTATATTTCAGTACTTCAATGAATACAAGTCGAAACTGCTAAAAAAATATATCTGAAAAAGCAGAATATCAATCTACAGGTATGATAATATATATTTCATTCTTCATATGAATATAATCTTAGGACAAAATGTTAATAAATCTTTTTCTATCAAGGGGGCCTGCAAAGCCGGATATATTCCGTTTTAGGACGAGATGCAGGCGAGCCACTGTTAGGAGCTCGCCACAATCTATTATCTGTGAGTTTTACATGATATACCTACTTTGCTTTCTTTTGTACTTTACCTTATAATTTCCATTACAATATCAATCATTTGTTCAGGCAAGTCAAGTTTGGCAGGGAGAGTGGTAGGTGAAGTTCTGCAATTTGTGAAGTATGTAAACTATGAATAACTTAACATTTTTGATATATGATTTCTATTTCAAGGGTACTATTTTTATATATAATTTATTTCAGTAATGAGAATTTACTTGAAGTAGAGGTTGAGCAGCCAGAGTGCTCACAATCTTCTCAGATGGCACAAGAGTTGCCACAACATTCACCCCAACAGCCACAACGTTCACCCCAACAGCCACAACATTCACCCCAACAGCCACAACAACCATCCACGCAGCCTACACCATCCAGGCTACAACAGCCATCGCAGTGCAGAGGAGAAGACAAAGGAAACGTTCTTGGCCTGCTGACACTGGTTGGTTTATTAATAACTCTGAAACGTTGTGCTGAGTTATAGATTAGTAGGTATAATATTGTAATTTTCACTTCAGAACCAGAAACAGCGCTTGAAGAAGCAACAAATAAGTTATTAAGTATGGAAAAGATGATTAGCGAAGCAATGTGTACTCATGCTCAAGCTGTCAATAGACATGCCGCAGCTGTTGAACGACATGCTGCTGCGATGGAGTCCCTTGGTCAGATAATAGAAAAATCAATTCATGCGGTACTGGAAAATTGCAGACCCCTTCCAACTACAGTAATTATACTTTTACATAAGTAATAGTGTGCTACTGCTTTTAGCTGAATGTTTTTTTTTTCACTCAGACAGCGAGTAAATTACAGTGGTTAATAGCTGGTATAACGAGGTTGTATGTTTAATCTCCTATTAAGTAAAACCAATTGAATACATTAACTTCTATTATAAATTGTAACCAAAAGTGAGTGTAAAAAACAATAGTATATTATATGACAATAAAATTTGTCAAGGGCTTATTAATAAATACAAATAAAAATGTTCATGGATTATACAAATTTACAGGTGCTTATTGCATTTACATTTAATTTATCTTTCTCTCCACAGCCTTTGTAGGAGAGCTTGCTGTAATGCCCGACCTCTCTGAAGCACTGGGTTAACACGGCGCTGCACTGCCGTACCCACATCTGTTGCTTCGGCTTCAGCTCGCAGCTCCTCTTCAACCTATGATGTTGTTAATATTAATATTTTTTTTTTATCGTTATAGGTTTTGGCGCAGTGGTCACAATCTCACCTGATGTTAAGTGACGATGTGGCCCAAGATGGTAAACCGCTAAACCTAGTGGAAGACTGGCTCTCAAGTGCAGCTGCCGGAACACACCTATTGGTGCTTGGCGGCAGATTTTCAACTTGAGGGTGGTAGCTAGCCAGGCGGGCATTAGAAAATGCCCTACCACCATGCTATGGTTTCCTCACGATGTTTTCCTTCACCGAAAGCTCAGGCTCATTGCAGGGATTCGAACTCACGTCAATCGACGCGAAGTCGTACACGCTACCACTGCGCCATCATCGCTTCATTATTGTGAAAGACTGAAAATAGTATATTGTTGATTCAAAGATCTCATTTAATTATCAAGTTATATATTAAAATTGTGATGTTAGTAAAAGACAAATGTTAGGTGTTAGGTTAGTATAGAATTTTATTGTGAAAAACTAAAGTTGGTGTTTTGCTGATTCTATAGATCTATATATCTACTTTGGTTAATTCAAAGATCTATATCAAAGATATAATTATCATAGCATGATTATTGATTGTTACTTTGTTTGTTGACACTTTAGTTATAAAAAAACTATTTTATTAAATCAGTACTTCAAAAGTTATAGGTCTTATTTATTAATCTAACTAGGTCTGTAATGTTAAACTGACCTGATTCTGTCTTTGATTTTCTGCTTCAATTTCTTCAGGTGTGAGTGGTGTTACAGGCGCATTATAATTATTTGCAATATTATGCAAGACGCAGCATGCATTCACTATTTTCCAAGCAGTTATAGGGTCATAGTGCAAAGCACGTGCTGTTAACAAACATCTAAAACAAAATATACAGTTGTTTGTTGGAATTGATGGAAATAATTAATTTATTTTAAACAAAATACTTTACCGGAATCGTGCTTTTAAGAGCCAAATGCAGCGCTCAACTTCATTTCGTGCTGCCACATGTCTCTGGTAGTAGAGGTGCCCTGCAGACCCCTCTCCGGTGTTCAAAATTGGAGTCATCATAGTAGCCCTTAAGTGGTAACCACTATCACCTATATAAAAAATACATAACTTAATATTAAACGTTAGTTCTTTGTTTAAATAATTAAATGATTTAATTAGTACCTAGCAGAAACACTTGTTCGCCAGCATTCGATAGGGCCGTTAAGTGGCGGCTCAAAGGATGGCCTTGCCACACCTTTGAATCATGGGCTGACCCTGGGGTGCTTGCATCAACACATAAAATGTCGAGGTCTGAATCGCAAATCTGAAATAAATTTTATGGTCCTATTTAATACCAAAAATTTTGAAAATACCCTATGTTAAATAATACTTACTATCATGACGTTAAGGGAATGGTATCCCTTTCTATTAAAAAATCGCTCCTCATTAGTTGGTCTTAGGATAGAGCCACATGTGTGCCATCTATACAGCCAAGTACTTCCGGGACCCCAAACCGATTATAGAATCTATAACATGGTAACATGAAATTATTGTTAAAATCGAGTAAGTGCAATATTACAAATACACAATAATTATACTCACTGCACTGATTGATTTCGATACCGTCGTTTGTCAGACTAACCAGTCACATTTTACACTTATAGCAACACAAATATACACATTGAAACAAATAGCACACCGATATGATTACACAATCATAATTACAAGCGCATACTGTTATGTGTAATGCCTCATACTCACCGCGTCACATGAATAGGACCAGCATATTTTCCTTTGCTATCTAACATATCAGACAAAATAAATATATAATAATGGTACGGATAAATATCTTTAGGCACGTGAAGCTTAGCTAGAAACAATTGAACTTCTTAAACGCCGAGTGTGACCGCGAACGATGTTTACATAGGTAACGTGTCGCGTCACTTGAATACGACCAATGTAAATTTAGCCGTGCCACAGATGATAAAAGTTTCATTTTCCAACATGATAATGCCAGCATTCACAGAGCACATGATGTCCGTCAATGGTTTCAACAAAATAATATCGATGTTCTCGACTGGCCATCACTCTCCCCCGACCTAAATATAATAGAAAATGTATGGGGGTGGTTGTCACGTGAACTTTATAAGAATGGTAAACAATATAACAATAAGCAAGATCTTGAGAAGAGTATAAAAAAGTGTTGGAGTAAACTGCCGATTAAATACATAAGAAGTCTTTATGATTCAATGCCGTCTAGGATTTTTGATTTAATTCAAAAAAAGGGAAAAAGCCTTAATTATTAATCAATATTTGTTTAAATAAATATTATTCAATAGCAAAATTTTTTGTGTTTTATTTAATGGTCGTATTCAAGTGACGCGTCATAATTACCTACCGGCACTGTCACTAAGACTCGCTAAGTTTTAAGAAGTTCAATTGTTTCTAGCTAAGCTTCACGTGCCTAAAGATGTTTATACGTATCATTATTATATACTTATTTTGCCTGATATCTTAGATAGCAAAGGAAAATATGCTGGTCCTATTCATGTGACGCGGTGGTATGAACTTATAAACTCGAATATTTTTATCACCCACCGACTAATTTTATTTATTTTGTTTTATATCTATCCCAATCAAAAACATATTTTTTTATGTTTACAAATAGTGCTAAATATAGAAAATAATTGCTTCCTATGACTTTTGTTAGTTTTATGTGACTTATATGTAACTTATCGGATGAAAATATGTACATTATTATCTAACATTTATCTAAATATTAGGAATCAAGAACTCAGTAGAAATCTGTACAATCACTTGCATGTTATTTTGAGCAATTGTAAAGAAATAACTTATAAGTGTAAATTCCATGTGGGTCACAATTATCTTGTAAGCTCATATTTTTTCAGTGGAACAATTAGTACTTTCTAGTATATACTAACAATACAAATTATTTAATTTAATGGCTAATTTTATCCAAATTAATAATGACATTGAATCCATCTCTGTGTCTCAAGCTTACCAATGTAAGCCTGAGTTTTGTGATAAATACATAGATTCCAACAACAGTTTCTTACTTAATGTACTGAGAATGAAAATTTAATTGAAATCATTCAAAATATCGCTAACCGTACTGAATTCAAATTAAATCCCATTTGTGATATAGATTTTGTAACCAGAGTAGCACCTAAATAATAGATAATGTAAAACAAGTTAAACCTATTGTAATTCGATTTTTATCTCGGTGGAGAAAAGATGACTTCTTAACTAACGTTAGAAAGCTAGCTTGTAATGAAAATGAAATGAAAAATAAAATGTAATGAAATAGGATTTACCACAAGTGATAGAAATATTTATTTTAATGATGATTTTAATGATCAATTTAGTAGAATTACAATGTATAATGCAATTTCGAATTTGCGTCATAAAAATAATAATAATTTTATCTTCTACATTTATTCGAAATTTTATAAAAGACAGTATTGTAAATCACAATTCAATCAAACAATTTTTGTAAATTTCATATCATTTTGTTTGGAATTAATCAACAGTTATAGAAAATTACAATAAGTGTTTGAAAAATAAAAACTTTTGGTAGAATTACAATACGTAATGCAATTTACAAATTTGTGTTACAAAAATAATAAAATTATTTGTAAATTTTACATTTCATTGAAAATTCACCAACGGTTAGGAATAATTACAATACGTGACGGGTTATTACATAAAGGTTTCAAAATTACAACTCATTATAGTAAGTGCCTTCATATATCTTGTAATTTTACTCGAATTGTATAATTTTTTTATTAGTATACGTTGCTTTGGAATATTGCTCATATTTTGTTGCTTATATTGCATCATTGTTTTGTAAATATTAGTTTGCTGTTTCTCCTGAGATTTAGCATTTAAAGAGACACATTATTATTACGACTGTATAGGTCATATTCGTTTCTAGAGCACAGTGAATTAAGATAATAAAAATTTCTGAGAAAAAGCTCCAATACGAAAGCAAATAAAAATGTCTGAGAATAAGCTCCAATACGAAAGCAAAAGGAGATATTTGACCGAGTAAAAAAGCACAAAGTAGCTATAGAAAATCACCAAAAGGTAGGATAACTGCTACATATATTGAAACTAAATTGCAGGAATAAATTATTCGAGACTTTCACCGACAGTCATTCTGAAATTGCAGCTGCCCTAGAGAAGTCAGATAATGCAAAGCTTCATTCTTTTGAAAACGATGTCTACTCACAATTTGAAGATGGTTTACACAGAGCATAAAACTATATTTAAGATGATCTAAGTGCATTTAAGCTATCTCCAGAATCTACTTTTGGGCATAGTTATTAACATATTACTAATTTGATAGTGCTTATTAATAAATACTTCTTTTTTTTTTAGATAAATTGTTTAATTTTAATATTATTCCACATAATGACGTAACAATATTTTATTTACCAGAAATCAAGCGATCGACTTTTAAAAAAAATCATAAACGTCGACATCGGAATGTGAAGTGAAACTGCCACAAATTCACTTACCAAAAGTTTACGGATTTCATGATATGTTAGACTCTCTTATACATAGAAATACGTTTGAGCGCTGTACTAAAGCTACATTACATAATGTTTGCCTGTCTAGAGAAACTGAAGGTCAACTAAAGAATTTATCTATTATAGAGACCAACTACAGTGAGGCATGGAGGCAACTTACCTGTCGTTACAGTAACAAACGCCACTGTTGTGAATGTAAATGTGATGATAGTGGGTAGTTGGGCATAATTATAAATGTGTTGCAGGTACTTAAATAAATACTGAGTTGTCATCTGAACTCTGTTGTTTCAATGTCATAACATGTTGGCAGCGGTAAAAATATTAATTTAAAGTATTAACTATAGTGATTATCAGTATTTAAACGAGTGAATAATAGTAATTAGTGATATTACTAGGGAACACGAGAGACCTCCATCTGAGTTATGTTTGTATGGCAGCTCCGTCAGCAGGGCTGACGCTTGGCAAAGATGGAGGAAACAGTTTCAGTTCTTTATAAAAGCATCCGGTGTAGCTTAAGAAGAACCAGGAGTACAGGCAGGATTACTTATAAATTTAATTGGAGCAGACAGATTCGATGAATATGAAACTTTTACTTTTGAAGATGAAATAAACCAAAATGACGTCACGGAATTGATAAAAAATTGACAGTTACTTTGGTGTGAAACCATATATGTATTACACTAGCGAGGTATAATTTTTTTTTTTCAAGGAATCAAGAAACGGGTTAGACGATAGATTAATACGTCATCGCGCTAAAATTACTAAGCAAACACTGTCAATTTAAAACATTAGAAACTGAACTAATCCGGGATCGTATCGTTTGTGGGATAAACAAAGCGATAGTACGAGAGCGTTTGTTACGCACCGAGGATTTAACACTGGAAAAAAGTTGTAAAAATATGTCAAGTATATTATATAAAATATCGGCGGATAGCAATAAAATGCTGGAGTCACGTGTCATGTCTAGTAGTGCGGGATCTTCAGGTGTGCTTGTCGATGCGGTATTGAAGCGCGTTCGCACCGGCCGCGGCGGCGACGGCGAGCGTAGTGCATCAGCCGCGGCGACGATGCAAGTGGCGGCACGAGACCAGCGTGAGCGGGGACGCGGAAGGTGGCTACAGCGAGGCTATAGCTATGCGCCTACCGGCTGTTTTGCGTCGTCATCGATGAGGTGGGAGCTGTTTAGAATCCAACTTGTGTCCAGCAATTGAGCTTCAGTGTTTTGTGTGAATCCCTTGTCCAGCCGTACAATCTTAAATTAGATTTGTATAAGTTTATTTATAACTACTATTCTATTTATTGTTTTGACTCGCACATACCTATCTGGAGTCTATAAAACTTATTTTGTTACAACAAGAGACCTCTCGAATTATAACCGGTATTCGAAGGAGTTGAAACCTTTATTCGAAATTATGAAACGAATGGAAAACCTGGCGGACGCATTCATTTATGCTGGCTTGAGGATGCAGTTATAAAAATTGGAACAGAATGAATATCTAGTTAAACACAAGCTTCACACGAAGGAATTTTATTAGCAGCTCTATTACGGATATATTCAAAACGTGGACTATTTCTTACTAGTGAAGGTTTTATACTATTATTAATAGATAATAAAAAGGTATTCAATTTTTTATATCTCTCTTAATGTTAATGCCTTCGGAATACACTTATTAATCTATTTTGCATTTCATTCCATAACCTTTTAATAATATATTTTCCAGTATTCATATCTTAATTAATTGTCCACGTGACACTAGCTAAATCAGAAAATCGACATTTGTCATTTTTGAAATCCATTTTACCGTCTTTAGACAAGTTAGATGACAACTAGACCTTGATATGTCAAAGTGGACAGCAACATTCTACGACACTATCACCAAGCTACACGACCTCCATAAGCTAAAACATCTTATGAAAACGGATGAGCGAATTTAAATAGTGTATCAGTACAATAAAAAAATCAAAAACACAAAGAAAATAAATCACTTAATTGTTTTTTTAAGTTTTTTTTTTTGGTTTCTAATGAATATAGGATCAGCTGTTTCAAACTTACGGATGAAAGTCTTGCTGTTGCGTACCCACATGAATTTATATGAGAGTTCTTTAGCACGCATTCTTGTAGCAGCATGCAACACCTTGTTTTCCGGCGATAAATTCTCGACCACAAATACAAGAGACTTCTTGCCTCCAATGCCCAGGTCACTTGAGTTCAGTTTATCTTGAGGATGAGCTTTATTATACTTTATGGGAGCTGCCAAAAGAGAATCCCTAGTACGCGGTGTACAGAATTTAAAAATTATAGATCGGGATCGAGTCGAATCATTATTGATCTTTGCTATCCGCGAGCAAAAAGCTATATCGCTTTTTTGATTCGATAATTCACAATAGAGCTTAGCTGCTTCACTATATTGATCAAAATTTCGGCCTTGTGTTCCGGAACGCATTGCAATTCAATGTTTGCTGCCCGGGATAAATGGTCCATATGCTGTAATCGAGCTGAAAGCGATTGTATTTCCATGACAAGAGAGTTATTATCCTGCTTTAAAACTTTTATTTCAGATGTGTGGTTGTTGCATCTGCGTACAATTTGTCATATTGATCACTTAAAAATCTCAATGAATCTTTGAACTCGTTGATTTAGTGGCTTAATTCGCCCAATTTAGCGTTTAAGTTGTTGTTGATCTCTCCAATGTAGTCAGTCATTATGTCACGCATTTCCTCACGGAAAAAGTCACGTATTTCTGAGCGGCTGATGTAGTCTTTACCCTGTTTGTTATCCATTCTGGTGGGTACCTTATGACGGGTCACATTACAAGTTAAATCTGCAAGCCCTGCCGGTGTAGAGGGCTGCAGGGGTGTATTCGAGTTATCACTTTTTGGCTGCCTACTAAGGCACATGGGACACAACCATTTCTCGATGTTTTTTTTCTATGACACCAGTTGGCGCAGTTTTCAAGCATAAAATGCATTGTAAACATACATGATAAACTTCGTCATTTATTTTATTTCGACAAGCGGCGCACGATTTCATCGCGATAGTACACTTGCACGGGTTTTTTGGGAACCAAAATAAATATATATATATATTCTAAACTAAAACACATGAACACCGGTTCCCTGAAGTATAGTTTTACCAGCTCAATATCATCGGAAAACTGTGTATTTCAACACCGTGTATTTTATCACCGTCTTCATCACTGTGCTTATCTCATCACCGTGCATTTGTCGCTGTATCCTGTGTGAGGATAACAGCTCATATTATTATTTAAACACCGGATCTTCATCACCGTGTCGACCTATCCTGTCGTCCTGACGACGATAACCTTCCAAGCCCAACACAGATTTCATCTCCATTAAATGACGACGATTATTCCAATTTTCTAAAATCAATTCCGGGCCAAAAAAAAAAATTAAAAACAAATACATTACTGGAAAGGGATGCGTAATGATATAGAGTCCTATGTAAAACAATGTAAATCATGCCAGGTAAACAAAGCGTTTAGGAAAATTAACAAAGCTCCAATGCAGATAACAACATCTACGAAACCATTTGATCGTATTAGTATAGATCTGGAGGGGCCTTACCGGAAGCCGGTATCGTAAAACTCAAATTTATCCTAACCATTCAGGATGACCTCACTAAATACTCTGCTTATTATCCTATCTCTAATGCCACTGCTGAAGAGTTGTGAATGCTTAGTTCATTTTATTGCGGTGTTTGGTATCCCCAAAACTATCGTTACTGATCCAGGCGCAAACAGCCGACCTATTTTCAAAAGAACCTGTGAATTCCTTAAAGTAAAACAAATATGGGCTTCACCCTATCACCCACAAATTCAGGGTGCTCCTAAACACAGTCATTCGACACTGAAAGAGTATTTAAAATCATTCATAAATGAAAATCAAACTAATTGGCATAAATACGTTTATACAGCTATGTTGGCATATAATACTAACACACACACTACGACTCAATTCACACCTTACGAACTCCACTTCGTTCATAAATCATTTATTTTCTACTCTATCTACGAGCTCCGCTCTGACGTGACTTACTCCGAGTATCTTAGGATGTTACACCAGTTACTCAAACTATCAAGAGACAGAGCACTCCAAAATATACAAGCTTTGAAAGAAAAGTCCAAAGAATACTATGATCGTCATACGCGACCTGTAAAATATAAAGTAGATGACCTAGTTTACCTTAAAAACCACTAAAGATTATGCAAAGCTCGGTCTCCTATTTGAAAAAGTCCGTGTAAGATTGTTAAAATCCACGGAAACTTTATCTCTTTTAATTAACCGTCGTCATGTAAAACATCATTTCTACGAAGTGAAACTAGCATCTGAAACTAGAACTAACTAGAAACATAAATTATATTACTATTTACAAACAAAAACGACACTAGATGTCTATAATCAGATCTTACAAAAAATTAAGAATACCGAAACTAATTTAAATAGAATTATTGAAGAGCTCTCTAAAAACTTAACATATCTATCATTCACCTCCAATAAACTTTTATTTCTATCAAAACTTAATATGTACGATAATAAATATTTGCAGACAGCCTTATTAGTAACTAGCGGACCGCCCCGGCTTCGCACGGGTATTTAACAATAATTCAAAAATTATAAATTTTCATACAGATCCCTAACTTTTTATTCTATCGCCTATGTTCACCAGGGATAATGTAGGATTCTAATGGTGAAAAATAATGAAGGACGTTTTGCTTTGATGTTTTCACTGCGGTTGTTGTTTGTTATTGAAGTTTTGAATTGTTATAGTTATTGTTACGTTGTTGTTATTTGACTATACTGTTCTCCCGGTTTCTGTTGTTGTTTTTTTAATTTTAGTCTGTTGAATTGTTTTCGTTATTAGCTTTTTAATTGTTAAGCGGTTTGGTTTTATTTTTAAGTTTTGTTTTTCGGTGGAGGGGTGGGGCTTAGCTCCCGTAAGCCTACCGTGGGCCTTTAATGGCGAATGTATCGCCCAGTGATGGGCAGGCGCCAAGAAACTCGTCCTGCCTGGACGATGGTGTAGTGACGGATTTGCAAAAGCCCCACACGCGGTCGGGTGCGGGTTCTCGTCGTGCTGCACCCGAGACCGAGGGGTCTTCCGGCCTTGGTATGTTGGAGGTGGAGTGGGACGCGGCGAAGGTCCCTAAGACCAACTCAGCCAGAAGGGGAGCGGTACGTGGTACGTGCCGTTCACGGAGTTCTGGGCGGCAGGTTGAAGTGGACAAGGGCCCGGCCTATCCGTTCGTGGATGAGTCGAGCACAGTGGTGGTCGTCGATGACGAGATGGAGGTGGTCCCTCGGGGACAGGAAGGGGCTGGAGAGCGGGTCGAGGTGGATGGCCTCGACGCGGATGCCCTGAGAGCCCTCACCAAGGCCGGGGTTGCCGACATCCTTGAAGTGTGCCGCGTATCGGGCAACCTCAAAGGGACTTACATCAAGAACCTAAAGAAGGCGGCGAATTCGCTGAAGGATGTGGTCGAGGTTCTCCTAGAGCGGACAGTCAACGAGGAGACCGCCCGCCTAGGCCGTGAGACGAGGGTCCTCCGCCAACAGGTGGAGGACCTCAAGAAGGAGGTCCTCGCCTGGCGTCGAGAGGCCAGTGAGAGGAGGGTGATGCCCCCTCCTCCAACACCGGTGCCTTTCAATCCGCCGGTGCAGGTGCCACCACCGTCCCAGGAGTGGGAGAAGTTGCTGGCGGAGGTGTTTGAGAGGATGGAGCGGTCCATCGAAATTCTGGATGCCAGATTTGATAGCCTGGAAGTTGATGGACGGCTCCTTCCTAAGAAGGTTCTCCGCCCACCGCTAGCGGCTGACAAAAGGCCTGTGGCTGTCAGGCCTGCTGCCGTGCCTGGACCCTCTGGCGCGGCTAGTGGAGCTGCGAGGCCCCGGTCCATCTCCCGGGCAACAACGGATAGGCCCCGGTCTATCTCTCGGGCTAGACCGGTTACGGCCCGCTCCAACCCAGCAGCCGCTCGGTATGGAGTGGGCCGCACTTCCGGCCACGGCTCCCGCCCGTGTTCCGGCCGAGGCCAGAGATGACGAGACGTGGACGACGGTTGTCCGTCGTCCAAAAAAGGCGAAAGCGGCCCCAGTTGCGCCAGCAACTCCCGCGCCCAAGAAGAGGGCCCAGCCGAAGGTGCCCTCTGCGCCACACTCGGCTGCGGTGCTAATCACGTTGCAGCCTGAGGCGGAGGCAAAAGGTGTAACCTACACGGCGGCGGTTATGAAGGCGCGGGAGTCAGTCGGACTTGCAGGCTTGGGCATCACCGACATCAAGCTCCGCACTACCGCCACAGAGCCAGGATGATAATAAAGCTCGATAGAGCTTCCTGGCTCCCAGGGTGAGGTGAAGGCGGCCGGCCTGGCTGAGCAACTTAAGGTTGCTCTAGCCGATGTGGCGGTAGTCACAAGGCCGGTCAAACGTGCGGAGCTCAGAATTATTGGGCTTGATGAGTCGGTGACCCAGGCGGAGCTTAGGTCGGCCATTGGTCTCAAGACCGGATGCGGGCCGGACGTGGTGAGGGTCGGCCCCATCCGGCAGGATTGGGGTGGGGGAGTGGCATTTGTGTCGCTCCCCGTGGCGGAAGCCAAAAAGCTGGCGGGTGAGGGGCGTCTCCTGGTCGGCTGGAGTGTGGCCCGAATACGTCCATTGGATGAGAAGCCCATGCGCTGTTTCAAGTGCATGGGCTTGGGCCACACTCGCCAATTGTGCGAGTCGTCGGCCGACAGGAGCGCCCTATGCTATAGGTGCGGGGGTCCTGGCCATACGGCGACAAACTGTGCAGCTGTGAAGAGGAGGCCTTTCGGAGGACGAGTTGAGAGGCCTAAGCCGGAAACAACTGGTATGGACCACTGATGCAGCACACCCATACCAGCTGTCTCCACGCGAACCTAAACCACTCCGTCACTGCACAAGACTTGTTTGTGAGCTGGCGGAAGAGGCGGGCATTGTCCAAAGCTGGCGGGCGCCAGCTCCAGAAGCGGAGGACGTCGATGCGTCTGCGGCCCGTTTCCGTGGGGCCCTCACGGCGGTCTGCGACGCGTCGATGCCGTTGTGCAATAACCGCCCGCATAAAAAGCGGGCGGTGCATTGGTGGTCCCCGGAGATAGCTGGTCTCCGGGCGGCCTGCACCGCGGCGCGGCGGCAGCTACAGCACAGCCGCCGTCGGCGAACCCGGCTACCTGGGGAGGAGGCCCGGCTGTATGGTGCGTACAGGGACTGCAAAAAGTCCCTGCAAGTCGCCATCAGCAGGGCTAAGGAGGAAGGATGGGAGGAGCTCATAGGGACCCTGGATAGGAATCCGTGGGGGCGCCCATACCGGATAATTAGGGAGAAGTTCCGGGGGCTGGCGCCCCCTCTAAAGGAATCTCTGGATCCAGAGTTCTTAGGGAGGGTCGTGGACACCCTGCTCTCCGACCCTCCGGAGCTCCTCCCACCTCCCATGTTACATGGGGGCTCTGTTGTGGAGGAGCTGGTCCCGCCCCATCCCATTACAGATGATGAGATGGGGTGGGTGATTGGACGCCTCCGCAACAGACGGAAGGCACCAGGCCCGGACGGAGTCCCGGGCCGAGTGTTAGGAGTGGCGCTGGACCACATGAGGGGAGAGCTTCGGGAGCTGCTCGACCGGTGTTTGTCGGTTGGACGGTTCCCGAAGCTCTGGAAGGTGGGGCCTCTGCCTTCTCGCGAAGGAGGGCCGCCCTCCGGACTGTCCGTCCTCGTACCGGCCCCTGGTGTTGCTGGATGACACGGGAAAGATGCTGGAGAGGATAGTGGTTTCCCGTGTCATCCGGCACTTGGAGGAAGTGGGGCCGGAGATGTCGGCGTGGCAGTTCGGCTTCCGGAGGGGGCGTTCAACAATGGACGCCCTCTCCATCCTGAAGGCTTGGTTCGCGGAGGCGACCGAGGAGGGAGGTAGGTTGTTGGCGGTGTCGCTCGACATCGCCAACGCCTTCAACAGCCTGCCGCATAGCGTTATACGAGAGCCAATCCTGTATTTCGGAGTGCCCTCGTATCTGCGGCGGCTGTTGGAGGACTACCTCCAAGACAGAGAGGTCGCCTTTGTGGACGGCCGAGGGGTGATGGTCCGGCGCCACGTTAGGTGTGGTATTCCACAGGGGTTGGTGTTGGGCCCACTCCTGTGGAACATGGGCTACGACTGGGTGCTCCGCGTAGCGCTCCCTCCGGGGATACGCATTCTTTGCTACGTGGACGACACCCTGGTCGTAGCCCGGGGTGGAACGTATGAGGCGGTCAGGCGCCTGGCCACTGAGGGCACAGTCCTAGTGGTCAGGCGCATAGAGTTGTTGGGTCTCAGGGTGGCGACGGAAAAAACCGAGGCCCTGTTGTTCTACGGGCCTCGGTGTGGACCGCCCCTGGGGCCCATATAATGGTGAAAGAGACGAGGGTCCAGGTTGGGCCCAGATGAAATATATATACTTATACTATCGCCTCTGTGTCTCTCTTACATAAAACCCTTAATTATATTGCTTTTGGGTCACAGAGCTAATAAATGATTTTAGGAAAAAAACAGGAGACAATTAGTTGGAAAAATAATCATAAACGATGCTGCTGTTGGCCGTACATCTGGTTAAAAATAAAAATAAAGGCCGAAAAGAAGTTTAGTATACCAAGAAGAACAGTAGAAAAATGAGTTCAAAATGTCCACTCGAATATACGCGGCCCATATTTTCACTTATCCAAAGAAAAAGAAACTAAGTTTATAAAAGTACTCACAATAGCTGGAGATTTTGGTTTTTCGCTATCTCAACTTGATCATAAATTGACAATTTGGGATTATTTAAAGAAAAATAATATAACCTACATATTTGACAACAAACCGGTGATTGGTGGGTAAAGACTTTTTTGGATAGGCACGAAGATCAACTCGCGCTACGGTCTATAGTGTAGACCGACTCTAAGCCAGAGAGAAATTAAATTTCATATAAAATCCATATGGGAAGCCGTGTTAGCTAATTAAAACTTGAAATCACTTTAAAATTATTTTATTTGCTTCCGATACTATAATTAACATACACGTCCTAGCAATCGTTCCGCAAGTCTCTGTGTTGCCATCTTTTCTTTTTTTTTAATCTATGCTACGTTCCGTTTCCCACATCCGGTCATCCTGACAATATGACTGCCCTAGTCATATATACATAAAATTACACATGTAGTAAGCTACATCAAACACCTGCAGTTTACACCTTACATACCGCCACGACCGCCCTCCTCTGCGGCAACTCAAGCCTAGGTCCGATCCATCGGCATGGAGCCCTTGAGCCAAGCAGCCGCTCGCGCGATACAAGTGACTCTACAATCACTAGCTTTCACAGCCATACATGACACTGCATTATACACACATGCACAACACACATAGGTACATAGGTTCTGTAAGGGACCTTTTTTTTTTCTTTTTTTGCCTAGTTAGATTAGACAAAAATTTTCAGACCACTAAATACACATACACATGTTCCTTCCCTCCTCCCAGGGGGCAGAAACATGTATATATGTATAGTTAGTTTAGATCGAATTACGGATAGGGAATTAGTCAGATCGCGACTTAATTGCATACGCGCAACAGTCCGAGCCGAGGTTCGGCCACTTTGGCACCCTCGGATGTTGTTGCTTAGCTTTCGTGGCTGAGTGCCCTAAGCGCTCGCCCCCAAGCCCGGTAAAGCTGTAAAAGCCGTAAAGGCTCCAGGGCCCCTAAGGCTAACAGTATAGTCAGTTCAAAAAAAAAAAAAAAACACCTTACATATATTTAATCATGAAGTCTTAATTAAATATTTTTTTTTATTTTTATGGGAACATTTTTTAGCAATAACTACTGAACATAATCTTACTTCAATTTGGAAATACAAACATTACTATTATTTTAGTAATATAAAAAAAAATCTTACACTTTGATTCATCTTAAACATAACATCTACCATATAACTTATAAACTAACTTTAACTTCCTAAACAATTTTACTAGAATAGCATGTAAATATTACAGAAAATTATATAATAAGTAGCATTTAAAATCTTACATAGGGTTCACATAAAAAGAAACTATTAAATAGGTATTCAGTCAGGGTGTGCCATCGGCCACTTTTTCATGTGATCGGCGGAACTATAAGTCTTATTAGGGCCCTCAGTAGCAGTACTTACCTTCTCAACTTGATACCGGTCATTTCCTATATGTTTAGTGACCTTGTGAGGTCCCAGAAACCTCGGCTTCAACTTCATGGCATTACCATATTGTGTCCGCTTTATAGCTACTAATTCACCCTGATTATACTTGGTACTATCTTTCCTCCTTTTGTTAAAATTTCTTCTATTTTCTTCCTGGATTAAAATATTTGTTTTTTTGCTTGTAGTCGTAATTTATCTCTTGTTTCAGTAAAAATATCCCTCCCCTCCTGCATGAGAAGGTCATGAATCTGTGGATCTTCTTTTATTCTCATTCTGTTTCCAATCATCAACTCATAAGGTGTACAATTTATGCTTCGTTGAAATGTACTATTTAAAGATTGTTGAACTTTACTCACATGTCTATACCATAGGTCAGGGTTTTCAATGCATCGCTTAGTTAGAATTGAAATGATAGTCCTGTGAATCCGCTCAACCTGGCCATTACCTCTTGGGATACCTGTAGTTATCTTGACATGTTGTATATTCTCATCTTGACAAAATTCCTCAAACTCGTGACTTGTGAACGCAGTACCACGATGACTTATAATTCTACTGGGATTACCAAAATGTTGCTGATGGATTTTTAGCTTATCTATGGTTTCTTTAGTTGTTGTGCTTTTCGTAGGAAAAATCCAAACAAATTTCGTGAATGCATCTACTATAGTTAATAAAAAAATATACTGTTTCTTTGTTTCAGTCATAGGCCCAACATGATCTATGTGAATTGTATGTAGTGGCACATCTTCTTTTTCTATTGGGTGTAAAAAAACCTTCTTGCTTTCCTTCCTTCTTAGTGGCTAAAATACAGGGTATACAGGTTACAATAAAATCTTCAATCTTTTTACTAACATTTGGTATGTAATAATCTTTGTTTATCAAATCTATCATTTTTCTTTTGCTAAAATGACCTATTCCATGTATTCTTCTTATGATTTCTATTGTCATATCTTTAGGTATAACAAGTAGCTTCTGTGGACTTTTGTAGAGTAAACCATTTTCCATAAAATAGTCAGAATAACTTCCCACTTTAAGAATTTCAATGATAGCTTTTAGTCCTTCATCGTTTCCTTGTGCTATTTTGATTTGTTCGTGCATCTCTCTTGTTATAACTCCAATGAACTGGGGACTTCGGCTTAGTGCATCAACATGCCTCATTCTAGATCCTTTTCGGTGTTCTACAGTATAGTCAAACTCTTGTAGTAGTAAAGCCCATCGGGCTACTCGAATAACCAAGTTTTTTTTACGTAGAGTCATTTCAAATGCTGCGCAGTCAGTAACTATCTTAAAAGGTATTCCTAGTAAGTATTTACGAAACTTCCTTACACCTTCTATAACTGCCAGTGCTTCAAGCTCATAACTCGTATACTTTTTCTGGCATTCTGTTGTTTTACTACTTGAATAATAAATGGGGTGCAATTCACCATCGTCTGGACTTCTTTGCATAAGTATGGCTGAGTATGCATACATAGATGCATCTGTATGCAGTTCAGTGGGTATATCTGGGTGATAAATCTTCAACACTGGTTGCTCGCATAATCTTTGTTTCAGAGTATTGAATGCTTCTCTTTCAATTTCAGTAAATTTAAATGGTTGATTCTTCTTTAGTAGGTTTGTTAATGGTATAGCTATTGACGCATAGTCCTTGATATACTTTCTGAAATATGATGTAAGTCCAATGAAAGAATGTAATTGTTTTAATGTCTTTGGTTCAGGAAAGTTCACCACAACGTTTACTTTGTCTGCAGTAGGTCTCACTATGTCATTCTCTATATTGTGTCCTAAATAGTCCACACATGTTGTTAATAACTCGCACTTCTTCCAGTTAACTTCTAGCCCATACTCACTAGCAACTTTAAGTACTTCTTTAAGTCTTTCAAGTCCTTCTTTATAGTTTTTTGACATAATCAGTAAGTCGTCGATGAATATTAATATATAACCTTTAGTAATTAAATCTCTGAAAATAATATTAATATATCTAGTAAAATATTTCGGGCAAATTGATAAGCCAAGGGTGCTTTTAAAAATTCAAACTGTCCTGTTTGAGTTACAAATGAGGTATATTTTCTTGACTCTTCACTTACATTAAGATGGAAAAATGCATTTTTCAGATCTAACTTAGAGAATACTCTTTCTTGAGCCAACTTATCAATGTGATCCTCGATCACTGGTAGTGGGAATTCATCTTTTATCATCTTAGCATTTATCCTACGGTAGTCAACACAAATTCTAGTACCACCATCTTTTTTCTTAACTAGTACTAGGGGACTAGTATATTCAGAGAAACTAGGACGTATAATACCATCTCGGAGCCACTCACCGATCTGCTTATCAACTTCATTTTGTTCCACAATCGACAATCTCCGTGGTCGCTGCCTTACCGGAACATCATCAGTCAAAATAATTTTCATTTCAATTGGTGCTTCTTTGGTCTTAGCGGGAACATACTCACTAACCAATTGCTGTACTTGTTTCTTGATTACGGGATCTGTAACCAAACAGTTAGGTTCTCCTATTCCACTTATGTTAAAACAAATTTTATTCAACCATAGATCATCTCGTGGCATTACCGTGACTGAACCCTTATCAATAATTATCACTGTATTTGACAAAAAATCCTGCCCTAACAGTAAATCATATGGCATAACGTCATTGGGTACAATATAAAACGTACATACAAAACTTTGGCCGTCTAAAGCTATCTTAGTTTCGAACTGTCCAAGAGAACTAACCCTTTTCTCACCAAGTCCTGCTAATGTCGCAATTCCTTTATAAAACGTCGTAATATCTAACTCGAAAAATAGTTTCACAGATACTAAATTTAAATCACTACCACTGTGAACTAAACACGTAATATTTTTGCCGCAAATCGTTACAATTTTTTCAGATTTATTTTTGTTTACATTTCGTTTGACATCTCGAGTGAAAGCCGTCATTTCTTCATTACTTGATACATTTCCGCCCTCTGATTGATCATCGAAGTTACCGCCATCTGTGTTTGCATTCATACATAACTGTTTCATCGACCGGTTCGACTCAATCGGTCTTTGTTGAAAATAGCGATTTCTTTTGGACTGTTTTATCGACTGATCTGGTCGCGTCGATGAAGTTGCGCAGCCTGTGCTGCCATCTAGGTTATTATTCTTACACTGCGATCCAATATGGCCGAACTCGTTACATCGGAAACATTTCAGGCCTTTACTGCGATCTGGACAATCAGATGATGCATGACCTATTTTTCCACAGCTAAAACACCGCACTGTTTGTGTGCCTTGCCGCCTGTTTCGTTCATTTGATGCACTTGTACTCACATTTTTCTTCATATTATTTTTGTATGTCTCGTATATCTTAAGCTTCTCTTTTAAATCGCCATATGTAGTCACGCCGTATAGCATTATCTTGTTACTTTCATTATCTATAATTCCTTCTACTATGTACTGGATAGCAACATAATCAGCCAGCTTGCCTCTCTTACCTAAAGTCTTCATCTCAAGCATATAATCATAGCAGCTTTCATCCTTGCGTTTCTTCCTATCACTCATGATTTCTTGGACTTTCTTAGCGTTTAAGGTATCTGGAAACTCCTTTATTATCGCTGTCTTGAGTTCATCATACGTCTTGAACGTTTTCTCAGAGCGGAGCCACGCCGCAGCTGTCGACGTCAAAGTACGTCTGGCTACGAGTAGTTTTTGATTAGGCGTCAGATCGAATATTTCCGCGTTGTCTTCTACTTCTTGTGCCCACTTGGTGACTGTATAAGTAGGATTGGTACTTGAGAACTTCGGTATGGCGTCTTCCACGTACATAAGATTCACCGCCGCTGACGTCGTAGGCTGTGATGTTAAAGTTCCGTCGTCGTTCATCTTGTCGTCGTTTATCGTTTGATCGGAGCAAATATTTATCCTTTGGCTAGCAGTCGTCATGTAAATATCTCTTTTCAGAGTTGTCGTCGTCGCCCCGTCGTAAAATTAGCGAATTTAGGTATCAAAGTCGTCGTCGTAATATGCAGATAACCTCCAATTTGCCAACACACCGCCGCCACGTTTTTGTTGTATTTCGAGTTTCGCGAACACGTACTTCTTTTCCACAATCCTAATCCCGGACGAGCCTCCAAAATGTTATGGGAAGCCGTGGTAGCTAATTAAAACTTGAAATCACTTTAAAATTATTTTATTTGCTTCCGATACTATAATTAACACACACGTCCTAGCAATCGTTCCGCAAGTCTCTGTGTTGCCATCTTTTCTTTTTTTTTTAATCTATGCTACGTTCCGTTTCCCACATCCATGAATAAATACATTTTAACCACATATATCTTAAACAGGGAATAAATACGATGTTTCGTTTTATAAGAGAATAGGAAAAAATGATATTATAAAGTTAATACAACCAAAAAAAACATTGATTCTAGTACTGAAGAAATCATTGTGAAACAAGTCAGTAAACCTGAGGACCTTAAATGAACAAGAAACTGAATTTGTTTTCTTTGTAGACGAAGATTTAGTGTAATTTGATTAGTTCTGATTGATTTTTTTTTTACGTTGATAGAGTTCGACTTTTGTGTTCGTCTGGAACGCAACCACAATACGCCATAACTAATGGGTATTATTACTACTACTAATTAAGATTACTAATTGTGAAAATATTTTTTATAGATTATTATAAAATGTTTTATTTTATCGATTAGTGCAGTGACAACCCTGGCGAGATCTACATATTTAAATATGAGTTCTAATAATTGTTGGAGCAAGGATGGTCCGTCAACACCAAACGGTCCAATTCGAACTTTTGTATATAGCAACACTATCTCATGTAATCTCACAAATAAAATGTCTGCTGTAATTATAATAAAGTTATATTAAAAGAAAAATGAGAAAGGGTGTTCTCAACCGCACGATGCTTCGTCAAATTAACAACAAGAAAAAACTCCATCACATCATACAAGCTTAAACAATAATCTTGGAGCATCTTTACAAAGTGCCAATGTTCCAATTATACTAGATAATGAAATATGCTCTAAAACTTGCAATATTTTTTCGCCAGTATTAGAGTCTATGTTCAATATTAAAAATAAATACTTCTTCTATATATCTCTCACGACGTTTATCTGAGTTTTAGCATATTCAGGAAGTCTGTTTATACATATTGTCTGTCCAAGGGGGTAGATTCCAATCAGTGGCTTTGAAACCTGCCAAAACATTATTTGCTGACTGCTGGGCTCCCAATTCTAAAGCTCTTTTTACTATGGAAGTAAGTCAATGTTTGGGAAGTGAAATAGCTTTTTCCTCTTGCAGTCTGCCGCCAATCAAATAAAACAGTCCGCCAATTTGCCTTTAATTGGCTTTTAATAACCAACGTCGAGTGGCTGAAGAAGATATGTGGTGTTAGGTACAAGGCAAATAAACTGTATGTTATTATTATCTTCTTTACACAACCTCAAAGTATTTACTGAGATGTATGAACTTAAGTTTTCAAAGGTCAGTATTTTCTTCCCTTCCTTCTTCGAAATTATTGGCAAAATGTGTGAATGTTTTGACTTTAAATATAAACCTCCCTAAGGTATTATTACTTCACCTGCAGCATTAACAGAAAAAAAAGTTGTATAAACGATTTTGTTGAATTACGTATTACTTTCAGGGTTTCGATCAGGGGGGGTGGTCCGCCTTCTAATCAACGAATGCCAGTACTGGCAGGATTTGCAAAAAGGCAATAGGATTCTACCAAAGAAAGAGATAGTAATAGCAACAGATTAAAAATTATTTGAAAATTACAGACGACATGACTTTATAAGTTTGAAAAATAAAATTAAAATATTGTAATCAGCTAATTTACCTAAACGTAGACTTGTATTCTTAAAATTATAATTACAGAATAATTAAAATTAATTTTAATATATATTACCATTAAATTTATAATAAGACTAAATTTTACCTAATAACTACAACTTCCTTGTACTTAACGTTGCTTCTGGTTTTTGACCCAATTTTTTTATTGTATCGATATATAGCATCGTAATCGTATGGAATGCGTTTGTATCGATATGCCATAATAATATAACATCCATTTGTATTGATATATCCAATCATAACAGTATCACATGAATTTCAATCGATATTTGATAATTATGACGAGATTTTCTTTCAATGGTTTATGATATATTTTAATTTTTAAAAACAAAAAGCTCTTATATTTTTAAGAAAGGTTATTCAGTAAATGTTTTTATTTCACAGTTGACACCGGCCAGTACTTAAATTGCGCAATAAATAACAATTTTGACTGGCAGTGCCATTGTTAATTTTGTTGCATGAAACTCTTACGAAATGCAATACTCGTAAGAGCAAAACACTAATACACTTTTATTAATCATATTTGACGGTACTACAAAGATCAAGATACAAGATCCTCTTGTTCTATAAACAATTTTGTAAATGATATCTCTTATTACGAATAACAACATGTTCCATGTCACTATTTATCACATTTTTGAAGTGAAAACTTCTTTATCATCGTTGTGATTTGAAACTCGATGAAACGAAAAAGCGACAGTAAAAAGAGACAAACATACACATGTATAGGATTTAACCTCCAAGAGAATGAGATAGAATAACATTTACATTATGCACGGTTAATGCAAGTCCTTATTTTCATGATTGTGATCGTCGTCGGATTAGCCTAGTGGTGTAAGACGACCAGACTTCATAAGCAGTACGCACGAGTGACCCACCGACGACCGATAGTTCGAATTCCGCTGATTTAAAAATCTTTTATAAAGAACATTTTTTTTAATTTTTTTTTTGTTTCACTTATAACACGTGTTATCTGCTGCACTCATATTTTTTTGTTATGAGAATCTTAAAATTATGAACAAATAAAGCATTGTCATAGTTTGATATGATACGTTAATATGATATTTTGTAGGAATGCGCTACATCAAAGCGTCTCGTATGGCTTAAATTTCGAATTAAATATTGATCGTATATGCTGTATCGATATTTCGATATTATCGTATCTTATTGGACATCCCTAGCTACGGGTTTTCTTCGTGTTATTTAAATTATTATTCCTGTTTTTATTTTGTATATTGTCCCGAATTGTTTTCCGAAAGTTTAATATTGTGAACTTTTATGAATGTATGCGAGCTAGAGTGCAAAATATAGTGCAAAATTGACGCTTTTATGATGTATTACTACATTTTGTGAGATAGAGACTCCAGTGAGAAATTGACGCTATTTATTGTGTTTTAAGAGATAGAGACTCATTAAAGTTGTGCGGTGCGATATTGACGCTTTTATGGTACATTTCCACCATGTTTGGAAAAGGAAGTGTAAAGTGCGCAAAATGTGGGATAACCACCAAGGAAGATTCTTTTCTATCCATTAACAGGTTCTCCCTGCCGTCCAACCATGGGCCTCTAAAAGTAAGTAGATTACTAAAGTGAAAAAAAACTAAGTATATTAAAAAAATATTAAATCTTTAACTACATAACATGTATATAATCAACGGGTTAATAAATTTAGAATCTATTGGCATGAATTTAGGGTTGAAAATGGTTGAATTTGATACAGATAAGACCCTTGATTATAACTGTACCACGCTCATTAGGGGAGAGCAAGATGGAAGGAGCGGGCAACATGGAAACTGCCTATAAACTCAAACCATACGAGATAGAGATCGAGTCACTACGCACACAGAGACAGGCAGCCATCCTGTATTTAAGAACGAAGTTTAGTCTGGCTCACACCAACCGGCGGAGTGTGCGTGCGTTTAGCTTTTTTGTAGTATTAATGTTAACGTTAAGGCCTTCGGCCTACGTACGTACATATGACACACTAACCAATTGCCGTTTCCCGCGCTTTATCCCGCGACGAAGAGGAACAGAATCAGAATAGGTCTCTGTTCAAGGAGCAAAACAAGAATACTACCCATCAATCAACAAACGAAGAACTGGAGAATACTCTAGCGGTTCTGAGGATTCCGGAGAATATGGTGAAAAACAAAGCCAAAGACGTAAAAAGTGTAAAAGGGAAGATGAAATTGAAGCAGCAACGCGACCATCAGATGAAATTTGTAAAGATTTATTGACAAAATACGTTGACGTTAGTAGTAATGTCGAAGTTTCAAGGTCCTGATGAAGTACTCCATAGAGAAGAACCTATTACAAATGTACAAGAGTGTTCAAGCAATGTCGGAGATAATGAAACAATTTATTCTAGATCGCAAACAGATTTAACGAATGTTTCATTCGAAAAATTCGAAGAGTGGGCCTTAAACGACGGATTATCCACGACATATGGGAAACTCCAGCAGACGGTTGTGGTAAAAGATTTAGAAGACATTTTCTTCAACGTCTACTCGACGAAATTGATATTAAAACAAGAAACATTGTAAAAATTTTTGATACGTGGATATTATTATTGGCGATGGGCGTTATGAGCAAGATGGAATATTCAAGTTTCCATCTTGCATGCGCGCAATTAGTTAGATTTCATTTCTCCCACTAATTGATCATGTTTTTCTTTTTAGATTTTTACATATGTATTTGAACACCTCAAATACAAAAGAAAGACTAACAGAGGATCATGGACTGAAGAAACGATGCAAAGGCGATGGATGAAGCTGAAACCACATCAATAAGCTTGGCTTCAAGAAATATGGAATTCCGATCGGGACTTTACATCGCCATAAAAAAAGGAGACGCGTCAAAAAAGCTGCGTAGGTTTCAGTCTGTTTTTTCGAAAGAGCGTGAGCAGAAAATTTGTGTCCTTGCTATTGAACGAGACACTCTATTTTATGGTCTAACATAGGATAGTCTGCAGCAATTAACTAAAAGGTGGCGACACAAAATAAGATACCGCATCCTTTTACATGTGGATGGAAGGGCGTGGATTGATTGGATGGAGAGCTTATGAAAAAGCATCTCCAATTAACACATATAGAACACCGGAACCAACAACTCTGGCCCGTTGCTCTGCTTTTAATTGCACACAGGTAGATCGCTTCTATGATAACTTATGGAGCGTTATTTCCCAACAACATTTCATGACGCGGCCTGACGACATCTATATAATATGAATGAGACTGGTGTCAAAATTAGCGCTTCCCGACCCCTTCGAGTAATTTCTGTGAAAGGCAAAAAACAAGTAAGGGTGGTTGCAACAGCCGAAAAAGGGCAACTTACCACAGTCATCTGTGCTTCTGTGCTACTGGTCACTTTATTCCACCATGCTTGGATAAAGAAAGAGAAATGAATGAACGTCTTTTGGACGGAGCTCCAAATGGCTGGCTCTCAAGCTTGGTGTTCTGATTCTGGCTGGATAATAAACAACATCTTTAACAACCGGCTACAAATATTTATCGATAAAATAAGACCAACAGCAGACACGCCGATCTTATTAATTCTAGACAATCACACCACTCATCAGAACCTGGCAGCTTTAAATTTAGCACGAGAAAAACATGTGATTATGGTCAGTATTTTCCCATACACAAGCCACAAGCTGCAACCATTGGACGTGTCAGTCTACCGTTAATTCAAAGTGACTTTAGACACTTTCCAAAAGAATCATCCTGGAAGAAGAGTAAACCAGTTTGACATAGCTAAACTTGTCTGCATTGCCTATGAAAAAAGTGCTACTGTGCAAAATGCCACTAGTGGTTTCAGAAAGGCCGGAATTTCCCCATACAATAGAAATTTGTTTACAGATTTAGATCTTGCTCCTGTCACTGTTTATGAAAATGCTCCAATGATTGCAGAAGATCAAAACGCCACTGTGAATGATGAGGGTGATAAAAATACTGACACTGACGTTACGGAAGTTTCAGTTCCTATTCATTGCAATGATCCGGGAACAGAGAACGCTACTGTGACTTGACGAAGGTGACTTAAGTGTTAATGTTGATAACGAAATTACAGAAGAACCAACTACTAACAATGCCTTCTTAAGTAAAACCTGTGATAATGTTGCTGCGATTGTGGGTGTTGATGACGTTGTAGCTACGGTTGAAATAGAAAAAAGTAGTAATAATCACATACTAGAAGAAAAACAGTATGACGAAAAGCCACATAATTTTGAGGATACATAGAATAAGACATCGGAAGATAATATGAAATTTAATAATAAGGAACTTCGTTCCTATCTGATGTCCCACGACACTACACGGTTTTTTTGTTGTTTACTCTCAGACGAATTACCACAAGATGCTGTGGGGACTGCAACAATAATTTCCAAAATGGACAATTTATTTGTTGCTATGAATGGTGACGGCAGGCAGAAAAAGAGGAAAACCATATTTGAAAAACCTGTCCTCAACTAGCCCTCATTTAGAATTATATAGCAAAATGAAAGTTTTTATTTAATTAAATTTTTTAGCTTCTAGAAGTAAGCTCCCTTCTCAAGATGATTGGTTGAGGACGATAAATGTCATCGAGCGAATATTTTATAATTAAAAAAAATGTTATGTGAATTCATTATCTGTCCGGAGGCTTAGCCAAGATCCTCTTGAAAACTGTTTTTGATGCATTACGAGTAGAAGCAATTGCGGTTGCAATCCAAATCCTACTTCAATTCAGTTTCTTGCTGCATTGAAATCTAGTATTATGACAAATTAAATAAATTATAATAAAAACAGAAACTACAGTAGAACTCCAATTATCCGAACTCCGACTATCCGAATCGCCGATTATCCGAATCACAAAAAATTGTCCAAAAAAAGTCTAAGTGCGCTATTATTCTTCCCCCCGCGAAGCCAGTGTTTGCGCGTCAAGTCTTGACTTGACTTGTCTTAACTTGCCGTTGTGCCTACACTGTCTTCCCCCCGCGTGTGTAGGCACAACGGCAAGTTAAGACAAGTTCCGGCGCATTGCAGTCACGGCGCACCTGTCATTGTTTGTTTTGATTAGCCAGTGTGCTATTGACCTTGCTACGGCTTACTTTTGTTTGTGCGTGTACAATACTGTATTGTTTTTATACCATGGCTTCGAAAAGAAAACGTGTTGTGCTATCGTTAGCGGACAAACTGAAAATTATAGAGCAACTCGATAAAGGTGTAAGAAGTTGTCTGAGATTTATGGTGTTGGACAAGCAACAATTTCTGACATTAAAAACAGTAAGTCAACACTTTTAAACTTTGTTTCGGTGCTTGAAAATGAAGATGGAAGTTCCTCCAGGAAAACAATGAAGACAGCAACCAACAAAAATTTGGAAGATGCCGTGTTTAAATGGTTTTTGCAGCAACGTTCTATGGGAAATCCGATTTCAGGTCCAATCCTTTGTGAAAAAGCCAAAATCTTAGCAGAAAAGCTTGGTTATTCATCTTTTAAGGCTAGTAACGGCTGGCTAAGGAATTTTAAATTCAGGCATGGTGTACGCGAGTTAGATTTGGCTGGTGAGAAGCTTTCAGCAGACTCTGCAGCTGCTGAAAATTTTATTGAAAAATTTAAAACTGCATCAGAATCCTATGATCCGGAGTTTGTTTATAATGCCGATGAAACTGGCCTTGTTTGGAAAGCATTACCAAAAACCACTTTGGCTTCTAAAAGGGAATCTAGTGCCCCTGGACATAAGGTCAGTAAAGAACGAGTTACAGTGCTTAACTGTGCCAACTCCACTGGAAATCATAAACTGCCACTTCTTTTGATAGGAAAATCAAGAAATCCAAGAGCATTTAAAAACGTAAAAAAACTTCCACTCTTCTACAAAAGTCAACCCAAGGCCTGGATGACTGCAGCTTTGTTTACCGAATGGTATGATGAAGTGTTTATTCCTGAAGTGAAAAAGCACCAAAAATCGGTGGGAAAAGAAGGCAGTAAGGTGCTTTTAATTGTTGATAACGCACCCACTCATCCTACAGCAGAACTGTTGGAAAGAGAGAATGGGCAGTTTAAAACGACGTTTTTGCCTCCCAATGTTACAAGTTTGCTGCAACCCATGGACTAGTCTGTTATTGAAACAATGAAGCGCCATTACAGAAGAACTGCTGAGAAAACTGCTGATCGAAGGTGCTGAAGATGAAGAATTGGTTTTGGCAAATCATAGCAAAATAAATTTAAAGGACTGCTGTTACATGGTAGCGGAAGCTTGGAGTTTGGTTACGGCAGTGACGCTAAGACGTGCGTGGAATAAACTGAAAGGCCTACCGTCTGAGAAGAACAAAAAAAAAGAATCTGAAGAAAATGAGAAACAAGAATATGGAGAGGATGATGATGATAAAGATGCGTTGTCACTAGAGGAAATAAGAAAAATGATTGTAAAAATTCCTGGTTGTACAGAAGTAAGTGCTGAAGATGTAGGAGAGTGGATGGCTTGTGACACGTCTGACCCTGGTTTTCAAATTCTCAATGACGATGAAATTGTTGTAAGTGTGAGAGAAGATGTTGAAGTGGAAGTGGAAGAAGAACTTTCTGCTGATGTTGAAGTAGACGCTGGACCATCAGCTAGTGAAGCATTTGCCGGCCTCGAGACTGCTTTGAAGTGGATGGAGCGTCAGCCCGAGTGTGACCACTTGCAACTGCTCACCGTCAAGCGAATGCGTGACCTGGCTGCCCGAAAACGGTTGAAGACCGCAAAACAGCTTACATTGACGGAGATGTTTAATTATATTTAAAACATGTGAAAATTTCATGTTTCTTTCATTTAATTCAATAAAAAAATAGTGCAATATCAAAACGTAGCTTTTATTCTCTCCAATGGCTATTTTTTTTAAAAAAATCCGATTATCCGAATATTTGATTATCCGAATGGGTCCCGGTCCCCATTAATTCGGATAATTGGAGTTCTACTGTACCTGAATGATAAAGTTTTACTTAATAGCTTGACAGTGTTCCTTCGTAAAGGTTGTCAGTTCCCAACAGCAGATAACAAAGGTATTGATGATACCTTAAACCGCAGAACTTTATACTCCCTTAGACGTATCTCGGTGTTCTAGAGAAATGCATGTGCGTACGTATGCGGCTTTATAGCCAAAAATATAAAAGTAAATTGCCAGCAATGCAAAAAATAGTCTTGCTGACCCAAACGCTGAGGTATGTCATTTATTTACATCTTTTAAAGAGTATAACTATATAAAAAGCAGTTCCAAATACATCCAGCCTAGTTACTGTAAACTGGTCTAAAATTCTGCATGTTGAATTAATAAAAATGCACACAAAGAAAACATAAAATATACTTTAAAAAATAATTGTGAAAACTTAGATAAAGATTGGCTCTGAAGGGATGTGAAGAACATTCAGAAATTAATATTAAGAAAAAATTGATAGCACAATGCTATATACATAGAATTTTTGGAAACATTTATCACAGTATTAGTATTAGTATTGAGTTAGTATCAGGGGCCACGTTTTCTTTGGAGCAAAACTCATCCGCTTTATATTGTATCTTAACAGTCTTGTAAGTTAGTTAATTTAGTAGTAGTCTCCTTTCTTTGCATTTCACAAATATCTTCCGTTTTTATGGATTCCCCAAGTCTTGCCTGCAATTTGTAATTCTTTGTTTTTTGTCTTTCTGAAGTAGGCTTTCTAGAATCTTTTTAATATTCAACTAATGATGCATTAAAAACTGGATCTCAGCTGTATTTTTATTATGCTCTAGTACCTTACACAAAACTTTTCGAGTATGTAGTGAGTGAATTCCTAAGGCACCTAATCCACTCATTATAGTTTTGACTTGATTGATGCTTATTTCTTCAATTTCTCTAGATAGTAGTTCAGCAAAAATATTTTTGTTAAGAGTATTTGAGCTTGGATGTCTTACTCAAGGTCTGACTGGGCCAGAAGGGCCCGGGTGGCTCTTTACAAGCGCGGGGCCTAAGACTGGATAATGGTAGATGGGATACTATCGGAAAATAATAATATATACAAAGAGGAGAACTTTCACCTAAGCTGTTAATAGCTTGTGAGAATTACACAATATGCAACATATAAGGTGGTGTACGTGCCGATACGCATGTTATATTGTGATAAAAGTTTACATGCACATGGTATGCTACTATGTCAGACGTCCAAATCACTTCTAAAAAAACACATGGCGTCCTTTGCTGTTTGGTAAGACATCTTCGTCGTCTTCTTCCTCACTGTGAGAATCTGAGTCATTCATGTCTTGCTTATGATGCCTAACGGACGAACCAAATAACGGATCTCTCTCAATCCAATTTATCGATCTGCAATCGATAGTTGAATCCATTTATTCTTTCCAAAGTGTTTCAATATCCGATCTAAAAATGCGATCTATCTCTGTGAGGTACGCAATCCTTTTTTAGATGTCCTCCGTTTGGGAATGACAGTTGACGCATCTCAATAACCGATCTTTGTGTTTTGACAACTATTTACGGCTATTTGTGAGTCATTTTTACGATCTTAGGTATTTGGCGGTTTGCGACAAAGGATCTTAATTCTGTCTTATTCATGAATTGTATTTTATTAATTATTCTTTATAAATAATGGCTACAAATATGTTTAGTACAATAACTAGTGACGATAGTGAAAGTGATTTGAGTGATTTGGAAGCGTTCCAATTGGGACGATAATGAAAATGATTTTCAAATAACTTATAGCCGTGTTAACAACATGCGGTGTTTAAACGATGCTGAATTTATATTTAGACTGAGACTGAACAAAAGCGCCGTTGAATTGCTTTTATCGGAAATAATACCTTTCATAAAAGTAACATCCAAACGGTAAGTAATTACTTTTCAATACCTATTTCAAACAAATAATACAAGTAAGTATAAGTACCTGCTGTACAAAACATTATACACAAAATTTTCTTTTTATAGAAATTACAGAATTGCTCCCTTACACCAGCTTATGTTGACTCTTCGGTTTTATGCATTGGGCACGATGCTTATATCCGTAGCGGATTTTATTGGGGTGTCAAAGTCTTCGGCTGGCAGAATAGTACAAAATATATCTGAAGCTATAGCCATAGCTATAGCTATGCCTTAATGGTAAATATGTTGTAATCCATAAAAATTCTGCTGAAAAGTTCTACAGAATAGCCTAATTTCTTCCACGTGTCTTTGGTGCTACACACATTTGGACTCACATTCGCATACAGTCACATACATTGTTATCAGTAAGTGTAAGCCTGTAAGTGACAGACTTCTTACAAATGATGTATTTCTCAGATCACATAATAGGTGAAGAATTATGAAACCGTAAAGGATACTATTCATCGAATGTTCAAGTTGTTTGTGATGCTGATCTTAAACTGATGAGTGTTATAATTAGATGGGCTGGATCGGCACATAATGCTACTATTTTTAATAATTCAATTTTAAGAGGTAAATATCTAAGCAATAAAAATAAAATGTCTAGGTGTTGATGAGATAAAACAAGCATCGAAGCGTAGCGAAGAATACAAAAGTGATCCCATCACGACGTTACAATCCCTTTGATCGCGCCACTCATTCATGGGACGCGACGGAGTTTTTGAGTTTGCGCGTCGGGCAAAACTCGTCTGTCAGGCGTCACAATATAAAATACGTTACGTGCGCCGGCGCTTTTAAAAGTGAATATAAATATTAATGAACTACAGTGCCCAAGTGACTGTTTGCATAAAGTGTAGCCACTACAAATGATCAGCCCGTTTTGCAACTCATCAGCAGCGCACCAGGTACCTACTCTTGTACTTCAGCTCATCGAGTTGTGGTGTTTAATACACCACCCTTCTTTACAATTATTAGTAGTTCCAACATGATCAAATAAAAACTTAAAATATATCCTATTTTTATAAAATATCAAATAGCAATGAAATATTATTCATATGTGAATTGGAATATGATGCTGGTGCCTTTGGAAATCGTTGGTTGCTTGGTGACAGTGCAGTCATAGACTTATCATCAATAGATAAATTTATAATGATTATGAAAATAGCTAAAACAGTTGTTGGGAAAGCCTACTCAAATATGTACAAAATTAATTCATAGGTTTGAAAACAATATAAATTGTTATACCATATAAAAAGTCTATTCTACTTTATTAGGATATTATAACTCAGTAATCGGGCTATTTTATTTTGTAGAACCTTTGGTGTGTGGAAGCGTCGATTTACTGTAATGGTTTTGACACAGCGCTTGGCACTTGAAAATGTCTAGAAAGTTATTATAGCTACAGCAGTCTTACACGACACGACGAACTCTAACATTGAAGAAGTGCCCCCAGAGGTTGAGCTGCAAGCAACAGATTCTATAGACACTGCTGTAGTTCAAACTGTTGGCAGTCAAGATGCCAGACAAAGAGCACAGCTGATAAATGAGTACTTTACAGTTATGTAATAAACATTTCAAAAGCTCAACTTATATCTGAAGAAATATACTTAGGATACTCAATACAAACTACGTAACTACAGGGGCGCCCTGAGATTACCTACATTTAGTTTCATCAATATCTACCGGTGAGCGAAGCGGTGGTGTACTTAGCTACAAAGTTCACAGCCGATAGTCCTTTGACTTTTAAATTTTTTTATTATCTAAACTCGTCTTATCTTTATCTTTTGTAATCCCTCCACGTATTTATAATTTGCCTTTAAGTTTTTATTTCAACCAGTTGCCAGTCATTTCCTAATAACCTTACATTACCATGTTTTTGCAAAGACATCATGGTAACCATCTTTGGTGGTTATCACTGGCACTTTTCGAAGGCCTTTTTGCAATCGTCCGAAGACACGATCTGTAGGTAAAAAGCTGTGACGACACACTGGATAGAAGAGATACAATACAATATACTTTATTGCACACGAAAATAAGCATACATGATATAACTAATTATATTACTTGTGTACAATTAAGCGGCCTTATCGCTTAGAGCGATCTCATCCAGGCAACCTTTTAAAATTAATATAAATGGAATAAAAATAAAATAAAAAATTCGTGGCGGTGAACACAAACATATATATATACATATGTCAAATTTTACAATGAAAACAGTATACACATACATTACATAACTATAAATTGTAATCTTTTCACAAATAACAAAAATACTACAATAATAATAATAACATGTCATGTCAACATTTTTCGGAACTATTTTCATATAATATTTAAATACAAATTAATCTTTTATAGCTGGAGTATACCCATTTACTATAAAAACTGTTCAAATATCTTATTTAAACTGTGCCAAGCTCTTTATACGCGCATATTTTAATGTAACAATAAAATAAGAAGCGAAACAGTTTTTCACAGAAAATGTCATTTGACAAGCAAAACTAATACCATAATCAATAATGATTACAAGATCGAAAAAGAAAACGACGAACTCAATAAGCGCACGCCCACCATCACCGCTTGTCTCGCCGAGCTTCACGACGTCATCGACTCCTCCGAACACTTGTGTGTTGAGACACGAGAACAGGAGGCCGCCGCTGCCGTTGCCACCGAGACCTGCACGACGTAGAGGGCGGCCACCACTACCGGCCTGCTTGGGGTTTTCGGGGCACTCCGTTCCGCGACAGACCCCGCTGGCGGTGGTTTAGTGCGTCGCATGAAATGGACTCGAAAAATAAACGAGAACGTTATGCGTGTGTACTATGGGGTGATAGATGGGGGAGCTAACCTCACTGCGTATCGTGATCGGATGCTGTCTCTGTTTCAGACTCTGAGTCAACTCCAACCATCACTGCTCAAAGACTTTCCGACCAAGTGCGGGCTATCCAGCGCTTATATTTGTTGTATGAGCCTGCGCTTGAGCGACTACGCCGGGACATACAACCTATCCACACGAATGACAGCACGAGACAGACTACACTTGTTGAGTTGTCAGATTCACATAATAAATTAATTTTAGATATTAATGGTCGTTGTTTAGTTGACAAAATAACAAATCTGGTAGTATACGGAACGATCGTAAATCAGTGTGAACCTATGATTTCCGTTTTACGTAAAAATCACCTATATATGTATATGTTTTCGGTAATGAATGTATAATCTTGTAATGGCTTATAAGAAGAACTTATGGTGATTCCAAAAAAATAATTTAAAACAAAATATATCCTAAGTATTCCCTGAGGTATGTTTTTTATTTTATTTAAATACACCTTATTTTACATTCTTGTACGCTCAATCGATATTTACAAAATTATATGGAATTAAACAACTAATTATTGCCAGGAATACCTCTGCAGAGATATTTGAACCGGAAAAGTGCAATTTTTCGAATATATTTTTCGAATATATTAATTTTAAGGAATTTCCAAAAATTTTAAATTACAAACATTTATCATATTTAGATGAAGTGTTCCAAGCAGCATACGACCGCCGTCGGTGTGGCGGGGCTGGAGCACTAAAAGTGAATAAAAACCAGTGCTAAAATTAAAAAAACAAACAGTGAAATATTCGAAAAATTAGAACTTATAATTTGAAAAGTTGTATGAAACAGTGCCATATTATCGAGTATACAGGTCCAGGGACCTTCAGGGATCCTCGCGGCGCGACGTGGACCAGTGTGCGCCGAGCTAGAAAGTCTGGGAAGGTATTTATACCTAGAACATTTTCACAAAATTCACAAAATTTTCAAAAATTATTCTCGCTAGATTTTTCTATCGGACGACCCCAGACGGTGTACATCATTCGGTCCGTGCCGTAAATACGAAGAGAATGGTACCACTAGCGCCGCGGTACTCCCAAGGGATCTCGAGATATCTTGAAAAATAGGAAAAACGGCCCGCGCCAAGTTAGATGTTTATTTTAAGTTAATGAACAAAGGCGTCGCGCGGCCAGTTCTCTGTTAGAGTCGTGCGAGTCGCTACGTATTCAAATCAGACTCCGACATCTATATTATTATAAGAAGTTAATATCGGGAAAATTTCATACTATTGAAATCAAATCGATCACAAATGACTGAATTTCATCGGTGTTTTGTTGTTCTATTATTATACGATAACTATGCCGATAGATAGGTGGTAAATAGTATAAATAAATTTGATTGCCCTTTTAAAAAAAAAACTTGAATTAATTTGTCAGTGAGAAAATAATGAGGGTTTGAAGCAGATTTTTTGATAGCATAATTCATTATTGTATTCACTATTTATAATGAATTATTGCTATGAATGCACTGGAACTCCACTAATCCAAGGGACCAGCATCAGAAGAGTTTACACTGTCCTAAAAGGACGATTTCTGCTAATGGAATAACTGACCCATGTTTTTTCAATTAGAATGAAACTGTCACTTCTTCGTTATACTGCCGCATGATTGATGAGATTACAGCAAGATGGGGCAACTCCGCACACTGCCAGACTCTCTAAGTCTAAGTTAAGGGAAATTATCCCTGGAAAATTAATAAGCAAACACCTCCGTACAAACAACACACTGGCCACCACGATTGCCAGATTTGACGCCGTATCATTTTTCTTGTGGGATTACCTGAAATCAAAAGTGTATTGTAATAATCCCCGCACCATACCCACTCAAGAAAATATCCGATGTGAAATCGCTGTCATCCCTTCAGAAGTTTGTTCGCGCGTAATGGCGAATATGAGACTTTGCTTACAAGAGAGTATTGCAAAAACTGGTTATCATTAGGACGACATCATTAAAAAAAAACATCCTCATACCTGTATTACATTTAAAACTATAATAAATGTTCTATAAACATGCGTTCGTTTTTCCATATTAGTCCAGTCATTTTAAGCCCCAATCTGGTGAAAAAAAGAAAATTCAGGAAAAATTTCAACAGAAAAGCGGGAAAATCTTTTTTCACATACAGCGCCATCTCTGATACATAGCATGTACTACAAACCAATAGTTTAAGTAGATGGCGCCGGTGCGTGATGCATTGTTTGACAGCTACTCATTGTTCTCTGCTCAGTTAATTTCATGTGACAAACCGGTATTGTGTTCACTGTGAAATTGTGAAAAAAAAGTAAAAAAAAATTAGTTATTCGTTTCCTAACATTTACCATCAAATCAATCACGTGTATTGTGCAAATTTTTATTCGATTTCAACAGCAGGCATTTGTCTACACATTTAGTGCTCAACACTCGGATCCGAGTGGGGAGGGGGCATAGTAGCGGTGCCGCCCACTCGGATACGAGCGAGCGGGCCGTGTATTTTGTAGTCGTCAGTAAGCCGCCGGCGTTAGAGGCGAGTTTATGTTAGTTTGCGCGGCCACTCTGACAACATATTCAACTTACGAAAACGCGTATTGGTTTCATTCTAACAGTGTAATTGTGACTTGTACACACGATCGTATCAAAGCTATTTTTGCACTAAAATGGAAAGTAAGGCTGGACCGTCTGGAAGTAAATCTACGAGTAATTTTAGAAAAAAGCGTCGGCATAGTGATGAGTATGAGTCTGACTATAGTGATGAGGATGTGTATTCTCAAAGAGCTGATGAAGACTCTTCAAGTTCAGAGGTCTCGTCTAGTTGCGGCAGTGATGATAGTATCTTTGATACTAGACGGAAGCAGAAGACGACCAGCCGTGTACCACCAGCTCAACCTTCAAGGTCATCTGCCCTAAAGACGACAAGCCCTATACCACCAGCTCAACCTTTGAGGTATGACTAACTAATGACTATGTATCTGATAAGAACGCATGACATAAAATTAATTTAACTTAATAATAACAGTAAATTGTACTTAATTTCATTTTATTTCAAGATCACCTGCCTCAAAGACGGCCAGCCGTGTACCACCAGCTCAACCTTCAAGTTCATCTGCATCAAAACGTGGTTTATGTGAGTCAGACGGAAGGCCTATCATTCAATGTAAGCGATTAAGACCTACATTTAGGGATGGCCCCACGCGTAATAATTCTGCTCAATCGTGAAAGTTACCAGATCCAAATAGTTCCTCAGCATCGAAGCCAGCGCCTCGACAACTGGAATTTGAGGGAGACAGTAGCTTTGAATTCAATTATGAAATTGACTGCCGTCCTACATCGCCGAATATTGTACAGGACTATGGAGATTTTTTTCCGGATATACCAGATAGCTATCTATTAAACCCTACCTGTTCAACACCTAGCGTATCTCTACTGAGATCCAATGCGATCACCCCCAACCTTTCGCCTGAACGTAATGACGCCTCTCCATCAATTCTGGCTGTTCGGAGTTCTGGAAGTAGGACTCCGGACTTACCAGATAATTATTATCTATCACCCAATAACTCACCCTCTGGTCAAGGAGCCACTACCACCTGGAGCAGTGATCCAAGCTCCATGAAAAACATAGAGTTTACTAAGGAACAGGAACTCTTAGTGCCGCCTCCAACTGATCCTTACGAAGCATTCCGATTATTGATTGATGACGAGTTGTTAGATCTTATAGTTCGCGAGACCAACGCGAACGCAATAAGAGTCGGTAATGCACAAAACGTCAAACAAAACTCCAGAATAAAATCTTGGAAAGATTTAACAAAGGAAGCACTGTTGACATTTTTAGGACTCCTTTTTCACACAGGAACAATTCGATTAAACCGTTTAAGTGATTATTGGAAACGGCACTATTTGTTTAATATTCCATGCTTCGGAAAATTCATGGCACGAAATCGTTTTCTACTGATTTTACGGTGCCTACACTTTACGTCTGAATCCAGTGAAGAAGACCGTCTCAACAAAATCCGACCATTTATGGATCATTTTAACAATAAAATGAAAACTATTTATTGTCCAGGTAAAGAGTTATCATTGGATGAGTCAATGGTATTGTGGCGCGGTCGGTTGCTGTTCCGACAATACATAAAAAACAAACGTCATAAATATGGCATTAAACTCTATGTTTTAGCAGAACCAGATGGTACGGTTTTAAAATTTCAAGTTTACGCCGGTGCTAATGATGAGACATCAGGGCAAGGACATAGTAGTAAGATTGTGTTCAAACTACTAGAAGAGAGACTGGACTGTGGCCATCATGTATATATGGATAATTACTACAATTCTTATGGCCTGGCTGTGAAATTGCTAGATCGACTGACGTACTGCACAGGAACGTTAAGAAAAAACAGGAAAGATAATCCCGTCGAAATTGGCTCTGTTTCACTGATAAAAGGAGAAAACAAATCCTTGTTCTTAAACGGCGTTCATGTCGGAAAATGGAGGGATAAGCGATACGTTCTGTATATTTCTACAGAACATGGTAGTGATATGATGGAGACTACTTCCAAAAGGGGATCTGAAGTAATGAAACCAATGGCAATCGTCCATTACAATAATTTTATGTCGGGCGTTGATCTTCAAGATCAGATGTTGGCATACTATCCAGTCCAAAGGAAGACGCTGCGTTGGTACAAGAAGCTGTTTGTGCATATGCTGCAAATGAGCCTCACTAATGCATTGCACTTGTACAATAAATTTTCGGCGAATGATAAATTAAATCTATATGATTTCCGTATGAAGATACTGGAAAAGCTTTTACCTGATCCTAATGACGTCAGTCGACGCAATGTTTTGAAAATGAAACACGAACTCACTAAAATAGAAAAGATCCGGACGAGACTTAAGACAGTAGGAAGTGTCACGAAAGAAACTATCGAAGTGGCCCGAAAAGAATGCAAAGGTTGCAAAGCACAAAAAAAAGGGTGCAAACAATTTATGAATGTAAGCAATGTGAAGGTTCTCCAGGTTTCTGTACAAAATGCTTTTGCCTAGCACATTCCTAAGTGTTTTAAATTTCATTATTATTGTTTTATGTCAAGTGGTTAAAATTTTCTTGTTTTCGGATTACTTTTTATCCCTTTCTACCTTTCTGTGAGTGTATTCAATTAAACTTATAATTATTTTGTACTTGATACTTTTGTTTCTATGGCTTTGTTTGATTTTTGATAATTATGATTGTATCGCTCAGATTTATGAATGTTTTCCTTAATAAATAATTATTCAAATGCGTATTATATTTTATTTACTATCTACAGCCTTCAAGGATAATGTAGCTTTTGAATGGTAAAAGAATTATTAAAATCTGTGCAGTAGTTTTATTTCAACCATTGTCGTCCCTAGCGCTCGACTGGGCGCGCTATGTGCCGAACACTCGGATCCGAAAAAGGTTATTATTTATTAAAAGAATAATAATAACAATTTACTTTTATCCATATTTTTAAACATACATATATACATAATCAAAATACGCTTTAGAAAAATTTGGTTCCTGGCTAATTATTTTAATAATATCTTAAGCAGTGAATGTGTTAAGGTGGTAAGTTGAACTGTGTAAATTATGTGGATCGTGCATTTGAGGTTAAATTCACCACTCTGTCCATAGTCCAAAATGCCTAGAGGACGACGTGCGAACATCGGCCGCCGCACAAGACATGCAAGCCAGCAACAAGTGTATTCACAGAACTTAAGCGAAGAAAGACAAAATATAATAAGAGAAAATGCCCGATTGAGACAACGCGTGAGCACACGAAGATCATTGGCATCATACAATCGCTTGGCATTCCAATATGATCCCACTGCGAACTACAGTGATGATGAAAATTTAGATATTGGACCAATGACGACTATATGCCGATATTGCAATGCGTTAAAGTTCAAAAGAGAAACGGCTGGATTGTGCTGCGCAAGTGGAAAAGTCAAACTGGATCCATTATGACTTGAACGAATGCCATCGGATACGCACAAATTTGTCATAAGAGCTGATTGTACCCCAACAGGTGAACATGTGCGAAGATTCAATGCACCCACCGTTAATGATGTTGCTGCAATTATTGTTGGCGATTCAACTAAATCGCGAGACATTGTCGTTCAGCGAAGAAGCAATATCATGCATCGTGTAAACGAGACACATCGTTTGTACGATGCATTACAATATCCAATCATTTATTGGCAAGGGCAAGACGGATACGACATCACGTTGAAGATGGTCGATCCAATTACAGGTACAATATTCACACACTAATTATTGCTATTATTGGTTTCCATTAACAATTCATTTAATTTTGCATTTTCTTAAACATTCAATTTGCATATCAACGAATAAAAATCTAAGCGCAATGAATTACTATGCGTATCGTATGATGATTCGTACACATGAGAAGAATGTCATTCTGAAGTGCCGTCGGCTATTCCAGCAATTCGCTGTCGACATGTATGTCAAAGTCGAGACCGAACGTTTAGCGTTCATGCGATTCAATCAGGCAAAGCTACGATCTGAGGACTATATACACACTTGCGTGATGCTATTCATTCAGATGGTGATGTTCAGAATATTGGACGTCTGACGATTCTCCCATCATCTTATATCGGAAGCCCACACCACATGCACGAATACGCTCAAGACGCTATGACGCACGTGCGAAATTATGGAACTCCGGATTTATTTATTACGTTCACATGCAACTATGCCAACGTCACTGTCATAGCCAACGTCGCTGTCTCTAAAAACCATAATTGACTAACTACTCCGTCATATATGATACCAGACACTTCATTTATTAATAAGATTAAGGAGAAGCTAATTATGCGTCAAACCCCAACACCCCATTACTCAGTCCCAGTCCCATACCCGTTATAATTCCGAACCTTTGCCAAATACACCACCGATTCCAAACCGTCCTTCAACCTCCCAAACGTCATATTCTAATTCCACTTCCCAAAACAACATTCAAATCTATTATATGACCCAATCGGACCCTTAAAATTTTAGAACTCCCACAATTATATTACATCAAACGAAATATTAAATAATACCACCAACCACTAATCATACAGTCACACTCTTAATAAACAGACGTCACGTAACACATCGCATTGATGAAATCAAACCCGCGGTAGTACTGCAACCTCATCTACCGTTATTTCTGCGCCTCAATCAATGCGCAACCAGACTTAATCAAACCGTATCCTTCTAGCTTAGGAATCTACTTCGATACACTTTTTAACTGGATTAAAAGGGGAACAGCAGCCGTAATGGCAGACCAAACTAAAAATGTAAACGCGCTAAGCGACGCTAAACCTAAGAAGCCAAACTTCGCTAGACCAAAGAACCGTACGACGAAATCACTTCCAGTACCAATGAAGAAGACTACTACTGAAACGACATTTAAGAATGATCCACTGTGGAAGGATTCTTTCATAATCGATGGTGAAACAGGCTTTGGAGCAGAGGAGGCAGCTAAGGAATACGAAGCAGACGCAGCGGGGTACATCCATTTAGTTGAGTCAGAGTACAAAGCTATAACGGATGTTGATAAGCACTATGCAAAATCAATTCCAGCATCGGCACACGTATATTATCACAGTGTGTTATCTGGTACGAAGTAGCGCTCATTGCGCAAAAGCATGGTACTTCTTCGACAGATCAAGATAAACTTGTACAATTCGTGCAAGGTTACGGGTCAGCCGTGATGGCAGCAGGAGCGGGTGAGGAGCTGGAAGGGTTTGGCGATTACACCGACGTCACTGGAATTAAACATTTTTAAAATAAACTATGATTTAGCAAATATATCTCACTGGTCCACTTCAAATTCATTAGTCATCAATCCTCAAAAATCTAAATATGTGGTAATTGGAAGTAAGCGAAATATTGTCAGGCTTAGTAATATGACAATTAACATATTAGTAGATGGCGAGGCTGTTGAGCGTGTCAAGGAAACTAAAAGCCTAGGTTTAACACTAATCATACCATAACGGGTCAAATGACCCATTTTGAACTTTTCCATTGATAATGCACGTATTATCTTATTACTTCTCCAAATTTAACTTACTGACTTTTTCTGACTAATTAAGTCTACTGTTCTTATACTATTTTTATATTTTTTTGTTTTGTTTTTTTTGAGTAATAACTGTCGTATACCGTTGTCTACCACATCGGGTCATTTGACCCGAGGAACATTTTTTTTGTTTTATAAGCTTATCAATACATATTGCTTATCTTATTGTATTCAGTAAACTGCAAATGTATGCAAATAACTGTTACGTAAAGTAGTTCAATCAAAATAGCTGAGAATAACTCAAGAAAATATAAAAAATTTAGATTGAAACTACATTTTTGTGCAAAAAAGGTAGCAAAAAAAGAAAAGTTTGGTACATAGTTTTTATTTTATTTTGATAGTTTTATTAGTGATACAGGTAACTATTTACCCATAAAATGTCGAAACGAACGAGACAGTCCAAATTCTTAGAAGATATACAGTTAGAACTCCAATTATCCGAACTCCGACTATCCGAATCGCCGATTATCCGAATCACAAAAAATTGTCCAAAAAAAGTCTAAGTGCGCTATTATTCTTCCCCCCGCGAAGCCAGTGTTTGCGCGTCAAGTCTTGACTTGACTTGTCTTAACTTGCCGTTGTGCCTACACTGACTTCCCCCCGCGTGTGTAGGCACAACGGCAAGTTAAGACAAGTTCCGGCGCATTGCAGTCACGGCGCACCTGTCATTGTTTGTTTTGATTAGCCAGTGTGCTATTGACCTTGCTACGGCTTACTTTTGTTTGTGCGTGTACAATACTGTATTGTTTTTATACCATGGCTTCGAAAAGAAAACGTGTTGTGCTATCGTTAGCGGACAAACTGAAAATTATAGAACAACTCTATAAAGGTGTAACGGGTAAGAAGTTGTCTGAGATTTATGGTGTTGGACAAGCAACAATTTCTGACATTAAAAACAGTAAGTCAACACTTTTAAACTTTGTTTCGGTGCTTGAAAATGAAGATGGAAGTTCCTCCAGGAAAACAATGAAGACAGCAACCAACAAAAATTTGGAAGATGCCGTGTTTAAATGGTTTTTGCAGCAACGTTCTATGGGAAATCCGATTTCAGGTCCAATCCTTTGTGAAAAAGCCAAACTCTTAGCAGAAAAGCTTGGTGTTTCATCTTTTAAGGCTAGTAACGGCTGGCTAAGGAATTTTAAATTCAGGCATGGTGTACGCGAGTTAGATTTGGCTGGTGAGAAGCTTTCAGCAGACTCTGCAGCTGCTGAAAATTTTATTGAAAAATTTAAAACTGCATCAGAATCCTATGATCCGGAGTTTGTTTATAATGCCGATGATACTGGCCTTGTTTGGAAAGCATTACCAAAAACCACTTTGGCTTCTAAAAGGGAATCTAGTGCCCCTGGACATAAGGTCAGTAAAGAACGTGTTACAGTGCTTAACTGTGCCAACTCCACTGGAAATCATAAACTGCCACTTCTTTTGATAGGAAAATCAAGAAATCCAAGAGCATTTAAAAACGTAAAAAAACTTCCACTCTTCTACAAAAGTCAACCCAAGGCCTGGATGACTGCAGCTTTGTTTACCGAATGGTATGATGAAGTGTTTATTCCTGAAGTGAAAAAGCACCAAAAATCGGTGGGAAAAGAAGGCAGTAAGGTGCTTTTAATTGTTGATAACGCACCCACTCATCCTACAGCAGAACTGTTGGAAAGAGAGAATGGGCAGTTTAAAACGACGTTTTTGCCTCCCAATGTTACAAGTTTGCTGCAACCCATGGACCAGTCTGTTATTGAAACAACGAAGCGCCATTACAGAAGGCAACTGCTGAGAAAACTGCTAAGAAAATTTAAAGGACTGCTGTTACATGGTAGCGGAAGCTTGGAGTTTGGTTACGGCAGTGACGCTAAGACGTGCGTGGAATAAACTGAAAGGCCTACCGTCTGAGAAGAACAAAAAAAAAGAATCTGAAGAAAATGAGAAACAAGAATATGGAGAGGATGATGATGATAAAGATGCGTTGTCACTAGAGGAAATAAGAAAAATGATTGTAAAAATTCCTGGTTGTACAGAAGTAAGTGCTGAAGATGTAGGAGAGTGGATGGCTTGTGACACGTCTGACCCTGGTTTTCAAATTCTCAATGACGATGAAATTGTTGTAAGTGTGAGAGAAGATGTTGAAGTGGAAGTGGAAGAAGAACTTTCTGCTGATGTTGAAGTAGACGCTGGACCATCAGTTAGTGAAGCATTTGCCGGCCTAGAGACTGCTTTGAAGTGGATGGAGCGTCAGCCCGAGTGTGACCACTTGCAACTGCTCACCGTCAAGCGAATGCGTGACCTGGCTGCCCGAAAACGGTTGAAGACCGCAAAACAGCTTACATTGACGGAGATGTTTAAAAAACAATGATTTTTATTTCTAAACTTGTACATAAGTACATTTTATTTATATTTAAAACATGTGAAAATTTCATGTTTCTTTCATTTAATTCAATAAAAAAATAGTGCAATATCAAAACGTAGCTTTTATTCTCTCCAATGGCATTTTTTTTTTTTAAATCCGATTATCCGAATATTTGATTATCCGAATGGGTCCCGGTCCCCATTAATTCGGATAATTGGAGTTCTACTGTAAATGATATTGGAGAAGAGTTTTCGGAAATCGGTGAAGATGAATTTTCTGAACACGAAGATATTTTGGTTACAAACGAAAATGAGTCTGAATATACAGATACTGACAATGAAGAGGAAAATATTGTGAATATCGGTTGTGGACGAAAAAGAAGAAGATTACTCTCAAGTTCTGAAGAAAGTGAAGCAGAAATAAATGAACAACATGTTGCAATTGATGGATCTGTTTGGGAAGAAATACAAATAGGTGGCACACCTGGAAGACCACCACTTCATAACATTTTCAAGCAAGAAGTAGGTCCAACAGGATATGCTAAACGTCATATAATGAAAGGTAAAGTTAGTACTGCATTTTCATTGATAATTGACCACCGTATTATGAACCATATAAGAACATGCACAATAGAAGAAGCAAACAGAGTGTTAGGATCCGATTGGAGTTTATCTCAAGAAAAACTTGCTGCATTTATTGCAATTTTATATGCACGAGCTGCATATTGAGCAAATAATTTGAAACTTTCTTTTTTGTGGAATAATATATGGGGGCCCAAATTTTTTTCTGAAACTATGAGCAGAAATAATTTTACCGAAATTCTTAGATTTATTCGTTTTGATAAAAAAAGTCAGCGGAGTGAACGTTTGAAAGCAGATAAATTTGCTATGGTATCCACGATTTGGAATATTTTCATTGAGAACAGCCAAAACTGTTACAAACCGGGTGGTAATATTCCTATAGATGAGCAGCTATTTCCGACTAAAGTACGATGTAGATTTACGCAATACATGCCTAACAAGCCGGATAAATTTGGAATCAAATTTTGGTTAGCATCGGACGTCGATAGCAAATACGTCATAAATGCATTTCCATATCTAGGAAAAGATGAAAATAGACCCTCTTCAGTACAACTCTCTGGATATGTTGTACTCAAGCTGATCGAGCCATTTACGGGTTGCGGAAGAACTGTGACCACAGACAACTTCTTCACAAACAAATCCCTAGCCATACAACTTCTAGCAAAAAGAACTACCCTAGTTGGAACCATTCGCTCAAACAAAAGGGAGCTACCACTAATTGCAAAACAAAAGAAAGATGACATGGCAAGATTTTCTTCGAAAATTTTTACTTCTGATAATTGTACTCTTACAATTTATAAAAGCAAGCCAAATAAAAAGGTACTTTTACTTAGTTCTAAACATAAATTTGTATCAATAGAAAATAATGATAAGCGTTTACCTGAAACTGTTTCATATTACAATAAAACCAAATTTGGTGTAGACATGACCGATCAAATGGCGAGGAAATTTACTACAAAGTCTAAGTCTTGCAGATAGCCACTCCAAGTTTTTTTCAATATCCTTGATTTAGCTGGTATAAATGCCTGGATTTTATACAAGCAAACGACAGGAGATAATATCTCGAGACAAGACTTTTTACTCAAGCTAGCAGTAGAACTTGCCGACGATTTTCGAGTTGCCCGTGAACAACCAAAAGAAAAAGCAAATACTAAACAATCGTTGCCTAACCCTGTTACGGATTCTAATAAACGCAAGAGGTGTCAAATAGGATACTGCAAAGAAAATAAAACTAATAAAATTTGCTCCAATTGTAAAAAATTTGTTTGCGGGAAATGTGCGACGGAAACAATTATGTGTAAAAAATGTGATGTATAAAAACAACTCTTATTTTTTGCGTTTGAAATAGAAATTGTAAAAATACTATTTCATATAATTATAATACATATTTTATTATCATTATATTTTTATTTCCTTTCCAACATCCATATTTCATACATAAAAGTAGGAAACGTAAATTTAGGGTCATTTGACCCGCTATGGTAAACTAGGTATCTAATAAGTGTTGGTATGATTAGTGTTAATTATTGATAGCAACTTACGTTTTGAGAAGCATGTAGCAGAATGTATAAGTAACTGCTTTTTTCGCCTGAAATTATTATACAACCAAAGAAGTCGGGATACATATTTGTGAGTCCCTAATTCTTTCCAGGCTTAACTATTGTGATGTAGTGTATGGTCCTTGCTTGCTTAAAAGAACAGAGAAACTAATTCAGCGTATTCAAAATGCTTGTGCACGTTTCTGTTTAGATGTTCCACCACGTTCACATATAACTCCACATTTAAATTCTTCTAACTCATTGAAAATGACAGCACGAAGGAGACTGCACCTTGGAGTGCTTCTGTTTGGAATTATTAATAAGCAAAGACCAAATTATCTATACATGAAACTGGTTTGGGCAGAGTCTCAGTCTAGATTCTCAAGAAGATCCTGTAGCTAAGTGTAAGTACTCCGAAGCACCGATCCATGGCTTTCCGAGGGTCATTTAAGTTTGCAGCGTCACATTGCTGGAATGATGTGCCTCCACGTGCGTGCTTTAAAGACAGTCCAAACCTTCCGAGCTACGTTTATAATTTTTTTATTACAGGACCAGATTTTTAGCCTAGTGTGACCATTACGAAATGTGTGAAAATACCTTCCTCTCGCTCTCCAACGCAATTTCTACTAACTCTTCCTATTATATATGTATTTCTGTTCTGTTATTTATTATTATTTTTATATCTTTCTTGTATGTATCTATTGTTATTGTAAACATTATTTTTTCTATTAAGTATGTGTTTATTTTTATTGGTGTCCGTGACATCGGTTTAGGAGGCCCAGTCAGAATACCAGCGCTGCACTGATTCAGTGCAACAAATATGCTGAGACTGGGACCTGTTTATTCCCACACAACATGACACTTATAGTTTTGTTTTAGTAGTGTTTGTTTTATACTGGTATCTCTTTATACACAATTTTATATGTTTTTTGTAATTTTATGTTTTTGTTGTGTGATGGATAAATAAATAAATTCTCTCTTTCTTTCTTTTCCACGCGACGGAGCCAAACCAGGATTAAAAACAGAAGAATGGAGACGCATTTCTGATGAGTTTAACGCAACGATCACGTCATGTCGTCGTACGCCTCAACAACTACGATTGAAGTGGGAAAATTTAAAAAAGAACTCGCGTAAACGCTATACTGCTATTCGGATGAACAAAATTAAGGTTAATAATAAATATTGATTTTTCCAAATAATATTTAATTAAATAGGTATTTGCTCAAATAAATTATCTGGCTAAATAATTATGATCTATTCTATAGACTGATGGTGGTGGTCCAGACTACATACCTCTGGACGACATCTTGGACCGTGTAAGCTACCTTATTAGGCAGTACAGTTGACGGATTTACTGTGCCTTATGGGGGTGATGCTGAACCAGAATGCTCTGTTTATAGTGGTGATGAATTGAACAAAAATGTGTTGCTAGTTCTCCCTGAACATGGAACTATGGAGGTGCAGGTGCAAGAAGCTGAGGTGGAGGGGAATGTTCCTACCAATACAGTAACACCTAAACCCAAAAAAAAACTTTTTAGATACTCCCAGGGCTAGTAATTATTATTTTCCAATTTAACTGTTATGCCATGTGCTATAAATCTAGTTTTATAACAGGAATTTTTACTCCTCATGTATGGGTCAAGGGGATTGGGAAACAAAGGGTATCCAGAAAATTTGCAGTATAATATTATTCATTATAAGATGTGCATAAATGTGGTAATTTTATGGTTATCACCAAGATATTTTCTATGTGTGTAATAAATAAAGCAAAATTATCTAGTAATGGTAAAGGGCATGTTGAACAGCGTCTGTTTATGTTCAATTAATAATATTAAACTTGTATTAGCATGTATAATTCTTACACGATTCAAAAGAAAACCAATGAAAACTGATGAGAACCGAGCAGTTAGAAACTTAGCCATGGCAGAGTATTTTGTTGTTAAAAAAAAGTCCTTGAAGCAAAGTTAGGAAGGATGTTATTAAAAAATGAAAAAACCAAATTAAAGATAGAAAAATTATAAAACCAAGAATAAATTAAAATTTCCTAATGACAACATATTTTTTATTTTAACATCAAATATACACATACCATTTAGCAATAAGAAACAATATTAAAAAATTTAGAGACATATATTTCAGTATATCGAGCCTTTTCAGGAAAACATCGTAAGCGCCATAAATCTCAAAATGTTTTTCACTGTAATCTCTAAATCAGACGATTTTGCATTTTATCGCGCTCACATCTGAGTATTTTTTCGAATTTACACAATTTTTATTGCAAACATTCAACAAACATCATGTCAAGTCAGAGCAGCCCGGAAAGGAAGATCAAAAAGAAGCAGATTTAGTTAATTTAAATGACACTGTTGTCGCTGGTTCATTCCAAGCATTTGCTGGAGATCAAGTACGAGCTGAAGTCGCTGAATGTATAACCCCTGAATCAGTGAGACCATACTTGGGTAAGTTGGACCTAGAAAACTTACCGGTAATGCAAGGAAGAAAGGAAAAACAAGGATACTAACGGATATACCCGAGAAGAAACTGATAGAACTAGCCGAACAAGAAAAACAAAGGAAAAATAAGGCAAAACAAGACAGACCATAAGAAAACTCGCATAATACAAGCTCGCTAAGGCGCCAAATACAACAGGTGGAAGCATGGTGCAACAGATTACCTGATAACGAATCAAGACGCTCACGTTTCCATCAATATATAGAAACGAACGGCGTCTCTGGTTCTAGAACCAACCTGCCACTCAGAGCAGCGATTGCTGCTAAGGTGATGTGCTATCGTGCACTTCGTGTGGACATCGAGGACGAAGAGAACGAAATGATGGATAAGAAAAAGATTTCTATGCTTCCACAAGAATTATGTGAAAAAGTGCCCATCCCTCTCCTACTTGTAAGTTACAATGCCTGTTTTGGTTATTCAAATTATTGTACGCTCCGTACTCGTAAACTAGCTGATTATAATGAAAGTATTTATGTGAGCGGATCGTGGTCCGTATTTTATTATCTTTTGGACGAAACAGAAGTCAAAAGAGGTTGCAACGAACTTTGTACAACTATTTTTAAATTCGTTAAAATGGTCGATGACAGGGCTGAGAAGAGATCGGGATGAAATTGCATTGTTTTGTAATAGATGTGCAGAACAAAATAAAAATAAAGTAATGCTGTATCACCTCGTGCAGTACCTTGTGAATTGTATTTAAAAGTTTCAATAAAATACCTTATTCCTGGATATACTTGTATGGTATGGCATCATGGCCTTTTCATTCAGTAAACGGTACGATAGAAAGTTTTATCCAAAAGCGGCCCATTAATGCACTATCGCTTAAGAAAACACGAAATTACGTGACACATACACGTACGTTACGTTACACGAAATACGACAGGACGACGTATGGGATTGCCTTTATGCCAAATAAAATTAAAAATACAAAGTACGAAGTTACGTTCTGCCAAACAAATCTGGCAAAGGATAACAAATTTTACCTGACCTGACGACCTGAAAAAAAATCTGCGAAAAGGGTGTCATACCAGAAGTAGAAGAATATTAGAAAGAATTTGATTTGCCTTACGACGGAATCAGAAGATATGTTCTACCTCAAACTGACGAAGACAATTAATGAAAATTACCTACATTTATTATTTATAAATATATTTTTGTACTTACATTGACTAAGCAATTAAAACAATTTGGGACTCCAAGGCCAGGATACTACCATATTCAGTATGCAAGAAAAAGTTTAGTCAACTATCAAAAAAATGTCCCTTTGATGGATAAATGTCGATGTGACATCGATATGACTTCGTCAGTGAATGAAGAAAAATCAGCTATAAAATTCCACTTGCAAAATATGTCGACGGCGTTACGAAGTTATTTCACAGAAATATCGCCGGAATGGAACTTTTCACAAAGCATTTCACCGACCACCTATCTATCTCTAATCAAGAAAACTTAAAAGAAATCTTATGCAAATGCAGACTCAAGAGTTGTTTTTCAGTGCAATCATTGGGTGATTTTTGGGCTGACCTATAAGACATTTTATATGTCAGCGAAGCAACAATAAAATATTTACTGCCATTTTGCACAACATACATTTGTGAGAACGGTTTTTCGGCCATGACAAACTTAAAAACTAAACATCGTCATAGACTTCAACTCGAAAATGACTTGAGAATGAAGCTGACCAATAATCAACCTGATTTTTCAGAGTTATGTAAAAAAACGTGCATATTTGTCACATTCAACATTAATTGGTCGAAATAAATGTCAAAAAAACCGGATTTCATTTTCTATTTATCATTCCTACAATAAAGACTGAATCATACCAAATCCAATAGCAGTCCGGTCCGGTGAAGACGCAGTTTGTGAAGAGCTGTAAAGTATAAGCAATTATATGAAAAACGTTACTCTATGTACGCAGTTCGTTGGAGTGACGTCACACAAACTGCGTCTGCAGTCTGCACCGAACCGGGCTTGGTATGCGGATTTGGTATGCTCGATCCGGGCTTGAAGGATACGCGAAACTTGAGGTCTTCCTTGAAATGTTAGGCAGGAAAAATTAATTGGGATCCACTGCTCTAAGTAAACAGTATTTAAAACAAAAACTAACAAACATATAACATAAACCAGCAATAAATAATCTAGAACATCATTTCAATACTTTTGCTTCGATAATTTGTGAAACATGAGCATACATGAAAGAAACATGTATGAAACGGATAAAGTACGTCACATATTGTTGAGTACTGACAGCTCGACTTATCAACCAGTAATCACAGCGTTAGAAGCTACAAACATAGAAAGTTAAAAAATGTTTCACTTGTTGCGGTCCGAAAAATTTATGAGGGACTGTCTAAAGAGAAGAAGCCAATTCAGAGGACGCTTTAGAAGGGTACTTAGCTACAAAAAATGACGATTTTGGTTTATAGATTTTGGAAACAGCGCAGAAGAAACGATTAATAAAATTATTTTTGCTCTGGATTCTGGTGCAACATACAACATAAGTGATGGAAAATACTCAGACTTGATGGAAGATATTAAGGAAATAGATACAGTAAATGTCAAAGTAGAAAATGGACAAATTATGATAATAACAAAATAAGGACAGTTAACACTAGCAAGGCGGTAGGGGTCATTTGACCTGAATTCGAACTTGCATCACAGATTATTTTATCGCTATTTATTTACGTTACGAAATAGGTGTCCATATTGTATATACACAAGCCAGAGTTCTTCTTACTTTTATACACGAATTACATTTTTTTCTTTCCTGAATTTTTTGTTGACTATATTAATCTCGCTTGAGTTATCTGATAGAGTTATGGGATTCAGTTGCGCAAAGTAACAAAAATTAAGCAGCTTAAAATAAATCAGCTCAAAAAATATCATAAAAGTACTTTTTCGTTTCATTATTTAACTCCTACTACTAGAATATACAATGAAACTAAATTAATGACACTCTCGCAAATATATAAATACAATAATAGTATAATTATAAGAAAGATATTGAATAAAGGCATTCATTCATTCACTCAAAAATAAGGGCAATTCTTTCTCTTACTAAATAAGGGCAAATCAGTGTAAATCAATGAGAAATGCCAACAATATTTGGGGACTCCGATCACGACCGCCGGCGGGAACAGATGTGTTTGCGCTCGCTCTCTGTCGCCATCGTGACCTACGCTCGACCGGTTCAACCGTGATCAACGCTTAGTGGTCGCTTGCCGGATACCTTACGGTGCTAACGATGGCAAGTGGTAGTGGTGCGTGACCCGAGCGCCCGCCGGTTACTTCCTTCAGAAGTAAACTCGGCCTGGGAATCCTAGCCATTGCTTATTGCATAGTTAAGCCCCAGGTGTCTCCTTCCCACCCTACCTATCCTGCTACATTTCCGTCCCCAAGTGTCTGTTTGGGCATAGCTAGGTATTTAAACCGGCTACGTTCTCTGCCTAGGGATTGATAGGGATTTCCATGTAGAGCCCGATAGGTTCTTTCCTGCGAGTCATTACACCGTGACCCGCAGGTCCCTTTGCCAGGCTCGGGATAGCCGTTTAAATTTACTCCGCGCACCCCCCTGCCTCTCCGACAAATAATTTTTATTTCGAGCGCCTCATGACATTCCTTAGGGACCGGAATCTTCTAACGGAGTTTCACAAAGTGTGTGCGACTCCGCATCCCGCACCCGCGTCCGTACAGGCCAAGTACTGTACCTACCCTTAGGAATTTGCGCACGAAAAACATGTCACTATTATCAGTCTCCCACCTCACATAACTCACAAACTTCAACTTTTATTAGATAAGACTTCCATGGGCGCTGTTAAGAGCCACTATAGTGAGGAAATACGCAAATTTGTGCTTCATTCTGATAGAATGCTGAAGGCTTATGATATTGCTGAGCTTTTTGGTCGCGCATATCTTAAAAGCACTACAGGAGAAATTGCAGTGAATGGTTTTCGTGCGACTGGCATTTATCCGTTCAATCCACAAGTTTTTATTTCAGAAGCATCAAATAGTGATCAGAACAGAAATGAGTTATCTCACACTTCAGGTGTTCCACAAACAAGCGCGATTGCTGACTAAAGCGTTCCAGGAGTGAGTTCAGCGGTAATAGAGCGACAATGCAATGTTATTTTACCAGAACACATTTAGCCGAATCCTGGAGTCAAGACTAAAACTTCTAACCGTGGAAGAAAAACTAAAGCAGCAAAGGTGCTCACTGCGCGGGCCCTGAAGGCGAATATTATATTTGCGATTTTTGTCTTTGAAGTATAATACATTTAATTTGGCCCCCTGGGTGCCATATAACCCGCACTAGATGTCAAATTTCTGTTTTTTTTTTTAAATAAATATATTTTAAATTTATCTGTTGCATTTTTATTTCTTCTATATTATGACAAAATAATTATGTCGTGTATTGGCAAATGAATAAGAAAACTAATGATGTATTCATTACATATGTTTTCCTTTTATTTTTTTCATGAGAACTCAAAAACCAAGTGGGGCACATTACCACCTTCTCCTCTACTATTTAATATTTGTTTATTAAAGATAATATAAATATTTATAATATAAAGATAATTAACAGATTAGGCAAGAACTGTAAATTTGCTTCAAAAACTAAAGCTATGAAAACCAATATACCGAGAGGACATTATGTATCTAATTATGAAGGACCGTTTTTAGTATATTCAGTACCAAATTGGTATAATTTGGGCTCCTAAAACCAATTTAGTTTTTTTTGTATCCTTTCATTCTGGTGGTACATTTTTAAACTTTCAACATTTTTAAACACATTATTTATATATTTTTGGGTTGGGCGGGCAACACTAATTTCCATTCGTTCGTATTTTGTTCAAATAATTTTGTCTTTGTCTGATGTTTACCGGAACTGTATCATTTTGTCTCTTTCGAACGGTTAATGCTAACAAAACCGCGAATCGTGCTTTAGCTACATATCTACGTTACATGCTCTACATCGCGGGGAATTACTGAAACTTAAAAAATGATTCCTAGCAATAAGTATAAAAGGGACCACGGATTTTTTTGTTCTTTATTTATGCCCCTCTGTGTTATCGTGCGTGTGTAGTGAAGATAATGAAGCGCAAATACGATCAGAAATATAGATTGAGTGGGAACAAAATCCTGAATTTTCGTCATGGTTGACAAAAGATAAAAATAGTGAGAACGCCTTGTGTAAAACTTGTGGAGCAACATTTTAAGCAGAACCGCAACAATTAAAAGTCATACAGATTCTGAAAAACCTCGGCAGAAACTTATACATTATAGTGGACAATCCATGGTAAGAAAGCTATGTTAATGGGAGCATTAACATATTTATAACATTATTGTGTCCCTTATTTTTTTTTGGCACATAAATTAATTGTCCTACTTGTACAGGATGTCCGATGGATCTTGGCCAGTGTACATGTACAGTTGTACACACATGTATAATCGAATCTCAAGCGATTTCAGAAAACTGTATTTTGAAATTTTCATAAATGAAAGTCTAGGTATACAAACATGCCGAACTGGTTCTGTGGGATGGAAAGATAGTTTTGAACGGTTCAAACATATCGTCGTTGCGCGTGCAAAAGTCGCTATGTGTTATTTAGTCATTTTAGGTTTTTTAGGAGGACCAAAATAAAATGGATATTACTAGTGTACATACTGAACATCCAGATAATATTTCAACGACTGGAGTGGAATTTATTGCAGTTAATACTGGTACTACCCAATCTAAAATAACTAAAACAGCAGTTGATATTAGTGGTATTGTAAACCCTTGCTTGATATACCAAAATGATTTTGAAATACCCAGCAACAGAATCCAGCTATACTACATAGAATCAGCTTTACTATTTCAACCATCTGAAATATTACCATCCAACAATGAATACCTTGATAAAATGGACAATAATAGTGTAACTGTACTGAATATTAGCCGAATAATATTTCAACGGTTGTAGTAAAAATTACTGCAGTTAACACAGGTACTACTACCCAATCTAGAATAACTACAACAGCAGTTTATATTAGTGAGATTGATAGCCCAAAACGATTCTGAAATACCCAGCAATAGAATCTTAAGTCCAAGTGATTTGATTTCAAACTGGTTGCTTAAAGCCTATAGTTATCGAAAAAGATAATATTTCTAGTAATATACCTGAAGAAGAGGCTACAACAGGAGACAAAAAAGAGGAAGAAAAATCTGAGAATGAGGCTTTTGGGAAAACATTATACGGGACATAAGTTCAACAAAATTGATAGCGTTACAAAATTAGAAGAAATTTCAGAAAGCGACAGGCAAGTAAGAGATAAGCCATGTACTCACGGGGCAGAAAAGAAATCAGACATGAGTTTATTCATGTGCTGCAATAAGTGACGAAATCAGAAAAGATTGTTTTAAATATTTTTGGCAACTACCAAAATGGGAAGCTAAAAAATCATACATAAACAGTCTGGTTCAGGCAAGAAAGATATTACGAGGACGAAAAACTTCTACAGAGAAAATCTTTTGGTTATGATTACTATTTACCAGGTTTTATCGGTGACAAGGTTCGTGTTTGTAAGGAATTGTTTCTGGCAACGTTTGATTTGAAAAAAGATATGTTTCAGCTTTGGATTACATCTAATATAAATATTTCATAACGTAGTGAAGGAACACCTGTCGAAGAATAGATAAGATCCCTAACACATCAGGAACTACAACTAGTGCGCTCAAATCTGATTCTGTTCATAAGTGGCTTGAATCTGTATCGAAAGTTCAAAGCCACTACTGCCGGGCAAACAGTTCCAGGATATATGTGGAAAAATCTTTTGAATCTTTTAGCCACATGCATTCTGTGTATACTTATTGGCGCCAGACTAATAATGTGGATGCAGTGAGGAGAAAAAAGTTTCAGGAGATTCTAAAAGAGAAGAAAATTTCTTTTCTTAAGTCGCGCAAAGATTAGTGTGATTTTTTGTGTCAGCCACAAACAAGGAAATATTCCTGACTTAGTATATCAGCTTCATATTATTAAAAAAAAATGAAGCTCGAGCAGTAAAAACAGAAACTATTAACCAAATTTCAGATGATGTGATTGTAGTATCAATGGATATGCAAAGTGTTTACTGTGTCCTAAGCTACTTGTTTCAGAGCAATACTATAAAATGAAACTGGGGCTCCATAATTATACTGTTTATGTTAAAAACAACAAAAACGTATATTTATATGTGTGGCATGAAGGCGATGCAGGAGTAACCGCAAATAATGTCACTAGTTGTATAATTCATTTCATAGAAAAACATTGTTATACAGCCCACCTGTATGTAAAACGACACCTGTATGTGGAGGAGGTGCGAGATATGTGGAACTTGATTAGGGGTTTCGCCAATTTGGTTCACATGAATAAGCCATCGCATTTGCAGAAGAAAAACAAATGATTATAAGACAAAATTATACAATTACCATAAAACGTTAATGCATGTGGAGTATACAACAAACAAAACAGTCGGATATTTAGTGTGTAACAGAGGGCCAAGTAGAGCCTAATTAAAACTCAGTCAAGGCAAAGGAACATGGTTTGAAAATATAAAACATACATTGCCACAAGTGTTTTACCTCATGCATGCCTATATCTAAGTGGTCATATGACCAAACAATAAAAGACGATTTTGCTGAGAATGAACACAGGCTCTCTAGGGCCACAGTCAATGACTGGTTCAACTACTGTAACTAATCAGAATTAAGAAAAACTTACCATATTTAGCAGTAGTGCTCCATGCAACATACAGCCGCCATCGGTGTGGCGGGCCTGGAGCACCTAAAGTGAAAAACCAGTGATAAAACCGGCAGTATTTTTTTATATCTATAAATTTAAATGTTCTACAATGGAATTCTCAAGGTATTAACACCAAAAAAATATTATCGAACAACTTTTAATTCAAAAGATAATTCATATTGTAGCACTGAGTGAGACTTGCCTAAAACCTGGATGCTTGTTTCATATACAAGGTTATAAATGTCTTTAGATTAGACTGAAATGATTCTTATGGTGTTATTATTACGCATAAATCAGTTTAAGCTCAGTTGTGTACTAAATGTAGCATAAATCCTGATACTGAGTACTAGTAGTACATAGCACCTCTCGTATAGTACATAGCACTAGTACATGTAGTACATGTACAAGTTTCAAATTGTATGCATATTGAGAATGTAATCTCGGTATATTGCCCTTCAACGGTGGAGTGGGATGATATATTTTCCATAACAAAGAATAAAACTCTGTTGTTAGGTGATTTTAATAGTCACCATAGCAATTGGTACTACAAAACAGATCAAAGGGTTTACAATTATTTGATTCTATGATTGATCACAATTTTATTTCATTGAATACTCCTTCCTCCTACGCGTATTAGATTAGTAAATAGTACTGGTAAAGGTTAACTTTGGAAGAAATGGTTATATAAACCTCATGAGCTGTGACTGCCAACGGGGAGTTTACTAATGTCACCACATAGCTGCCCTCCTGATTCACGCGAATAAAAACATTAGTAAAACGGACAATGTTTTATCCTGGAAAGCACCAACCACATGAGCTGCGATTCAGGAGCTAATAAGCGAGATGTACCCAGCTAGTGAATAAAAGGCAATCAACAGACCAGTTAATGAGGCAGACAATATCTTTTTCAAAAGTAAATTGTAGTCCCTAAACAGGTACCATACACTACTTAATGAATGTTCAGTTGCTGTTTTTTGTTATAAAAACAAAGTACAGAATTTAACAAAGATTTATTATTATATTAAACTAAGCTTTCAGGATTTTATTGGCTTCCTCAAAAAGAACCCACACGTCAAGAGTTCGAATGGAGGTCCATGCAGCAGATTCTCACCTTATAAAATTTGTACATTATTACTAGCAACAATTCGATTCTAGATTAATATTTTTATATATGGCAACTCTCTCTCTCTTCAACGAGCTTAATAGTGTAACGTGTGCTCTTCTTAATTAAAATCAAAAATAATAGATTCGAAGATTTTTTATTCACATTTTTGGTGCCAAAACATGCGCGGGATTTTCATTCCGTCATTTTCGACGGGCCGTTTAGATACTACTAGGCATGCCTTTTAAGTTCTGTCGTTTCCATATTTCCCGGTAATTTTGAATTTAGAACTGTTCTATATTCGAATGTGTTTAAATTTTGAATCTCAAAACAGTTGAAAGTATTAGGATTAATGCTATTGTTTAGTCACAGCGTCGATTGGAATCTGTCAGGTTACGTACGAAAATGAATCTTTCTAAGGAAAATGTTCGTGCAATAATTTTCTACAACTTTAGAATAGGCCTGACACAGCTTCAGTGTTTTGAAGAGCTAACATCTGTGTTCAGTGATGAAGCCCCATGTCTGCGGACTGTCGAACGCTGGTATTTAGAACTCCAGCGTGGACATACTAGTGTTAGTGACAAATCTCGCGAAGGACGCCAAAAATCCGCCTTCACTGAAGATAACATCATTGCTGTGAGACAACTAATTCTCGAAGATCGTCATGTGACGTATCGAGAGATAGAGGCTCTATTAGGCATCTCAGGGACAACCATTCAGAAGATCTTGCATGAAGCACTTGGTGTGCAGTGTGTGAAGCAACTTCGAAAATCTAACTCAAAACGACGCATCATCCTGCACCACGACAACGCAAGCTCACACAGCGCTCGTCAAACGATCGAGTATTTGAAGCAGGAAAAAGTAGAAATTCTTGACCATCCTCCAGATAGTCCTGACCTAAGCCCTAACTATTTCTTTACAAAGTCTTCGTGGTCAATGGTTCCAGTCCGGTGAAGAAGCCGTCGACGCTTTCAAGTCAGCTATTTTGAACACCTCCAATTTAGAGTGGAATAAATGTTATAATAACTGGTTTGAGCGAATGGAAAAGTGTATTAAGCTACGTGATGAATACTTAAGCGGATAGACGCTCAATGTTCGAATCCGGTTTTGGAAAACAACTCGGAAAGTAAAACTTTCGTTACTGGCCACAATTTTTGAACGAATCAAGCGCTGTCAGATTCTCTTTGTCGTCAAAAAATATTTTGCGTTATTGCTATTTTTTCCGTTTACATTACATATCGTGAAGACGGAAAACAAGAAACCAATTGATAATACGATATAATACAAACATGATGGCGACGGCAGCCAGCAGTGTAAACAACAGCCATAACAAAAAACAAAAAGCTAACATTAGATACTTCAAAACTCAATTGACGAGAATAGCAAAGTACGCGCAAGAGCAGAAAGATCAAATACTGGTGGATTTAGAAGGCCTCAAATTTCGGACAAAAGAACTACAGCAAAATTTTCACGTGTACAAGAACCAATCCTTGGACTTGTTCATACTCACCTCCAACAAAGATGATTTTGAGGAGGAGTTTACCGAGGACGAGGTCGAGAAGCGGTATTTTACAATAATGTCGGAACTCCGAAGGATTATCAAGGAGGCAAAAACCTCAAACCTGTTTACACTTTTTTGAAAAGATTGACTGTATAAAAAACAGTTATCAAATCTAACTGTAAAAAAATTGTATCCATTCTTAGATAAGTTAGGAGGAGCAGGTACTTCGAGTAGGGGGCAGGGCATGTCTCTTATGTTAGAGACATTCCAGAGCCCCTTTTATCAAGAGGTCTTATTAGAGGAGATAAGACAACTTTCACAGAGTAAGCAAGAAAACATTTTAATTTACATAGCTACGATGCAGAATATGTTTAATCGTCTACCAAATAAACTTACTGAATTACAGAAAATCAATATATTATTAAAAAATATCCAGCCATATTTCCAAAGAGCTGTATGTCTGGATAAATTTGAATCAGTTACGGAACTACTCTCAGTCCTTATAATTGTTGAACGGACGAGATTTAATTGCGAAATTTTTAAAAAACCTATAAGCGGTGCACATTCTGTAGAACCGGATTTAGCTTTTCGCGACAATAGTTTAAAAGAACTTAATGTAATAGATAGAGTACAAACCAAAGAACAGATAAATTCTCAAGAAACAGTTGAGTTATATGGAAGAGAAGGAAGAACTAGCCTCATTAAGCATAGGATAGATACTGGCAATCATTTACCGATAAATCAAAGACAGTATCCATTTGCGCCTCCAATAATGAATGATATAGAGAAAGAAATATAAAGAGGTAATCGAGCCTTCTTGTAGTCCATGGAGGTCACCTGTTTTATTGGTAAAAAAAGAATCAGGTCAAAATAGATTATGCTTAGATAGTAGACAATTAAACAAATTAACTAAAAAGGATTCGTATCTTCTGCCAAGAGTTTCCAGCATATTTGATAGTTGAGAAATGCAAAAATACTATCAACTCTGGATCTGCGCTCCGCTTTTTGGCAAATACCATTAGAAAAGAAAAAACAGCATTCGCTATACCGGGCAAAGGCTCATATCAATTTAAAGTTATGCCTTTTTGGTTTAGTCAATGCTTCACAAACTGAACAAAGACTTATGGATCAATTATTTAATTCAGACTCGGGCAGCGGTATTTTGGCTTATTTAGATGACATAGTGATCTGTAACAGTAATTTTGAAGATCACATAAAGTCCCTTTTATGGGTGAAAGACCAACTTAAAAGATAAACTAGATAGACTTAAACATACAGAAATGTCAGTTTGCTAGACCGTAATTAAAGTATTTAGGATATATAGTGGACAAAGAAGGACTGCGAACAGACCCTCAGAAAGTTGCAGCAATATTAAATTATCCAAGATCTAAGACATTCACAGATTTGAAGCGATTTATAGGTCTAGCAAATTAGTACAGACGTTTCTTAGAAAATTTTGCAATAGTGGCAGCTCCGTTGCATGATCTCACTAAAGGTGGCAAAAAAGGTATAACGTAAATTTGGAACCAAGAAGCTGAAAAGGCATAACAATATGAGAGCAAAACTTAAAAGGGTACTACCCCAGGAGATACCTGCTCTCACGGAGCAGGAGAATCCCTCCCCGGGCCTTGCCCGGGCTGCCCCGCGTTTTCTGGGCAAAGCTTTGCCAGTTGTTGTTTTGGAGAGGACGGCTTCGTTGGACCGATTATCAATGTGTAGTAGCACTAGCGAGGCAACATTGGTGTCGGTCAGTTCTGCTGAGGGTAGGGAGTCCCCTTGCCCTAGCAAATCTTTCAGGAGGAGCAGCAGCAGTTGCAGCGGGAGGAGTATCGATGAGACTGCAGTACAGGTGGAGCGGCTGAAATGGCTGCACTCCGCAAGGAGATTGCGGCAGGTTGCGCCATCCCAAAAGGGAAAGGCCCCCAAACTTCGCGCCAATAAATCCACTGCAGTGGTTCTTACCTTGCAGCCGGATGCGGCGAAGAGGGGCCTCACCTACAAGGATGTGCTCGCCAAGACTTTCTCAGGTATCGACCTGGCTAGTCTTGGCATCCCTTCTGTCGGTTTCAGGAAGACGGCGACTGGTGCGGCTCTGCTGGAGGTGCCGGGTGCGGATACGGCGGCCAAGACGGACGCCCTAGCTGCGCAGATTAGGGCTTCTTTTTCAGCGGAAGATGTACGAGTAGCCAGGCCGGTGAGGTGCGCAGACTTGCGGATTTCGGGGCTAGACGACACTGTGAGTGCGGAAGTGCTCACTGCTACTGCTACTGAGTACTATAGGGTTGTGCATTCCTTTTCACCTTTAATATTTTATACTGTCTTTATTGTTTTTGTTTCTTCACGCTTTTATAATATATATATATAATGACTGAAAGTAGAGCTATAAGCCCAAAGATAGACGTTACGGATACAGAGGATGAAGGCCAAGGCCTTTTCCCTCCACCTACTGGTCCTATTACCAGACCAACAACAAAAAGGAAGGCACAAGCTAGTGAAAATAAATTAGAAATAGAATTATCAACACTCCTAAAATTTATAAAACCATATGACGGCAGCAGGGAAACTTTAAATTCGTTCCTAATTAATTGTAATAACGCTTACGAGCTGGCATCAGAGCCTCAAAAAGATATTCTTTTCAAATATACATTATGCCAATTAGAGGGCAAGACGCAGACCGCCTGCTCCATCAAAGAATTCACCAATTGGAACCAGCTTAAAGAATTCCTTAAAACACAGTTTAGCGAAAGAAAACACTATGCGCACTTACTCACAGATTTACAGGACTATAAACAACAAAACAACGAGCCTGTCAGCCAATACGCTCTTTTCACTTCAGAACCAGAAACAGCGCTTGAAGAAGCAACAAATAAGTTAAGTATGGAAAAGATCATTAGCGAAGCAATGTGTACTCATGCTCAAGCTGTCAATAGACATGCCGCAGCTATGAAACGACATGCTGCTGCGATGGAGTCCTTTGATCAGATAATAGAAAAATCAATTCATGCGGTACTGGAAAACTGCAGACCCCTTCCAACTACAAAATTATACTTTTACATAAGTAATAGTGTGCTACTGCTTTTAGCTGAATGTTTTTTTTCACTCAGACAGCGAGTATTGTTTTTGAATTGTTGTGCTGGTAGGCAAGGGGGGAAAGCCTGTGAAAGCTTCTAAGCCTAAGAAGGCGGCCAAGCGGCAGGTTGCGCCATCCCAAAAGGGAAAGGCCCCCAAACTTCGCGCCAATAAATCCACTGCAGTGGTTCTTACCCGGCAGCCGGATGCGGCGAAGAGGGGCCTCACCTTGTTACGTTGTAAAATGGAAGCTATATATTTTTAAACTGATCATATTAAATAAACCATAATTAATAACCAATAAACCTGTAGAAATTATATTTACAAACTTAACCATAATTAATCAATTTAGTACCATTTCTCTTTTCTCCGTTGGCAACCCGGTTACTATATTTTACCGCTGGCAAGTACTAGCGAAATGTCAGGTGTAACTGGCTTTAATTGTCAAACACGTTTGTTTACATTCCGTTTTAACATGTAATGGTTTGGGAAAAACGAGCATAATTGAGTGGCTTATTGTGTTAAAAGGCGACCTTTCGTAAACGCAACAATTCCATAATTACTATAAAAGTGAATCTCGAACCGGAATTGCTTTTTTCTCACGGCCATCTCTTCGGAACACGAGTATATATATCTGTGCCTTAATTCGCCTTTCACCAATCATTCGTTGGAAACCCCCGTGCTTTTAACCTTGAGTTTTTACCTCGACACGTGGCCGTCGGGAACGATATCCGCTGGTAGCAGACTTGCAAAGCCGTGGAAGATCGTCTCTCGTGATTAGGCTGCCGTTGATTAGAACCCCGATTAACGGGGTTCTTAGTACGATTCTTAGTACTATTCGTAGTACTGGCATTTTACCAGTACGTCAACCTTGAGCTGTCTGAGGACCACCGTGCGCCAGGAGTGTGGATTAGGTTCCGGACCTCTCCACAACGGACCTGCTGACGTGACGGGCTGCGGCTTCAGCGAACAGCTTAGATTGCACCATAAACTCATACACTTCCAGCCATACACATCGGATCAACAACCTTAAATTTAATTATACCTAACACCACATCACACAAGTTGCCCTTTTCTTTCTGCACCGTCGCTAGCCGAAGATTACCTGAGATTGTAATATTTTCTTATATCTATAATAATTCAGATAATGTAACGGTATAGAGATAAGTTTTATCTGTATTATGGCTATCCGTAGTTGTTCTTATTTTATATAAATAAATTAATGTTGTGGTAAAGCCCTAGTTTTCATTATTTTTATATCCCAGGGTTTTATACATAACATTGGCGCCCAATTAGAAATCTTTTAATAGGCACTTCTGTATCCCACTTATAATTTTGGGATATAGAAAGGGACGGTGAAGAAGTAAAGTGTGTTTTTTTTTTTTAATTTAAGGTAACTGTATTTTATTTAGTGTGTATAGTTTTTTTTTGTGTAAAGGTTACTTAGAGGTGAACATTTTTTTTACAATTATATTTATTTAAGATAAGGGCAGCGACAAATCAGCTCACACAATACTGACTCCACACTTTACAATTTTAACACATTTATTTTATTCATACTCCTCCTTTGCATCCCGGGGAGTTCAAAAACATCGAATAGGGATTGCTGCTATCCTGCCTAGCAGTTGGTAAGAGGCCAACAAGGGTAGTTTTGTGTGTTAGGTATTTAGTTTTTTTCTTATATTAAGTTTTTTCCTAGGTAGGCTGCACTTAACATCTTAACAATATTTTTTTTCTTTTTTAATTTAACTTCAACTTTTAAATATTTTTTTTAACATTTACAAAATTTTTTTTTTTGGGATTGGTAACTAGTAACAGTTAATTCTTTTAAACAATTATCATTATGGAACGACCAATTACTTACAATTTATTAAGGAAGGACGAACTGGTTTATGAAGTTTTGATTCGTGACCTTGAACCTTTAAAAACCGTAGCTGAACTCCGTGTTCAACTAAGGCAGATTTCTAAGGACATCCCGGCTGATGAGATCCTTGAAACAAGCTTGGATCCAGTCGAGGAGCTTAACATAATTAAAAGAAAACTTTTAGAGTTACAGGAATTTCTGAAGGAACCTGTGACCCAATATAAATCTTTAAATAGAATCCGCGCGTTAGCTCATCACCTTTATCATAGGCTTAGCCGAGTAGATAAAAGTACTAACGCGAGGCTTTATTCTATTATATTTTCATAATTAAAATTACAATTAGCAAAAATTGATAATTTAATACACTCTTTTAAAGAATCTCTTGAGAAAACTTCTGATACACAGGATGTATCACTAGCAGGGGCAGTAACTACTCCAGTTTGCACGTCGCAGGAACATGGTAATTTATCTGTAATAAAATTAAATCATAGATTTGACGGAAATACTTGCGTTTTATCATATTTACAACGCCTAAAGGAGTTGTAGGAATCACGAGGAATTCCCAACTCCCAATTATTTAATTCGGCGGTTGAACTTTTCACAGACAGAGCTTTATCATGGTTCCGAAGCAGTAGGTCCACATTAACAAGTTGGGATTTATTAAAATCAGGTCTTTTATCGGAATTTTCTCCTACAGACTACGATGATAAATTATTAGCTGAGGCACAACGTAGAACTCAAGGTTCTAACGAGTCCTGCACTACTTTTATTTCAACCATGTTAAATTATATTATGCGCTTCACGCAACCTTTAGATGAGCAACATCAGATTAGAATTATAAGGAAAAATTTACGTCCAGAAATACAGCTGCCTCTGGCATTACATGAAATCACAACAATTGGTGATTTGCGAATAAAATGCAGACTTTTGGATCATACTCGCGATAGAGTGATGAATTTCAGCGAACCGCCTAAGGTAACAGCACAATGTGTAGCACCTGATTTAGCTTATAAAGGTACTACAAATAAAAATAATCATGTAAATTTAATTGAAAAAGTCCGAAAAACACCTAGAATAAATTCTCAAAGGTCATTCAATATTCATAATAATAATTTTAGAAATTTTCAACATAATAGTAATATAAATAGTGGTTCCAGAAATACCTTTCATTGTACTCGCTGCAATAATTTCGGTCATTTGTATCAATATTGCAGATTTTTTTTTTGTTATGGTTGTGGTCGATCAAGTACTAAAAAACCTGATTGCCCAAGTTGTAGTAAACAATATTATAATAGTAATGTAAATTTTAAAGCACATAAATCAAATAATAACAATAAAAATAAAAATAATTCAACTTTTAATAATAATGCGTGGGTTCGATCAAATAATAATTACAATAATAATAATAAACATAATAATTCTAAAAATAAACAGAAACATGTACAATGTGCACGTTGCGAGGATTTTGGTCATTATGACATGAATTGCACAAAAGTTTTTTGTTACGGGTGTGGACTTAAAAATATTACTAGGCCTAAGTGCCCAAACTGTTCATCGAAAATTAAAAGTCGGAAATTAACCAATCCGTCTAGTCATAAAAATAAAACAAATAGTACCAATACCAATGTACCTAACAAGGACAAGAAGGTTATTGATGATAATATAGAGGAAAGAAAGGAAAATAAAATTGCTACAAGAAGTACAAAAATTGAGGACGAACGTCTCTTTTTGGAGTTTTCAGTTTATGGCAGAACCTTTAACGGACTGTTAGATTCTGGTTCTTCTATTTCTATCTTAGGAAAGGAAATAGATAATTTTTTTTTTAATGAAAGGTTTAATGTTGCACTGTAGCAACGAGTTAAAAAGTATTACTATGGCAAATAATTCCAGTGCTACTGTGAAAGGATATTTCTTGCTTCCAGTAACACTTAATAATGTGTGTAAAATTGTGAATTTTTTTGTAATACCAACTATTTCCACTTCAACTATTTTATGTATAGATTTTTGGAAATCTTTTAACATAGCTCCAGAGCTGTTCAATAATTCATATTTAATTAACAAAGTAGATATACCTACATCTATTAATGAGGTTGGATACCTCCATCCTTCGAATGATCTGTCATCTGAGGAACATCTTCAGGCACAGAATATAGATATAGGAGATAGTTCTCCAGTTGTAAAGCGTTATTTTCGACCCCCTCGGGAAATATTCCCTAAGGTCAAAGATATAAACCTACCAACATAATTAGAGGTTTATGAAAAGCAACATTTTATATACATATAAATAGTAAAAAGATTAACTTTTACCAGGTCTAATAATTAAGTGTCGCTAAATATCAAATTCCGGTAAGTCACATCCCTACCCCAAAATAAGATATGAATGGCGCTAAAATGGAAATTAAAATGTGATTCTTGCTGTCTTATTCAAATGTATGTAAGTCACCCTTAACTTCATTAAAACGAGCATCAAAACCAATGATTTTTTTCATATTCGTGTACGTCCGTTGACAGTTTTATATCAAATTCTGGCTCGTCCATACCGACCAATCAGAGCAAAGCATGGCGTTTAATATGGCTGCCATATCCATTAATTTTGTGAAGTTGAATGCGTTGTCTCCGTGTTTTACATAGAATTTCATTGGTAATTATGAATATTAATAATTTAGATATATGTGTGGTGGACCCGGATAAAGCCCGGAAAAAGACTATATTAAAAGTTAAAACTGACAATGACCAGAACAAAGCTAAAAGGTAAGTGAACCAGCCGTACAGTAGACATGTTTTAACCTGCACGCTCTGAAGTTCAGAGCAGTACTCAAGTTAACCAACTGTGATGATTACTTTTTGCAAGGTTTAATGAATTTGTTATTTAAAATACAATTTAACAAAATGTTTTCTTTTTTCATATTGCCAAACGGAATACGACCTTATAGTAACGTAAGTGTCATTGTTATGAGTAAAAGGGGAATGTAGGTACCTATATAATTAATGTGTATGGTATGTTTGTGTATGCCAAATTATTAATTATGTTTCTCCCGCTAAACTTAAGAGATGCATCCATTAAATTTAAAATTTATGGCTACAGCATTATTATTATTGAATACCATATAACATTTGTATTCACTGGAGCTTACTTGCATACACACTCGGTCTGAAATCAAAGTGTTTTGACTTGCCAGTTTCATGCAATCAGCTTGTTTCTGCTTTATACCGTACTCGTCGCCGGGATTTCCGATAAGGCCAGCATGTGGTCATAACAGTAGTACCTTAAAGTGTTCTACGTTAACTAGCAATGATATGTTTTCCTTTCATAAGAACTTTTATTCCGAAGCAGAAAAAAATTATCAAGATAATTACATTATTAAGCATTTGAAAGTTGGTCCTGTAAAACGACGACGTCCCAGAAACAACACAAAAAATAATCAAAGGCAATTTACTGTCAAATACATGGTTTTCAGCAGAAAAACAAAAAAGTATGTACCTCTTTATAAAAAGGCATTTATAAGTATTTTGCGTATAAAACCTTCTCGCGTGGAAGGTGTTGCGAAAAGATATGGTAAAACTAGGACAATGGCTAAGGAGAACAGAGGTGGAGACTGAAAATCTTTTCAATTTGCGTCCCGTAAAGAGGCGATTCAAAACTTTACAAAAAGGTTTAAGCCTCTTGAGTCTCATTCCTGCAGAAGCAAGATTAAGCAGCGTCTGTATTTGGCTTCAGATCTCAATATAAAGAAAATGTGGAGGATGTACAATGACGAAGCATTACCCGACTATGAAGTGAAAGTCGGGTATTTTAGGAAAATATTTACAACAAATTTTAATATTGGGTTTGGATCTTCCCGACAAGACGTTTGTTCTGATTGTATTGTTACTTGAGCGTATCAGTTTCTAAAAACGAACAAGAAAAACAAGAACTACGTACACAGTATAGAATTCATAAAATCAGAGCTAAATGCTTTTTTCAATATTTACGAGACGACACCCCCAATGTGCAAACACTTAGTTTTGATTGTCAAAAGAACTTGCCTTTACCCAAGATTCCGTCTGTTTATTACTCGCGCCAATTATACTTTTATAATTTGACAGTTGTTGTTGGCAATTCAAAAGCCACATTAACCCCAGAAAATGTTCATTCATATGTATGGACTGAGGAGCAAGCCGCCAAAGGGGCTAATGAAATATGCACCTGTGTATTGCGACATAATCATGATCATGATCATGCGCAGTGAAAATGAAGACTCCGATCAGTTCTTCGGTAGCTTCGGGATCGAGCGCAGGTCGATCTGGGAAAAATTTATCAGTTCATTTTCAAACAATATCACCGGACACGTCGAGCAACGAAGACAGCGATCACGAGGGTCAAGTGAACAGCGAGGATCAAAATCAACACAACGAACTACAAGAGTTCTTACAGATGAAACCATCATCTCAGAACCAGTTACAAGCAACAATAAGTTTAATAGAAAAAGAGCGGTGCCAGGAAGTGGGTGCGGACACGCAATGTTTAGTGGACGAGATGGAGGAAAAGGCTCAAGTAAAAGTTGCAAAGATGGTGAATATTCGAAAGAGGCGAAGCAGTGCAAATGGCGCGAAGAAGAGTTCGACTCCAGTGAAGAAGACAGCGAAAAGCATGCCGGATCCATCAGCAGACAGTTTCTTAGGAGTTTTGGAGTTGATATGGACAGCAAATGTGTACAATCAAGTAATGGAGAAACTGAAATACGGAGAACAAAAAGCAATGACAGCAAAAAATTTGAGTCTCAAAAGGGAATTCACGAGTCTGATATCATTGTGGAAGACGATATTGAAATTAATTGTCCACAAACTGAGACAGAAAGAATGCGACGATTTATCATGGAATGCATTCAGAACCATCCTATGCGATTCCGAATTATACATGACGTGTTCGCAATTCAAAATGACCGATACAGCGATGGAAATATTTCACGAATATGTCAGCAAGGAGGAAACTCAGGGTGTGCCTTCAAAGGCTCAATCTTCTTTGTCTGCAACCACGGAGGAGACCACTTGCATGTCGTCCACGATTGCTCATAGAACGGAAATTCCTGTCGCTGCCAAAGAATCAAAGAAATCAGAGCTGAATGTGGACAGCCCAGACTTAATAGAAGACTTCTTCGGTCTTCAGAATGTACAAGTGAACACTGGCTCAATCTCGCAATCTATTTCGAGACAGGCGAACGGAAAGCAATACATTTTGAAATCGCCGGGAGAATGTGGACTAAATGTGGTAAAACTAGAAACTTATCCATTCGCAAAAATATCACGCTTAGACAAGAAAAATTGGTGGAAGCACGCGGAAACGAAAATGGTGTTCGTGACTCCAATGTAGATCCGATTCAAATACAACTGAACAAGATGCAGAATATAGTGATGAAGGAAGTCAGCAAAATCAAAAACGTACAAAAAGAAGTAAAGGAGATAAATTATTGGAGTTCTTTTGGAAGTTTCCAACGTCACCAATAAATAACTTGTTTAATAATAATGTATGGTTTAATTCACAATGGAAATATTTACCATTAAATAACATTTATATAAAATCGGTACAAAGAATTTTTCAAAGACAATTGTGTGACATGAACTTTATAGACTTTATGAATAAGTTTAAAATTTTAAGTTTAAATAGTTAATTGTTATTTTATAACTGTGGTGTACGAGATGTAAATGACTATTACTATACTACTGATCAATCATTACGGATTGCAATTGATTTATTAATGTTTCTTAATTTTTATTAATGTTAATTTGGTAGCTGATGGCTGCGGTGGCCAAAACAAGAATGCCATGCTAATAACCATGGCCATGAAATGGTTATATGAAGCTAGACTGCGTTATCCAGATATTTCTGAAGTGGAGATTATTTTTCCGGTTACAGGACACTCATTTTTACCACCTGATAGAGTATTCGCAGTAATAGAGAAACAAATAAGGCGTAAAGAATGCATTGTTGAGCCCCAAGGGTACATAGATGTTATTGCGACGCATGCGACCGTTTATAGAGTTGGAATTGATTTCCCTGTCTTCGACTGGAAAACTCAACGTCAAGAAAATCTTAATTCTACTTTTCATTTTCAAATAAGTAAATGCAAACGGATTTTAGTAACTCGGTCAAACATGAATAAAATAAAAGTTCGCGGAGAAATTTCATATAGAAACGATTTAAATCAAAGTATTTCCATACTTAAGAAAGGAAAAAAAATGGAAAATATAATTCCCAGTATTGTCGAACCCGGCCATTTTGTCAAACCGGAAAAATTAGATGACGTTAAAAAACTATTTGTTAAACATTATGGAAAAGAATGGCAAAATATTCCTCAACTTCAATATTACTCAAATATTTTATTAGGTATTGGACAAAACGTGAAAAATGAAGAACAAAATCTTAATGACACAGAAGCGTATGCAATGGAAGATATAATAGATTTTGTGTAATTCTTAATAAAACATATTGTTATGAACAGAGCCTATATGTATAATTTAATACCTGTTTTATCAAGTAAGTACTCTGAGTACGTCCCATTATAACGATATTTAACAGATCCCTGTAAGTCCATGAGTGATTTTTCTAATTGAGGTAAGTCCACGATGACATTATTCAAACTCCGTTATGTCTGGATAGTAAATATCAATAACCAATATGTTCAAACTTAAAACTGAAATTGCTGTTCAATCCGTAACTTTCGCATTATTTTTTATCCATATTACGTACATTAACTTGAAGATAAGCTTAAATATGATGTGCAAATGGAAAACTTATTCATTTTTTGCGTCGAAATAGTTTAATTGTATTTCCCACACTTTACTTAGCATGGACATACGTGTTTTTGGTATTTAACGACACATTTCATACCCTAAACATTTAACTGACATTTATAGTAATCTCACTTAAGTTTCCATATATAGGTAATTGAAATACATTTTTCTTACTATACAAAATCTAACTCGGGCTTCATAGAATGAGGAGAACTGATTTTTGAAGCAAAAAAAGCGATGACGAATTCAACCAAATTCTATTATAGTTAGACGCAAACTCTGTTGTTGTCATGGACTATGCTCCATAGCACTCGAGGAGAAAAGACAAAATTCCAAACTCATTAAATAAAATAAGTAAAATGCAATCATGGCTAAGAGAAAAAAACATATCCTTTGACAAAACTGACGATAAAGCATAAATTGTTTTCAAAATAAAAAAATCAAGGATACTTACCAGACATATGTTGTTGTTGAAATGGCGTGTGAAAAAGGAATCACAGTGTTAAGGCTCCCATCTTCACCACTGTGAGTTAAATCCTATTGAATTAATATGGGCCGAAGTTATGGGATATATTGCAAAAAATAATAAAAGCTCTAAATTAAATGAAATTAAAAATTTATTACCCGTTGCTCTGCAAAAAAATACAATAAATGATTGGCAAAAGTGCATTGACCATGTCATAACAGAAGAACAAAAAATGTCAGCAATTGATGTCATTATAGATAATATGACAGACCATTTTGAAATAGAAGTCAGTGACGGAGACTCTTCAGAATAAATATTTTTTTAAAGAAATTAAAAAAAAGTAGTATTGGAAACAAAACTTAAAGCTATTATATTAATAATTGTTAATAGATAAATCATTGTGGCATTCGATTATAAAGAGATAAAGTATTTTGAATGGTTTGTAGGGGGTAACAACAACACAACAACCTGTGGGTAACAACCTGTTTACATTTTGTCTCAAGCCTGGGTGAATACATTATAATTAAGGGTCATAGCCAGAATGAGGAGAATAATGTACATATTCTTATTGAAAAGGAGATTAAGATGCTTGAGTTGCAATGAGTGTGCTTGGTCTTCCACGAATTAGAATGTACTGGGCAATGGAAACAAAAGTCTACTACATAGCAAACACAATTACTCGTAGCAATGATAGCATCCCAAAAATCAAGAATGGTGGAAAGATTAGATTTCCGTGGTGGTCGGAGGACCTGTATAAGCAAAAGAAGGAAGTAGTCACCCTGAAAAGGAGGATTAAGTGGGCAGCGAGGGACCGGAAGGAGAAAGTGATACAAGAATATTTGCAGGCTAAACAAAATTATAAAGAGGAGGCGAAGAGGGCCCAAATAAAATCATGGAATGAGTTCTGTGAGAAGCAAGACAGAGAGGGAATGTGGGAAGGAATTTATAGAGTTATTGGCCGAACCGCAAAGAGAAACGAAGATGAACTCCTTATCGAGAAGGGCAAAGTAATGGATTCCAAGGAGTCGGCTAACCTCCTAGTCGAGACGTTCTATCCGGACGATGACATGTCAGAGGATAACGACCATCACCGCGCCGTCAGGAAGAAAGCCCGGGTAATAAATGAGAACGAAGATCACACTAGAGATGACCCGCCATTCACAATAGAGGAGCTTAAACGTGCGGCGGTGAGCTTCAATCCGAAGAAAGCCCCCGGGGAAGACGGACTGACATCCGACATATGCACGCAAGCAGTCTTCCGGGCACCAGACCTGTGCTGTCGCTGGCTAACAAATGCCTGGAATTGGGATACTTCCCTAAGATCTGGAAGAAAGCGACTGAAGTCATTTTACGAAAACCAGGGAAGACAGACTACAATGTCCCAAGGTCGTATAGGCCTATCGTCCTTTTGCCGGTGATGGGCAAGATCTTCGAGAAGATGCTCTTAGGAAGGCTGCGGTGGTACCTGGCACCGAAATTGAGCTCCCGGCAGTACGGTTTCCTGCCCCAACGCAACACAGAAGACGATTCTAGTTACGATTATTCCCTCTACGATTTAACGAGCCATATTCGCAAAAGATTGTCAGAAAAGCGAATCATAACCTTGGTCTCGTTGGACATATAGGGAGCGTTCGATAGCGCTTGGTGGCCCCAGATTAAGATCCGACTGGCTGAAACCAACTGCCCAAAAAACATCCAGAAGGTGTTTAGTAGTTACCTGCAGAATAGGCTGGTCACAGTCAGATACGCCGGGGAGCAAGTCACAAAGACCACAAACAAGGGCTGCGTGCAAGGATCGATAGGAGGACCTCTCCTTTGGAACCTGCTGCTAGACCTATTGCTGCAGGAACTCGAGAGGAGAGGCGACTACTGCCAGGCCTACGCCGACGACGTGGTACTCCTCTTTGACGGTGACACTGGACTGGAAATAGAGACAAGAGCCAATGCCACACTCGCCTTTAGTCGGGAGTGGAGCGTACGCAATAAATTGAAGTTTGCACCACATAAAACCTGCGCAATGGTTCTGACCAGAAAACTCAGTCAGTTGGCAAAAGCAAGTCAGTTGGGGCCTCCGCCCAGAAGTTATCAGTTCCGTTTATACAGCGGTCGTAGAGCCGATAATTACGTATGCAGCAAGCGCCTGGGCTCCTTCCACCAACAAACTAGGAGTACGAAAGCAACTAGGCACTGTATAGCGGGGCTTCGCTCAGAAACTGTGCAGGGCCTACCGCACAGTGTCCTTTACTTCAGCCATAATGCTGGCGGGAATACTCCCGCTGGACCTCCGCATATAAGAAGCAGCAACCCTGTTTAAGGCGAGGAGAGGGGTGTTCCTGCCCTTACTCGGGGATAGGGACGTTGAGCGAAGAGCTGTTTACTCATATACACCTCACCCCGTCAAGCACATGGACCTGCAGTTTTTATGTCTGGAAAACCAAGGAGAGGTAGACACCCACTGTACACGAGCGGTCAGAATATTCACTGACGGGAGCAAAATCGACGGAGAGGTGGGACTCTCTGGAACAATGACGAAGAGACGGCAAACCGCCGGTTAAAGCTCTCGTCATACTGCACAGTCTACCAGGCGAAGCTATTGGTCATAAACAAAGCCACTGAAATGATCCTAGAGAGCCCAAACGAAAGTTTTGGAATCTACAGTGATTTGCGCTCGGCACTACAGTCGATTGTGAATTGGGGAAGTACTCAAGAACTAGCAGTCGCGGCTAGGCAAAATCTCAGGAGGAGCATCTTCTCAGGCAAGAGGGTGAGCCTGTTCTGGGTGAAAGCACACGCCGAGGTGAGAGAGAAGGACAGAGCGGATGCTCTGGCGAAAGCCGCTGCCCGTACCATGAAGATAAAGCCCCACTATGACAGGTGTCCGGTTTCATTTGTGAAGAGCATGATCCGCATGGAGACACTCGACAGGTGGAACAAACGCTTCACGGAAGAACCAACTGCGTCCGTCACAAAATTTTTCTTCCCCGACGTGACGTCTGCTTACAAGACCTTAAGAGGAATAGATATGACAAGCATCACCACCCAGATTTTCACAGGGCACGGAGGGTTCTCCGAATACTTGTGTCACTTCAAGCTGAAAGAGGACTCTTCGTGTACCTGCGAACCGGGAGTAGCTGAAACCCCTCTGCATGTTATCTTCGACTGTCCAGTCTTTGCCGCGGAGAGATTTGATGTATATCCTGGGCATCAACATAACCCGGACAAATATAAACGACCTACTTGCAAAACAGCTACTCGATGATTTCTTAAAATACGCGACGAAAACAACCACGAAGGTCATTAACAAAAATCGGAAAAAATGGCACTACGCTTATAAACTACAGATGTAAAGAACAAAGTAAAACAACAACGACATAAACGAACACTATATCACCAAGGACAGGAATACTCTCTTTCTTGACATATGAAAGAGGAAAAATGTAATTAATAATAATAAAAAAAAATATCGAGACGATGCTGCAAAATCTGAACGCCAGGGGAAAGATATAGACCAATACTTATATTTTAAGCCGAATTTGGCAGAACAATAAATTTACTCAGGTCCTGGACAATCACAGCCACAAATTTTGAACCCACAATTTGCACGCGTTACACGCAATACACCACAGCAAAGCCCTCGTTCCATTCCAAACATTCGTGACAGTCCCGTTCCTACAATAATTTAAAGACTTTCTACTACTTCTATTAGAAAACGGACACATTGCCTCACATTGCAAAAAGGAAGAAAGGAGCTAAACATCTGCCAACTTAATACTAAAGGAGGGTTGTATTTAGAATCGTTCGGCACGAATTCGGGGTTGAAAGTGGTTGAAGCCTCAAAACTTACAAAACTCGGAAATGACATATAATTAGTGTTGTCAGATGAACAAATACTATAATAGTTCACAAACTGTGACAAATATGTAACTTTTTTTAGTTTAAAAAAATTCCTATAGCATACATTAAAGGATTCTTAATAGTTTACTAGTAAAAAAAATATACAAATACATAAAAATAAAAACCATAATTAAACAATACACTAATATAATAATTAATTTTGTTAAATCTTAGAAATTGTTACTACATTTCCATAATTTTCATGAGTTAGCAACTCGATATAATCTATGTTAATTGGCCACTCGACTTTGTTTTGTTTGCACCGATTTTCCCTAGCAACTGATTTGCATACTTTGGACATCGATTATTGTATACTGGACACCGATTACCTGCCTTCCTGACCGACCTTTGCCTATTCTACGGACATCGTTTACCGCCTTCCCGACCGACCAGTGCACGTAAAACGGATTTCGATTCCCGTTTTCCTGAACGACTAGTTTACGCACTAAGGACTTCGATTGTCGTATTTGAAGATGTCGAACAATGAACTACCTCAGCCATCGACGAGTTTCACCAGTGATAGCCCACCCGTGAAACGACACCGGTATGTGGAGTAGGTGCAAAATATGTGGGACTTAATTAAGGTGCTTCCCCAACTTGGTTCACGTGAACAAGCCGTCGCATTCGCAGAACAAAAAGAAATGATCAAAAAGACAAAATTATGTAATTATCATAAAACATTAATGCTTGTGGAGTATAAAACAAACAGAACAGTTGGGTCTTTTGTGTGTAACAGAGGGCCATGTAGATCCAAATCAAGACTCAGTCAAAGTAAAGGAACGTGGTTTGAAAATATAAAAATTACATTACCACAAGTGTTCTACCTCATGTATGCCTATAAATCTAAGTGGCCATATGACCAAACAATAAAAGATTTTTCCGAGAGTGAACATAGGCTCTCTAGGGCTACAATCGATGACTGGTTCAACTATTGTAGAGAAGCTGTCATCATTTTTAGGGGATCATGGTTTCATCCATTGTAAAGTCAACCACAGTGACCCAGAAAATCCCTTTGTGGCACATGACGGCATGCACACTCAACATATTGAATCACAGTGGCGAGTCGTCAAAAGATATTTCCAAAAAGATAATTTTAATAATAGAGAAAACTTTACTGACTCACTTTATGAATACCTGTGGAGACGCAATGTCATGAAACAAAAGAAAGATCCTTTTGAAGAATTAATAAATTACATTTATAATAAATGAATGTTAGAAAATGTGTTGTATTATTGAAAAATTAAATTTACTTAATCCAAGAATACTAAAGTTTGTGCAAATTTTAGTCATATATCATTAATAGTCATATATCATTAATATAATTTTAGTCATCAACAAATAGGTAGCGAGGAGCGACCGAAGGGAGTGACGAGCTTTTACGTTTCTTGTGTTTAATATAAGCAAGAGCCGAGCGAGCAGAATGAGCGTGCCGCGACAGTAGCCGGCGAGTGCCATATCCTAATTTTATCACTAATGACTGTTGTTCTAAGCAAAATCCCATCAAAACCCTCAATTTAACTTTCAAACTTTAAACTATTATATCTCTGGCCAGGATGGCTATTTATTCATGGGAAGAGTGTCAGAAGATAGGTGGCTGTCCCCTTCATCATCCCTGATCGATTTCTTGCCTCTAAGTTTACCAGAGGTTAGGAAATATTGAAGTTTCTAATTTGACCTTGAAACTTTGAACCCCTATGACTTGGGTCTGGTGAGTTTCCTTGTAACAGAAGTAGTGTCAATGGGTTAGGGATACCCCCTCACCTCCTGTGTCCCTCTGCGTGCCGCACGATTCTAAATTTTAACCCTAAAGGAACCCAAAACAACAGATCAAAATGTCGAAATAAAGGATGTAGAAACTTGATGTTGAAAATGTACTGAATATAATATATTTCTTTGCTTAAATGTGAATAGGAACTGATTTTTTAGATGTAAATTAAAAATAAAAATAATATGAATAATAACCTTTTTTTAAACTAATGCAGTGCTAAGCTATCACCTGTGGTACCATCCCTTATGCTAAAAGGGGAGAGAGAAGATTCTCCTTCTCTTGTGTTTTATTAATTATTTTTGCATACCTATATAAAATATTAAGCTGTTCTACTATCATATGTCGCATTACTTATGCCATTTTTTAATTATGAACCAATAAACTATTTTAGCTTTTTAAATTTATGCATATCCTGTTTTAAATTCGAAGAAGTTATAAGCAAAATAGTTTGTCTAATTGTTAATCGATGCAAAAGAGTTTGTCTATCGGTGAGTTAAATAAGATTATTCCTTCTTTGTACAATTATGTTACATAATTTAAATTTGTAAAAGTAATTATGCCATTTGTCAAGCGAGACAGTATAAATTCTGAAAATTTCAGTTTTTTTCATTAGTTTTCGAATAACAATGGGTCGTGGCAAACCCGTGTGTGAAGAGCTTCGAAAGCGAATAGTTTATGGGGTCGATGCTGGCAAATCAAATTACCAAATATCTAAAGACTTGATACTTCCCAGGTCTACAGTCCAATCTATCATTCAGCACTATAAAAAGAACGACTTATTGTTTGAAGAAAAGTGGTCGACCACGCAAAGTGCAGTAGAAACAGAATCCTGAAGAAAATTATCAAAAATAATCGTCATGCTCGAGCTGGTGCAATGGAAGGACATGATTAACAAAGACATCTTAGTTGATACTCGCAAAAGAGTCCTAAAAAGAATGGGTTACGATTTTACACCGCTAAGGAGAAACCACTGCTCACTGCTGTACAAAAGAAAAAGAGGTTGAAGTTTGCTCGTGATCATTTAAATTGGACTTCCAATCAGTGGCGTAGTATCATTTGGAGTGACGAGTCCAAATTTGAAGTTACAGTCGGTGATGAAAGGAAAAAAGTGATTCGGAACAAAAATGAGGCATTTCATAATGATTGTCTCAAACGCAAAGTGAAGTTTTCAGCGTCTCTTATGATATGGGGCTGCATGTCTGCAAAAGGTGTTGGTGGTATGCAGTTTGTGGATGGTTCTATCAATGCTGCAAGGAATCAAAACCTTTTGGAAGAGAATTTACTGACCCTCTATTCCGTCACTTAAGCATCAAGATTCCTTCATTTTTCAACAGGATGGTGTTTCCTGCCATACTGCAAGGACAACAAGAAGTGGCTACTGGCGAAAAGCATCCCTAAAATCGAATGACCATCTAACAGCCCGGACTTGTCGCTGATCGAAACCCTATGGTGGAAAATGAAAAAAGTTCTTCATAAAAATCCATCAAGATTGAAGAGCGACTTAAAGGCTAAACTCTTGGCTGTCTGAGAGTCAATTACGCCTGAGGAGTGTGCAGCGTTGGTCGCAACCATGCCTCCTCGCATTAAAGCTGTCGTTGAGAGCAAAGGCGACACAACTAAGTGGTAGACAAACTATTTTGCGTGAGTGACAAGGGTAGACGAATACTTTTGCGTTTTGTTTTTTAGAATATTTTTTTAATTTTTTTATGTTAAGTGTTAAAGTCATGAAAGAATTTCAGTTATGTTAAAATAAACTTTAAAATGTTCCTCAAATTGTGGTTTACTTTTTATTAAACGTTCTTAATTATTTTACCAATATTTACTTTCTATATTTTACGCTTTGCACTACTTTCCATACTAGACGAACTATTTTGCATCGGGGCTCGTAGTACCTAGTTATAAAAAGTTACAATCTTAATCTCATATCGATAAAATAAACAAATTTTAAACAGTCAAAAACAAAAGGCAACTAACAAACACAAACCAAGGACAGCACATATTATAGTTGACACGTGTCTATTTCGTATCATTGCGACTGTTTATAGCGCAAAAAACACTACCTACTCTCTATTCGCTATTGAGTAGCGTAATCCAAAATAAACAGCAAAGTACAATACCTACTCGGAACACAATTAATATTTCCACGTTTCTACGCACAACCTGACGCCCGACATTTTTAAAAGCATTAAACAAATAGTAGTAGGACTGTTGATATAATATCGATTTATCGAAACATTTATATATAGAAATATCGATATTTATTACTAATACTTCTTGGATGATAAATCGATTATGCAATATTTGGTGTTCTATTCAGAATGTATACTGCACAATTAGTAGCTTTTGGCCATAAATATAAAAATAGATTTTTTGCGTAGAGCATTGATCTAGCACTTTCAATAATAGAACGCATATCACGTTGAGCACCTACATTTTGCTCAGGTGTATATGGAGCTGATGTGACAAAATCTATAGGTACCTTTACATTTTAAATAATACATAAATAAAGCATTCTTGTATTCAGAATCTTTGTCACTATGAAATACCTTAACATTTCTATTATACATATTCTTAATCTATTTACCTATATATTTTCTATAACCAGAATAACCATCTTTAAACAAAACAAAGTATTTAGCACCGCTTACAAAATATGTCGACATCGGACCACAAACAATATAATAAATAATGTTACCTGGTGCTTGAGCTTTTGTAAAGTGAGTTTTAAAGGGCGTTTTATACTATTTTCCATAACAGAATGCCTCACAAAAGAACTTTTTTGGTTATTATCATTAATACCAATGTCCTTTAAAACCCTTATCTTAACATGACCTAATCTCTCATGCCACAATTTGAAGATTTCTTTACTCGATACATTAGCTTGACTATTTAATATTAATAACAGGTAATATACTACATTTTATTTTTTATATATGTGACATAAATATTATCCTTATATTACAATATACGATATACAATAGTATATCCTTTATTTGTTAGCAGACCTTCTGCAAATAAACTTCTTCGAAGATCAGGTACCTATATATAATACATTGTTCATAAAATAATCATACCATTCTCCAACAATAAACTTCTTAATGTTTATGATTCCTTCTCCACATACTTCCATTTCTTGAACATTACCAATTTTACTACCATTGAAAGATGCATTATTTAATTCAGCAAAGAATTTTTTCTTATATATCATGTGACAAGAAGCCCCGCTGTCTAGTATCCACTTATCTACCTAGGTCTTCTGAACACACAGAAAATTTTGAAGTTTGTGAAAAATTTGGTATACGAGTTGAAACTCTCTCGAGTTAACTGGATAAAATTAAATGAATCATTTATTTTTTTCAAATCTTATGACTCTGTTTCGCGATAATATTAAAAAAATGGAACAAATTTGTAATAAAAATGTATTGAGACAATTCTAATTAATAAAAATAAATACAATTTAAATAAAATAGGAATTTATTGTATACATAATTTATTTTGTATTATTTGTTCGCATTTTATATTTTAGGTTTAAATCAAATCTTGCATAAATTAAGTATTTATTTTTATAAATATATAGTTGTGTAGCAGTCTTCTCAAAATACGTAATATTATTCTAACTTTATAATGTAGGTAATTAGATACTTACTTATGCTAAATAATTGTATAAAAAATATCCTAAAAATTATTTTGGTAGTAGCTTATTTATACTCTATGTTGACTTTTGTCCTTTGTATATAAACGAGTTAATCTAAAATCTGCATTGCCAAGCTCGGGTGAAGCTTTAAAAGCCGATTGAGGCTTCAGGGCCTTTATAACTAACAGTATATTCATTGCAAAAAAAAAAATCTGCATTGAAACACATGATCGCTGCGCGCGCATTAGAATGAGACAAAGTGAGTGCGTCAATCAAGTACTTGCTTCTTCATTTACCACAACAATCCAATTCGAGTTAGGGAGAATACAACTCGAGTCTAGATCTAAGCGCAACTCGAGTTAAATCGAGCTGAACATCCCTATATTATTATGTATTGTGAGTCTGTGTGTATTGCTTTTGCCAATAACACACTGTAATAACCACAGTGATAACAGAGTTACAGTCACAGAGTGGTCACAGAGTACATTTATATTTGTTACAGTTTTTCCCAGGCTAATTAAAATTATATCATGGTATATAATTAAAAACATTTCTGGCGGTCTTTTATCTATTTATTTACGTATTTAATATTTATTTTTCATTTGTGGTTTTTGTATAAATTAATCTCATTCATAATGTTTTTACAGTGGATCATGTAAGTAAATCTTGATTGTTTTTGTAGGACTTTACATTACATGCCGTTGATTTTGATTAAGTATAATGGGAAGAGAGAAGCGAAAAGAATAAAAAAACGCGGAACAGTTGGTTTTTGAAAAATATTGAATTAAATTTTTGAGGTTATGTGTAATAAGCAAATCATTACACTAAGCCTTGCAAAATATGAATTTTCAACGGCGAACGTCATGATCATTACAATCTAACTTAAAAAAACCAGTGTGCAAAAACAGGCTACGATATAAACGACTGTCTAAGTGACAAGTGACTAAGAAGTAACTATACTAACATCTTAACTAAAGCAAACATGGGATTACTTTCAAACCAAAACGACACTTAAGGACTGATTAGAAAACTATTTATTTTAACTTAAACATTTTAAATTAATTTTTGATGAAACTTTAACATTCTGAAATTTATATAAAATACAAAAGTTATGTCAGATAACTAGAAATGATATTTCTTCAAAACATTTTCACGGAATTGACAAATATGACATAATTCAATCTGAAGAAATAAAGACTGACATTCTAAAATTAAAGTAATTCAAACATAATACATAAACCAAACAGATCAGAGTTGACACCAAAAGAGTATGTATAATTTGAGATTACCCATCAACAGCAGCCAAGTCAGATGTTTTTTTGCAATCTTCAAACATCATAGCTTTAACAATTAGGCAGCCCTTGTTATGTAAATTATTGAATGATAATGATGTTTGGAAGTGACTTCCTCTATGTGCATCCACTAAATTATTAATATGATTATGAACTGTAAATATTATTTAAATGCAAAAAAATAATGTAAAAAAAGATTACTCAGATTCAGTTTCTTACTGGTTTTTCTTAATGACTGGGTAGTTTTATGAACCCGTAATAAATGTCATAAATTGCTCATAAATGTCTTCTTATGACCTAAATTGAATAAAGTATATTTTGATTTTGTTAAAACTGTTCAGGTATTTTTGTGACACCTCCACATAACTATTCAATATCCCACCAAAAACTCCAAATAAAAAATCCGTCACAAACTAATTAAATAGGTAGGGTTGCCAACTTTTATTGAAAGACATAAAGTATCTAATTCTTTTAATAGGTAAAAAAATGTATTTGGTACGAAAAAAACATACTAATCTGTCAAAAAAGTACCGGTAAAGATCAATAATACACAAAATGTTAGTTATTCATCCAAATTTATTTTATCGCCTTCAAAGTATGCTCCTTTGGAAACAATACACTTATGCCAACAAATAATCAAAGTTGATTGCACAATGGTATCATGCAACTAACACAATGTTGGATGTGTGTGAAGGTGCATTATTGTTGTGCAAAATCCAAGAATTTTCATTCCACAAAGCTGGCCGAGTGCACAACACCGCAATAGTCAAAGAAAACAGTCAACTGTTGACTTTTGATCGACTTTGGTGTGGTTTTTTCGGTTCAGTTCAGTTGGAAGGCGCCACTCCGAAGCTTGTTGACTAGTTGCCATGTCAAACTCGTAAACCTACATCTCGTTACCAGTAACAATGCATTTCATGTTGGGTCGGAACTAACTCGTTATAGCATGTTCTCAGCAATTCTTATGCAATTGAGTTTTTGGAGAAAATTCAGGTCTTTTGGTCAACATTTTTCATACCCGTGATTATTTAAAATAATACGGATCAACTCATGAAACCCAGAAAAGCGACTATCTCTCTCAAACTTGAATGAGGCATTTCAGTCACTATTTCCTTCATTTTTGCAATGTTAACTTCAACTGATGGTCCACCAAGATGAGGCAAATCTTCCAGCATATCTCGACCGCTTTTGAACACTTTGTACCACTCATAAGCACATGTTTTTGATAAAGTTGATTGACTGCAAGCCTTCTGTAACATTTTCAGTGTCTCTCAACTCAAAATTCCATTGGCAATGCAAAATTTAAGACAAACTCTTTGTTCAATGTTTTTGTTCATTACGAAATTCACAATACTCAGTAGATATGACCTAACGAAAAACAGCTCTGTATTTAATATAAATGACAGATGTAAGTCAAACTCAGCAAGGAAAACAGTACCAGTCAGCAGAAAATTAATTTGGAACCATAAACAAATCATCAATTCCTGATACTTTTATGACTACACGTATTTTAAAAATTTAATATTTATTTTTTAAAAGCTATTTATTTATTTAATTATGCAGTGCCTAAACTTGTATTGTAAACTTGCATATTTTTTACTTCTAATAATATATTTTAAAGAATTTTATTTAATACTAGCTCTGTTCGCAAGAATATTCTATAGATTTGTCACAGGAATGACTGTCTTATCTGTATATTTAGTGGGCTATCATTTATTTAACACAGCATTTTTTTAATTGTATTTTTATCATTACAGCTTAGCCCATATAGAAAATGCTAAGTGGTTGTCTAGATCTCTCCTTGGAATAAGTCTTATATTAAATTGAAAATAACTCTGAAATTGGTTCAGTAGTTTTCAATTGACATTGTAATATGAAAAAATGATCACACAACTGCCTTAATCTGTGGCATTTCAAAATAAACTGGAAGGAACGCCTGTGTGTTTTTGTTTGAGCAGATATATAGTTACTTTTCCAAATTGCTTTTTTATTTTAGTGCCTATATTTTGAAAAACCATATTGTAAGCAATGATGGCTGAGTTGTAGCGTGTACGGATATTGCGTCGATGGACGTGAGTTTGAATCCCTGCAATGAGCCTAAACTTTCAGTGAAGGATAACATCGTGACGAAACCATAGCATGATGGTAGGGCTTTTTCTAATGCTCGCCTGGCTAACTACCACCTCCAAGTTTCAAATCTGTCGCCTAGCACCAATAGGTGTGTTCCTGTAGCTGCACTTGAGAGCCAGTTCTCCCACTCGGCTTAGTGTGTTACCATCTTGGGCCACATCGTCACTTGAGATCAGGCGAGATTTTGGCCACAACACTAAACCTATAAAGGTAAAAAAAGACTATGTAATATCTTACAATTAGCCTGTGCTTTTCAAGTAGGATTGTTTCTTATTGTAGCACGTCAAAGTGTAGACACTCTGCCTGATGGTAAACACAGTACAATCCAATAATAACAAGGACCACCCCCTCAATGATTTTTTATTGGTTTTGATGGATTGAATTGAATGAGAGTCACTGTGATGAGCTGTTGAGGAGATGATGTGCATGGTGATTGCGATTCAGTCGGACATAACCACCCAGCAAATCACACAACAATAACATGGTAATATAGTTTAAACAACATTAATAAACTTTTTTTTTTCATTTATAGACTGCTTGTGATTCTGCCTCTACTTTTCACTTTGTTCCTGTTGGCTTGCATCTTCGTGTTGATACCATTTGCATTTATTTTTGCCTCATGGTATATGAGAGTAAAGGAGCGCAAGCTGGAACGTCGAAAGAGAGATGGTGCCAACATAGCATTCTTCCACCCTTACTGCAATGCTGGCGGTGGTGGCGAGAGAGTTCTCTGGGTGGCCATAAAAGCTTTGCTTACCAGGTGAATTACTGCTGACGATTCTTATAGCATTTACTGCATATGTACAACATTTCATCGAAATCGTTGAGAATTAATAGTTTTTTTTGTATTATGTTTTACAACTTGTAAAAGTATTATTAGGAAATCTTATAGTACTATCATTTGAGCAATAAGTTAAGCTTCCTGTACAACATTTAATAAAAATCGGTCAAGCAATTTTTTAGTTAAACCGAGAGATATGAACAGATAGACATACAGATAAAAAGACATATTTTTTAGGCTGATTAAAATGGGTATTTCAGTACACTGGCACACCATATTACTACCATTTCATTTTACTCATGTTGAAGACATGCCGAGTTAGATAGCTAATCGCCGATAAGCGATATATGTACCATAATATAAACACACTGTACCATTTCTAAATATATCAAATCTTTTATCATGGAGATATATAAGTTATCTGAAACCTATCTATGCTACTATTATAAACAGGTATAGTTTGAGATATGTTCACATAGTGATTATCAAAATAAAAAAAACATATTTTGTTCAATGTAGGCCTTAAGAAGTCACTTACGAATGCAAGAAGTTTATTTAGTTTAAATTCCCCTTTCTCTCCTTTTTATTTGAGCTACAAGCTTTTAAAGTTGAGTCCTTGCATAAAATTATTATATTAATTTAAATATTGAATAAAATCTTGTCTTTAAAAAGTTATTTTTATTAAAAAAAATTATCTTCTCTATATCTATCGGGTAATCTCTGGAGCTACTGCTCTGATTCTAAATATTCTGGTAGATGGTTATAACTATCAACGCGCACGAAGTCGCGAGTGTTTACTAGTATCATATTATAAAGTAAATCATTAAGGTCGTCACTTACTTAACAACCCGCCGCGGCACCCGACCAACACCGCCTGCTCGCTTACGTCCACTTGTTGTCGACGGGTAGTACCTCACGACAATATCGCGTGGCTGGCAAGTTGACGCCCCTTGGTCAACGGGTGAACGCGGCATGGCCACCGGTGAACGCCGCGTCACCAACTATTCATCATCGCGTGTCCACGAATTGACGTCGCGTCGCGCCAACAACGCATCATTTTGGGTTAACTACTCGGGACCAGCGCGTTGGAAACTGGCGGTAAGCGTGAGGTCCCGAGTGGTTCACTCGCCGTTGGCATATGGACTTCTTCCGTGCAAGTTGATACGATGAGGTTACGGAGTATATAAGTGAGTGCATATATATGGAAGCTCATATAAGATGCGATTCAACAGTCCGAGCAGAGGTCGGCCACTTTGGCACTGTCGGAACTAGTTGCATGCTTTCGTGGCGAGTTGGCGACCTTTATTAATTATGTGAAAGATAGTGATGTATACAAGTGACTCACTTTTTGTATAAACACCACAATTACTGTTACTAATTATATTGTACAATTTATTACCCCATCCACACGCTTGCCTAAACCTCGGCAAATATTAACAAATTCAAGTGGGATAGGGCTTTTGGCTTGGCTTGCCACCGATCCGAGCTAAGTCGGTATTTGATGCACGAAACAAAGGAGCTTGAACCCCCTCACCCCAGGGAGCTCTGGAAACCCTACTCACCGCAGGAACACAACACAAGGGGTTATTGGCTGTGATCTCCTGTAGGGTGAAGGAATTCCACCAATCGGGTTGCCTCAAGTAGAGGTTACACTACCATAGTTTTAAGTTTTCACTTTCTTCGGCAATACTCAATGGCTGCATTTTTTTATTACAGGTATCCTGACTCTAACATATACATCTACACAGTGGAAACGGCAGAACCACAGACAATACTAGACAGAGCTCAGAATCAGTTCAATATAAAAGTGGATTCGAGTAAGATCAACTTTGTTAGACTTGGCCTGAAGAAACTTATAGAGGCTAATACGTATCCGTACTTTACGCTGTTGATGCAGAGCCTCGGATCTATGGTTTTAGGAATGGAGGCTTTCATAAAACTTAATCCTGGTATAGTATTCTATTCTTAGCTTGTTTTTATAATTTCGAACAAATAATCCTTAGCTGATGTGGTGGGTAATTTGTAGAAAGTAATGGAATTGCATCTGATGGTATACACAGTACAATCTGAAAACAACAGTTGTCACCGATGGTAGCTCGGCAGCTGGATGTACATTGGCTGATAGCGAAACGCGAGTAACCAAAAGAAAGTTGTTGTGATGGGTTTACAGGAATTTCTTCGAATCTACAATAAGCCTTTCAGTAAAGGAAAGCCTTGTGATGGAACCCCAGCAACGATAGCTCATTGGTAGCATGTACGGACATCGCGTCGATCGACGTGAGCTCAATTCCCTTCAATGAGCCCAAGCTTTCATTGAAGGAAACATTGTGATGAAACCATAAAATGGTGGTAGGGTATTTTCTAATGCCCGCCTGGCTAGCTACCACCCTGATGTGTATAGAGATAATAGAAACAACCGGTATAGTGAATAGCTAGTTTATTACTAACTAATTAATACTACACTGTTCGTGGACAGTGCACGTTGCATGCGGGGGTGAGGGGTGAGGGGTGCGCATACATGTCACTCCTCCACACTTAATTTTTGACACCTGGCAATTACAAAAAATCATATACCAAAAAGAACTACTAAACAAAATAACACAGAACAAACAATAACTTATTAAAAATATTTCTTATAATCTATTATCTTTTTATTACGCTTCTGGCGCGTGGTTACCAGCAACGGAGGCTGAGGGGCGTTAGCAGGCTCCGCTACGTCACTCCGAGGCACCGACGTAACGTTGTCGGTGGGGTCGATGGAACAGGAATCACCCTCAATTTGGGTAGCCAGTTCCTCACTCTCCGCGACCATACCTTCATCATCCCTATTCCCATCTCCCTCCTCCGAAACGAGTCTCGTATCGCAAACCTCAGTATCATTCGCAGCCGGCGCCACGGAAGCGGCCATTACAGTTCTGTTTTCCGACTCATTCGAACTAAACGCTGGCGGCGAATGAAACCCGTCAGGTTCATTTCCTCTATTTATAATTAAAGGATGATCTTCATTACCGGTATATTTAATTATTTGATCGACATGTCTTATACCGGAAATATCAAACTTTTTAAATAATATTTTATACATTTTAGTGCCAATTTTTTCCTTAATGATACCTATCTGCCAAGATTCTCTGCGTGCGCTGTACCATCGAGCCCAGATAGTATCACCTATTTCGAAAACTCTTTTTCTGGTTACTGGAGGCAAACTGAATTCGATATCGTTGGATGGAATAATTAAGTCGAGCCGAGACCGGAGGTTTCTACCGAACATTAACTTAGCGGGCGTTTCGCCGGTGGTACAATGCACGGTATTCCTATAATTAAATAAATAACCTAACAACAACTCATTCATTTGATGCGTCGGTATATTATCTCTCATAATACATTTTAGCATCTTTTTACAAATTCTTACAGAGTTTTCGGCTTGGCCATTGCTAGGAGGATGGTATATGGGTGATGTCATATATTTAATTCCATTACATGAACAAAAATTTTTAAATTCATTTGAATTAATTTTAATATCATTATCGGATACAAGAACGTTTGGTATACCGAAGGTTGCAAAAATATTTTTCAATTTCATTATCAGGGCTTTACTTGACGTACCATTATGCATATAAAGACAATCCAACCATTTACTAAAAGAATCTACCACTACAAGATATACCCTTTGCCCAACCGTCATGTAGTCAATGTGTACGCGCTGCCACAGACCAGTCGCGGCAGGCCAGGGAGCCGGCGGGTCGCGCGGTGGCGCACATCGCAACTCCACGCAAGTTCCGCAAGATCCGATCCAATGTTCGATATCTGCGTCAATACCCGGCCACCACATTCTACTACGCGCGTTACTCTTAGTTTTTATTATACCTAAATGAGAGGTATGCAGTTCTTTTAACATTTTTTCTCTTAGAGAGGACGGAATTACTATTCTATGTCCCCTAAATAGACAGCCGTTTTCGAATTGTAAGTCCGATTTACATTGAAAATATGGTAGTACTGATTTACAAGCTATTTTACGAGGCCAGCCGTGTCGCATGTACCCGGTAACTGTAGAAAGCGTCGCGTCTCGCTCTGTTACTAGTGCGATCTCACGAAACGTAGTTGCCGGTGTTACTTCATTCATAAACATCAATGCACAGTATGCATCTACGCCGCTATCGACACCCTCCGATTTGTCAGTACACTCTAGTGGCGCGCGTGAGAAGTAATCTGCCACTAAATTATTATCGCTGGAAACTTATTGCACTATATAATTATAAGCTGATAATATAATAGCGTACCTCTGTAGTCGTAGCGCTGTTGTCACCGGTATACCAGATTTATTATTAAATATAGAGACTAGTGGCCTATGGTCCGTCCTCAATATAAACGGATCCTTTCTACCGTATAAATACTGATGAAACCGCCGTACCCCGAATATAATTGCGGTGGCCTCTTTTTGAATTTGACTATAGTTACGTTCGCTGGGTGTAAGTGAACGGGATGCATAAGCGAGGGGTCGCTCGTGATTATCGCCAGTACGCTGCGTGAGAACGGCACCTAGACCGGCGGGCCCGGCATCTACGGAAAGCACGAGCTGCGCCGCGGGCTCGAAGTGCGCGAGCACTCGTTCGGAAGCCAGCTCGCGCCGCACGGCTGCCATGCTGCGTCGCTGAGGCTCGCCCCACTCCCATATGACATCTTTACGCAGTAATTTATGGATAGGGCCTAATAAATCTGATGCATTGGGAATAAAATTCCTATAATAATTTACAACTCCCAAAAATCTTTTAACTTCTGTTACGCTGGTTGGCTCTGGTGCGTTGACAATGGCTTGGACTTTATCGGGACTGGTTCTCAAACCAGTTTTACTTATAACATAGCCTAGATACTTAACACTGTCCTTGAAAAATTCACATTTATCTTTCTGTAGACGTAAGCCCGAATCATTTAATCTACTTAAGACATCATATAATCTTTTGGTATGAGTGGACCTATCTGGACCAGTCACACAGATGTCATCAAGCCAAACACTGACGCCCTCTATATTAGACAGAAGTGTCTCCATGGCTTTTTGAAAAATTGCCGGAGCATTTGCCAACCCATACACTAATCTAGTATATTTGAAAAGCCCTTTATGAGTATTAATCGTTGTAAGGAGTTGGGAAGGCTCGTCCAAAACAAATTGGTTGTAGGCGTTTTTTAAATCAATTTTACTATAATGTTCGCCGCCTCCAATTTTAGCGAACACTTCTTCAATACGAGGTAGGGGATACTTTTCTATTAGTAAATCTTTGTTTAAAGTGACCGAAAAATCTCCTGCTATTCTAACTTTGTCGTTTTCTTTTAAAACAGGCACTATGGGAGTTGCATAGTCCGAGTGGTCAACCGGAACTAAAATACCTAACCGAACTAATCGATTCAGTTCGTTCTCGACTTTATCTTTGAGGGCAAAGGGTACACTCCGAGGCTTAAAAAATTTTGGCAATGAATTTTCTTTTAAATGTAAACTAACTTTAAACTTATTGAATGTACCTAATTCATCTCGCCACAGATCAGGAAACCTTTGAAATAAGTTATGTACATTTGTGTCATTAATACTACTTATTGATTTTATATCCGTTGTGATAATTAAATTAAACGCAGACATAAAATCCCTACCGAGTAACGGGGGCCCTCCGTTTTTAATAACAAAAATTTTGATATATTTCCTAATTTTATTATAGTATGCTTCAATATAAAAATAACCCAGCGGAGAGATTTTATGTCCATTATATAAGCACATTTTAACATTACATGTAGTTAACGGAAATTTTAAAAACTTTTCAACGTACAATTCTTCAGAAATAACGCAACTACCTGATCCTGTATCTAGTTCCATACTTAAAGACTGGTTTCCTAATACTAAATCGATTACAATAGGTTTATTATCCACGTACCTCAAATTAAAGTTCTGGCATTCCTCACAAACACTAACATTGGCCTTGTCAGAATCGCAATCCTGGTTTGCATCTATGTGATGAACGCACGATTTTTTATTATTACCGCACACTTTCTTTAAATGTCCTTTTTTTCCACACCTTTGACACTTATATCCTCTGTATCGGCACTTATCACTGGAATGATTATTCAATCCACAAACCGAGCAACGATTTACCGCGCGGCGCGGTGGCTTTACACCATCACCGTCGGTGCCAACAGGACATGTTCGACCTTGAAATCTTGTACGAAATATTGGCTCCTCCTTGATGAGACCAGCTTCGCTGGTACACAGCATAGTCTTCGCCTGCCTTGCACCCGCAACCTGCTCTGCCAATTCAATTGCCTTCGCCAATGTAAGCGATGAAGGGTTTTGTTCGAACAGCTTATCGCGTTCTGGACCTGGGTCCAGGCCAAGGACAAAACGATCTCGTAAGTTCGTTTCCAGGGCGATGCCAAAGTCGCAATAGCTTGCCAAACCCCGTAGTCGCGCCGCCCAATCTCCTATAGATTCGCCTGGACCTCTTCTTGCCCCATGGAAGTTCGCCTTGTCCAGAAATGAGCATCGTTTCGGTTTAAAATGGTCATCGAGTAACTTCACTAGCTCAGTATAACTTAGCGATTCCAATGTCTGAGGGTATGCTAAGTTACGTACTAACCGGTACGACTCATCTGTTAGGTGAGTTAACAGAATTCCACCTTTTGTTTCTTCTTCTTTTACATTGTTTATCTTCAAAAACTGTACGAGCCTACCACTAAATATTGACCACTCACTGGTTTTGTGATCGAATATAGGCAGATTTTCTAAGTAAGACATTTTTTTTCGTTTTTTTTTTTTATATACACGTAGGTAGATCCAACTTCGTTCGCCAAATGATGTGTATAGAGATAATAGAAACAACCGGTATAGTGAATAGCTAGTTTATTACTGACTAATTAATACTACACTGTTCGTGGACAGTGCACGTTGCATGCGGGGGTGAGGGGTGAGGGGTGCGCATACATGTCACACCCTCAAGTTGAAAATCTGTCGCAAAGCGCCAATAGGTGTGTTCTGTTAGCTGCACTTGAAAACCAGTCATCCATTAGTCTTAGCGTGTCGTCACTTAATACCAAGTGAGATTGTGGCCATAACCTTAAATCTATAAACGATTTTTTTAAATAGTTAGGGCTAGGGTTGGCTATTTTTTTTTCTGCTGATTATATTTTTCAGAATAAGCTATAAAAATATAGAACACTTAAAAAATATAGTATTTTTTGGAAGGAGTAAAAAACAAATGTACGTCTGTTAATTTATTTTTATAAAAAACATATTTAAGTATCTTTTCATATTTTTTTGTCTTCAATAAAAGTGTAATAAACCTATGGATGCGTCCGATTGAAAATTACTACTTTTTTGCGTACTACATATATATTTCTCCTATATTATATAGCACAGATGGCAACCCTAGTAAGAGTATCTCCTAGTGCTTGTCTGTCAAGCTTGTCGTGTTTTCATAGGATTTTATTGGTTAACAAGTTATTGTTGAAACTATATTGCTATTTTTTTTTATTTTAGCATGGTTTAAGCTGGATATATACATAGTATACGACTTTTTGGTATGATCGGCAACAGCCCAAGCCGAGGTTCGGCCACTTTGGCACCCTTGGAGCTTGTTGCCTAAGTTTCGCGGATGAGTGCCTTCCACGCTCGTCCCCAAGCCCGGTGAAGCTGTAAAAGCCGCAAAGGTTTCAGGGTCCATAAGGCTAACAGTATAGTCAGTTCGTACCCCGCTAGATTACTGGATTTATACCGGGTTTCACCTAAACCAAAATGGACCAACCATAAAAATATTTGTTTGATTCCAGATGTTTACATAGACACAACCGGATGTGCATTCACATATCCAATCTTTCGTTACCTGGCGCAGTGTCCAGTCGGTTGTTACGTTCACTACCCAACCATAACAGCTGCTATGATGAAAAGGGTCAAACATCGGATTGTCTCGTATAACAATTCCAGTTTGATAGCCAGGAATCCTTTATTTACCTGGATTAAACTCTTCTATTATAGAATCTTTGGATGGGTGAGGATTTTTGATTTTAGTTTTTCTGTCTCATTTTTAACGAAAATCAAATGTTGCAACCACCTTGCATGATAAACTTATCACAGGAACTTTTGGTTCGTCAATAGTGTTGGAAACATCGGTTATTTGGATTATTGGTTTGCTTTTGAAGAAACAATTGTTAATTGATTAACTATCGATTCTTGCTTAGTATGAAATATAATCAGTCCGTCGCGTCGAAAAAAAGGTCATTCGCGCAAAATCTTCCGTGTAATCACAAAAATATCCAAAAAAATTTGTTTTATTTCAACAATCGTTTGTTCGACAGCGCTAATGACTATCGATGAATGGATAATTAATCGATGTTTTACCAACACTATATGTCGGGTTGCGGTATCAACCAGTGTATATACAGTTGAGGTTATGCTTGCAATCCAGTATGACAACATTGACCGCCGATAGATTGACGATCTATCGGTGGTTATTTTTAGATTGTACTGTGTTTACTGTCAGGTACGAGTAAAAAGTCGACACAATTATTATGGTGTTATGACAGACAGCTACTTTTCTTTGCCATCCCGCTTGGTTTCTCGATATACATCGGCTGATTCCCGAATACGACACGCATAATCGTGCCACTAAGACGAGTGTTACACCTGGATCCAAGTCTGCTATTTCACATTTAAGAATCTACCATTGTCATTATATTCACACTCTACTGATATTATATCGAAACTGTAACAAATTTGGTATTCTGCTGAAATTTCATGACTGTCTCGATAGAATCTCTTTAGTGTTGTGATAGTGTGTCCAGTGGATGGTAATATCTATACGTCGTTGGTGTTGCCTATAAAAAAATACCATGGGTTCAGTGTTGCTAATCGAAACTACCGTTAGTTGACAATATTTGTTAGTGCTATTTTTTCTGTGAAATCTTCAATAAATCTATAAGATTATATAGAAAACAATGTTTGACAATGGAGACACTACCGCCATACCTTTTGTTCAGTTTCATTCCCTCCTCTCCTTTCCACAACAGAACCACACGCGCTGGGCTTCGGAATCACAGTTTTACGGTAACCTCCATCTCGGCATGAACTAAAAAGTTCTCTATGTCTTATCTTCGTCGTACCGTGAAACTGTGAAACCATCTCCCGTCCAAAGTGTTCCCTCCTTATGACATCAGGTCCTTCAAGCGTACGTGAAGAGATATTTATGCAGGCCGGTATGACAGTGGTGACCACCGATGGATTTTGATCTATCGGTGGTTGTCGTTGTATTTGGATTGTACTGTGCTTACCATCAGCGACAGTAAAGTCACTGTGCTAAGCTACTTTAAAAAAAAACTATGTCAATTTAGCAGTTTTCTGGGCCTGTCACAGGTGATGCCACAATACATCCTGTTTTTGTTTGGTCATAGATGAGTCAGCTCATAAAAATATATTTTGCAGTTATATGGTGTAGTTGGAAGGTGCGCTGACGTCATAATGGCGAATGGCACGTGGACAGAGGACCATATCAACGAGTTGTGGGTGTCACCCTTCAATACTTATAGAGTTTATCCACCTTGTGAGGTTAGTTCTCTTGAATTTCATATCAATTTTAAGAAATGGTTTATATCTTCAGATGATGTTGCTTAAATAACATTATATATGTTAGAAATTGTAAAGTATAAATGTAATTTTAATATCAAAAATAAACAACCTAAACATATGTTCTACGATAAGGTATCTAAGAATATCATAACCCACTTTTGCTGACTAACAACAGTATCATGTAAGGTAGGCTTTATTGAAATAGACTGGATAATTAATTGAATTATAGTGATATCTGAAAGGCACTAGATGCAAGGGATGTTTTCCGAATAGACATTAACACATTAACATTAATTTCATTTCATAAGATTTTGGGGATTACCCCTTAAGTAACACCTTAAGACTTGAGACAACCAAACCAACCTCACCTGGATTTGGATATGTAAAAGTGTATTTAATCGGTTTCAGTTATGGGTACTGATATGAAATTATTTGGGATATCCGACAGTTTCGGATAATTTGAATTATGGATATTACATTTTAGAAGAAGTATTTGGAAGGATTTATCCTTAATTTAGATAATTATTTGTTAAATTTTAAGTCATTTTTGGTATTTGACATTGTCTCAGTCGATTCCGACCCAATGAGAAATATTTGAAAAATGTTTAAGGGATTCACGTTACTTACGGTTTAGGATATTGTTTTATTTCGGATATCAAAGAGTTTCGGTTACGGTTACATAGCACCCCGGGTTATATGTTAAAATACCTTGAACTTGTTTTCAGGTGTCAGAGTTGAAACAGCTCCGTTCGTTGGTCAAGGACTCTGATCCTATTCGTATTCTCTCAGTGGCTCAGTTCAGGCCTGAGAAGGATCATCCGCTGATGCTGCAGGCGATGTACGAGCTCCGTAATCTTCTAGTCAAAAACGAAATACTTTGGAATAAGGTGAGCTATTTGTTATAATTAACGAGTAATTATGTTTTTCGATTATCTCGAATGACACACCAGTGTTGCCAAGCTTGATCGTGCAATAATAATCTTTGTTATCGTGCAATTTGCAGATGCTGAGTAATATTAAAACAAAATATACTACATTGAAATATTAAGGAATAATTAGTTTTATCGGTGGAAGTGAATGTTGGGTATTGCTAGGCTCATGAATTTTCAGCCAAATTTAGGAAGACGAGGAAGAGAATGAGAGTGAGCAATGATAGTTCAGTGGTAGCGTGTACGGAACCCGCATCGATTGATGTGGTTTCGAATCTCTACAATTTGCCTGCGCTTTCAGTGAAAATGCTGCCTGGCTAGCTACCACCCTCAAGTTGAGGGCACCCTCAAATCTGTTGCCAGGCACCTATAAGTGTTCCAGCAGTTACACATGAGAGTCAGTTTTCCCACTAGTCGTAGCGAGTTACCATCTTGGGACACATCATCACTAAATGTCAAATGAGATTCCGGTTGGTTTATTTGTTTGTATGAATTGTTTCATAATAAAGGTTTTTAAAGAAAAATCTTTTTCAGATTAAGTTAGTTTTAGTGGGTTCCTGTCGCAATCCGGAAGACGAGGAACGGGTCAGAAATCTGAAGGACCTGGCAAAGCACCTGTCCTTGGAAGACAGTGTCGAATTTATTGTGAACGCGCCCTATTCAAGACTATTGCATTTATATCAAACAAGCACCATCGGCTTACACGCTATGTGGAACGAGCATTTCGGCATCAGTCAGTATTTTGAATGACCCCTTATTTTTTGTATATTCTCCATCAATTTCAGTGATGTTTAAAAAAAAGGTCGCCTCACGCATATTTAACTTTCATTTTTATATTTCAAACGCAAGGTTTAGAGGTAACGTCTAATACCTGCTTTCTTTTTTTATATACTTTATTATTCCACTAGTAATTAATTTACAATACAGAATTAAAATATTTAACTAAAATATTAACTATTCCTTTTTTTCCTGTTCTTATTCACTATATGACATTTACATTTCATTTTTATTTGTAACATCATGTGATTATTGATGCGCGCGTAATGTTGTTTTATAAGAATATGGGGTTGACTGAAAACCAGCGCTGTGTGGTGGGGTGATATCACACCACATAGCATCAGCTGAGTCTGTCACATTGCCAAATTGTGTATGTGGGCTTATATTTTCAAATGTTTTTTAGGTAACCTTTTTTTGTTTTTTTTTTTTTCATTATTATTAGAAAAGAAGAAAAATCATTTTCACTCAAAGGTCAATGGAAATGGCTGTGCTCGAAGTTTCTTTGCGTGATCAAATCAGGAATTAGGATATCCGCATAAGGACCAAAGGAACTGACATAACTCGTAAGAATCGCTAGACTTAAGTGGCAAAGGGCAGGGCATATTACTCAGAGGACGGATAGCCAATGGGGCCGATGAGTTCTCGAGCAGTGGCCATGTAACAGAAGACGCGGTGTGGGTAGACCCGCCACAGGGTGAACCGACGACCTGGTAAAACCTGCTGGAAGCAAACAGCAGCAATATTGCGGGGAGGCCTATTTCCAACAGTGGATGTCTTTCAACCGAGATGATGATGATGTTGACCTAAAAAAGTTCCCTACATATTTTACTTTTTTATTGTGTTCAGGGGAAAGTAAAAAGGCCATATGGCAACACTGATTAAAGGTTACACATCTGTCACATGTACTTTTTTTTATACAGCCGTTATAAGAGGCATGAGTTTTTTAGGTGTGGTAGAATGTATGGCCGCTGGGTTGATAACGATAGCTCATCGTTCGGGAGGACCTCTAGCGGATATAGTGGAGACTTCGGAAACATCGAGAACGGGCTTCTTGGCCGCCGAACCCGATGAATACGCGAGGGCAATACTCGAAGTCATAGCATTATCAACGGAGGAAAAGAAAAGGATAATTGAAGCAGCTAGGTATTATGCACATTAGGAAACATCAGTCATAGTGCCTCATTTAGTCAGTGTCAATTTCCTGTTACAATAGTAGGGCAGCCCAATAGGGCGTTTTGGGATCTGCTCAAGTGCGGCAGATTATTATAATGGGGGTTGGATACCATGCAGGGTGCAAGGCTTGCTAGGAAAATCTGTCACTGGTGTGTTCGAGCAGTTGTACTTGAGAGACAGTTCTCTTTCTGGCTTATCATGTTAACTTCCTAGTCACAATGATGAGTAAGGTTTCCAAAGTTCTTTGTGAAAGGGATTTCAAGAAGAGAGGTAGGGCACAGAGAAATCTCTTTGGAAACTACTTGGAGCAGTCCAACTGGTGGAATAACTTCACCCTACAGAAGATCGTAGCCGAATAATTTTGTGTCCTGTTCCTGCGATGTGGTCAGTTTGATAAGCGGAGTGATATCTTTCTGTGCAGGGCCTCTGTGGACAGGTTCTCGGAGCTGGAATTTGAGAAAGCGTTCCTGAGGGCAGCCGAGCCCCTCGTAGGGCTGGAGTAGATTTATTGACGTTGCATTACATTCCGTTAGTTAGTAAGACTAATATTTTAATAAAATTTACCAAAGTTACACGTTATTTTATTCTAATTATAAGCCTCAAGTAGATGTAACCTTATTTCATACGGTTTCGAGAGCTCCTTGGGGAAGGGATTTCAAGGTCGACAACGCGCTAGTGATACCTCAGGTGTTATAAGCGTCTATAGGCTACGGTAACCGCTTACCATAAGGAGCCGTACGCTGGTATCGCTCTTTGACTTACACTACACTTTGTATGGTAATTCACCCGCTCCTTAGGGTCGCAGCGTGAAGTTATATAGTCTTCCTTAATAAATAGGCTATACAATATCAAAAGAAAATTTTTCAAAGACTGGTCCTTCCAGAGACTAGAGTGGTCAAACAAACAAACCCTTGAGCTTTTTAATACGGTTTAACCGGTTCCCTGAAGATAGCGGGTTATGACGTCATAAAGTAGTAAAATCGTGATTAAGGAAACATTATTAAAAAAACTTTTAATATAGTGCAACGTAATTATACATTAAATTATAAAATATATATAGAAATTCTTAAATTAATGGAATGATTGATATGTTAAGTTAATGCGGGTTGCGTCCCACGCGGTCCCGCGGGATCAGTCTTAGTTCCGCTCCGTGCTTCAAGAATACGTTGCCTGAAACATGTGCATTTAAATGTGATTTTCCTTATGCTACACCTTAAGCTAAGATTAGACGATTATCAAGCGTGAATACGTTGATCAAGTCGGAAATGCATACTTTTGGAGTGACCATTTTAAAACTTCAATGTCTATGGTAAGTTCTCCTGTTAATAAAATTCAAAAGGACGGTACACCAAAAACAAATAATCCTATAGACTATGACATTTATACGCCATATTAAATAGGCAATCCAGATGCCAATTTTGAATAATTTAGAATTTTGATGCAAGTGGACTTGTCAACATGTTCACGCCTTATATGGAAACGATGTGGTGAAACGTGTTTACACATACTAGCAAAATTATCAGACATTTCTTTTGAATATATACAGACAATAAATAGAACGGAAGCTCGAAAGAGAAAAAGCATAGTATATGTTGGTGTTAGAACGAGGTAAGGATATGAGACCTTTTTCTTATGCGCTATCAGTCTCTATAAATAGTCATCAAAACAAATCTCGCTTATTTTTGCAAATTGTAAGGTTTTAAAGTACAATATAGAGTCTAGTAGACGAGTTTAATTGTGGTTACGTGTACTGTAACTGGATGTAACTCTCATAATAAAGAAATCAATAAAATAATACGCACACTAGTGTATTCCCTTTTTGGTCTCGTCTTATTCAACCTATTGCCGATCTATACTTAATCAATGGTTATGAGTAAATATAGTATTCGTCATTAAAATTTATTAAAAAAATTAAGAAAGTGAAGTTATCGATTTGGCATGTGAACCATTTATGTATAAAACTTAACGTTTGTTTGTTTATCCCCCTAAGCATTCCTAAACCATTCATCCGATTGTGATGAAACTATGGTAAGCGGTTTTGCACACACCCACGAAGGATTTATGTTTGTACAATCAGTTTACACTAGCCGGCCCGCGAGTCGTTTCATCTGCATCTTTTAGCAAGTGTGAATTTTGCATTTTTGGACTATCGTGCACACGAAGCGAACATTTATTACCTGTCCAGATGCAGATCAAGAAAATCTAGTAAATTATAAACTGTAATCATTGGTGCAAAATGTACCTGCTGTCTGCTGGGGATTGATGCCGATGCCATCATCTGTGATAATAGCGCTAGTAGCAGGCTCAACTCTGAACTCCTCTGCGGCAAACTTGAGAACCGCAGTAAACGGCGTTGCTTCTGGAACGCTTAACCTGCAATGATATAAATAATTTGTTATGTAATTGTTTCCAAAATTCTAGACCAGGCTCTAACTTGAGTCAAAGGCTCTACTGTTCTCAAAAGTATTTTCCTGTAAACGCCATATCTTTGTTCATGAAAATTAATAATATATACATCATTTTAGAGCTTACGTTCCCGTTGTTGACGTAACATAGAGAAATAGGTTAAAATTGATGATTTCTTAAAAACACACATGCACATAATTTCTAAGCAAACTGATCGGAGTACCCAAGGAGATTGTACAGAATTGTAATAATTGACAAGAAAATAATATTGTCCTTATCACCTATATATTCTTATATGTTTCGAAAGCTACACTTAATTGCGAGTCTTCATTTAATGCTTACAGTGTAAAAATATCAACTACTATACTATCATCTCGCAAATGAAACAATATTTTGAAGGGAAAATGCAATCAATAAACTGTGAATATGTAGTATTTATCAAATACTTTAGTAACAATTTATTTATTCCATAAATGAATTACAATTTATTAATTACAACACTTAATTATATTAAAATCAATGAGGTAAATAAATTGTGTTCGAACGAATTACTATCAATCTACCACACTTCCGAGGTAATTTGTATTTTTAATTATTGGCAATACTGGCCGGTATTGTGCTATAATTACATCGCAATAATTTTACATAAAAATCAAGAAATCAACTGAACACAAATACACAAAATACCATTTTTTAGTTCTTTTTGATGCCAATAATAATTAATAGTTTCATTAGAATAAAAGTTTTTTTTGTAATACAACTGAAGTCAGTTTTGGCTAAACAATATGTTAACTTAGTATGTATGGTGTATGAATTTAAGAGCTGTTAATTTGTTTAAATAAATAGTCAGTAAACTAAATTGTCATTTTATCATTCATGGATTACTTCATCATGTATGTACCAAAAGATAACTTGTTCAATAAAAGTTTTAATTTTTTCCACAGTTGGTATCACCTACAATCAAGTGAAACCTGGGGCATACCTAGCTTTACCCCTACCCTCCCGCTCACGCAGCTATACTACTGTCAACACCTAAGGCTTGTAGGATTTGAACCCACAATGACTGAGGGTGTTGCCTCTGTTTGGTGACCAGTATCAATTACGAGTAAATTATAAGAGTCAAAAATACAAACTTTCAACTGGAGAAAAATAGGTCACATAATCTATACATATAATAAAATTGAAATGTTTGTTTTAATGTCAGAATAACTGCTTTTTACTAAATGCATATAAAAGGTTACATGAGACTTATAGCAAAAAAAAATAAACTTTTATAATTTTTGTCTGTCTGTTCTGGGTAATCTCAAACAGTAGGACTAAATTTGACAAGCTTTCACTGGCAGATAGCTAATGTTATAAGGAATAACTTAGGATATTTTTATTTTAGAAAAATAATTAAGGTTCTGCACATAAAATAAAAAGGTTTTTTAGTAGTTAATTTGAACGAATCTGCATGCACAGCTATAAAATAAATAAAATTGCTAATTACTCAAAAATATAATTTAATTCACATAATATTTTCCCAAAACCTTAAATCTGTGTTTGAATCTTTAATAATACTTAAAAAATGTTCTTGTAACAATTCATATTTAGTTATTTTGTGTACAACATTTTTCAATTCATCATAATTTAAATTTATGTAAAATAAATCTGCAGAAATATTCTCATTAATCAATTTACCACAATCTAAAATGGCTTCTGCAATATATGTAAAAAGGTTTATATGTTCAGTACACATATTAATGAAATACTTCTCTTCAACATTTAAAAGTAACCTCCAAAATGTTTGACAACTTTCAGTTCTATCTAACATTACATTAAGGATACATTCGACAATACAAGAGACACCTTTACTAAATTTCACATCCTTATTGTTTATACTAACAACAAGGAGTTGTATTGTGTCATCTGTAGAGTTACATAATAATTTCATTACATTTTCCTTGCAGTCATCAGAATTGCAAATATGTGATAAAAATAATCTACTTTTTAATTGTAATATTTTATCTTTAGGCAACTCTATTTGTAAATTCCTCAATAAAGTCTCTTTGGATGCTGTCTCAACCATTATATCAGTTAAGCAATCCTCTAGTTTATGATCACCAAATAACTCAATAAATAACCTAATTCCCACATCCATTACATCAATTTTTGTATCTGATTGAATAATTTTCTTCAAAATATATTTTGGTGGATCTGAGAAACAATATTTCAGGAAAACATTGGATTCGTCTTGTATATTTAAAGTCAAGAGAAATTCATTAATTAGATCTAGTTTTTGTAATTTATTTAAACATTTTTCTATATGTAAAGCTGTTGTGAATGCACTCTTTATTTCACTCTCAGTTGTAGTATTTACAGGCCAGTTTAGCTGACAGAATGACATGAAGTCTTCAAAAAAAAAAAGAAACTGTTGTGTTACGGCTGCCTCCATAGCTAAACAAGGTAACTTCAACGTAGAACCCACTTTTCAGCATCTGTTGGCAATCGACAAATTTTAACTATAATTATTAAATATTAAAAGAAATTTGCTTCAATATCGGGTTAATTTACGTTGAAGTTACAGTCAATATTATTTGCTAATAAATATATAGAAACAAAAACTTAAACTTACACTTTAAAAGGTAATTTTGGATCCGAAGTCAGGGTGATCTTGAACGTTACTTTCGACCTAGAAAAAAGATTTTTTCCATACATAAGACACCTTTTGCTTTAAAACTTACCACTAACGAATGATTACTAATATAAAATACAGACATATCGAATGGGAAACTATGTAAGACGTGAATAATTAGTATTCCCAATTTCTTCTCCTAAGATATCGAAAGTGACAACTTGACTGTAACGAAAGTGACGTCCACAAAATAAGTGACTAGTGGTTTGCTTAAGTGGCGAATTGACCGGAGAAAAGCCGGAGATTGGCAAAACCGGTAAGACCACGTTTTTTTGTAATCACTGGAGATTTTTTTATCTTTACCCACTGAATTTTACGTGTTTCGTCATGTAATAAAATTTCATGCTCGCCTTTTAAAATGTTACAGTTGATGATAAGTAACATTAAGGTTGCAACAAATTGTTGCATTGTTTTTAAACGGTGTTTTTTTTTAATGTGGCCTTTTGTCTTTTTATTTGTTTTATGTGTGACGATCATTATAAAGTAGATAAAATGTAATTTTATAATTTTGTCATCGGCAGTTAAGTATAAGCTAGTTTTTTATAGTATAGGTAATGAGAAAATTGAAACCATACTAAACTTATATCACAAAATGAATATATAATTAAAGTACGTAATTATATTGTTATTTTTATTTATTTTAAGGATGCTGAAAGCTAAATCGAAAAGTATGAAACATTTTGAAAAATTGAATGATAAAGTAGAATGCAAAATTTTGCAATAAAATTATAAGTGTGACTGGTGGCGTTACATCAAATATGTTATCACATCTGTCAAGACTGCATCCTCAAATTACCAACAAGTAATGAACTAATGAACAAAGTCAAACCAAACATGTATGCGAAGAGTCCTTTTTACAGTCAACAGGACTATCTAGCCAGGTACAATTTTCCTTGAAATTACATTTACAAATACCATAACGTCCACGGCAAGAACCTTGATTTGATGTTTACAACTGATTAACAAACGATTCCTTATATGTTGGAAGATTTAAACTTTTCATGGAAGCTCTTTGTATAGATTTTTTTTATTACCTATACAATAATAAAAAACTAGTTATGATATTTTATTATTATTGTTTTCGTTTGTGTTAATTAATATTAAAAATATGGATATTTTGATTTTATAATTATAGGATATAATTGAATTTTATTTCATACATAATAAAATCTAAATGGCCACAATCTCCGGAGAATCTCCGGTTATTTAAACCAACTGGCGTAAAAACACTGGATACATATTTTTACGTTTCGTTTCCTGAAAAGTTGAATTTTTCTTACAAGTTTTTTATTTATTATTTTTGAAGTGAAACATTTTTGGACACTGCGGAAAAACAGGTGTGTAACGTTACATTACATAAGGTTACCAAATTTGCATTAAAATATTTGATCTCTATTTTTCAGCTTTTTTCTACTCAAAGTTGAGTATAGGCCTCTTTAATTGCACACCATTGTCATCTGTCTAAGGCAATACTCGTCCAAGTTTTTCACGCTACTTTGACAAGAATGCCATCTCATCGGCAGACCACGATTCTGTGACCACTTCAGGGTTTTCCGCATCTGCCATAATTTCTGCTACATTTGTGGCCCACTCACTTCTCTCTTTGAGGTACAACCGTAGCAAACACAGTGAGCCTGGTTCGTCTCCATATTTCAGTATTACGGATCATGTCTCGGAGAGAAACCTCTAACATTACCCGCTCTATAGCTCTTTGCATGAATTGTAGCTTGTGGATGACTTGCTAATGTGCAGATCTCGGCTCCATATACTAACACGGGGAGGACACATTGTTCATTATTGTGGTTGTGAGATATAGGTATGTCTCCTTTGAGACGCGTCGAACAGATTACCAAACGCACCTGAACTTAGTCGAATGCTACGTTCTTAGCCGTTGTTTCCTAGGCTCACAGTTTGTCCCAATAATCCCCCATACCCTCCTTCTCTTTCTAGAGATGACCATGTACAGTGATGTGGTTGACTTCGACATTTTTACCAGGTGTTCCCCATTTATGATAATATCTCTATATGACGATAAAACATCTAATCTTAAATTAAACCTTCTTTTAAATTGATACAATTTGGCAAACATTTGGTTTAACTGAAGTTTGGCTTCGGCCAAATTTCGGTATGTACTTACACTAAGGGTGAAATCTATAGAGCGTATCTCAGCTTTAAGTCCAGAATTCAAATTTATATTCGCAAGCTTAGCATTACCTTAGCAAAAACCACTACATGACAGTTTGAGATTCCGCCAAAAACCATTAGCATGGTTTTTTGTCTATGTACCCGCTAATGTTGTTTGACACTATGTTGACAGACTGACACTGACAGAAATCAAAACAAAAATTGTGACAACTATCAGCTGTCGTCTTGGTGTATATTGATTCATTGATTGTATATTGTATTGGTTATAGATTACATCGATACTATCTTACATATTTCTAAATAACGAACAGCTAAATTATATGAAAATGTTGTTTAAAAGGAATTTACTTGAAAGTTTAGCTATAATTTCGTACACCGGCACTTTTATTTGTATTCTTTTGAATTATACTACAAATATATCTCCAATACAAGGAGTCTGGTTTACTATTTACACCTTAACAGTGTTCGTTATTTCTATTTTATTAAGTTTTAAATTCATACAATGGTTGCTACGTCTAAATAAACCAATAAAGTATGACTTAGATAAAATTATGGAGAAATCACCCCGTTTAAATTTTTTCCTGCGACTGCTGCCTGATACACGAAGTAAGCGGGAACATCTGGAATTTAAAGAGTACGATACCAATGAATTGAGTGTGATATCGACTGTTTTGGAGAAAAAGCTGGTGTCTTCTTGGTACATGCCATATATATCTCAAGAAATAAGTTTTCCATTTGCATGCAAGCAAATGTTAGATCAAATGATTGGTAAAGCCTTTCAAGTATGTATATTTTATCGTCTAAAATTAATATATATCTAAAAAAAGAAGATAGGTAATTCATTTGGAAGGTTTTAATAGATGAATCTTAACATTCTAATATTTAAAAAATGTGAGTTTTTATTAGCTAGCTCAACCAGTAGAGCATGAGACTCGTAATAGCAGGGCCAAAGTGCCAAATTTTGTTAGCTAGCTTGGGCACAAAAAAATAGTTTTATTCCACACCAAACTGGATTATACATTGACAAGTTAGAGTTAATAGGGAGAATATCTAAAATAAAAAATCAGACATAGAAACAAAACAATATGTGCTAGTCAGAGCTCTTTTGATGTCAAGCCATACATTATTAACTCTTGTGTTTATTCTCTTTCCCTCATAACTACAACTTATATTTTTTTATGTGTAAGTTTGACCACTGATCTGACCTCACCTGATCGTAAGTGATGATGTGGTCTGCGATGGAGCACACTTGCCTAGAAGGTACCTATTCACTCGGAATTAACAGAGAAGAAAAGAGACAGCAGACATATGCAATTGTATCCAAAAGTACTCCAAATTAGGGATAGGTTGAGTTACTATTTGTTCATAATGATGAACTTTGTTTTGTTTGAAGTAAGAATAGGTGAAGGAAATTAATTATATTGTAAAAAAAATGTTATGATAATGACATTTACATTTAATTAAATATAATATAATAATCACAGAATTTAAATAATATACTTATTACATAAGTGTAAACAATATTTACACAGTTAAAAAAAATAGATAAACCTGATCGAGTTTCATGCTGGCTCTTCTTGGTGACTTGGATGTTTTCTGCACAAGTGGTAGTCTGTTTTACATTCATAAGTACTTTCTTAGGGCCTTAATTAAATTAAGTCTTTTTGATAATATTTTTTGACTTTATAATATGATTTCAGATATGTCATAAAATTGAGACAAAAGATGTATACATAGATATCTGCATCATCCTGACATCCCACCTAAAAGAGTACAGAAAATCCTTAAAACGTCAAGAGAAATGCAATACGGAAACTGTTGAGTCCCTTTATAAAAAAGTGCACCCCATCTCTGACGCAAATAAAAAAGTCTCATCTGCTGATCACTGTACAAATCTTCTGAGAATAATATTAAAAGAGCTTGTTCCGTGGGAGTTATGGGATACACCACATTCCGAGTTACTTGTACGTATATTGTCGAAGAAGCTTGATAATTTTATAACAAGCACTCTAGTTGATCCTGTCTGGCTGAATGACAAACTGGTAACATTTTTAAAAAGTGAAAAAGAGACCATCAAATGTACTGAAAAAAACAATAAGATGAAAGGGGAAGTGATACGAAAAGAAGAAGTAATTGAAGATTCTAGTCCATTAACAAAGACTGCTTCAGCTACACAAGGATTAGTAAATGAGGGTGCAAAGGAACCTTTACAGAAGTATCAAAAAGTAGAAGGGATAGTCGAAGAAGCAGCAATCATAAATGAGCCCGTTGATGTGAAGTTGTCTCCGATTTTGAGGCAACGCAGAGGAAGACAGGGTCGAAGTGAAGTGAAGATTTATGATAGAATAATTGAAGGTACATTCGCTGTATTATTTTAATTTTAATTTGATCCTTATAGTGTTTTATTTTGCATCAATGTGATATAACATGCTTTATAATTTTAGAGGTATTAACCACTTTAACTGAGTTGCAGCATTTTGAAGTTTCCTCTTTTGCGAAGATTATTTGGAGGACAAATAATATATCTAACTCTTTGTGAAATTACTTGTAAATGTCGGTTCTTATTCCCTAGTATATACATACAACTTTAGAAGTTTTGATGTATGTATTTGTGTCGCAACATAATGTTTTTCTAAATTATTTCATTATGTAATTGCGATTTGAGTTTCTGTAAAATTTCTAATTCAGTTTCTGTTGTAAGTACACACACACCCATATACACACACAGTACAAGTACACCATACTACTGCTTGTACTGGTCATACTAGTACTTAACTCTCTCAACTTTAATCCTTTATGGACTCAGAAGGATTAATATAGGCCCCAATATAAGTTTGTAATTGTCCTCATTAGTAAAATGAACAGTGTAATAAATAATAATAATATTGTTTAGAATGAAAATAGCAATAAAGCGCCAGGTCACCGATTTGATTAGATCCACGCCTACATTTGCTCACTTTTATCATTAGAAATTGTAAATGATCTGATTATACAAATTATTTATATGAAATAAAGAGTCATTTTAAATGTAAACCCCATAATTAACAAACAATATATAAAATAATATATTTGAAATAAGTATGTCTTGCTCTATAAGATGTACCCAATTATTATTTTATTCTTTAAAAAAAAAAATACTTTTCATATATTCTATAAAAATGAATCTGATTTTGAAATGAAATGGGAGAATTGTGTCATGAACAGTTGAATTTCTGTTTTATATATTTTATAATAAAACATTTTATTGTAGATTAATTTCATGAATTCAATCATAAATTGGATAATAAGTTAATACTCATTTATTAATAGTAATAATTAAAGTTTTTTATATACTAGCACTGTACCTCATGATGTAAGGTTTATCCAGTTCAATTCAAAAAATACAGTTATCACTTAAAAATATTTATTCTTTAAGAAATATCACTTTAAATAAATTCTCTACATAATAATGACTCTGGTTTTGGAATAAATTGCGAGATTTGTATAATTAGCAGTTACGGTTTTTGAAAATGACGTGAATTTTTTTTTATATTTTTTTGCTACATATTAATGATGAATTAAATTAAAAAGTTATTATGACCAATTAGTTACCACCTTGCTTGATTATGGATATTCACTGGCTGATCCCGGAACGTGACACACCTAAGGGCTCAATATGGTGGTTTGATATATGGTAGTCCAATGAGTAATGAAAAGATGGTTAGAAGTGTGTATAAACATCGCGTCCGTCGACGTGAGTTCGAATTCCTGCCTGAACTTTGGGTGAAGGTAAACGTGATGAAACCATAGCCTGGTGGAAGGGTTTTATCTAATGTCCGCCTGGCTAGCTACCACCCTCAAGTTGAAACTCTGAACTTTGTCTGCACTTGAGAGCTAGTTCCTCCACTAGGCTTAGTGTGTCACCATTTTGTATCACATCGTCACTTAACATCAGGTGAGATTGTGGCCTATAACACTAAGCCTTTAAAGAATAATGAGATAATTAATTTTACGAGTATATTATAGAGTTATAATTCTTTGTATTAGGAAGTGTAAAAACATGGGAAACAGACATGGATTTGCAGTGCATCAGCCTTGGGCAGGACTTGCTGGCGAGCTTGGATGGAGAGATCACATTGAGCCGCCTCTGGGGTCAAGACGGTAGCCCTAATCCACCCCGAGTTATTTCACCACAGCCATTATGGTTTGGTGAGTGCATATTTAAAAGTATTCTTAGATTATTTCCCATTAGATTAAATTGGACTCCGTTAAGCTTTATAATTTATTTCCTCTAAGTACTTCATATCACAATATCACACATCCAGCATAAATATGTCATTACAAGCTTATATTTAACTCGCCTTGTTAGTATGAGTCAAATCTTGCAACTGAATTGTAAAACAGTTATCTCCAATCGATTAAGCTGAAATTTTTCATACATGTTTAGTGTGGACAAAACATGGTTAACTAAGTGACGTCATTCTAAATCCAATATGGCGAACTCCCAAAGATTGCAGACCAGTTTTTTCTTATGCACCCCATGATATGGGTATCAAATAAAAGGATTTGCTGAGAAGAACATGATATTAAAAAAAGGTTGTTTTAAAAAGCTTATTTTTAGTTTATTAAGTAAACGGCTCTGCTCGCGTGAACTACAGAATATTGTCGGTCGAGCGCAAGCGCGAATCACGGTGCCCCCGCTCAAAAGACAGAACACATAAATGCTTATTTTGGGTGATCCTTAGAATATAAATATATATCTATGACTTTTCTGAGGGTCTTCTTAAAATCTACAATTATGTAGAACATTAATTTGATATATCTCTTATGGCTTACTCAGTGTAAGCCATTTAAGCGCCCCAAATGCGTTTTTTTTTCCGAATTGATTCACCATTATCGTCACTGCTTATTTCTTATGTTACTTTATCTTGCAAAATATATCCTATAAACTGGTTAGATAACATAGCTCTGAATTAAAATAAAAAACGTGTAAGTCGGATGTGGTTTTCACGCGAAAAGAACATAAACGGATAGACATACAGAAAGACGTTGAATTTTATATTATGAGTAGATAATTAATAATAATTTTATGTCACATTATAGTGACAGGTAATAAGCAGTCTACCCTTGTAACTGGTTCTAAATATGATGTTGGTATTTATTGCACTACTAGTTTATTTTATCAAATTATTAAGGACTGTTAGGGCTCTTCAGACATGGCAGAAAACGCGCGGGTGCAAACCAAGCGTTTTAAACGCACATTAATAAATATTTTAACACAACGCGGTGGGTGTGCGAATATTCAGGAGTTGAGGTTCCGTACATGTCACGTAAATGATGGAAGCTGGTGATTAGGTGCTGATGGAGGCAAGAATTCTCTGTCTATAGCAGCGACGTAAGGTAGCTTGCCTCTCAGTGTTTTACAGGTTATACTTTGGAAAGTGTGCACAGGAATTGCACGATTTAATTCCGCCTGACCCGTTCCATCACAATACAGCTAGATAATTTGAGGGTTTCCACCTTTATGGTGTGGACATTTCTTCAATTCTCACGAAGTGAGACGCTTCGTCGTTCATTATGCGAACAGCTAAGGATCTGAATTCACTCCCAGCTTCTTTCTTCCCGTCCACCTATAACCTGAGAGTCTTCAAGGAAAGAGTGAATAGGCATCTAATGGGTAAGCGCGATTTATCGTTGGCCCTATAGTCATTTATCATCAGGAGAGATTGAGGTCGAGTGAGTATAAAACAAAATAAAAAAAGAATTACGGAAGCAATATTTGTAAATCTTAATAATAAAAATGTTAACATAGCCTGTGTATTATATCTTTGTACCCTAAGTTATTCAAATTTTTTGATTATTTGTGAATATCGATACAATCTTTACATTAATTACTTGGAATTATCAGGGAATAATTTTAATTTTCCTATCCATATGAGATCGATGTCGGAAACGTTCGGTCTCCGCAAAGTAACTAAACGCACAGTAAGGACTTGATCATACACGGCAAAAACCGCGCGGATAGATTCCGAGCGTCTAACCGCGCGGAGCTTATTAGTGTCTCCACACCGGCCCGAAAAATCGCGTGACTGTCGTTTCTCGACTTCCGAAATCGAATCGCTTGGTATCCTCACTGAGACGCACCTAGAGAACGTTCTTTTACTTTTCGGAGACCGCGGATTGTGCATATTGAACTCAAAAAGGTATGTATGAGTACTTGGTTATTTTCCTAATCATTACATTTAATTAATCAAAATATTTTATCGAGTTTCTCTAGTTGTTTAAGAATATGGGTTCAAACTTTCTCCACAACAATATTTTTTATAGTCGTAGGCTATTAGGTTTTTTTATAAGAGAAGATATTTACATATTGCCTCCTCAATATCATCTTTGATATGAGGTGTACACAACCGCTCCTCTCAAACCACGCGGTTTACATCCATGCTATTTCCGTGTCTGAACAAACGCTAATCCCGCGCGATTCAACTTTTTAGCATCTGAAAAGTGCAGCAGCCATACGGTTAGTTTGAAAAACAAACAGACGCTGATACAGGCTCGGCGTGCTTACCGGCCTGTCTAAACTTAGCCTAAACAAACAAATTTGATTCTTTTGAAAATTTGGAAGTTAATGAGAATGTCATAAGTAATGTAAATTAATGGTAAATAAGGGAATCAAAGCCAGTTCTAAAACGTCCCTTCCAGGTGAGGAAGATATGGATATGGACATTGAAACCAGCCCACAAAAGGAAAGTAAGAAGGATTACAGCCCAAAACCAGGAGACGCTTTGTTAAAGGATATCCAGAGTACAGTCAGCCAGGCAAAGAACAAAATCGGCGACCTGCAGGTCTGCTTAGAAGTCCCCAAGCATTCTGGTGTATGTGTTGCATGTACTATCCGCTTCACTTCTATACATAAAAAAATACTTATTTTAACTTTTCCTTATCATTATAATATACTCGTATTGATCTACTGACGAAACTTTGCCTCCAATCCTTTCACGGTATACCACTGTGTATTTTTCTGGAAACTTTTAATAAAACCTTTAACTATGCATACCGACAGTAACTTTGAACTTACTTATAAAACTGAAAACAGCTCCGATTGAATAGGTATATATATTTACAAATTTCCAATTCACTTGAAGCATGCAAGGCTAAAGAATACCTATCTCGCTCTGGCACGTGATAATATATACGTTTTAAACCAAACAGTACGACACGACATTGTATTTGTATATGGTGCATGGTTTTTGTTTCGACTAGCTGTTCTAGTCTTTTTATTTTGAATGATGTTATCAGTACCAAACTGTGAGGCTGTAGCATTTTTTACAGCAGCTCAGTTTAATAACATCTGTACCTTTGCACCTGCTATCAGGCACATCTATCCCAATAACTATCCCAATAACCACAATTTGATGTGCTACATTAACGGTCCAAATACATATTTCTCACCATTTGATGCTAATTTGACTGTAAAGGTTGAAAATCCAAAACATGCTATTAATTAGACGCCAAATTGGAGAGTGAATATTAGTAAGATTGAATATGCGTGCACATTGTCACAAAAAGTCTACACTATGAAGTTGTTTGCTAAACCGCTTGTTTTACTATAGTGAAGATGGTATTCGATTTCTTTTTAAATGCTGTATCAGTGCCATCTAGATATAAATGTTGAAATTAATTATTATGAATGTTCTTTGGTTGACTATGTAATTCATAATTATAACGCTAGATGTCAATATATTGTTTCGACATGTGTTTCATCATCGAAGTTTTCTTTTTATTTAATGGCATGGCTGTGTTCATCAGCAGTTCTGCTAATATTAATATCACATGAATATAATATTTTTATATTTATATTTAACCAAACTACGTAAAATACTGCCAAAATTACATAATATGGGGCTAAATAACATTTGTTTATGGATTAAGGTAAAACCCACCACATGAACGATCAAGATACCTCTAAAACTGCTATCGAAAGTTCAGGTCATTGTATAAATTGAATGTACGTCGGTCGACGCGATGTTCGAACATTCGGCCTAAATCGCTTCGACTTTCGCACGGATTCCCTAAACACAAAATTGTGCACATGTGAATTATAAAACCTTGGAATTAGTTGGGTTCAATTGGTAGGTCCGAGAATATTTTAACTACTTTTATTTATTGTGTTGTAGTCAGTGTTGCATGCCACTTGTTTAACAGAGTATGTATGTATGTAATTGTGTATTTTTTGTGCAATACATATTACAATGCACGTTATTTCATAATCTGGATAGTCCAGTCAACAAGTTAAAAACGGGTTCATTCTTGTTTCCTGTCCTAAAAATATTCGCGATAGCTCATTCGATTCGTATTGACCTATAGAAAAAGGTATCTCGTTCATTTATTAAGTATATTATCTTGTTAAGTATATATATAGGAAGAGCTCCAGGAAGCAAAAAAAATTAGGTCAATTATTTAAACTTTTATGTCATAGACCCATTTTCGGCGGTAAATAAAAATTACAAATAATGGAGATAGAGTTCCGTGAGTCAGGACTTATTTTATTGGAAATTTCCTCCTCATTAAGGATCTTTTTAAAATTGTAAAATTTTAATAGTGTTTGAGTTATTAAAGAAAAATTGAAAATCTTTTTTTCATCTTATTTTGTTAATAACCATTGCAATTTTTTATGTGCTAATAAATTCTAAATTCCTTTTTTCTATACGTCATTTCGAATAGAATTAGCTATTCCACATATTTTTAGGACAAGGGAACAAGAATTAACCCGTTTTTTAACTTGTTCACTGGACTAATAGTATGACAACAAATATCAGATAAATATAGAATATTCTTCTGATGTGAAAAAGACTAAATACGCCTATAATAAACGATCGTAAACTAATTTGTATCGTAAAAAAGGCGAAATTAATGTAAAAAAGCAACTGCTATGTAAATCGGTACAGATTCGCATTTGACTAATAGCAATTTTACCAGTGTTTAAGCAGTATCTCACGACTGGTTAATTTTTTTTGCGCTTGTCTAAACAGTGTCAACTGCGCGCTACGTACTTGAGATGTATAGTAGTGAGTATTTTGAGAAGTATGAAGGGTAGGATAAGGTATGCTGGCTCTCATATGGGCTTTCAACTGAAATGTGTCCGAATAAGTACTACCACCACCTTCCATCCACCTTTTTTAAAGTGTATAATAGTTTTGGAAGTTGCTGGTAAGTGGAAACATTAGACGAACGTGCTCGTTGATAGATTTTCGACTTAATGGTGTTAGGTAGCAAAATCGAGTATTAAGATTTAGCGTTACGAATTACTTTTCATTGATAGCACAGGCCTCATCATATCGATGTCATTAAGAGAGATGACATATTTGAAATGAAATAAAAGCAATTCTATTGTTATTAAAGGATGAAGCTGCGGGCATGATGGAAGGTCTTCTTGACTTCGGAATAGCTGGTTTGAAGAAAGGGCTACGATTCACCGGTCTCAGTGATGATTCTCAGGTTATTTTTTGCTACTAATATTCTAATATTACTATATTTTAATACATAGGTACTTTAATCTCTATATGTATATTATTTCTCAAAGGAGTCTTTGGTGGCAACGCTATATCACCCGTAATTCTTTATAGATATTAATGATTCAAACATAATTATAAAGCTTAGGCTCTCTATTATTGACGAAAAATAAACACTAATATTTCGTTAAAAAACTTTTCATTATAAATATGTTAATATGTATAACATGCAAGAGGCGACATCTATTAACAATCTGTTTAACTAACATGTCAGCTGTTAGTTAGATTGTTAACAGTTTGTAATGCGCAACATATTCGTATGGGAGAACTAGTTCTATTTTATTTATAATTGCAATGTAAACGTTTTTTAGCCAGAGAAGTCTCTGTCACATCACAGAGGCACCGATAAGTCTGGTGATAAAACGCCTCCAGAAAATCGAAGTAAAACTATTTTAGAAAGTAAAGATTCTGGGATCACATCTTTATTGCAGAAAGGTACGTTTTATTTATTAAGTAAGCACATACATGTAAATATAAATAATTACGGGGTAGTTGGAAGTTCATAGTCGGCTAGTTAGAAAAATTAAGATCATAAATTAGGTATAATAAAATAGAAACATTTAAATATTCCACCACGCCAGCCAGTCACCATCGCCATATTAGCCATAATTATATGTCACGAAATCAATAGTTCTTTATTTTCCCAGTAAATGATGGTACTACGAGAATATTTCTCAAACGTTCAACTTTCCTCACCGGTCTTCCTTCACCGTTATCTGATGGTGTTATTAACTATATAACTAAATTTTGTTAAATATACACATTTTTTAAAATATTGGTGTAACACATCGATGTAAACAATTATGGGTCTATGGTAGCGTGTACGGACACCAAGACGATAGATGTGAGTTCAAATCTCTGCAATGTGTCTCAGTTTTCATTGAAGGAAAACGTCGGGCACTTTTTAATGCCCGCCTGGACAGCTACCACCCTCAAGTTGAAACTTCTGTCGCCAAGCACCTATAGGCTCCGGCTGCTGTACTTGAGAGCCAGTTTTCCCACTAGGCTTAGCGTGTTACCATCTTACACCACAACGTCACTTAACATCAGGTGAGGTTGGGGTCGAGCTTTAAACCTGCAAAGAGAAAAAAGTGTGAGGTAGCGGATAACTGACTGATATTTCACCAACCATGTAGAATTCTTCGATTGCAATCACCAATAGTAAATTATGAGTAAGATTATATAATTAAAAAAAAACATTATTAGAAGACAATGGAGGTAGTACTGCGCCCCCTTTGCTGAAACAGCAGCGGGTCGTATCACAGGATAGTGTGGTGAGTTGTCCAATACTTTATTAAGTACCTTTTTGAATTCGGCTGATGAAATATCATTTATAAATCGTTCTGGTTATCGTAATGGGTGTGCTTGGCAACACGCATTCACATGAGTCGTTGAAAATCATTCCTAATGGCCACCCAGGTACATAGGTTCTGTAAGAGACCTTTTTTCTTCTTTTGGCTAGTTAGTTATGACCAAAATTGACAGATGACAGTGACAAATGAATCCACATTATTATCAGGCACGAGCGATAAAACTGGGTTCATTTTTGTTTTCTTACAAACCTAAGTACACACTTTTTTTTTTTGTTTTTAAGTGAAAACTTCTTTATCACCGTTGTGATTTGAAACTCGATGAAACGAAAAAGCGACAATAAAAAGATACAACCATATACATCTATAGGATTTAGCCTACGAGAGAATGAGATAGAATACATTTACATTATGCACGGTTAATGCAAGTTCTGATTTTCATGATTGTGATCTTCGTCGGAATGGCCTAGTCGTGTGAGACGACCAGTACGCAGTACGCATGAGTGGTCGATAGTTCGAATCCCGCTGATTTAGGATATTTAAAAAGAATTTATAAAGAACATATTTTTTTATTTTTCTCTGAAGGTTTCACTTGTGAACTGCTGCACATATTATTTTTTCTCTTTTCTCAAGTGCCTATTGTTTTTCGTCAGAAGCGTTGCAAAAGGATAAAAGACTGAGTATTTTTTTATTGATTGTGAATATTTGCAGCCATCGCAACCTAAGCCGATAATTCGTGGTGAGTTTCCTCCACCGCCGTTGCCGATTTCGGATTCCCCCGAGCCTCAGTACGAGGAGGTCGCTGACCTGTCCACCAGTATCGCCAAGTTGAGAAGCTTGCTGCAGCAACGTGCTCAAACTCAGAGGTAAAATTGTTTTTTTTCTTATACGCTGTAATATAACCGTGGTGTTTTGTAAATTGCAAATACAAAAGATCCCCAAAGAAGATCGCAGCCAAATAACATTGTTTTAAGATCTCCGGCTAATACAATATTACGGTAGTATTGTATTGAAATTCATAAATGGCTCCTAGGGCCTAAATTGAATAGAATATGTTTGATTTGATTTGTTTTGAGTTGAAGTTTATATTTGTATCAACATATGATCTGCTAGATCGGAAGACGTTTGGTGGGAGAGCGCAGAAGAAACAAGAGGGAGAACCCAACATCATCACTCATCCAAACCAGTCGATACGGCAACTTTAGCAGGTAATACAGTTTTTTTAATAAGTAATGTCAAAAATTGCAAAAAAGAAAATATATATTCTGGACCCAAATTTTATCTTTCATTTTATTTTTTATCATCCCAGTATCAATTTTCCCGATCTTTTAGATTGAGAAATCTTGCAAGTAAAACGTTGCGCTGCAATTCGACAACGAAATATACGAAATTTTCGAATTTTTGAAATTTTCTGCAAGAAACAGTGTAAAATTGTGAGATATCTGGTTTAAATTAAGGACAACATGTTTCTCCACTAGGCTTCGTCGTTGCGCAATTTAAATAGTTATTGTAACTACCTATCGGTGCAATAGCGGATTATTGAAGTGAAACTTCTTATGCGACTTCCAACGCGTTAAACGTTAAACACTTAACGCACATTATCGGTCTCTCCTCTTTGTATGAGCCAGAGCGAGAGAGCAAATGTCGGTGTGTATGTATATTGTACATTGTTTAAATAAAATATAAAATGTCTTTTAAAATGAAGTTTCACTTCTATCGTGTGTGAATCGCACACACACACCTTTTTTTTTGTATCGTAGTGAAACGATCTATTTCTTAGTAGCGGTTTCTGTCATTATTCAAACAATAAATGTTCTTTGTGACGAAAAAAAACACTTCGCTATTTTCGCTATCGAGTCGAAGTTTGTTTTACGCGGTTAACGAAAGGAAAAAGCATTGTTGTCTCGTTTCCACACATAGGAATTTAACCGTTGACTCTTATCTATAGAAATGTGATCACTAAAAAGTAAAGTTGAAGTTTAAGTAAATGTAATGTTTATACATACGAATACATACTCTTTGTTTTGATTACATTCTAGAAGTTTCCAGATATTTCGAGAATATTTTTTTTTTCTATATTACTCACATCGTAATAATAATATATTTATTAAGGCGATAATGTTTGGCATTACAGATGAGTATGACATGAGTTTGGAGCGGAATTCCTCGCCGGGGCAGACTACGAACAATATACAGAGACTCGATAAGTAAATATCACATGACTTAATTCATAAAATCGCTTATTTTTTAATCAAGTTAATCCTGGTAACTGTACATTAGAAAACCATTTTGAATACTATTTTTTTAAAGACATTTTTGTACGTAGTTCGAGTATTGTAATTAGGGTATATTCTATTAAGCGGCAGTAAAACTCTTACATATTGAAAAAAAAAAATACATTTTTATACGCGTCTTTACATTCACGTGACCGGATTAGTGCGGATTTTTGTAACAAATTAAAAAAAACCTTCAATCAATAGTCAATGATGATGCCAAAACAAAACCGATTTTGCAATCTATACCAATATTATATAAATCTCAAGAGATTGTTTTTTGTTTCAACGTACTAATCTCTGTGAAACAATCAGTCAAGTTTGAAAAATTATTTTAGCATTTTAGTGAGGAATGTTATAGACTTTATAACTTCAAGCTACGATCCTAAGGAGTGATGCAGTAACCGTGAACGACAAGCAATCTGGCAAGCTCTAAGAAAGTATTGGAAGTGAGAACTATGAGTAGGCTATAAGGGCGCGGGGTGAAACCGTGGGGCACAGCTAGTGATTGTATATCCCGAAAGAGATAAAACATCAATGGTCTCCCGATATGTTTTTAGACTGTTCCAACGCACGGTGACCGGCGTATTTAATTCTATAAAAACTGCGGTCGGAGCCGAAGGAGAAGAGATGCCATCTGCTCGACAGCTGCACGACTGGGTGTATGTCTGCACCTCAGCGGACCACACCGTGAGTCTAACTCTCTCTCCTACCACCTTCTACTCTTTCATTCTTCTTTTTCAATATTATAGATGGATTTTAGTAACTATATACTCATAGATAAACTGACGAAATAAATATATACATGATAAACAAAGTACGTTAAAATCTTGCAAAATTCCGACACAAATAAGGTCATTGAGAACATTCCAATGAGCCCAAACATAAATATCTCTGCGGTAAGTTAGTGGGTAATTGGGTATCCTGCAGATTCCAGATGGTGCTCCAACATCAGGCCAAGATTACCATTCTTGCAATATAATTGAAGTAACAGGACACCAATTTTGAAACGATCAGACCTGTGGAAGTTGTTCACGTGCCTTTATCAACTAGAAAATCGTTGATAATATGTAATCGGCTCAATAGGTTTTTTTGAATCGGAGCTCAACACTCTCAATCAATAAACCTTTCAAACAAAAAGAACAATTTTCAACAAACAAACTCCAATAAACCTACCAATATCTAAATCACTAAAGATTTCCTATTGGATTTTGAGGAATTCTCTAGTATATCTTTGAAGTCGAAGGTCCAATGCCAATGAAATTAAAATGGGACACTCTTTCCAACGAAAAAACCACCTTTCATTGAAGTCGATTAAAAAACTAGATTAAAATTGGTGGTTCTGTTTGGGAACTCTGTTTGCGCCGGGAGTTAAAAAATGGACGTGAACATGTTAAGTTTAGAATAGAAAGATGTCTAGTGACAGATTTTTAAGGTTTTACTTATCCGGCGAGTACCAGGAAAGACTTGCTTTCGCTGAAATCTTTGCCTCGCAGGCGGTAACCATTGGTTGAAAACCTCATAGTGAGCTTCTGCTTTTAGTGATAGCAAACATCATGATGGTATTGGTGATGGTTCATTTTCTAATCTTCTTTCTATCCAACTATCTATTTTTCTATCTTGTTATCAATTTCAAGTTGGCAGTCTAGTATCAAATGACAACTTTAGTATATTTCTGTAGTTGCAATTGGTTTAGACCGGCGGAATATCGATTTGATGTACAAACGAATTTTTCAGAATTCGCGTGCATTTACAATTTGAATTGGTAACCCTATCGACTGGCGGTGATGGAAAACATCGTGACGTAACCTGAACTCTTGGGAATTGTTCTTTCAGTACCACTGTATATGGGAAAAATAGATGTATGAATTCCTTGGTATTTGAAATCTTGGGCTGATGTGGTGATTAAGCTTATGGATTCCCCTGGGAAGAGGCTTACTTTGCTCAGTAGTGGGAAACCTAAAGGCTTGTAGTGTTATTATTAATTGTCGGGTCCCACTTCTGATATTAGCGTGTTAACATGTTCGAGCACAGAAAAGGGTTTAACACAGGTGGGGGACGCTGTAGCGAAGCTGGTGGGGTCGCGGAGAGCGTTCACGCACGTAGACGCGGCGCTTGACTCCCTGGAACAGTTGTCTCGCGCTCCGCACGCTAGAGAGCCAACCCCCGAGGATTTCGGTTAGTTAGCTTAGTGATGATTCATTAAAATGTAAATGTTTGTTCTTGACAAGTAATATTATATGAAAAATAGTTTTCTTATTTATACAGAATACAGACAGTCCTCGAGTTACGTCAAAGAACACCTGACACTATTCCTCAAACAAACCTTCATTTCTTGATTTACGTCGTAGACGAAATTTATTAATTCTTTAAGCCTAAGATTTAATTTTATTTTCATTGTGATAATATCACTAATAACAAATAGTTAGCAGATTACTTTTGGCTAAAAATAATTACTAATCCTATAAATAAATATTTTAAGAAATGAGTGATAAAGCATATTCTTTAAATAATAAATGCAGTTTAAAGTCCGTATAGAACCTAACCTCTGGGTTTTGTATGGAAATATATGAAAAAAAAACAATACTCGACTTACGACAATTCGATTTACGTCGCGTATTGAGAAAACCTAACTTATGTAAATACGAGGACTCTTCAGTTGTCGTTCGTATTTATATGTACCTATTTCTTCGATAGAAGTTGAACGTTCCTGTCACTGGATAATTGTAATAGCCATTAGTTTATAAACTGTCTAGTCAGATTGTAAACTATCATTAGATTGAATGTCATTGGTTGAATGGATGGAGAAATTTTCAATCGAACCGGTTACATTTTCATAAATTATAAACTAATCAGTTAGATTAGGTGAGTTTGAAACTGCGATCAAAATATACGAGCCAATCGAGCGAAGCGAAATTCAAAATTCGTAATAAATAAAAAGTGTGATAACCTTGCAACTCTATGGGCACAACCACTGCCACCTATAACACCGACCAATCAGAGGCACTCATTTATAAATTGACTGCTGAAGATAATATGATTGTAAACTAATGGTTACAATTTGAATTTTAGTGTCCGTTCCCAATCTACCGACAGTTCAAAAATGACTACATTGTTTATAAACTAATTATTCGTACAATCATCCGATGAAATATCAACATTTGTAGACATTACAGAACACGTTTTGATTATTATTAAATCATCGGTAGTGGTTTTATTATTTTACCCTAAAGGTCAAAACGTACTAAAGTCCGTTTGCGACGTCATTTATAAATTTGAAAATAGGGAATATCAATGGTGGTTGTTTGTATAGATGAGTGGTGCGCGTGCGTGGGCGCGGGTTGGTGCGCGGGGTGGGGGGTGCTGAGCGCCGCGCAGCTGTCTCACTCGCACGTCACGCATCGGATCGCCACGCTCCTCTTTGCTGGTAACTTACGGAATTTACGCTCGAACTATATAATGCATTCTTCGGCGTCATTGTCAACGATTAAAGAACTGTTTATAATAAAGTTTAATGGTTTAGCGTTTGGCCATAATTTGACCTGATGTTAAGTGACGATGTGGCCCAAGAATTAGAAAATGTCCTACCACCATGGCATGGTTTCATAAAGATGTTTTATTTCGCCGCAAACGCAGGCCTCGTCGGTGATTCCCAAAGTTGCCTCTACGGACTCTTATTTGTTGGGAAAGACTATAGGAACTTGCGTATGAATGGAATATGTATAACACTGTAAGATTACAAGTGGGTGTTGCTCTCGAGTACAGCTGCCGAACACACTGACAGACAGACCTTCGATCAAACCACGTAGAACTGACCATTTCTTTCATGGACAACTCAAACCCTTTGTAGGATACAATAAGTTCTTCATGTGGACATTATTATTTCAGATCTAGCAGAATCTCTCATAAATATCTGGTTGGATGACCTCACAGTGTGGCTCAGGGAGCAGGTGTTTGTGAGTTTCCAGCAGATGTCCAGTCACGAGCAGACGCAGTCCAGCCGAACCAAGAGCCTGAGGAACTTTGATCTGGATGAAACTTGTCAAGCAGTTTTGGATAGGGTGCCATGTAAGTACACGTAACAAGGAAGGGTCGGTAATAACCACTGGCGTTTCAGTATAGTTCTCAGCCAGTAGTGCTTCGATTTTGTTCTCAATCACTAGTGTTTAAATTTAGTTTTTAGCCAATGCTATTTTAATTTACTTGTCGTTTAATGACGTGTTAACTTTCTTCTCAGCCAATGGTGTTCCAATTTAATTGTCAGCTAGTGGCACTTCAATTTACTTGTCAGTTAATGGCATTTTAACTTACTTTTCAGACAATGGCGTCTCAATTTAATTGTCAGTCAGTGGCACTTCAATTTACTTGTCAGTTAATGGCATTTTAACTTACTTTTCAGACAATGGCGTCTCAATTTAATTGTCAGTCAGTGGCACTTCAATTTACTTGTCAGTTAATGGCATTTTAACTTACTTTTCAGACAATGGCGTCTCAATTTAATTGACAGTCAGTGGCGCTTCAATTTTCTTGTCAGTTAATGGCATTTTAACTTACTTTTCAGACAACTGGCGTCTCAATTTAATTGTCAGTCAGTGGCGCTTCAATTTACTTGTCAGTTAATGATGTTTTAATTTACTTCTCCACCAACAGCATTTCAATTTAGTGGTCAGCCAATGGTATTTAATTTGTTTGTCACTTAATGGCGTTTTACTTTTCTCAGCTAGTAATTTCAATTAAGTTCTAAGAAGAAACCCGTACGTTTTAATATTTGAAGGGCCTACGTTGTCTGTTTCTAGATTCTTCTTCTTTGAAGCTGGACTGTATTTATCTAGCATTAAACAACATAATAAAAAAGTGTTCATTACAGTACTGTATTTATTCGGTGAAGAAACTTCAACGAATGCTGTGAAGCTGGTTATATCAAGCTTCAGCCACGAGGTCGTGAACAGAGACGTCGTGTTCCGAGTTCTGGATCTTTTAGCGCTGCATTTTAAAAAGTCTGCTGCGCTTCGTAACCCTTCGTTCGATGCCAATTGATTAACAATTCTATGGTAGGAGTTTGTAAGAAAAACAAACTAAAGAATATCCATATACCATTTAATTTATTTCTCTATTTTATAAATCTTTATAAAAATAATAATATCACAGAGCTCGCATATAATCTCTTTAGAGAGATATTGGCAATTGAATACAGTCAGCAAAAAATACGACTTTTGTCTGTGATACGTTTTTTGTTGACTGTACAATAGAGAGCTTTACTCGATTATATTTAATTCTTATCAAATATATTCATATAATCTATATATAATTATATCGTCGTGTAACAACATATAAAAAAGGATCTAATGAACCGCTTTGGTTTCTTCAATTACATATTTTTTTTTAACAAAAACGATTCAAATAATTTGATCAACTCATATAACTAAAAAAGTATTTAATTTGAGCAAACATTACTTATTCTTATAGGGAACCATTTGTTATAATTATTTTTATATATTTGCGCCCGACGCAAAACTTACATTAAAAGTGTGAAAATAATTTTGTTTTATACAACGTGGTGCTACAACGGTGACATTAATTGATCACACGGATTGGGCTCATGATTAGTATTTATAATATAAAAACAAAGTAAAGTTGGTTTTGTTGAACCAACTAAATAATCTATGAAAATAATCTATATCTTAAGATATATAAGGTATCCATCTCAATACCGCGTATATCCGTGCACACCCGCCGCCCCGCGCCCCGCGACCCGCAAACCATCAGGAGGGTCGCGCTTACAGCGGTCCGCGTATAGAATCTGTGACGCCGGCGGATAATCTGTCTGCCGACAAATGTTTAAGCACAGGTAGCTTCAGAAGGAATAACTAATAGACGTTAAATAAAAAAAGGTGTGTGTGCGATTCACACACGATAGAAGTGAAACTTCATTTTAAAAGACATTTTCTATTTTATTTAAACAGAGTGCAATATACATACACACCGACATTTACTCTCTCGCTCTGGCTCTCACACACAGAGGAGAGACCGATAATATATTGCTCTCTCGCTCTGGTTCACACACAGAGGAGAGACCGATAATGTGCGTTAAACGTTTAACATTTAACGCTTGGAAGTCGCATAAGAAGTTTTACTTCAATTAAAATATATTTAAATCTGAAATTACGTAACCGCATACGTCTGCTCATGTAAAGTCGCCGTTGAAGCGCCACGCTGTATATCGGTGTGTAAAAAATTTCACGCAAGCCAAGGTTTGTTTATGTTCGTACGTACCGCCATACTAGAAAACAACGCATTATGAGACATCCGCTAATTACGTGACATTTTTTATTTGGAACTGGACTCTTTGGGACATTTGCGCTATAGTTTTAATACAAAATGTTGTCTGTATCATCTTGCATATAACAACTTCAGTGAATCTCCCAGTCTACATATGGACATTTTGAACAATCGTTATATTTCAGTCAATTTTCACAAAACTTTAATGAATTAACACATAGACCCAGCTAAGGTTACATATAATTATTTACATTCTCTAAATCAAAAAGTCGAAATGTTTTTTATAGACCTTTGCCCCCATTTCAATGTTATTTTGCCGGACATCTCCAACACATTTTGAGTGCACGTAATTAACGGACGTCCCTAATAATTATAGTTAAGAATTAATAAGGTCCATGCAAATGGCGCAGGTTTAAAATGTACACAACCGGTGACACTGGATTATTGAGATTCAGTAAACCTCGCCAATTGCTCAGCAGTGAACAATAATATCGCAAGGGAATTTGGTCAACAGATAATATCTCGCAGCAGAAGATCTGCTATCAAAAAAGAATTAAGAGTCACGGATGCGCATACGCAAGAATATGTAAAACACGCTTGCGTATAACAATTTATATTGTGTCAGAGCGCGGTGATGCTCTCCAGCTCTTCGCTGTTCCTCCTCAGGAGTTCAGGTGTAGGCAGCGGTTCCACATCGACCGGCTCGATATCCATCTCACCCTTGTCTGTGAAACTTAAGAACATCTGAGGAAAGAAACGTGTAAATAAGTATTTTCGCTTTATGTATCATAGCTTACAAACCATACGAAATACAGTGCTACAAGTTACGATATTATAACATCATGAACGCTTTTGGGAATGTGAGCTATTTCGCGTAAAGTGCCGTTTTTTATTTCCACGAAGCAAAATGACGTTTCAAATGTTGCTAGTTTATTATATTTTTAAAATAGTGATGTCACCAATCAAACCTATTCGTAAAACCGTACGAGAAATAATTCTACCGATTAGTTTTTCGGAAAAAACCTTGAACCCTACAAATGTGAAAGCCGAATAAGGCAGACAAAATCGCGCCTCTCATGGGAGCAACTCGAAGCGTTCTTTGTTTAGTATTTTTTTGTAATTTGTTTGCCAAATATACATTGTATAGTTTCCTGAATTTTGTAACGAAATAGTAAATTATCGGGTATGTTAAACATATCTAAAGTACACAAACAACACAAAATATATCAATCAATAAATAAAAGCCCTCAATTCGGTATTTAAAATCTTACAATTCAAATAATTGTACCGCAAAATATACGACGGTAGCAGAACATTACAAAAAATAAATATGAGACATTTTAAATTTTGACATCAGCGATTGTTAATTTACTGCGTGGGATTAAAAACTCACCATAGATATAAGTATTTCGAAAATAGTAGACTTGACAAATATTCCAGTCCCAATGTTATATAAAAGGGGCATCCAAGCCCGGGCGAAGCTGTAAAAGCCTTATGAGGCTTCAGGGCACTTACGGTTAATAGTGTAGTTAGTACGAAAAATAAAAAGCTGTGACTTTCCACGTCGAGTAGTAGTGGAGGGCGGACGTGTTTCCGAGCTTGCTATAATTTAGGGCTACGTTCAAATATTATCCTTTTCTTAACTTATTTTATTTTTTAATCACTTTAAACCTGAGTAACGTGGGTAAATAAAATAAATAGTTCACCTACTACTACTACCTTTAATTCCCCACGTTACAATTTACGCGAGTTTGAGATTATGGTTGTATACAATGAAAAGATTAGTCAAGCATCTTTTTTTCTGGTGTTAGCGTCAGGAACGGTTATTTTAGTGTTGCTACTTATCTTGGTATATTACCTATATTTTATGTTATAAAATTGAAATATGTTAAAACCAATAATTAAAATTATAGCCACGATACGAAATAAATGTATCGTTGTAATGTGACGTTTGTTGTTACGTTTTGTCAAATGGAAATAACAAAACTTATAAACAATTGTAATATAACGTATGTTGTTACATTTTGTCACATGGCAGTAACAGAACGTATTAAAAATTGTATAATATGACGTATGTTGTTACGTTTTGTCACATGTCAATAACAAAACGTATTAAAAAGAGACAGCACGAGATATCGACAGCATTGTGTTTTATTCTGATTCCAGTATTCTACTATTCCAGTATCTACGTTTTAATTTTAATTCTATTACTATGCGTACTAACCTCGTTTTTAAGTAAAACGAAATTATGTAAAAAAATTATACCAAAGTATAATATGTATTTTAGATATTACTAAGTTCTATAAAAAGTAAACTTTTTTTGATATTTATTTGTTTTATTTACTTAAAATATCATAATTATTTTTAAATAATAGTTTTAAATGTAGTATGTGTTGAGGTCAATAGTATTTTTTTACACATGTTGTAAATAGGAATGTCACCTTTTATTTGAACCATTAAAGTATATTGGTTGTTAATGGTATAAAAATTGACATAAGATAGCAATGGATACGGGCAAATAGGTAGGATTTTGTCCTAAATTACGATCAAGATTTTCTTGTTGTTTAACGATTTACGTGAAAAATATTCTAGAAAAATTAAAGCATGTAATATAAGGTATTTTCGTATAATTGCCAGAAATAAAGATACGGATGACAACCCTAACTATATCCCTAATCAAATGTTAACAATTTCCAAATTACCTGTTCTAGAGAGCTTTGATTCACCGTGTAGTCTTCGATGTCACACGTCGCTTGCAGTTCTGTCATGAGACGGAAGATATCGCTTAACCGTGTTACTATCTCTTTCTTGCCCACTGAAATTTAAGTTTTTATTAGTCATTTATTAAAAAATAACTTAAACAATCAAGTTACACTTAAGAAGGATAAATACGAACAAGATAATATAACAGGCCTAAAAAAAGTATTTTACTAGGTAATTCAGATAAATATATATCTTATATATAAGAATCTCATGTGTGTCGGTTAGCTATTCTATAACTTGTGACGATTTGAACAATTGAGCATATATATAGTGCAAATATAGTATATTTGTTTTAACGAGACTATGGTTTATAGATATATCAGGATCCGAAAGATGGCGCTGTTGTTGAGCTATTAAGAGCAGAATAACGTTTGTCGGCCAGCTAGTGTATACTACCGGCAAGGTTACCTGTAGCACATGTAGGTAGGAGGAAGTGCAGGGTGTCGTGATGCAACACACGCAGGGAGGCGTGCGGCGCGCGCGACTTTATGTGACGCCACGCGACCTTAGGGTCGCTTCGGCGAGTCCGGCATTGTACTACATGACCTCCACTGAATCTGGAAAAAGAGATCTCAGCCGCTTTAAATAAGTAAAAAGTTTAAGTTTTGCTTTAAAATACATAGCATATTTTTATAGGATTCGTTTTCGGCGTTGGCGTTCGGTGTTGGCGGTTTTTTTTTAATAATTATGATCGTTTGTACTATTAAACATTATGCGGTGAACATAAACTTGTCTTTCTTATGAGCGACTTATGTTTTTATAACGAAAATTTGACCATGACGAGGAATGAGTAACAATGGCTTAAATTCTGTATACTGACCTATTGAGGCAATCGTCGAGAGAGGCGAGCGCGACTAGTTCACCCCTGCGCATGAGTGCGACGCGTGCAGCGATACGACGTGCGTCGTCAAGCGCGTGCGTCGACACGAGGACGCCGCGCGCGCCCGCACCCCCCGCCTCCGCGCCGCCGCCCGCGCCGCCCGCGCCGCGCGACCTGCGCACGCACATGTGCACGCCGCGGGACACGCACACCCGAGAAGCTGGATCCATCCCACTGTAATGAAGGCAATAATTCGTGATAGATGTAAGGAGAAAAATCTCTTTGAGGATTTCTTTCGCCCGACTGAAATCCCTCTACCCTATAGAAGATCGCAGCCAAATAACCTTGTGTTGTGTTCCTGTAGTGTGTAGAGCTTCCAGAGCTACTTTCCAAGCTCGATGAAGCTATAAAAGCCGCAAAGGCTCCAGGGCCCGTCCTAAGGCTAACAGCATTGTCAGTTCTTGGGAAAAGAGGGTTCAAAGTTGGCAACGCGCTGGTGTTACAAGCGTTCATAGGCTACGGTGACAGTCTACCAACAGGCGGGCCGTATGCTTGTTCGCCATCGCATAGGATAAAAACCATTGTACTCAATGTATCCATTGTACAAAAGTATTTTTGCATTCCTTTAGCGAAAGTGACCATCTTGTTAGCATTTATTTACCTTACAAGGGGCTGATTTCAATTATCAATATTTTATTTTGATTTTATAACATTTTAAAAGTTGGCAAACCTGGTTGGCTCGTCTAGTAACACGAGCGGTGTTCTGGCCATGAACGCGATGGCAGTGCACAGTTTCCTTTTATTTCCTCCGCTGAGAGTGCCGTTGCGTACGTCCGCGTACTTCACTAAGTCGAACATCTCCAACGTTCGCTTTATGACCTACATCCAAACAAAAATTAATGCGAATACTAAATACTCAAAAAAGTGATCCTGCAAAAAATGTTTATTTAGACCTTTTGCAATCCCACTTCTGAGATCGAGGCTACTTTCGAGAAAAGTACTCGCCATCGAAATAATCTATATAATTCGATAGCATGTTGGTCCAGTGACAGTCGGTAGTTCTGACGACGCGTCGATGTTACAATTTCAAGAATTATGAGCATTCGGTGTCGGAAAACATAGTAATATGTTAAAAAACTTTTTGTGTTAAAAAACTGCTATTTGATATCGGTTGTTACAGATTCTATTCAAACCCAAAATGTGTGGTTTAGAACTCTAAGAATGTTCTATGCTTTTTTTTTACTACTAACAGCATAAATAAATCGCATTATCGGTACCTATTCAATTCTATTAACATTTACTTTTAATATCGAATAGTTAGATGGAAATTTCGTGAAGATCTGACATAGATGGTGACAAGTTTTTTAAGGCACTTGCTAGTGGAAACTGTGCCTTTACCTTCCTGTCTACGTAATAATAAAATGAATAATATTTTACCTCATTTTGATCTGTAATTCCTCTTAAACGGCAGTAGAATTGTAGAGTTTCTCTTACTGTGATTAATGAGTCTATCGCATCACTCTGAGGACAGTAACCTGGGTGAGCATAATTAAGAATTGTTATCAACCAAGTAAAAATCAATTCATATAGCGCTGAATTTTATGATTGTGGGCAAATAGGTAATTTTATCGTAAAAACACACCATCAGGATCTAAAAGGTTAGGTTAGAATTTTGACCATAATGTAACTTAAGTGGGCTAACCAAACTTGCTTGTGCAATAAAAACAAACACTAGGGCCAAATGTTATCAAAGAAATTGCTAGTATTTCCGTTAAAACAATATTTATAAAAAGAGTGTTAAAATGCCAATGAAGTACCTGTTTAGTTATTTAAAATGTATGATTACATCAATAGAATTATCGGAATTTCTTTTAATATCTTAAGTTATGTTAAAAGGTGCTTGTATTTTCAAACAGTCTCAGGAGCATATTATAGACTCACTTATTATTCCTTGACACAACTCCCTCGGATGCACTTCTTTGTCATTGAGGTAGATTTGTCCAACACTTGGACGAACTTCACCGGTGAGCATAGCGAAGGTCGTTGATTTTCCAGCGCCGTTCTGACCCAATAGCGCTGTGCACTGTAAATATGTATTTTATAATTAATTGACAAAATCGAGTCAAGTATACTTCTTTGATACTTGATTCCGTAAGACAATCTTATCCTTGACGTAATCAATACGAATCAGACTATATGAATTCTTGATAATTAACAAATTGTTATGGATTACTAATTTGTTTTATATTCCGTGTACTGTTTTACACATTAGTTATTGATCGATTTTTGGTTTTTAATCTTTTATATAGTATGTATTATAATTGTTTTTCTCAAGTGCAGCTGCCAGAACATGTCTGTAGATGATTGGCGATAAATTTTCAACGTGAGGGTAGTAGCTAACCAGCCAGGTATTAGAAAATGCCCTATTATCATGCTATGGTTTCATAATGATGTTTTCCTTCACCTAAAGCTCAGGATTAGAACGCAAGTCGAACCGTCATCCATCACTGATTCAATTGCTGTATTTACTCGTATTACGTAAGAAGTCAATTTTAACAGTTCACCTGTCCAGCGGGTATGCCCAACGTGAGAGATCGCACGGCCACCCTGGGCTGTCTACCCGTCGAAGGGTACGCTTTGCCGATGTCTACACACTGGGCGACGTCACCGAACATCTGCATAATATGCTGCATCGAATTCTTCTTGAATTCAGTTGGCACAAAACCTTAAGAATAACAAACAACGCTTCATTATATCACTGTAATATAAACATAATGAGTGTGAGCGGAATATAGACATAGTGAGTTTGAGCAGTGAGTGAGAGCGGAATATAGACATAGTGAGTTTGAGCGGTGAGTGAGAGCGGAATATAGACATAGTGAGTTTAAGCGGAATGTAGACATATGAGTTTGAGCGGCATTTACTTATATAGGCGTCGGAGCGGTATTTACAAGAGCGAGAGACAATGGACAGGACAAGTGGAATGAAGCAAAATTATTGCTTCTGTTTCGTGTAATCTTTTAGAAAAACAAGTAGAACACACTAGAATGAAACAACCTCAATAATACACGCAGTGCACTGGATAATTATATATTTATTATATAAAATTATTATAATTATTTTGAAGTTAGAATAAATTGCTCTTGATACGTTTAATTGAGATAATTGAGAGCTGCGCGCACATCATGCGACGGAAGTGCACCATGATGAAGTTGCCCATCAATGAATGGTGTATAAATATACGTTATTTTATGGACAATTAAATAATTTTTTCACAAAAAAAGTCAGTAAGTAATATTTTTTTACCGTTATAGGTTTAGCGTTGTGGTCACTATCTCACCTCATCTTAAATCACGATGTGCTCTAGATGGTAACAGTGAGAGGACTGGCTCTCAAGTGCAGCTGCTGGAATACAGCTATAGGTATTTGGCTACACATTTTCAAGTTGAGAGTGGTAACTAGCCAGGCGGGCATTATAAAAAACCCCTACCACCATGCTATGGTTTCATCACGATGTTTTCCTTCACCGAAAGTTCAGGCTCATTGCAGGGACTCGAACTCACGAGTAGATGCTATATTACAGTATATTGGAAAAAAGGAATGTCAGATGATGACAGAGTAATAATATTACAGACGACAAATATTTGTTGCTTAACACGAGGAACCGCCTTTATTTTTTATTATGTGATAAGATATAAGAGTAGAGTCACATTCAAGCATTTACGCATAACTAACCTCGGTTGATGTTACCGAGCGTGCTGACACGGAGAGGCTGCGTCCGCACCGCCCGCACCCTCTTCCTCTCTGCCGTCACCTCTAGCGGCTCCATCTCGCCGCCATTCTCTTCTGGAATGCGCTCTCTCCGTAACCTATACGATCCATACAATTTATTTAAAGCGATGGTAACTTACACCTTACGCCGAACACGTCTTGAAAATCTATACTACAAAATAAAGCTGAAGAGTTTTATTTGTTTGTTTGTAACGCGCTATCTCTGGAACTACCAGTCGGATTTGAAAAATTATAATTGTATATGATAGTCAGATTCATGAGGAATAGTATAGGCTACTTCATATTACGGACATATTAAGGAGCGGAACAGTCATTATGAACATCAAGCAATCTGGCAAACTGTAGGCAAGTACGGTGTCATGATCTATGTCATAATTATTATTGTGTGTTTTTATTCCAAATCCTTGTAATGAGTATAGAGAGTAATTGTTCTAGCAAATATATTGTCTGATCACAGACGATAAAGCGGAGGATTACACAGATTATATAAAAGCGCGATCCGTGTCGTACTGGAACTGGAACTACGATAGGGCTGGGCTATACGGGCGCGTTGTCGGCGACGCTGCGCCGTAGAGATTTTGTCTAATAAATTTAACACGAGTGAAACTGTAGGACACAGCTAGATTTAAAATAAAGTTAAATTTTCTGTGAAGAAAGACATCGTGATGCAACCCAAAATTTGTGATAAGACGTTTGTTAGTATTTTTTTTTGCCTGATTAGATAAGTACTGTGGAATTTAAAAACAACGGAGACTACCGAGAGATCGAAACATCCATCGACAGTGCTTGCCTCTCAATAGCTGGATATAAATTGACTGATCCCGAAACGCGACAAACTGAAAGATAGTTACGGGTTTATAACCACAGTAGTCGCTACCTAGTCCGGTACAGATACCTCGTATCCTACCAAAGTAGCATGCTTACCTGACAAGGATCACTTCGAAGCAATCGTATTCTATACCAAGGTTGAGGAGAAGTAGAAAAGTCCCGACTACAATTAAGTAGGAATAATGGTACACCATCAGATCCGTGGTGAAAGGGTTTCGGTACGTGTCCATCCCGAACCGTTGTAAAACCTGAATTGTAATATGTTTTAATTAGATAAAACCAAAATGGTTTATTGTCACAAAAGCAAATAAACACAGTACAATCCAAACACAACGGCGACCACCAAGAGATCTAAATCCATCGGCGGTCGCCGCTGTCATGCCGGCCTGTATAAATATATCTTCACGTTACGCTTTAAGGCCCGATGCCATAAGAAGGAGGGAGCACATTGGCCGGAAGATGGTTCCACAGTTTCACGGCACAGTTGCCATTAGAAAAATAGGTAATTCAGATATTTATTTCATACTTATTTATATCTAAAATAAGATCCCGAAGCACATTACTGATTTGTTAGACAAAAAGTTCAAGGACTATGTCAAGCAAGTCTTACTGTCAAAAAGTTCATTATGTGAATAATAGTGATATCTGGAAGTGACTTCCTCTCTGTGCATCCACTAAATTATTAATATTATTAACAGTTGAAAAAAAAAACAAAGAAAAACCCGATCGGAAGTTTTCTTGAACTACCAATTTTGACATTCATAAATGCTTTCTTAGGGCCTAAATTAAATAAAGTATTTTTAGATTTTAATTTTGCCATCGTTTGTCTCTCTATGCATAGAAGTAAAGCATATTAAATTGATTACCTGCGCCTGTATAGTGTTCTTTGCTATTTCGAGCAACCCGTCTCCCAGCGCGAACTGGGGCGACAACATAAATATCTTGTGAAGAATCCATCGAGCGTTATCTGTGGCCTGTGCAAACAAAGCTTTAGCTGGAGAATGTTGTGTACCAGCCCTTTCAATGTAATAAACTAGTTATAAACTTTATTAATTACTTTTACAATATAACTTATAATCAAAAAATATTATTGAGGATTATGTGACATATTGAAGGAAAATCCGAATATTGTATTGACCATAGATAATGTTTTTTCATATTTTTCTGAGCCATAGACTCTGTGAGTACATTACAGAGAATAAGGACTATGTAGGTGTATGCCACTGATAGAATGGACGCAATCAAGATGTTTGTGTGAATTCTTGACCCCGAAACCAGTAGCATCTGTAAGCGGAATCGCCGCTCAACAGTTAATGATGGAATGTCGAGAAACAGTGGGTACTTTTATACTGTACAAACGTCTAGAATTTCGATGTTAGCGTTAAACTATGAAGAATATCATGTTCTAGACGAAACAACACACAAATTCTCTTTTCTTTATTTCATCCTCTTTGTTGAGTGTTATCGATTGGTACGTGACTCTTTTTGATGGTAATCTAGGAGGTTCCATCCCTTTTTAATAACGGGTATACAAGTACAAAAGGATATAAAGCTCACTTTTATGAATATGAAAGATTATGTACAACGACCGCTAATTATCGTCAGCCTACTGTCATTCATCATGGATTTGGTTAAATCATGTTTTTTTTTAATAAATGCTTCTTTAGGTAATTACATACTTGCGAATATAACAAGTTTAAAACTAAATAGAAATATTTTTATACTTACATCCGATTCAGATATGACGTCCATTATTAATAATATAGTAATACCAGCCAGGCCGAAGAATGTATTACTACAGAACAGCATCATGTTGGCTAAGCTCGCTTCACTGAACAACTTCTCCGTGACGTGTACCAGGCTCCCGCAGGCATATCTGCCAGTAATAGTGGCTTCAGTTAAGGGATTCTTCTAATCGGTAAACATTTTAAGTCTTCCAAACTTTGAAATAGAAGCGAATAAGAAAGCGTCCTACTTCTTACTGACTTTATGTTTCGGTCTGGTTACACAGACCTGATGATACACGGGAAGATGTGTACAAACAATACGCGGTAATTTTAATAATAATAAATATAATTGACAGTAATTGATAATTGCAAATTGTACATAAATGTTCAATTTAGAAAATGTTTGGAGGTCTCGTGTGTGATTCTCTTTCTGAGCGTATGATCTCGCGTTTGCTTACACGTGGGCGAAGATAGCCACTTGCTAGCATAGAAATACCAATGACTTTCAAATTCGGCTTCTAGAACGGACTCATTAACTTATTACCTATAGGTAATCAATTTTCAACTTAAAGGTGGGTTGCTAACGAAGCAGGCATTTGAAAATACCGACCATTATCTTCGTCAGTAATTGTAATAAATATGAAAAATATCTCACCCGTAAAGCATAATAAGAATGCATATGGCTGGTAAATTATTCCTCGCCACGAAGACGGGGAATCCGAACGACAGCATCACAACGGCAGTCACCAACATATTGATAAAAATTATCTGCAAATAAGATACTGGTTCGGTGTCTGCAAGTTCGAATCTATGCATGTATTATACCAACAATTTTTACTGAATTCCCGTACATTTGAATACGGCTATCGGATTACGGTGAAGAAAAAAAATACATGAGGAAGCCTGAACACTTGAGATGGAACAAGCGTTTTTAAGCGTGTCTTTTTTCTGGAAACTTTCCTACGTTGTAGAAAGTCATCTTTGGAATTACTGATTAGTTTATAACAATTCTATCACTAATATCGAACCTACACGAAGTTTGGTTTCGTATTAAGCTATCTTATTTTTACATCAGCTAGGCACTAGGCATATTGACTGTACTGTCCCTGATGGTAAGCACATTACAGTCCAAACACAACGGCGACTACCGAGATATCGAAATCTATCGGCGATCGCCGCTGTCATGCCGGCCTGTTGTGTGTATTATTGTTATTAATTATATTATAATTAACACGTACAAAGTCGCAGGCGGTTGGTAGTATATCATATAACGTACTATCATATCCCAAGTGAGCGCAGTACCCCAGTACAGCGCTGGGCTGACGCCGCACAACAGCTGCAAGCGCTTCTGCTGGCTGCGGCGGGAGCTGACCAGGTATATCGCTGCGCCGGCACTTATGAGACTGTAACCGATCAGCACTAGGCAAGAGACACCCGCGTCCGCTATGTGCTGGTAACTGTACATAATTTAAAAAAATACAAATTATTGAAGGCATGTGACATACATTCTTTAATAAAACATATTAACATATACAATGTTCCGAATTTACGATTATAATCCATGAGTGCACGGCATAAAATTTAATCTTATTTGCGACAATGTACTGTAATGTAATGCGACATGCGATAGATGAATGAAAAACATCTGGGATGATAGAATAAGTTTCACTTTAAAACATTAAAATTATTCGAGAATTCCACCGCGTCACAGTCTTCATTCATCTATAATAAGAAATCTGTAGTTCTTCCGTCCGTATATATATATTTTTTTTCAAATTACCCGATAGATGTCGTCTATTTTAAAGAATATGACCTTAATTTTATTTTTTGTTTAATTAATAATAATAGTATTATAATAATAGTCTATAAGAATTAGCAATAGTGCTTTAAAAAATCGTAAAAAAAACACAAATTAAATGTTTATTAATTCTCAACTGATGAATTATTCCATGACTGGTATGAGATTTGTCAATGATTATAAAAATTTAGAATTACAAAAAAAAAATTATTTCTCGCCCGATTTTGATGAAGTTTTATACACGGAAATTATGTCATAGCATAATTGATAAACTATAAAATCATCAATAATATTATATGAGTAAAAGTGAAATTAACAGAAGAAAATAATTTCTGCGTAACAAACCCGTACGGAAACGCGGGGCACCGCTAATCTTGAAAATGAAAATAAAAAATACTGCATTCAACTTAGGCCCCAAGAAGGCACTTATGAACGTCAAACACTACTACCGGTTCGGAAAACATCCCAGTCATCGAGAAGAACCGGCAAGAAACTCGATGAAGCTTAACTTTTTTTTTATTTCTAAAAAAGTAAAAAAGAAACCGGTTTTATTAATGATAAGAACAATTATCCTATGTTCCTAAATTATATTATTTAATAAAAAAAAAAATAATGGTGTAGTATCTGAAAAAAAATAATTGCAAAACCATTTTTTTCTTAAGTGGGTAAAAACAAGTGTCCAGTGTTATGTATTTAAACTCACACAGTGTCCTTGCTCAATTTCTCCTGGGATATCTTCAACGGATGCGTATAGACCGTAATGTTGGCCTGTTCGTCACCCACGACCGTCCTTAGTATAGCGCTGTTCATTGCATTCAAGTAAGCGGGCAACGCGTGGTGCCCTTTGTTGTTGTACCAAGTTATGAAGTTTGTCAAATTATTCTTAAGGGTGGACGTGAATCCGCCATATCTGTAAAAAAACACTTGTACGTATTTTATGACCGTATTTTACTTGTGGAGTAGTTTGGAATAAAATCTCTGTCACGAATTCGAAGGGCGTTAGCGCGCTGCTCGCACTAATACAACTCTATTAAAGAAAAAGCGAGACAGACATTTCTAAGATATAACCGGTCAATTTACACATCAAAGGTTTCAAAATTTCGCACTCGGCTGAAAATTGGTAGGATTGTTCAAAACACTATTATAAATGAAATGTAAAAAGTCCTCATCGATCTGTCATCTGGAAAAAAAATTACTCGGGGTCAAAGGTCACAAGACGGGTTTTTCACGATTTTCAGCAAAACGGTAAGTTTTATCATAAAATTAGCCCAGACAAAAATTGTAGATCAGATAATTATCTATAGAAAATGTCTAAATACTTTTTTCCTAAGAGCCACCGTTTTAGAGATATAACGATTCAAAAATTTACTCATTTAGAACTGTAGTCGTGTTTAAGGTCGGTTACGGCAGTGACCATTTCAAATTAGATGAATGGCATACCTACTTGCTACTACCTTTCACTCATTTAGAACTATGGTCGAGTTATAGTACCTATTGATCATTTCACATTAGATCCATGGCGTACCTATTTGCTACACCTTTTCTATAAAGTATAAATAATCATAAAAATAGAATTCTGTTACCTTCTCTCTATGTAAACTTCTTGTGAATCCAATAGCCAGCTATTGAGCGTTTTTACATCGGGCAATGACATAATTTCTGGTAAGGATTTGTATATGCTTGGATCTATATCACAGACTTGTCGCGTCACCTCACATTTACACATCGGAGAGTCCTGGAATTATTTTTTTTGTGTTAATTCAACCAAAATTACACTTATGAATGTTAAAACAATAGCACCAATTTGGAAAACATCGTAGTGATCGAGACCAGCCGGCATAAAACTGGATTGGGTTTCTCATTTTTTTTTTCTTTGTAAATATTTTTTTATGTATGTATAGAGAGGGAGTATTTGGAACTGAGCTTTCACTGAGTGCAGACAATGTGACCGCAACACACGGTGATGGTGTTTTTTCATTCAAGTTCTTTAATTTCATTTGATAGTAAGTAGGTACCTAGTAAAAATATTACTGATCGTCCAGACAGAGAAAGGATCTAGCGACAGTGACCACTACAACGCAGGTCACTAACAGAGCTGAACATTAAATGGTTGCTATCGAAACTTGAGGCTCAGAAGTGACTCACTGTGACGAGGTTTTCACCATAATTATTAATCTATGCCGCGGGCATAGCTAGTGTTAAATAAAATTAAAGTATCCCTAAAATTGACACGTGTCACGTGTGCTCATTTAATGTCGCCATTGTAACGTCACGTTGTATAACTAAGCAACTATTGGTGTGTTCATTCATACATTGGAAGCTTCTTCTTTAACTGAATATGTACAGTATTTTCGACAACTGTGATTGCGTTTAAACCAATACTACCAGCTTAATACTTCTCAACTTCTCTGTGACTTGCACTATTTTTCTACTCCGTCTGATATACTCATTCCTAATCTTATCTATTCTAGTTATAACACACATCCATCTTAACATTCGCATCTCTGCCACATGTTACATTCTTTCATCCGTTTCTTACATTACCCAGCACTCAGATCCATACATCACGACAAATCTTAAATATACACTTAAATAAAATAAAAATTTCAACAATCTCACATAAATCTTTATATATTTTTTTAAAACTCATTTTTTTTATTCTTACCGACAGAGTCCAACTTTGAACAGTCTTATTCATTACTACGTTGTCCATTACACGTTCAGCGAAAGTCGTACTTAAATGTTTCGAATCCGAGTAAATAGAGGGATGTGGGCTGGAACAAATTTTGAATTGATGTTATAATTATTAAAATAATTATAATCTATTGTCTATATTATAAAATAAGGTCCCCCGCTACGTTTGTCTGTCTGTCTGTCTGAACGCGATAAACTCAAAAACTGATTTTCATACGGTTTTCATCAATGAACGGAGTGATTCATAAGTAAGGCTTAGGTATATAATCCATTACGGTTTTCTGTAAATTGGCTGAAATATGACTACGATTGTTGAAAATGTCTGAAATAATAATTCCGACTGGAAACTTTACAGGTTTGCGCCGCGTAAACTAATAGAGTTATATGTATTATTCTGTTACCCGTGCGAAGCTGGGGCGGGTTGCTGTTATTATTGTATATAGTATATATTGTATATAAAAAAAATTACAAAAGTTTTTACATTCACTGATTCTATTGAGTTTGTTCTAAATTACTTGTTAAGTATTTATTTGTGAATACGCTAATCCGGCAAACGTTTAATGGCTTAATGGCTCGACTACTGTGCCACATATAGGATCCTAAAACGCGGTTTCGTAGGAAAAAAAAATGTTCAGTCGTTTAGACGAAGAGCAGAGGCAGGGCACAGAGAAACTTATTTGGAGATTTCTCCCTACTTGGTGCAGCTCGACTGGTGGAATACCTGCACTCTACAGAAGATAGCAGCCAAATAACCTTGTGCTGTGTTCCTGCCGTGAGTAGGGTTTCTAGAGCTCCTTGAAGTAGGGGGGTTCAAGTCGGCAACGTGATTTAAACCTGCCTGTGCGTGTAATCCTATAGTATTATATTAAGCGTTCATAGGCTACGGTAGCCGATTAACATCAGGCGGGCCGTAAGCAGGTTTGCCACCTCTGTTGAATACTAAAAAGTAAGTTACACGATCACAAACATTTAAGTTTGCGTAAATAATGACTTACCTACTATCATTAAAATTACCTCTAGTTTTAACTAAATGAAAGAACAGAAATTCTATCACAAATTCCTATGGTTTGACTGTAGACTGATTGCGGTGAAGGCGGACGTTACAGTGTAACGCAATTATTGAAGGCAGTAAATATTAATTTAAAACCATCTCTTTCACTATGTAAAAATTGACAAATTGACTAAAGATATCCTCTGACGGCAGCTAAACCACAAACCCCGTTTAGCATGATTATTGATCTATTTTCTTAGCCGTAATATTTCTTTGATCATTTACCACAAATGTTTATATATTTCTCTTTTACCTTAATCCGTCACTTGAGTCCATTTAGACACTTACACAAAAAATTCAGTGGATCCGTTGTACAGTTTCTCGTCAAGTTTCAGTGATACCTCGTTGTCGGCCGGCGGACGCAGCATCGAGAAAGCCATAGCGAGGGTCACGAACAATGTTGGAAGTATCAGCAGTATGAACAGCAACCATCTGTCACATTTTAGGGGTAACTTTTTTATCAATAATGTCGAATGAATGAATCTATAGGGAGATAACTTCACACACGGTCATTTAATTCCAAACTAAGCAAAGCTTTAGCATTATCTTTTCAACCGAAAAACGTCCATTGCTAGGCATAGGCCTCCCGAAAGATCGCCAAAATGACCAATCTTGTGCTGCCCCCACCCAGCGGCTTCCCGGACAACATTGTGGCGACTGGCTAGTCTGCCCACGCTGCGTATTATAACTTGTAAATGAATTTTTTTTTGATTTCTCACTTGAAAATATGTTAATTCAACAAATTTTAGTATATCGCTCAAACAATTCAAATAAATTTTAAATAATTTCATAATTATAAAAAAAAAACTCGGCATGTAATTATGGTGTACAGTTGACATTATAAGTATACTGGTCATTTTTAAGTTGATATTTTAGAGCGAACTTTAAATTTAAATAAGTATCACATATAATTATACCAGTAATTATGGCGAAAATGGAGTGAAATAAAAACACATTCAAAGTGGATAGACTAATTCACTGACTGATGAAGTAGACAGATTAGATAGGAGATAGGTAAATTATGGAGAATTAAGAGTTTGTCACCTGTTCCTTAAATGGTGCAAGTATCGCGCGTGCATTAGTGCTAGGAACTGTTGACGGCGCGACCCCCGCAGCGGCCCGTCAGGCGGCACCAGCGGCCCCGGCTCCACTCGGATAATGGAGTTCGATGCGCTCGTCGATGTACTTGACGGAGTTTCTTCAATTGCTAGGTTAATTAAATTATCTATATTAATAAATCTGTCTATAGATACGTTTTTTTTTCAATTTTCCTGGTAAACGCCAAACGCTAAACTAAAAAAAAAGACCGAATTAATTTCAAGAACGGCCTGACAGACTTTTGTGAAATTGAATACACGGGAAGCTTATTTATATTAGAATTAGCTGTGCCCGCGGCTCCGCTCACTCGAAGTACTAAAAAAGGTTTTTTATTTTAATTGAAATTTTTTTACAGACTATATAAAGTTAAAGACTATATAACATAAAGCTACAACCCTCAGGAGCGGAGCAGTAACCATGAACGTCAGCGGTAGAGAGTTGGTCGAATCAATTTAACACAGGTACTATGAACGTCAGCGGTAGAGAGTTGGTCGAATCAATTTAACACAGGTACTATGAACGTCAGCGGTAGAGAGTTGGTCGAATCAATTTAACACAGGTACTATGAACGTCAGCGGTAGAGAGTTGGTCGAATCAATTTAACACAGGTACTATGAACGTCAGCGGAAGAGAGTTGGTCGAATCAATTTAACACAGGTACTATGAACGTCAGCGGTAGAGAGTTGGTCGAATCAATTTAACACAGGTACTATGACCGTCAGCGGTAGAGAGTTGATCGAATCAATTTAACACAGGTACTATGAACGTCAGCGGTAGAGAGTTGGTCGAATCAATTTAACACAGGTACTATGAACGCTAACCATTTCTATAAACGTACGTATAATATACACAATAGCCATAAAACATAAGATATAATAGGTACCGCTGTATTGGATGCCGTTATGCGGCTCTGGAGCGTCGACTTGCTGACAAATATCGAAGAACACTTGCTCGAGGCTACTGCAGTCCAGGCTGAAGCTACGGTAGCCAAGTGCCGGCTGACTGTTCTCCAGGACCGTGCACAGGCGGAGGAAGCTGATGGAAAACATTACATTACAATCAGAAATTCAACAAAGTACTCAAAATACCACGTCGACTGAATAATGAGCTTTGGGTGAAGGAAAACATCGTGGTAAAATAATTCAACAAGAATTATTAATTGAGTGTCTTTTAATGCAGAATTACATTATTATAAAAATACTAGTTGTGCCCGCGATTTCACCCGCGTATAATTTAAAAGGAATCGCTGATTGATGAATTTATAATATTTAACTATAGAATTTTTTTTATGGGTGGCCAGGTTATGCGTCTCAACTCACACGGCTCGTTCGCGTGACTCGACTTGAGCCGAGTGTTGAATTACTTTAATTTTACATTAGCTTCCAAACTATTCGTCCAAATAACATGCTATAAAGGGCAAAGTTTATCTTCATAAAATTGTCTTGATGATGAAGTAACTTTCGTTCTTAAGGATTAATATGTCATGTATAATAATAATGCTCATAATTCATTTTCTAATTTTCAAACACTTTTTTGTTCTCTTGTGGCTTATGTATAAAATATGGGTATATAGTATCACGGACTTTTTTATGTAATAAGAAGCAATCTTTTTGTCGAACATTATATTTACGTATCACTAACCAATACGCCAGCGCACCCGGATAAAGTAGTTAGGGTGCGGTATATCTTCAGACTTACTTAACAAATATCAATATTTAAGGCTAGATGAGAGGTGTAGCCTAATGCTAGATAGACTATACTATTCCTCTTGAATCTGGCTATCATATACAAAAATATTTATTCGAATCCGACTGGTAGTTTCAGAGATTAGCGTGTTTAAACAAACAAACAAAAAAACTCTTCCGCCTTGTTATATTAGTATAGATTTACATTTAACTAGTTGGCTCGGCAAACGTTCTGCCATCCAAACAATTTTATTTCAAGATCGGAATCTGTTATCTTTTAAATAGTTAAAAAAACTTACTTGTTATTCAATCCATCGGAATCGTAAAAAGGCAGGGAGATCTCTACATCCAGCTCGTTTATGTCTAGCACATTTGCATTCCTCACGACGTCCCTAGTCACAGCCATCAGTTGCTTGGCTTTCTCTTCCATTGACGCGTCTTCGATACACTCGTCACTTGTCTTCTCCGGGTACATCACTGTTAGCTTGTACCCGTTACCGAGGGCGCGCTTTATTTCTATTGGTGACCCGGTTGTATGAATCTGACCCTGGGAAGAGAAAAAGGTTTCATTGATGTCACTTTGTTACTACCGGCTCGAACAGATCGACGGCTGTCATTTAAAATAGCCAAATATTAACAAAAACTTTCTGTTGTATAAAGGAGAAACAGCTGTCAATCTATTCCAGACGGAAGTAACAGAGTGACATCATAAAATTAACGATGGATTTCAGTAAAGTAACCTGAAAAGTTTTCGGCTTTTTTGATTCGTTTGCGAAATATTAAGCATTAAATTGCTAATTTTTGTTAGAGTCAAGTATCCCTTCATCCTGCCAGCTAAATGGTTGTTTTTAGATATATCAAAACATTCATTTTAAAAGTTTATATAGTGAAGTTAAAAGGAAAACTTTCGGAGGTAAGTAGGCTTTACAAGTTACCGAATAAGAATCAATAAACTTATAAAATGTACTTGGAAAAGTAATTGCTAAAAAAAGAGCTTCTCTTTAAGTCTACATATTGTGACGGGCGACTACGGAACCCTACACAGCGCGTGGCCCGACACGAACTTGGCAATATTTGATTTATTAATAGCATAGCTATGTTATCTGACCAGGATATAGGCTATATATTTTGTTACTTAAAAAACTTACGTAATAAACAGTCACGACAATTGTGAATCAATTTGGAAAAGACGGATTTGTGGTGCTTAAATGGCTTACGCTGAGTAAATCAGACGAAACATATAAAATTAATGTGCTACATAGCTGTAAATCTTAAAAAGACTTAATTAAGTTTGTGATAGAACATGTCTATCTTGTAGGGGTTACTCACAATAAGCAATTTTGTCTTTAGAATAGCTGGCGGGCGACCGCCGTGGGTGACGGTTGGAAGCTGGAAACTATTCATAAATACAAAAAACCTAACTCAACGCGAACGGAGCCACAGGCAAAGCTAGTCTGAGCTAGTAAAGGTAGAACGTAAAAGTAGTTAGAACATACTTTATTATTATACGAGTATATTAAAATAAAGTATGACGCTGTGTCACTAGCATTATAATTTACCGCTAGCTTATATCTAACGTCGCTGTGTGCGTGAGCTGTGCACGTGTAGTAGTAAGATTCTATACCTCAAATTGAAGCGCGTAAAAATGAGAGCGCGTCCTTAATCTACTGCGACTTTAGCTCGTTTCTTTCAATTTTCATTATCTCAGGTCCGGATTATACTAATATTAACATTTACCTTATGCATAATAACGATTTGATCACTAAGTAGTTCAGCTTCGTCGAGATGATGAGTGGTGAGCAGAATGGTCCGGTCTTCCTTCAGCTTTACGATCATCGACCAAATGTCTCTGCAATGTGTACAGAAAAATACCTTGTAAACTAACTTATCATTATTTTTGTTCACTTAGGTAATTTTAACTTAAAAAGTAGGTGAATAATAAATTCCATTCCCTGTTTATCTCTGTCTAGAGTTGATGTAAAAAATTATAAATATCAATCATTGAAAATAGATATTCATTATTTTTATACTACAAAGTTGGCAAAAAGGTATACGACTCGCTTGATAGTAAGCTGCTACCGTAGCCTATGGATGCTTGTAAAACGATAGGAATCACTAGCGCATTGCCGACCTTAAACCCTCTACCCCAAGGACCTCTGGAAACCTTACTCACCGCAGGAACACAATATAAGGTTATTTCGCTGTGACTTTCTGTAGAGTGGAAGTATTTCACAAGTAGATCTGTCCCAAGTAGAGAGAAATATCCAAATAAATTCCTCTATTCCCTACCGCTCTTTGAACCCACCTTTTCCCAAGGAGCTCTGGAAACCCTACTTATCGCATGAACACGACATAAGGTTATATGGCTGTAATTTTATGTAGGGTGGAGCTATTCCACCAGTAGAGCTGTCCCAAGTAGAGATAAATTTCTCTGTGCCCTATCTCTCTTCGTTTCAAAAGTCTTCAAATTTTATAAAAAGGGTTTTTGATCCTTTTTTGGTGGTTGCCTTAGTCACTGAAAAATTTTGCATAATTTCCAGACTCCAAAAACTGCGGATTGAGCTATGCGTGGATAAATTAACAAGCCAAGATCAACTTTATAACACACACTTCATATTTTCTTATTCTTCTTGTCCTTATGCCATCCGAGTAGGGTCGGCACAACAACTCTCTTCCACTCTCCTCTATCAACTGTGATCTCAGTATTCACAACTTTTATACACATCTAATTTCTCACAAAATCCATCCATATCTTCTTTGGTCTTTGGCTTTCCTCCCTCCTCATGATGTGCCTATACTACGCCATCAGTCTCTTTCATTGCCCAGCACACATACGAACATATAGAATAATAAATTGTACCTTCTGGCAGCTGGATCAACGCCCGAAGTCGGTTCGTCCAATGACACCAAATGCGGTTTGGCTATAAATGCTAGAGCGACGCAGAGTCTTCGACGAGTTCCACCAGAAAGTCGGAGTACAGGCTCGTCACTCCAAGGTCCCAGCGACAATACTTGCAGCATCCTAGAAAATTCACTCTTTATTATTCTTTTAGCAATAAAAAAAATGTACTTATATACCTGAATATTCTTGTACGATTCTTCGATTGATTGATTAATGTACGTCTTAATTTTAAGCTAATGCTTCACCGAATTGTAGATTGTCATACCATTTCGAAGTTTTAATTAAAGCAATTTCTATAAAATAGAAATATAGAATTTATCCTACAATACGGCAATTTCTTGAGGTGTCTAATTCCCATAGCAAAATAGCATCTAAAGTAATGCAATATCGAGAGATATAATCGAGAGATTATTTGGTGATAGAACTTAACATATCAGGGACTTGGTAAAGAAAGTTGTAAAAAGCAAATCACACCTGTCGACTTCATTAGATATCTCCTCAGCCGATAGGCCACTTTTGAGTTGAGCGTAAAATTGTACGTGCTCTTTCGCCGTCATGTGGTGGAACAGAACGTCACGTTGCGGACAGACGCCGAGTCTTGTGCCACTGTCGCTGTCAGACCGGATCACGACGTGACCTTTAGTCGGCTTCACCATACCAGTAAGGATGTTGCTATAGAGAGAAAAAAATTATACAATCCTCGAACTTGTTATTACTATTTTTATAGTAAGGTGACGGCACTGTTCTTTGTGGTAAGCAGAGCACATTCAAAAAACAACAGTGACCACCAAGTGATCGGTAATTCATTGTCTGCCCAACAAATAATTTTACTTACGTGACTACTGAGTTGTTATTTCCGTACAGATTCACGCTTTGACGTGCAGTTCACATGAACAGAGTGAATATTCCGATCGCGAAATGTAGTATGTATATAGTAGGTACATATAACATAATATCGATAGGCGTAATAAGATGGTGGCTCCCTTGTTTGAACTATTTAAGGAGTTTTGTGGCAACTCAAAATGCATGTTTCCAGTTTATATTTATAATCCACTTCACGTTTGCACAATAAACAAACTTTATCACACAAAATGCCACCAACATTACATAATATAGGGTTAAAATTAATTAAAATAAAAACCACAACATGGCAGTTCGAGATCCCGCCACAAAACTCCAACTGGCGATTTGACTTTGATTTAGACAATCGTCCTTTTTTTTAGTACACTATAGTCCGTTCTAGGTTTCACAGTATCTGATAATAAGCTACTGATATTATACTCTTATGAATATTTTATTTTTGAAGAATCACATCAACGTAACTTGATTTATATAAACAAAACTCACATTAATGTAGTCTTTCCAGCGCCATTGTGACCCAACAGGGTCGTTATCTGCCCCTTACGCAGTTCTATAGACACATTGTCTAAAGCCAGTTTAGCTCGTCGTGATCCCTCTGCGTATATCTTTGTGACGTTCAGTATACTAACACCGGCTTTTTCGTCCATTGTCGTACAATTTGTTATATTACTTCTTAATGTTTTGATCCCTATAAATTTCAATGTATTAAACATTTAATAATTACCTGCATTTATTAAGATATACCTAAAGAAGTACATAGTGCCTAAAGAGGCGCGTTATGAAAAGAGAGTAACTTTTTACGATGCAATTTAGGCCCTAACATACCAGTCATCGAAAAAACCGGTGAGAAACTCGATCGGGTTTATCGATTATTATTATTTTTATACAGTTAAAATTTTTTTTTTTCGAACTGTTAGCCTTAGGGGCCCTGGAGCCTTTACGGTTTTTACAGCTTTACCGGGCTTGGGGGCGAACGCTTAAGGCACTCAGCCACGAAAGCTAAGCAACAACATCCAAGGGGGCTCGGACCGTTGCGCGTATACAATTAAGTCGCGATCTGGCTAAGAATTAATATCATTTTCAGTGGATGTACAGAGACGTAATCATTGTAAGAAAAACTCTATACCATGAAGTTGCTTCCTAAGCCTCTTGTTTTGTTGTGACGAAGACAGTCTATGCGTCACATGAGACTGAATGTGACTATACAAAGAATTATAACTTCTATCGCGCATAAATAAATGCTACAATACTACACTAATTTTATTAGCATTTGGTCACAATCTCACTTGATATTAAATAACGATGTGGCTTAACATAGTAAAACGTTACGTCTAGAGGTACCGGTTCTTAAGCGCATTTGCCGGAACGCACTTGTAGGTGCTTAGCGATAGATTTACCATCTTGAGGGTGGTAGCTAGGTAGCTGAGCTGAGCTGAAAGTCGAAGTATCAAAATGAAATGATTTCAAAACGTTGCTTTTTTTTGTAATCTCAGCCTCTTTATAGGGTTCGACCCCACGTCAATCGACGAAGTATCGAATATATTGCTATCACTGTGCAATCATACATTTTATAAAATTTAACATAAAAATATGATATATTCTCAAAATTTAGACACTTGTCATTCTTACCAAAATTAATAATTACTTACCAAAATATTTATCAATGAGATATCCAATAGCGAGATATATTGCTGCGTCGACTAGTATCATGATTGCAGCGAGACCGATGCTCATATCCTCGCTGCCGATTGGTGATGACCAAAGATTGGACCACTGTGCACCGGAGCCCATCGCTTCGTATCGCGTGATGTAGAGGAACGCGTAGCAAAGTGATGACGACATGAACAAGCACTGTAAAACGTATATTCATATTTAAAACTACTTGGTTCCCGCAATTATTTTTTTATGGAGACACAGATATTTTTAGTATTCCACTTCCACGTCTGTTTTTGGAACAAAGTTCCTTAATGGAGCTTGTGGACTTGTACAAATTTTACGTAAAGAAAAAGCGTGATGCCCCTTTAAGTCACTTTGCGCGCGTTCAGTGATCAGTTAGCAGTTATTTAAACTAATAAACTAACTAATTAAAAAAAACTAATTTAATTTTTTAGTAACTTCATTACTGACGGGGTCACCCGATCGCACACGTTTTTACAAGCTTATATTTAGTTTCACCTGGCCCGGTGGCTGGTTGTAATGAAATCTTGCAAGTTAAATTTTACCCACTTCGTATTTTCCTACGGAGTTGAAGTTTTGGACGTTCATTTAGTTCCGATGACAATGAATTCTAATGTAAAGCGTGACGTGATTCTACATCCAGGAGAGGCTCCAGACGAAAGAAATTCTTAATGGTCTGCTTGTATACGAAATTTTATATACAAATTTAATTTAAATTGCCAGCTTTAAATTGCATCATAATCTCGCTGTTGCATCCAGGGTTGGCTTCTGATGAAGGAACTGCTCAAAAGAAATTAGCACAGACACGAAATTTTAAATGAGCATTTAATTATGATAACTTGTTTTAACAATACATGCTTATTTTGAAAAATATTATTCAAATGAAGACCTGTTTTAATTTAATTTTATCATTACTGTTTAGCCCTTATAGAAAAGCGTATGAAATTAATATAGAAAATAAATCTATAATTATTATGATGCTTACCACAAAGAGTTTCAGGGAGCTGACCATAACGGCTTCAAGGGAGAGGATCATTACGAAAGGCATGAAGGTCGTCAGGTAGGCGATGGCTGTGCAGACAGCCGCGAAACTAGCCGAGCCGAACAACTTCGACATCATGTAACTGAAAAACACTTTTAGGTATTAGTATAATAATAGTCATTTTTATCTGATTCCTCACCTTCATAATTTTTTTAGCACGACAAAATGTCGGCACTGTTCCTGAAGGTATGCTAAGTACACACCAAAAACAACAGCAACTAAACATGGTGGTCGCGATGCAACGGTAGTGTACTACCACCCAGTGTCTGTGGTGAATATGTAGTGAAATAAAACAAATTCTTTCATTCTTCTTCTTTCATCGTTACCCATTCAGTTCATGCTTACGTCAATTTCACTACGTACAATCATTAGCTCTTATAATCTTAAGCAAGGCTGTCTAATTAATTTTAGAGGCGAACAATAATTACGAATCCGTGTCAGCTTGCAAAATAACACTTGTTTACATCTATGATACAAATAGATATTTAAAACTATTAAAGGTTTCATTTAAAATACATTATTAATTGGTGAGCAAATTTAAACACATTGGCGGGCCTGGGTTCGGGGAGCCTCGTCCTAAAGTATTCTAATATTCGGAATTATAATCATCCACAGTCCTTCCAGTGCTCCCATTCCAAACTACCACTTGATTTTCTTAAGTTATCGTTAGACCTAGACATATTTATCAATGTGAAGTGAATCTGAATAGCAAATTATATTCACCAAAAGCTGAGTACAGAGATGCCAAACAGGAACAACAGAGCAAATATGAGAGTGGGATCGGTGCGTGGGACAACCAGACCGTAATGCAGAACCAAAGTCACGCAGGCCACCGTCACCGTCATCTCCAGGAACGACGCCAGGAACCAGGATAGCGTGTGGTAACTGAGGTTTACTCCCATCACTGACATAAGCTGTAGAGGTATTGGGTGAATTAATTATAGCCTATTTAACATATACATATTTACTTACTGGCAACTAGACATGAAAATATCTTCCTAGAATCTAGGTATATTTATAAGTAAATAATAATTAATATTATAGGGACACCATTTCACAAACGGCCATTTAATTCCAAACTAAGCTAAGCTTGTATTATGGTATTTAAACAGCTGATATACTATGCACACATTACATACATACGTGTATAGATATTTAACACTGAAAATTAAGCTCATCACAGTAAGTAGCAGGGATTAACCTAAGCCCTGCGGCTTACTACCACTGTGCCACGAGGCCTGTTCTGAGGCTATACAAAAGTCTCCAAAGTGCCCAGAATCATTGTAGAGTTAATAATAATGTAATGATAGCTCAGTGGTAGCGTTTACGGACATTGCGTTGATGACCGTGAGTTCGAATCCCTGCATTGAGCCTGTGCTTTCTGTGAAGGAAAACATCGTGATGAAACCATAGCATGGTGGTAGGGCTTTTTCTAAAGCCTGCCTGGCTAGCTACCGCCTTCAAGTTGAAAATATGTAGCTGAACACCTATAGGTGTGTTTCAGCAGCTGCACTTGAGAGCCAGTACCCCCCCCCCCGCACTAGGCTTAGCGTGTTACTATCTTGGGCCACATCGTCACTTAACATCAGATGAGACTGTCGCCAAACGCTAAGCCTATAGAGATAAAAAAACTTGCTACTTTTCTTTAATACGTTTTCTAAACATATTTTGAGTAGTAGTTTGTACTGACTTGAATATTATATTTAAATATCGTAACCAGATTACGATTTTCACAGATTTGAGTAAAAGGCAGATGGAACCTTACGAACAACAAAAGAGGGACATGCATTTAGCTGTGTGTCCTTGGCAACCAGATAACAACACGTACGACCGTGTGAATAATGTTGCCAGGATATTTAACATAAGTTTTACTGTTTTTTTACCGCGTCAGTAGTGTAGCCGTTAATCAATCATCCGTCAACAAAAAACTAATGTTATTCTTGAAACGAAGGACCCCAAGGGCCTTTACATACCAATTTTCAACTAAACTTATATCTGCCATCTTGATTTTTTCCTTATCAATGTATAGTTCTAGGTTCTCTTTATTTAATTGTTTTAACTTACCATACCTATGCCTAAAGATTCCGATGTAAGCATTTGAATTTTTTGGCGATTATCTTGGATTTTCGATTTTTGTGTGGTACACTGAATTGTCCAGGGTTTTCTATAATTTTTACTTTGGTACCATAAGGCTCTCTTTCAGTGTTTGTAGGTCGTTGTCAAACAAACAAACTATTACGTGACAAATATTACCCTAGCTTTAGTCTCATGATAGTTAGATTGTAAATAAAATGATCTTCCAACGCTACATACATTAATTTTGATATAAAATATATTTTAGTAAAATATTTCTTTGTAACCTAGCAACACTGTTGCAGTTTTGTAATCAATAACAAATAAGTCGGAAAATAATATCAAAATAAGCTTTGTTACCTATGAAACGATTTTCCCTCTTCCATTTTTGTCTTCAGGAAGAACTTTTACTGTGTAATTACACACAAGATGGCATATTTTTATATAATATTAAAAGATACAGGGTGCTGACAATACATGACGTTTCCTTTCAAAATTGACGCAATTGAATAATATTACTAAAATATTTAGGGACATTTTCGTGTTCTGTCAGACTCCATCTGCCTTTTTCTCAAATCTGTATCGATCTTCTACAATTTATTACATTGCCTTACTCTGTAATCCCGAATAAAGTTCCTATAAATAGCCTTCAAATGACATTTACATTATCTCTCAATTACCATAGTATTTCCAGTTTCTTTGTCGATAACGATATAGCGGACTGCAGAGGCCACGGTGAATAGCAAAGAAAAGAAGAAGCCCACGATTAGTGTCTGGGACTCGTACAATGATGTTTGGTAGCTGAAATAATGTTTTTTTTTATATGAAACAAATATTACTATTATAATTATTATTAAATAATTACTTTCCAGTTACTTGATGGAGAGTTAGCGCATCAGCTGTCTCAACGGAGGACCTCAATCGGTGCAAATATAAAGCTCTTGGTAAGGGCTACATATATGTGCCGTTTGGGACCGTGGGGTCCAAGTGCACGTAGCCATTTTAAGCAACTCGCGAGTTAACTGGTTAAATTTTCTCACGACCAGAGGGTTGACCAATTGTCATACAACGTGGCGATGTGGCCAGCCAACTGGGTACGTTTCTTTCCGGCAGCGAGTTGAATGGCATTAACTATTTGATTACTAATTTTAATAGATGTCGTGACATTAATTTAAAATGGGATAACATAAACCAATAATCAAGGCAATAAAATCTATTTGTTGTAAGTATAAGCAATTTTTTTTTGTTTGACAGTCAATCGATAATAATATTTTTTCTTGTGAAGCGATTCGCCATTTTGTTGCGCATTCTGGACACATATTTACATTTAAAGAAAAGAAAAGAAAACAAAATATGTATTCAATAAAAATTTGAAAATTGCAAGGAAATATATTGATTTTTCATCATATTTTATATTTACACTATGGAAAAAATTGAGTACGAAGGAGAAAGCCATCATTTTCTCCTTCGAAACATTGAAAACAAATCTAGCATTAAATAGACAAAGAATGTAACCAAACCCTCTTAAAATAACTAAAATAAAAATATATATTTTTCTAAGAGATTGAATAAACACATGTAAAAACGTCTGATTAGTACTAGTTATTAGAACAAATAATAAGGCAATCATTTTAAACGATGTTCAAGCATCAATATTAGTGCGAAAAGAGACTAAATGACTATTACTTGTCATTCAACCTTTAATAGATACATTATTTGATTTATGATTATTATTTGATACGTTTTATGATGGCTCAGTGGTAGCATGTACGATTTCGCGCCGTCTGACGTAAGTTCGAATCCCTGCAATGAGCCTGAGCTTTCGGTGAAGGAAAACATCGTGAGGAAACCATAGCATGGTGGTAATGCTTTTTCTGATGCCCGCCTGGCTAGCTACCACCATCAAGTTGAAAATCTATCGCCAAGCACCAATAGGTGTGTTTTGGCAGCTGAACTTGAGAGTCAGTCTTCCACTAGGTTTAGCATGTTATTACCTTGGGCCACATCGTCACTTAACATCAGGTGAGATTATGGCCACTACACCAAACCTATAACGATTAAAATACATTTTCAGAAAAACTTACAAATCTTTTCGATAACAAGGATAAGGTATCTGCTGAGTGTATGACGTCCATTCGACCTCATCGTGGATGTCCCTTTTCCGACGGCTTGTCGAGTTGCTGGACAGTTTGATGATGGCCGTATCTATGAGATCTTGGATCTGGACGAAGCCCCGGAAGTAGCGCATATTTTCAATAAAGTTAGATTCGGGTCCTGGTATCCAGAGACTAAAGGAAAACAAAAAAATTATGTTTTTTGATAGGAACTTGATTGGCCGGCCATGCGGTGTTTTTATTTTAAATTCATGAACTTGCGTTATTTTATCCTATATTGTGCATTTTTGGTGAGATTTCAGTTCACGTGAAATAGTTTGTTCACTGAACATAATTGACGGAACTATGGCTTAGTTATTCAAAAGTATAAGAATTACAGTACAAGCACGCAATCGAATTAAACTCTAATTACTTGCATAATATTTTGATAAAATAAAAGATTAACATTGGCCGCTGCTACTGCGAAACCAATTGAAGAAAATGAAGAAGAAACAATAAATCTGCATTCTTCTTTAGGTTGGCCAAGTTACTTAGATTATTTTAAAATAACATTTGCTTGCACAGATAGCGACGTATATTGTTAATATAAGCACGTCACGGGACGGTCAATATTATTTACTGATTCAGTATACTTACAATTAGGATATTCATTTCATCGATGAAAACAAAAACAAATGAAAATAGAAACAAATGAAAACAAAACCAAATGAAAATAAGTAAACAAAGAGTTTTGACGGGATATTGATCTATCATTTGGTTTTTTTTATTTGTTGCATAATATATAATAATAATATTTTTATATACTGAAGTGGATTATAAATAATTACTAGGAACATTCATTTTAAGTTGCTACAAAAACTCCCTGGATAGTTTAACAAGGGAGTCGGCATAGAGTTGCCTTCAAATAAAAAGGAGAAACGTAAACATACTATCCCTTCTTCCTACTAGTTGTAGGAACGTTTTCAATATCCATCCGGATCTTGTACTCGATGTTGTTCAAATCGCCGTCCTGTTTCTCAGTGTTCATAAACACGACACCTGTGAGGAAAAAAATCATATCAAAATCATAATCGGTTAAATTCAACTTATTCAGAAATTTACGTTCCAGTACATACCAGCTGAGAATTCATTAGCTATTGTTAGTTCTGCGGCGTCGTGTGTAAGTTGGTATTCGTTTTGCTTTCCTCTGAATCGGTCTAGATTGAAGCATTGGAGGAGATCGGATGCTTTTGTCAATATACTCCCAAAACCCTACGAGCATAAGAAAGTTTCCTTGAGATGTTCGTAAGAGACAAACTTATAAACAACTTAGTCCAAAATTAAGTATTCAAGCAAATGTGGTAATCATCATTTATCATATAGATAACTAGTAGTAGTCTCAATTGCCGTACTTGCCTACAGTTTGCCAGATATCTTGATGTTCGTGTTTTTTTTTTTTTTGATCTAATTATACTGTTAGCCATAAGGGCTCAGGAGCCTCGAACGGCTTTTACAGCTTCACCGGGCTTGGTGATGTTCATGGTTACTGCTCCGCTCCTTATGGCGTGAAGTTATATATCCTATAAGCTTCCTTTTAACGTTTAAACAAACAAACAAAAACAATCTCAATAGTGAAAAATCTTTCTTAAATACATTACCTTAATATCACCGAACTGGTCGAAGAGTCCGTCCATTTCCATGTCCGGTAACTGGATGTCACCGCCAATAATCGTGGATCTAAACTCTCCAAAATTGGGGTTAGTGACCAGGTTCCTCAGCGCTGCAAGTCCGTCGCGATGATCAAACAGCTTGTCCAGAGAGGGGAAGGCTCTTGCGAAGGAATGTACCAAGTTTGTCATTTTTATCATTGAAGCAAATGTTACGTTGGCCTGTGGAAATTTAACGATTTTGATTTTGAATTTAATGAAATTTTATAATACTGCTGTATTGATAAAAAGGCCAAAAATATAGATCTGAAAAATCAATAAAGTTTTTTTATTAAATTTTTCCTTGCGAAAATTAAACTTTTTGTCTACGAGTCACGTAATTTTGAAACGACATACATAAAATGTGACGTCAACGCTGAAGAAACTTCATAACTAAAATTTTTGTAGTAAAGTCAACTTTACACTTGGTACCTTTAACCTTAGTTTTATTTATTGAATGATGATATCGTCAAGATATTTTTTAGGGAGATTAAAAATATTTGTATATTACTAATCAATATGTAATATTGACATATAATTGCTATAATTTTCAAGGTACCTATAAACTGCTTAAAACAATTTTGTGGAATAGTTCAAATGTGAAAATAGTAACTTTAAAATGATATAGATGCTGATAAAATTTCAAAACTATATTCGTAGTAAAATCAACTTTGTACATAATATCTTTAACTTTAATTTTGTTTACTGAACGATGACGTGATGTTTGTGACAATATTTAAGGAAATTCTTAAAATTCATTCAGTTGCTTTTAAAGCTTAATGAATAAATATTAATAACCGGCTACCTATCACGGTTTTTAAAGATACAGTCCTTTAAAAGTAGGACGGACAATGTAGGTTTAGCGAATGGGGTTCATTTTCTGAGAAAGGAACCTTAAAAATATTAACCCAACATTAAACTAAATAGATATTATTACATCAATTTCATTTCATTTCATTTCGGAAACGATTTAAATCACCTTCTCAATAATTCTGTTGACAGTAGGATTTAAAGGCGCGTACAGTATCTTGCCAACGATGAGCGGCTTCACGAAACTCCACACAATCTTTCCACCATCGACACTCACGATATCCTTGTAGACGGATCGGCAAAAATCAGCTGAAATTTGCAAAAACTATTTTAGAACAACTTCTGATCATTATTAGACTACCAAGCTCCTAAAGATTCTTAGTTACCTTGGTCGTATAGAGTTCACAAATAGACAACTTGTTCTGAGACTACGTCCTGAACTTTCGGTGAAGCAAACCATCGTAATAAAAATATAGTATGGTGATAGGGTATCATATAATACCCGCTCCCTATAAACCAAGCGTGCTCGCGCCCGAGGTCAAGAAATCACTTTTTCCTCCGCAGGGGACGGGCGGTTAATTTCACTCCCGTAAACCCGCAACGCCCATCCTCTCCTGCGGTAACTCAAGCCTAGGTCCGTTCCTCCGGCATGGAGTCTTTGAGCCAGCAGCCGCTCGCGCGATACAGTGACACTGCATTCACTATAGGCCGACCGCTGTAAGCGCGACTCTCCTGATGGTTTACAGGACGCGGGGCGGCGGGTGTGCACGGATATACACGGTATTGAGATGATACTATATATCTTAAGATCAATAGTTTATGCATGTTATTGCAACTGGTACAGATATCTAACGATAAATCATATATTTAATACATATAAAACTGTTATCTTTAAAAAACTAATCAAAAAACTACTAACACACACGGCCATTTAATCTCAAACTAAGCCAAACTTGTAATATGGTAAATAAACAGACGATATACTAAGCATATATAAATATATAACATCCGGACACACACCTGATAGCGGCTCAATAGTAAGTCTCAATAATAAGCCTCTCGGATTAATAGTAGCGCTTATTATAGTGCGCCACGAGGCCTGTCAAAGCTATTTGTTAAAAGGTGATTACGTCACATATCGTTAAATACAAATTAAGGCTAAATTAAGTTGAAATGAAATCATACTTGGAAATAGATCAAGTTGCGCTTGAGTTGGTCCTCCAGAGTTGTCTTTATTATTTAGAATATTCTTCAACATCCGAGGGACGTTAGCAGCAAATGGTTTCCCGCATAACATCTTACCGGCATTCGACATAAAGTCTGAGGCTGTAAGAATAAAACCGTATATTTTCAGTACTCGACTGGTAAACTCTAGACATGTTTTTTTTAGTACATTTTGATTGTTAAATAAACGTACGGCCTGCTTGATGATAATGATACCGTAGCCTATGGACACTTATAACACTGAGGTATCACCAGTGCGTTACCCCTTACCCAACCTTAACCCCCCTTCCCAAGGAGCTCCGGAAACTCTACTCAAAGCATGAACACAGCACAAGGTTATTTGGCTGCGAACTTCTGTAGGGTGGAGGTATTCCATCAGTCGGGCTGCGCCAAGTAGAGAGAAATCTACAAAGGTATCCTCTATGCTCTATCCCTCTAGGGATCATTCTAGGGTTAGCGTGTAAACTGTGTGTAATCTGTTTTCCTACAATAACTTTATCGAATGACTGAGCTATGAAGATGCGGGATGTAAAATGAGATGTTATAAATGACTGCATTAGAAAGAGATATAACAGGTCGGAGATACAAAAGGTCGCCATTAGATTCGAAGTTACTCGTGCAGCAGCAAAGTTCTAATGAATCGAAAGACACATTGACAGAAAACTTTGGCTTGTTATAAGGATATGTCGTACCGGTGAGAAATATGAATAATTTCTGCATTCGAAATTTCGTTCGAATTCGTTCGAATATTTTCTCCATTATATAATGTACTAATGTATAGAAACTAACAGCTGTCATTTTAGTTAAATAGATTGTTAATAGATGGCATTTTTAATGAAATAGCTTTTAAATCATTTGTTTAATGAAAGTCAAAGTCCGTTTCCATCACGATTATAGGCGTTGAGAACACATGAATACTTTATTAGACTTTTTTCTTTATTAGAAGTAAAACTCGTGAATAGGTATAGGTTGAAGATCCTGTCACGGTTGCCTTTATGTTCATTATAAACATACTTCATTTAATATTTTAATATAATTATATATCGAGAAAATATGTCTTGCTTGCTTCCTTATTGATAAAATATGAAATGTGTCGACGTCTACTACGCATCGGTGCCCAACGAATCCCCCGCAGCCAATCCACGCTCGGATTGCTACAAAAAGATCACGTCATATCTGAGGACGTACATTGGTCGAAGGCAAACCGTCAGGTGCCAAGGCTGGAAGCGGCGCAGACACATTAATTATTAATTATTTGACTATGTTTCAACAATAACGGGGAACGTAAGCTTTAAAATTATTGAATAATTAGGAGAAGAATTAAGAAAGATATGGCATCGCCACAAAACATCTATTAGAAATGATATAGAGAGATATTATTAATAGGTTCCTTACTTACAAGATACAAGATTTCCAACGGACGTGAAGTTTTTTAAATCCATCAGAAGCGGTTCTTTTGATAGCATGTCGCTTAAATCGCCAACATTATCCTGTACCGCCGGCAACAGGGCTGCCATTTGCGGAAATTTAGAGAGCACCACTGCACCCTCTTCTTCTGTCAAGTCGGAGGCGGAGTACAGTTTGTTTAAAAGTTTGTTTGTTACCTGCAAAAACGAGATTTTGTAACAATTTTGTTTAAAGTGAAATACACAATACACATCGTATAAAGCGTAAACAGTGTATTTGCTTGTTAAACCTCTTCTTTTATTGTTGTGATATAGTTTGCTTGCTTGAAAGCAGAACACAACAAATGGGAGTACTGCTGCTTCGCGACAGAAATATGTGTAGCTGTGAAACACCATAAGGTTTCCATCGAACCTTCCACTTGCTATAATCCGCAAACCATGAGTTTACTAACCTGTTCAAGGATAATACTGAAATTGAAATTTCCGAACAAAACAGGAACGATTTGCTTGGCACGCTGATCGCCAATTTCGCAGAACTGCTCGACGACCGCCGCGAGGACTTCCTCATTGCTCACGACGTCTAGGTTGGAAGGAATTAACACCTGTTCCATATATTGGATCTGACATACGAAGTCAGAGATGTGATACGGTTTTTGGGATGACAATACCTGTAACAAAGAAATGTATAAACTTTAAGTTCCAATCGGTAGTTTTTTTATTTGAGCTTCAAACAGCAAAATTACATTACAATTATTATAATAAGGATACAATAAAAAAGTACAGCCAATTATAGATTGGCCTGACTTATATATTACGACTTACATTATAGCATTTTTAATAATAGTCTTATTATTGCGGTTTTACACGCTTCATATTGAAATCATCCAATTTTACGTAACTTATAAAATTTTGTCTTATATAAATGTTGAAATATATCTATATCTTGAAAATGTTCATTGTACCCTCGAGATGCTCTAGTCAGGAATTCGTTGCAAGCGTAATATCGTTGGAAATTTTTTGGCTGTATCTAGTAGTGGTGTGTGGCCGTACGTCGTTTATGAGCACAAAAACTCAACTCGGAAAGTAATTCTGGACAATCCAATCAAGAGTTTATAATATCGTATAAGAAAATAGTGTCTACAACTATTCTTCTGCTTTCTGTTGTTATTGAGATAAGTTCTCTCTTTTTTTAATACTATATAGGTTTAGCATTTGCCACAATCTCACCTGATTTTGAGTGAGGATATGGCCCAAGATAATACCATGCAAAGTGTAGGCGCGGTAATTAGTGGACTATAGAGGGAAAACAATGAAAAGCAAAGATGGCTCAGTGATAGTGTGTACGACTTCGCGTCGATTGACGTGAGTTCGAATTCCTGCAATGAAGGAAGAAGGTGAAGGAAAACATCGTTTAGAAACCATAGCATGGTGGTAGGGCTTTTTCTAATGCCCGCCTGACTAGCTACCACTCTCAAGTCGAAAATCTGTCGCCAAGCATCAATAGGTGTGTTCCGGCAGCTGCACTTGAGATCCAGTCTTCCACTTGGTTTAACGTGTTATCATCTTGGGCCACATAGTCACTTAACATCAGGTGAGATTGTGGCCACTACGCCAACATCCTATAAAAAAAAACAACTTAGGGAAAACATTTTAATTTACTTAGGAATACACAGCATAATTTAGTATTTATGTGAATCATTTAATAATGGGGAACAATACAGGTGAGATAGGTACCTACACGAGTGGTCCACGCTGGTGATGGGTCCTTTCCTCCGAATGTCAAGATATACGCGTTCGTGTGGTCAAGCTAAACGACGCGACTTGCTCAGAGAGATGCGGGCGGTTCAACAATAGACCATAGAAAACAGGCGCGCACATCGAAACGAACAAGAAGTGGAAAGAAAGTAACAAGAGCAAAACCTGACTTATAAATCTATAATAAGAAAGAGTTTCAACTTACAGGTTTCATTTGTATAAACCCAGCATAAAGTCGAGGAGCGGCGAGTGACCAGAAGTTAGTATTGTTGATGCCCAGCGCCTTTAAACTGGTCTCTACTGCGTCATAGTCAGGGAACAGCTTAGAGACTTCCACTGTAAGAATCAATACGCTATTTGATTCAGGCTGATATACATAAAAAATATTATTTTCTATTTAATGCTATACTAAGTATAAAGTCTCAGATACTTTGAATTTTTCATATGAAGCAAAAATTGTGGGCAAAAAAATTGTTTTTGAAGTTATAATTCTTTACGTGCTTTATGAAAAAATAACAAAACCACGCGTTGCTGTAGCTCAGGAAAATATATTTTTTCTTGCCGTTTCCAAACTTTATAGGATCACCCGCTGGGCTAATACGAAGATTTCCCGATATTTTCATAAAAATCGCTCCATTCGTTTTGGAGTCCATAGGGAACATACATACAAACATCAGTTTTAATAGATATAAATAGGTTATAAAAATGTTCAATAGTACCTTTACGAATTATAAAAAAATATATATTTTTAATGGTTTTTATTATAATTTTATGTATGAAAAGTATGCCATTCCATTATTGATAGGCCTAACAATTGCCAAGAATACTTTAACAAATCGTATTGTGTAACATACATACGAAAATCCATTTTTATACATATAGATAAGTGATTGTTTATCGTTTACGATGCGCGTGGATATTGCAACAAATAATAAAAACAATGAAGTTGCTAGCTAACCAAGAGTTAAGTTAATTTTAACACGGTTAAACTAGAAAAGTGGTAGCCCATATAAAAGAACGAACTCTATTATCGAATATTTAACTGTCAAAATGTCTATCACACTTACAGTCATAACAACTTTAACAGCTGTAACGAAAGAGATAACTCACGTTTCAAATCCTCATCTTCAACCAAATAGTTCTTGAACTGATAAATGATGTTCAAGCCAACCGCAAGTGAATTTAGATCGTTCTCCAATCCGCTCCCTTCCAGTAATGGATGGATTTCTTTTACAATACCTTCGAGACTGAAAACATTTAAATTTTAATATGCCATTTCCAATAGTAAGGCTTCAAAAATAATTATCGGCAGCTTATTCCATCACCATTTTCTGCTCACCCAGTACTAAGCACTGTCAATCTCATCCTGTTCGGACCCGCGATTATAACAATATCGTCAAGCCAAGGAGCTGGTGAGCGTCCGACGCCTCGTTTACCCATACATATCCACAAAGAAATCTAATAAACCTATCGTCATTTTACCTGGCAACATGTTCTACTCAATTTTATAACGTCGTGAACGAGCGCGAGGTCAGATTTTGACATTTCTGACATAGGGTAAGTAGTTGTTTCTGTAAGTAGTTTGATGCCGGGCATGGCACGCTCCATGGCTTTCTGTGATATTTATATTTCACGCCTCAACTATGAGCATCCAAGTCTCATAGACAGGATACGTTGATTGTATAGAAGAATCGTCGTATTGTAGAACGTGAAAGGGTTCTTAATTAAGCATAACTAGATCATCTGTTTAATATAGTTATTCCTATATTTTACTAAGTCATTGAGAAACATTACGTAAACCAAAAGAAGCAAGCAGATATTAATTTCATGAACGTCTGGACGTGATTCTTTAAGAAGTTGCAGAATATCTACGTGAAGGAAGATCACAAATAACAATTGATCGATTCACGATTAATTTAACAGAACTTTTGGTATCAAAGTTGGATAAAGGGTTCTCGAACTATTATCGAAATCAAACTTACTATATTCACCTTAAGCACTAAGCAGGCATTTATGAACGTTAAAACACTACCACCGGTTCGAAAAACATTCCAAGGATATAGAAGAGCTGTCAAGAAACTTGATAGGATTTATCAATATTTTTATACTTTGTTATTAATGTTTACCGTTAATAATTACATAATTTTAGAGAATATATAGAGTAGAGAATATATAGAGGAGAGAACGCGTCAATTCGTGACATCACTATCATTCCCATAATAACCCGTTTTGAGAGTAAAACCTGTTTGACATGCTTCTTGAAATTGTCCGGCAAATCGCTACTGTGCTTAAGGATCTCATTATAAAAAGTAACATTATTACTTAAACAAACTTTTATTGGTCTTAAGTCTAAAACAGGATGACAATTTTTTGTTTATTTTTAGTATCAACTTTTAATATTGAAATATGGAGTTTTTAAGTCTCTTTAATCAAATAATGAGGTTAATTCATATTGTAAGTTACAATTTTTATTGGAATAATTATTCTAAAAGTGGCATATTGGGTCTATTAGGCGGTGTTCCCAAAATACAAGCAGCATTGCCGCGTTGAATGGCAATACTGATAGTTTGGAAAAGGTCAAAACTTGCAATTTGGTCTCGAATGCAATGCAATGAAAGCATGTGCATTCGGCCCCCGAGAACTCATTGTTTCGACCCCAAACGGCTCAAACACATATAGATAATGTAATGTACATAAGTACTGTGGCCGCTTGGAGGTTTCCGCCAAAGTAGCTGTGTTGCCAGCCTTCACCTAATAAGTAATGGTGGATATTAAAGTCGAACATTCAGAAATATGTAATCGAGCAGATATAGCAATTTTTAGATAAAAAGTATTTCAGAGACTTACCTGTTAAGTAATTTCTCAGTGTTCTCGTCCATAAGGATCGTCATCATCATGTCGATTAGTGCTTCAAGCTTGCCATCTGTAGCCCCTTCTATGTCAATAGCACTTACTACCTCCAACACATGAGAACCGTGCGTCAGGATATTTTCCACGTGGAGTATAATATCGGAAACGAAGTTAAACCGCCAGAATTCTTCGGTTTGGAGTCTCGGTAGCTGTAAAAGGTTAAGCTAAACGTATTGTCAGATTGTATGACGATGGATTTTGTGAGGAATGAAATGTCTAGAAGGACTACAGACTCAGATGACAGTTGATACAGAAGTGTGGAAGAGAAAAATAAGTTGTGCTGACCCTATTTAAGTGGGATAAAGGTAAGAAGAAATTGGAGCTATTGATATTGATAGTAAATGTGAGAAAAATAGGTATTAATATAATATATTTACGTCATTCGCTATGAGAGTTCGATTCAAATTCCTCGTTATTATTGATGCTATGGCACTGCAGTTGTGTTCTCCGCAGACATCTCGCCATTTCATAAATCGCGATTTGATGACATCGTCTGTTGTTTGTATGATACTTCTTGTCTGTAATTATCACATAAGCTTATAAATAATAGACTACAGTTTAATGAAATCTATGTTTATCTGTACAAAGTTTTTATTTTGGTCGGTCTGACTTTGTTTTATGAACTTTTACTTAGCTTTTTTAAATATTTGCATTATTGTTTCAAATTTATTGGCCTTTCTTCAGTTACTTAATTTATTTAAATCACACTGTTATTTTATGGATAACATATATCTACACATATTATAAACATCAACTTTTCTCTGTCTGTCTTTCCGATTATGTGCTTTCATGCGAGAACCACTTATCTCATTTACATGATTTTTATTTTTATTCATAGCTATGTTATCTAACCAGGTTATACGATACATTTTATAAGATAAAGTAATATACTAAATAAGCAGTGACGATAATATTGAATCAATTCAGTAAAAATAACTAAAAAAAAGTCAGCGATTGTATATGTTTATTTTCTAAGGATCATCCACAATAAGCGTTTTTCTTTTTAAAATAACCGGCGCGTGACGTCCGTGGATGGCAAGTGGGACCGGAGGCACCTCGATTCGTGCCTGACGGCATTGTATAGTCCACGGGAGTGTGCTGGGGAAATAGTTTGCCACAGTATCACGGTAGCCTCCATCACGACAGACCAAAAAAGAAGTTCGCAAATCCAACGTGATCCCTCCTTCCTATCATATTGGGTCCTACAAACTAGGTGCGAAGACCTTTAAGCAGGCTGAATTGGCATCGACGACTGCCGATGATCACCGACGGTCGCCATTGTTTATGGACTGTACCATACCATCAGGTGCTGTACAGTTATTTTCTCGAGATTATAAAATAAGTTTAGTATTGAATAGCTCTAAACTTACTTTTCTTAAATTTATTTCGGAATCCACAATATCTTCTGTTAGATCACGATCGACTACATTCTGCATCAGATCCTGATCCAAAGTGTTGTTTTCGTTGAGATATCGTTTTAATGGTTTAAAGACGTCAAGGTTATGAGCGATCTCGGTTAACATTATTTTTAAATATGGTAGATTGGTAACGCCTGCAACTTCACGGATATGCGGCAGTTCAGCCCTGAACAGTCGAGCTGTATGCGAAACTACGTTGATTAGTCTGAAAAAAAAGGAAATTTAATAAAAGTAATCAGAATAAGACTTTAACGAAATAGATAAGTAGTAACATTTTTCATAAAGGACAATATTTTTTTTACGAGTACTTCAGTAGTTCTATTGTTACGACCCGTAATTAAAAAAAAAAACAACCAAAACACGCGGATCAACTTTTTAAAATTTTTGATAATTCCTTATTTCCCGTAACGTAACGTCACGTTTCACAATTTCTTCCTTACCATGCCTCAAAGAAGTCTAATTTTAACCCACAGAAATTTCCTTTTTTTTTTATCGTTATAGGTTTTGGCGTACTGGTCACAATATCACCTGATGTTAAGTGACGAAATGGCCCACGATGATAGATAAAAACATAGCATGATGGTAGGGCACTTGCTAATGCATTTGTTACCATCTGCAAGTTGGAAACACCTACAGGTGTGTTCCGGCAGTAGCACTTGTCAGCCAGTCCTCCCTTTAGGCTTAGCGTCTTACCATCGTGGGCCACATCATCAGTTAACATCAGGTGATAAGGTGAGCAAAAAAAAACATCTTATTTTTAGTCTTTCACGGGTGTAACAATACATAACACCAGTTTTTGCTTCAGATGAATATGGTTTCCCAACTCAAGAGAGGAAATTGAAGACCGCCGTAGTAACGATACTTACAATGTAGCATTTCCGAAGTCATTCTTAACAGCATTCTTTGCTAAGCAGTCAATCAGTTTAGTGGAATTCGCTCTCATATCTTCAAGTAAGTGCACTTTCACTAATTCCAAAAACTCATTCATTGATTTATTAAGCTCGTATTTAGTATAGTTTCGTGTTGATATTAACTGTTAACATGAAGGACATATTATCAATGGTATCAAAGGTTTACAAAAGGCAATACAGAAAGTACTGCTAAATGAGACAACTGTCCATTACTTGGCGTCTACATTTTCAATATGGAGCAAAAATGTGTAAGGTACAAATCATTGTTTTCAATACTTCAATGTGAGGTACATTTCAGCGTCAATCAATCAATATGGAACACTTGGGAAATGTTAGATTTTTTTTTATAAATTTTGTTTATTTAAGCTATTTACGGAAAAAAACCTATCAACGTCTTTTCAGATAAAATTCTTGAAGGTATACCCATTTACTACATCATCACTTAACATCAAGTAAGTTTATAGTCAAACGTTGGCTTATAAATTGAGAAGGAAAAGGGACTTGTTTGTTTTAAATGTGTTAAAACCTATCGATATTTTTACAACTTAGATTTTTAGAAAGTCGATTCATTCTTTACTCTAATGTACCAAATATTGCTTGTCAGAGTTAGGTAATACAAAATGAAGGCAAAAAAGTCTGATTAGGGAAACAAGTAAGGTTTTTTTTAAAATGTGTTTCGTCTTATTGCTATTCTGTAACACACACGACAAACTATATCATGACGTCTTGTTCTACAAAGTGACAAGTAAAGGGTAATTTATAATAAAAGTTCACAAGTTAACGTGGTCTTCATACATAAACATTTTGTACGAAACGGATGTTTTCTATCCTGAAATTAAATTTTAATTTGAAGTCACATGAAAACAAAAGACTTTTGGGAACTTGATCAAGTTTCCCGTTGTGCCTAATATTTTTAGATAAAACTGCGATATTACTTTTGTGTATGGCTATTATCAATTAGTACATATTTCTAATAAACTGACAGGGACAGCAAAGTGTGGGTAAAATAGGTGAGGAATAAAACTGAATATATAAATTCAGTCACTGTACCTCCTCTATAGCCATGTCCCAGTGAAAGTTGTTCTTAAGGTTATAGTATATATCTTCTAAGGACATCGAGTCCATGTGACAAAGTAGGTTGTTATACTCTTCTTTCTTATAAAGCTGCAGATTCAATTGCTTGAACCAAGTCGTGAATTGCGAACAGAGGGAGCAGTCGCTGTACAAAAATATAGAACATAATTTAAAAATTAAAATTAATTTACTAGATAGGTAGATTTAACTAGATACTTAGATAAATTGTATAGGTACATTTCACTAGATACTTCGATTCTTAGAAATATTAGATTGCCTCGCGAAGCGTGTTTTATCGTCTGTATCATGGTGACTATTCAGAAGAATTGTTTGACCTTATCCCATCACCTCCCTTCCACTACAGAACCACGTGGACTGGTCTACGAAGCGACAGTTACACGGTAACACCCATCATGGCACGAATAAAGAAGTTCGCTAATTCCTACTTTTGCCGCACCGTCCTGATATGGAATAGTTTCCCTGCCGACAAGTTCCCTCCTTCAACGAAGCATGAAAAAGCATTTCAGCAGTTCGGCATCGACGACCGCCGATGATATTTGTGTCACCGAAGGTCATCGTTGTTTGTGGACTTTACCGTTTTTACCATTAGTTGCAGTACAGTCATTTTGCTGAGCTAGTATAAAAAAGAGTGTGTGCTTCAGACCGCACGGCAGAAGTGAAAACTTCATAAAGACAATTATTACGTATGAATTGAATATACTAAACACAGCGACACAACAGCGAAGAGCAGCTGACTGTATATATCTCGCTTGGGTACACTCCGCGGTCCCGAGTTCACCCGATCGAGCTTGTGTCACCTCAGAGCGTGACGGATCAGCCTAACCTACGGAACTGTGTGCGGTGCGCCAAAAGAAGTTTTCACTTGAAAAAGATAGACACCTCAGCTTGAGCTCGGCGTAATAACTATACTTCACCTGATGGTACGTATAACAGTAAATGCTAAGTCCAGCAGCAACTGTCAAGAGATGAGAATCTACCAACAGTTGTTGACGCTATGCCACCCTGGAATGATATTAGGTGAAAGCCCTTATATACCTAGCTATACTCAATATGACCGAGTTTTCATCATGTGTATGGCGGTCGCAATTCAATCGATCCAGTATAAATAAACCTTTAGATCTGAATTGATTATACGAGTGAGACCTATGTAGGATATTGTAAGGTATTCATTGAAGATATAGTTGATGATATAGAAAAAATCCCATTTAATTCGTTGAAGTTGGAAACGAAAATGCACTTTTAGTTCCTACGCAGTGACAGTAACAGTAGTATTATATTTTTTTCTTATCGAAGCAATAAAACAATCAGTATCACAAGAAACAAACGACCATGTACAAAAGGAAACAATATTTTTTTAGCATGTCAAAGTAACTCCACTGCTTCTGGTGGTGAGCACAGTGCAATACTACAACATCGGCGACTACCGAGATCCATTTATCCGCTGTGATACCGGCCTGTTCAAATGTATCTTCGTATTATGTTTGAATAACTCCATGTTGTAGGAAAGAGGGAATAAATTGGCCGAGAGACGGTTCCACAGCTTTACAGTACGTAAAGATATTATAACGTAGCAAACTTCTTTGTTCGTGACTAGATGGAGGTTACCGTAAAGCTGTTAATCTGGACCCAGCGCGTATGTTTCTATTATGAAAGGGTGGAGAGCGAATTAGGCAAGATGATGATCTGCTAGATATGTTGGTAGTAGATCTATATATATTGAAGAATATTTTGTTATGGTAGCTCACCTGTTATTCAAAAACAAAGTTCCTGCGTCGACAATATTTCCCAGAACACCGAAGCCAATTTTAATCAGCGTTTCTTTTGATAGTAACCCTATTGCTGCAGCTTTTAAACTGGCTATCTTGTCTTCTGTTACCCAGGGAGGGCTTTGTGGGTCTTTGGGACCGTCACTAATATTCTCCAACGCTTTTTCTGTTTTAGCCAGGTCTGCATGTAGTAATGTGTAGTTGATATCCTTTGGTAGACGTAGTGAGGTGTCATAAGTCTGAAGAGGAATTGAGTTTATGTAGCATTCTTAAGAATAATAATGATTTTTCTGAAGTTGATTTGTTTGATATTTTTCACTGTCTAAACATTTGTCGGGTAGTCGGACATAACTGTTTTCTACTGGTTCGTGACTATCAAATACTAGGTACACGTTTCGGGATCAATTGGTGTATATCCAGCTCAGAAGAAGCTTGCAGGCCGACATGACAGCGACGACTGAAGATGGAGTGCTGATCTCTCGATGTTCGTAGTTCTGAGATTATACTGTGTTTACCTTAAAGCACAATTTTTCCTTAAAAAACCTTAGAAATATGTTGATAGACAATTAGAGAAAAATGCTAAAATTCCTATTAATAAAGCCAAGAAGGAACCATGATCTTAGACACGCTATGACAAACCGTTCGAGCGTTTCAAAGAGGACTTATTAAAAGGAAGTATAAAGTAGAATTCAATGTACCAACTTACCTGAGACGCTATTAGTAGGGGTGGTATCTCGCGGAACAACTCAATCTCATTACGTGAGCATTGCTGCTGTTTAAGCTCTGACAGCATGCCAGTAATGTCCGGTACATAGTCGGACAGTGTTATGTTCGGTTGGCAGAATGAAGACGTCTCGTTCACGTTTATGTCACGTAATAGCCGCACTAACTATAAAAGGCAAAATCATGATGTCAAAATTTTTATTGGACTTAATTATTTTTTTACATTATTTTCCTTCATCTAGCATTCTGATGTGCTTTACCACTTCACCCGTGTTAAATTAGTAGCGTCTTGTTCTCCCTTCCAGTACTTACCTACAGCTTTCCAGATTGTTGATGTTCATGCTTATTTCTCAGCTCCTTAGAGTCGTATAACGTAAAAATATTTTTTCAAATGTGACTTATAGTTCCAGAGATTATCGCGTTCAAACAAACAAACTATCTCTTCAGCTTCATAACATTTGTATACTATATACTTTACTCACATGAATTCTATCCACGTTAGTAAGAATGTTCTCAGCAACTTCGAAGCTGTTCTCCAAATGGCCGAAGAATTTTGTAGCGTATGGTCCATTGTACAACTTTTTGAGTTCCATCCACCAGTCACCTCCAGATAAGAACGTTAATATAACGTTATAGCCTTGCAAATTGAACTGGAGGTATTTGAGGTATAATGGCAGACCTAGATCGTAGGAATACTGGATATTTGATTTTAACGATTCAGTTATTGGTTTTCTGAAAGTTAAAGAACAATGCTATAATCAAAATATTATAACACAATATAATTAAGTGTATATATTTCAAAAAGAAGAATAGACTTAAACTGCTTGTAACAGTGGCTTTAAAATAGAATTATCTATTATCTATTTTTCATAACGATGCTGTTTAATTTTTTTCTTCCCCGATGTTAATTTAACAATACACCCTGGTAATAAAATAGATTTCAACTCACCTATCATTGAAAAATTTGAAAATATCTATAACATCAGTACCGTCATCAAGTAATTTCACTAAATTATGCAAACTTTTGCTTGCATCTTCATAATCTTCGACTATAACGTTATGAGTTGCACTATATATTTCTTTATAATGTAATGAGCAAATCTTCAATTTTGTTCTTTTCTCTTTGGAAAGTATATATTTTTCTGTGTTATTTAATTGTAATGCATCGCACATTTCTGTTATCGCCTTTACAAATGTATGGTTGGTTTTATCGCTCCATAGTACATCAGTTATTGCATCGAAATGTATGTAAATCATATCTATTGTTCGCTTCTTGTATATATTACTTAGGAATAAAACATCGTCCTTTATTTTTTCTTTATCTTCTATTTCAGAAAGTGCATCTATGTTAAAATTTTCAACAGTTGTTGCCAATTTGTTAACCATCGCAACGATTCTTGTCAAATAAACGTTTACTGCGAATTGTTTTGTATTGATATTATAAAATACATTATATCCTAGATCTGTCGAATGAACTTTGTAGTTAAGGGCTGTGTTAACCAATTTTTCTAACTTAGCACGTAAATTTGTAAGTTTCAGCTGTTCCGTTATAATAAAGGATGAATTTCTTTTTGCGATATCAGTAATCAAATCAGCCAATTGAGTGATTTTGTTGAACGAGTTTTCGAAGTTGCTAGTGACATTTTGCACATTGTGGGTGTAGAAGTAGTATTGCTGTAAATGAAATTATAAATCAGTGTTTGAGAACAATTTGCTACGATAAATTTTGTACTGAGTTTATGGTAGATGATATCCAGTCATTCGATAGTCTATATGAATTATAAATAATAATACTTTGAAAAATCATAAATAAACATCTACGAAAATTTAATTCTCATCAATTCTCAACCGATTTCAATCAAACTTAGTAGATGGGAATCATACGACATTCCCTAATTGATTGACTATAAGAATTTAGGAATCGTAAAAAAATATATTGTTCAACTGATTTTGATGAAATATTGTATACATGAAGTATGTGTCAATTGATAGGCTATATGAATTGTCAATAATATGATTAAAAAATTACGGGATGAAAATAATGACTGCGTACTAAATGCGGAGCCGCGAGCGCACTGGTATTATTATCTAATATATACCTAAAACTTTGGGTCGACTCCTAAGCCACTTAGGCCAGCCAACACGATAGCAAGTACTTGCGATACATTGTGGATAACTGGATGTTCTTTGTTGAAGAAATATACAGTGCACTTTACCGTGTTAATTTAATAGAAGAAAACTTTAAGGCCTCTTATGTCTTGTTCATGGAAATGCACTAGATGCTAGACGAATAGGGTCGAACTGGCTTGGTTACCTCATACGTTTAAAAATCTTCACACCACAAAATTATCCAAATGTTAACCTACAATTTTCATAATACTTACCGGTTTCGTCACTATATCCAACAACTTATTAGCGCCTATAGGCATAGACAGCCAGTACAGAAAAGAAGGACACACAAAAGGCCATATTTTTTCTATAGCCGCTTTGTCTATGGAACTGTTCAGAGGTGGTTTTAAAGCTGAAACTACTGCATCACAATCCCAAAAACTCGTACTGGCTGCATATCGAACCTGGTCAATAAAAATCATTATAATTTTCACACGCTCATATCGTTAGGAGGTAGAAAATACCTAATGTGTGCCTACTACGCTATGCGTTCTATAGGTATAAATTCGGTGTTGGGTGAAATTAATTATTTACTAATTATAAATTTAATTAATTACAATTTGTAATTCCAATTACTTAAATACTTTATCTATTGTGAATTGAGGTATTTCAAATGAAACAATTACTTAATGTAATTAATACTACATAATTACAACACACATTAAACTAAAACAACATTGATTTATTTAAAATACCTTATAACCCACAATAGAAAAAGTAATTAAGTAATTGAAATTAGCAATTACAATTTGTACATTGCGAATACAACTTACGCACTATCACGATTACGAAAGAGAAAGTAAGAGATTATTATATTTTACAGCATAAGAAGCCATCCAGGGGTTACATAAAATTTCTCTCGCACCAACTCTATTAATTTAACGAATAAAGATAATAATAAAAGTGAAACTTTTATTCTATCGCCCCCAAAATTGTTTTAATTTTATGCCATGCACTCAAGGATTATAATCGTTAATTCAGAACATTGTTAATGTGTGTTATTAAAGAATCTATCTCACATGTCTTCAATAATTTGTATTTTTTTTAAGTGAAACTTTTATTCTATTGCCCCAAAAACTTTTGTTCATCTATCTCATGTCGCATTACAGCTGACGGTAGAGTAAGGAACTGTGAGACTCGAGGCGAAGATGAAATTATTATTATTTTATTTTTAAAGTTTCACTTACATCGTGGTTTCATAAAACCACACAATTTTTTTTAATGGACTTATTATCTACTGTAGGTCATCTATAGTAATTGTATAGAAGTGAAAAATGTGAGTATTCTTCGTTGATTTGTATAAAACATTCTTACCTGATTCATAAAACCGAAGTCCCAGTAAGAATTTAATAAGACTCCGATAAAATCGCCAATCCGATCATACAACATATAAAGTCCAGTTTCTTTGGTAAAACCCGCCATTTGCAGAATATTCGAATCTGGTTCTAGAACATATTGCTTATATTTAAGAAAAGTTACATGACCTCTATAAATAATGATACTGAACCCGTAGAAGGAACTGTTTACGTACGCTACATATTATTACGCTTTTCTATAGCGGCTAAGCAGTAATGGTTTACTATTCAAAAAAGAAACCACCTCGCTTGTTTACTGATTAACACCGGCTGATCTCGGAACGCGACATGCCTACACGTGCCACTTTGGCTGGTGTATGGTGGTCCAGTCGGAGAGAATTGCAGTATCCTGAACCATTTTAGGGTTTCAAAGTCAAAGAGGAACCCTTATAGTTTCGCCATGTCCAACTGTCTGTTTGCGGCGGTAATTTGTAATTAATCACGCCGGCAAAGCGATAAACTAAAATCTAAAAAAAAATTTTGTTCCTCCCCTACGCATAAAGCGGGTGATGATTTTTTTTCTCATCTATCGCATCATGTGGTGTTTCGTAGGATAGGTTGTTCAAAAATATTGCGGGTGTGTGAAATCAATTTTTCGATTCAGGGATCCGTTTGCGAAGAATTCAGCTTCAAAGTTGCTAATATTTTTTAGAGTCAAGTGTCCTTGCAAGTGGCTTTATCAGCGAAATGGTTCTTTTTGGATATGTGAAAATGTCACGGCAGTAGTATATATAACGAAGTTTTAAGAAAAACTGTCACAGCTAAGTTGGCTTTACAAGTTACCAATTAATACCAACTTATAAAATAATTTTGTACAAATTCCATTGAACGTTATTTAAAGCCCCTAAATCTGCATATTGTGGCGGGCAATTACGGAACACTAAACTGCACGTACCCGACACGCTTTTGGTAATTTTTATCTATATAATAAACGAAGGAAATTCTTACCGCTGGTCTCAGTGAAGTAAGTCAACAGATCCGTAGCGATGTTATCAAACACAACGGAAAATGTTTTCAAAACGTACTTCCAGGCCGTTCTTCCAACATCACGACATTCCTTATCAATGTAAGTCGCATTGCTGCATTTAAAGTAATCATCTAGCAGTGTGTTGAGTGTCACCGCATTGCCAGCGATCGATGTATTTATTGCATTGAGAACAGTGTCGAATTTATTCAAGAATTTACTGTGAACGAAAGACAGATTATAACATGACCATGTCAAGCAGGTTTTACTGTCAAAAGGCAATTACGGGGTGGACCATTACGTGAATGAAATTGGTATCAGGAAATGACTCCCTCTCTGTACACCTCACCATGTATTGTAGACTTCTCGATGATCGCCGATGTTGTTGGCTTGCACTGTGCTTATCATCGGATACAATACCGTCGCTTTGTCATGATATGATATACTCTATGAACGCTTGTAATACCATGGTATTACTAGCGCGTTGCCAACCTTGAACCCCCCTACCTCAAAGAGCTCTGCAAGCCCTACTCAATGTCAACAATCCCACACAATCAGTCTTCTAAGCTTTATAATATTAGTATAAATTAGGTAATTACCGTATGATGACATTTTTATCCGTAGTATTAACAGTTTTGATTGCGTACTCCCATGCTGATATAATACCCGATCCATCCTCGTCATCTTCATTCAGTATGTATTGTATAGTCTTACTTATCATTTCAGTATCATTGATGAAGGAGTCTAACGCAGCCGAGAAATGCAGGTACACGTTTGGCTCAAATCTGGTTGCATTATAATCGTGTGATTTCTAAAGGTAAACAAATTTATATTAAATACTTTTGATAGACCAGATTGAATGGACATTTTAAGCGAAATTGAATAAATTTTGCAAAATATTTGGGGTTTTTACATAACCATGCAATCGAAATACATCTACTGCTGAACATAGGCCCTTGTTTTTAATAATGGTACACTGTTATCTAAACATATATTCGTTATTAATCATAAACATATGTATAGTATAGGCGTAATAGTTTTATACGCAGTAATTATTGTCATCCAGTAATTTTATTGAAAATTACATATACTATAGAAAATTCGTATATCCTATCAAATGAGAAATGATATTTCATACATACTTCTCATGTACAAATTTTCATCCGGAAAAGTAAAAATACTATTTTTTCATGATTTGTAAAAGTTTAAAGGTGAGTCATGTTACACCAGTCGAGCCATCCTAAAGTAGAGGGAGTCTCCAAAGACACATTTCTATGTGCCCTATCTCGCCTAATAATAATCCTATTTAGATTTAACTCAAAAATAGCTTGATCGGATTTAAATATGTTTTTGTAAATAGGAATTATATGGCATTCATCAACTGATAGGTTATAAAAAAATATTAATATATCGCCAAAACATATAAAAAATGTGTAAAAATATAATTACATGACGTAAATATTTACTGCGTAATAAACGCACGTAAAGCCGCGGGAACAGCTAGTTAAATATTTATTTACTTAAACATTAACGAGAGCATTCTACAAATATTTCCTATTATATTATACGAGTGGCAAAAAAAAGCAAATTTATACTTACAGGAACCCTGGCTCTCTTCAGCGTCAAATATTGAACCCATTCCATCTGCAGATCTTGTTCCATACAAAGCATTCGTTCCAAGGCTTTGACTGCTTCTTGGGAACTGGAAGAAAGTTCCAACAGTTCTGATATACTGACGTCGGAGCACGGCCAGGCGGGGTCTGCGTTCATTATAGATATTATTGGGTTTACCTGCAAAAATTATATAATTAAAGTAAAATTAAAAACCCGGGTTTTACGTGACGTATATAAAAATTGAAAGACTTACAAAGAAAGATAGACTTAGAAAACACAAATAACTGTAGTAATTTAAACTCACTTATGGTTCGCACCAATATTGGTGCCTGAACACTGTGCGGAGATTGGCGTATTTGATTTTTTACAATAACCCGTACTAATTTGAATGAAATGTGAATGTACTGCTTCGTATTATAATGGCCATTTCTCTATTTGGCCGGATAGTATCATTACATTTTATAAGGATCGTATTGCTCTATATCTTTACTATGAATAATAATTTTATTCACGGGTAGATGTAGTTGTAGATGACTTAAAAATAAAACCATTCCAATGATTGTGAAAATATGATTTACTTATTCGTATTACTTTATTCCGCACGATGTAAACAAGACTAGGTTAACCTGTTTCATTCAGTCACGTGGGTAAAAAATAAATGTTTAAAAAAGGTGTGTGTGCGATTCACACACTATTGAATTGAAACTTCTTATGCGACTTCCAACGCGTTAAACGTAACGTTTAACACACATTATCGGTCTCTCCTCTTTGTCTGAGCCAGAGCGAGAGAGCAATATATTATCGGTCTCTCATCTTTGTGTGAGCCAGAGCGTGAGAGCAAAAGTCGGTGTGTATGTATATTGCAGACTGTTTAAATAAAATATCTTTTAAAATGAAGTTTCACTTCTATCGTGTGTGAATCGCACACACACCTTTTTTTTGTTCTACTACGCTATTCCTTTGCATGTTTTACTTTGTAAGTGCTTTCGGAATAATAAATTTACTGAACATACTTACATCAGTATCATCTTTTACGAAGATATCAATAGAATCTTTAATTAATTGCGGGAGGTTTGTTATGATTGCTGTGAGGGCATTGACGGTGATGGGTGGTAGTTCTGATGTGTAGTTGCTTTTCATCAATAATGCTGTAAAATGTCATTTAATCAGAAGAGTTTGATATAACAAGATATATGTACTAAAACAGTTGTCCCTTTATTTCTTCTTCAGAATCGTGCCAACATAAGATTTGATTTACCGAGATAAGCTAATAAAATAAAGGATATTTGATGACTTTAATCAACCTATAAATATATATCCTATAATGTGAAATTCTTATTTGTCTAATATCTTTAGTCAGCATGTAGCAGCATGCAGCATGTCAGCATGCGATAATAGGCGAATATTCAGATTCAGACCCCTTAATACGTCTGTTTGTCTATCAATATTAGGTATTTAAATTTTACAAGTAGTTTGTTTATTGCCAAGTGTGTCAATACTTTGGCACTACGCCATTTTCTAGTTAGTTCATCGAGGGTAGTAGGTGCCTCAGTGGTGGACCTCAAACGACGCAAGTATGCTGCCACTGGTAGGCGCTATACATTTATGCCGCTTGGAGCTAAAATTCTAGGAGTGCGAGCAACCTTTACATGAAACTCACGGGTCTGGCAAATTTCTCTGCCAGTGGATAAGCAGTGCAATAACCCGTTGCAAAGCAAGCAGCCTTCTGGATATATTTCCGTCTAGCAGCGAGATAGAAGGCATCCACTACTTGCAGTTTTGATTGTTTTTCTTAATATAATTAAATTGTACATAATTATATATAGAAATTGTATTAGTCAAGTATTAAATATTTGTTATTTAATTGTTAATTAAAAAAATAAAATATGTTGGAGCTTACCAGTTACTAATTTTACGGTATCATCAAATACATTTAAAGGACCCGTTGAAGTACTCACAACGTATTTAACCTTCAACCATATTGGATTACTAATGTCAAAGATACCGTGGTCCAACACGTCCAAGAATCGGAGACCAAGCTTAATACTGTAACAAGGAACTGTACTGTAATATAGGAATGTGACAGATCAAAACGTACCACTATGTCGGGTGTTCACTTAGTATATGATGGTCCCGATCCTATCGGAAATAGTGTAAATGGAACAGTGTCTGGATCGTTTCGAAGTTACTACTAAAGACCCTTAAAAGTCATAATGTAATTTATAGTAAGATTTCACAAATGGTGGTTATCAGGTACCTTAAGTGTAGGGTCCTTTGTAGATTGCCCATACCAAACCAATATATCTTGGCTTCGCGGCGCATAGTTTCTATGTCCGTTTTGGTGTTCTCTTCCATACCGTAACTTGTATAGTCAAACAAATAGGGGTAATCCTTTTGTAATTTGACATACAACTGCTTTATACTGTTGATGAGACGTGACCAGTTAACCGATTCTAAAATATTGTGACTTGTTGTGCTGATTTTCTTTATCTGTTGATATAATAAAATATGATATTATGGTCATGTTCAAAGTATGCTTTAAAAATTCATACAAGAGCGTCAATACTGACACCAAGTCGGAATACATCCAAGTCAATGAAAGGAACCGGTACTTGACGGGAATATAAAGGGACGGGATTATCAATATAATACAGATAATTGTTATAAATTACAATGAAATAAAGAAGAATACAATTTGCAATTGCAATTTGCACTTGGAGAAAACTCATCGGACTAAAATAAAAATAAAATAAATAAAATAGGTGATCACAGAAGTCATTTAAATGGATCAGATAGATAAGATAAAATATGGTTGACAAATACACAACATTAATTAATTCATTCTTTGCAAAAAGCTATAAGCAAATTCACTTTGTTCTGAGTATGTTAAAATAAACATGTTAGAACATATTCATTCTAGTGTATACACTAGAAATGCAAAATCTTCTCATATGGAATAAAGTGCATCTCCATATGTGGAAATTTAGTAGACTGCATTAGAAGGAAGAGTCGTCAGTAATTGGTATGAAGAGACTGCCACTTACATAATGTGTGACTTTGATGCAGATATGCAAAACGTATGAGCGATAATAGAATAATATGAAAAATATATAATGCGAATGGGCGTGGAAGTATAAATTAGGGCAGGCTGATACTCTCCTGATGAGGAATAAAGATACTGCCCATAGCAAAAGTAAAAAGTTCTCGGAACCAGTAAGAACGCATGAAGATAATGCATATTATCAAGTACGCGATATATGTGAACAAGGACAGGTAGAAACACTGCTATAACTGACTAGTCCAATATAAGGAAACTTGCATGAAAATTAAAATATTTTAGTTTAAAATTGTAAATAACTTACAAATATAGTGTAAAAAAACTATTACTTACTGCTTTTGCAATGGTCGAAGTATTTTTCATACCATTTACAATCGCTCTTGAACCTTCACACAAGGTTGATATTAATTTGGATTTTTCCGATTTATTTGGCAATTCCAAATATATTTCAGCATTAACAGCACCATGACAAAATATATCTTCGCAGTCAGTTGAAAGAGATCTGTAAGTCTGTAAAGATGAAGATTATGAAAAAGTGTAACATTTTATGTCAGAACAAAAAAAAACATATTTATGATTTACTGATACTGATGGAGCAAAATAAACATTACATCAACATGAAAACATTTGTCGAAATTATTATATTATATAAATATTATTATAAAGCAAAATTTGATGCGTAAAATAACCAAAATTAAGTCTAGTAAACCGTTTCCTATGACGAAGGAAGTAGTTTTTATAATAAAAAAATCAAATCTTACCTTTTCCTCATTCAATGCTGTTCTTAAAACAGCCTCCAATACTTCGGCATACCTCACTTTAAAGTTACTAGTGACGTCTGTGGGTACAGAACCCAGTTCCTCGATCAAAGCTTCTACAAAAGTTGTCATATCAAGCAGTATGGGTGTGATTTTGTATTCTAAAATCGGATTCTGTTTAACCACTTCTTTTGCTAAAGCTCCGTGAACTGTTATTCTAGAACGAAAGGAGGATTTTGTTAAATCACAATTTCTATTTTCCTACGGTCTAAGCCAATATAGCATACCTAAACTAAAATCATAAAGCTCAAGAGATTATTTTTTTGCTTGTTTGAACGCGCTAATCTCAGGAACTACCTGGAATCTGACTATATTTGAAAAAATAATTTCGCATTTTAAAGAAGGTATAGGCTATATAACTTAACGCTAAGATCTTAAGGAGTGGAGCAGTAAGCATGCACGTTAATTAATCTGGCAAGCTTTAGCGTCAGCGTTGCCGGCGGCACGGTGGAGTGTTAGTCCAACGGATTTAACCGGGGTGAAACCGTGAGGCACAGCTAGTCTTTAAATAAATTATTTTTATAACTCTACTTCAAGTGGTCTATAAGTTAGTCCATTGAAAATGCTGCATGCTAAAGTTGCATTAAATTCAATGTTTTATATGGAATACTATAACAGTATACAAATATTAATAAACAACAACATTTTTTTACTTACAACAATTGGTTGCCTAAATGTCCTTTATTCCTCACCACCTTCAAAAGTTCAGAGTCTTCAGGCACGTTGAACAGTTTTTCCCATTTCAAATTTGGTTTCTTCTCTACCTCAAGCTTCTCTAGAGAATTTGTGAAATTTTCTAATATCTTAAAAGTTTTCTCGATAGTATATAGCTGATCGGTCGTATCTTGGCCTAATGTCTCTTGTATCAAGAGTGATGCCATGTCGTTTATCTAGTAAATAAATAAATCGTTTAACATTTGAAATTACATCTATTTTCTATATAAATTTATTTTTATTTTCTCAAAATTTGGGATGTTGGAAATCAGGACCAGGAATGCAGGCCAGATGGAGTGAAGATTAGCAAAGTGCTGCTGAGAAGAACTGATGTATAAAACTGGGTGCAATGATGTGTCTGGATGAAACCTAGATTCCAAAATGGATCTAGACGGGTTAATTTTGAAGAAGATGACAAATATTTGGGTTTACTTACATCACTGCGAACCTCAAATACGCCAAATGATTTTATCAAATCTGAAACGTAAGTTTTCCATGGATCCGTACATAATTTCTTCTTAAGAAAATCTGCTTCGTTTGTTGAGACTACAAAGAAGCTCGCAATTTTATGTGTATCGCAAAACAATTGTCCTGGATAATAAATCTTTGATGTAAGTATCTAAAAATGTTTAGAAAATTACGTAAATAAAAATCAATACTTATTTGTCTTTCTTTTCACTTATTAATCGATTTTACATATACATATTATATTAATGTCGTTGCCTTATTTTCAGAGATTTAGTAAAGAAATATACTTGTTAAATATTTTTAATACGAGGTCAGCCTTTTTTTTAAATTTAAAAGCAATTATGGCTCAGTGATATCTTTTACGGACACGGCGTGGATCGAAGTGAGTTCGAATCACTACAATGAGCCTGAGCTTTCGTTGAAGAAAACATTGTCATGAAATCATAGCATGTTGGTAGGGCATTCTCTAATGCTCGTCTGGATAGCTACCACCCTCAAATTGAAAATCTGTCGTCAATCACCTATAGGTGAGAGCCACTTTCCCTACTAGGCTTTGCATATCACCATCTTGGCCCACAACGTCAATTAACATCCGGTGAGATTGTATCCAAAATGCTAAAACTATAAATAATTTAATGAAATCGTGTAATTCATGTGCCATTATTTCTGCTCCGTAATCATTACATAGTATAAAACAAAGTCGCTGTCGCTCTGTCCGTCCCTATGTATGCTTAAATCTTTAAAACTACCCAACGGATTTTGAAGCGGTTTTTTTTAATAGATAGAGTGATTCAAGAGAAATGTTTATATGTATAATACATGCATAATATTATAGAGAAACACTGATAAATTTAGAGCTTTCTAATGTGATGTCGTAAATTAACACATTTTTTGCGCTTACATTGCAAACGCTGGCTGAACCCCACGAGATAAATCAAAATAATGTACTACAGTATTGTACACCTTAAAAACGTCAACAAAAAAGTCCGCGATGGTATATGTCTATCTCTTAAGGATAACCCACAATAACCATATTTTATCCTTTACATTTTACGGGAAAAAATGGCTTATTTACGAAGTGATTTTAAGCAATACAGCATTAATCCTTATCCAATTAAGTACCTTAAATTCATTGTCCATTTAATATAGGTCAACATGGACCATTACAGCATGTAATTTAAATTAATATTTCCGAAGATATTATAAATTTAAAATGCAGGGACATAGCGGTGCGGCGGTACCGGCCCTATATACCATGGTTAATTATATGTCGCTCTTTCAAGAGTAACCTCTAAACAAAACATGTTTGTATTGTCTAATGACAAAAAAGCTGTATACTTTGTTTATAAGTAGGTAGGTATATTTAGTATCAGCATTGCACCCGTGCGAAGACGGGGCGGATCGCTAGTGTGTTTATAAAATTGCAATCTCATATAAACAAATATGATACAAGCCGATAAACTTTAACTGTGATAATAACAACAAATTTATGACTCCAAGGTAGAAAGCAAATGCCAGGAATATAAGCAAAAGTTTCGAGAAATCCAATGTAGCGCAATTTTTCCGACTCCAATGGAAATATCCTGAGGTTTCTATGGGTCTTTGGTCTTCTAATGTCAGAATCGAGAACCAAAAAGATTTTTAATAATTTAGGCCTTAAAAAGGCACTTATGAACGTCAAACCCTACTCTCCCATGTCATAAATTGCTCGAACTGCGTTTTTGTTGGACAAATATGGGATCTACCTCAGCTGCTGAACCTCACAGTAAAAATCGTAGGACATTAAGCTATGGAAGTAAGTGAAGTAGACTAACCTAGAAGTAGCAATATCTGTAGACTGGCGAATATTACGCACTGCAAATGCAGCGGAGCTTAATTTCCCTGCCAAGGTTTTAATGTGAGGACCCCATTGTAATTTGGCCTCAAGTGTGATGCCTAAGAATATATATAGTATTATGTTTTCTAAGACTTAAGCATGCGATATTCAGAAATATTGGCACTAAAGGCAGACGCACTGTCGAATACGACAACAATTGGATAAAAAATATTAACAATAGATTATAAAATTAAAAAATAGGTTTTAATACCTGTACTCTTTCTGCATCAGCTAAAGCATCGAAAGCCTTACCGACCACATAAGGAGGCAATGACACCAAAACTTTAACACCTTTTGGGTTCCTCAGGGTTACATCATAGGTGATTTGTTCCAAGTTAGTGTTTATACTGATAACTTTTTGTGCGCTCTCCATTAATTTTGCAATTAAAGTAGAATAGAATAATACGTCATGCTTGTTTTTGTCTGATAAGAATTTGTGTATGAAAGTTGTTACTCGAGAAAGACTGGAATTATAAATTTTATTCAGTAATACCAAAATTATTTAAAAAAAATCTAAAAATATATTGATTAAGGACGATTTCATGTGTAATAAACAACGTCTTTTATAAGACTAATACTTACACATTAAAGGCGTTGACTGTTTGATTCTTTTCTGCATTAGCAAGAACGTTTACAGCATTATTAACGACGTTTTTAACTTTCTTCAAACTGTTAACTACGTTGGCTCCATCAACAATGTTGGTCATACCATTAGCTTCCGAATCACTTGCTGGTTTGGCAAATATTTTATCTACATAACGTAAGCCAAGTATTGCTCCATCAGTAAAATCTTTAATTGACGTAAATGATTGAGTTTCTCCAAATATTGGCTCAAACAGGTCCATCAATTTTGTTATTCTAAAAAAGATAGAAAAATTACATTTTTAATTGAAAATATTAACTAATACAAGAATTTATGAAAGTCCGTATTTTTCATTAACTTATATTTTATTAGTAATGTACCACAAATCCAAACATGAGAAAACAAGCTAAATAGCTTAATAATTTCGTGTGAAAAATTAAAAGTCCTATAAGATTACGAGACCTATAATATACGAGCCTATAGGGCACAGAGAAATTACATTGGAGATTTTTCTCTATTTGAAGCAGCCCGACTGGTAGAATACCTGTACTCTAAAAAAGATCGCAGCCGAATAACGGTTAATAGGGTTCCAGAGCTCCTTGGGGTATGGGAGTTCAAGTTCGACAATGCGCTGGTTGATACCTATGGTATTAGTAGGTTACGGTATCTTTTTACCATCAGGCGGGCCGTATGCTTGTTTGTCCCCTTAGTAATATAAAAAAAGTTATAACCGTCGAATTACACATTCATATACTTACAATGATAGAGGAAAGTAACTAAATTCAGTTTCTCCATAAATTATCTTGGCCACTTCTGGAGGTAAGAAATTACGTAGATTATACATTCGCATGACAGAGGTCAACATGTCACCTAATTGATTCAGCCGACTATCGCCAGACAGCTTGTAGTATATATCTCCAAACTGCGCATAAAAAAGTTAACTGAAAATTAATACGTCGACAGTAGAAGTAACCCACTTTGTTATGAACTCTTCTTCATTTTAAATCTTTAGAGGTTAATATTACCGTCTAATATTCATTATTGTGAATGTTTCTTGTGTTAGTTTTATCATTTTGATAAACAGGGAAAGTTTTACAAAATTCAGTCAATCGGATCCCAAATGTGTGATCGATAACACGTCCTTGTAGCGCTTACTCTAATAATGATTGATCTTCAACTTAGGCCTCAAGAGTCACAATTTGTCAAATACACTAATCATGTATTTATGTAACATTATAATATGTATGTATAATGGATACGGAGGTCTTTACCAAAGGACAACAAAAAGAAAAATACCAATTAACTTACCATTTTAATATATTTACTAAAATTAATTTCTGTTAATAGTTCCATGAACATAATTTGAATTTGGTCATCAGACATTGAACACAGCTTTTTCACCAGAATGTTCAGATGGTTAGTGTCATTCATCATAAGGACTTTTGACAAAGATTCCGCATCACACTTATTTAGTTTCCCTTTTAAAATCTGAAACACAAGACAGGTACAACACAAAGATATTTCTCTCCTTTTTTGTGTATCATTATTCTGCAAAGATTCTCCGTATATCTAAAAATAAAATAATTGCCTTTCTCCGTAGAGCCCAAAAGCAAAATCCTGAGAAAAGGCACGTGCTTAATTATCGCACCAACTTACGATGTATGAGCGATTTAAAAATGAAAAAAGTTTATAGTTAAATTTTTACTTTCTACTTATTATAAAAGTATTTGTCGAGCATTCATTTTTTCCTTCGTGACAAGCAATAGTGTTACAAATAATAAATCAATACGAATTTAGTATTTTTTTTGTGAAACAACCAGAGTTCTCTTTTAATCGTTTTCTTCCTTTCCTCTATTTCTTTACTCTCATCCTCACTCTTCGATGCATTATTTCTAACTTTTTGATTGTATTTTGGTTAACATTATTTTAAATAACTTTCCCACATAGATGAGCAAATTCTTGGTGATAATTGAAAATCTATTACCAAGCATCTATCGGTATATTTAAAAGTAGCTATAGTTAAGAATCACTTTCTTTATTTAGATGTAGCGTTTCCCTATCTTCAGCCGTATCATCATTTAAAATTATATTTGGCCAAACGCTATTAAACGCGTTTAAACAGCGTCATAAAGGTATTTGTTTGTCGTGACTGCATAAGCCAGTTTGAGAGCGATAACATCGCCTACAGGAACGGGAAATGAATTGGCAGTCTTGGTAAATGACGTTTGTTTTTCTTTATTTTTAAAAAAAGTAGACAAACCCTGTTTTATCATCAGTAAGGCCGCCACCATGAACACATTTCTTCCACTCACTATCCTTATCACCATAAAAACTTATTATATAATATAAACTTACACCTTGGAAGCTAATGTCTGAAGTCAAAACGCTCTGCGATACGTCATCGGTTACATTGAAATGAGATGCTATATATCGCTTCACTCGCAAAGGATTACTGAACAAATCTTCGACTCTTAAACCGTTCTCTGAAAAAGGTTTTCTTTGTAAGTAAAGGAGCATTTTTTTTTATTGTTATGGATTTTTAGTGTTGTGGCCACAATCTCACCTGTTCTTACTGTCGATTTGGCCCAAGACTAAAGAAAGACTGGCTTTCAAGTGCACCCGCTGGAACACACCTATTGGTGCTTGGCGACAGATTTTTAACTTAAGCTAGCTATACGGGCTTTAGAAAAAACCACCATGCTATGGTTTCATCACGATGTTAACCTTCACCGACGCATCCGTCCATCGACACGAAGTCCGTACACGCTACCACTGAGCCATTATTGTTTCAAAATTATTTATTATTAATATTATTGGGTATTGAATCTTGCTTGGTTGAGTCTAAAAAAGACCTGCAATTTGGATGGACCAGACTGTAGTTAGTAGTTAGACAGAATATCATCCGAGAAGCGACACGTCTAGCAAAGAACCACAATTTATGGCACAGGAGTAACGGGCTTGCAGTCCAGCTAATGTTAGCTGGTCATTTTGACCCGTGACTATTGTCATCACTACAGACTCATTAATAGGCAAACTGGATCAAAGGACCATGTCAGGCTGGTTTTACTATTAAAGTGTTATTATAGGATCGATCATTGTGTGAATGATAGTAATGGCTGGAAATAATTACTTTCACATTTAAAAAAAAAAGTCCAATCGATTTTCTTGCCAATTCTTCTCGATGACTGAAATGTTTTCCGAACCCGTTATTTGACTTTCATAAGTGCCTTTTTTATTTTGATACTATCAGTGAAACTGGGTTATAAGAGCTCAAGCGCTTGTGCATGTTACCAATCACATCCTATACGCACGCATCCTACACGCAATATACCACGTGCACTAGTATTTTAGACCTTAATAGACATGAAGGAGCGTTCAAAGTGGAACCTTGCACAGATTCTACGACTCGTAACTCTATAAATTGCTAATTATTCTAATAGGAATATTCCAGAAATATATTGGATAATTGACTTACTAGTGAATTCGATAAAATTCGGCTGATCCACGACATCAGCAAGAGTTGATAACACCTTGAGAGCGTCTGGAACCGATGACATGATATCTAGAACTGTGTCGTTCATTATGGGAGACAATTTCCGTTGCAGTTGAGTTAACCTGAAATATAAATTATTCATGTTAAATGTAAGTTATTTAGAATCATATGGAACGCGAAATACCTTATCATATACCCAAAATAAACGAATAAAACTTTTAAAACTAGTACTGTAAATTATTAACGTTGTAAATTTCCTTGTTCTTGGGGACCAGTCAATTAGTTTCATATGTTAAGACGGATTCAACGAAAACCGACTTTAATTACATTATTATAAATATGCAAATTTCTATAAAGAATGCATCTTGCTACAGAAATAACTAAACTTTATGTACTTTTATTGTACTGTCCTGGTCTCGCTTGTTGTTGTTTTACTCCTTCCAATAGTCATAATAAACCAGAGCGTTTCAATTATCAAACACATCTACCAACTTTACTGGTGCTGCCAATCATCAAAGGGACGATTCATATGCATATTACTCGTATATTTCTTGTATAGAAATTAAAAAAAACGGGTGAGTGTCAGCACCGACGCGCGACAGGTTATTCTTTAAGAAAGATTGTCTTGGAATGTATACAATAGGCTAATTCATCATCATCATCATCAACCTATATTAGTCCACTGCTGGACATAGGCCTCCCCTAATGAGCGCCATAGTGCCCTGTCTTCAGCTGTCCGCATCCAGCATCTGCCTGCAGTCTTTCGCAGATCGTCATCCCACCTGGCCGGAGGGCGTCCTACACTACGTTTGCAGAGTCGCGGTCTCCACTCAAGAACCCGTTTACCCCAGCGGTTGTCGGTTCTTCGCGAGATATGGCTAATTAATAGGCTAATTACCGTGGGTTAAACATATGAAAATCGATTTTTAAGAAGAAAACTCCAATAAAATGGCTACAAAAAAAAAATCATGTACCTAAGTTGTTTTATTAAAAACCATATTATTAAAATTGTTTCGTCAGAATAACTTATAATGTCAGTAAACTGGCAGGAAGGAGCTACGCTGCCAAAGTTAAAAAGACAAAAAAACCCATTAATTGCATAAAATATCAACCGATAATTATAAGTCAAAGAATTTTATTTTCAAAGTAAAAAAACATAATTTCATTTTATTAGGTGTAATTATTCGCTTTTTTGGTACGGAAAACACGATTCCGTCTATAACGTAATTACGTAATGAGAAGTTTTTTATTCAATTCTTTGTCATTTATTTATTATAATTAAAGTATAAAGTTTATTAAGTAATAAAAAAACGTGTTGATAATAATAATAAACCCGATCGAGTTTCTTGCCGGTTCTTCTTGATGACTGGCATGTTCTCCGAACCGGTGGTAATGTGTTGACATTCATAAGTTTTAAAGCATAAATTCAATAAAATTAATTTTGACTGCTACCGCGGTGAGCAGTTTCCAGAGCTCTTTAGGGAAGGAGCGTTCAAAGATAAAATTTCTTTATTTCTATCTACTTGGGGCAGTCTGATTTGTGCAATATCTACAACCTACAGAAGATCGCAGCCAAATAACCTTGTATTGTGTTCCTGCTGTGAGTAGGGTTTCCAGAAGTCCTTGGGGTAGGATGGTTCAAGGTCGGCGCCGCGTAATGATACCTATGGCCTAAGCGTCCATAGGCTACGGTAGTCGCTTATTCAGTCCCATACAACTGGCGTCTCTTTCTAACACGTGTCGTTTGGCCACGTGACATAACAGGAAAAGTATGGTACCTTAGTAAAGTTCGTCGTACTTACACACGTGAATATACTCACAACAGAAAACATAAATACAAAATGCGTATCGGCTAAAGCAAAACAATAACGACCACGGTATAACCCAAAGACATAATATTAATATAAAATTGTGCTGCCTTCGACGTGTATTTAGAATATTTAGATTCAAGAACAAAATATAAATATGGGGAAATCGAGTCCGTTTTTATAATAAAACCTGCCACTGCAGAATTTACATTACTAACAGGTTTAAATCGCTTTTTATTTTCGTTAAATACCTATCTACTGCTTATAATACATTAGTTGTTTATTTACCATAGTACAAACTTTGTTCGTTTTGGAATTATATCTATATATATATATATATATATATATATATATATATATATATGAATAACAAACTATCACGGCGTCTAACTTGCAGTAGAGCATAGTGCAATTCAAACACACAACGGTGTCAGAGAAAGATGGATAATATAGCTCTAGTTGTTGCTATTATCCGGGAAAAGGTTTCTCCTCTCGGCTATTAAATAAAACCCTTAGGTTAGGGACACGCGACAGAAGCAAAGCTATATCGCATTTTGTATATAAAATCCAATTATTAATTAATATCCTTAATTCATTTCGATTTACCAGTAAGTAATTGTTTTTTCAGACAATTTTAGAAAAACAAAAATATTTTCCTTTTTATTTACTTCTTCAAGTACACTTTATAAGTTGGTCGGCTATTACTCATTAACTTTTAAATCCTAACTTAGCTGTAATAATTTCCTTTTATCTTCGTTATAGGTATATAGGTACCTACAACTACCGTGAATTATTTCACATACAAAAACAACTATTTAGCTGGCGGGAGATGACGACACTTGCATCTAACAAAAATTAGCACTTTAAAGGTTAATTAATATTTCGCAAATGGATGCGTGAATTGAAAAACTAGTTTTCACACCTAAGATTTTTTTTCAATGACCTGTCCAATGGCATTCAAGCGAAAAAATCATCCCCACTTCACGTGTAGGGGAGGTACCATAGAAAAAATGATCCAAGATTTTATTACCACTTTGTCGGGTTGATTTATACAATACTTATGCGAAATTACAGCCTTCTACTACTAAGAATTTCCGAGACGCTTTTTCGTATAATATTTGCATTGAGAAAACTACAGGGAATACGGGATACCTATATATAGTTCACTAAACCTGGCGCTCAAGTTCACTCTTTTTTTATCGTTATAGGTTAGGCGTAGTGGCCACAATCTCACCTGATGTTAAGTGACGTTGTGGCCCAACATGATAACACGCTAAACTTAGTGGAAGACTGGCTCTCTATTGGTGCTTGGCGATAGATTTTCAACTTGAGGGTGGTAGCTAGCCAGACGGGCATTAGAAAATGTCCTACCACCATGCTATGGTTTCCTCACGATGTTTTCCTTCACTGAAAGCTCAGGCTCATTGCAGGGATTCGAACTCACGTCAATCGACGTGAAGTCGTACACACTACCACTGAGCCATCATTGCTTCATTGGTGCTGCTTTTTTTCCAGTCCGTAATTTGTCAGGGTCTAAGTTGAAAGAATATTACAAATGTACTTACGTAGAATTCTCGTAAGCAGGTATCTCTTCATATTGATCCATCGGGGAGCATTCGTTGTTAACGCTGCATATGAACGATTGAAGGAATGTAAAGACGCCGGCACTCGGTAAAGCTCTTGCCGGGAACTGGCCTGGAATAATTGTAAATTAAAAATTATACTCACGGTAAAACCTTTTGGAGGTGAGTAGAGTATTGATATACATACGAACCCATGCTCTTAATCTATCGAAATTTTTATAATAACTAGCTGGCCCGGTAGACGTTATCTGCCTTTTTGGTAGTTAATGGCTCGACCACAACACCACCAATCAGATTCTAAGATATGTATAAACCATCATCTGGATAAAAGAAATATCAGTATGGGAATATGAACACAATTGGTCAAGTTGGTAAGAAGTTATAAAATGATTAACAGGCGCACACAAGATTTTTATAATTGAACTAGTGTGTCGCTCGCGTAGCTCACAGAGTGCCCTCGGTATTGTGGTGCCTTCAACGCTTCAACCCATGGCGGCCGCCCGACGGTTATTATAAAGATAAAAAAAGGTTTATTATTTTATTTGCGCAGATCCCCAATTATGTTTCTAAGTTACTCCTTATAACATTAGCTATCTGACAGTGCCCGTCAAAATCGGTCCAACCGTTTCGGAGATTAGCCGGAACAAACAGAAAGACATTTTTATTTTGTTTATGTTATCACATGCATTTAGGAAAAAGGTGTAAGTAAATATATTATGTTATAAATTTGAACATTTGTTTGTTTGTTTCCAATCACTTTTGAATAGCTGGACGGATTCTAACGAAATTTGACATAAAAGTCAATTATTTCTTGGAATGAAGCGAGCACTGGTATTTTCTTTTAATTTTGTTATCAAAAAATTCATATTCTAGAAGGTGATCTTGTGCCTATTCTCGCTACGCTCGGGATATAAATGGCTCATACAGTAATAAAAGAGACTTACATGCCGGGAAATCTTGATTGTCGACGTTTATTCTGACTACGTACAAACATAACATAATCCCTGTTGCCCATAGTATACCGCCAAGTGTGATCTGAAAACATAATAAGCATAATACGGCCGATGCATTGTAAATAATAATAACTAATTAACTGGCAACACTTGTTTGTCAAACTCAACAAATGTTCTAAGTATGGAGGGTGGAGGGGAGGTATGGCGAACCATCTTATATGGGGGACCAGATGAAAAAGTATCCAGCTTTACAGCTAATTATAATCCATAAACTCACCAAAATGGCGCTAGCGTAGCAAGAGGGAATGATACCTTTTCGTGGTTTTTATAGTTTTTAGTGGTGTATAACTTAAAAAGATAATTGAACAATAATGGGAAATTTTGCGGAGTGAATAGTTGTCCAAGTGGATGAAAAATTTAAAAACTTTTGGCGCCGTTTTTAAAATTGACCCAGTTGCTACCATGGCGTTAGCTTAATTTGACGCTTTTCGACGAAACTTTTCATACACAGAGATGGTTCTCCTTACCTCTGCCCTCCATATTTGGACCATCACGGATGGTCGATATATTCCATTTTTTCAACGGCAAATGTGTTCAACCACAATTCTGCCGACGTCACGTGAACAGAATATGTTTCTAAATATTATTGATGAACCTGTCCAGGCAATTTTTGTGGCCACTTAAAATGATTCATAGTAATTATTTATAATCCACTTCGCTTGTATACAGTAAACCAAACTATATCACGTAAAATGCCATCAAAATTACACAATATATGACCATATATAATAAGTTTATGAACTAAAATGACAACCATCACATGACAGGTTAAGATCCAACCAAAAAACTCCGGGCGGTTAACATAATAAGTAAGTAAAATTATTTGTCGTTCATGTGAATAAATAGGTGGTAATATCGTAATACTACAATATTAAAAAAAAAATTCAATGTCCCACCATTTTCGATTATTTATGTTTTGACCGCTAGTAAACTATAATCTAAGCGATTTATTTAGACGACATAACTATTGTTTTCACGCAAACTTTAGTTATAATTTACCAGTAATACTCTATAAGCGATTTAGTGCTGCATGTTTAAATAGTTTGGTTAGACAACATAACCAATGATTTAAACACTGCAGCGAACTTTAATTCTAACTCTTCTTACCAGTATTTGATCATATGGTTTTCATGAACGTTCTTGATCATCGGTAGAATATAAGTCAATATTCAACGACTTAAATAATGTTTTTATTAATAATAAAGTATAATAACAAGGCGCACATTCAGTACAACTGAACTTCACAGAAAGATTATTTAAAAAAATCAGTATTGCTTCAAGTAATCTTTTGAAATGTTTGCATATGTACATTCGTAAACAGCTTTTATTAACTAAACTGTAAATGTTATATAATAAAATAGTATTTTCTCACTTATAAAGTAGAACCATAATATAAGTTAATGTATTATGGGACTATTAAATAAGTATTGTATACATCAGGTATCTGCCGTGTCAACTGTCGATAGTTATTTGGCGATGGTCACAGTTATTGGAACAGAGTGTATTGATCTTCAGTGCACTACTTTCAAATTGCGTAGATATTATTATATTAACAAAATTACTACTAACTATAAATGTTATATTAAAACACTTACTAATTTACGTTTCCTCGTCAAATAGTCCTTCCAAAGCAGGAGCTTAAGTTGCTTCCCGCCCTGCATGGTGCACAAATAAACGTCACTCCCTCATCACTGTAACAAAAAAAAATAATTTAAGTTTGGAATAAAAATACACAATACCATAACAAGGTTCTGCAAGGTTCAGGTTCAAGATGAAGCATTACTGTCACACTAATTTCTGTAGTAAAGTAGCACCTGGCTGCTGTGATCCGGTCCGAAGGCAACACGCAATGTCATGCACGGTATTCCCACTCGGTCCCGAACTCGAATACAAATTAAATGCAAACCCCAATACGAATCAAACGAGAACCCCAATACGAATCCAACGCGAACCCCAATACGAATCGAAAGCGAACCCCAATATGAATCGAACACGAATCGAACGCGAACCCGAATACGAATCGAACGCGAACCAGAATACGAATGAGTGTGTGTATAGCTTCATTAAAACATTGTGGTTTCGAACAGCATTTTCGATTATATCCACATAATGTAACCATTATTTATTTGTTTATTTTACAACCGCAACATATCGAATAACATGTCTCAATATTTGTTAAATGCATATTTTTCTATACGTGTATTAGAGTCAGTATAATATTATGTATTTCAGGATTTTAGTTTCCCATAATCAGATCTTTATATAGGTAATTCTTCAGTACGTGTTTAGGTCACTGAAACCCTCCTAAACGGCTGGATTGATTTTGATGAAATTTTTGTGCGTGTTCGTTTGGGTCCCTGGATGGTTTAGATACACAATTGGATCCGATAGGTGGCGTACTACAATTGGCTTCTAGGAAATGTGTTTTTTTCTTTTGACGAAATTGTTTTTTTTGTACTTTCAACATATAACTCCAAAACGCCAAAAATAATCGAAAAATCGAAAGTCGAAAAAAACGTTTGCCAAACCTGGAACCACGAAAGCCAACGTTCGGGCAGTTTGTTAAGTTGTTCGTTTGTTAAGTCCGCTAGTATATTATATTGAACTAGTTGGTCTGACAGAAGTTATTTCCGGTCCTTTCCAGCAGTTAATGGCTCAATCACAGTACCATCTATCGGATTCTAACATACCTATGAACCATCGTCTCGACAAAACAAATATATTAATATGAGTATTTCAGAACTTACATGATCACTAACAGACGCACACAAGGTTTTTATATATACGGTTGGCCTGCGCTTTATTATCTGATTATTCACCATCTTATACATACCGTCACTTAATATAAACTGAGATTGTGGTCCAGTTCTAAAACCTATCTTTACTAATATTAAAAAGCCTAAGAGATTGTTGTTTGTTTGTTTATCTGTTTGAACCTTGTCATCTCTGGAAACTGGACCTAACAGTCAGATTTGAAAAAGTATATTTTGTATTTTATAGTCTGTTTAATGAGGAAGGTTATATAACTTCACGCTACTGCCCTAAGGAGCGGAACAGTAACCTGGAACATCAAGAATTCTGTCAAGGCGTAGGCAAGTACGGGTAGTGGAACAACGGTATGGCTACACGGGCGAATTGACGGCGGCGAAAGGAGAGTTGATCAAATAAATTTAAAACGGATGAAACCGTGGGGTAGAGCTAGTAAAATGTATGTATCTACTATCTGTATATATTATAAAATAAGGTCCCACGCCGCGTCTGTCTTTTTGTCTAAACGCGATAAACTCAAAAACTACTAAACGGATTTTCATATAGTTTTCATCAATGGACGGAATGATTCATGAGGAAGGTTTAGGTGTATAATTAATTACGGTTTTCTATAATTTGGCTGAAATATAACTATGATTGTTGAAAATATCGGAGAAAATCATTCCGACTGGGAGCTTTACAGACGTGCGCCGCGTAAACCAATAGAGTTATATGTATTATTCTGCTACCCGAGCGAAATCGGGGCTGGTTGCTAGTATACAAATAAAATTTTATATAACATGACGTATTGTCCGTACAAGCATGATATGTTGATTGGACACGTATCAACTACACGCCGTCGCTTCGTAAGACGTGTTCGATATGACAGAAAATACAAAACACCGGTCTGACCGTTAGAACAGCTGGATCACTGCATCTAGAAGTCACGAAACTGCAATGAATGTATCGGCTCGACTAATATAATATGCCTTCTAACCGTTTATAATGTTTTTTTAAGTAAAACTTCTTTAGGCGCGACTAGGAGGTAACTGGACGACAATGCAACGGAAGTCAGTTACGGCAATATGGCGTCATGTTTCCGTACCATCCAGTTTAAAAATTATTATTTTTTGATTTGGTCAATAAACAGATTATAAACAAAACAAGCAAAAATTTTTGAAAAATAAAAAGAGTTCAATTGAAAGTGCAACATCATGGAACTTTGTATACAAATACATTTATATAAAGGATGTAAGCAGTGTTAAAATATTATTCGACCGTCGGGATGGTGGTGACTGTCAGGATGGTGGTGACCGTCGGGATAGTGATCACCGTCGGAATAATGGTGGCCATTTAAGTTTTACTTCAATCGCGTGTGACGGTTACACGCTTTTAATTTGTTTTTATAGAAAGCACGATTAAGTGACGACAATGTGTCTGATGGCAAGCATAGTACAATCCAAAACAACGGCGACCATCGAGAGATCTAACCTACTGGTTAAAAACTGCTTGACTCCGAAACGTGACAAGCCAAAAGAGACCCCATTTGATTACTGGATGTACATGGGCTGATAGCGGAAAGCGACACGCCTAAGAATACCATTATGGCCAGTGGAACTCTTGGTGTATCTTGGGCACGATCCAGTCCTGACCCAGCGAAATACTAACATCGAGAAATTGAAAATCACCAAACACCTGCCGATTTGGTTCAACTGTTATATTTGAGAAACATTATTATACTTGTCTGTTAGTTGAGAGTGTAAACATATTTAGTCTGTTTGTAATGTCAAAATAACACATTTTTGCATAATTATGAAAGTATACACTATAACAAAACAAAACGTTTTTTAACTTATTGTCTGTCTGTCTGTTTGTTCCGTGTTATCTCCGAAACGGTTAAACCGATTTTCACGAGACTTTCACTGGCAGATAGCTGATGTTATAAGGCATCTTAGAAAAATAATTAGCGTTTCGCACAACAACAAAAACCTTTTTTAGTAGTCCACGCGAGCGGAGCCGCGGGCACAGCTAGTTGGAACTATAATTGGCACTGGATTAAACCTAATCCTCTCTTCTCTCGTCCACAGCAGAACCACATGTACTGAGTACCGGAGCCAGGGCATCTTGGCTCGAACAAAGCCCACAAGTACTTTGTCGAACCGTGAAGTTTTGGATACATTTTCTGGCTCATACCTATGATATCGGGATCTTTAAGCGTAACGTGAAGAGATATTTACGCAGGACGATATAACAGTGAAGACTGTCTATTTTTGGATTGTACTGTGACTGTGAGTTACTTTGCCGTTATACTAAAAAAATATACTTTATATTGTACTTGATAACTTTACCTTACCTTACCATGGATTAAGAATCGGCTCATTAATTGTTGTAATAGTAATTCTGTAGTTTCTGTGTAATCCCTATTATTTCTATATTATTGTCAAAACTGCATTAAATTCGGATCAATATGTTTGAAGCGATGCGTGTTCTAAGACAGAAAATTTACATTTTTGTTATACACTAACTGTGCCCGCGGCTCCGCGCACTTTTATTTCATAGAATGTAATTATTTACGTCTAATAATTTTATTGTTACTCCTATTTTATGTTTTATTTGAGGTTATATTCTCAACCTACCATTGAATATATAATCAATATATATTTTATTTTATTCTAATATACTTTGCATGATGGTAGGGCTTTTTCTAATACACGCCTGGCTAGCTACCACCTTCAAGTTGGAAATCTGTCGCCAAGCACCAATAGGTGTGTTCCGGCAGCTGCACTTGAGAGCCAGTCCTCTCACTAGGCTTACCGTGTTACCATCTTGGTTCACATCGTCACTTAAGGTCTGATGAGACTGTGGCCATAAAGCAAACCCATAAAATAAAATAAAACCAATTTCGGAATAAGATTTTATACCCTCTGAATACAAAATTTAATTAAAATCTGTCAAGTCGTTTTTGAGTTGACGAACAAACAGACAGACAAAAATTTTTAAATGACAAATAGAGATATAATCTGGCCTATAAAATAGCCATCTAGTACAAAATTTTGCAAAAAAATGTACAGTTAAAACTATAGATTATATAAATTGAGATACATTGTGATACAAAATAACAATTGTTTCTAATGGTGTACTATCTTGTGTATATTATCTGTGGAAACGCAGTGGAGTGATGGATGGACGGTCTCGCAAACCGATTATTATATACGTATAACCTGACATTATGTTACATTATTGTATGAAGGTCGGATTTGCTTCGGTACCTAGGTTTATGAAGAGACCTCTTATCTCTCTATTGTAGTACCTATTTGATTCATTGTATGTTTTTCTTCATATATTTGTGTAATTTGTTGATTAGATTTGTTTTGTAATGGCTACAACATTTCAAAAAAACGGTTGAGAATAAATTAATTAATTCGATTTGTAAATTATTCTTGACAATTGTTAGGCCTATCGATAAGGGAATGACATACTTTTCATGCACAAAATTATATTAAACATGTTTTATTTTATAATTTGTAAAGGTACTATTGACCATTTTTATAACCTATCTATATCTATTAAATCTGATGTTTGTATGTATATTCCTTATGGACTCTAAAACGGCTGGAGTGATTTTGATGAAAATTTTCAGACAAGCTTCTTATTAGCCCAGCGGTAGCGATCGGATTAAAAAAATAATGAGCCACAGTAACGCGTAGCCAGGCTTACTAGTTAATTATAAACTGACAAATAAACTTCCCGTGTACAAATTTCCATTAAAATCGGTCAAGCTATTTTAGAGTTAAATCCAGACATACAAACGGACAGACAATTTTTTTTAAAATGTCAATTTTGAAATCCGTGTCATATAAAATAGAATCTATCAGAAAATTTGAAAACAAAAATTACTGTTATCTATATAAATTAAAAATAACTGATTAAGTTGACCGATCTATCTATGATTGAAATGAACCGACTCATTATATTTCTTTCCCGTACGTGATATATTAAACGTAAAAATATCCGCAGTGTAAGCATGACATCAGCTGAACCGGTTTGCAAATGTCCGACTAGTTAGCAAAGATAAAAAATAAACACAGGAAATAAAACTTCCAAGGCGTTCTCGCGCAACACTGTTTTCGATTTAAATGACCTAAGGAGGCGTCCATTAACTATGTAAGCTCAAAATGGTGGAAGGAGTACGGAAATATCTCACCAAATTTCCCACGTCATCTATGTATAAGTTTTTTTTTTACTATACAACAACGGTCGCAAACAAACATACTTCCCGCCTATTGGTAAGCAGCTACCGTAGCCTATGGATGTGTGTAATATCATAGGTATAACTAGCGCGTTGCCGACCTTGAACACCCTACCCCAAGGAGCTCTAGAGACCCTCCTCACCGAAGGAAAACAAAACACTAGGTTATTTGGCTGCGATCTTCTACTATTCCACCAGTCGGGCTGCGTCAAGTAGAGAGAAATCTCCAAAGAAATTTCTCTCTACCCTCTCTTTAAATTAACTCTCTTTCTTACATTGTTATATATGTATATATCACCGGATAATCGTATGAACCGTTAGTATGATCAATCGAATTAAATTGTTGATTTTGAACGGACATAACGCGAATGTGTAACGCGAAAATATATGTACTCTGATACGTTGTATTTATTTATTTATATTTAGAACCTTAAAAACAAACGCAATGATAATAATATCATAAGGGAAGAAGGCAATTTCAAATATAAACTCATCATTATCATAATTTCAGCCAAAATACATTCACTGCTGGACAAAGGCTTCCCCTAAAAGCTCGCCACGCAGACCAATCCTGCGCTGCTCACATCCTGCGGGTTCCCGCAACCTTCACTAGGTCGACGATCCATCTTGTGGCGGATTTGCTGTGCCCACACTGCGTCTTCCAGTACGTGATCACTACTCGAGAACTCTTGTACCCATCGGCTATCTGTTCTATGAGCTAAATGCCCAGCCTACAGGCCCACACAGGTCTTACAGCTTTTAAAATAAGCGCTTCACAGGTTAACCTGTTGTCCATGATTTACAAAGCTTAATGACAGTTTATTATCCAAATAGGAGCTAAATTAGATATAATAATCACGTAGATATTTCGTTACGGTTGAAGGCGTAGTAGATATTAGAGATGAGTGGATATTTAATTCAGAAGTGTATTGTTATTTTTGCGGACTTGTGGCATTAAGGTCACATAATTATGTATTGAAAACAATACACCCTTGATAATTTAATTTAAAATTTTGCAAATACTTGCGTACTAAGCTAGATTTTGTATACGACCGGTATAGGTAGTTTTAATTATTTTTTTAAGATGTAAAATATGAATAACATGTATTTGTTTAGTATAATACAAGCTATGCTTACTTTTTAATCAAATTATCGGGGTTTTGTCAGCCTCTGCCAGCGACTTCGTCTGCGTGGACGTATCTATACATATTATAAAACTCAACGTCTCACTGTCTGTCTATCCGTTTATTTTCTTTTCACACAAAACCAGTTATCCGAATAACATGTTGTTTTTTTTAGTTCATAGCTATGTTATATAGCCAGGTTATAGGATATATTTTGTAAGATAAAGTAACACACAAAAAAGCAGTGAAGATAATTATGAAAAAACGCGCTCTTGAAGTCATAAGAAATTCATCAAATTAATATACTATGAATAATAATATGAATAATATAATATACTAAGAATTCTTAGCAGATAGTTATATGCTATCGCTTACATTTTCGTAGGTCTATTTAAGATCTACAATTATATAGTATATTAATTTGATGAATTTCTTATGATTTCAAGAGCGCGTTTTTTCATAATTATCTTCACTGCTTTTTTGTGTGTTACTTTATCTTACAAAATATATCCTATAACCTGGCTATATAACATAGCTATGAACTAAAAAAACAACATGTTATTCGGATAACTGGTTTTGTGTGAAAAGAACATAAACGGATAGACAGACAGTGAGACGTTGAGTTTTATAATATGTATAGATACGTTTTGTGGGGTACTGTGGGTGATCCCACAATAAGTATTTTTGAGGTAGCAGAATTCGCGCGTGAGCTCGACCGACAGCATTCTATAGTCAACGCGAGTGGAGCCGCGGACACAGCTAGGGGTATTATTGAATTTATCTAATTGGTTTAGAATGTCTCATCTCTAGTGGAGATTTGTAGTTATTATGGAATCATAAACAAATTATGGAGTCTATCAGCATTAGACCGTGGAGGATGGCATTCTGCAAAGTATCATATTTCACATTTATATTAGCAATGTTAAAATAAAGTAATTTTAAGGTATTTTGGAGTAACAATGGTCAGAAGTAAGTTTTCAATAAGTTATTAACATAGCTAGGTAGGCATTACAAAAGGCCCTATTTCATCACTGAATTAACGCTGTAACAAATAGTTCACTTGTCCCAATTAATTCTATTCAACTAAATGTTTTACTTAACTGCGCATAAAAACACACTAATATAAATATAAAACTTAAGTTGCTATTTTTAAGTTGCGAATCATCCTACCGAGACTGACTTTGCTTTGTTTTATTTTTTGCTAATAATAACACAAAGCCGAAACCACAAAAATTACATAAATTGTTATATTATATTACATTTAGCGTTATTATTATATATGTTTAAGGAAAAACGGGCTTAAAATTAAATATATTTTCTTTGTCTTATACTCACGTATTTATTAACATGATGTATTTTATACTGTTTTTAGGCATTGATGGATCAGTGGTAACGTGTACGGACACCGCGTCGATCGACGTGAGTTCGAATCCTTGCAATAAGCATGAGCTTTCGGTGAAGAAAAACCTCTTGATGAAATCATAGCATCTGGTAGGGCATTTTGTAATGCTCGTCTAGCTAACTACCACACTCAAATTGAAAATCGGTCGCCAAACACCTATAGGTGTGATCCGTCAGCTGCACCGAAAACCAGTCTCCCCACTAGGCTTAGCATGTTACCATCTTGGGCTTACATCGTCACTTAACATAAGATGAGATTGTGTCCAAGGGCTAAATTTTAAAAGAATAAAAAAATATTATATTTTAGAGTGAAATTATTTAGATCAAAAAACCTTTATATTCTACATTACACTTTACTTACACAGATTCAAAATCGCTGCTTGATAGGACAAGAAAATATATGCTGATATAAATGTTAAGGAACAATACCATTTATAGGTAGGTAATTAGCTGTGCAAGCGGCTCCGCTCACGTGGTCTACAGAATGCCGTCGGTCGAGCGCACGTGCGAATCGCAAAATGCTTATTGTGGGTGATCCTTATATATGATATATGCTATCCCTGACTTTTATGTAGGTCTTTTTAAGACCTAAAATTGTGTATAACATTAATTTGATATATATCGTATGGTTTTCTCAGCGTAAGCCATTTAGGCGCCTCAAATGATATTTTTCTCGGATTTGATTCGCCATTATCGTCACTGCTTATTTCGTGTGTTACTTTATCTTACAAAATATATTTTATAACTTGGCCATATAACATAGCTATGAATTAAAAAGAAAACAAGTAAAAAGGATAAGTGGTTTTCGCGTGTAAAGAACATAAACGGACAGACAGACAGACTTTGAGTTTTATAAAATGTGAATAGATATATATACGAATTATCTTTAACGAAAACAGTCGGTTTTTTCTAGTTTTGTGTCGTTTCTAGTTTCGTCAATAGTTGGGCACATAACATTTAAAATGATGTTTGAATCATTAATTTCGATGAAGAATTAAGCTAAATAATCACCATTTCAAAATGATATTTAAACACTTGATAAATCTAAATGGTAATAGGCTATAGAATAATTTAATGTTAAAATTATTACGCGTCTGAATTAAACAAAGCGACCGCGGTTTCCGCTAAAAACAGAATATCATGTAAGCACTCCGCAATTAGTGGGTTTTTCCATTAGAAAAAGTTATTTAGTTAATTAATGTTCGTGTGGGAAATTGAAGGAACGTGTAAAAAACACCTGATATTAAGATTCAAGGTTTAGTGCGAGTTCTTTTAACTTTGTTATTGTTTTTTTTTTTTCGTTTAGACTCCATTGTTAGCTATAGGTTCCTGAAGCCTCAGACGGCTTGGTCGTCCTTTTGTTAAAGGCTGTAGTGATATGGGGCCTAGTCAGAATACCAGCGCTACACTGATTCAGTATAGCAATTGGGTTTTTAGGATTTTTTTTTTTGTAATAAATGGAAAGATAATATATTAGTTTTATAACAAAACTATTTTTTTCCTATTATTTCAAAAGTTATTTCAAACTATAAATTAATTTGTGAATTCAGTACCGAAGACACGCCGACAGCTCCCGAACAAACCCGAGTGCGTGTGACGTCATAATGTTATTTTCTACACATTGTAGCACACGGCTGATACAGTGTTTTGACTCTTAATCGATGAAATTCCTTTAACATTATGACGTCACAAACCTGGCGATCAATCGTGGCGCGTTCGTAGTCATGTGATTCTTTTTAAAATATTACAATTTTCAATTGTTTATTATTAATAAAAAAAAATGTTTAAGAGTTTTTCCAATTGACTATTATCATAATTATGATGAAGCTTTAACATACATAAAAATCGATATTCTTTTTTTTTTCAAATACTCAATTGTGCTGGGATTGGAACCTGTGTATTCCCACACAACACATTACTTATTGTTTTGTTGAATAATTTCGATGTAGAATTAACGGAGATATGACGTTACCAGAAAAAAACAACTTTGAGAAATACTATACATAATGGAAGTAATGGACAACTAGTTATACGTTACGTAACGCATAGCCGTTTTCATAACTCTCTATACGTTATAACGGCCACCCCTATTTTGTAGGTTCTGTATCGTAGATTACAAAATGCAGTTTGACCGCGACAGAAAAAAAAATACGCGCCCGCTCGAGTTTCTTGAGGCTGGGATATCTTTCGAACCGGTGGAGGTAGCCTTGACTTTTAAATAGATTTTAAATGACTTTTTAATATATTTAACATGCTCGCTACCAGGAGTTTTCGTCGTGGTACGGTTATACGTCATGATGACGGTGACTACTAACTGATTGTAATCTCCCGTACTACTGTTCTGTCTCGTGTCTATTATTGCTGCCCTATATACTTAGACCATTAGAAGTGCAGACATGAGACCGAGATATTACTAAACATCTTCTTCTATGTAAATAATATGATTGAGGGTTACCGTTGTGCGCGCATCACGCAAAAACTACTGGATACATTTTGATACTTTTTTTTTGTTTTACTCTATACATACTTGGTCTTAGGTTCAGATTTTGTGATTTATTTTTTCGTATTAAAACAAGATATTGTTACAAGGAATGGCTTCCTGTAACTATACGTCATATCAAATAACATACTATTTAATATAATATGTCAGAGAATCGTCGATGAAATCATGGAAACAGTACTAATGACTTAGTATCCGAACTATTGACTTTATTACTATGGGCTGAGTGCGATAGCAACAGGTGTGCTCTGTGACCGCACGCGCTTTATAAGCAATTTACGACCAACTTAAGGGCATTCGGGATGTTGAATATACGGCAACAGCCCAAGCCGAGGTCGGCCACTTTGGCACCCTTGCGCTTGTTGCCCTTATTTCTCGGCAGAGTGCCTTAAGCGCTCGCCCACAAGCCCGGTGAAACTGTTAAGGCCTATTAAGGCTGTTAAGACCAACAGTGGAGTCAGTTCGAAAACAAAAAAAAACTTAAGGGCATTCGTACGTCAGCCGTGAAAGATTAACATTTTTTAGTTCCAGGTGTCGGATAGTAAAGACCTGCAGTTATTAAGTTAAATATAAATAAACACTGCTCCTGAGTGACGTCACGCGGCCCGTCTCGACTACGTTATACCTATATCGTTACAATACATTGTGAATATGAGTAAATTTGGTAATAAAGACTACAGCGCTAACTATCAGATTCTAACATAGCTATGACGAAAAAAAAAACAAATATATAATGTGAATGCGAACACAGTCGGGGAAGACGTTCAGAAGTCACATGAAAATCTTTCCCCTCAATGACCGTTCTCAATGTTATTTCATGTATATAAAAATTGATGTTTGTTTGTTTGTTCTCTATGGGTTCCTAAACCATTCATCCGATTGCGATCCGATTGCTATGACACTTTGGCGTTTTGTTGTGCGTACACTCACGAAGATTCCATATTAGTTCAAGAGCCGCAATATCGACTTTCACGCAACGAATGCCTAGACTCCAGGCTCCATTATATACATGAGAGTAATTAAATTTGTTGATGATAAGAACCTCGAACGTTGCTCACGATGCCACTTTAAAACTGTTAACAAACTATGGTGGAAGGATTGGCAGACAGGAGGAAACAAAAACAAAATACTTGTTAGCCACTTTGTAACCGAAGATTTGGTTCATTCTTGGCACTCACAAACATGCAAGTACACATATGCACACTTATTTTTTGTTAGTTTTACTTCTTTTGTCGCGTTTTGTAGAGGGTAAAATTGAGTGCTGCGAGCGTTTATACGTTTATAAATACGACACCCCTTACTTCAGGGACCTTATGTCTTCCTGTCTTCCTGCCATGAGGAAAACTTCCACAATAATCCCATACTATATTATTTAACAAATTTAAGAGCTCACTTAAGTATAACGGATCCTTAAAGTTACGCGAAAGTTTCTCGCTTCTCTTTTAATCTTAATATTACCAAAGCTTTGCCTACTCTTTTTATATTTTCTTACTCTAACACGACGTACCCTACTATTTTTACCAAAAAAAAAAAAAAAATCACAATATTTTAACAAAAACAGAGAATAACGTTGAAATTCCGGGTTTGTTGCAACAGCACGTCAGAATTAAAAGTTTAATAAGTATTAAAACTACTACTACTACTACTACTTACTAATATAAATTGCTTGTAAAATAATTGAAATAATAAATGAAGATATTTTGTAAAACTATCAGCAGCTATGTAAAATAATAATAATAACGTTGTATTTATAGCCCGTTAAAATCTTTTTCGTTAACAATATTATTATTGACAGTTTATTTCGCTATGTTGTTTGCATGCAGGATAACTTTTTTAGAATTATTTTTTGTTTTGTTACGACAAAGAAATTAACTTCTGACGTGCGTACATAAGTACACAATTTTTTTAATTGTATTATTTCTAAATAGGCATACGCCATAAACTTATTCCTATTTCAAATGTAATTTTGCCTTAGACCTCTATGTTACAGTTTAGGACCTTAGTGAAGGCTAAATTTTATGTACCTAAAATTGATTTGGTAATAAAAATATATTTTATATGTATAAGAAATCATTTAAGAATCGTCAATATAAAACAGAAATTGCCGACATAGGTCAATGTAACTCGTTTAGAGAATGGATGTATCAATTTTATTATGCGTATACACGTGCGTTCTAGGTACAAGACGGCCTTGTACTTTACAAGCTGAGGGTCTTATAAAAACTTGACGAACAAAATAAACAAAAACACGCGACCGCGAAAAATATGAATTTTATATGATAAAAAATATTTCTATATCGTTAAAACCTCATGGAATCTGTATGTTTTTTTTAATATATTAAAACCGTTGGGCGCTTTAAAGCAACTGCATACAATTTTACTAATCTACCAAGATGGTGGCTCCGTTGTTAAACTGTCCAGGAAGTTTTTGTGATAACTTAAAATGCATGTTTCTAGTTATAATATTTATAATTTGCTTCATTTGTGCACAATAACGAAACTACACAACACGTAAAATGTTAAATAATATGGAGCCAAATGAAATAATTTACTCCTTACTATTGATGCGTTCGAGTTCACAATCGAATCGAATAAAATTCGATTTGGTGATATTTGGCACTCTTGAAATCAACACTAACTTCAATCGATTATTAATCTAAAATTTTTATGTAAAAATGTTAGAATTAAAAGAATCCAAGCAAAGATTTAAAGCAAAGTGTGTGTACTGTGACCCGAATACAGATAACGACGTTGATATGATTCGATTATAACTCAAACTTGATTTTCGATTCGGTTTGTTTCAAGAGTACACTTATAGCATCGAGAGTTCGAATCAAAAGTGTAATCGAATCAGAAACAAAATCAAATTCAAATCAGTTTCAAGAGTAACCCCCCTGGACCAACCAAAAACTGCTAAACTCGGTTAATCGTGGTGTTGCTACGTCATCTAAATTTACTTGAATTAGGTATTTTTTAAATGACAAATAAATGACACGTTGAGTAAAGCATAAGAGATAAATCAAATTAATGTACTATATAATTAATTGTAGATCTTAAAAAGACCTACATAAATGTCAGTGATAGCATATGTCTACCTTCAAGGTATCACCCACAATAAGCATTTTTGTCTGTAAAGTAACTGGTTGGCGTTCGCCATAAGTTGGAGCGGGGGCAGCAAGATTCGCGTGGCGCTCGACCGATGGCATACTGTAGTACATGCGAGCGGAGCTAAATAAATAATTGTACTATTTTTTTCATATTCAAATGCATAATATATTTAGTAACTTGATAGTTACAGTCTCTTCTATAAAACAAAGGAAGATGTTAAGGATGGATTTTATAAGCAATATAAGATCATATAGGTACACTTATATACTGATGAACAATATTAAATCCATGTATGAAAAACTGCTTTGGGATGTAGCCTGTTAGTTCGGCTTTTTAACTGGGGCTGTACTTCAGAGCCAGTCCTCTACCAAGGCTTAGCGTGTTACCATCTTGGGCCACATCGTCACTTAACATCAGGTGGGATTTAATAAAATGGAATAATAAAAAAAAAAAGGTTTAGGGGGAAGTGGGGTACTTTGATACAAGGGGCACATTGATACACCAACAATATTTCAATATCAACAAACATTATTAGAGACCCGACAAAACTAAAACGACTATATACATGTCTTACTTAGCTCCACAGCTATAACCACGCTGAACGCTTGTTACGTTAGCGTTGGAACAGAGTAAGAGTGTTTTTAGTGCGACCAAGTAAAAGTAAAAAATACTTAAGTATCTAAAAGTATTTCTCTGTTATTTTGTATGATATAATTAAGATTTAAACTTGCGAAACGTTAGTTAATCTATCCAACATTCGGTATTAGAAGTATTTTTTTAATGTGTTCGATGGTTTTATTGATTTTTTTTTTAATTAAATTATCTGCTGGGGCACATTGATACATCAATGCGCGGGGCACATTGATACGTATTAATCACATCCATGTAAGCGATACAAATGTGATAAAATCGGTAAATACACAAGAAGTCGTATTTGTGGATACTGATAATAGTGCAATTATTAATGAAATCCCGAAATTGTGAAGAAAATTAAATATCCGCAATTGAAACTGACCCTATATCTACGAAAAAACTTACATCTAGTAAGTTTGTGTTTCCATTGTGGAGATAAGACAAGCGTTTATTTTGCAGCTGCAACTGCAATACCTGTGCTTTAGCAGTTACTATTTCTTTAAAGGGAACGTCTCGAACTTTTTCATTTGTATTTTTTGAAATAATTTAAACGTATATAACGTTCAACCACACAGCGGTGGTAATGGTGCCAGCATAAATTGAGATACCTTTAGGAACTTGTCATTACTGAATAGAGCTCAGCTTATACCTGGAACTGTTACCAATGGTGCAAGGTATACTGTAACTAAACATTTTTTATTGTAGTTATTAAATAATTAAATCTATAGTAGTTTCTTCAGTTTTGTTTTAAAGAGAAAAATACAATTTTTCCTTTATTCTTAATCTTATTAAGTCTTATTATAATCTCCACCAGTTAGTTATTTATTCGTATTCGTCGTTTCTATTATATATTCGTACATATATATTTTCGTACTAAAGTGCCCCATTCTATGTATGCCCCACATGCCCCCCACGTACGGGGCACAATGATACAAAACCCATTTTTTATTAAATTAATGTTATTCTCATTATTATTTAACTTTAATGATTCTTATGACTCATATAACAATATTGATAAAATTTTACATTGAATAAACAAAAAAAAAAATAATATTTTATTAATTTATTATGCATATAATACTACATTGAATTTTTCTGTATCAATCTTCCCCCCTATATTATTACTGTTTATGTAAATCGCAAAAACATATTTTCGAAATAATAAAAGTATTCGTATTCGCCTATTTTATTTTACAATGTTAGAGGAATAATTTTTAATCCTTTATTTTCTGCAAGTTCCAAAACTGGTAGACCCAAAATCGTAATCCTAAATATTGAGATGACATCCGAGCTTTTGGGGGTGTTGACCTGTCTAGTGGTAGTTTTTATTTTAATTCCTAAACTCATGTTATTTAATCCTATATTGTGTAATTTTGGCGGCTTTTAACGTGATGCAGTTAGGCTATTGTGCACAAGTGAATGTAATGGGCCAGCCATTAATTTTATATTAACACAAAAACTCGCTGAACTCGCAAGGGAGCCACCATCTTGTTAGATTTCTATTTGAAGATTACAAGAATAATTAGAAAAATAATATTGAAATATGAAGAAGAAGAAGAGATGATATTGATAACCAAAATTATTTCCCAGGTTGAGATCAATTTCGAAACCTTTGATACGAATTATTTTAGATCTAAATAACTGAATAAGCATGTTTCATCTAGTTCACCTTGGTACACTTCTCGAAACGGTTTTAATTCATAATATGAATATTAATAGGTATTTCATCTATTATAATAAAGTCAATGATAACAGAATTATTCATTTTTTGATAATGGTCAGGGGTCAAGGTCAAACCCATGTATACATATTTTAATTATAAATCTTAACGCTTAACTATATAACCACATGTGATGTTAATCTATGGGACAAAGGGGCTTGCTGTAATTTAGTTTTTTTTATCACACAATATGCGAACAAAGGATTCACTCGCGATTATTAAAAAAAAATAGATTTAATGATACAAAATGCCCACGACCTGCCCACGACCTGAATGCTACATTTCTGACATACAATGGCTCCACTCCTGTGGTTTGTAGCGTGTTAGCAGACAGCCTATATTATGTAAACATTATTCAAAAACAATTCTTCAAATCTGACCGGTAATTCCAGAGATTAGCGCGTTTGAAACCAACAACAATCTCTTGAGTTTTATAATATTACTAGCTATGCCTGCGGCTCCTCTCGCATCGACTTCAGAATTATTGTTTAGTGTTTTTATAAAAAAATAATTTTACATAGGTATGTTAATTATGAGATAAATAAGTAAGCCAAACATGCTTATTCTGAGTGATCCTTAGAAGATATATATACGCTATCGCTGACTTTATCTTTTTAAGATCTACAATTATATAGAACATTAATTTGATATATCTCGTATGGCTTACTCAGCGTAAGCCTTTTTAGCGCCCCAAATACGTCTTTTTTCCGAATTGATTGACCATTATCGTCACTGCTATTTGCTATGTTATTTTATGTAACAAAATATATCATATAACCTGGCCAGATGACATAGCTATGAATTAAAGGAAAAACTATGTAAATTGGATAAGTGGTTTTCACGTGAGAAGGACATAAAGGTCAGACAGAGAGAAACGTTGAGTTTTATAATATTATTATAGAACCTATACAATAGATTATAATCAAAGACTAAGACGTCATACTGTGACATATGGAAGAAGATGCGATGTTATAAAAACAAATCGCGAGACGCTCACTCAGCTGAGTCAGGAAGTTACGTTCTGTAATTGTATGTAATTCAACTTAATAATGCTTCTTTAAATATGTACAGTTCACCACTAAATTTATGTCTTTTATTATACGTAAAACAAACTGCATCTGGTAAACAAATTTATTATCAGGCACGGATGTAAGACAGGGATCATGACACCCCTCCCTCCAAATTAAATATAATATTCAATTTGATATTTGAAAAAAAAAAAGAATATCGATTTTTTTAATGTATTTTTAAGCTTCATCATAATTATGATAATAGTCAATTGGAAAAACTCTTAAAAACATTTTTATTTATTAATAATATACAGTTGAAAATTGTAATATTTTAAAAATAATCACATGACTACTAACGCGCCACGATTGATCGCCAGGTTTGTGACGTCATAATGCTAAAGGAATTTCATCGATTAAGAGTAGCGTGAAGTTATATAGCCTTTCTCAATTAATAGGTATTCAAAAAGAGTTTTCATTAGCGCGTTCAAATACAAAAACACACGATCTCTTCACCTTTACGATATTAGTATATCTTAAAATTTACGTATTCGATTGTACTTTTGCGAAATTATCCAGTAATGTTCATTTTTTTCCATGTGACGTCAAACGCAGCTCAATAGCTACTTAAATAATTGACCTTTGGTATCGTCACGGTAAACACGACGGTTTTATTACCTGAACAACATGATCACGATTTTTCAATGGAAAATAGACTTTAAGTATCTACATTTTTTTTATCATTATTGGTTTATCATTGTGGCCACAATCTCACATGATCTTAACTGACGATGTTGCCCAAGATGGTAAACACGCTAAGTCTAGTATTCGGGCTCTCAAGTGCAGCTGTCGGAACACACCTATTGGTGCTTGGCGGCAGATTTTCTACTTGAGGGTTTCCATTGGCGATACAAAATTTAAGACAAACTCTTTGTTTGATGTTTTTGTCCATTATGAAATTCGCAATACACACTAGATATGGTCTAATTAAAAACAACACTGTATTTAATCAAAATGACAGATGCAACTCAAACTCCGCGCCAACATGAAAATCAGTTGAGCTAAGCTAACAACAAAAAAAAAATACCATAAACAAATCATCAATTTCCAATACTTTTTCAGTGAATGAATAAAATGGAAGTGTCTGTTTAGTGTTTTGGTGTCAGCTTTTTACTAAATGCATATGATAGTATATGAAGTAATTTTAACAAAAAATACATTTTTTAATTTTTTTACTGTCTGTCTGTCTGTCTGTTTGTTCCGGGTAATCTCTGAAACAGTTGGCCCAACTTTGACGGGACTTTCACTGGCAGATGGCTGATGTTATAAGGAATAACTTAGGGTACTTTAAACCATTAGGGTTCAGCACAAAAAATAAAGAAAGGTTTCCTAGTAGTCCACGCGAGCGAAGTAGCGGGCACAGCTAGTCTGGCAATAAAATGTCTGACTGGCAGTTCTAAAGATTAGCGCATTCAAACAAATAAAAAAAAAACAATCTATTGGGCCTTATATTATTAGTACAAGTATCTCAATGCTGAATATGAATGAACTGGGAAATGTTACATATTATTCAATTTAAACAGATCTGAATATAATTATTTTCGGCAGTGTATTATTGACAAAGATGCGTATTGTTCTCAAGTTGAACAAACCGAGAATTATTTCATCAAGAAGGTACTTAGATATTTATTATTTATTGTTGTTATAATTATTATTGAAGTGAAACTTCTTATGCGACTTCCAAGCGTTAAACGTTAGATGTTAAACGTTTAACGTTTAACGCACATTATCGGTCTCTCCTCTTTGTGTGAGCCAGAGCGAGAGAGTAAATGTCGTTGTGTATGTATATTGCACACTGTTTAAATAAAATATCTTTTAAAATGAAGTTTCACTTCTATCGTGTGTGAATCGCGCACACACCATTTTTTTCAATTCTATATTATTAGTAATATTGAAACTTGTCTTATGAATAATACTTTTTGTATAAATGTTTTCTTATAAAATTATGTCATTTTTTTTATTACTTTTCCATTATATACCTCCATCTTCAAATATTTTTCAATTCTTACGAACTATGGAGGAAATTTTAATAAGAATATTCAATAGCAATAACCCCTTTTAATCTGCGATGGCTTTAATATAGATATTTTAGGTTCGTCACCGGAGGTCAGTACATTCTGATCGCTATTTAAGTGATTCAACTTAAATCCGCTTTTTAATGAACCAACCTTAAACACACCTCAGACTGCATCTTGTATAGACAACATTTTTAGTAACTTAAATAGTATTATTACTGGACCATTAAGGTCAACTCGTTGAAATAAACTGTGACAAGCCTAGCAGTGATTATAAGAGAACGGTTAGACTTATATTAAAAACTAGATTAGATCGTTTAAATGAAAAAAATAAACAGCAATTATTATCTACAGAGGTTTTAAATAATATCGATTCGAATACCAACTAAGGCAGCTTGTTTAATATCGTAAGCACTGAATGTAGTAAAAATTGCAAAAACAAAAGTTACTAGTGTAAGAAACAAAATATGGTTTTTTGGAGAGTAGGAACCAGAGGAATTATAAAAATCGCCAAGTACGTGTCGGGCCAGTAGGGTTCCATAGTTGCCCGTCACAATATGAAGACTTAGAAGGTGGCTTAAGTACTTCCTTACCGTAAGCTTATTTGCCACCTTATCATTATATATATGATCTATTAGCTGTGATAGTGTTCCTTTTAAATTGCAATGATGGTCACGACTTTTGAATACCAAGTTGGGTAAGAATCAATTGAGGAAGTCTTATTGGGAATAAATACATTTAACATCAAGCTCATTAAATGTTTAGAAATACTCAACAACATCATCAAATGTTCTTCCAGAGACTTCCAAATTTCCAATTGATTTTGCAAATTTCAGTGTTAATAGAATCGAAGTCACCCATGTTTTAATAGAACTTAATACGTGGGGCTGGTTTTAAAAGGACTACTTTAATAAAAGCAATATTTGTTTTAAATATATTGTGATGCGCATCAACTGAGACTAGGGGATCATGATAGTCAGCAACAGATGCAACAGATACCAGGTCATTACAAAGTACTATATCAAGAATTCTATTGTGTTGATTGTTGACTCCATTGTATTGGAATAAGCTATGAGTATTCAGTTAATCTATAAGTAGAATTTACGAATTTAGACGGAATTATGTGTATGAATTTATTAATGTTTGCCAACTAACTTCACTTAAGGTCCCCGACAATTTAAAATTTGTCATAAGGTTTAGATAAAGTAATATCATTACGTTTACTCAATAAATTACACAACTGTTGTGAGAATGAATTACGTTTATTCTGTATAAATAAATAAAGAACGCATATGTGCATAGTAATGGTATGGTTATTCTGTCTGTGGTTCAAAATTAACCATATATTTTCCGTTGATGAGAAGTAACTAGATAGAGTAGTTATTGTAAGAACACTCTACCTCCACGAGTCTGACATACTAGGCTATAATTATGATCACAACGAATCTGTTATCAACAAGTTCGCAGCTAGAAATAATGTCATTTAACCAGGTTTCAGACAAGATTATAAAACCATAAGACTTGTTACAAGGGTTTCTATAAAATTCAATTGTCTTAAACCGTAGCCCATGGACATTTTGATAGTAAACTATCAAATTATCACTATCAAGCTTCATAGAAAATAGTGCATACAAGCTACAAACAAAATAAAGATATAAAAGGTAGTTTTAAAATCATGTAAATATAACAAGATTTACGGCCCCACAGTGAGGTATTATGAAGTACAGCATTATAATTAATACAGAGAATCAAAAATATAAGTCATTAGTAATTAAATTTGGGAGATATTAAACGTATTTTTATGTAGGAGCAGGCAATAATAAATAAATTTAACGAGAGTGAACAAGATAGTAATGATTTGGCAGAGCAGTTATTAAGTAAAATATTGACTCGATAAGCTAATGGCAAAGCAATTATAAAATAAAGTAATGAGCCGAGAAGCTAATGCGTCGCGTCCTCGCGAATAAAAGACGGTCGAACATAAGTTATTAATAAAACTGGTTGTAAACTTTATACAATTTTTAAACTTATAATTGAAATAACTACATTGTTTGATGATAAAAAAATGACAAACAATGATAAAGCAAGCAGCAACGAGCCATCAATAGTTAAGTTAAATATTATAAATGATTGTTAAGACGTAAACTAATAACAGAATTATGATAAAAATTATCGATTTTATAATAATGACATGGGAGGTGTCCGTTGGTTTTTTTCCCAAAGGACAATGCTCATGGATATATGTAATCCCGTCTCATATTGCATCTAAGTAAATCTTTGTTTATAATTTTTTAGATTTATTATATTAACACCTGCAAATGTTATTTTTTTAAAGAAAAACCGAGTTCCGAGGATATTTTATAAAATCCAACATAGGTAATCTAAAAACTAGCGATCTGTCTATACGAAGTTTTACCAAATTTATCGATTTAAAAGCGTTAATATAATGTTAATATTAAATTTTATTGTGTAGGTTTAATAATTAGAAATGTTGTTTGTATGTGGAAAAATGATTACCTAGTTCAAAGGATTTATAAAATAACGTATTTATTTATTACACGTATTACACACAAATACGATACAAAATGTTATAATAGACCCTAGAAGTTACAAAAAAAATGTTAATCGAAGTGTCACACTGAATAAAACAATAAAGCTAACCCCTAGCTATTACGACTGCAAGGCTGTGCTGTCTTCTTCTTCTTCTTAGTTATGGCTTGGCACCATTCGTGCATTGGGCCAATGTCAAGTATTTTACATTTTGTCAACAAAGCGAGGGGAATGTATAACGCGAATTAAAATTATTAAACCGTACCGGGACTTAAACAAAACCAAATCAGAATAATGTCATATCTAAAAACGTTTCAAATGTTATGACGAATTCAGAATCCTAACAAGATGGTGGCTCCCTTGTTAGAACTTTCGAGGGAGTTTTTGTGGCATATCTGAATTCATGTCCTATGTTATTATTTTCAATCCACTTCACTTGTATACAGTAACCAAGCTTTATTATGCAAAATGCCACCTATTTTACACAATACAGGGTCCAAAAAACACAAATTTATGATTAAAAAACAAAAACCACTACATGACAGTCTAAGATCCCGCCAAAAACTTTCAGCTGTGCTGTCTTTGGAGTGTCGTAATATAACCACAGATAATAAATATATACTTATCTGAGAAAGAAACGCACACAGCACAAATTATTTTTAAATTTTATTTTAAAACATGTGGTTATTTATAATTAAACATTAAATTGACTAAGTATTATTATTTTTACATAATTTTGTATGAAAAAGTATTTTGATCTTGTTTAAATGTACAAGGTAAAGTATTACCATAATTATTAAGTGGTGCGTGTAATGGAACGCAACGCCTACGTAAATGTCTATTGCGCAGTAACAATTACATTACTTTTTGAAAAAAAAAAACTCACTTACAAAACTGAATTCCGAAGACAACTGGTCAGTAGTAAAAAATATGAAAATAATTACTTTTGAATCTTAATATAGAAGCATGGGAAAATTTGGTACCATGAATGGGCATTCTCCTTTTATCCACACGTACTTGTAGTCTTTTAGACTTAAGAACAGAGTTGGTGCTGGTTAAAAGCTTCTTAGACTTAGCGGTTAAAGAGGGTCATTTACATAAATACGCTGTTTATTGTTTTGGTAACCTATGTCCTGTGCTGTAATGGTTTACTTCATACGAGCTGTCGCTACAAAATTTACTTCATATATACTCGTACTGTGCTTATCGTCAGGCACAGTGCCATGACTCTACCATGCTATTAAAAAAAAATTCGACGACTAATTCATTGATATGCATATAGGTATTTAAAAGGTGTGCAACAATCACCTCGCCAAGGTCAAGACATTGACCTCAATGGTAATAATAAAATATCATAAATATATATACATGGGATAATTAATTCATTGATATTTTATGTTATTTTATAAGTATCTAATCAACAGAATAACTACACGAGGCATCGAAAACCGAAAGATGACGATCCAACGATGATCGATGATGTCATATCAGCGGCCGGTATTGAAATGTGATGTACTGGATGTAGTGACCGATCGAAGTTTTGTTTACGGCCAGTTTAGGCTAAAATAATGTGAGCTTTCGAAATTCGCCTATACGGTTTATTGAGGTGCGGGGAATCTTAAGTTATATGTAGTGTGTTAGCTTTTCTATCATCACACCATGCTATTACTGGGTTCAGTACAATGTATAAAATCCAGCTTCTCTCTATCGCTCATCTTTTTGCATTATTATGTATGTAATTGGTATACGCATCGATATACTCGTATAACTACGAATTAGATTTCGCGATTCGAACACTCACTCCGTTCAACTGAACTGTACTGCAATCCGTACATCTTAAATTTTTTTATCGTTATAGATTTGGCGTAGTGGCCACAATCTCACCTGATTTTAAGGGACGATGTGGCCTAAGATGATATCACGCTATACCTAGTGGAAGACTGGCTCTCAAGTGCAGCTGCCGGAACACACCTATAGGTGTTTGGCGACAGATTTTTAACTTGAGGGTGGTAGCTAGCCAGGCGGGCATTAGTAAAATCCCTACCACCGTGTTATGGATCTAACGATGTTTTCCTTCACCGAAAGCTCAGGCTCACTGCAGGGATACGAACTCAAGTCAACCGATGCGAAATCGTACACACTACCACTGAGCCATCATTGCTTCGACATTTATGCAGTGTGGGCGCGTACGGAGCGGCGCTATTAATACGATAATTCGGATAATTCAATTCAAAGTCAAAACCTGGACGTAAATAACAATTCAGTAGTCAAGTAAGTACAATTATTTCTTATTCAAGTGAATAAATAGGTAACAATATCGTAATAATACTATAGAAAAAATATTTCTGCATTTAAATGCAACGCCAACTCGGTCTATTTACGTTTTAATCGTGAGAAAACTATACTCTACAAGCGATCCAGCGCTGCATGTTTCAATACTTCGGTTAGACAACATAACTAATGATTTAACATTGCAGCGAATTTTAGTTCTAACTTTTACTAGTATTTGTGCAAATGGTTTTCATAAACGTTCTTTTCTATCGGTAGAATATATGTCAATCGGTATACCCCAGTCTCAAACTATAATAATCGGCCCCTAATCATATAAGTTTAGCTATTAATTAAAAAAAAAACTATAATCATTTTTAATTAATTTAACCTTGAGCTTTAGTTAAATGTGATAAGATTATCTGATAAATTATTATATTTAAATACAAATAAATACGTACGTAATAATATAATTATTTAAAAGCGGTAGTAGTTGTATTATGATAATGGATTACGAAATTTCAATGAAAAAATATGTATGAATTATTTTTTTTCATGTTAATGGCGGTCGACTATTTGGCGGTTAATTATAAAGGAATGTTATATTTATTTTTATCAATGCTTTACTTTATATTATTACCACCACGTCGGAATTAACAGCAGCCTTCAATGTAAGTGATAAAATTACACTGATTCATTTACGTCTAATTGGAAATATAAAAAACTCAGAAAGTGGGTAGCGTATGAACTACTATGAACTCACTGAACAACAACAAAATCGCGTCGAAGCCAGCTTTAACTTGTTGAATAAGCATACAAATGAGGGGATTTTGCATCGGATTGTCAATTTTTATTAAAAGTGGGTCGTGTATGTTAATCCAAAATGCCCGCTGCACTGGTTGAACGCAGAGAAGGTAGTCAAATCATGTCCTAAATGCAATGTGAGTCAAAAGAAGCTACTTATGAGTGTATGGTGGACCTGCGCCGTTATTGTTCATTACAGCATCTTGAGGCCTGGTACAACAACTACAGCAGAAGTGTACTGTGAAAAATCGCAAATGATGATGGACCAGCTCATTTTCAAAGAACAAAGATTTGCCAATTCATCTAGTCAACTCCTTCCTCACAACAGCAATCGCATAAGAGACTGTCCCAAAATCTATACTAATATAATAAAGCGGAAGAGTTTTTTTGTTTGTTTAAACACGCTTATCTCTGGAACTAACAGTCGAATTCGAAAAAATATTTTTGCGTGTGATTGCCAGATTGACGTAAAATAGTATATGCTATCTAGAATTAGGCTAGCCCTCTAAGCTAGCCTTAAATATTGATTTTTGTTAAGTAAGGCGGACGAAACCGTGCACCCGAACTGCTTTATCCACGTGCGCTGGTGTAATGGTTAGTGATACGTAAATACAATGTTCTACAAAAATATTGCTCCATAGTACATCTAAAAAAAGTCCGTGATACTATATGCTTACCTCTTATACTTACGGTATTTTGTGACAAAGATTTATTGAAAATTAAAAAGTGATTGATTATCACTATTATTAGGCATGACATATTGTGATCCTTACAAACAAAAATTACTTAATCATTAATAGAATTTTATGTAGATAAACTTTGTCCTTTATAGCATGTTATTTGAACGAATAGTTTGGGAGATAATGTAAAACTTATATAAATCGACACTCGGCTCGGGCCTAAGTGGTGCGAACGAGCTGTGTGAGCTGTGACGCATAACGCTAGCCGCCTCGCGGGCACAGTTGGTTATATAATAAAACAGTAGAGTCGAAAACTGTATATTAAAGATATTTGAGAAAAAAAAATACTATGGGGGCCTCAGAATCATGGACAGAACACACTTCGACAGTTTTTAAAACTTTTGTCTGTCTGTCGGTCTATTTGTCTGTCCGTTAGTTTGTACGCCAATCACGCAGAAACTACTGAATCGAATTTGATGAAATTTGGTATGATTGTAGTTTATAGTTTGGAGGTACACATAGGATGCATTTTTAAACGTTTGGACATTTGTATGGTCTATAAATTGCGTTTAAATTATGTACATATAAAATAAGTGATGTGTGTATGTGTAATACAGTAATGTCTATACTTATAATAAATTAGCAAAGTGTCGAATTATTTAAGAAAAATATTACCGGGGGATTTAAAATCAAGGTCAGAAACATTCAGAAAGTTTTTGAATTTTTTGTCTGTCTGTCGGTTAGGTTTTAATTTTTATATTAGGTATATCACGAATTTGGCTTGATTTTTATTGTCACACTTAAGTATATTTTCTGGGAGCGCGTGTATTAACAATTGAAGGATGATCTTATTCATTTTGTAGATTTTAATTTAGTTTTTAAATTAGGAAAATTATTAAAATTGTCTCTGTTATTTTTAATAATTTTACAGTTCGGTATATTTTGTTGTAAATTTCTACGATATATGTCGTTCTGTGTTTTTAAGCGCTTTTGAGATTTTTATTAAATTATACTAAATAGACATGCTTTAATACTTCACTATTCACTGGATATCATGGTTAATAAAAATAAAATTACGTAATTAACTTAGATTTTCCTAAAGGATTGCAAAACCTGAAATTTTTATATTAATATAATCTGTCCTTATGTCTTCTGGATAATATCCGTTTAATATTTTATATTATATTACTTAGATATTCTAGGATGTTCTCAGCATTTCATTGCTGTATCTCTGTTTTTCATACACAACATTCCACGTGGAAGAAGTTGCAGACACAGCTAGTAAATATAATATTATATAGCTTGAACGATTGGATGAATTCTAATGAAATTTGGCATAGAATTCGAATCTGCCTTGGAATACGATGAAGGATACTTTTTTATCACCCAGCGAAGCGGTCGAGCTCGGACAACTTTATGTTGTCTGAACTCGACCTGATTATATAGTTTGTACATCAATTAAAAAGTTACATAAACACTTCAAATAGCATGAAGGTTACATACCTACTATACCCAATGTACGTAGCAACTTGTTTTTAATTAATTGTGTTGTACTAGCTGTGCCCGCGGCTCCGCTCGCGTGTTTTACAGAATGGTGTCGGTCGAGCGCACGCGCGAATTGTGCTGCCCTCGCTCCCACCCATGGCGGTCGCTCGCCGTTTAGTTTAAAAACACAAATGCTTATTACGGGTGATACTTAGAAGATGGATATACGCTATCGCTGACTCTTTTGTAAGGCTTAAATTGTATAGTACATGATATAATATACCATAGGTATGGTTTACTCAGCGTTAGCCATTGAAGCACCCCAAAAGCGTCCTTTTTCCGAATTGATTCATTATTACGTCACTGCTTATTTCGTATATTACTGTGTCTTACAAAATGTATCCTATAATGTAACATATCTATGAATTAAAAAGAAATCATGTAAAAGTGGATAAGTGGTTTTCGCGTTAAAAGAACGTAATCATACATACAGACAGAAAGATGTCAAAGTAGCCTAAGTTATGCCCTATAATATCGGCTATCTGCTAACCGTTTCGGAGATTACCCGGAACAAAAAAACAGACTGACAAAAATTTTAAAAGTTGTTTTTTTTTTTTTTTGTTATATGTACCGTGTATACTTTCATATGCATTAAGTAAAAATCTGTTATTTTGACATTACAAACAGACACTTTGATATATAAGATATGCCGTCGTATAAAAGTTCTTCCTGGAGACAAAAAACGAAGGATGGTCGTCAAAAATTTCAAATGCTTACGACATCGGAACCTTTAAGGATAGGTATGGGAAGTTAAGAATATTTATCACGTAATAATTTATTTCTTTGACAACGATCTGGAAACACTAAAAGAGATAACGATATGGTTCTAAAGTAACAATTATAAAGAACTCCGGGCAATTTTGTGTCCCGGTAAAATATCTAAAATCCAAGATAGCCGCCAAAAATTCGAAATGTTTATGACATTTAAACCTTTAAAGATAGTTAAAAAAATAAAGATTGTAGATAAGAGTTTAGTTGAAAATTGGTATGAAAAAGCCCTTGAATCCTACATTTCAAGTACAAAATCAGTTTTTTGATGACGGATGATGGATTAACGACTACAATACTGAGGTGCTAAAAATACAGTAAAACTTATTTTAAATACCCTGGCAACATTATTCACATGGTCGTTCGTTATCTGGTTGCCAAGGACACACAGCTAAAAGCATGTCCCAATTTTGTAGTTTGTAAGTATCCATCTGCCTTTTTCTCAAATCTGTGTGTAAAGCAGTAAAAATAATAGAACGTTAGCAACATGCGTATTCTAACGTCCAATCTTTTTTTAATTTGTTCTATTTAATTTGTTTTCCCACAAATTCATTCAAATTGCATAATTTTCAACTGTCAACGATCGCCAGCATAAACGACTCCGCATTGTTATGTGAAAACATGATATCATCTATTCCTATTGTAAGTAAATATTGCAAGTTATTTACAATGGCGGTACTCGTATATAAGCCTGAAATCCTGATCTATCCTATTCGATTAATATTTTTTTACTACTAAAGAAGGTAATGTGCTTTACGTATGTGTAGCATCCCTTATGTTTAATAGACGATACCGGAAACGCAAAATAAAGAATTCATTCTTTCAACAAAAAACTTCCAAAACCCCTTTCACTCCTTGCTTTTAGTAGTAAGGTGTTACTAAGATCCACCAATTCAAAACGTGATTTGATTATGTGAATACATTTGTACAACAGTTTAGACATTCAAGAAGAATAGAAAACTAATTTGTGTCCAAATTATAACTTTCATGGAAGAAAACTTTGACACTAGCCAATATTTCAGCGATGCCACTTAAAGATAAAAAAAAACATCAAGCTACCAAGCTTATTAATCAAAACTACATAAATAATTAAGGTTACAGCTACCACTCGTAGCGTGGTTTAAAGGTTACACAATTAAGTCAACAGATCTAGTAATAATGGTTTAAATATTCGCATTGTTTAGCTGAGAACGAGTTTTGTAGTTGTTCAGCGAGTTGTTTACGTGCCCATTATTGGGCACGATACGTATTTTATTACGAAAGGTAACAATGCAGTTACCCGGCGATACCCTTCCCCAGTAGAAATCCTAAGAACTATACCAATATTATCAGATACACAATGTCAAACAAAAAAAAAAAGAAGTTATGTTTGAGTAATAAAAATTTAAACCAGATTTTATCTATATTAATTAATTTGTTAATATGTCTGTATATATATTTTTTTTTTTCAAATTTCATGCTAACTATTTATTATAAAGACCATTGATAACGATTATGATTTAAAAAAAATGTCATCCTGTTTGAATGTCTGTATTTGATTTAATTCCTTGGCAGATTTCAATGCAATTTCGTATACGGAAAGTATAGGTCCTTTTCTCATTTATAGACTATAAGAATTATCAATAGTACTTTAAGAAATCGTATTTTTGTATTATTATTACTTATTCATAACCGATTTTAATAAAAAAAATATACTCGAGAAGCATAATTACATCTTTCAATAACTGACAGGCTATAAAAATTAACAATAATACTTTTAGAAACAAAAAAATAACAAATTATATTCAACTTTCTTTGTTTACCGATTTTAATAAAATTTTCTAAACAGATACTTTAATTAAATTCAAAATTGACAGCCGAACACAATTAAATTGACAGTAATTATGAATAATATTTTCAGAAATCATGAAATATGAGAAAAAACAAAATTACGGGACTACGTAAATGCGCGTGCGACAGATCTAGTTAAATGTAAAATTATTGCTTAATTAATAAATGAGATAATAAAACGATTCGTATGATAATGGACACGTTGTTATCGACGTAACATCGCGAGTTGCCCAAGCGTTCGTTCGACAGAGTCTGCGTCTGCACCGTGCTAGTATAGGTTTTGTCATTGTATTCAATTCTTTACCATGAGAATGAGGATAATCACGCCATCGTATTGATTTATTATTATTAAATATTTGATTTTTTTTTTCAATTTAATTGTAACACTCGCAATAATAGCACGCTTAGTCGTGTTTTTTTACGGACTACACATTTAGTCTTAAGGGCACAGAAGCCTCAGGCGGCTTTTACAGCATCACCAGGCTTGGATGTCGCATTCCAAGATCAGCCCATGTATATGAATGACTGGGTAAAATCAAACTTAAAAAAATACTTTATTCAGTTTAGGCCACAAGAAGGCACTCTTAAACGTCAAGCGCTTCTTAGGAATTACCATGCACATAATAATAAAGTCACAGTGACACTCATTTTAATTATCGCTTGCGGAATCAGCCAGTGCTTATCCAGCTGCCGGTAGGCTCGCCAGCCGACATGACGGAGACAACCGGCGATACAATACTGGCCTCTCGGTGTTTGCTTTTTTTATGGCTTAAACTTTTCTTACCATGAGGTACAGTGACGTTACATTGCCGTGCTAGTTACTACAAAAAAGGGAGAACTTACAAGTGTAGGATGACATTCGCAAATGAATGTGTAAGTAAGGTACTGGCAGCATTCGTACTTTTCCGATTTTCGGGAACTTCGCGTAGCCTTTCACACATTTGTGCGTCAATGAAGGAAGAAGTGTTATTGAGTATACGAATAATCGAGAAATAATCGAGGAAAACATGGGACACTTACAGGCTGGTATTATTATTCGCAGACGACACTTCACATGCGTAAAACATGTACGAGTATAGTCGCGCCTGTAAAGGATCGGGGTAACAGGAAAAATATATCTATCCTAATATTATAAAGCTCGAGATTATTTGGTTTTTTGTTTGAACGCGGTAAGTTCTAAAACTAAAGGGCGACCGCTGTTAGCGCGACACTCCAGATGGTTAGCGGGACGTGGGACGGTGGGTGTGCATGGATATACAGGGTATTGGGATGATACCCTATATCATAAGAACAATAGTTTATGCATGTTTTTGCAACTGTTAGATATGTTAGAATAAAAAACAGACTTAAAACACATTTGTGATCTTTATTAAAATACTAATAAAAAATCTACTAAATTGAAAGAAAATTGTGCGTGTAACCTTTACCGCAATTGAAGTGAAACTTCTATGAATTTAATAGCATACTATATATTGACAATATAATTGAATAAAAGCGTGTTAAAGCATTACTTTTGATTGACTGTATAGTTTTTTAAAACATAGCGTCTGTAATTCAATCTTGGTAAATTAACCTCACGTATACCAGACACAAAAATAAAAACCGCGTAGGCTCATACGTCAAACGTCTATTGATGCCGGCGGCCGGCAACAGACTAGCTTATTGGTCGGTCTTGTTCCCCTCTCACGTTCCGCTGACCATTAGGTAGGTAGGTCAATAGGTCAATCTATACCAGTCAGATTTGATAAACTCCTTTAGGGTATATGAATAGATAAAACTATTTATTAATGAAGGTTATAAGCTATATAATTTCACGCTACAACCGTACGGAGCGGAGCAGGAACCATAAACGTCAAGCAATCTGGCAAGCTGTAGGCAAGTACAGGAAGGGAGAACAAGGATAGGCTACACGGGTGCGTGCTGCGTTGACGCCGCGCCATGCGTCGATTTAGCGGAGTTGCTCGAATAAATTTAACACGAGTGAAACCGTGAAGCACACCTAGTCTTGTAATATTTTGAAATATACCTAAGGCCACAATATTTTCCACTAAATTACTAACAAGTTTCGGGAAATCAATGTGATTCTTTTGTGTAAATCATCAAATAATACACATTTAAATTCGAGGAAGTACCTTGTCTCCAAACGAAAACCACAATAGCTTATTCCTATTTTAACGTTGTAGATTTTTCTCACGTGATAAAAGACTCATAAAAGAATATTATATAAAAATAATATTTTAAATTAAGATTGTTAGGCTTGTTCAAAAACCAACTGGGCGTGTTAAAATCAAATTAATAATCGATAGCAGAACATGCGCTGGATGTTAGGCAAGTTTTATTTTTCAAACATATTTTTATATTATGGTTTTGACGCCCCTGAAAATGCCACCCGGAGCAGTTGCCCGGTTTTCCCCCTCCCCCCTCTAGATCCGGCGACGGGTCACGGCGTACTGATCGCGATTCAGTCCGGCTGTACAGATGAACCGCTATCATCATTCCCTCGTTCGTTATTCAGAAGGACGCACCATGTGCAGATGAGGTTGGTTTGGGCGTCACAAGTCTTAAGATATTGTTTGTCTCCCTTTACACCCTTTATCATATGACATGAAGTTCGATCGAGACTCCTAAGGCAAATTTCCAGAAATTATATATTAAAAAAGAAAAAAAAATCTTCAATTATATTGAGGACTTTCCTGGTGTATCTTCGAAGTCGAAGGTCCAATGCCAATGAAATTAAAATGGGACTACCCTCGTGGTATTATCCCCTTTCACCCATAAAAAATTATCCTCCGTTTTTGAAGTCTGTTAATAATGAAGTATTAGACTCCAAGAATCAAGGATAATAGTTTCAACTATGTTTTTACGTAATAATTTATAAGTGGAAAAATTCTGATAACAGAACGTTATAAGGAAAACCAATGTGTATATCTAATTTTAAAAGCAAATATAAATAATAACTAACACTAGGTAAAAAGGTCTGTCTGAGGTTGTCTGTCTGAACGCGATAAACTCAAGAACTACCGAACGGATTTTCATATGGTTTTCATTAATGAACGGAGTGATTCACGAGGAATGTTTAGGTGTATAATTCATTAAAATGTTGTGTAAATTAGCTGAAAAAAATATGCCGCCTGGGAGCTTTCCCGTCGTGAGTCGTGTAAATCAATAGAGTTATATATGTATTACTCTGTTACCCGTGCGAAACCCACCCCGGGTTGCTAGTCTATACTATTATTATAATGTTTAAGAGGTTTTTTTTTGTTTAAACACCCTAACATCTGGAACTAATTGGAAAAAATATCCAACTAGCCAATTAGCGTTTACTGAGGACTTTTTAGGCTATATAAGTTCACGGTACGACTCTGGCGAGCGGAGCAGTAATCATAAACGTTAAGCAATCTGAAAACTGTATGCAAATATAGGAAGTAAGAACAACGATGGCTACACGGGTGCGTTGATAGCAGCGAGATGAAGAGTTGGTTGAATTTTGACACGAATAAAACCGTGGGCGCAGCTTGTCTTTTACAAAAAATATTTCGCTATATAATTGGCTAACATAAGAACAAACATTGGAGTTTTCGGTGGTAATTTAATTAATCATGTATTCTTTCTATTTATAATGAATCAAATCGTTTTACATTATAGTAAATTACTTGTGCCCTTGGCTCCTCATGCGTTTATTACTGTGTTTATTACGCAGTAATTAATTATGTACTCATATATTTTTTTTAATTTTGATAATTTTTATAGCCATCAATTTCGGAATGACATTCTACTTCCTGACACAGATTTCAGAAAAAGGCAGATGAAAAATGTTGCCAGGGTTGTTAAAAATAGTTTCACTGTTTTTTTTTATTGATAGATATATCACTCCAGAAATGTAGCCGTTGATCCACCATCCGTCATCAAAAAATTGATTTTGTATTTCAAATGAAGCACCTCAACGATCATTTCATGCTAATTTTTAACTGAATTAAACTATTTAAATTTATAGCTGCCATCTTCATTTCACTATCAATTAGTCAAGCTTTATTATCAAGCTATAACTCAAGAAAATATGTTCAGCTGTTTGAAAGTTATCAGCTCTTTTCCATTGATAAATGAAGATTATCGAAACACACAACTTCGAAGAACACACAACTTGTGTATGAAGGAAAATCATTTATTCAGCACCCTATTACTTTGAAAATAACAGAATAATAATATGTTGCTATGCAATGCGCAAATAAAGTACGACAGTTAATAGAAAAGTACATTACATATTTTTGACAGCAAATTTCTTCTTTTAAACATAAAGTACGTTTTACGATGATATAAATTATTCAATCTCCTTTGAGATTAATTTCTTTGAATATGAATAGCAAAACTGGCCAAGAAACGAGCCGTCTATTAAGCGAAAAATTAGACCAATTCTGAGCAAAAACTGGATTTGGCTTACTTTGCTTTTCTATATGACTCATTTGGATGAATAAACAAGTGCCTGAGAAAAATAAAAAAAACAATGAATGATAAGGTTTAACAACGAGCCTGAGAATTAAAACAAAGATTTAATTAGGGCTGCCACTATAAAGGAATATAACTACATAGTTAAATCTATACTAATATAATAAAGCGGAAGAGGTTTTTTGTTTGTTTGTTTAAATGCGTTAATCTTTGGAACAACCAGTCGGATTAGTCGCAACTAGTATACAGTCAAAGTATAGAGATCGTCTTTTATATTTATTTATTCTAAGGATTATATATTTATAGTAAACAATGGAGCCTTAATTTTATTCATGACTAGCTGATACCCGCAACTTTGTCTGCGGTGTTTATTTTACAACTAGCTATGCCCACGGCTCCGCTTGCGTGGACTACTAAAAAGGCTTGTTATTTTATTTGCGCGAGGGTCATTATTTTTCTAAAAAAAAAGTAGCCTAAGCTACTCTTTATAATAATATCAGCTATCTGCCAGTGAAATTCTCTTCAAAATAGGTCCAACCATTTTGGGCATTACCCGGAACAAACAGGCAAACCCGGAAAAAACATTAGTTTTTTGTTATAAGTACCATATATACTTTTAGTAAAAAGCTGTTATTTTCACATTACAAATTTCAATTTTCAAATGTATTACTTCAATTTTATTCTATGTATAGATGTATGTGCTTATAAAATCATAGTCTCTTAAAACTTAAATAACTTTTTATTGAATGAAGTTGTCATGATATTTTTTAAAATGATCGAGTATCTAAGGAGTATAAAACATCAAAATCTATCTAATAGATAGATTTGTGTGATGCGTGATGCGCGCACAACGGCTAAGTTTTATTTATTTAGGAGATATTTTTTGTTATGTAAGATCGATTTAATAGATAATTTATACTTTACGATATATTTATAACTTTAAACAAATTTATCTAAAAACATAACTAAGTTTTCATTTTCTCACAGTCTTTTTCTGCGATCTCTAATAAGGAAGTAACAGTTTTTGTTTATAAATCTGGGTAAACTTCTGCATATTGTTATGTTAGTAAAGAATTTATTTACTTCGTATTATTTTTTTCTAAACCACTAAGATGGCAAACGAGCTTGAGGCCCGACTAATAATAAGCAGTCGCAGGAGGCTAGGGACGCTTGCAATACCGGAAACATCGCATACGCTATATTGAACCTTTAAAAGCCTGTTCACTCTGTAATTAATTGTAAATATCTAACATGTTGATGTTGTAAATATTGAAGATTTCAATGTCTAACCTCATACCATAAAAGTAGCAACGTATGACCTTTATCAAAAAAATACTTGCAGAAAAAAAAACATTCGAGGTGAACGCTATATCATTGGGGTTTCTACAAGGCATTCCCAAAATCCTTTTTCGTATTTTGGCAGTCTAGGAACGCTTACAGACAGTTATTTTAGATTCTTTACAAATATGTTTATACATTGATATAGGTAGTATACACAATTTGTAGGATATTTTGTCTCCTAAATATGCTGCATATATGCTAATATACACAATACATATATACACATGCATATATGCTAATATACACAATACACAATACATACATGTTAATATGCTAAATATGTAAACTTTACCCGACAATAACACAGTATACCTACCTAGAAAGGCTAGTGCCATCACGGTGCGATGTTTATAAATGGGAGCGTTTACGCGGATTTTTTAGTAATATGCGTCTTTTTCTCGATTTTTACTCAATATATTTGTAAGACTTTAATTTGATATATTTTTTATTTAATATATTTGCAAAAAAAGGAGTGTTGTTTAGAGCTGTCGCCGTCCGGGTTTTCTTCGAATTTGTCCTAGATTGAAAAGCGTCCGGACGGGGTTTTTGAAAGATGGATGGCAGCCGTAGTCTAGAATGATATGCCATATGGGAGAGTGCGTCTCCGGCCAGCAGGACCAACATTGATGCTGTACGGTACATTGATGAACGTCACGCTATTTAGCCTGCATAAGTAATATGTCGCAACTGGTCGATGTTGTCAATCATAACAAAATATATCGAAAACAAGATGTTTAATTGAATATAAAAAAGCAAATAAAGATGATTGTTTTGAGTCCGGGAAAAAACTCTATTTCCCCTAAATGTCCGAGAATTATAAAGTAATTGTATTATATTATAATTATTAGAATTAAAATAATAAATTACCTAAAGAACTAAAGACGCCTTCGGAAAGCGACCGAAAACACGATAAATAAAGTAATGACGAATGAACAAAGTTAAAATAAATATATATAATTAAAGATAAAAATGATTTATAAACAATCATTACAGTGCGGCAGGCCTAGTGGTGCCCCATCCTTTTTACATACCCAAGTGTGATTGGTTTGATGTTAGATAGTAAGTGTATATACGGTAATACTGACTCTTTTTTAGTATTTTCTGATGTTAAGTGACGACGTGGTCTAAGCTCAGAGGGACTGGCTCTTAAGTGCAGCTCCTGAATACACCTATTCTCTTGAGATAGATTTTTCAACTCGAAGGTGGTTTTTCAATTAGAAAATGTCAAACCGCCCTATAATTTTCCTTCATCGAAAACTTCTGAGGTTCGTATGTAAGTAAGCCTTCGTTGTTTTCGTTGTTTCGGTGAGTAGGGTTTCCAGAGCTTCTAGGGGAAGAGGAGGTCAAGATCGGCAACGCATTAGTGATACTTCTGGACGGTTGCCGTTTACCATCAGGCGGGCTGTACTTATTTGGCACCTTACTTGTATTAAAAAAGAAACGATGGAATATTAAGGTATGTATACGTAGTGTTAAAATGCAGAGATTCGTTTTATAGAATATAGATTTTCACAGTACTGGTAAGTGCCATGTTTATATGTTTGTTTGAAGTATTATACAAGCGTTCGACCGACGAAACTTGTTGCCACTTGCCACAACTGTTTTCATAACATTTGACGCGTCGCGTCGGTTTTTACTGTGAGCGTTTGTTTTTCCCATTACTTGCTTTTGTTATGTGACCCCTGTCTTCCTGTCTTGACCTATAATTACAAATATTCGGAATCCGTATCGAAGGATTAGAATCTTTTATTCAATCACGCTGGTATTCGGAATCCGTATCGAAGGATTAGAATCTTTTATTCAATCACGCGGGCCGTTATTCAACGCCACCGCTACACAGTAGCATTTATTTTTATATTTGCCGTACTATGAACATGTGGTTTCGCTTCCCGGGTAACATGTTGTCGCGTGGACAATTGTATAGTTATAATTTACGAAAATTATATATGAAATGGTTATGGAATGAAATGCAATATTGGATTTTTATATGTATTCCAAATGCATTAAACATTAAAGTATGATATAAAACACAGAATACCTTAATATTTAGTCTATTAATTTTACCAAATATTCACTAGTAAAAAGTAGTCCAAGTTATGCATCTATCCGAACCAGAGCTGCTTGTAAAAATCCGTCTTGAGATGTTTCTGTGTATATGAATTTGGCAAACAAGCATTAGATATCCATTCCGATCCATTTCTATAGCTACATCGCCAAGCCAGCATGAATGAAAGCGTCTACCAGATTTTCTACTAGTTTAATAATAATTCTTGACTCTTGACAATTTTTGGTGAATAGTTTTCAAATTCGAATACCGATTACAATGCAAGGGGTCTCTTGCACTAACAAAAGAACTTTCTGTACGGACTCCAGAACTGTATGTGTGTCTCTAAATAATAAAATAGAATCAGAAATATAAATAAACTTATAAAAATCTTATAAAAGACTGCACGCGTTTAGCCATAGACGTCTGATCGGTAAGTCAGAATTAATGATGTCTCATTTCAATTATTTTCTAGTATCCTTCTATATTTTAAATTCAAAAGGTTCTTCCAGCCAATAAATACTATCTTTGTATACAGCCTTCTCATTTATATAAATATGAACGTAAAATAAGTTTTTCATACAATATTTAAATAATAGATGACCTAAAGATAAGAAGCCTTCGGAAAGCGAACGAAAACCTAATAAATTAAGTAATGAGGAAACATATAAAGTGAAATAAATATATATAATCAAAAATGATTGATAAACAATCATTAAAATGTTCCTTATATATCTTACTCAGTGAGTCAATAAATAGTTTGAGAGAATTGAAGTCTTACAAAAATTATTCTCCAATATCAGTTTTTTTAACAGATTATAGCGTTAGTCATAAGAGCTTGGACCGCTTCACTGAGTTTTGTGCTGAGCGCAGAAGGCAACCAGCCATTATGACAACTAGCGCAAGGGTACCACCAAAGTGGCTTAAGTTGTTGCCGTGCATGCAATTCCGCAAATTGAATCTAACTATCCATAATGCGAGCTAACTAGCTAGCTGGCAGAAGGGGGAAAAACACTTGACTCTAACAGAAATTAGCAGTTCAAAGCTTTGGACGAACTCATATCTAACGACACCCCACATCATAGGATAGACGAGAAAAAAAAACATCCCCACTTAACGAGTAGGCGAGGTCACCTAAAAAAAATTATTTTTCAAGACTTTATTTTAACACTTTGTCGGCTTGATTAATATGTATACTCATACTAAATTTATGGTACTAAGAATCTCTTAGTTGAGCCGCAGACAAACGGAAGGGCATCGCAAAACTGTACGGGTTCCTTGATGACTTCTGAACACTCCCATAAATTATGGAATGTCTTACACATCCAGTGTATAAAATTTCATGAGGATCGGTAAAGCCTGTTTTTAAGTTAACCCCGGGCATGCAAACAGACAGACATACAGACAAAAAAAATAATGGTGTTTACAAATTGCCTTATAGAGCCACGAAAGAAGCTGCTCCCAGAAACACTGTTATAAAAAGGATGATGATGATGAGTGTTTGGTTCTATAATAAGATCTCGACGCACATTACTGATCTGCCAGACAATCGGTTTCAGGACCATGCCAAGCAGGTTTTACTGTCAAAAGATTATTATAAGGTGGATCATTATGTAAATGATAGTGATGTCTGGAAATGAGTTTCACTAAATTATTTATATGATTATTGACTCAGTTTTTGGCGGGATCCGAAACTGTCATGTATTGGTTTTGTTTTTTAATCATAAATTTGTGTTGTTTTACCCTATATAGTGTAACAGGTGACATTTTACATAATAAAGCTTGGTTATTGTGCATAAGTGAAATGAATGACAAACAATAACATGGATCATCAATTCTGAGACGGCACAAAAACTCCCTAGAAAGATCTAATAGCGGAGCCACCATCTTGTAGGATACTGAAATCACCATACGACAGGACACTCTATATTCACACGATAATGGCAGTAATGATCTTCAATAACGAGGACTAGTTACCAAGTTAGGAAAAAGAAGAAGATTATTAACCGTAAATATTGAAAACAATCACTTGAAACTTGAAAGCAAAAACTGATTCCTTGCCAGTTCTTTTCGATTACTGCTTGGATGTGCTCCGAACGGAAGTAGTGTTTTGACCTTCATAAATTCCTTCTTAGGGCTTAAATTGAATAAAATATTTTTTGATATAGATTTTGACTTGGATAGCTTGATTAGCGCGTTGAAACAAACAAACAATCTACTGAGCCCTATAATATTTGTATTGATTAAGAATGTGAATCCATTTATAAATAACCTTTGTTGCATTTGTATAATTTAATATAAACATGTCTGTATTCAACATTAACATCTTACTAATCGATCTACGATTCAAGATTACTCAGTCGATAGTGGTAAATTATGACGCTGTCACTTCACTGGGTCAAACTAAATGTCAAGTTGACATTCGTTACTATAACCTCGCAGCTTCTTTTGAGGTTATAATTATTTAGATATTACGTAACTATACACGAGATACGGTATTCGGTCGACCCTTCATTTAGAGGTGTTTTCTTTATATCGATAACATTATGTAAATAAATGGTGTGACGTTACGGACGATTTGTAATGGTTAAAAATGTATTAAGTTCAAATTCAAAGTTTTGCTTCAACCGGGTTTTAAACCTTGCAGCCAATACTGCGGATTAACAGGAAAAAACTGAATTAATTATTAAATAAATATACAGTGTATGTTAGCAACTGGCTTAGGTTTCAATATTTAACTAGCAAAGAAAAGTTCTTTCTAGTTTTATTAAATCAGACATGTTTATATATAACTAGCTCCGCTCGCTTGGAAAAATTCTTAATGTGGGTAATCCTTAGAAGATAGACGTATGCTATCGCTGAGATTTTTGTAGATCTACAATTATGTATTACATTAAATTGATATATCTCTTATCTCAGCGCAAACGATTTAAGCGCCCCAAAAGAGGTTTTTTTTTTCGAATTGATTCACAATTATCGTCACTATTTACTTCGTATGTTACTTTATCTAACAAAAAATATCATATAACCTAGCCAGACATAACCATGCCATGCTATGGCTAGACTATGAAAGAAAAAGAACCATGTAAATTGGATAAATGATTTGTACGTGAAAAGAACATAAACGGACAGGCATACAGAGAGACGTTGAGATTTATAATATGTATAGATTATATACAATTGTGTATTCTATGAAACATTTATTCACAAAGGTGTGAACCAAGTCACTACAGTGTGCACAATTAAATTAAATAAAACAAGATGTTAAATTTGATGTTAATGTAGAACATAGAGCATCACAACACACATAGCAGGAAGGCAAGCTACAAGTGTCCAGCTAACTACCACCCTAAGTTGAAAATCGATTAACAAACATTAATCTGTGCTCCGTCAGTTATAAATGAGACTCAGTACCTTTTTTAGGCATTGCTTGTTTTCATGTCGAATATAATTACCGCTTTATGGGCAAACAATAATAATAAAAATCAATATTATAGGAGAGATGTAAATTACCAAACACATCAGACTCATTCGTTTTAACTCAAATGCCAACATAAAGGTATTTCTATACTATAATATTATAAAACAGGTAAGTTTGTATGTTTGTACGTGGTAATCTCAGAAATAATCTGATATATTTGAAAAAATGTTTTTGCGTTAGTTAGTTGCTCCGTTTATTGAAGACTCAGATAATAAGGTATATAATTGCACGCTACGACCCCAAGGAGCGAAGCAGAAGATAACGTTTGTAAATCCACGGGGTACATTTAGTAACTATATATAACCTAATTATACAGTTGTGTATGTTTCTTTAAAACTAAATTATTGGGCTCGTGTATATCACATGTAAAGCTATAATATCGTACGTATTAATTTTTTAAATATATATATATTCAAAAAACCTACATATTTAAAAAAATAACTTCACCAAAAAACTTCAACTCTTTAACGATTAAAAGTTTTTGTAAACGTCTACTTGAACAAATGTATAATTCATAATGTATTGATTTTTACATATTTTAAAATTAAATTAAAACTACACTATAAAGTATTAAAAACTTTTTACTATTATTTATCATTGTACTACTTTTTGTTTTAAAATTAATATAATATTCCTATCGATAAAGCTAAAGTGAAAAATTGGACCAACCCTAGCCTACATGAGATCGCTCCTCGTGTGAAGTGTTTATTTTTTTTTATTTCTAAGCCGCTTGACATGCGTTGTAACGCTTGCAAAATGTGACAGCTGTTGCCATATTAAAAAAAAATATTGCATCACCTTTAGGACGTCAGATTTAAAGGCTGGGAGGCCCTGAAAAGCAACGAAGAAGTGGAGGCCCATAAGTCTTATTGTAGTAAAATAGGTAAACGTACTTAAGAAACATTTTAGGGTGCCGAAGTCAAAAAGAACCCTTATAGTTTCGGTATGTCCGTCTTATCTCGCGGCTTATCTCAGAGATTCTCTACTAGAAATCTGTAATTTGGTATGAACACGCCGACAAAGTTTGACAAAGAGAAAGAGAATTGTTTAGGGTACCTCGTCTACACGTAAAGTGGGAATGATTTGTTTTCCTCGACTACCAACCACATCGTGTGATGTGTCGTTGGATAGGTTGTTCAAAAATATGAGGGTGGAAAATATTTGGGTCTGTGAAAAGCATTTTTCGATTCATGGATCCGTTTGCGAAATATGAAGGTTAAAAGTGCTGATTGTTTTTAGATATGTAAAGAAAATCATGGTAGTATATAATGAAGTTAAAAAATGAACTATCACAGGTAAGTAGGTTTTCCTGGCCCGGCGTAACATAACCATCCTTGAGTCTAAATATTTTGACGGGTAACTACGGAACGGACAGAACTACGAACAGATACGGACTTGGCAATTTTTTTAATAAACAATTACACATACTCAATTTTGCCCAGGATAACAGTTAGTTAAGACCATTGTGTAAAATAATTCGCCAGTGCAACATAATATTTCTAGTGCAAATTTATTTTCATTTTATTGAATAAATTATGTATCAGCCATTTACAAAAACCGACTATTGTTTGTAACTAATTAATGATTACTTGCAAGATGCACATTTCCGTAGAGTTCATGTTATAAAATACATTGTTTTCATTACGTTGTTTCTTACGATAAATATTCCGGATTATTTGCCTAGTTTCCATTTTGAGATATCGTGGTAACAGTAATAGTATAAAATTATTTGTCTTTTGAGTGTGTATTTTTATAAAATATAGGATAGATTAAAAAAAATGTTGTTTGCTGTTGAAACAAAGACTTAATTTACGATAATTGACCAACGACTAGAATGTCAGGTATGATAATAAATAAAAATAAAACTGGATTTGGTTGGTAAAAAAAATCTGAGTAGTAAAAGACATTTTTATTAACATAATTATATATTATTTAAATACCTATATAAATCGATTCCACTCGTGAAACTAAGTAATTTAGCATTTAAAGTCGATTATGACAAAATGGCTTTTACTAAATTTGTGAGACTCGAAGGGTCAATATTTATGCGTAAAACGTTTATTTATATGCGATTTATTAATTCTATTAATATTCATGTAAATAATTGTACATACAACAATATTAATTTTTATTAATGTATAAAATGAAAGAGTAGGTATAATATAGTTCTTAGAACATTTTCAAATAGAATGTACCTGTTTCATCAGGAAAAAAATAGTTAAGTGCGTGTCGGGCCACGCACAATGTAGGTTCCGTAGCTGCCAGTCACAATATGCAAACTTAGAAGGGGGCTTCAAGTAAGTTTCAATGGAATTTGTGCAAAATTACTCCTTCAAGCGTATTTTATAAATTGGTCTTTATAAATTACTAGTTAACTTAGAAAGTCTACTTATTTGTGATAGTTTTCCTTTTAACTTCATTATATACCTACTACTGCCGTGAATTTTTTTCACATATCAAACAACAACCCTTTAGCTGGCAGGAGGAGGACACATGACTCTAACAAAAATGAGCATTTCAAAACTGAATATTTCACAAAAGAATACCTGAATCGAGAAATGGTTTTCACATATTCGTAATATTTTTGAACGGCCTATTCAATGACAACCCACACCATAGGATAGACGAGAGAAAAAATCATCCCCACTTAACGTGTAGGTGAGGTATCCTAGAAACTATTTCTTATTGATTTTATTTTACCACTTTGTCATCGTGATTAATATGTACCATACCAACCCATACCAAATTACATCTTTGTAGTACTTAGAATCTCTGAGCTAATCTGCGGACAGACAGACGAACATGCCGAAATTATAAGTGCTCCTTATTTTTAGTATTTACTTGTTGAATGTCGTCGTTTTTATATGTATATATGTCCTTTAATCTTGACTACGTACTATTATTGCAATTTTCAAACATACATCTAACAAGATGGTGGCTCCTTAGTTAAAACTGTCTAGAGAGTTTTTCTGACAAGTTAAAATGCTTGTTCCTTTATAATCCACTTCACTTGTGCACAGTAACCATACTTTATTTGGTAAAATGCCGCTAAAATTACACATTACAGGGACAAATAATGACTGATGTTTATGTAATTATACGATACTATGTTTTATCCCTATGTACTGCAGCATCGAAAGCTCAGGATCATTGCTAAGATTACAAATCCAAGTCGATCAACGCGGTGTCTCATCATAGCTTCAAAATTCATAACATTTATAGTTTGTTGTTTGAATTGCAAACAAATTTATCTTTGCAGTGAATAGGTATCGTAAAATAGCATTTATTTTAAGCAGAATTTTATTAATCCTGTATTTGCATATACATCAAATGTCGTCTAGACTCATAACTTAATCCGCTCTTATCTACGCAGAGCACTTACTTATTTAATTAATATTTTAAATTCTAATGTATTTTTTTTAAATCTGATTCATATCTATTTCGAGGTCGATGCTGTCATGGTGAAGCAACTATTGCTCAGCGGTAACGTCTACGGATAAAGCGTCGATCGACGTGAGTCGAGTCCCTGAAATGAGCTTGAGCTTTCGACGACGGAGAACTTCCTAATGAGACCATAGCATGGTGGCGTTTTCTAATGCCCGTCTGGCTGCCAAACGATAAGCCTACAAATATATATATGTAAACCAACATAATTATCCGATATACTACCTCACCATGTTCCAATATTTAAAGGTCTGCGGCCTCTTACTGAGATAGGGACCGATTTGTATACATTTATTAATCGCGACTCTCTGAATTGTCTTTTTTGTTATGAGTTTTGTATCGCAAATGAATGTTTTCTTTCTTTCATTAACTTTTCCCAATTCGTGAAATAGATGATATCATATTAAACTCGAAATATCAACACTAAAAATCACACTTATCACGCCAATGTATATAAGGGAATCGACCCTACGGTTCAATAGTAAGGCTCACTAGCACACGGCACGATGAATCCTACTGTACCTATCTATGAACATGATACTATCCTTACAGAATATTTTTTGAATATATACCTGTTTTTTATATTATTTCCCATCTAGCAATTAAGCTTTCAGAGTCACGGGACAGCTTCTAGAAATCTGTTTATATCTACCCTATATAAAGTAAATTCTTAAGTCATGAAAATTCCTTTTAAAAAAGAAGTACCAGATTATATTGGACTGTTAGTGAATTATTAAAAACAACTAGGTAACTATACGAAACCTTGCAATTTATATAATAAATTTATTCATTTGTATTACGACTTATAAATTTATGAATAATAATAAGTACATGTAGATACCTAATTAAAAATTGTTCATGATTAATATCACAAACATACTTACATCAATAATACACGTATAGATCTGTAATATCACAATTTTTAGTTTGTCTATAAAGATATAACTTTATGCTTATGTGTAATTAGGTAACAATGAAAATATTACTCACAATTAAAAATATATAATAGATAAAATCTCTTACTGAAACACTTCACAGTGGTACACAAAAAACAACTTGAATATTTATATCCGCGTAAACGTAATAATGCGAGCAGATACAACCATTCTACGCGAAGGCTAAATAACTACTGAAGTGATGTAATTTAATTTAAGGCTTCGCGCCGAAGCGGATAGATGTTGCGCGAGCGCAGAATTCAAACGCCACCTGAGCCGACCAGAGGTTCTAAATTCAAACAAAAATCATAGTTAGGTTCTGTATGGGAGTTTTTGACGGGATTTTGATCTGTGATTTAGTGGATTTTAATTTGATTCATAAACTTATGCTATTTAGCCCTGTATTACGTAATATTGTGCACAATTGAAGTGGATTACAAATAATAACTAGGTGCATATATTTATCGTTGCCACAAAAACTCCCTGGACATTTTTAACAAGGGTGCCGCCATCTTCTAAAAGCTACTCGTATGTCTCAAGATTACAAGAATTAATAATTAGAAAAATATTCTTTTCATGTGACATTGGCAGAATTTTGAATGAACACTAAATAAAAAGAAGGTTCCGTACGAACGGACGGATTCAGCAAACAGGCATGCAGTCTACTTGATGTTAAGTGGTCTCAGCAACCTATAACTAATACAATTAACCTAAACAGAACCACAGTTCCAAACCCAATCATAATAGGTTGCCTACATAAGGACCGAGTTGGAACGGTTTGTGCACCAATGATAATAATAAGGCCGGCATGACAGCGGCGACCGCCGATGGATTTCGATCTCTCGATGGTCGCCGTTGTATTTAGATGGTACTGTGCTTACCATCAAGGACAGTACAGTCAATGTGCGGAGCTATTATAAAAAAAGCCTGTAAGTGTCATCCCATTAATGGGCAAAGAGGCCTCTTCTCGAGGGACGGCAAGGGCTTAACCACAACGCCGGCCCACGAAATCTTGACGATATCATACGCCGAGAAATCCACAGTTCTATATTTTTCCCACGTACAATGGGGTAACAAGAACATTGCTTAAGAGTTTAGGTTTCCTCACGATGTTTTCCTTCACATTTCCGATACACATTTAAATTATTTCGTTGGTAGATGCCGGAGCTCGAACTTTCGAATCGATATTACACCGATCTATCACTCGACCACAACTTGTGCCATTGCGTGTCGCCAACTAAACTCTTCGGGCCGGAACACAACAATGCTAGTACTGAAGCTTTGCGACAGAAAGAAACGTAGCGGTGGACGTACACGAACATTCTACAGGTTTTACCAGTCTCGTCTATATGCGTTTGCTCGTGAATAAATTTTACTGGACGATTTTGGTAGATGGGTCGCCACCACCATGCACATGACTTCACAGTGACTCTTTTATTTTGTCGTATTTTATTATCCGCGAGTATATCCATCACGCCGATATGATAACGGCGAGCAGGTTGTCCACCAGATCCTCGGTTCACCTTGTGGCGGGTCTGCCTACGCTGTGGTTTCCGGTACGCGGTCGCCACTAGAGAACTCTTTGGACCTATCGGTTATCCGTGCCCTGCCTTACTGCCACTTAAGTCCAACTATTCTTAGGGCTATTTCAGTGAATTTGTTTTTTTTTTTGCTGTTATGCTTACTTCTGATTCGATCGAGCAGAGAAACTCCGAGCATTGCCCTCTCCATCCCCTTGTATATATCTATACTCTATACTAATATAATAAAGCGGACGACATTTTTGTTTGTTTATTTAAGCACGCTAATCTCTGAAACTAGCATCTAGCATCTATATCTCTCAGCTAGTAGCTAGTAGCTCACCCTAATTGCTTTATCCGCGTGTGCTGACGTAATGGTCAGTGATACATAAATACAATGTTCTACAAAAATATTGCTCCTTAATACATCTAAAAAAAGTCCGCGATACCATATTCCTATGTATCTCTTAAACATAAGTCACAATAAGGTATTTTGTGACAAAGTTTTATCATAAATTGAAAAGTCATTTATGAGCATTATTATTAGGCATGGCATATTAATCCTTACGATCGAAAGCGACTTCATCATCAAGACAATTTTATTTAGATAAACTTTATAGCATGTTATTTGGACGAATAGTTTAGGAGATAATGTAAAATTTAAATAATTCACACTCGGCTCTGGTCTATGATTATAGGTGTAGTAGTACGAACTAGCCGTGTAAGATAGTGACGTGTAACCCTGGCCGCCTGATAAAAATATTGTATATACTCAAGTATTATAAATCATCAACCAGCGATTTATTTTAAATTATACACGGGTGAAAACGTGGGGCGCAGCTAGTATTTGATGTAGATTAAAATTGTAGTAAAATACAAGCTCATATATACATGATGAGAGGCTAACATTGCGATTACAAATAAAACACTCTCGTCATACATAGCTTTCGATCCTCATATGTGTTTGTATTATATTCTAAATAAAAATAAATTTGAGAATACCATTACATAAATAAAGAGTTTTATGCATTTTTATTACATCCACATGAGATACCCAGAAACGCTAATCTGTGATTGACGGCCATTCCGAACAGCCAATACAAAACACTTCTTAGAATGTCCCATACGGAGAAACAAAAGATGTATTTTGAAATTTAAAAACTATAAATTATCTACGACATGATTTCATGAGCTAGCGGTGAGGCGGATGGATGGCTTAAAATTAAAAGATCACAGGTTCGGTTGTTGCTACAACTTTGTCTGGTTTGCTAAGCAGTTTGGTGTGAAGGGTTTGGTTGGCAACATGCATTAGTATATCAGTATCATCATCAGCATGTATCTGTTCACTGCTGGACACAGATCTCCCCAAATGACCACCACTAGACTCAAACTTCGGTCCTTCGCATCCAGTCGAGTCTAGCTACCCTCGCAGGTAATCTCTTCTCCTGCTATTAAGAGTTTTACCTACTAAGCTATTTGGTAAAGTTTGCCTTAAGTTTTCTTGCATACCTTTGACCGGGCTGCCGACAACTTCAATTGTTCTCGGCATCACGTGGCCATTGTAAATTATTTTGGTGTTATCCAAATTCATCCCAAAACGAAGATGTCTTGAACCTGGTATTTTTAAAACATCGATTAAATGATAGTTTTTAGAACTTTCCAACAATAGATTGTTTTCTTTCAACAATCAAATGTTGATTTGGAATACATCTTACGGGGTATTTTTATGATTACAAGATTTGCGCGAACGGCCGCTTTTTTGCTAGTTAGATTCTCAAGGCCGGCTCAAAAGACTCGATTTCGTAACGATTAATCGACTGTTGTTTTATAGAAAATAATCGAAGACTATATATTGTCCGAGAAATCGATGTTTTACCAACACTTCTTTAAAGAGGTTCAGCATCTGGATTTATTCCTACAGCGACAGCTAATGCTGTTTATGTAAACGAACGGTTTTTCAATCTTAATCAATTATTTCAGGACTTTATATCATAATTTTTACCTTTTTGAAGTTAAACTTCTTATGCGACTTCCAACACGTTAAACGTACGTTTAACGCACATTATCGGTCTCTCCTCTTTGTGTGAGCCAGAGCGAGAGAGCAAATGTCGGTGTGTATGTACATTGCACACTGTTTAAATAAAATATAAAATCTATTTTAAAATGAAGTTTCACTTCTATCGTGTGTGAATCACACAAACACCTTTTTTTGTTTATAGACTTAACGTTACATATGAAGCGCTTCTTGATATAACTAGCTCTCAAGTACAGCTGCTAGAAAACACCTACGTATATATACCTACATGCTTGGCGACAGATTTTCAACTGGAGACATTAACATTAGAAAATGCCCTAATATCATACTATGGTTTCAGTATGATGCTATACCGTAAGCTCAGGCTCATTAGAGATTCGAACTCATATCAATCGACGCTGTGTCCGCACACGTTAACACTGAGCCATCACCTGGGACCCTTCACCTGCGGTGCTTAATCGTCAGAACGACTAGTAAGTAATATTGAAAATGAATTACAAATGTTTAAAATAAAAACATCGTACTTATATGTTGGAGGTAAAAATTGTAAATTTGGAAAAAAAAAACAAATTAAATATCGGAACATATTATAGGAAATAGATGTATATTTCTTCAGGTGTTAAATGAAAAAAAGTCACATCTAATTTTCGTTGATATTAAAAATATCAAGTACGTTATATATATAAAAATATGTTTGTAAGTCAATGACGCTTGAATGGCTTGAAGAATTCTGATAAAATTTGGCATAACAATACATTATTTCGCAGAATAAGATATGGGGTAATTTTTATCAATAATTATGGAATAATATACACCCTTACGCAGCGGATAATAGTTACATATTCGGGCAGTTCGAGCAATTTACGACATGGGACCTCGTGAATCACTGAGGAAGTGTCAAGAGCTTAGTATCTTAACTTTGCCCTCCCAGTACATCTTGGCTAGTTTAATGTATGTTCGAAATTTTTTAAATAATTTTAAACTTGCAAATAATAGACACAATGTCAATACTAGAAATACATTTCTACATAGTAATCACATCTTTTAGACTTAGTAAAACAAATCAAAATGCCTTTTAGATTCTACAATAAATTTCCGAAGTACATTATTGTTTTGCTGGACAATAAGTTGAAGAATCATGTTATGCATATTTTATTGTCGGAAGATTATTATGAGGCGGATCATTACCCCAAGAATAATATTGATGTATGGAAGTGATTCTCTCTCTGTATTTAGGGCAGGGAGTTCAAGGTCGGAAACGCGCTAGTTATACCTATGGTATTACAAGCGTCCATAGGCTACGGTAGCCGCTTACCATCAGGCGGGCCGTATACGCTTGTTTGCCACCTTTGTTGCATAAAAAACTATACTTATAAATAAATAAAAGTAAAAAAAAACGCCGGCTCTTCTCAATCTCAGGGAAGTTTCAAAACCGGTGGTAGTGTTTTGACATTTATAAGTAACTTCTTAAGACCCAAAATTTGCATAATTTGAAGCAATAATGGTTCACCGGTAGCGTTTACGGACACCGCAACGGTCGACTCGAGTTCGAATCCATCCAATGAGCCAGAGTTTTCGGTGAAGGACAGCATCGTGATGAAACCATAGTATAGTAGTTTTTCATTTTCTAATACCCGCCTGGCTAGCTACCATCTTCAAGTGTGTAAAATCTGTCGCCAAGCACCTATACATGTGTTTCGCCAGCTCCACTTCAGAGCCGATCCTCCCACTTAGCGCTTAGCGTGTTACCATCTTAGGCCACATCGTCAGTTAACATCAAATGAGATTATAACCAAATGCTAAAATCTATTACAAATCTTATGATAAAACATTCTAAAAATATATTTCATGAAATATCCTTGAAATATAGCATGTAAAATGTAATATCCCATACACAAAACACCGCCTTGACCTATTCAGCAATTTACCAGATTATGAAAGGAGTATTTGCGCACGTTATCAGAACAACGCCCCGTATCATATCACAGTATGTGATAACACTGAATCATTTCGTTACAAACAATATAAGGATTAAACGTGTTCTTTGTTACGGATACTGGTTTAGTGATGTGATATACGTTTAATATTCAAATTCTATCTATCAGACTCTACTAATTGTGAAGTGTAACTGGGTTGGTTTTACGTGTGTTAATTTTATTTAACCAAATCAATGCACCTGAGTAGCCTAACGTTGTTCTTACTTTACAGTACTTGACTACAGCTTACCAGATTGCATGACGTTCACGGTTACTGCTCCGCCCCTTGGGTTCATTGCGTGAAGTAATATAGGCTATAACCTTCCCCAATCAATAGGCTATATAATAAAAAGTTTTTTTTTTCAAATCTGACTGGTAGTTTCATACATTCGTTCAAACAAACAAACAATCTCTTAAGCTTATCATCTATACATATTATAAAACACAACGTCTCTCCGTCTGTCTGTCCGTTTATGTTATTTTCACGCGAAAACCACTTTTCCGATTTAGATAGTTTTTCCTTTAATTCATAGCTATGTTATCTGGCCAGGTTATAAGGATATATTTTGTCACATAAAAGAACTTACGAAATAAGCAGTGGCGATAACAGTGAATCAATTCGAAAAAAGACACTCTTGGCGCACTTAAATTACTTATGCTGAGTAAACTATAAGAGATATATTAAATCAATGTGCTACATTAATTATAGATCATTATAGACCTTAAAAAGACCTACAAAAAAGTTTACAATAGTAAATGTGTATCTTCTAAGGATCACCCACAATAATCACTTTTGTCTTTAAAATAACCAGTGGGCGATCGCCGCGCCGTGTATGGGAGTGAGGGCAGCACAATCCATGCGAGCGGAGCCACGGGCACAGCTAGTATATGATATTTTTCAAATCCTAGTCCAGTTTTACTTTAATCGATCAGGGTATTATACTGTAGGAAACGCTTTTTTTTAGATTCCTTTTTTCTTAATACCTGTCCAGTTATTAAAGTATGCATAATACAATAATTTAATTAGCAAAAACGTTTTACTGATAAATAACAATTAACAATAATAATAACGTTTTATTAGAAAACATATAAAATGATGTATAACGTAATTATTAGACTTACCAACTTGTTTCTAAATATGTATGCAGAAGGTCGTAAACGAAATAAAGAACGTTTTGTGAAAAAGAGAACAGAGGTCAGCGGAGTTGTAAATTTTTATAAATTATTTTTAACTATGTGGGTCTATTTAATTCAAGATCACAGATTGTAGTTATTTCAATTAGTAGTTCTTAAATTTCTGACAACCCCCAAGGTGCTGCGGTAGCAATACTGTTCATCCAAAAAGACGTGAGTTCACTCTTCGCAGGACATAATTTTGTACGATAAATAAGTATAATAGACAGTCATATCTTCTAAATCATACTACCTACACCATGCGGTTTCACTCGCGTTCTATGTTTAACTGTTATATTACTGATAGAAAACTTACAGTAGGTACTTCGATGTATATTTGTAGTTTAGGCATTCACAGTTCGGACCTTCTTGGTAATGCTCGGTTCTCGTCGAGCGGACACTCGACCTCGGCTCCAGATACCCCGCGCCGCGCCACACTGATCGCCCGCACTATTTCTTCGTTCTCGTTCGACGAACCCTTTGACCTATACTTTATATGGTAATTATTCCGCTCTTAATGGTAGTAGCGTGATGTCAGGTAGTCTTCCTCAATAAATAGGTTATAATATAATGCATAAAGAATTTTTCAGATATGACTGTAGTGCAAGAGATTAGCGTGTTCAAACTAGCAGTTTCTTGAGCTTTATACCATTACTAGCTTCCCCGCGGTTCCGCTCGCGTGAACTACAGAATGCCGTCGGTCGAGCGCACGCGCGAATCGTTCTGCCCCCGCTCAAAAGACTGAGGGCAAAAATGCTTATTGTGGGTGACCCTTAAAAGATAGATATATGTTATAGCTGACTTTATTGTAGTTTTTAAAGTGAAACATAGAATTATAGAATTTAGAATTAGAATAGAATTAGAGCCGTAGAATTTTCGTTCATCTATCGCATGTCGGATTACAGCTGGCCGGGGAGTAGGGAACTGTGAGACTCGAGGCGAAGACGATAATATAATAGATAGAATAACGATAGAATAATTGAAGTTGACAACAATTCAATGATTTAAATAAATATTGCTCTTAGTTTTATTGTTATTATTATTCTATTTTATTATTATTATTTTTTTGAAGTGAAACTTCTTATGCGACTTCCAAGCGTTAAACGTTCAACGCACATTATCGGTCTCTCCTTTTTGTGTGAGCCAGAGCGAGAGAGTAAATGTCGGTGTGTATGTATATTGCACACTGTTTAAATAAAATAGAAAATGCCTTTTAAAATGAACTTTAACTTCTATCGTGTGTGAATCGCACACACACCTTTTTTTTTTAAGTACCACTTGCATTGTTGTTTCGTTGTGGTTTCATTTATGATCTCATATTATGTAGAACATTAATTTTATAAATGCCGTATGATTTAATCAGCGTTATCCTTTAATCGCTCCAAATGTGTCTTTTTTCCGGATTTATCGTACAAAATATTTCATATAATCTGGCCAGATAACATAGTTATGACTTAAATTTTTAAACATGTAAATCGGGTAATTGCTTGTCGCGTGAAAAGAACATAGACAGAGAGAGAGTTTTATATACTTCTGTATATATATAATAATATTATGAAGGATTTTCCAAATAACAAAAACCTTACCTTTTCCAAAAATTAACACCTTAAAATCTATTTTAGAAATATGAATGATACAAACTATTTTATGTGTGGTTAAGTGAAAAAGATATTTGAAAATATTGATTGTTGTGAAGTTGTAAAGTGGATTGCTTTGTGGAGAACATCGGCGCGAAGATGAGCCTGATGAGGAAGAGTATGGACGGGCTCGACATGTTAGGGAGCAAGAATGCGAAAGACAGCCCGTGTTACTTTTGCAACGAGATGTTTGAAATGGGTCAGTTACAGGTAACTTAAACATTATCTACATTACAATCTTATTGTTAATTAATTATACTTAATTAGTTTTGTATATAATTTATAATTTATTTAATTATCACGCGTGCATAAGTACAGGCTTCCACTTTTTATTTAAATGCACATTTTTACATAATACTAGCGGTGCCCCGCGGCTTGCTACGCGTTTATTACGCAATAATTAGCTTCGTCTCGTAATTTTATTTGTAGTCATAATTATTTATGACAATTCTTATAGCCTATTAATTGGCGAATGACATATACTTAATTCCCGTAAAACATAAACAGAAATATAAACATCGAATGACAATTACTATTTCTTTACGATTTGTAAAAGTAATATTGACCGTTTTTATAACTTTATATCATTTATATAATAAGCACAAATCCTTATAAATCAGCCAAGCCAAATCCGGATATACAAACAGACAATTAGAATGACAGACAGACAAAAAATTGATTGTCACATTCGTGATAATTCATTTATTTATTACCAGCTGTACCTCGCGGAATAACCCACGTATAATTTAAAAGAAATCGCTAATTGATGATTTATAATACTTTAGTATAGACATTGTTTTTATCGGGCGGCCAGGGTCACTACACCTATAATCATAGACCCGAGCCTTCGGTTGAATTATTTTAATTTTCTATTATCTCTCAAACTATGCGTTCAGATAAAATGCTATACAGGGCAAAATTTATGTACATAAAATTGTCTTCATTATGAAGTAACTTTCGTTAGTAAGGGTTAATATGCCATGCCTAATAATAATGCTGATAAATCACTTTTCAATTTTCAATAAAACTTTGTCACAAAATACCTTATTGTGGCTTATGTATAAGAGATAGGCGTATGGTATGGAGATAGGCGGACAATTTTTAGATGTACTAAGGAGAAATATATTTGTAGATCATTGTATTTACGTATCACTAACCATTACGCCAGCGCACGCGGATAAAGCAGTTAGGGTGTGCTATTTATTCCGACTTACTTAACAAAAATTATAAATACAAATATTCAAATCAATTTCAATTATTTAAGGATAACTGAGAGGTGTAGCCTAATACTAGATAGCCTACTTAATGACTAGATACGCTGCTGGCTTATTTATAGTATTCTAATTAATGTATTAGTTGGTTTTGTGTACGCCATTTATTCCGACTTAACAAAAATAAATATTTCATGCTAGCTGAGAGGTGTAGCCTAATTCTAGATAGCCTATACTATTCCTCGTTTTTTTGGTTATCATATACAGAAAGAAGTTTTCGAATCAGACAGGTAGTTCCAGAGATTAGCGTGTTTAAACAAACAAACATAAAAAAATCCACCGCCTTAATAACTCCATAATATATAGCATAGAATCAAAGGCCTCATTTATGTAGAAATTATTGATCAGTGTTATTTATATAGGATGTCTATCAGGAAATTTGGAAAATAATCACATGGACAGACTGAACTATAAGTCTTTTAATATATATTATTAGTAGTTAGATTGCTAGTGAATTAACTATTTGAGTTGCACGATGATCTAAACACGTTGCGATTCGATAAGATCGTCGAGCTGTGTTATCGTCAATTATCACAGATATTGAAGGACATGCGCAACAATATTTGTAATGCTTTAATATATTAAAAATATTGAAGTTATCATCATACGTATTGATAAAATAATCCAAGAGTTCACTTTAACTCACCGTAATTTAATTCATAAAAAAGGAAAACAATTACGAACGAGTTTTGATCTTAATGGACATCAAACCTGTGACGTCAGTGTTTTTATTTAAACGCCTTAACCTTTTTTAAACTTATCTCACAGACTCACACTAAGATATAGATTACCATCAGTGAGATAGTAAAAAGTTAATATTGTAGGTTAAGTATTATATAGGCTAAGTGTTAACGTACATAAGTATACCATATTGAGAAGAAACACTATAAGGAGATTTTGGCGGGATCTTGAAGTGTTATGTGGTGGTCTTTGTAAACCTGTGTTTTTTGGTCTTACACTGTGTAATTTTGGCGGCATTTTACGTGATGTAGTTTGGTTATCGTGTACAAATGAATAATAACTAGGAATATGAACTTTAGGTTGCCACAAAAACTCCCTGAAAAGTTTTAATAAGGTTAAAGCTATGTTTAAAGATTACAAAAAACATCTGACATTTTATATGAAACGACGTGCCGCGGCGGCGCGAAACGTTGCATATTCATGCGACTTTAAGATTTGTGCGAATTATTGTTGCAAATTGAAAAACACCACAATATATTTGTTTTGTCAAAACGATGGTTCATAGCTATGATAGGATTCCATAGGTGGCGCTGAAATCGTTATTAACAAGTTATATATTTACGTCACAAAATGATTCATATTCACGAAATATTTTGGTTTAGTGACTGAAAAACAAAATCTGAACCTGACAGGTGGTGCTGTGGTCAATTTATTACCCAGTGTATACGTTACCTTACTTTGATATAACGTTCACGTCATATGTGATATACATATACGTGAATTTTACAACAATGATGTGTGGGTGATGTCAAATATAGGTCATGAGTAACTCCAAAAATATATATCAAAACTTCTTTACATAATTTAGGCCCCATGAAGGCACTTATGAAATGAAGGCACTAGAACCGGTTCGGAAAACATCCCAGTCATCGAGAAAAACCGGCAAGAAACTAGATCGCGCTTATATCTATAGTCATAAACCCGAGCAGACTGTTGAATTATTTCAATTTTCCATTATCTCCCAAACTATGCGTCCAAGTAACATGCTATAAAGGCCAAAGTTTATCTTCATCGAATAATCTTGATGATGACGTAACTTTCGTTTGTAAGGGATTAATATGCCATGCCTAATAATAATGCTCATAAATGACTTTTCAATTTTCAATATAAATTTGTTACAAAATATCTTATTGTAGCGTATGTGTAAGAGATAGGCATATGGTATCGTGGACTTTTTTTTACATGTACTAAGGAGAAATATTTTTGTAGGGCATTGTATTTACGTATCACTAACCATTACGCCAGCGTACGCGGATAAAGCAGTTCGGGAACAACGTTGCTTCAGACTTACTTAACAAAAATTATAAATACAAAAATTCAAATCAATTTAATTCCAAATATTTAAGGCTAACTGAGTGGTGTAGTAGCCTAATGCTAGATAGCCTACTTAATGACTGGACACGCTGCTGGACCAATTATAGTATTCTTCTTAATGTATTTGTTTGTTTTGTTTGGTTTTTATATGTATGTAGAAATATTTTTTTTAATTCTATGCACAGTATCCTGTTTATCTTTACTTTTATCTGTATGTATTGTGTATTGCCATGTCTTGTCATTGTGAATAAATGTTTTTTTTCTTTCTTTCTACTTATACTATTCCAAATGAACATGCCTATCATATACAAAAATAATTTCTTGAATCCGACTGGTAATTCCAGAGATTATTAGTATGTTTTTTTAATGGTCTGCTAACTGGATTCAATTTATAATGGTTCATATGTTCACAATGTTTACAACAATCAACGTAAAAAATGAACCCTTCTAGACGCGAACACACCTTACATTTTTATATCCACACACATACATAAATACGTGTTTAAAAACTCATAACACGCATATCAAGTGGCAATAAATTAGTTATATGTAGTACGAAAAAACATAAACAAAAACATACAGTAACAAATAACATCCGAAGTAAAGAGAGAAAAAAAGGACATACCTACTTAATTAACGTAATTAACAACAATAAGATAAGATTACATTTAAGCTTTAAATCCTGCAAATAATGTTTAAACAATCAAACAAAAATACTTTTCCGTTTTGTTATATTAGTATAGTATAATTAATATAATAATAACACAATATTAATAATTTAGTAAACATATAGAGAGGGAGTCGCTTCAAGACATAACTATCATTCATATAATGATCTACCTATAATAACTTTTCGGCAGTAAAACCTGCTTGACATAGTCCTTGAACTCATTGTCTAGTAAATAAGTAACGTGCTTCGGGATCATATTATAGAACCTATTACTATTACCTATAAACTTTTATTAATATAACTAAGTCTAAAACACGGTACGACTAAATTATTTTATTTAATGTTTTTTCGAACTGACTAAAGTGTTAGCCATAAGGGCCCTGAAGCCTCAAACGGCTTTTACAGCTTCACCCGGGTTTGGGGGCGAGCGCTTAAGGCACTCAGCCATGAAAGCATGCAACTAGTTCCGAGGGTGCCAAAGTGGCCGACCTGGGTTCGGACTTGCAGTGATTGCAAACATATCGCGATCTACGACAACTTATGTCTATTTCTAGTATTAAAACTGTGCTGGTCTTGGAGAAAATCAAGCTTGTCAGTTTTTACTTCATTAACTTATCAAGGATGTATTTAGAGGGCAAAGTTAAGATATTAAATTCCTGGAACTTGTTCTTAAATGATTCGCGAGGTCTCATGTTTTAAATTACCTGCTTTTGTAATATGAATATGGTGTCTACCTAAGCTACTGAACCCCACAGCAAAATAGCGTAAGACATTAAGCTATGGAAGTAAGTGAAGTAGACTGACCTAGTAGTGGCAATACCTGTTAACTGGCAAATCTTACGTAATGCATATGCAGCAGAGCCTAATTTTCCCGCTAAGGTTTTAATGTGCGGACTCCATTGTATGTTTGAATCAACCGTAATACCCAAGAAGACATTATTAGTTAGGTTAGTTAAGGTAAAAAATATAAAAGAAGTTAGGTAAGATAAAGAAGGGGTTACAATAGAAAAAAACCACTTTGAAATCCCGCCAAAAACTGACATGTGAAATTCGCATCAGAGATGTATTTCATAGTTTGCCGGTTTCTCATTTGGAATTCTATAGAATGCCTAGGCAATGTATGAAATATGAATCATTTCATAGCTTCTATAGAATTCATAGCATCTATAGCATTCTATAGAATGCCCATAACATATACAAGAAACAAACTGCTACTGCTAGATTTTTTTTTATCGTTATAGGTTTGACGTAGTGACCACAATCTCACCTGATGTTAAGTGACGATGTGGCTCAATATAATAACACGCTAAACCTAGTGGAAGACTGGCTCTCAAGTGATGCTGCCGGAACACACCTATCAACTTGTGGGTGGTAGCTAGCCAGGCGGGCGTTAAAAATTACACTACCACCATGCTATGATTTCCTCACAATGTTTTCCTTCACCAAAAGCTCAGGCTCATTGCAGGGATTCGAACTCACTTCAATCGACGCGAAGTCGTACACGCTATCATGCTGATATCATGATGGCGTACACTGAGCCATCATTGCTTCAAACATCTTCATATATATATATATATATATATATATATATATCTATGTATCTACAATCCATTATCAATCGTTAATATTGTACACTGTTTAAACAGATTCACTTAAAACAATGTGGCAGTATATTGGAACAATGTCCACTGCGGTGCGGCGCCTGGATACAGAGAAAACACAAGGAAACCCACGTCAAAGATTGCCCACAGATGGAAAAGGTATGAACATAGTCCTTTATCAGTCAAATTCTCCAAAAGATTTTTTATAACATAGTAGAATATACCCATATATATAAAAATAATTAAAACTGAATTATAACACAACGAGAAAATTGTAGAAATATTATTTAATAAGTAACTACAAAACGCTTCAGACTTTTACTCGTGTTAAATTTTTTTGATCCCTTTAAATAAATAAAAAAGGACATTCATACATACTTGAAATGAATTGTTTATATTTAAATATTTTTAGTAGTTTCTATAACTATATAAAATTAAAAATGTCTTTATGTCAATATGTATTTTTTACAATCTTTCATTATCGTTTTTAGTGCACGCTTGATCCATCTTATAATTTAGCTTTTAACTTTTTTGCGCGGAACCCTAATTATTTTCTAAAATAAAAGTAGCCCTAGTTATGCCTTATAATATCAGCTATCTGCCAGTCAAAGTCCCGTCAAAATCGATCCAACCGTTTCAGAGATTACTTGGAAAAAACAGACAGAGGAAAATTTTAAAAATGGGTGTTTTATTATAATAGGTACCGTGTATACTTTCATATGCATTTAGTAAAAAACTGTTATTATGACATTACAGACAGACACTTCAATTTTATTATACACGTATGTATAGATATTGAGGGTATATCAATATTTTTACGTTAGGCACAAATATAACCCTACTAGATAAACCATGAAAATATTTCGCACAATATAGAGTATATAACCAATCGAACAAGTACCATTTTAATGAAACTAGATATCTCTTTGAATATATTTTCATCAACAAATGGTATTTGTAATGAAAAGGTGTTTTTTTTTACGAAAGCATTAATTCTAAACTATTTGTCTATATCTCGTCAATAAAGAGTAAGATAAGCTTGATCACGATATTTGAATCGTTAATTTTAAAGAGGAATTAACGGTGATATGTCATTGCCATAACATGTTTGAGAAAAAAAATGAATTATTATTTCCCCAGACTCGTAACTCGAAGTCATCAAGCCACGCCAGCATGCCGGCACCGACACCGCCCATGGACACCTTCACTAACCACACGTGGACTCCCCGTACAATACCAATGGAAGATTGTCTCTCTTATTTGGAGAAGGAAGTGGCTAACATTAAGTATGAAGTTATTCATTTACATATACCTTTATTTTTGCCATTCAATGCGTCAAATAGCTTCTATATTGCTGGTTGGTAGAACATGGCAGTTTTCTTCGACTGGATCTTACGATTAAAGGATCCGAGGTCTTAAGAAGGAGAGAACACACTGACCGGGAGATGGTTTTACAGTTTCATGGGACGACAAAGATAACACCTAGAGAACTTTACCGTAACTTTACGGTTACCGTAAAACTGTGATTCCAAATCCTAGCGCGTGTGTTTCTGTTGTGGAAAGGAGAGAATTAGATTGAACGGATCTTCAGAACACTCATCATGATACAGACGGTAGAACTCGCTCAGCGAGGCAATGTTTCTTTGCAGCTGAAGCGGATCGATGTATTTCACGATGTCAATGCCAAAAAAGAAAGTAAAATGAAGTTTTTGTATAAATTTCAGATTGGTTATCACGGAAGAGTCAAGTCTCCGGGAGATCCAGGCGACAGAACTGGAAACTCTTCGCTCTAAATTAGTCCTGGTAGAAGAACGAAGCCAGCATTTCTTGTCAACTTTGGTTTCGCTGAGAGCTGGAGTCGATGACGAAGCTAGCAGGTCAGCCAACTGGGCAGCTCAATTTAAGCACGACTTGGCTAACGTACAGCTGGCTTTACAGGTATGTCTTGATTATTTATGATAAAACATGAATGCTGTATCGATAATAATAAAATTTAAAACGTAAAATCGTGACTACCCCACACAATATACCCGTTTCTAGTAAATAGTCTTCCCTGGGGCTTATATCTTACGTATATTGGGGTTTATTTAAATACTAGATGAGCCCTACTACAGTTTTACCCGGGTTAAATTTATTCGACCACCTCTCCAGCGCGCTGCTCCTAACGTACTCGTCTAGCCTATAAATTGTTCTCACTACCTATACTTACCCAAAGGCTACAACTTTCCAGATTGTTTAACGTTCAGGGTTAGTACTCCACTGCTTAGGGATGTAGCGTGAAGTAATATAGCCAATAACTATCCTTAGTAAATAGGCCAGGTATATAATGCAAGAAGAGTTTTTCAAATCTGACTGGCAGTTACAGAGGTTATCGCGTTCAAACATACAAACAATCTCTTCAGCTTTATAATACTAGTATAGATATACATCTGTTCAGACTTCTAAATTGCTTGAGGAGTAGCTGAATTTTTCTTAATATTTTTTTACCTTAAAATTTGAGAGGACCGGTCACTTAATCGGATACCGTCGCGACAAACGGTTTGCTTAACTCCACGCTGCAATCCTAAGGAGCGGAGTAGTAAGTATGAGAAGTGAGAACAACAGTACGGGTATGTTAACGACAGCGCGTTAAAGAATTAGTTAAATAAATTTAACACGGGTGAGACCTTAGAGTACAGCTAGTAATTTATAAATTTCTTATGTGGCGTACGTCCACTAGGAATATTTCAGTTTGAAGACTGTTTTGTTTGGTGTTAACTTTTCAGTCCGAAAAATAGATAAAAATAAATAGAGTGTAACAGAGAATAATTTTAAGCAGTTAATAAATGCACGATATATATTGTCTGTATACGTGTAGGAGCTACAAAGCCAGCAGTTGTCGACTGTGATGCGGCTCGAGAGCGCTGTCAGCAGCCTTGTGCATGAACAGCACGAGAGAGAACTACTCGAGCAAGCTCTAACCCAGCATGACAACAGGATCCGCACAGTCAATAGACTTGGTAATTATTTTTTAACAGCTAACAGTTTTAAAAAATGAGTATGTATATTTTAAATTGTTGATGCCGGACAATAACTTGATTTATTTTAGAGGAAGTGATAACATATCTGAAGCAGACCGTGGAAGAGGAAAGGGAGCGAAATGCTGAAAATCGAGCAGCTCTGGAGGCGGAGTTATTGGAAGCACGCAGGTCTTCGGAACAACTCGCACAACTTTCGGTGTTAAGAGCTGAACTGCAGAACACTGAAGCGGAAAGACCAGTAAGTGGCAGTAGAAATGATAAAACTAAGCCATAACTTCGCTTTTTTTATACTACAAAGGTAGCAAACAAGCCTCCCTTGAAGGCTTCAGCGCAGAGCATCTTTTTAAATGTTTTAACTACCTACAATCGGTAATTAATGTTGATGATTCGTAAAACTGATACATTTGCCAATCACATCATTCACTATCCTTCGGCTGTTGTCTCACTGCCGCTTATAGGCAGAGATAGGTGTTGCGGCAACGTTTACTTAGTCAAACCGTGCGGGTCCAGCTGAAAACCAGCTCTTTGGCAATTTGCCATAGCATATGCTGGGCTCGGGTTCCTTATGATGTTGAATGCTGCATTTGTTTGGCAACATTGCAACGTTATATATAGGTTCTACCTCTTTAAGTCGAACCTCTCTTAATTTGACCTCTGCATCTCGAACATAGCAATGTTTGAGTTTACAACCTCTACAACTCGATTGTTTGAAACGAATTAGGTACCTCTCTCTATAGTTCGAAGAAAAATAAGATACCGACTTTAAAAATATGCCGACAATGTACATAATTGTTTCTTAGAAATCAATGTAAAAAGTAGGTATGCAATAAACCAATTCTATGAAATGATAAAGGAATTTATGACTGACGTTAAAACGTGCATGTTTATAGGTGTCAGATATCTCTAAGGTGCGCTCCTTACGGTCTCTCTAACTTAAAATTATTTGGAATAAATCTTAACCTCTACAAGTCGAACATTTCCTGACAAAATTCGCTTAAGTCGAAGTCCTCCATAACTCGACAACTCTATAACTCGAATTTTTTGGCGGTTTGAGGTTCTACTGTATCAGTAATACTCCTACGTATTGCAATTTCGTGTTTGTATTTTATGTCAAAAAAATGTTCTTTCATTCTTTCTTTTTAATAATATAATTAGCTGGAGCTTCTGGTGACGGAAACTATCATAAATGGCGATGAAACTTTTTTCTTGTTTTATCGAAGCACGTCATATTGACTACACTGAAGGTGAGCACAGTACAATCCAACAACATCGATGAATACAGTGGGATTTATATTTCGTTGTCAGTCGTGTCGGCTTGCTCAAATGTATCTTCACCATATGTTTGAAGGATTCCATGTTGTAACTATATAGTTATATATAATGATATGTGTATGGTGATGAAGCATTTAGGTTAAGTACGCACGCACACATGCGTTCACAAAACCGCTAATTTTTTGCCCTTTATTTGCTGTAACATTGTTTTGCTGGGTGGTAGGACTCGGCAAATTATGCGTAGCTTCCACCATAGTGGTACTCTTGGGCGTGTCGCATTCGGGTATCAATCGGTGTATACTTAGTAATAAAGCGAGTTAATAGGAATCTGTACCCAACTGGGTAGCGACCAGCATACACATTGTGAAAACCCCATTAGGACACGCTACGCCATGACAGCGGCGATCGACGATTCTGGGCCAATGCTGTCATTATGCCATGCTTTTTTAGAAATGATTATTAGCTCAATAAAGCGACAGACAATATTTGTTATACAATAGTTATAAACTATTAATATGCTTATGTTTTTATTCACAAGTCGATAGACAGATTAGCGGTGCTGGAAGTAGCAACTGCAAACGCGAGGGCTGAAGCTTCGGAGCAGTCGTCCAGGATGGATATCGTGATGCGAGACCTCAGAGCGCTCACCAAATCCTACCATAAACTGCGGACAGAGCTCGCAGACTTCCAAACGAGGGTCATCTTTGATCAACACGGGACTGGAAGCGATGATGGTGGGTTTGCTTGTCTAAATCGAACAGATATATATACCAAGTTACCGTGGTAAATGTAAAAAAAATAATTAAAAGTAAGCATCAAGATTTATAAGCTTCTTTTACCCAGATTTCCTTAGATAATTATACATAGAAAAGATGTTATTTTGCAGTAATTTTTTCCTTATTTCCTTAGCCTTAGCTTGGCTAGTTACAACACTCTTGTTGAAAATCTGTCGCCAAACACCTATAACTGTGTTCCGGCAGCTACACTTGAGAGCCAGTTCCCCCACTAGGCTTAGCGTGTTACCATCTTGGGTCACATTGTCTTTTAATATTAGATGAGATTATGGCCAAATGCTAAACGTATGAAGAATTAAAAATATATATATTTCAGGTCATTTCATATGGAGAATAGACAACTTCACGTCACGCATGAAAGAGGCTAAAGACAACGATGCTGTCCTCACCAGCCCGCTGTTCCGTACCAGCAAATATGGCTATACACTCAAGGTGAATAATATACTTTATTATTTTAGGTGTTATATTTGAAATCTTCACTGGCATAGTGACCAGATCGTGGAGTCGTTAAAAAATAGCCCAGAAATATTCTCTCAAAATTCCTCTACCTCAAAATGAAAGTCCCGTGAAAATCGGTCCAGCCAAACGGCTGACGGAGATTAGCTTTTTCTATGGTAAAGGGCAGCAGACAGCCCTATAAACAACTGCATCGCATAGGATCAGACACACAAGCAGAAATAAGCATTTCAAAAATGAATGTTTCGGTTTTTCAACGCACACATAACCATCTATTAGCTTAAGAAAAAGCTCTTTTTTTTCGAAATTCCAGGTTGATGCTTCAGTATTTTTGTGTAGAATAAAAAAAATTGATTGTTTCGTTTTCAGGCAGAGGTAAATCTCAACGGTATCGGTAAGTGGAAAGGGAGGCATATTACTTCAACAGTGAGGCTTGTCAATGGTCCTTACGACCCTCTGTTAGAGTGGCCTTGCGACCTCACCATTAGCATAGTATTGAAAGACCAGGCTGCTAATCGGCGACAGGTAACCAATCATATGTATTATTTTTAAATAGGTATACCATTTTATGCTTAGTGTTTTACTATCTTAATGTAATTTTCACAGGCCTCGTGGCGTTCTGGTTGTAAGCCCTACTATTGAGCCAAGAGGTCGCGAGTTCGATCTCCACCCATGATTGACTTTTGTGTGATCAGCATAACTATCAATTGTATCTGGGTGATAAAATGTCTACATATGTATATTGTATAGTATATCAGCTGTTCAGTTACTTACTATAATACAAGCTTTGCTTAGTTTGGAATTAAATGACCGTGTGTGAAATTTGGTCGATATTAATTATTTATCTATTTAAAAAATATATTGGGCGAAACTCTAGTTAATCGTTAAAGTTTCAAAGCCGTAGAGAGAGAAGGAAATAGACAAACATTGTGTAACCGGGTGTGAGATAGCGATATTTTAGATTAGCATTATTATTTTATTCAGTCTCTATAAAATTTACTATTGTGCGCTCTTACAAAACACTGTTTAATGTCAGATGTACAATAAAATGATAATTTATTTTAATCTTGTTTGCAAAAAAAAAACGTCGAAACAATCAACTTCGACTATTTTAACGAATGTGCTTTTAGCACCAAAAAAAGCGGTTACAGCGATAGAGACAAAATCTATAGTCCTTTCTCTTTTGCTCTTCATATTTTTTATGTCGCTTTTTTATTCGTAGTGAATGGGTAATATATAGTAATATCCCTTACATATAGCTATTTCCTCGTACGTTCAAAAACTAAAAAAGCGCTTTCATAGGACGTGATGGTTAAATAATTGAGTAATTTCTATTAGTTAACTTACTTCCAGGCGATGGACATCGTCAAATCACTTCAACTACGCCGCAAGTCGTCGTCGAAACGCCACGACTATGACGACGGTGGCGAAGACGAGAAGACCAAGTCGAATGAGGCGCTCGACAAATCCGTACTTCAAATGAAAAGGCAATATATATTCATCCCACATACGAGTTTAGACAAGTTCGAATACATCAAGAACGATGTTATGTTCGTCGAGTTTATTGTCAACCAATGAATTTTGTCAATAATCTTGTCAGCCAAGATTTGGCTGCGTGTTTTTATTACGTAGGTGTTATCACTGACTTTAATGTGATTTACTAGAACAAAAACTCGTCACAAAATCGAAAGGATCGGCTGCAGTGCGGCACTACTCGCACTAAATAATTTTAATAATGACTAAGCGAGATAGATAGATGGGTACTAAGATTTATCTTTAGTAACTCCGAAAATTTATTACTAATTATATGCTTCTGATATTCCAAGGGAACTTATTTGAATTAAAACTGGGCTGTATTTTATTTATTTTGCAATTGTAAATATGTAATCGCTACTTGACCGCTATGGAAAAGCGTCATATGTAACCAAGATCCTACCTTGGGTTGAGTCATATATAAATTTTTAAACCTGATTGGTTCATTAATTTTAAGTTATGTGTATTCTAACATGGATTAATTACGATTATATTATATGACCAGATAAAAATTGTTTTGTTGGAGGAAATTATGAATTAAATAATTTAATTGAAAATATGAATTTAAATATATATTTTTTATATAGAATCTTAGAGCAAGTGAAAAGAATAGGCCTTCATAGCGGTGTCGCTATTTTTATAATTTAAAGAACACATCATATCGCTTCCTAGCAAATAACAGAAGTTCAGACAATGTTATATTTGATAAACACTTCTTCAGAACGGAACTACTATGACATCTACCTGTAAATAAATTATCCGAAAATCTTTCAATTAAACAAATAACCTTAGTTAAGTCATTAAGTTAACCATTTTAGTGAGAATTTAATCTTAATGCAATTTGTAACCAGTCTTATTAAAATGTTACTTATTACCATAATGTGAGCTATTAGCAGAAATTTGTTACACATGGTAATTACTAGCAGTTGCTAATAACACAACCTTAATAATATTTAACCACCGAATTTAATTATTTTATTAGGATATTGTTAAATTTCACATAATATAAATAAAATGCCATTGTAATTTTTGTATACATATTTTTATTATGTATTTAAAACTTAATAAAAATAAGATATGTAAACACGTTATACATTATTTTATTATTCCATTAAAATTAGTTATTTGTTAAACAAATCCACGAAAAATCATTAACTACATTAAAATTACATTTAATAGTTTCAGACACATCTATAAAACTATGGAAGAGTTTATTAGTCGAAGACAATGACTTTGTTTATAATAAATAAATATCACTGGACCGGCCCGTTTCATAATAAAAGCTGTTTTTGCCGACTTGAAATATAGGAGTGTCACTAGAAACTCATTTTGAAATTTATCAAAGGTTTAAACAATTAAATTATTTAAACATTTGTGACTGTTGTACACTGACATTTGGTTCACAAAACAGCCATCATACCGATTAACATAAAAAAAATTTGGCTACTAAACTCTAAAACATGTATTTGTCAATTTGACATTGGCGAAATTGCGTACATAGGCATAGGTATAAATGAAAAAAAAAAAGTTTGTTATTTAATTTGCAAGTCGGTTTATTGTTTTATTCAATCATATGGCCATGAACAGAACCCAACAAAAAAAAGCACACGTTTTGTAAAATTAGTTCCAAGGACACTCGCTACTGATTACAGCGCTAAAATGACGCAAATCAAGCAGACACAAATATAGTTTGACAGCCAGTTACCTAGTGATAATAGCAGATCAGTTGTCGTACACGCATCAATATAATTTTATAGGTGTCAAATTAAATATGGAGTATATCACTTTGCGTTCCATAAACAAGCTGAGAAATCAAGGAAACCACTAAGTTATGTCATTAAAAAGTTAAAATCTAAATATATAAGCGAATTGTTCGCATGACCTCTACACATACATGAAATACAAAATATAAAAAAAATGACTACAAAATCGGCTAGACTCTATTTATTTCATATCCTGGCTGGTTCTCGAAGGACTGGATTTCGGTTATGAATTCGTATATGAAATTATTTCAGATATCTGATAGTTTCTGATAATTTAATTTACGAATATTAGACACTTATATATTTCGAAGATTGCATTCATAAGGAAATACATTATTATTTGAATATTTATCGGTGAACAATATTAACTATATTTTAAATAATACTTAGTTAAATTTCAAGTCGTTTTTGGTATTGGACGGTGTATCATTTAACTCCGTCCCTATCCGAAAATATTCGAACCATTTATATCGGATACGGTTACAGTTTCGGATATCTTTTTATTTCGGATATCCGATATTTTCGTTTACAGAGATTCACCCCTGCTATAAACGATTGTCCGTGTAAAAATATATTTAGATTAATTTCAGAATTAAAAGCTGATAATCTTTACATAGAAACATATTAAATCTGGCTAACTTAACCTTTTTGTTCAGTTGATATGAAATAAAATATATCTGTAGTCACTAAATGAAAAACATGATATTATGGCACGTTACAAGAGAGACTTGTATTGGACCAGGTATTCCTCTTCGTCCACCAGCGACGTGTCCAGGTAATCGTCTTCCTCGGTCCTGATAGCCGAGGAGAGTCGGCCGAGAGCCAGTTCGCGTTCTCTCTGCCTGACAACACGACACCACGATAACAAGGTGGTAACACGATAAGCCTAGTGGGGGGCTGGCTCTCAAGTGAAGCTTACAGTTGCTTGAAGATAGCTTTACAACTTGAGGGTAAGTAGCTAGCCAGGCTTCAGAACATGCCTTACTGTGATTTCATTAAAAGCTTAGGATCATTTCAGTTGACGCGGTGACTGAATGTGACAAGCGGTGTGGATAAGAAAGATAAGAGCAAGGATAGAGTTGTCGTAGTGCAGGGAAAAGAGAAGGGCAACGATAGGGTTGCCGTAGTACAGGGGAATGAGAAGGGCAACAAGGGCAAGGATAGAGTTGTAGTAGTGCAGGGAAAAGAGAAGGGCAACAATAGGGTTGCCGTAGTACAGGGGAATGAGAAGGGCAACAAGGGCAAGGATAGAGTTGTAGTAGTGCAGGGAAAAGAGAAGGGCAACGATAGGGTTGCCGTAGTACAGGGGAATGAGAAGGGCAACAAGGGCAAGGATAGAGTTGTAGTAGTGCAGGGAAAAGAGAAGGGCAACAATAGGGTTGCCGTAGTACAGGGGAATGAGAAGGGCAACAAGGGCAAGGATAGAGTTGTAGTAGTGCAGGGAAAAGAGAAGGGCAACGATAGGGTTGCCGTAGTACAGGGGAATGAGAAGGGCAACAAGGGCAAGGATAGAGTTGTAGTAGTGCAGGGAAAAGAGAAGGGCAACGATAGGGTTGCCGTAGTACAGGGGAATGAGAAGGGCAACAAGGGCAAGGATAGAGTTGTAGTAGTGCAGGGAAAAGAGAAGGGCAACAATAGGGTTGCCGTAGTACAGGGGAATGAGAAGGGCAACAAGGGCAAGGATAGAGTTGTAGTAGTGCAGGGAAAAGAGAAGGGCAACGATAGGGTTGCCGTAGTACAGGGGAATGAGAAGGGCAACAAGGGCAAGGATAGAGTTGTAGTAGTGCAGGGAAAAGAGAAGGGCAACAATAGGGTTGCCGTAGTACAGGGGAATGAGAAGGGCAACAAGGGCAAGGATAGAGTTGTCGTAGTGCAGGGAAAAGAGAAGGGCAACGATAGGGTTGCCGTAGTACAGGGGAATGAGAAGGGCAACAAGGGCAAGGATAGAGTTGTCGTAGTGCAGGGAAAAGAGAAGGGCAACGATAGGGTTGCCGTAGTACAGGGGAATGAGAAGGGCAACAAGGGCAAGGATAGAGTTGTCGTAGTGCAGGGAAAAGAGAAGGGCAACGATAGGGTTGCCGTAGTACAGGGGAATGAGAAGGGCAACAAGGGCAAGGATAGAGTTGTCGTAGTGCAGGGAAAAGAGAAGGGCAACGATAGGGTTGCCGTAGTACAGGGGAATGAGAAGGGCAACAAGGGCAAGGATAGAGTTGTCGTAGTGCAGGGAAAAGAGTAGGGCAACGATAGGGTTGCCGTAGTACAGGGGAATGAGAAGGGTAACGATAGGGTTCCTGTAGTGCAGGGTAAAGATAAGATCAAGGAAAGGGTAGCGTAGTGCAGGGGAAAAGACTTCACCTTAGAAAAAAGAAATAAATGGATTTGACATAACTATCGGCACCTTATATATTGAAATAAAGACATACCTTTTATCCTTCCTGTGTTTCTTCTGCCTCTTGCGCGCTGTCGTCGAACTAGTTGACGGATTTGTCGGATCTTCGCCTTAAAAATAAAAGTTTTTTTTTTTAGTTGCACGTCAAAGTGAATAAGAGAAGAACAAATGGAATAGAACCTGGGACACGTCCTCCTCCGGCGAGCAGCAGCTCGACGGCGCCGCTCACGTGGTTGTTGCACGCGCGCAGAGCCGCCCGCGCGTCCTCGCACGCGTACCCCATGCTCTCCAACTGCACAATTCAAAACAACTATACCTATTTATAAATATATAACCTTCTTATTCCTAATGAACAAAACTAATCTAATGGCAATTGTGTTCATCAACATTTCTGCCAACGTCACGTAAATAGAATCATCATGAAGCAATGATGGCTCAGTGGTATCCTGTGAAGAAATCGTGTCGAGTGACGTGCGTTCGAATACTTGCAATGAGCCTGAGCTTTCGGTGAAGAGAATATCGTGAAAAAACTATATCATGGTGGTAGAGCATGTTCTGATGCCCGCCTGGCTAGCTACCACCCTCAAGTTGAAAATCTGTCGCCAAGTACGAATAGGTGTGTTCCGGCAGCTGCACTTGTTAAAACCATCCATTGAGTTTTTGTGGCAACTTCAAATGCATGTTCCCAGTTATTACATATAATCCACTTCACTTGCACGTAAAATGCAGTCAATGTTCCATAATACAGGGTTAAGTGATAAAAAATAAATTAAATAAAATAGAAACCACCAGTAAAAAAGTTTAAGATCTTGCGAAAAACTTCAAAAAAGATAATTATATACATGTATCCAATAGATTTGATTATATTGACAATATTGCAGTAATAATGGAGAGAATACCTCAGCCACAAGTTTGTTATCGGGTTCCAAAAGTGAATCCTCTGAGCTCGGGGACTCCGTCTCATCCTCGGATGACATGTCGTTCTCTGACAGCTGTAACAAAGGTACATCTGTTAATTCAGTTTAAGCTTCATGTATTAAGTTATGAAAGGCTAACACAACACAAAACTTTTTTAGTTTTACATCCGACATGTATATACAAGTATTTTAATTTAACTAGTTTTAAGTTTGCTCGCTAAAAATCAACTGGATTAAAAAAAAAACAAAATGATTGAAAAATAAATCTCATGTCATTTTAGTCTACAGTTAACATTCTAAATGTTCTGAAATCCTTAAGTTGATACTTCATCTTATAGAGATTGTTCACGGTTTATACATGATTAAAGTAATGTTCTTTAGAAGTTACGTCCCACGCGGAAGTGATAAATTAAGTTAAATATATAAGGTAATTTGAAATAATACAAATTTTGCATACCCCCAACCAATTTATGAGCTTGAACACAACCTTTTTAGGGTTCCAAAGTCAAGAGGAACCCTTATAGCTTCGGTATGACCGTCTGTCTATCCGCGACTTAGCTCAGAGATTCTTACTGCTGTAAAGCTGTAATTGTGACGGGAAATTAAACTGAACCGAACTTCAGTTTCAGTCTAACTTTGGTAAAACCGAATGTTTACCGAATTTCAGCCCATTCCTAATTTAGGTTTTTACCGCTTTTATAAAGACAACCCCTAAAAGGATGAAATCAGGGTTGAAATAATTACTTTCATAAAACAGAACCTAGATGTGACTGAGGCTCATGCACCTGATCACTCAGGTTAAGTTTTTTTTTCTGAATAACATATAACAATAAAATATCAACCCTTAAAGGAATGAAAGCGGGGATGAAATAATTACTTTAACAGAATTGACGCTAAATGTGTCTATGGTTCACAAACGGTTACCTAAAGTTACCTTTGAGATACAAGCTTCTTTAACAATTAATATACCTATACAGCTTTTATAAAGTCAACCCCTTATATTATTACAATAGTATAAAGCAGTTTGATTATGAATGATAATGTGCTATGTATAGGGATGAAATACTGACCAGCTCCCGTCTCTCCTGGATGATGAAGACCGCTTCAGCGACGTGGTTGTTCGCCCGCCTCAGGGCGAGCGTCGCGACTCTCCTCGAGTACCCCATCCCCACGACGGCGTCCACCAGCTGCGGGCTCACCGCGGTACCGTCAGCACACAAACCGAGAGCCCGTCGTTGCCTGAAATATTTTTTTTAAGTGACACTTCTAGAAGCACCTTTAATGTAAAATTTTGACTGCAACAATTTGCAACGTAATGCTTTTTACGCGAAGGGGATGGAAAATAAACAGTCAGCCTGAGAGAGAAAAAGAAAGTATTATGCTATAAACAAGACGAGATAGCGCGATCAGCCGGAGTATATCCAGTAACCAAGGGCAGTAGGGTCAAATACCACCGTTATCGTTTCAGGTTTACCCAATGTATAGCCAGCTGCTGAAGCTTGCAGGTTGGCATGACAGCGGCGACCAGGGGGAAGAAACATGTAAATATGTATAGTTAGTTTAGATCGAATGATAGGGAATTAATCAGATCGTGACTTAATTGCATACGCGCAACAGTCCGAGCCAGCGATAAATTGAAGATCACTTGGTGGTCGAAGTTGTTTTTGAATTGTAATATTCTTACCATCAGGAATAGCAACGTGACTTTGCCATGCTGCTATAAAAAGATACACGTCTCTTGAGATAATTACGCTTACATCATAAAATACATTCAGTTACCCTCAATGGCGCCATTATGGTCATGAACTGTTAACTTCAAGGCCTTAGTTTTGGAATCAAAGTTTTCAATCAAGACTCATCATTGCTTCAATCGAAATTTTGATGCAATGATGGCTCTGTGGTAGCGTGTACGGGCATCGCGTCGGTGGACGTTGGTTCGAATCCCTACATTGAGCCTGAGCTTTCGGTGGAGGAAACATTGTAATCAAACCATGGCTTTTTCTAATGCCCACATGGCTAGCTACCACCCTCAAATTGAAAACCTGTCGCCAAGCACCAGTAGGTGTGTTCCGGTAGCTGCACTTGAGAGCCAGTCGACCCACTAGGTATAACGTGTTACCATCTTGGGCCACATCGTCACTTAAGATCAGGTGAGAGTGTGGCTACAAAGCTAAACCTATAACGATTAAAATACCTACACACACTTTTCGAATTTTTGAAACACTTATTTTATGCATTTCGGCGGACACTTCCTCAGTTAAAGGCACATATGAAACGGCACTCCTTACACAGTTGTCGCATCTAAATATGTTATAATTCGAAGAGGAATCTAATACTGATATTAGCATAATATTGTTATACCTGTGGGTAGTAAAATGCCAAAGAATCACCTGTATTTACTTACAGAATCAGCCTGTAGGTTCCTCTTTTAGTTTTTTTTAAAATGCGCTTATCGTTTCCACTTCGGTTTCCAAATTACAACTGTACTAATTTTTATACCCAAATGAGACGATCATGAAAACTCTAGGTTTCTATGTGTGCGTCGTCAAACCTATGGCTACACGACACACTATGAGAAATACACGATATTTCGGGCACATTACAGACGATTATTGAGATTGCAAGAATGGTGTTTTTTTTTCTATTTTTCTCTTGCTAAGACCGTAACAATATGAACAAACTGGTTGTGCCCCACGAATTCACTCGTGTTAAATTTATTCGACCGACTCTGTACCATGCCACCATCAATGCTCCCGTGTAGCCCATCGTTGTTCTCACTTCCCGGCCAACGGATTTGGATGAAATTTTGCACACAGCCTATCTATAACCCGGATTAACACATAGGGCACTTTATTCCGGTAAGACCAATTGTAAAGTCCACGCAGACGAAGGCGCGGGCAGAAGCTAGAAGGTAAATATATTTCTCAAATCTGACCGGTAATTCCACAGATTAGCGCAAACAAACAATTATAATATAAGTATAGGTAACCTTTCTTGTCTATTCCTCTCTCTCTCCTCTTCTCTATGCGTCTTCCTCTCTTCGAGATAGTGATGAGCGCGGTCGACGTCGCCGCCGGTCGCCCGGAGGCCGGTCCGCGCCTGGCTCCGGGACCAGCCCAGCTCCATCAGTATCGTCACCGAATTCTCGTCTACCTGCATCCGAATTCATACTTATACTATGAGTCTACACTCAAAAAAGTCCAAACTAAAAGCATTACAAATTAAGAAAATGGATTTATAATTCTCTCTCAAATTATGCATATTGTTAAAGACCGGCATAGTTTTTATACTAGATATTAACATAAATTAGTAATTCCCTGTTTTAGACTTAGAGCAATAAAAGTTATTAGGTAATAGTGTTAGGTTCTATAATAAGAACCCGAAGCACATTACTAATTTGCCAGACAATAAGTTCAAGGAGCATGTCAAGCAAGAATTATTGTCAAAAGGTGGACCACTGGATGAATGACGGTGATGTCTGGAAGTGATTCTCACTGTGTAGATCCATTAAAAATAATAATAAATGTAAAAAATAAAAATACTGCAAAAAAAATATATAGACGGGGTCAAGTTTGATGCCGACTGTGGTCAATGACACCCTTTTTCCGAACCGGTGGTACAGTGTTTGTCGTTCGTAAGTGCCTTCTTAAAATACTCATGCTAACTGAAACTTTTTTTAGAGTTCCAAAGTCAAAAGGAACCTTTATAGTTTCGGTATATCTGTCTGTCTGTCCGCGGCTTAGCTCAGAGATTCATAGTAGTACAAAGCTGTAATTTGGTATGGGTATACATATTATACACGACGACAAAGTGGTAAAAATCATGAAAAAAAAAGTCATTTAGGGTACCCCTACACGTAAAGTGGGAAAGATTTTTTTGTGTGTGGGGTGTCGATGGATAGGTCGTTCAAAATATTCATATTATAAGTATAAGCATTTCTCGATTCAGGGATCCGTTTGCGAAATAATTAACTTTAAAATGGTAATTGTTGTTAGAGTCATGTGTCCCCCCTTGCCAAATAAATGGTTGTTTTTGGCTATGTGAAAAAAAAAACATGGTAGTAGTATATATAAAGAATTTACAAGAAAAACTATCAGAGGTAAGTAGGCTTTACAAATTAACGAGTAATAATCTATCAACTTATAAAATTTATTTCTAGAAGTTATTTCGTACAATATCCATTTAAAATTACATAAAGACTCTCTCTAAAGGTGATTAATGTTACACTGTTACACGGTCAAACATTTATAGTATATACTTATGAAGTATTTCATGCAACACCGGTCACCGGTGTAACATAAATGATCCTTAAGTCTGCATATTGTGACGAGCAACTACGGAACCCTACACTGCGCGTGGCCCGACACGCACTTTGCAAAATTTTTATTGACCACTTTGACTAATTATTACTAATATACTACTTATGACTAATTATATATCAATAATGTCTTCCTGTAAATTAATCTTTATTTATTTTCTAGTCTCTTATTTTTTAATCTGTCAATGATTATGTTATATTACTTTTTTAACACTCTCTACTATATATGCTTCTAAATTAGCATTAAAAAAAAGGACTCACCCTCAAAAATGTCATCTCCGCTTCGGCTTTGTCAAACAACCTTCTAGCTTCAGAGCGTTTATTCTGATGATACGCGACGATACCTTGCAGTAGATACAGCCGCATGAACAGCACTCGCTCATTCGCTTTAAAAGGTTTTAAAATTATTTTAAAAATACACAGTAAGTAATTCCACACTTTAATAAACTTATTAAGTAAGTAAAGTAAATTCTTTGGAGATTTATTTTATCTTGGGGCAGCCCAGTCCGACTGATGGGATACCTCCTACCTACAGAAGATCACAGCCAACTTTGTGTTATATTCCTGCGTGAGTAGGGTTTCCAGAGCTTCTTGGGGTAGGGGGGTTGAAGGTCGGTAACGCACAATTGATACCTATGGTATTATTACAACGTAAGCGCGACCCTCCTAATGGTCTGCGGGACGCGGGAGGGGAACAAGACCGACCAATACGTTAGGCTGTTGCACTAACAAAAATCACCCGTGCGCGCTAGCTCTAACAAATACACTTTAAATCTCAAAGACATCTTTGTTACATTTTGGTCGCTGAAAGAATACGTTTCTGTCGTCTGTCACAACAGACGACTGTTTTAGCGACACAACGTGGCGACCCATATAAGTGCATAAATAAAGTTTTTTAAACTTAAAAAAGATAAAATACTGTTCATTATTCTAAAATATTTATTTTTCTTCACCGACCTTAATATAGTTTATTTCTTGTATAAAATTTAAGCAACCATAAATATCAGTAGCTACAATACTTCTCTATATCTGGCAAAAAAAAAATTCAACTTCAAATGGGTGTCGCTAAAACTAAGTCATAAATATAAGTAGCTACAATATTTATCTACTACTGGTAAAAAAAAAATTGCAACCTCAAATGGCGTGATGGGCCGCCATTTTGTGTCGCTAAAACAGTCGTCTGTTGTGACAGACGTCATGAACGCATCCTCTCAGCGGCCCCACTGTAGTTACACATGTCAAGACACTTGCGAGCGTAATGTAGTGTTGCCAGTTAATAACTTAGATTACACTTATCAATACTAGCTGACCCGTTGGTATATTTGGTAAATTAGCGATACATATTGTGATCAATCGAACTAACAGATTGTTAATAGATGGCGCCTTACATGTTTGTTGAAATTTTTTAGAAAAAAAAAACAATTATGAATTAAGGGAGAAATAGTGTTACCACTAAAGACATATTTGAGAAATACTATATAGAGGTGTTATCAATAAGTTTTATCTTTATGTTTATGTTATATTCACCGTATTAAATATTATATTCCTTACCAGCATTTCCCTTCACAGCGATCAGCCTCTGATGGTTCTCCCCGTACGTCTCAGTAAACGCAGCCTCCGCCCTCTGAAGTCTTGCAGCCGCGTCTGTCGCCGACGTGAGGTTCTGGAGGCAGAGATAGCACCAGGAAATGTCTAGCTGGAGCACCGCCCAGTTGTCCACTGTCTTCAAAATCGATGATCTGCACTCACTGTAACGGGAATTCGTGGATATTTTCTGCCATCTTTTTTTCTCATACCCTGCCTAGTTGACAGATTTCTAGCGACGTTTAACATAAGTTACGAATCTATACAAATAATGGAATCAAAGTGTCTGTTTGTAATGTCAAAGTAAAAGCTTTTTTGTAATGTTTAACTGTAAATGTTTGTAACGACGCTGAGCGGCTCGATCGCAGGTAGCCAAAGCTTCGTTATCTCTCGGAGCGTTAATCGGCAAGCCCTTTTTTGGAGTTATTACCTGCCTGCCGTTTACGAGGATAGGCGTCGCCCTCGCGCCGCTAAGAAACTATTATCTTTATATCGTGGTATTTTGTGTGAAAAACTGCAAATAAAAGATGTAAACACTAAAAGAGGTGTTATAAATTCAATTTGCAAGTACAACACTACATGCATCCCACTAATTTATTTACATATTCATTGATGGCTAATTTCATCATGTTGTTGTCACGCAAGAAAAATATTTTGGAGCTAATTTTTGATGTACATATCAAGTACGCACATTTTTTAACACGGCTAATTTACTACTCTGTGCCAGCACTGACAAATTTAATATTTTTGTCCGTGACTGTCGTCATTTCGACCTCTAAACTTTTCGGCAGCTGGATACACACTGGTCGATTCCGAAAGGCGACAAATCAAACAAGAGTGACTGTGACGGATTCATTACCATGTGCATGGGGGCCGCTATCCATTCAGACACAATTTCCATGACCTACCCACCTAGCAATGTTTTTAGAATGGTTTATTAATGTCTCATCAGAATATATAAACAACAGTCGAGTTATTGAAGAATGTAAGTCACCTGAGCTGCCTATCCGCCTCTAGAAGGAGCACGAGTGCGAGCGCGTGGTCTCGTTGCTTGGCGGCTGCACGACCACGCTCATGTAGGGCGAGTCCCACGAGCAAGGAGCGCCGCTCCGCCGCCGGCAAGTCCACAGCCCTGCCGGACTGATCCTCCAACTGTTAACAAATGTTTAACAATAATCCTTAATATAATATACCAGCATATGTAATGTAGGATTCATCGTGCCAAGCAATCTGTCGCGAGAGAGTGACATCAAAAATCGCATCGGTAAAGAGACGACCATGTTTGGCAAGCTCAGTACAATGAACAAAGAAGATCGTGCAACAAACATGCATCTTAAACATAGTTATGTATGGAGGAGGAAGCTGAACAATGTATTTTGAACAAGAGCAAAAAGCATTCCATACACGATCTAATTGAAAAATTCTGGGGATAAAATGGACAGACAGTGTCAGGAATGAGAAAGTCCTAGAGATAGCTCGATTACCCAGCCTAACAGTTAGTTTGGAACGTTTGCTGGGGCAGGTATATCTCATGAACGCATACCACATGCCACGGAGTGTTTTGCTTGGTGCTGTAGCGCATGCGAGCGAGATATGTTCTCTTTTATCATTTAGTATGCGAAATGCGAGGAACTCGCACGAGGCACAAACGTGGAAATGACATGACGTGGTTCATTCCACTTTCAGAAAAATAAACCTAACATTATAACATTACCTGACAAACGGCACTGAGCATGATCACCCAGGTATTATATATACCTATAGTCTGTCATTATCACTAAAATCTCAAAAAATATTAAATATTTAGTTAAAGTGTTCGTAATATTACTTTTTATTTAAAAACGTCATTCTTTTAAACTCTCGTATCGTACAGTGTGCATGCTAATTCCACATCGAGCAGGATACTATTCCAAAAGTTAATTTATCGTTTCAGTTTTATAGTAAGGATATATAATTGTTAAGTAACTGTTTTATAAAATAAATAAACAATATAATATATTATATTATTTGTCAAAAGTGTTTTTCCTGGCAACGGCAGATCTCCGTTTGTTCTTCATCAAAATCAATGATTAAAACATTATTTCAAAGCTTATATTCCACACTATTGATGAAAAATCGTCAGATTAAAATGTATGTATATATTTTTTTTTATGTAAACATTATTTTCAATGATGTGTCTCTACGTGGAATCTATTAACAATCTGTTTAACTAATAAGATCGGATACATTGCTTGTAATCTATAAATATGATGAATATTCACAAATAAACTATTCAACACATTGATATTTATATAAAAATACATCCACTTGTCCATTTGTCTATTGAATTTTTAATTTACGACTTGCCTTCATGTATTCATCATCATCACCCAACTCGTCAACAAACTCAGAGAGCAGGGTCGCGTCCTCACGTGTAGCCTTCATTTCCATGTATCTTGTGTCTTGTTGCTTTACTTCTTCTGATGTTTCTAATGGATAAAGGAATTTAAGAAGACCCAGACCTTGTACAAATTGCAAATAGTGTAGTATAACCATACCTACTTTTGCCACAAATAAAAAAATCTTCAATCAATTTAGGCCCTTAGAAGGCATTTATGAATGTCAAAATACTACTATCGGTTTGAAAAACATCCCAGTCACCGAGAAGATTGTTTTTTTTTCTTCATTATAATTTTTGTTACATATGTACAAAAAGGAAGCCACATCCAGACATCATTATCATTCACAAAGCAGCAATGCCCACTGTAGTGATAAGGTTTGACGGGTCAGCATAATGCATTGACAATGAAATACAGGCCATTTCTGCATAATCCTTAGAAATAGTAATCTATTTCAGTCAGAACTAAAGTCTCTTTAAACAGTGGTAATAGACAGGTATGTGCTACAATGGCCACTTAATATCATGTGGATAGTATACTTATTATTTACTATTGCAGTATTTTATTTTTTAAATAGCCGGTCAATAGCCATCACAATATCAAAGTCAATATTACTTCAACTTGTGAAAACATTTCTATTTAGAAAAATAATGGCAAAAGAAAGAATAGCTCTATAATATTTTTGTCACATACGTTAAGAACTATGGAATGGGTTACCCAACGTTATTCCTGCAGGGCCATGTTTGACATGGGGTTAAAAGGGTCTGAAATACATTCTCTAAGGTCAGCAACATAACAGTGAACCGTCAATGTTACAATTGTCCATAGATAACGGTACTCATTTACCATCAGGTCTACCTGTTTGCTGCCCTTTTGGCATTAAAAAGAGGTATGCAGAAAATAAATTCTAATATTTGTAATTATGAAAACTACTTACCAGCCATGATCAATGCCATAATTTGCGCACCATTCTTAACACCTTGCTCTTCTAAACTCACAGTCGGTTTTATCACTTTCCCATTAAATATTAACTTTATCCTGAAATAAATTTAAAATATTTGTATTTTTAACAATAAGTATATCGGCATAATTGGATTTACTTTTTTAATTGATGATTGTGGCTGCTATTATTAAGTGGCATACTTTAATGCACTTAAATGTAATACAAATTGCTTCATACAAAAGTTTTATATAGATGTTTGACAGTGTCTCGGCTGGTGCCCAGCCCTAGCCCGGTTTAACATGAATCATCCTTTATGCTATGCTAAGCAGTGTAGGATTGGTGTTTTTGGCAATCGTTAGGAGAGGCAGATGTCACTGCACAGGCATAGAAGGCACTATGTTACAAGTATTTTCTAATGTTACTCTGACTGGCAACATTTCTTGATTTCTTTAAAAATGTTCTCTAAGCACCCATTAGTTCGTTCCTGCAGTTATATTCTCGAGAGTGTGTTCCTTTTCATAACACATTACTTGACATCAAGTGGAATTGTCACCAAATGCTATAAACTCATAAACAGGTAAAAAAACTATCATCTTCTTGGTGTCAAACTGAAAGGCCACAATACCCACTAGTTGTTTTTATCCAAATGAAACACTTACACCAAAACAATAAAAAAAAGTTCCTAAATAAAAAATACAAAACATCATTTTTTTTTTGCAAATTTTTAACAATGTTCTTAATAAATTATTGACAATAACTATCAATCAAACCACTTTTGGGAACAGTGTTTTTCATTAATTTTTAATCTACTTAAAGTGGCCAACTTATAAAGACAGTGCTACTAAATGTACAGTTAAAATTGCCAAATAGCCAACTATGAATGTATTTCCATTAAATGAAATATAAACATTTTATGTGTAAGACAGCATATATATATATATATATATGTTGTAATTACAGTTTAATATTCTTCAACTCACCTATTCTCAGAGAGCTCAATTTCTGTACTCACAGCACTAACAAGTTCACTTCCCAATGAATTCAATTTCCTCTGCACCTTCAGCACTCGAGGCCTCTGTCCTGGCAATGTAGCCTTAACTCTGAATGTAGCAAGACCTGTCTCGTTAAACTCTGCATTGGCCTTTGACCTCTCCAATGAATGCAATTGGAGTTCGTGCAATGCTTGCAGGATTGTTTCAGAATTGATTGAGAATTGTATCGAATATTTTTCTGCTAAGGCCTATAATAAATATTATAAAAACATATTTTACAACACTTTTATCTATACATATAATAAAATTGAGGTAACAAGCAAACAAAGCAAAAAAAAGCAATGTCAAAATAATAGGTTTTTACTAAATGCATATGAAAGTATACACAGTACTTATAACAAAAAACCCATGTTAAAATTTTTGTCTGTCTGTGTGTTTGTTCCAGGTAATCTCCAAAAAGGGTTGGACCTATTTTTACAGGACTTTCACTGTTAGATAGCTGATGTTATAAGGTATAACTTAGGCTACTTTTATTTTAGAAAAATAATTAGGGTATCACACAAAAATTAAAAAATGTTTTTAATAGTCCACACAAGCAAAGCCACGGGCTCAGCTAATATATATACTACATAAACCTTAATGACATTTGATATGATGATGTACCTGAAGCTAACAACACAATAACCCTATAAGATTTTCAAGTGAACCTACTGGAACACACCAATGGATGCTTAGCAACTGATTTTCAACTGAACGGAGGTGGTTAATTGGGTAGAGATTGTACAACATATGAGTTTATTATGGTTGACAATGTTTTCTACACCGAAATTTATAGTTCATTGTATAATAAAAACTCCTACATTTATTTTTTATTATTACAGCGTTATTTATACCATAGCGAATATAGTTGACTCATGTCTTTACAATAACAAAGCAACTACCTATAAGTATATTGTAATACCTGCAAATCTTCCGAAACTCCATTATCTGCTTGTATGTATGGCGCTTCCCACAGTTTAATCTTCTCTTCGTTAAGTTTCGCACGTAGTTTTATTAAAAGATCTTCATGTTGAAGGTTTGCCTCCATTTTTGCAATCAAATGATTTTGCAGAAATAGAATTTTGCGAATTTCACCGTGCACCCGCAAATTTCATCTCGAGCGACTCCTTAACTGTCACTGTCACAAATGACAATTCTATTGTCAAAATTGTTTACAAATTTTATTTTGCACTAATGTCATTTTTCTGCCATCTATTGGCAAAAAATAAAACCATTATTAATTTTCATATGATTTTCTAAATTAAAACCCTTAAATAATATGAAGTAATGATGGCTCAATGGTAGAGTGTACGAACACCGCGTCAATCGACGTGAGTTTGAATCCCTGCAATATGCCTGTGTTTTCAATGAAGAAAAACATCGTTTGTCGAATTTATTGCATAAAACGACAGAAGTTGTTGTATGTCTCATTAGTCCTTTGCTTAATCAAGGTTACAGGTTGTTCACTATTCACGGACAACTGATTCAGTTCGCCTCTATTAGCTAGTTATCTAAAACGTAACATAGTATATGTTGGTAAAATTCACAAAAATCGCTTATATGTCCCTTACATTAAATAACCTTACGAAAATTGAAAGAGTTCATTGCGTAGTGGTAATGGCATAACAGAACACGCAAACATTGTACACAATATATACCCATCACATAAAAGGTGACGTAGTTAGCGAACCAAATGCTGAAGCCATTTTTAGTTCAAAGAATGGAAGAGATATTACAAAATCTTCAAGGGTTTTTAAATATCTCTACTATTAAACAATTGTATCTTTGTCGATAAGCTCACCAACGATCAGTAGATAAAAATATTTTTAAATAACTAAAAAATTATAAAGAGTCATATAGCATACGTTCCCAAACAAAGGCAGGTCTCTAACAGAAACATATTACCGTAAGCTCGGTTGTCCGGAATGCATTTTATAGTATGAACTCGTATTACCGAGCAAGCTAGTAGTATGGCAAGCCGCAGTTGACGTTCAAAGGACCGGCGCCAATAGAAATGGTGTTTGGTTTGAACAGGACGATACAGAAAAACAGTTTAGGTATATGTGTGAGTTTTGAAGTGCCACTTTGTTTGGATGGGTGCTTCAAAAAATATCACACCATAGTTTGATTTAAGAAGCCATTATTGGTCAAACCATGAATTACTACTGAAATGATTTTGTTTCAATGAGTTAACAACACTTAGTGAGTGTGAAGTGTGTTTTGTTGGTGGATTGTGTTTTTACGTATTTGTGTATTTGTTTAATGTCATTGGTGTAAATGATTCCCCTCGTTAATTACAAATAATAATACCTACTATATTGAAATGAAAGTTCTTAATGTATAAAAATGCGTTTTTAATGAATTGTCGATATATATATATATTATTATATACAAAGAAATGTTATTTCCAGCGCACAGAAAATTTACACACTGTACTTTATCTGAAATATAATTTCACAGGTAATAAAAATACAATAAAGTGTTAAGTACCCTACATAAGTGATTATTTTTGTTGTAAGTAAATTATTATGTTCTCCAAAGCATGATGTCGAAGTTTCTATGGATATTAAGTAAGTACGATATATTATATGGACGAAACAGTTGGACAAATAGTTTAAAACTAACGTTTTCTTTAAAATAAAAATGATTAAAACAACTGGCATTTGATTTTTAGTTCTTAGTAGGTAGATGGAAAGGTATTTTTAGATTGTTTATTTTTGTCAAATTTCGTTGGTAAAAATAAATTAATCTTTCTTTCTTTCTAAAATACTAATTCATTATGAACTAATGAAAGTATATTCAAAGTGACATCAATAATTTTTTTATCGTTATAGGTTTGGCGTTGTGGTCACAATCTCACCTGATGTTAAGTGATTATGTGGCCATGATGGTAACACGCTTAGCCTAGTGGGAGGACTGCTATGCAAATAAATATGCTTTGTTAAATTATTTATTTCTGTTAGCAGCTTTGTTACTTAAATTAGGTTCACTATTTACATAAAATATCTAATGATTTTTATATATGAACAATAGACATATCATGTACATATAATAAAAATAAGAAATACATGTTTTATAATTTACGCGAGCAAAGCCGTGGGCGGACAGCTTGTCGGCTATATACTGACGAAAACAGATTATTAGTGATGCTAACTAAAAAATCTAGTGGAAATGTAGTTAAAAAGCTTCTGATTAATTAACTTTTTTACGACATTAACAGAGCTCTTAGGTATTGTTATTATTATATATTTTATATTGTAATATTTTCCATTTTTGGGGTTCCGAAATCAACAAGGAACCTTTATAGTTTCGGTATGCCCGTCTGTCTGTCCGCGGCTTAGCTCTGAGATTCTTTTTTTTTAATCGTTATAGGCTTGGCGTAGTGGCCACAATACCACCTGATGTTAAATGACGATGTGGTCCAAGATGATAACACGCTAAACCTAGTGGAAGACTGGCTCTCAAGTGCAGATGCCGGAACACACCTATTGGTGCTTGGCGACAGATTTGCAACTTGAGGGTGGTAGCTAGCCAGGCGGGCATTAAAAAAAGCCCTACCACCATGCTATGGTTTCTTCACGATGTTTTCCTTAACCGAAAGCTCAGAGTCATTGCAGGGATTTGAACTCACGTCAGTCGACGCGAAGTCGTACACGCTAACACTGAGCCATCATTGCTTCAAAATTGCTGGGCTACACTGGCTCGTGGGCAGCGGCGTCGTGGAGAGTTTGTCGAAAATACGGGTGAACCCATGGGGCACAGCTAGTGTTTATTTATATACAATAACATAGAACTTAAAAAAAGAAAAAATAAACTTTTATACCAGAACTTATATCGTAGACTTAAGTACTTGAATAAAAAAAATATTTTAAGAAACAGTTAACCCTTATTCAAGGTATTTTTATACTCCGTTGCGCGCTTCGTTTAAGTTAATGTAAATTTTAATGAAAAGGACATTAAAAATAATTGTAAAATATTTCCTAACAGGCATAACTCGGAGCCTGGTTCCTTCAATTACTTTGAAAATTATAGGCCCTTGTTCGGTCCAACGAACGGCGAAGGTTCAAGAGTCGTTAACTTCCCATTTTAGAGTTAACTACCCGTTAAATATAAATCTTAGGTTTATATTTTACAGTATACTGTTAATTAAAATGTTTCGCAAGCGATCAGATATCGACACAGATTACTAATGAATAGACGCGAAATTAAAAGTACATGTTTTATTCATTTAGGGTCTGAGAAGGCACTTATTAATATGAAGACTACATTTCATAAAGGTTACCTTTTATTGTTAAATTATGAGTCGGCAAAACTTTTATACCCAAAGAACTATATCTTAAAATATCCATTAATCGTGTTGAAATCATAGCATAGTGATAGCGCGTTTCTATTTCCTCTCTGGCTAGGAAAAAAAACAATGATGGCTAAGTGGTAGCCCTTACGACATTTGCTCGAATCCCTGCAATATGCCTGAGTTTTCAGCGAAGGAAAACATCGTCATGAAACCATAGCATGGTGGTAGGGTATTTTCTAATACCCACCTAGCTAGCTACAACCAAGATGAAAATCTGTCGCCAGGCACCTATAGGTGTATTCCGGCAGCTTCACTTGAGAATAAGTTTTCCCACTAGGCTTAGCGTGTCACTATCTTGGTCACATCGCCGCTTAACATTAGGTGAGATTGTGGACAAAACGCTAAAAACCAATAAACGATAAATATAAAATACACTTAACATAAAGTGAGAATGTGGTCAAACGCTAATCTGAAAGTTCTAAAACATTTTTAAAAAGGTTTTTTTTATTCCAGCCATTGTCCTTACTGTCCAATTCACTAACTCGTACATACTGCTCACGGCAAACTTAGAGGATGTGCAAGAGATCGCCAAGGAGATAGCGTCGTCTCCAGTCACCGGGACCTTAAACAACATTCTGAGAAGAGCTTCAAATCTATTCAACAAACAGATTGGCAGATACAGAGTACAGAAGCGGACTGATGAGAATTTAGATGACGACGGTTAGTTTTTTTAAAACTGTTCACGGATCGACAGGATATCGGATAGGATTGCTTTTTTTACTTACGGTACTATACTAGATGGTAAGCACTAATCAAAAAATAACGCCGCTGTTATGCCGGTAGCAGTGACTGGTATGTACTGGCTGATACCGAAACGCAAAAATCAAAAGAGACTAGTTCATCAGTACGCATGATGGCTGCGATCCAGTCGGGTGAAGATCCCTACCGCGATTACGGGATATACACAGCCTGGTCCCGGAACGCAATACGCCTAAGCGTGATATGGCTGCTGTTGTTATACATGGTGAACGGTGATCGCGTTCCAGTCGGATACAACTATTGTGCCTAATTACTATTTGACGTCGATAAAAGGCCGTCGATGAATGTGGATGGGATGATGGAGAGGATGTTAGACAGCAATATTTGGGTGTATCCTCTAGTATTAGCGACTCATTTATTATATTTTTAGTGATACTCGTAGGTGTGTTTACTGTTTGTATTTGCTTACGTATGGATCTCGAATTCGATAATATAGAAAAATAGATTTTCGTTTCTCATCATAAAATCGATGTAATGTTATTTTAAGGTATGGATATTTTGAAGTTCAAAATCGATATTTCGATATCATCGTTAACAAACGTTCATCCCTAGTTTGTTTAGATAATTTCATTGCAAACTTATCGTGAGTTCAGCCTATGATGCTTGCAGATCGGCATAACGAGGTTAACCGTTATTGTCGGGCTATATATTTTTTAAAGGATTATGGATTGTTCACAGACAAAAATGCTCAACAGAAATCAAGTAATGATGACGTCAGTAATGAAGGCTCCCAAGGTTCAACGGGTGATAATCACATGGAGAGAAGGTCGAACGGAAATGAGGAGCTTGTTGCTTTAGGCAAGAATGCCACACAGTACCTCCAATCGATAAAACAGATATTCGAGGAAGCTAAAACTGCATAGATATTAAAATATTATGTCTTTATAAAATCAGTTTTATTCCGCTCCATAATCCATACTAATATTATAAAGCTCAAGAAATTGTTTGTTTGTCTAAACGCGCTAATATCTGGAACTACAGGCCAGATTTGAAAAAAAATATTTATTGCATTTTATAGACTAATTATTGAGGAAGGTTATATAGGCTCTATATACATCGGCAATATATACGCTACGGTTCTAAGTAGCGCAGAACAGTGGCCATGAACGTCAAGCAATCTTGAAAGCTGTAGGCAAAGTATGGGAAGAGAAACCAACGATAGACTACAGGAGTGCGTTTGCACATAAAACTAAAACATGGTTGTACTATGAAAAATATTCTCAAAATTTCAAGATTCCTCACGATAGTTTTACCTTCATTCATATAAACTCTGATATAAAGCATATGCAACTTTTATCTCCACGTTTTTTATATCTTTCATTAAGGAAAACTCAAAATTGTTACATAAAAGATATAATTTACTAGCGGTGCCCCGTGGATTCGCATGCGTTTATTACGCAGTACCAAATTATTTTTGTCACGCTATTTTATTATTACCCATATTAATGGCTATTCTTATAGTCCATCAATTGAGGATTGACGTATAATTCCCGTGTACGAAATTTCATCAAAAACATAAAAGTAGTATTGATAATTATTTTTATAGCTTATCAATTGAGAAATGACATAAGCTTCTCGTGTACAACAATTCGTAAAAATTGGTCAAGCTATTTTTGAGTTACATCCAAGCATACCAACAGACAGACAATTTAAAAAACGACATATTCAATAAGATAATATAAGAAAAGTTTACCAATACCATCAGGGAACTTGAAAAAAAAATACATGTATAATATGTATAATAGGTACTTTAATTAATTTAGATTATTAATAAACAGATCACTGACAATGACGTAAACTAGAAATCAATACATAGACATTCCTAATTAGGTTCAGTAATTAGTAACCTTGACTTGTCAATACAGAAGCAGGTATTACCTGCGTGTGACGTGTGTATTATTCAAGCAAAGTTAATGTTCACGAGGAACAATACAAACGTAATCTTGAGGCATAGTCTACAGAGACCACATCCTAGTCTAAATAAATTGAAATTGCACTTTCAAATTATATTAACTAAAACTGTATGAGTTTATCGTTTTGTTTAGTTCAATTATTACTGAAATAAAATATATTATCAGAAGGTATATTAAATTTCTGCAGCGCCATCTATATTTCGTTTCTTAGACATCGTTAGTGAATTACGTATTTCTGTAAATAGATGGCGGTCGATTTATGGATTTATTTATGAAATATTACACTATGAAGTGCAAATTTTTGTTCGAGTCAAGTGTGTCAAGGAAAATTTCATACAAATTCCATTTAAAATTACTTAAAGCCTCCTTCTAAGTCAGCATATTGTGACGGGGAACTCTACACTGTGCATGGCTCAACGCGCATTTGGCCGGTTTTTGAAGTGAAAACTTCTTTAGCACCGTTGTGATTTGAGACTCGATGAAACAAAATAGCGACAATAAAATGGGACAACCATATACATCTATAGGATTTAGCATACGAGAAAATGAGATAGAATACATTTACATTATGCACGGTTAATGCAAGTCCTGATTTTCATGATTGTGATTGTCGTCGGATTGTCCTAGTTGTGTGAGACGACTAGACTTCATACGCAGTACGCACGAGTGGTTGACAGTTCGATCCCGCTGATTTAGGATATTTAAAAAGATTTTTAAAGAACATTTTTTTTGTGAATGTTTCAGTTCTGGCACGTGTGAATTGTTGCACACATATTTTTTTTTAGTAGGCATATTTAGCATTGGCATCTTATATAAAATTAAACTCTAGAGTAAAGACATAAGTTATAAACGGTTCATATTACTAATCGATTCGGTAAAGTATTTTCTTTTACGATCTAAGAATCGATTAAAATAACAGATTAATATTATTTTTAATGAAGCCGAATGTGTGAATAGTGAACTAGCTGGTTTAACGGAGCTGTGATACGTAGGAGGGAAACCATTGTTAAAGGGAGGTCAAGCTTCAAATAGCGCAGACTGGAATAATGTCTAAGTCATGGACTAATGGTCACTTTACAGTTGAATCAATTCTACAAATGATTAATCAATGGAAATGGTGTTTTGAGTTGTAGTTGGAAGCAATTATCGCTCAGTGGTAGTATGTACAGAAACGGCATCGAACGACGTGAGTTCGAATCCCTGCAATAAGTCTTAACTTACGGTGAAGAAAAACATCGTGATGAAAACATAGCCATACCATGGTGGTAGGGTAGTTTCTAATGCCCGCCTGGCTGGCAGCTACCATATTAAAGTTGAAAATCTCCCCCACAATGCTGTATCGTGTTACCATAATGGGCCACATCGTCACTTAACAGCGATTGGCAGTGCTAGTATCTTCTGCGGTGTAAAATATATAGGAACGCCATGTAATTATAGATCTACTGTAATTCCATCTCATTCTGTACACTATATTAGTTATAATACAATGTACGGAGAACATAGAAATTCACTTGTTAAGACAAAATGAAAGTTACTTTTATATACAGGCAAACCTGGGTAAGTGAGAACTGGATAAGTGAGAAAACTCTATAAGTGAGAGTAATAGCCTGGACCCATCATTTTAAGCTCCCAAAACCTCTATTAGCGAGAAACAGAAACCTTTGTAAGAGAGAGTCGTTTTTCCCTCATGGACCTCCGTAAGTGAGACTGCTAATTATCTATACCTCTATAAGCGACAATCGAGCTTTATTTATTTATATTATTTAGGAGGAACAAATGTCAAAACAAATTACAAATTTAACATCTGCTATTTTATGACTCATTATTAACTTTCGTGGAACTTCCTACCCTTGTTTTTGTATTGTTTTCTCGTCAATATTGTACCTATTCTACTTCATGGAACTAAATAACGTTGTTATTTTATCGCATTCTTTTCGAATGGACACGTGTGCCCTTGTACCGTCCTGGACTTATTCAGTTTATTGTTAATCAATTGCGAAGGAAAGTTCTGTTCTGCATCATGTCAAAACGGAAAATTAAAGTATTGTCGTTAAGTGATAAACTTAAAATAGTGAATGCGTTTGAATCCGGAAAATCGCGAAATGATATTCAGAGGGACTTTAATTTACCAGAATCCACCTATTATAAAATTACGTACCTCTATAAGAGAGAAACGCTACCCATGTACCTGTATTAGCTAGAAACTCGAGTTAGTGAGAAACCTCTATAAGCGAGAATAAGATTGTGCTCCCTTGAACTCTCGCTTATCCAGGTTTGACTGTATTAGCACATAACCAAAGATCTTTTTAACTTTTATTCAAAGTAGAGGATTTCTCGATCATAGTATAAATTGTAATGTACACGTGATATTATAATTCTGATGTTATTAAAAAAGATAAATAAAGGATTAATAATTTAAAAGTCTTTTAGTATCCACTGTAAAAAGCACGGTATTTTTTTTTGTAATAAACACCGTATTTTGGACTTAAACCCTGCAGTATTTATGAGCACAAAATACTGTACTTTATAGGCGATCTAGCGCTACATGCGCTGCATGTTATAATAATTTGGTTAAACGACATTAATGCTTTAGCGCTGCAGCGATTTCTAATGTGCCCTACGCATTCGTAAACAAGACATTTAATTTAGCTCTTAGAGAAAGGCACTTAATTTTATAAATGACCACAGTCGTCAATGTCCATTTAACATAAGGCCTGTACGCCAGTTCGCTATTACCATCAAAAAAAAAAATCGGGAACGACAACATGAAGTCTCAACAACAACAAGTCAACAAGACTCTAAAATTTTCATTAAGTTAGCTATGATAGATCGGTTAAAGAATAAAACAAACTTTTTTCAGTACACGCGCTTGTGGCAACAGGCGATGTGCAGCCTAAACGTCAAAACTACTATCAGTAAGAACTTTATCTTCGAGACTGCCTCGATAAAAACTTGACCAGTTGTGTCAGCATTGTTGTTATTAACTTATTCTGCTTTTTTTCCCTTAAATAAATATAACTTTTAAATTTTGAAAATGGTGTGGGTTTGTAAAGAGATTAATAAATCTTAAAGAAGCGAAAGAGATTTGTATGTATCTTTAGAATTATCTCTCAAATGAATTTTTCTGTGTCAACGCCATAACGTCTTAATTCTTATTTAAAATTAATGACTCTGAATGATATCAGTTTAAAGCTTATGATCCCTGTTATTGATGAAACATAAACAAATAGTTTAAAATTTATGTTATTTATTAACAATCTGTTAAACTAACATGAAAGCTGTTAGTTATATTGTTTACATTTTGTAATGTGCAAAACATTCGGACGAGACAACTAGATTTTCCATGCAAATAATAAACACGACAAAAATATCAAAAAGATAAATATAAGGACAATGAAAAATATACTGTACTGATATGCGATAACGTGTTCACATATAGATATAAAGCCTTCACACGTATATTAGGTGCAAGCTGAGCATTAGGAATTGTAATATTAGGAATTTAGGATATTAGGAAGTGTAATATAAAGCATTGTTAAACAATATTAAAGGGCAATATTCCACAAGGAATAAAAGTGTAAAGACGTTACGCTGTTTCTCTGATACTAAGCCTGCGGCCTTTAGCTGTATCAGAAGTGGCATAGAACACGACGTCTTTGCTCGTCCATGTAAGACCATGTCTTATCCAATGACAATTTTTTTTTCTTCAAAGTCAAAGACATAAGATTAATACTGATAGAGAGGTTCAGATTGGCATTAGTTCTATGAGATACACTAGATTAATAGTGAGATAGAATAGATCGATGTTGATATACAATGAATAGATTGATGTTTTTAGATGTTGTTTGATGTTGTATATTGAATAGGTGATTTTCATAGAAATAAAATAGATTGACTGTATGGACATTGAATATTTTGATGTTGAATGGATCGATGTTGATGGTCATTGAATATTTTGATGTTGGTAGACTTTAAATAGATTTATATTGATGGAGATTGAACAGATAACGATATTGATAAAGATTGAATAGAGAAAGGTGTTGATAGAGATTGAATAGAGAATGATATCTGTAGAGATTAAATAGAGAACAATATTGATAAAGATTGAATAGAGATCGATACTGATAGAATAAAAGATTAAGATTCATTAACGAGAACGAGAAATTCTACGACCACGCGAGAGAACTCACGTCGAACGAATACTGCAAAACTAATGGCTAGTCGATGTGTCGATGGGCGGTATTAAAGAATCTACCACGAACATCGTACAACGGTTTGCGCCTTGAACTGAAATAACTGGCGAGAATAACCTTGTGAATTGTAATTTCAATATATACATTTGTAAGAGAGATGGAAATTGCCAACATTTAATATTTATTGCCCTTACTGAGTAACGATTAAATAATTTAAACTGTTAGTATGAGGGTAAACTAAAGAGCAGGAAGGCTGAATGGTGGCTTTATACATAACTTATTAAACACTAATGACTTCCGTTAACAGTCGTGTATCCGGTTTAAATTATATTATAGCGACAGTTGTTTCGACAAACCATCTGTGCATAGTTTTGAAAAACAGAGATTATAATATAAATGATTGTTAAGGGCAGTATTGTACAAGGAATAAAAGTATAAATACGTTACGCTGTTTCTTTGATACTTATAAACGAATGCTGCGAATTGCTGCTTATAAAAGAATGAAAAGGAATCAAATAGGTATATTCAAAGGTATAAAACTGTAGATTTGCTTATATATTACATCTATGAATTAGACACTAAAATAGGCGCGTGAAACGATACAAAGCAAAATTGTAAGCATTTAGTATATACGATTAAAATATTTAACAAATTTATATCTATCTATCTCCTATATAAATAAAATGATTGAGGTGAGCCGTTATACGCGCATCACGCAAAATCTATAATCAATTTTATATTTGTTGTATAAGTACCTTAGATTGCTGATCCTTACCAAAAAAGAAAAATATCACGGTATCTTCATTCAATAAAACGTTATAAAGTTTTAAGAAATTACGATTTCTTCTGTTGTCCACGCGAGCGAAGCCATGGATACAGCTAGTCTTATATATACAAATCTCGTGTGGGTCTGTTAATGATCGAGCAACTTCTGAACGACTTGATCGATTGAACTAAAATTTACATAAATGTATTTGTTTTATCGAGACGATGGTTTATAGATATGTTAGAATCCAGAACAACGTCTGCCGGACCAGCCAGTTTATTATATTATAGTAATTACATATATTTAAGGAGACTTTTGTTATGAGAGATAGAGGAACAATAAACATAGTAATGGATAGCTGAAAACCCTGCGCTAAAAGGACAAATGTAAAACAAAACCGCGATTTTAATAAGATATCCTGAATCCCTAGAGAACCACCTAACTCGTATGTTATTATCCCAAAAGCCTTTATCATTCCATAAGAAACCCTTTTATCCGTTAATAGCATTCAATAAGGAAAGTTGAAAGTCATTTCAGATGAAAGCATTATTTAGTTCTCGGAAATTACGCAAGTAGAACAAACTTTTGCTGATGTCTTTTTTTTTTGTTTATTAGCAAGTCAAAATAAGAGCACTGTTCATGATAGGAAGATCTGTACAATCCCAAAAACTATAAAATATAAATACTAGAGGGCTTTGTTTTATCCCACGGAGTAAAATAATATTTAATGTGTTAATAGTTAACTGGATTGAAACAAGACAATTTAAAATATATATATATAAGTTCCCTGGTGTATCTTCAAAGTCGATGTCCAATGCCAATAAAATTAAAATCGGATCACGGTAGAAGTATCCCTTTTCCAACGAAAAAAAGAATCATCTAAATCGGTTCACAAACAAAGAAGTTATGGTTGAACATCCATTAAAGAAAATATACATTTGTATTGAGAACCTCCTCCTTTTTTGAAGTCGGTTAAAAATAGTGATGTCTACAAATTCGAACTAATCTGAAAATAGAACGAGATATTATTCCTATTGTTAAGTTTTTCTAAAAAAAAACTTCGAACCCTCCAAAGGTGAAGGCCGAATAAAGTAGACAAAATTGCGTCTGTCGCGGGACAATAGAAGCGTTATTTTTTGTAGTTTTTTTCTTTTTGAAGATATTTAGTTGTAGAAGAGTTATACGTTAAAATGTAGGTAATAATTCTGATTTTTAAATATGCCTTTGTACTTTCAGTAGGCAATCAATGTATGTGTTTTATTAATTTTATTGCTATAAATGTATTTATACTTTGTCAAATTTAAGATGATAATTTTGACAGATCACGCCCATGAAGTTTCTTATTTATTCCGGTACAATGTCGTACTGCATTGATGAGTAACGCTTCCTTAGTGAAGTGACACGCATAATGAACAACCACAGACTATCGGAAATCAGTTTTGAAATAAAATAAATCAAATAAATAAATTACTATTTAGGTAACTGTATTTTTGAAGTGAAACTTCTTATGCGACTTCCGAGCGTTAAACGTTTAACGCACATTATCGGGCTCTCCTCTTTGTGTGAGCCAGAGTGAGAGAGCAAATGTCGGTGTGTATGTATATTGCACACTGTTTAAATAAAATATAAAATATCTTTAAAAAAATATTAGGTTACTTTTTTTTATATATTAAAGTAATTTGCAATTATGTATCGCGCAATTATCTATTAAGAAAAAGTTGTGTGTGCGATTTACACCCGATAGAAGTGAAACTTCATTTTAAAAGAATTTTCTATTTTATTTAAACAGTGTGCAATATACATACACACCGACATTTACTCTCTCGCTCTGGCTCACACAAAGAGGAGAGACCGATAATAACGCTTGAAAGTCGCATAAGGTTCTAAAAATTCATAATTAGGAATGTTTCATATATTTTGTTATTGTATTATAATCTGACCACAAAGCGTAACCATGCAACTATCGATTCCAAGTTCTATGAAAATAATATCGATAATTGAATAGGTTAATTAAGGATTATACACTACTTCATCCTTAATTTGTTACCTCATCCTCATCCTCATCATCACCTCATCCTTAACCTGTTAAAATTATCATCCTAAATTTGGCAAAGCGTAAGTTGGCCTGTATCCTAAGTAATGTAAGTAGTAACCTGTATCCGACTGAATCGTGACCACTATGAACATGGTGATAAATCAGTCACAATGACTCTTGGTTTGTAGCGTAAGATAAGCCAATATATATTCAGCTACCGAGAAGCTAAGAGCTGAAAATGGATGCGCCCGATGATGGATTACTGATTATATGGTGACCGCTGTTGTTTTTTGGATTGTACTGTACTTATTGTGAGGTACAAAGCTGCCACTTTGCCGTGCTTACTATATAAAAAAAGGTTTATTTGGTAAATAAATGACGCAAATATATTGTGTAGTGGCACGGAACCCTAGGTGCGAGGGTATGGCTCACATTTGACCTTGTTTTCCTTTTTTTTCTCGCGAAGGTGAATATGGTACGAAAAAAATGAAACGTGTTGGAAGGCTCGAATTCTGAATTAAGTTTGTAATTTTTTCAACGTCACGCACCAAGGATTATGGAAAATTTTATATTTCTATTAATATATAAATACAGTATACCAACTTGGGACGGTGAATTCACCCGTTTTACACGGGTTATAAACGAAGAAGGAAATTGTATCGTTTTGGTAAAAAAAAAAACTTTTCTCGGTATCGCTTTTCCCAAAGATCGTAACTTTATAATACAGAACGTATATTACTTCTTATATCCGAAACTATTATATTTTGAAAACCCTATTTAAATCCGTTGAGTAGTTTTTCATGATACGCGTTAAAGGACACAGACCTGATTTATTTAAATTTTACAAAAAAAATAAACAGCCCTTCATTCTTGATATATTAAAAAATACATACTGCGTCAAGTTTTGTTTTTAAACTATAGAGCCATACGCAATCTAACAGCTGTCATGGTAGTTAAAAATATTATTCATAAATGACGCTTCCTGCATGATACTTAATATATTAGATACAGTTTTATAATGATTAACTATTTGTATAAATTTCGTCTTTAGCGGAGACTATAAGCTCTAAAATGATGTTTGAAACATTCATTTTGATGAAGAATTACGAGAGATATGATGTCGTCACAAAAATCACAACTTTCTTTCGCGGCATAAATGCAGGATTTGGTAGGAAGGAGTGGACCAGTAGTCGAGGGACGATTCCAGAGTTTCACAGTATGGCAAAGATATGAAATAGCGAACGTCTTTGTTCGTGCCGAAATGGAAGTTATTGTAAAGCTGTGGTTCCGTAGCTACATTAGGAGGAGGAGGGAAATAAATTGAACAGATAACATTGACAGAGACATAACACCATAATACAGAGAGTAGAGAAGCAGTTTGAAGCAATGATGGCTCAGTTATAGCTTTTACTAACACCATGTCGATCGACGTGAGTTCGAATTCCTACAATGAACCTGAGCTTACGGTAAAGGAAAACATTATTATGAAACCATGGCATGGTGGTAGGGGATTTTCTAATATACTGCCTACCTGGCTAGCTACCACCATCAAGTTGAAATCTGTCCCCAAATACCTATAGGTGTGTTTCAGGAGCTCTACTGGAGAGCCAGGTTCCTCCACTAGGCTTAGCTTGTTACCATCTTGGGTCAAATCTTCACTTGACATCAAGCTAGCGTTAAGCCTATAATGAGTATAAGAAAAGAACACCATCGCGAGGCTATGTTCTTGTACAGCTTATGCGTTTGTGTCTTTAAATTCATTTGTTGTATTTTTATATATTATGTAATTCCTAAAACTACTATACTATAAATACTATCTTGATCTATTCGAACGCTAACAGCACGTGTTTTACTATGCAAAGATTGATTAATTTATTCATAAACTAGCTGTGCCCGCGTCTCCGCTCGCGTGGACTAGGCACAGAATTCTGTCGGTCGGCATAAAATGAACAACAATTTGTTCTTTCAATTTTTATTCTTTTTTCTTAATTATTATTAATAGACCAACATGATTAAATAATTACCTTTTTTAATATTTCCAGCTCGCCGATTCTGTCTTCTATGACTTATAAAGAGTTAAATGTAATTATTGAATAAGTCAGTCTATTTTATTTCCCAGCGATGCGATCAATATTGCGGACTGGAGCTAGATAACAATATAATTAACGATAATAGAGTCTGTCTGTCAGCATCTGATGTATAACGCGCTTTCATACCTTGAACAATGGCTTTCATTGTAAACCATATTAAAAAGGACTTTGTTTAAAAATGAATGAATGAGCTGAAACATTCACTAGTGCGATTTATTAGTTCTGAATTTACAATTAAAAAAAATATTACATTTATAAAGAGGTAATCAAAATAGACAACGACTATTTGATTGTTTTAATGTAAAAAGAAAGTAGAGTGGAGCTATAATGGGTCAGTGTACTACGAGTATGTACGGACACCACGTCGATTGAGCCAGAGCCAGAGCTTTCGGTAAAGAAATCATCGTAATGAAACCTTTCTGGTAGGGTTTTTTTTAATACCTACTTGGCTAGCTACCACCCTCAAGTTGACAATCTATTGTCAAGTACTTATAGTTTAGTTCCGGCAGCTGAATTTGAGAGCCAGTACCCCACTAGGCTTAGCGTGTTAACATCTTGGGTCACATCGGCATTAGGATTTTTTAAGGTACTTGAACGTAAAGTTGGGATGAATTTTGTTCTCGTCTGTCCCATGGTATGGGCTGTCGTTTAAAAATATAGCGGATGGTTCAAAAATTTTTTTTCGATTCAGGAATCCGTTTGCAGAATATTAATCTTTTAATTACTAATTTTTGTTCGACTCATCTCTCCCCCGAGCCAACTAAATTCTTGTTTTTGTATAAGTGAAACAATTCACGGCAGTAGTACCTATATATTATGAAGTTAAAAATAAAACTATCACAGTTAACCATCGCCTTACGTGGGCCTGTTTTAGTCGTTATTAACCTTTAAACCGTGAACTCAGTTAATATGTTCATAGTATCAATCAAAAAGCCACGGTATAAGTCTGCATATTATGACGGGTATCCGTATTTGGCCGGTTTTTATTCATATTAATTTTTATATTGTAAATAAAGCGAACGAAGTCACGGGTCGATTGCTTGTATAATATATAACAAGGAAATACAAGCAAAGAGAAGCTCTTTACCCGACCTTCAAATCAAATACGATTAGATTTGATTTCCAGCTGATTGTTAAGTTTGTTTGAATAGAGACGCCCTTCATCCGGATTAGTTAAGAACTGGACTGTTCTGAACTTTCTCAAGTGTCCCTTTGTGCCCTCCCTAGCGTTCGTCTCCCCCTAGCGTGGGTCGGCAACGTGCATGTGATGCTTCTGGTGTTGCAAGCGTCCATAGGCTGGGGTGACCGCTTACCATCAAGCAGAACTCATGCTTGTTTGCCGACATCGTGGCAAGAAAAATAATAATACAGAGAGACGTCATTCAGGAACGGTGATTATTGTAGTTGACTTATTAACTGAGGTCTTCATGATCCGATAGCTCGAGCGAGAATGTCTTTAAGCCAGTCGTTGCCTCCTTATAAGGTACCTAAGTGCGTTCACAGATCACACCTGTTGCTATCGCGCCCAGTCAATAGTAAAGTCAGTAATACGCATGTTAAGTCGTTAGTACGGATTCCTTAATCAATTCGACTCTATTCTACGACTTATAATAAATAATATGATTTGTTGGTAGGGGAAGCAGGTCCTTTTAACTTTTTACTTGATGGTAACACAGTGCAATCCAAAAACATCGGCACCCAACAAGGAATCTTCAAAACATCTCCAGTCGTCTCACCCTTGCCAGCCTGCTTAAATATCTCTGCAACTTATGTGCTGATAATGATACGTGTAAATAAATAGCTCCGTTATTTGAAACAAACAAATGTGAGAAGGTTGATGAAAATCGATTTTTTTTTTAAAGTTCCTTACAGCACCTCTAACGTTGTCAAAGACTTTGTGCATTCTAAGAAATAATGTAACTACAATAAGAGCACCTATCCTTCTGTGAGGAGTTATCCCCAATTACCCCATACTATATTATTTACAATTCTTAATTTTAACTTAATCTACCAAAAGCTTCCCTTCTCTTTTATTTGTCGTACTCTAAATCATTTTCTTATGTGCTACAGTAACAAAAGTCATTTATAGTTAAATACATTTTAAATTTTACTGTTACAACTCCGGGTATGTCGCAATAACGGGTCGAGGTTTTAAAATTTCAAAAATAATATAATTAATTAAAAAGTAATAAAATTAATAAAAAGTAATAAAAGTTTTTTTGGCTGTTTAGTTTAGACAATAATTGATAGATCACTAAATACATATACACGTGTTTCTTACTTCCTCCCAGAAGGCAAGAAACATGTATATATGTATATGTAGTTAGCTCGAATTTTCAACGGATAGGGGATTACTTAGATCGCGTTTCTTTCGTACGTTCGGCAACAGCCCAAGCTGAGGTTCGGTCATTTTGGCACCCTTGAGAGCTTGTTGCCTCGCTTTCGCGGCTAAATGCCCTAAGCGCTCGCCCCCAAGCCCGGTGAAACTTTAAAAGCCTTTTGAGGCCTCGGAGCCTTTACGGCTAACAGTTTAGACAGTTCTATTCTGGACATCAACGCGAATACTAGAAGCGACAAACGAAAAAATTCTACAAGAGGTCTTCTGCAACTGAGGGACAACTATGAACAGAATACCAGCATCTAAGTTTATTCTAATTTTGTCGTCGTGATCGTTTTTGTAAATGTAAACGGCATTTCATTATCCCCGGGTGTAACAATATTATTACAGTACGAAAAGTAAACCGACTGGAACTAAGGGGAAGTTATATGGACTTAAATAAGTCTTAAAGATTTATTAACATAAATTAAGTTAAAAGTATTAGTTTGCGAAAACTAAAATTATGTTATGGACTATCAAAATAACAGATGTTTACATAATTACTGTTCGGTGTAAGGAATTTTAATTAAGGTGATTACTCTACTCGAGCTTTTTATGTAGTCAAATCAAATAAAAAAATACTTTATTCAATTTAGGCAAGGCACTTATGAACGTCAAATTCTACTACTAATAATACTAAATAATACTACTGGTTCGGAAAACATCCCAGGCGTCGAGAAGAACCGGCAAGAAACTCGATCGGGCAATTTTTTTTATTAATTTCCAACTGTACAAGCAATATTTACAGTTAATAATCATATTAATTATTTAATCGATACAGAGAGAGAGTCACTTCCAAACATCACTATCATTCACATAATGATCCACCCTTTAATAATCTTTTGACATTAAAACTTGCTTGACATGTTCCTTGAACTCATTGTCTGGCAAATCAATAATGCGCTTTGGGACCTTATTAGACTTATTAGGCTTAAACCCTAACACTATTACGTATATTTTTTTATTACTCGTACTTCGTCTAAAATATGATACAACTAATTTATGTCTATTTCTAGTATTGAAATATGCTGGTCTTTGACAAAATCAAGCTTGTCGAAGTGTTTTCGAATATACGAGTACATTAAATTATCAAGAATGTATTGGGAGGGCAAAGTTAAGATTAAATTTATGGATCTTATTCTTTAGTGATTTGTGAGATTGAATTGTACCCGATGGTAAGTACAGTACAACTCAAAAACAACGGTGACCACCGAGAGATAAGTAATTCATCGACGGCCGCCGTTGTCATACCGGCTCGTAATCCTGTCGGCAGCTGGGTATACATCGGCTGAACCGGAACGTGACACGCCTAAATACCACTGTGGTAGGTGTTGTATCTGGTGTATGGAAAGGGTATAATGGAGCTAAAGGCAATAAATTACATTGGAGTTTTTTTTATGTATCTATTTCGATAAACATGTACATCGAAGCGGTGATGGGTCATGGTTGATTTATTTTATAGCTGAGCGAAAGCTTGGTGAGATCAGGTGAGATGTGTCCAAATGCTAAAATTAACATATATCTTTTTAAAGAATTAAAAAATATATAAAATAATATTTAAAAAATCTGGAAAATATGTTTTCGTTGATCATGTGAGAGCAGTCCCCTTAAACACGCCATTGCCTATTCAAATATCGTCAAATTATCCAGAGTCTGGCGTACTCGTCTGGACTTACAAATTAAGCGGCCCAACAAAATGAAACCCAGAATAAAATTATATTACAATTATCTGAATTGTTTATTACGGTACGTAAGTGTATTTCACAGTCGATATACTTAATTTCAATCAAAGTAAAAACTATTTAATCTATATATATCAAAAATGTGTAGTTTTATGCCTGTAATTCTATTTTTCAAATTTTCGGCATTTTCTAAATTTCCTGATAGACATCCTATAAAGTGCACGTATTCGTGATGTCATATTTGCAATAAAAACTATTTGTACAGGCTAAAATAATTGTCAATAATATAAGTAAAATTAAAAGTAACGTGACATAAATAATTACTGCGTCGCATACGCGTCCGAAGCCGCGGGGCACCGCTGGTGTATCTGTATATCAATTTTAATAAATCTATATTTGTGTCTGTACATGTAAACTTTTTGATATAGATATATATCTAGAAAGAACAATTGTTCTTTAGGTCACTGATTTCGAATATAGCATATAATTTTTTGATTAATCTGTTTGTATGTCAAGATTTAACTCAAAAACAGCTTGACTGATTTTAATGATATTTCGTACAAGGGAAGTGTTAGGTTTTTATTATCGGCAACACGGGCTCACCCGGTTATGCGACGCACCGAACTCTATCTGGCGATTCTAGGAGAAGTTGATAAGCCATTACGACAGCTGGATTACTCACGCGCGGAAATCATTATGAAAACGCAAAACCATTGTGAATTGTGCCGTGGGTGCCGCCCTCAAACCACCTCTGGAGCGAAGCCACGTCCCGGGACACAAGATCCGACTCACAATAACCCCACCCCAGTTGAGTGAAATTGTAAAATGACCTATCGTACCACGTAGGAATTGTACCTATATCATTTCTTAATTGATAGGCTATAAAAAATCAATAATACTTTTAGAATCATAAAAAATAATTAGTAATTCTAAATTGATTTCTAGTAAATTTAGACAATATGTCATTTCGATATTGTATAATATGTTAAATATTCGAAATGCTGCAGTCGTCGTCTTTGGTATGCAAGTAGCTTAATGATTCAAACTTGCAAAGAGTGAATGCAGCGCGCGTCCGTACGAGCGAGCGACATCTCTCACAGTTCGAACGCAGTTTCCGCATCATACGTCGAGGTAGGTGACTAGTTTAATTATTGCCGTACAGTTAATTGACATTTCCTCTAATTGCAAACATTGCCTGAGGGAGAACTTTGTAAACTGGAATCTATACGGTAGTTATGTGATACAAGGAAGTTTATAAGAGGGGTGGAATCTGCGCTTTCCACAGTGTTTATTTCCGCCACTTAATAAGTAATGTTCGCATTGTTCGATTTCGATTTGAAGTGACTTGAAATTGTTTTGTGACATAGTTCGAGTGGGAGCTTGTATATTAATAAAGCGAAAAAGCGAAATTTGAAGCGGTGATGGTTCAGTTCGTGTACGACTTCGCGTCGAGTGACGTGAGTTCGAATCCCTGCAATTAGCCTGAGCTTTCGGTGAAGTAAAACATCGTGAGGATACCATAGCATGGTGGTAGGGCTTTTTCTGATGCCCACCTGGCTAGCTAGCACCCTCAAGTTGAAAATCTGTCGCCAAGCACCAATAGGTGTGTTCCAGCAGCTGCACTTGAGAGCCAGACTTCCACTAGGTTTAGCGTGTTACCATCTTGGGCCACATCGTCACTTAACATCAGGTGCCAAAACCTATAACGATAAAAAAAATGTGAAAAAGGAGCCAAGTTCGGTAGAAACGATGTTCAGGGTAGTCGTTGTTACAAATAAAAGAGCTAAGCTCCAACGGGTGCCAAGTTTCATAGCTGTTCCTTTAATTACAGCTTTAGGTATGTATGGTCTACAATACATTTACAAAAAAAAAAAACCTAATTTTATATATATGATTTTTAACTTGGCAAGTCTTAATTTTTTATAAATTACGATCAAATATTTGACTCATTTAATTAGAAATTAACGTAAATATTTATTGACAATAATTAAAATATTTTTTCATGGCGCAGATTTTTATACTATCCATGAACTGAGCGACCTGCCTGTACTAGCTTATATGATGTGTGTATTTTAAATTCCCAGATAGAAATTTTCATAGAATATCATAGATGTCACTCCTAGTGATAAAGTTGAGTGTAGGTAACCAAGTTCATAGGTTTTTCTGTAACAATTTGTTTTGTGCTGCAAAAAACCGTTTCCAAACATTGATTTCAAATCGTGACTTTGGTTTTATAACGTATTCAAAACGCGTAGTGAGCCCACTCTGCACGTAATACGTGGCAATCTCTTGGGTATTATTCCAATCGGATCAGTTGAAATAAATCGCTTTTAAAGGCAATGTGGATCAATCCGATTGACAGAACTGTCTCGGTTAAAATAAATGAGGTGCCCGAGTGAGTCCTGTGCGACCTGTCTTGCGGATCGAAGTATTTTATTCACATACTAGCAGTGCCCGTGGCTGAAATGTGCTCCCGCTCAAAAGACGGAAGACAAATATGCTTATTGTGGGTGATCCTTAGACAATAGATATCAGCAATAATTTGATATATTTCGTAATGTGAACTCTGCGAAAACCATTTAAGCGCCCCAAATGCGTCTTTTTTCCGAACAGATTTACCATTATCGTCACCGCTTATTTCATATTTTACTTTATCTTTCAAAATATATCCTATAACCTGGCCAGATAACATAGCTATGAATTAAACTAAAAAACATGTAAATCGGATAAGTGGTTATCGCGTGAAAATAACATAAACGGACAGACAGACAGAGAGACGTTGAGTTTTATAATATGTATGGAAGATGTAGAAGAAAATGTAGGTTTGTAACAGAATGGCACATATGTTGATAAAACCAAATAAATGTCTTTAATGTATCTTACTATATATAAAACAAAGGCCACCTTGCCGCGTCTGTCTGTCCATCTGAACGTGATAAACTCAAAAACTACCAAACTGATTTTCATATGGTTTTCATCAATGGATGGAGTGATTCATGAGGAAGGTTTAGGTGTATAAATGATTATCTTTTTGTTTATTTTTTCTGAAATATGACGATAAATGTTAAAGATGTCGGAAAAAATCATTCCGACTGGGAGCTTTACAGGCGTGCGCTACGTAAACCAATAGAGTTATATGTATTACTCTGCTAACTGAGCGAAGCCGGGGGTAGCTAGTATTTTAATATAATTCAAATGACCTCTGAGGTTTGATTTTATTACATGTTAATTCGAAACCTCCTTGGAGTATATTATTAAGAAAATACTAGACTGGAGGGATGTTAGTAGAGTCTGTTAACGATCATGGGACAGTGCGGTGCTCTCGCGGTCTCTGAGCTAATTTACCAAGCTAAGTATTTATACAGTTTTTTAATGTATTACTGATGGTTCTTGGTTGAAATCTTCTATTTCTTGTATGTTAATTATTATTATAAAGAGATCGGTTTAAAAGAACAAACCTAGAATTTTTGATACTAATTCTTCTCTAGGGAAACTGCTTACCGAAAAACTGCTTTCCGAATTGGTTGTAATTTAAAATATTGAATATAAAACATATTATCAACTACGTTGTATTATTTATATACTTTATCTTAAGAATTAACCCATATATGTACAATAACACTAAAAATCTAACATGCGCACAACGTTTACTTTACACAATATTGTAACAATCGCAAGTTGACAATATTTTCAAAAAAATTTGTTTATTATTTAATCATGTTGGTTTAATTATAGAAAACCTAAAAAATACATATCTGGAAAAAAATAATCTTTCGTTTATTTAATTTTACTTCGTTTTTTTTGTATAGGGTCACGTGAGTAGAAACGCCAATCAGAAAATGTGATGTCATCGTACAATATTTTTATACACAGTAATAATTTGAGTTGAGTGCTACTATTTTATCGGTTACTTTGTAACAAGTGACTCTAAAATTATAACTAAGTGTAGAAATAGTCTATTAAAAATTATATAGTTTAAGCAATGATGGCTCAGTGGTAGCGTGTGTGACTTCGCGTCGATTGACGTGAGCTCGAATCCCTGCAATGAGCATATGAGCTTTCGGTAAAGGAAAATATCGGGAGGAAACCATAGCATGGTGGTAGGGCTTTTTCTAATGCCCGGCTGGCTAGCTACCACCCTCATGTTGAAAATCTGTCGCCAAGCACCAATAGGTGTATTCCGGCAGCTGCACTTGGGAGCCAGTTTTCCACTAGGTTTAGCATGTTATCATCTTGGGCCACATCGTCACTCAAGATCAGGTGAGATTGTGGCCACTACGCCAAACTTATAACGATAAAAAAAACAGAAATACTCTATTCAACCGTTGTCTTCAATTGCTAATGGTTGTCATGTTATTCTTTTTGCACTGCGCACACCTAAACAGGGTTGGCACAACATGTTTTTTATCGATTAACATGTTAATATATTTTAGTACAACCGCAAACCTTTTATAGCTCATATTGAGAGATTACTAATGTATGTTATTTGCTAAGAGATTCTATTTTGCACTCTCTCTGTTCAGAGGTAGTCAACCTGTTTATACTTACTTACAGTCTAATTTTGCAACTCTTTTAGTAGTCAAATTTTTGAACCATAAATCAGTTCTACAATAATAATAACTTTTCATCTAAAATTCCCTAGGTTTGACAGAATTAATATTTTTATTTATACTTTGCAAACATAGATTAGGGAATTGAAAAACCTCTATCGTTTAAGTTGATTATAAGTACTTTAAGCCTTTTGTTGAGATAAGAGATTAATAAGATATTGTTACGATCTGAGTAAAAAAGTAGAAATAATTCAGTATTCTCGAAAAGCCTGGAAACGTTTAGAATTTACTCGAAACTTCGAGTGTGTATTCGTAGGTAAGAAAAGATATAACTTACACACACATTAAAAGCTTAGCACTTAGATTGCGTAATCCAACAAACAATGGTCTAAAAATAGAATATCGTTTTAAACGATGTCGTAAAGTTCAACGCGTTTCCAGTGATTTAGATATATAACCGTGTTCTTAACTAGGACAGTTCTTGTTTGGCCAATCAAATGAAAACAACAAGCAATAACTAAAAGGACGAGAAGCAAGGAAGAGGTCCGTAGATAGAGATACTGTAAGAACGACTACAATATAGTGAAGAACTGAATAGTGAATTTGTTTGAATTTTATTTACTGAGTACGAATAAATTATTAACATAAACGAAGAAACAAATTAAAATCTATACCCACTATCTATATTCACTACCCACGGATATAACAATATCATAGTACTGTTTCCAAACTGTACAGCATAATTCCAGCCCAGATCGAATAAGAGCGTTGTATAAGATTTTAGCTGTTAGATATTTAAACTCTTTAATTTTCCACAGGAAAAATTCTAAAAGCCAGATACATTTTATTTTTATAGGTAAACTTGACAATAAATCAAATCCTTGAGAACAGTGTGTTGAACAGGATTTGCTGTTGAATTTATTTGCAACTTGTCTCCAATTAAACAGGTTTGCGATTAGTACCTAGCTAGTGACAGTCAGACTGGAGAGAATTTCATTAAGATTAACATATCTATCGGTTGTCCGGAGCGTCTGGATTGAACACTAATCCTCGAATATAAGTTAGTGCAATAACCTAAAAGGGTTTCTATGAATTGTTTTTTGACATTGGCCCTGTAAAAAATTGTTTCGTATACAATAATTAATGTGAACAATGGTGTGTAGGGTGTGGGGGAAGATATAATATTTTTTATGATATGCAGTAGCGTTGACTTAATGTTAAGTGTGGTGCAGCATTTAGCTCTGCACAAGCAGCCAATAAAGACTACAGTCGTAAGGCCGCTAACAGGCCGCTAACAAGCTGCTACTCCCGAGGACTAAGTTAGAACTCCTAATGCACCGTTGTTTTAAACCACATCTCGTCATATCTGAACAGAACAGTGCGGCTACTGCAGCTTAGCGACAGAAAAAGGTGTAGCAGTCATTGACTTATATAATAGTAGCATTAATACCTTGCAAAAGTCCTATCCCTCTTAAAACATCTTAAAACACTCAACTCTTTGCCAGCAGAAACTGGGCTAAGTTTAACCATTAGGTATTTATTATAAAAAGATTGATAAGTTATAACCCAGATTTCAACCTTATCTTGAATTCTAAACAGTTAACATGTCTTTCCTTTATACTACAAATGTGTAGTCTTGTCTTTAGGAGCTTGTTTGTTTTCGCATGTGTACACTTGTTTAGTTCAAGGGAAACTTTGAGCGTGCGTGCTTTAAATTAACAGCGCTCGTTTATCGCTCTCTATTACACTACACTTCACGTTAGTACAGGTGGCAGCATGATTGTCACGTCACCATAACACTTTTTATGGGATTTCCCTAGTTATTTTTTTTTCATCCAAGTCTATCGCGTTTTTAACCCAACGTGATAGTTACTTTAGGAGAGGTTTTATATAAGTGAGACTGGCTGCATAGTTCTACTTTAAATGTATATTTTATTTATAAGAAGTAAGCAATTATTATGATATCAATAATTTTATATACAATTTATTTATGATAACATACACATTATTGTAACAAACGGTGGTAATATCTCTATTAAACAGGTTACCTGATGAAAAGAGGTTTCAATGATAATAAAAAAATTACCAATATTTTATTATTACTATTGAATTGTAGGATTTAGTTTAATAGGTAGCGAGATAGGCAGCCAGATGGCACTCAGGAACACTGTTTCTTGGAGTTAATTTCTTAACTGAGGTCTTCACTATCCCACAGCTCAAGCGGGAATGCCTTTAAGCCGGTCGTTGCCTGCTTATAAAGTGCGCGCGGTAACAGATCACACCTATTGCTATTGCGCTCAGTCAATAGCGCAAGTCAATAGTAAAGTGAATAGTACGAATAATAAGTCATTAGTACGGATTTCACAATCACATCTCTACGATTCTCCAATTTATGTTAAATAATATTTTATTTTATATAAATAACATGTTGGTAGAGGAAGCCAGTTCTTGTACCATTAGTTCCATTGAAAATTTTAATTATTCTTTCATTCATTTTTCAACCGATGGTGGCTCAGTGGTATTATGCTCGGACACCACGTTATCAACGTCGGTTCGGATACTACAATGAACAAACTCTTGGTAATTGGATAAAAGGTGGTGTCCTCAAGCAAAAATCTAATACCAGGGGCTTAGTACTGTCGTCCACTTGCGCCGCCTGGATGACCTTTTTTTAGCTCCTCGACGAACAAAGCACCGATGGCCTTGATTGATATTGATAGTTGGTATTAATGCGTACAAGCATAATGTTTACCTGGTACTTAGTACATCACCCTGTAATCTTGTACGCCTACCATCCCTACAACTTACCTGCGGCCCTTAGTTAAAAAATCTATCGCTTAGCCAGAGCTTAGAGGTGTGCCGGCAGTTGCACTTGAGACCCAGTTCCTCCAGGTTATCCGTGTTACTTTCATAGGCTACATCGCCACTTAATATTAAGTGAAATTTTCGTCAAAGGCTAAATAAAAAATAATTCAAGCTACCTATAATGTGGTACTCGTGTTTATGTCTTATAATATGCCTAAATACACACAGTGTACATATTTTTTTTACAAAAAAAATTTTGGATGCGTTTGTTAGTGATCGTGTAACTTCTGTACGACTTGAGCTTAATTGAGCTCATATTCATATAGGAATGAAAAGGAACGGATGACTATAGATTGAATGAATGAGTGATGAATGAATGTGTAAAAGAAATACTAGAGAGTAATGGTGAATTGCTCGAAGACACGTAAAGACGAGTACATGGAGTTTCATTTAAGAAAATATTTTTTATTTATACCTGAGGCTACATGTTCATATATATAGGTATAAATATATATGACGGTGTCGTCGATGGCTGAGCTATAGCACCTCCATTAATGCCATCATCTTTATTAGGTCATAAATACTTAAAGGATTCAATACATCTCAGTGAACATGTTACTTTACTTTGACGTCACACACAAGACAAACATGGGTCACAGCGTTTTTATGTATACATGAAATGAAAAATGATATAAGAAGTCTTCTCAAAGTTCTGTCATACTTTATGGTATTAATATAACATCATACTGATGTCACAAGACTTTAATGTGATGTCAGGGTATTTTTTTTATATTATGTTCATCTAATAACATTAATATCATACAGTTACGTAAACTCAAAGTTTTTTTTTCATACAACTGGCTTAACGATAATATCGTACTTTTATATAACTGACAAATCACATTTGTATATGCCGTTGACATAGTAACAAAAACAGAATTTCACATTCAAAATAAGTCAATTTATTACGTATGTCTGATATAGCATTGAATCTTATCGTGAAATTACTGGAAAGTCAGTTTTTTACGTACGGTTGATATATCAATAAAGTAAATATTTGACATGTTTTACATTTTATATTGATGCGAAATGGCGCTGTCACCATTTTTTACTGGGTATCGTTTTGTGTTATATACTGGGTATAGGGGTTTGTTTAAAAAAAAAGTTAAGTTTCTATAAGTAGGTAAAACGAGTGTTAATTTATTTACCTTCTGAAATCCTAAGTACCCTCGTTATTAACTGGGAGCTGAAAGTGTGAATTTTTTCATAATTATTTCAACATTTTAGCTCTTACTTCATCAGCTTCTGTTTCATCTTACTTCAGCAGTAACTTGAAAATTCAGTCGATGTAAATGAATATTATTGACAATATTGACCCTTTACCGCCAATATTTTTATTTAAATTATGTCAGAGTTAAGTAATTTCCATAACACCATTCTTATATTAAACGGATGTCAAATATACGTCACAGTTACATCACACGTGTTACATTAGCATATTACATAAAGAGTGTGAAATAATGAGTCAAATATAATTCATAACTGAGTTATTTCGTACATAACGCATGATATTGCTCGATATCATTCAGACACCACAGTGACATGAATGTGTTCTCTGGGAAATGACGTAACGGTGGAGTTTTTGGCGGAATCTTGATCTGTCATCTGATGATTTTAATTTAAATAAATAAACTTATGTTCTTGGCCCTATATTACGTAATTTCGACAGCAATTTACGTGATATAGTTTGGTTATTGAGTGAAGCGAAGTGAAGTGGATTATGTATAATAACTAGCAACATACATTTTAAGTTGTCACAAAAAAACCCTGGATAGTTTTAAAAACGGAGACGACATCTTGTTAGATCTATGTTTGAAGATTGACGTTGGTAGAACAGTGGATGAAGACAGCTGCTATTGAATAAAAAAAATGAAAAGAAATACGTCACGGTGTTTACGACTTCCTCAGTACAACAATAATCAAATTAACAACTTATTATATAACACGATCGTTTTCCATTACACACGACATATCATATGTTGACTGTACATTGATACAGTCTTAAGAATAAGCCCCGACCTTCAAAGTAATGTGTTTACAGCCACCGGCATGGAGCGGAGGCTCGGCAATAGTTTCTTCCTAATAAGCTACAGAAAACCCCGACAATTTCAACTTACTAGCCAATTTGTAGGGTAAAATGTATTTTCAATGTTAATAGTAGTTTTACGTTTAAGTTTTAACTGAAAATTCGATAATGAATTTTTGTTTTGGATTTTGCTCCTTAAGGATAGAATTTCATATATATGACATATTATATAATATAAATTAGATGCGTCTATGAATATGCAGATACCAAACACACTTGTATATGGATGTAATAATATAATCATCTCCTATCTATACATATTATAAAACTCAACGTCTCTCTGTCTGTCCGTTTATGTTCTTTTCCCACCACTTATCCGATTTTACATGGCTCTTTTTTAATCCATATCATTATGTTCAGGCCAGGTTATAGGATATATTTTGTTACATAAAGTAACGTGCAAAATAAGCAGTAACGGTAATGGTGAATCAATTCGGAAAAAGGAAGCTTTTGGGGTGCTTAAATTGCTTACGTTCAGTAAATCATAATATATACAGTTGTGGTCATATAACTAGGAACGCTTATTTAAAGGGAAGTTTTTTTTTTCAAACTAACAAGTATAACCAAATGTATGTATTTTTTTGTCATAGAAAGTCATCTCGTCGAGAAGATCGAAATATCATTCGTTTGACAAAACAAAATCCTTTTAAAGGGTGTAATGAGCTGAGAAAATAATATTTTGGTGAAAACAGCCCTTTAGCAATATCGGCACGCACTATTCGAAAGAGTTTGGTAAATGAAAAGTTGCGCGGAAGGATAGCAAGGAAGGTGCTCATGTTGAAACGGTGCCATAGGCAAGAAATTTGCAAGAAGGTATGAAAACTGGACAGTTCGATTGTCGGAAAATGGTCTTTTTACTGACGAGACAAAAATAAACAGGGTATGTTCTGATGGAAGATGATATCTACGACGCCCTCTGAATAAAACATTCGACCCTAAGTCCACAAAAATGAAATAAAAGAAATTGAATTGAAGAATGAAAAAATTTTGGGTGCTTTTCTTTTCTGGACATGGTGTTGGACCTGTTTAGGTGATAGAAGGGAACATGATCAATTCCAATCCAAAAATATACTGGAAGAAACACTGTTAACTTATGCTGAAGACTTGCTTCCGGTTATTTGTACATTCCAGCACGACAATGATCCAAAGTATACTGCACGCACCGTTAAGGATTTTCTCACATCGCTCTCGATCAGTTTCTGTCTTACATTGGCCAGCTAACAGTCCAGATGTATAGCCAATAGAGTATGTTTGGTGCGAAGTCAAGAAAAAGGTTTCAAATCGACAGTGTGGTAATTTAAGAAAGCTGTACGACGTTTTCTTAGAAGAAAATGGAACTCTATCTCTCTTGCATAATGTCAAAAATTGATATTTTCAATGCCTCGCCGGTGTAAAGCAGTAATTAAAAGCCGTGGACATGCTTCTAACAATTAATTTCAGTTTAAAATGTATTAAATTGCTTTTTTCTTTACGCACTTCACGTTAATGTGATTTATTTAATCTAAGTTTCATAAAAAACAACTCTCGAGCAGTTTAATAAATCATTATTAATTTTTTGTCCAGGTCATTACTATTTGAATTTATTACTATAAATAATAAATAAAATTTGTAAAAAAAGTTTGCGATTTTATTCTATATTCCTAATCCCGTTTGCTCTATTCAACTGGCTATTTCATAACTAGTTACTTCTAAGAAGGAATGACACGTGTATGTCATGATTTCGATAAAAACATTCTGGAACTTCAAATCGTTCTTAATTATATGACCGCAACTGTACATCAACTTCTGTATTCCACGCGAGCGGACATACCTAGTATGTAATATATTAGTAATTTGACTTACCTATCGTATATTCCAAGACAATCGTTATTAAACAGTAAAGTTTTTTTACGTTATAGTTTAGGCGTATTGTCTACAATCTCACCTGATGTTAAGTGACGATGTAGACCAAGATGATAACATGCTAAATCTAGTGGAAGACTGGCTCTCAAGTGCAGCTACCGGAACACACCTATTGTTGACCTATTGAAATATATGTGTGAGTCTCAAAACGTGTACCCGGAAACTGTTCTGGTATGTAAAAGAATTCCTAGTATACTAACATATCATGATTAAGCGTTAGTTTTTTTTATTCTTCACTATCTTGAGACGACTCACTAGTAAAACATTTCATGTACCGCCCTAAGGAAGCATATCTTGAACTTTATCTCATTCTTTACAATTAGACGAAGTACTTAAATTTTTTATTTAGATGGCAAAATAGATCTATTTGCCCGGAACAATATAATATGGGCGATAACAAGGTAGCTTCTGGATATTTTCACATTAATTTCACATTAATTCAATCCATTGGTTCATTTAAGCACTCCTTATTTAAAAATAACATATAACTTAATTTCAATTTTAATATATCATCATCATCATCATTTCAGCCGAAAGACGTCCACTGCTGGACATAGGCCTCTCCCAAAGATCGCCACAACGACCGGTCCTGTGCGGCCCGCATCCAGCGGCTTCCCGCAACCTATACCAGGTCGTCGGTCCACCTTGTGGCGGGTCTGCCCAAGCCGCGTCTTCCGGTACGTGGCCGCCACTCGAGAACTCTTTGACCCCATCGGCCATCTGTTCTACGAGCTACGTGGCCAGTCCACTGCCGCTTAAGTGTAGCTATTCTTCGAGCTGTGTCGGTGACTTTGGTTCTCCTCGATCGGAGAAACTCCGAGCATAGCCCTCTCCATTGCCCTTTGAGTGACTTTGAGCTTCCTTATGAGGCCCATAGTTAGCGACCACGTCTCAGCTCCATATGTAATCACTGGCAACGCACACTGGTCAAAGACTTTCGTCTTGAGACACTGCGGTATCTTGGACGATGCCCAGCCGAGTTGGATTCGACGATTGTCCTCTTTCTCGAAATCGGATCTACCTAACTGGATTGTGTGTCCCAGGTAAACATAATCTTCAACAATTTCAAGCGTATAGTCTCTGATCTTCACGGGAGTTGGCGCTACATGGACGTTCGACATAATCTTCGTCTTGTCCATGTTCATTCTAAGACCAACTCGTTCAGAGGCTTTACTGAGGTCATCGAGCATCGCACGGAGGTCCTCTATGGTCTCAGCCAAGACTAATATCTTGTCGGCAAACCGAAGGTGAGTGATGTACTCGCCGTTTATGTTGATGCCTAGTCCTTCCCAGTCCAGAACCTTGAAAACATCTTCCAGTGCAGCGGTGAAAAGTTTAGGAGAGATAACATCTCCTTGTCTGACTCCCCGCCGCAACAGGATAGGTTTCGAGTTCTGATCCTGCAGTCGAACTGACATAGTGGCGTTTTCATACAAACACTTCAACACTTCGATGTACCGGTAGTCTACTTGGCACCGCTGGAGAGACTGTAGTACAGCCCAGGTCTCAATCGACCTCTCAGTCCACAAACGCTAAACAAAGGGGGTAGTAGGAAGTAGGTTAGTGATAACGGTCTTCTGTATAACCTGCCGTAATGCGTGTTTGTGGTCTACAGTACTGTAGCCTTTTCGGAAACTGGCTTGTTCGGGAGGCTGGAAGTCGTCGAACTTGCGAGCGAGACGGTTCGTAATAACTCTCGAAAACAGCTTATAAACATGGCTCAAAAGTGAGATGGGCCTATAATTCTTCAATAGGGTATTGTCACCCTTTTTGAAGAAGAGTACCACCACACTTTTGTTCCATGCCTGCGGCGTTTTACCTTCGTGGATGACGGAATTGAACAATGTTTGAAAGGCCCTCAGTACTGGTTTACCACCCGCCTTCAATAGTTCGGCTGTGATTCCGTCATCTCCGGGAGCTTTGTTGTTTTTAAGCTGTTTGAGAGCCATACTAATCTCGTACAAGCTGACGTCTGGGATGTCTTCTGTATAGTGTCGAGTCAATCTAGCTCTTGGGTCTTTAGCTAGATTCGTAACGGGTTCCTGCATTGACGTGTATAACTATCCATAGAACTTCTCGACCTCTCAAGCCCGGTAAAGCTGTCAAAGCCGTAAAGGCTCCAGGACCCTAAGGCTAACAGTATAGTGAGTTCGAAAAAAAAAAAAAAAACGACCTTTCTTAAGAGCTCGGGTTTGGATGACACGATTCTGCCGTCGTCAGTCTTTAGCTTTGTTAGCTGGCTTTGCCCAATAGACAGATCTCTTGCGAACATTTTGGAGCCTTTGTTTCGCTCTATTGCCTCTTTAATACGTTTCGTATTAAATTGGCGTATGTCAGATTTCAGTGACTTTGAGATCCGCCTATTAAGTTGCCGATAAGCACAAGCATCACCTTTAGACTGCAGAATCATCTCACGCTTCTCCTCCATGAGTTTCAGAGTAGAGTCCGAGAGTTTTTTGGTCCTGTTTGTAGGGGGGGTCTTAAAGAACTTGGACCCAACCGTATGGACAGTTTCCACGAACCCGTCATTATAATTGTCCACGCTGCTATCTTTTAGGCAATGAAAACGGTTTTGGAGTTCCAGCTGAAAGCTCTCGGGGTTTTGGAGTTGGATCGGTGCTGGGCGGAGCTTCCGGTTTTGACCGCATTGATCACAGAGACATCATTGAATATGGGCCTTTTCGTCGACATGATAAAGTCTATCTCGTTTTTCGTTACACCGTCAGGGCTCATCCAGGTCCACTTCCTGTGTTCTCGCTGATATCCTATCGCTATCCTAATATCGCGATATACGTATTTAAATATTTAAGACCTGAGTGATTACATTGTATTTTTATTTGTGTATAATAATATGCAATATTACTGTTTTGTATTTGTCCTGTTGGCGCGATAAATATATACAAAATAAAAATAAAATAAAATTAGTGGACGGTATATGAGGAGGCTGACTTTGTAGCGTTCAGAATCAAATTTCTAAGATCGAAGTGCTCTTTCCAATTATCAAAGGATAAAGCTTTATATTTTATTAGAATTTCGGTATAATGATTAATAGTATTAAACATAGTTCCATTTATCAATGCTAACTTGACTAAATGGCCAGCCTCCTCGTTACGGTTTATACTAACGTATGAAGGGATCCATTGTGACTTCAAATCTAAATCTATATGATCTATGTCATGATCCTTATGGAATAATATAGCATAAGCTTTTGGACTGTCTTTTTGTCCCAAAGGAAGAGAGAGCTATAAATGCTTATATGCTGTAAAGGTTAAACGTAATTTTTTTATTATTTGTAACTTATATTTTACATTCAACTCGTTGATATCAATCAAGATATCGAGCTGTCAGGATAAGCATAAGAACTCTTCTAACTTATCATAGACAATGGCGAAGTAAATAAATTAAACCGTCGCTATACCAGTGTCCTTGTCATAAAGTTCCAACCTTTGTTTAATAACAGCGTCTGGTCGATATAACTTTTCCTCTTGACACGGAAATTTAATAATACAATTCCTTGGGTGTTAAATCATATTATTAATTTATCTATGATTTTAAGTAACTTCGCCTGATGTTAAATGACGATGTGGCTTAAAATACCTACACGCTAAGCCAAGGCTGGCTCTCAAGTGCAGCTACCGGAACACACCTATAGGTATTATAATTTCATCACGATCCTTTACTGAAAGCTCTGACTCATTGGTTTTTTTCAATCGTTTTGATGTGTGAACACTAATTATAATAGATATATGTTTAATTAAACCAAAATCACAGTTCTATTATAAAGAAATATTATTTTAAATGCAAACCATAAGCCATTAATAAAATTAATTTATTTAAATGATTTATATATTGTATCGCCATATTAAAAGTTACTCAATTGACTCACCGGTTGTGACGACACGACTAATTCGTCCTGTCACAGTATCGACAGTTTTTAGTTTTATTAGTATTTTATTATTCTGTTATATAGAACAATCTAACAGCTATCATCATGTTAGTTAAACAGATTGTTAATTGATTATTTATTTTGATTATTATGATGATTATTATTATATATTTTGATATATGCATTAGCATCAACAGATGGCATTCCGAATGAAAAAGTTTTTAATATATTTTTTTAGCGCAATATTTACTATTCAACTGTTTGTCTATGTTTAATGTATAATTGATATCATACATAAGTTTTAAAATAATGTTGGAATCATTAATTTTGATGAAGAATAAATGGAGACGTTAGCAGGGAAGACGCTTTTGAGAAATAATATAATTATATTATACGATATCACTGGAGCTTATTCGTTTCGCTTGATTTTGCGACCTTTTTTTAAATTCATTATTTCATAGCTTTTACTGCATACATACAAATTACGTCACGTCTGCACTTTATACACCCAACTAAACGGCAAACAAATAAATATCACAAGCGGGGTATAGCATAGGGCACTAGGCCAACCAACCTATTATATAAAGCTAAGGAAACATTTGCCCTGTATTGTTGAATAACAAAATAGTAGTCAAAATGCCAACAATATTGAAGTAATGTTAACAATATTGCACGGATTGCAGTATAGTTTAGTCCGATTTAAGTGTTCAAATGACAAAATCTAGTACGTAGTACACATGTATCGGATAATCTATAACGTTTTTTCATACAGATGGTAACAAGAAATATATGTGCGGTAAGCGTTTAACAGCAGCGTTTCATTAACTAATCCCCTGAAATTACAATTAGTGTTGAATGAGTTCGAATCCCTGCAATGAGCCTGAGCTTTCGGCATCAATGTCTTCCACATTGTGATGAAACCATAGCATGGTAGTAGAGATTTTTCTAATGTCCTTCTAGCTAGCTACCACCCTCAAGTTGTGAAATCTGTCGCCAAGAACCAATACCTGTGTTCCGGCAGCTGCAATTGAGAGCCAGTCCGGGAACTAAGCTTAGTGTGTTACCATCTTGGGCCACATCGTCACTTAAGATCAGGTGAGATTGTGGCCACAATGTTAAACCTATAACAATGACAAAACATAATAATAATCGGTGCCTCATTAATCTAATATGCTTGCTTTTGGAGGCTTATATAATGGGACGTATTCGATTGGAAATATTGATGCTTTTAAACCACCTTACCTGAGTAAGTTTTATTAAATAATGTAATGTTTTAATAATAGTGGCTAATAATTTATCGATGAAACTTAACGCAATCAGAAGCGATGATGACTCAGTGATAGCGTGTACGAACTCCGCGTAGATTGATTGAGGTTTGAATCTTACAATGAAATTGGGCTTTCGGTGACGGAAAACATCGTGATAAAACCATAGTATGGTGTTAGGACATTTTTTAATGTTCGCCTCAAAATTAAACTATTAGTCGATTGATACTAAGCCAGCCTAAAGTCTACCATGCACCTTTAATGTGGCGATTCACACAGCTAGCTTTTACGATTCATAAGAACGCGTTCAGAATGCTGGTGGAACTGCCGTGTTTTATAGCGCTTCAGGGATGTTTGCTGTGTTGACAATTGACGGTTTTCATGCCGTCATCCGAAAGCGGTGTGCCTCGATCCTCTAGCTCCAACAGCATCCTGAGCACGTTGTGTGGTAGGTGAGATTGTTCAATACTACGTCACTCGATCGGACTTCATACGTCTACAAGTACGTACTACATACCACGATAGTGGCAAATAAGCATACGGCCCGCCTGTCACCGCAGCCTATGGACGTTTGCAATCCCAGAAAATTAAAATGCGCGTTGCCGGCTTTTAAAAACTATTCACTCCCCTTTTGAACATTAGTAAGTACGTGGACAATGGGAGGTCGGCTCCAGTTAGTAGCATAAAATTATTATTTTTTAAGTTTTTTGTACTATTAACTATATGGTTGTGGTTTGAAATTAATTGTTATTATAAGTCTAAATGCAGACGTCGCATTTGCGGTTATTAACCGTAACTTTTGTGGTTTGAAATAATATTTTATATCTAAAAATCGCGCATCTGCAACCGTCAGTGCTTTCGGATCCCATTATTTTAGCCGATACAATTGGATTGGTATACAATATGGAGAAAGACGATAGACGAAATAGAAAAAGAGGTGTAAATATAGTTGAAGTCTTTGACGATATGCCAACTTGATTTGCTAGGTGGTAAGACACAATAACTGTGTCCGTTTGAACCGCGACCGCTATACACCAGTGAAACACCTGCAATTGTGGCATCCTTGCATGTCGCGTTCTGGAATCAGCCGACTGGACAGAAATATACAGTAATGAAGCGGAGTGGTAGGGATCTGTTCCAAATTTTTGGATTGTACAGTGCTTACCATTAGGCCGTGTTACAATAAAAAAGTTTGTTTGCACCGAAATGTACATTTCGATAATCAAATACTCAGATAATATGCTCGCTCTTAAGCCAAACCTTCACCGAGTCCTAGAGGCATAAAAAAATGTCTCGAAACCCGCGCTCCTGCCTCTTCACCGCAACCAGTGTGAATTGCCACGCTCGCGAGAGCTGCCGCATCTCAAGTGTTAAACTTCGTTCACCGCACAATAATCTTCGCCGTTGTCAAGATGAACATTTTATAATAAACTGTACCCCAAAGAAATAGAGTCGGTTAGAAAATCTTCAATATCTTCAAAAGTACTACTTACACTAGAGACGAACAAATTTCGTAATTTTATAAATAAACAAAAACTAACTATGCGCCCGGTTCCGCATGCGTTTGGTACGCAGTTATTATTATCGTGTCGTAATATAATTTTTTTATATCTTATGATTTATGACAGTATTATTAATAATTTTTATAGCCCACATATTTCAGATTTAGGGGCGTTCAAATATTAGATAAGCGGGCTTAGGTTCAATTTTTCTTTCTTCGCAGACAAAGGGTACACGGGGAGTATTATAAATCTCACATGAGATTAATTTATAAAATAATTAAGATATTAAAGTGTCACTGACCATACTTACAGCCTATCAATTGTGGAATATAAGAAGATTTCATAAAAATATGTCAAACTGTTTAAGAGTTAATTGCAGATATAGTTCCAAACATACTGACATACAGAGAAAAATATTTATAATCTTATATCGCGATGAATGGCTTTTATAATAGATAAAAAAATTATTAAAAACAGAACTTGAGATATATATTAATACAGATATTGTATGCTAATTGCTTATTCAGAAATAATTATATCTTGTAGCCAGAGCTTAAATTAAAAATATATTAATCAAGCCTAATATTTTTAGCTTTTCCCTAAGGTAGTTTTGGCGGAATCTTAATAAATAAATAATAATAATAAATTAAATAGAAACATTCATTTTGGGTTGCTAGAACATCTGTTTAGACAGTTCTAACAAGGGATCCACCATGATGTTAGATATACTACACTTTGAAGCTTAGGAAAGACTAGTTAGGCTTAAAGACATTGACACTGGCAATTGCTTCTGCGGCGCAATAACAAGAAGCAGTGATGGCTCAACGGTAGCGTGTACGGTAACCGCGTCAATCGACGTGACTTCGAATCCATACAATGAGCCTGAGCTTTCGGTGAAGGAAAATATCGTGATGCAACCATAACATGGTGGTAGGGTATTTTGTAATGTCTGCCTGCTTAGCTTCTACCCTCAAGTTAAAAAATCTGTCGCCAAGCCCCTATAGGTGTGTTTCGGGAGCTGACTTTGAGAGCCAGATCCTCCAGCAGCTTCAGCATGTCGTGTTGGACAACATCGTCACTTATCATCAAGTGAGATTGTAGCCATAAAGCTAAACCTAAAACAAAAAAGTGTGTGTGTCAGCTCCGACGCGCGACTGAAGTTTACTCCTCAAGAACTGTCTTGGAATTTAGAATATATACAGTTGACAAGAACAGTATAATATAAAGGCAACTCTTATGAAGTTATGATATAGAATTAATGATCTTAAGAAGTAAACTCAAAAAAAAAGAATAAGGTCTTCCCTACTAATAATATTCGACAGACAATGATACAAATTACTTTAAAATTTGTTTATTATTGGAACGAAGTTCCTTGTCCTGCGTTTGGCGGATGGGAGCTACACGGAAAAAACTCTCCGACCGCGACCACCGACCGACACTAAAAAGTGACAAATACATACATCTATAGGATTTAGCCTGCGAGAGAATGAGTTAGGATATACACGGTTAATGCAAGTCTTGGTTTTCAATACTACGGGTAGGCAATAGATATTCGAGTACTGCTGATTTAATTTTTTTTATATAAGCTTTTAATTATAGATCTGTTCATAAAGTTTTGAACATAAATATTTTCTTATTAATTATAATTATAAAAATATAAACTTAATCAATACACTCATTTATTATTTGTATAATATACGACATACAATTGTTCAAAAATAATAATAATTAAATATAATTTTTATGACCATTACTTCATTGTGCTTGTTATTTAATAATCTATACATATTATAAAACTCAGCATCCCTCTGTCTGTTTGTTATTTTTACGCGATAACCACTTATCCGAATTACATGCTTTTAATTTTATTTAATAGCTTTGTCACCTGGCCAGGTTATATATATATATATATCTTGCTAAATAAAGTAAAATACGAAATAAGCAGTGACGACAATGGTGAATCAAACCCGAGAAAAAGACGCTTTTGGAGCGCTCAAATGGCTTACGCTGAGTAAACCACACAAGATACATCAAATTAATGTTCTACATAATTGTAGATCTTAAAAAACCTTAAAAAAGTCAGCGATAGCATATATCTATCTTCTAAGGATCACCCAAAATAAGCATTTTTGTCTTCCGTCATTTGAGCGGGGCAGCACGCTGCGTGCGTGGGCTTGACTGACGCACTATTACATAATGTACAACAAAAGAAACTCCGCTCCTACAGTCTGTCCCACGACACCTCTCGAATTTTTTTAAAAATGAATTTTACTTTAAATTTAATTTAAAATGAGATTAAGAGTATAATTAAATGGAACTAAAAACTGTAAAGGCCTGAGTGCTGGAGGGAATTTCGTCTAAATGAAACGAGCCCTCTGGAGATTATCATACAAAGGAGGTTCATTTGAGGGACAAGGGAGGGGAGCAACCCATCTCATTTTTAGAGGGTTTAAGTTACAAGATTGAGATATTATTTCGTTTTAGCTGAACATTTTTTTTTATTGTAGCAAGCATTATGACGTCACTTTGCCGGAGGGTAAACACAGTACAATCCAAAATAACGGCGATTACCGAGAGCTCTGTAGTCCATCGCCGGTCGACGCTGTCATTCCGGCCTCCAAACACCTCGGCAGCAGGTCCCGAAACGCGACAAAACAAAAGAGTCACTTTGACGGGTTCATCACATTGTGCATAGTGATCGTATCTCAGTCAAATCCCTACCACCCCTTTTGATAACTGAATATGCACCGGCTAAATAAAGACCGTGACTCTCCTAAGCGTGCCGCTATCTACATCTGGTGTATGGTGGTCGCAATCCAGTTTTTTCTTATACAACTAGGGTTGCAAACAAGCATACGGCCTGCCTGATGATAATCGGCCACCGTAGCCTATGGACGCTTGTAAACCCATTGGTATCACTAGCGCGCTGCCGACATTGAACCCTCCTACTCTTAAGAAGCTCTGGAAACCCTACTCAGCAACACAAGGTTATTTGACTACGATTTTCTTTCTGTAGGCGGAGGTTTTCCACCAGTTGGAGTGCTTCAAGTAGAGAGAAATCTCCACAGAAATTTCTCTAAGTCATTGCACTCATTCGCGCTATTCGTTAAAAAAAATATGCATCATCCGTCCATTCAACCGAAAGATTAATACAAATTCACAATAAAAAAAACACACACACACAATCCAGATAAGACATATAGCTGCCGTGGAATACCAAAAGCGTTTTCACGTAGACGAAGTCAGCAGCACTAACTAGTCGTAAATCAATGCACACAGACACTATCTCACCCATCTCATATTTTAGTAGAATTATATTAGAATGAGTAATACATCTATTACAATACTCGTGCTCTCCACGACCCGCAATACATCCAAGCTCATCTTATTTAATAGTTTTTGTTCTCAATTCCTTGTCTGTATTGTAAGTAAGTTATTTGTAGAAACGAAATATATAAATTGAGGGAATGAAACAGTATGGGTTACGGAGACATAAATACCTGCTGCTTGTCACGCAAGTAATATTTAAATTCATGCGAACCTTGAAATGTATTGTTAGGATCTGAGTAAAATTAGAAAAAAAAACACTATTCTCGAAATGTCTGGAATCGTCTAGAATGTACTCGAGTATCTATTCGTAGATACAAAAAAAACAACATTAGTTTACTCACACATTCATATCTTATTCTTATACTTACTTATTCCATATACTTCGATTTCGTGGTCCGACAAACAATACAATGACCTAATGATTACAAATGATGATAAAAATGCCTCGATTTTTAGTGATTGCGACCATTCTTTTATTTTTATATATAAGCTTGTTCCGAGCCAGTCGAGTTATATTCTAGACAACGATGTGGAAACAACAAGGGTTAAATAGAAACAAATCTGCAAGAGGACCATAGAGAGAGATTCTGTAAGTACGACCACGGAACAGTGAGTATGTTTGAATTTTCATGCACAGAGAACGAAATAAACTATTTACTCATAATCTAACGGTATTTTCACTATCCACGAGTAAAACAGTGTTATAATTCACAGAACTCCATCCTCCAATGGCAAAGAAACGGATAGAGAAAAGAGACGTAAGCGTTACAGACACGTGCCACCAGCTAGAAGACGGAATCTGTTTGAGTAAAATTAAATCTTAATTTCAACACTGTAAATCTTTGATTTGCTTGAAGTCTTTTATAATCCTGGAATAACATTGCGAGTTTGAAAACTTATTTAACTAGCAGGTTCCCCGCGATTCGCCTCATGTGAAATATAACAAGTCGTGATTTTTCACTCATGATATACGAGTAACAGATGTTCGAGTTATAAAGTAACAATAATTTCCATGACTAGTTAAATCCATTACAGCTTATTACTTGCGTCCAACACCTGTGAGAGTGTCAAAATTATATCAGAAAATAGAACGAGTATTCATAAAAGATGAGCTATTGTGCCTTCCCCACATCTCTAGCTGTGAATGGATTGTTAAAGCTAGTTTTTATGTTAGATGTAACCTTTTTTGATGTACGTGATTATGATACTCATTTAATACATTTGAATATTACAGCCAAAAATATATTTTACATAGTTCTAGAATATATCACGTGCTTTACGTATCAGCGGTGCTCGCGCTGCTGTGTAGGTTGTTGTTGGCAACACTCAATGGCACACCAAATCAGTCCTTAGAACTAGCAATTTTGCGTTTGATTTTGGTTATAGATAGCTGAACAGCGAAAATCATGGTACATGGTCGAGTGGTTTAAAATGACAGAATATTGATTCGCCGCTATCCACAAGTTCGAGTCCCTAGGATGTACCTAAGGTTTTATATAGAATTCGCGTTAACTTACTAATAGTAATAAATCTGTAGTAATGTATACACAGTTAGTAGTTACAAGTATGTTATTCTACAATTAATAGGCTAATAAGAATTGACAATATTTTTAAAAACCATAAAAAAAACTCATCCAAACTTGATGAAATTTTCTACACGGGAAGTGTATATCATTCTTCAATAGATAGGATATATGATTTATCAATAATATGATTACGAGTCGAAGATAATGAGTACGTAATAAACAGGTACGAAGCCGAGAGGCACCGTTGATTTAGTCTTATGAATTGGCAATACTATTAGCCGACACTGAATGAAAATATCATAAGTAAACCTAAATACTTTAGTAAAGTTTTGGTAGTAGAAGTTTTGTGGGAAAAATACAGAACTATACATTTCTTGACACTAATAATCGCCAATACGACGTGGGCTGGCGTGGTGATTGACTTGATCGACGTAAGATAGCTTGCCTCTCAGTTTTTTACAGGTGTGCAAGGGAACTGCATGATTTAAGCCCGTTCTACCGTAGGACAACTAGACACCATGAGGGTTTCCACCCTTATGTGGCAGACATTCTCATCTTTACTTACAATCAGGCGAGATCGATGCCAAGCGTATACTTATACCTTATAAAAAGCTGATATTGTATGGATAGCTGTAGATTTCAGTGCTTTGTAATACTTCTTTCTCATCACAAAAGATTCCACAGCATGGGTTTAGACTGAGCAGCAGTGTTTTTCTATGTAGAAGATAAACTTGAACGAAATTAGTCAAAACTTGATATTATATATCGAAGTTTAAACTGAATATAAACATATATAGGTATAAATGTTATTGTAGACGTCTTTATATGTCTAAATTACAACGAATTTACTCTATCGAAAAAAATGTTTAGGATTTTCTTCTGACGAAATTTGGTTCAATTATTCGGAGTCAGTGAAACACCATTCAAACAAACTCACTATACTGGACTTCAATATACTGTGGTCGTACTTACAGACTTACAGTATCTCTCTCTATGGTCCTCTCGCAGATCTTTTCCTTTTTATAGCTTGTTGTTTCCACTTGATTGTCCAAAACAGAACTATCCTGGGTATCCGGCGTGCCAACAACATGATGAAGTTACCCATCAATAATAATAATGTGAATTCAATTAACTATTTTTGAAGTGAAACTTCTTATGCGACTTCCAAGCGTTAAACGTTAAAAGTTAAACGTTTAACGCACATTATCGGTTTCTCCTCTTTGTGTGAGCCAGAGCGAGAGAGTAAATGTCGGTGTGTATGTATATTGCACACTATTTAAATAAACTACAAAATCCCTTTTAAAATGAAGTTTCACTTCTATCGTGTGTGAATTGCACACACACCTTTTTTTATTGTGTAATAATAATGTAATATTTTGTAAATTAACATTGTTTTAATTTGATTGACGTTTATATAATTATTTGTATACAATAAAATAATTCATTAAATGAAAACTGTCGGTGTGCACGCAGCTCTTAATTTTGTTCTCTACTAAACACGCCAAAAGAGGTATTGTCGAAAAATAGGTAATAATCCATACATCGAAAATAATATAACATTCCAGTCTTTCAAATATATTGTAGATACGTGGCTTATTGCCTAAATAACAAGGAATCCACGTATAGCCAATTTCTTTGTTGAAATTCGATTTGTTTTTTGTACCACGGTTCGTTTACTTCGCGGTTTTGAGGGAAATGTAATATACAAAGACAATAAAATACTACATATTTATTGAAGAGAATCGTAATCAAAGTTCAGATTTCAAATTTATATTAAATTTTTTGTCGGGCTCTGGACCTGTCATGTGGTTTTTTTTAATTATTTTCATACGCATATGTTATTTGGCCCTATATAACCTATATTATGTAATAATGGTGGCATTTTACGTAATATAGCAATACTATACCGACTTACAAAGTAATTATTGTAAATCTGGATCAATTAAAATTATCAAAAGCGGATCTTTCCTTTTCCAAATGTATTTTTTATCGGAAAAGTAAAGTCATATTCCAATGAGGAGGAAATTTTTGCAAGGAACTCTTATTAATAGTCACTCTATACTCTTCACCATCTTGGGTAATATATGAATATAAAATTATTCAAAAGAATTTCTTACAACACACCTGTAGCTTGTGTTAATTTTTGTTCTGTTGTTGTTTTTTTAAGAAAATTTATATATATACGAATATATCGAAGCAATGGTTTTATAACGTGGATTCAGTTTTCAGTTTGACACTACTATATTTGGTACTAGTTGACCCGTGTAAATATTTCACAGATTATATAATGTAACTGCTATATCATGTTTGTTGAATATATTTTACATTAAGAATAATGGCATCTGTGTTTTTTTTTAACGAAAGCATAATTTTTAAACTATTAATCTATTTTTCATCAATAACGAGAAACGTAAGCTTTAAAATTAAGTTTGAATCATTACTTTTGTTAGATTAACGAAGACTTATTACTTACTTATTGATCTGGTAGAATCATGACACCCTAGAGCTCAGCGTCCTTAATAAGACATCTATATAATATGAATATTTATAAAAATTTTACCTCAAAAAATCATTAAAATGAACACACCAAAGGTTGCCGAACTCGAATTAATGATATAAATCTATTTTACAAATAATATTCGTGTCACAAAGAAGCCAGGCTATGAAAGCTACAAACTGCTTCGACCATTCGGATTAATTCAATTAATATGTATCAAAAGCCCATTATATTACGAACCCTTTGAAAGAATTACCAGTTTAAATTATTTAACGGCTTTGATGAAATTAATTGGAAGTCAGTGTAAAGAATTTGTGCTTTTATGTTTAAAAGCTTTTTGTATTTTAATTAGTTTTTTTTTTCATTAGTGTTAAATAAACCGAAATTTGGCGGCATTTTACGTGATGTAATTTGGCTATTGAAGTGAAGTGGATTATAAATAATAAATAGGAACATGCATTTCAAGTTGCCACAAAGACTCCCGGACAGTTTTCACATTGAAGCCAGCATATTGTTAGAGCTTGAACTTTACAAGAATAATTATTATAAAAATATTCTATTCACGTGACGTTGGCAGAATTTTGGATAACCAAATTTTCCATTAAATAAAAAAGTAAGAAGAAGTAATTGAAACAATATAGTCGTAGTAATGAGTTTGAATTACACAGTACACTTTGAATTTTGATAAGGTAAAACGAATTTTATTGTCGAAAAGCTATTATAGAGTGGATCTTTACGTGAATGATGGTCATGTCTAAAAGTTGCTTTTTCTATTTAAATCCACAGTAGATTACAATGAACTATAAACAATATTACCATATTAATTTTTTTTTTTTTTTTTATGAAAATATTAATAAACGCGATCGTGTTTCTTGTCGGCTCTTCCCGATGACTGGGATGTTGTTTGTATCTTCTTAGCGCCTAAATAAACAATTTTTGATTTGGTTTATTTAAGCTTTCGGCAAGCAAGATGCTGAAGTACAATTATGGTTTTATGATAGCATGTTTTAATGTTCGTATTATACAATATACGTGTTATACAATATATATGGAGTTGAAAAACTATAATCAACACGTATCGTTATTCCAGCAGCTAATCTTAAAAGCCAGTTCCTCGAGGGTTAGCTTGTTACGATCTTCGATCATATCGTCACTGAGTTTCAAGGAGTGATTGTGTCAAAAGCTATTTTATAAGACTTTTAACAGAAAAAAAATGATGCGTGTTAATATAGTACATAGGTAAGTATGTATGTACGCACATAAGAAGTTATACTCCTATGAATAGTTACACAATTAAATATAATATTAGTCGCATGTGTCCCACCGCTCGACAAAGGCCTCTTCCTAAGGGAAAGACTTAATCACCACACCAGCCCACGACGAAATGGTGATTTCAAACATCGAGAAATCATCATTTCTATATTGTTCCCACATACAGTTGCACTACAAGAACAAATCTCAAGCTTTTACGTTTCCTCATGTTGTTTTCTTTCACCGTCAGCCGATAGTCTTACCAGTTTGAATTTGTAACTGTATGTTATTTCCGAAAAATTCGTTAGTACATGCCAGGGTTCCAACCTGTGGAAATCGAATCGATATTCCGCCTGTATAAACCGTTCAACCACCACGACCACTAAATACAGGTTAATTTGCGGTCCTCACAGCGGACGGGTAAACAGCTTATCTAAACTAATATTATAAAGAAAGATTTGATTATTTGTTTACATTTAATAAGCTATGAAACTACTGGACCGGTTTGAAAAATTCTTTCTCAATTAGAATCCAACATTATCCCTGATGAACATAGGACAAAAGTTACGGATCCGTATGAAAACTTCGATAATGTGGGTTACATTAACGTGTAAAAAAATTCAAAAAAATCGTTATATCACGTACGCTGCGGAAATATTACCAGTTTTAGAACATTTTTTAAATGGGTGTACTGCGATGGAATTATTAAATAATTAGTCTTAATGAAATTCTTGACATCAAACATTGTGATTTGTTTGACAAATATAAGTGTATTTAAAGAAATAGATAGATTGCCGGATATGCACACTCTAATTATATATGAATTGGTACCATCTGTCGAATGTATTATTGGCGAAAAATACCAATTAAATAGAGACCGAAGCTTCAGGAGGAATTGAATAGCTTAGAAAATTTAAACATGTCCCATAAAATCCAACAATTATAATTGATATTTAAACATTTGTAATTTATTTTCAGATGGCACTAATTCAGCATTTAAAAAAAATACATTTAATAACTGGTTGCGCCGCTTTCATATCGTTTAAATTTACCGCGATATTGTGGTCAGTTCGCGAGTCATTCCACCCACGCTTTCCCCTTCCTTGGCACATACATGCAGGACGAACGATTTCGTCGCCGCGCCGCTACTGAGTCAACGGTTTTCGCTCGTCTGTATCGGTAACAAGAATCACTCGCTGCGGACAGTACGTGCCGCCATTTTCGTGTCGTATAATTGTTTGTGTTGAATTTAAATATAGACTAGTGCCTGTTAGTGTTAACAGAGTGTCGACAGAGAACAATTTGTGTCTACGTCGAAGCCGGCTAGCCAGGTGATACTGCAGACGTCACAAGGTATGTGCCAAAATCCCCTTTTCCAAATATAATGTCCATAGCCCTTCGCACCGATCCGGAAACATATTCGTCTCGCTGATCACAATATTTTAATAGAAAACGCACCCGCAAATATACAGTCCACTCAATATAGAAAATAGTTCACCGTCATCGCAACCGCGTCACCATAATTTTTGGACCTTACGAGCAGGATATTGAATCGATCGTTAATTTAATTAATTGCTGAATAGTACTTTTATTCCATAGGGAATAATCGTTTTGCACCTAAATATCTATATTTTAGTAGAAAACCCGCAATAGATATTTAGGATTAGAACTTAGGTAACCTATCTAGTGCATAGGCATAGAGTAGGTCTCTTAACGCTCTAAGTATTTGTAATCGCAATTTATTACCCATTAGTTTTGTCCGCACCGCAACTCTCTTTGTAACTTAGATTTAATTTCAAATGTAGGTAGTTAGTCAATTCGAAAGTACGTACAAAATTATTTACTAAGCGAGTGATTAATCTTTCTTTCTTTGCTTCTTTTAGGTACCTAGGTAGATTTGAAGTTTTAACTCAACTTATTTAGATAATAGACAAGTTATTTATATATTTGGTAGGTATTGGCTGATCTCTAAATTTATCGTTCGACCGCTCCGCACTGTGATTTGATCATACATACACCTAATTAACTATTAATCAACTGTCGCGCGTTACTGTTCTCCACCGCTTGCTTAACGGTTTCGTTTATTTGTAAGTAAGTAGGTAGTTGTTATTTAGTTGTCGCTATGCCACCCAAGGTTATTAATCGCGATAATGATTTAAGGATGTTATATGCTAAACGAGATATGTTATTTTCTCGCATACAATTCATATCTGATTCTTCTAAAAATATTTTCGATGAAGATACGAAAGAATCATTTTTATGTTCATTGGAAACTATAGATGATATTCGTATAGATTTTGAAAAAACGCTTGATAAAATCAATACATTTGAATTGGAAGGTAATCCTGATTACGTAGTAAATTATCAAATTTTGTCGTCATTTGAAGATTTGTTTTGTCGCGTAAAGCGAGCCGCGAAGTTGTTACAAGTACCTGCTATGTCGGAAGAAAAAACGGTAATTCAACTACCACTCAAACGCGATAGACCAAAATTACCGCCCATTCAAATTCCCGAATTTAATGGCGATATTAAAAATTGGCCTTTCTTTTATGATAGTTTTGAGAATACAATTCATAAAAATGAATATTTAACAGATCATGAAAAATTGCATTATCTGGTAAACAAACTTACTGGTAAGGCAAAATCTGTTTGCGCCGGGATCACGCATAGTGCAGAAAACTATGAATTGATTTTAAATACGTTAAAGGTCAAATATGAAGATAAAAGATTAGTAACAAGTGCTTATTTAGATCAAATATTCGATTTGAAAAATTTCTCCTCATGCAATGAACACAATTTAGAAAAGTTTCTAGACATTTTTGCTTCATCTGTTCGCGCGATAAAGAATCTTAAGGTCAATGACCTTAGTGACTTTATGTTTTTGTACATCGGTTTAAAGAAATTAGACCCAGACACTGTTCGTTTATTTGAAATGGACAGACGTGGTGACAAGCAACTACCCACATTCAACGAGCTAGAAACGTTTGTACGCGATCATATTAAAATCTTGCAACGCACTTCGGTACAAAAACATGAAGCTTCAAAGAAAATTAATTCCGATCGTCGAATGGATGCGGTATCCAAAACACTCAAGTCAACTCAAACATATTTAAATATAGCATCGCAATCTGTTTGTTCGTTGTGTCACGCTCATCATGACCATATTTATAAATGCTCGAGTTTCTTAAAACTGACACCTAGTGAGCGTTATAAATTTGTTCGTGCCAATAATTTGTGTATCAATTGCCTTAGTGATGGCCATCGTGTTTCACTTTGTAATTCAAATTCTAGTTGCCGTAAATGTCAAAACAAGCATCACACATTGCTTCATTTTGATGATAATAATGCCGCATTCAATGTGAGCAGAGTTGGTTTATCGCGCTGTGGTAATGATTCACTAGTAACAAACTCGGCGCCCGGCCGTTTCTACGAAGTCGCACGGCCGCCGTCGCGCCGCGCCGCACCTCCGCCCGCCACAACCCTGCTACCATCCACTGCCGACGCGCAATCGGGCACTGCAAGCGCGCGCGCCGCCGCCACTCATACGGATCATTCAAATGATGTCGCCTTATGCTCGTTATCGTTGTTGCGATCTCCAACTACTGTTCTACTCGCAACCGCTCGTGTAATAGTTATTGATTCTTATGGAAAGGAACATAGTGTTCGCGCTCTTTTAGATAGCGCTTCGCAGAGTAATTTTGTTACTCTCGAGTGTTGTCAACGCCTTGGTTTAGATATAAGTAATCGCTCCGCATGTTCTATTGTAAAAGGAATTGGAGGTTCTACAAAAGCCATCCAGGGCTCTGTAAAAATTAAATTTCACTCACGTTTTGATTCGAGAATTAGTTTCGATATGGATTCTTTAGTTGTAGATAAGGTGACTGAACGTTTACCGACGATCTCAGTCAACACTTCAATGTTGTCGAATTTTGGTAACTTACCTTTGGCTGACGATACGTACGCTATTCCAGGAGATATTGAGATGTTAGTTGGAGCTTCGATTTTCCCGCACCTCCTGTTATCACGTAAAGTTCAAGGTCATCCGTCACAAGCCGCACCGCACGCACTGGAAACAGTTCTTGGTTTTGTTATTGTTGGTACCGCTCCCGCTCGCGTGGATTCTTTTTCGACCATGTCCTACTGCTGCGCCGTTGAGCCACTAGAAGCAGCAGTTCGTAAATTTTGGGAAATTGAAGAAGTCAATTGTCCTCCTATTCTCAGCCCAGACGACAAAGTCTGTGATGAGTTCTATAGCTGCACGACTACTCGTGATGAAGATGGTCGTTATGTTGTCGCGCTCCCCTTTAAGGGTGATATTTGTTCTCTCGGTGATTCTCGTCAATCAGCCGAAAAACGTTATTTTTGTTTGGAGAAAAAACTGCAAGCGTCTCCTAAGTTGAAACAAACTTACGACGACGTTATAAACGAGTACCTAGATAAAGGCTACATCTCGCCCGCGCCTGTTGAAACTGTAGAGTCTAAGGACGCTCCGTCGTATATCATACCACACCATGGAGTTATTAGAGAAGATAAATCTACTACGAAATTACGCGTAGTTTTAGATGGTAGCGCCAAGACTAGTACGTCAGTTTCTCTAAATGATATTTTATATAGTGGACAAAATCTGCAAGGTAACTTGTTCGATATTATAGTTAACTTTCGCTTGTTTTCGATTGCACTCTCAGCTGACATTCGTCAAATGTTTCTCTGTATCGGTGTAAACGAACGCGACCGCAGATTTCAGCGCATTTTGTATCGGTTTTCCCCGCAGGAACCTTTGATGATTTACGAATTCAATCGTGTTTGTTTCGGTCTGAAATCGAGTCCTTTTCATGCTCTGAGAACAATAAAGCAGCTTGCCTCGGATGAGGGACCTGCATATCCAAAGGCTAAGGAAACTATAGAGACTGGCTTATACATGGATGATTTTGTTTATTCTGTAGAAAGCGAGATAGAGGCCATTGAAACTGCTGCTGAAGTTATTAATCTCTTGAAAGCGGGTCAGTTTGATCTAGTCAAATGGAATAGCAACTCGCGAAAGGTTTTGCATTCAATACCGCCATCGCATCGCTTGTCAACTGTCAAAGAGTTTGACGAGAGTGATTTGCACAAGATTCTAGGCTTGTGCTGGTCACCTACCTCTGATTCGTTTAGTCTTAAAATTTGTTCGACTCCACCAAATTGCACCAAACGCATCATATTATCTTGCGTAGCGAGAATATGGGATATAATGGGATTTGTAGCGCCTGTAGTTTTGTATGCAAAGCTTCTCATAAAAGAGCTTTGGTTGTCAAATTGCGACTGGGATGACAAGCCACCAGATAGTATCGCTCATTTGTGGGCTCGTTTTAGGGAAGAGCTTCCTTTGCTCGACCAAATTAAAATTCCACGGCATATTGGTACTAATAAAGATAGTGTCGTTACAGTTATTGGTTTCGCAGACGCTAGCGAGAAGGCGTATGGAGGTGTTGTTTACTTCCACGTTCAAAATAATGATAGCGTCTCAGTGAGCCTTATTACTGCCAAGTCTAAGGTCTCACCTCGTAAAGTAGTATCTCTTGCGCGCCTCGAGCTTTGTGGTATAGTTGTACTATCAAAACTCATTGGTACCATTGTCAATGCTTGTCAAACCCGTATTAGTATAAATAGAATTTTTGCATTCTTGGATTCAACCGTGGCCTTGTGTTGGGCTCATTCTTCTCCTCATCGTTGGGACACCTTTGTCGGCAATAGAGTCGCAAAAATTCAATCTGAATTGTCACCGCAAAATCTTTACCACGTGGCTAGTACGGATAACCCTGCCGATTGCCTATCTCGTGGGCTAACTCCTGCTCAGATCTTAGATCATTCGCTATGGTTTCGCGGCCCTTCGTGGATCCAAGCATCACCCGAAGAGTGGCCTGTTAGTCCTTTCAACCCCTCAACTGTGTCAGAACCACCAGAACAAAAGAAGCACACTTTGGTTACAGCTGCACCACGTGAGGAGTCACCAATATTGTTGTTGTCTAGTAGACTGTCGTCATGGTCTAAACTCTTGCGCTGCGTAGTGTATATGTGTCGTTTTGTGAAAATATTACCTCCGCGTGAGTATATAGTTGCCGCTGATCTCGATAAAGCCGAGGTTATTGTACTCCGTGAGCTTCAGCGTAATTATTTCCCTACAGAATTTAAAAATCTTGAATCCAACAAACTTTGTAGTCGCGCTTTTCAACGTTTGAAACCCTTCTTACAAGATGGGCTCATACGAGTTGGTGGTCGTTTGAGCCAATCAAACCTGGAATTTGAACAAAAACATCCAGTAGTTTTACCGCGAAAGGATCATGTTCTTAATATTTTAGTAGATTACTATCACAAGATAAATTGTCACGCTGGTCCTGATTTGTTGATGTCCATCCTGCGACAAAAATACTGGATATTTTCCGCTCGTAATTTGATTCGCTCTAGGGTATACAAATGTGTGCCGTGTTATAGGCTTCGTCCGAGAGCTGCAGCTCCGGAAATGGCCGACCATCGTTCTTGTCGTGTAGTAGAGTTAGTTAAGCCATTCGTACACACCGGAACGGATTACGCCGGTCCATTTAGAGTAACGATATCACGTGGTCGTGGTATACGCTCGACGAAGGCTTATGTCTGTATTTTCGTTTGCATGACAACTCGTGCAATTCATATAGAGTTAGTTGGTGACTTAAGCACGTCAAGTTTCATGTCAGCGTTTAAGAGGTTTCTATCGCGTCGTGGCCCTGTGGGACAAATGTATTCGGACAATGGCACAAATTATGTTGGAGCTAAACGTAATATAACAGAATTGCATGCATTTTTAAGATCAAAGTATTTTAACACAGAATTTGCTCAAGTATTAGCTGAAAACCGCATCAAATGGTCACTAAATACCCCCACCGCGAGTCATTTTGGAGGAAATTGGGAGGCCAACATAAAGACCTTAAAATCGCATCTATATCGCGTGATAGGCGAGCAGGTTCTTTCCTTCGAAGAGTTAAGCACGGTGCTTGCTCAAGTGGAAGCGGTAATGAACACCCGCCCACTATGCCGGACGTTGTCTAGTGATCCTTCAGAGCCACTAGCACTAACGCCTGCACATTTTTTAAATATGACTCCCCTCAAGTATCTGCCTTGTAGAGATATTGATGAAGATCGACTGCATGTTCTTTCGCGTTACAATTTAATGGATAAACTCGTTCAGTCATTCTGGAAGCGCTGGAGAACAGGTTACTTGCATACTTTACAGTCGCGTCAAAAATGGAATACACCATCGACTCCAATTGCTGTTGGAACGGTCGTGATTCTCATAACTGAAAATACACCCCCTTTACATTGGCCACTAGGCGTTGTTGAGGAAGTTTTTCCTGGATCCAATGGAATAACTCGTATTGTTCGCGTTAAAACCGCAACCGGATCCTATTTACGCCCAGTTGTCCGTCTCTGTCCTCTGCCCAATCAACAGTAGCAGTGGTCAGTTTACTTTAGGTTTAGTTTAGTATAGGTCCGCTTTAGTTTAGTTATTTTGAAGGGAATCCTTCAAGCCGGGGGAAAATGGTTGCGCCGCTTTCATATCGTTTAAATTTACCGCGATATTGTGGTCAGTTCGCGAGTCATTCCACCCACGCTTTCCCCTTCCTTGGCACATACATGCAGGACGAACGATTTCGTCGCCGCGCCGCTACTGAGTCAACGGTTTTCGCTCGTCTGTATCGGTAACAAGAATCACTCGCTGCGGACAGTACGTGCCGCCATTTTCGTGTCGTATAATTGTTTGTGTTGAATTTAAATATAGACTAGTGCCTGTTAGTGTTAACAGAGTGTCGACAGAGAACAATTTGTGTCTACGTCGAAGCCGGCTAGCCAGGTGATACTGCAGACGTCACAAGGTATGTGCCAAAATCCCCTTTTCCAAATATAATGTCCATAGCCCTTCGCACCGATCCGGAAACATATTCGTCTCGCTGATCACAATATTTTAATAGAAAACGCACCCGCAAATATACAGTCCACTCAATATAGAAAATAGTTCACCGTCATCGCAACCGCGTCACCAATAACTTCATGGCACGACTTGAAAAATCACGCTTATCATTTTTTTCATAACGCGCCTAAAGGATTAAAACTTCGAAAAGACAAGTATTAAAGTTGCTGAAAGCTATGATGATGTTGGTATTACCATATATAAGATTATAGGAATTATAGGAATAATCCCTCAGAAATACCAGTAATATTATAATAAGAAAAGATTAAAAAAAAACACATAAAAATTAGGCAGTGGTTGATACCGTATCGAACAACAATCCTTCAACAATCCTTACAATGAGCCTGAAAGCTTTAGATGAAAAAAGCCATCGTTTTTTTATACTACAATGGTGGCACACAAGAATACTGCACGCCTGATGGTAAGCGGCTACCATAGCCTATCATAGGTATCACCAGTGCGATGCCGATCTTGAACCCCCCTAGCCCAAGGAGCTCTGGAAACTCTACTCACCGCAGGAACACAAACCTTAGGTCATTTGGCTGCAATCTTCTATAGGTTGGAGGTATTCCACCAGCCGGGCTGCCTCAAGTAGAGAGAAATCTCTGAAAAAATTTATATCTGTGCCCTACCTCTCATAACCAAATCTTATCATATACTTATGAAAGTATAGTATGGTGGTAGGACATTTTATAATGCTCGCCTGGCTAGCGACCACACTTAAGATGAAAATCTGTCACCAAACATCTATACCGCAGCTACACTTAAGAGCCAGTTCTTTAACTGGGCTTACTGGCCACATCGTTACTTAAAATCAGGTAAGATTGTTGCGAATAAAAATATTTATAAAAAAAAAAACTTTTTAAGCAACACAACACTTTATGGTGAATTACATTTAAAAAAAAAAACAAATTTCATTATCTATCTTCAGATATCATAGTTCTGCCAGCTTAAATTATAGTATAGTCATCAACCTATAATAGTCCACTGCTGGACATAGGCCTCCCATAATGAGCGCCATAGCGCCCTGTCTTCAGCTGTCCGCATCCATCAGCTGTCCGCATCCAAAAAAATTTGAAAAAAATAATAATTATAGTATAGACTAATCTAAAAGCGATGAAAGTTAAGTTAAAGCAATTGGTTAAAGTTTATATTGTGCGGTTAGATCCACACGCGCCTTCGTTCATACTTCAGTGTACGACCGATCACGCTCAACTACGGACGCGTAGCTGTGTAACCGCGTAGCAGCGTAGTTTCGGAGCGCTACAAACTTTATCCTAAAGTCTAAATAAAGTTAAAGCTGATTTCACATTGCAGTAGATGTTATAAAAATATTCTTAATAATAAATATAAAATTTCTATTAAACTAATTATATGGCTCTAAAAATATTTTTAATAAACATTAATAATCAGTTATATTAATTGTAGTTTAAATAAAAATATGAACTGTGATTTAATGAATAAAAATCAATAAGGATTATTTAAAGTGTCTATTGCTTTAAAAATATTTATAAATGCGTTACGAATAGAAAAATAAAGTACAAAAAATGGCGGAATTCCTTCGACCAAACGAAACTGAGTCACAGTTTTACCAGCGATGCACAAACCTAAGTGTCTTCGACTGCAGCGAAGAAGAAATGCTATGGCTCATGATGGGCCCTCGAAGGCTTCCTCTGAAGAAGATCGTGCCCATATCCGTATTGCTACTGGTGATCTTCCTCACGGGTGTTGCGGGGAATGTCGCCGTCTGCGTGGTCATCGTCAGACATCCGGCTATGCACACAGCGACCAATTATTACTTGTTTAGTCTGGCACTTAGTGATTTATTACTACTTTTATTTGGTAAGTAAAGTTTTAACTTAAGAAAATCTATAGTTTGATCTTATCCTCCTCCTCGCGTCGATTTTCTCATTACTGAGGGTCGTGACTCCCCCGATGCATCAGTTTCTCCTGTATGATTTCCACCCATCTGCTGCGATCCTTAGCTTCATAAAGGGCATTGTGGAAGCTGATGTTCAGACAAGTTCGTGTTAGGTCCGACCATCTCGTGGGATTGCGTCCTCTGGGACGTTTGCCATCTACCTTGCCTGTCACCATCAGCTGTTCAAGATTGTGACCCTTTTTACGAGCGATATGTTCGAAGAATTCCAGCACCCTACGAAGGCATATAGTGTGATCTTATATATAATATTAATTAAGAAGTATATGAATATACTAGCGGCTGCCCGTGGCTTTACACGCGATTATAACGCAGTAATTATTTTCCCCTCGTAATTTATTTTTGCCCATATTATAGATAACTCATTCATTCACAATTCTTATTACTAATTTATGTACTAATTTATGAATGACATAAGCTGTCCGTGTAACGAATTTCATAAAAATAAAGCCTTTTGTTGATTTAAGCCCGGACATACAAATAAACAAACCGACTACATATTTTTAAATGTCATATTCTTAACCAGTGTCCTTTATAACAGATGTCTAACAGAAAATTGCATGTACAGAAATAACTATAGATTTATTAAATACACACTAAATCCTAAATTGAATTTATAATAATAAAACATTATATATGTATTACTACGAACCATACCATATATTTTATCAGACTCATGCGCGTTGGATAAATGTATTCTTTTTAAATTTATTAACACGTCGACCTTTTTCATTTGAGTTTCTCGTCGCCGATTTATGTGCAGATACATTTTATTCTAAAATGACTTTACATGTATATATAGGATCCAAGAGGTACTGGCTCTCGAGTGCAGCTGCCGTGCTGAGTGTGGTGAATGCCATACTCGGCAGTGTGAGGGCATAGTTGGCAATAGTCTCCTCTGTGAGGAAGTAACCTCGCAGAAAAAGACTCCGGAGAGGGCTCACGAGGAGGACCCTCTGAGTGGGAAGGTGGCGTTTCGTTCGCCTCCTTCCTCCGCCCTAGCCGAACCAAGGGAGCCGGGTCGGGGGGCCATCTACCCATTGCACAAGTTTGGCCGTCTGGGAGATAGCTGGGGTTTTACCAGGCTGTCTCGTTCTTAGCGTCTGGGCCGGCACTTAGCTGAGCCGGCCGCTGGGGCGACGCGGTGCCATGCATACGTGATCCCGTGGCGCCCCCTTATGGCAGCGGATGGTACACCGCTGAGTTTTAGTCATTGTTAATTATGTTTAAGCGAAACCGGAGGACACGAGTTAGTATATCTATACTACTATTGTAAAAGTCAAGAGATTGTTTGTTTGTTTATTGTATGAACGCGCTAAGTCGTGCACCAATTGCCAGGTTAGAATAAATCTTTTTGGATTTTATAGCCTGTTCATTAAGGAAGGATACTGGTCACGTAACTTTATTATATGTAACCAAAATAATTAAATAATCATAATTAAAAAATTAAAAACCATAACCATTAAAAATTTGCATGCGGGTCCTTTTTTTTACACTATAGGTGATCAGTACGGAAGGATTTTTGCAAATTCAATCCCTAAGGTGGTGAAAGAAGGGATAAAAGTTTTGATTAAAAAAAGGTGTGTTTGCGATTCACACACGATAGAAGTGAAACTTCATTTTAAAGATATTTTATATTTTATTTTATTTAAAATTTTATATCTTAAGTAGCGGAGCAGTAAACATAAACGTCAGGTTATCTGGCAAGCTGTAGGAAAGTACGCGAAGTGAGAAGCACGGTAGCCTACACGGGTGCGTTGACGACGGTTGGGTGGAGAGTTGGCCGATTAAATTAAACACAGGTGAAACCGTGGGGCAAAGCTAGTATATTAAGTATCAACCGTGGACCTCTGTAATATCAGCATGTTTTTGACAGTGGACGTAACACAAGTGGAAGTTTTTAACCCGTCTCAATTTATATATGAATCTGACACTTTTTAATTAAGCCCCGTTAATAAAACTCTCGTTAACTAACATGATGATAACTTTGAAGGGTTAGCAGAAATTATGAAATTAAATTTTCGATCAACATTCAGAAGAACGTACGACCTAATTCATTAGGTTATTTTTTTGTTAATTTATCCCTGAATGAAAGTTCTCTTTTCTTGCGCGCGGCGCGGCGGTCAAAGGAAAAAATTCTGAAAGCATCTTATAATTAGAAATAAAATGGATTACGTTCTAATTAGACGAAGTATAAAAAGGTAAAGTTTAACTTTTTAATTAGTTATTGTAATTGCTTTATAGAAGTTTATTTAATTTTATTTATTAAAAAAAAAACACCAACAAGTTTTACTTTGTGCAATTTTCTTTCTTCTCAAATATAACTCTAATAATTGCAATCTTAATTATGAGAGTTTATGTATGTTTACAGACTGCGAACAGTTAAAGTAAATAAGTATTAACAAATAAACACAAATGGCTTTGCAAATGTAAAACTCAACAAACAAATTGCAATATGTTAAAATGACAAAATGTATATATTTTTACTCACAGAGGCAAATAGATTTACATTTTGCAAGGCTATGAAAAAAGATGTCCACAAGGAGCGAGGAGTTCTCCACTGTGTATATGAGAGTGCACGCCTTGTCACACGCCGCTAATCATTTGATGTATAATATCGAAATGGGATATGCGAAAATTTACATGCGGGTTCTTTTTACACTATAGGTCGCTCACCTAAGGAAGGGTTTTCGCAAATTCAATCCCTAAGGTGGTGAAAGAAGGAATAAAAGTTTTTATTAAAAAAAGGTGTGTTTGCGATTCACACACGATAGAAGTGAAACTTCATTTTAAAGATATTTTATATTTTATTTAACTTATGTTACATAAGACTTCTTACTAAAAAGCTGTAATACGCAGCCGCATACAGTGTACAGTAGTATTAGCACACGTACTTTTCACATATACTTACACACGTTAAATGCTCAAATACAAGCAAGTATTAAACAATGTGTAATATACATACACACCGACATTTGCTCTCTCGCTCCGGCTCACACAAAGTGGAGAGACCGATAATATAAAATAGTATGTATATTTCTGTCTCATTCTCACGCCGGCTTCATCCTACACATTTTTGTATTTGTGTCTCTTACCTGTCGCTTTTTCCATTGCATCCGGTTTGAAATCACGATTGTAAAGAAGTTTCACTTCAAAAATCTGACATTTTTTAAGATAGATCTATGAAAATTGGCATTTAGTGATTATTAAACTATGCCACAGCGAAGCGCAATCGAGCTTAGATAGTTCCTTGTAGTACTATAAAAGAGAGGTAGGGCACAGAGAAATTTCTTTTGAGATTTCTCTCTGCTTGGGGCAGTCTGACTGGTGGAATACCTCCACCCTACAGGAGATCGCGGCCAAATGACCTAATGTTTTGTCTTTCTGCGGTGAATAGGGTTTTCTAGAGCTCCTTGGGGTAGGAGGGTTCAATGTCGGTTTGTGATACCTATGGTATTGCAGGCGTTCATAGGCTACGGTAGCTGCTTACCATCAGGCGGCCGTATGCCTGTATGCCACCTTTATAGTATAGTGTAGTATAAAAAAGTACCTCGTTTAACGTGGGTTAGTCCTACAATAATTCTGAGCTTTCGGTGAAGAAAAACGACGTGTTTAAACCATAGCATGATGGTACAGCTTTTTCTAATGTCCGCCTGGTTAGCTACCACCTTCGAGCTTAAAATCTGTCACCAACCACCTAAAGGTGTGTTCCGGTTACTGCACTAGAAAGCCAGCCCTCCCTTTAAGTATAGCACGCTTACCATCTTGGGCCACATCGTTACTTAACATCACGTGAGATTGTAGCTAAACGTTTAACCTATAATGAATAAAAAAACTAATATTGAACACCGTATTAAACATGAAACGAAATAAATAATTATATTCCTGCAATAAAATTCAATTTGAACATATCATCAAATATACGTATATAATAATAACTAAAAAGTTAATAGTCTTAAATAAATTTTTCTAAGGTCTCCGAGAGATATAATCTCGAAACCCAAACGGGAGTCCGTAAATATAAATCAGCTTTTACGGATATTAGATAAGTATATTTTTATAAATGCTAAGTTATTAATAGTCAGCCTAGAGCCAACTACCGTCGAAACCTATTTACTTTACGAAATAAATACGCTTTACCGCTTACCGCTACGCAGCTTAAGATTTATAATAGGTTTATTTTTATTAATTCACAGTGTTGCCATTGCCTACTTCTCTAGAACTTCAAAAATCTGTGAACCTTTGAGGGTAATACCCGGAGACGTTTTGCGTTCTGGGAAATCAGGTTAATTCACCAGTTATGAAATAAGAAATATTAACTTGATGCAAAAAGAGATTAAACTACTAATAATATTTCTTACTAGATTTCCCCAGAAAGAGCAGTGTAGAAGTTTATTTTAATTAGTTATTTCATAGCTCAGTTAGAAGCACTAGGAAATAACTTCGAAAGTACCTTGGTCCGTATACTACAATGAACTTAAACCCAGTCATCGAGAAGACCCAGCAAGAAATTCGATCGGGCTTTTCAATTATTGCATATACATTTTTTTTACTGTGCAATGATGCTTACAATTAATAATTATATTTAGTGGATGGAATTAGAACACATATTACGTGTTTGGTCAGTTGTACATGTGCCTTTTTTGTTTCTAAACATAAACTACATCGTCACACTTGTCCAAGCCAAACAGACGACTGAGAAATATGACGTCACTAGTTTCATTATTATAAGTTTTATTTTTTAAGTTGGCAAACAAGCATACGACTCGCCTGAGGGTAAGCGGTTACCGAAGCTTTTGGACGCTTGTAATAGTGTTGATTTCGCGAGCAAAAAAAAGTTCATCGCATGGATCCGAAGGTTGCGTCCTTTAGTAACTTAGCAAGCTATTTTTTTAAATTAGGTATTTAATATCAACAGTCGATTATTTTGTTTCACCAATCGGTTGTTCAATAATCCCATAACTATCAATTAATCGTTGTTCAATCGATTTTACCAACACTAGCTTGTACCACCATAAGTATCACTAGCGCGTTGCCGACCTTGAAGCCCTCTACCCCAAGGAGCTCTGGAAACCCTACTCACCGTAAATGAGCAACATAAGGTTATTTGGCTGCGATCTTCTATAGGATGAAGGTAAATAAACAAATCCAAATGAAGATATCTGTGCCCTAACTCTCTTGATTTACGGATTGCAAATGAATACAAACGTATCTTCACATAATATATATGTTTATATGCTCATCTAATTTAATTTTCGACAACTATCACTAATTTAAAATTCGGTTATTTGGTTGTCGTGATTATTTAACTTATGTATTGAAAAGAATTTCACTCATTCATCTACTTAGCTTGGTCGAATTGTAATATAAATTGTCATTGTGTTCAAATGTTAGTTACTAATTAAATAAATAAACGATATATTTCTACACGAGTAAGGAAACTGAGCGCCCCCAGCGGTGCAAATAAAAATATAGTATGTTGTAATAAAACCCAGCATGGCGTGAAATAATAGTGAAATATTAAATGGTTTTCAATCGAACTCACTCATGTAGCGAGCTCGCCGCAGTCGAATCACATATCAAAGGAATTTAATATGTTTTATAGCAACTGAAAACGATGTCGAATTACATGGACACGTTTTATTGAACGCTGAGTACACATAATAACTGCAGAAAAGCAGATCCGACCGACCTTGAATTTTGTTCCTTACGCTTGACCGTAGCGATAGATAGATCTCGTAAATTTCCTCAGAATCGTTAGAGTTGTTTTCGAGAAACCGATATATTATACTATATTATATTATTTAATATATAATTACTAATATAATAAAGCGGAAGGGTTTTTTTTGTTTGTCACGCTAATCTCTGGATAGACCAGTCGGATTCGAAAAAAATATATGATAGCCAGATAAGGAGGAATAGTATAGGCTATCTATCATTAGGTTACACCTCTCAGCTAGCCTTAAATAATGATTTTTGTTAAGTAAGATTCGCATTTTATTATATGTTTTTCGAAAATAATTGGCATTTCACCTTACTATTGTAATGTGTCAAAACGGCCATCATAGCTTGATGTAATTGTAGTAATTTTATAAGAGATATTATATATGTGACCTATTATCCCTCCATCAATACATTTCAACATATCAATCTATCAACGAAATATGTAATATTGATAACACATTTGTTAATTATAATTACATTTTCATAATTAAATTTATGTTACAGCAGTTGTACCGGCACGCGCTTCTTAAGTAATAATTACCTGCGTCTCTTAATTCTATTTGTATTCATATTTTATGATTTTTGACAGAATTATTGATATTATGTTTTTGAAGAATGACATAAACTTTCCGTGTACATAATTTACTTAAAATCCGTAAAGGATAGATCCGAACATAGAAACGGAGACAGTTTTTTAAGATCATATTATTAGTCACAAATTTCGGGAAAAATACATGTACAGACAAAATTATAGATTTATTAATATAGATAGAAGATTCGTTACGGTACGGTTAATATTATTTTGCTAATACCCGAATATGATGTGGGACGGATATCCGATATCATCTATCATAAACCTTAATTAATATTAGGTATGTAGTTACATTTATTAATAATGCTTAGCAAGAGTCAATGAGTGAGTGAGTGAAGAGAATGAAATTGAAATATACTTATAAATACTATAGCAAATTAATTTATAATTAAAATTACTAGGAGACATTGTAAGGTGCGGTCCGCCCGGTCCTCGGTATATAAGTGAATGCTATAAATAAAGGAAAATAGTGTCATTTTTTATTTGATACCTTTTAAGGTTAACCTTTATTACACGATTGATATTCAGAACTGGCGACAGATAACGCTAGTAGTATTCATAAACTATGAAATTGTTATTCTTACTAAATTTACGAACTCAGAATTATCTCCTTTTTCATTTGACATCACACACGATACAGTAGCAAAAAGAAAATCAGAGACGCCCATTTTGTAGTTGTAACGTCCGTTATATTGATTTTATTCATAGAAAATGTAGCCTACGTCACCCGAACCATAGTAAAGAATCGATTGAGACCTCATTCATCAAAATCTATTGAATAGTTTAGGAGCTATGGTGGCTTCCATTTGACTTTGCCGTAGACATCTATCTTAGGGACTTAATCATATCTCCGTTTGTATCATTTCCCTTTGGAGACCATTTCCATTAACATGATGACAATTATATTTGCTGAAATGGAATAAACTTTGGTGAGAGAAAATATTGTTGCCTTTATGAAATGTCATATGGATATCCTGTTGCTTTGTTGAAGGTATTGCCTATTTCCCTATGGTACTCATGTAAATAACGAAGGGAATACAGTACAACAATATATCCATCCTCAAAACAGACGCATACTTGCCAAAGATGCTAACTGTAATATTTAAATTATTTTGAAGCGTAGCTTTAGTGGTAAAGGAAAATGTCGCTATAAATCCATAGGATGAATCCAAAGGATTTATTTCTCAACATGTGCTAAAATACCTCCTTACGTACCTAATTTCAAGTACTTACACTAGGCATAGATTTTGATAATCGGTCAACGGAGCGGAAATTTTGAAACTGAAGATTCATTTCATTTCATAAATAACAAATATAGGTGATCTGTTTATTCTGCGTGAAGACTGGATCACCATAGTGGCTCTATTAAGCGTGTCTCATTCCGGGATCTTTTAGTTTATCGCGATTCGGGATCGGCCAGTTTATATTCAGCTGCCGAGGGGTTCGTAGGACAGCATGACAGCGACGAGCGTCGATGAATGATTAATCTCTCGGTGGTCACCGTTGTTTATGGATCTATCTGTCCTTATCATCAGATATTGTATCGTCACCTTGCCATGGTACCATAAAACATTCATCTCCTTCGTTTAGAAAGAAAGAAAGATTAATTTATTTGTACCAACGACATTTGACAACAATAAAATAATCTAAAAATACCTTTACATTTACCTACTGAGAAGTAAAAATCAAATGCCAGCTGTTACAAAACGGCTCCAGCTCAGCATAATGCTGGTTGCACACAACCAGAGCTGGTCTTCCGTTGGAGCCGTCCGGTGACATCACAGGACGGACATTCTAACATATAGACCAAAAAAATAAAAATAAAATTGAGAAGAAAAAAAAGTGAGACATACGACGTAGAACATATAGCACAACACAGTATTTTCAAACGAATCAAGGAGTTGGTGTTCAAACGAAAATAAATAAATAATAATAATATATAAGTACACTATGAGCACTATTGCACAGGGCAAGTAAGTTATACATTTCAATGAGAGCGAAGCATTAATTTATTTTATAAAATTTAATTAAAATCTGCTAAAAATAATAATATTAACATTTTACAGATAAACTATTTGTCCTATCAGACACCTGGACGTACAATTCGGCTTAGTTAACAGCAAGCCTTACCCACACCACACAGCGGCATTCCCTTTATTTAGCATTGCATTGTATCGCAGCTCTCCGATTTAAACACATCCATCAAACCAAAATTTCATTGGAGCGAAGGTTTCTGAACTAACTTAGGTAAACTTACAATAACTAAATAGTTGAATTGATATTTGCAGTGATTAAGGGTTAGTGAGTAAGTTATTTAGTTAGTAAGGGTTAGGGTTAATAAACAAATTATTAATAGATGACGCCTTTTACGTGTATGTTAGTTAAACATATTTCATCTGTTGAAAGCATCCCTAATGAGAAAGTATATTTAATCATTTTTTTTAACGAAAACATCGTTTTTAAACTTTTTGTCTATTTTTCGTCAATAGCGGGGAGGGTAAGTCGCAAAGTAAATGTTAAGGTTATGAATTTTTTTTTTGAGACACTATACTACGTGTATTCATTGGGACCAGTTTTTATAACCCGAATTACCTTCTGTTTGGTCCCAGACTTACTTTTAGTGATCGCATTAATGCCCTTGCAAGAAAGCTATCGAAGGCTCAGTTTCGTGCTTCTTAATGCAAAATAAGATATTTATATTGCCTGCATAAATGAGATATTTATGCAGGCCGGCATGACAGCGGCGACCGCCGTCAGCCGTCAGCGATAGTACAGTCAATGTGCCGAGCTATTATATAAAAAAAAAAAAACAAAGATATTCAGAAGTCGGCAACATTGCAGTTCATGTATACCGCTCTCTAAGTAGTAAATTAAAAATATCGTCACTCATTTGGAATCCACGTGAGAATCCGTATTGCATTCTTCTTGATAAAGCACAACAGTTCTTCTTGCGGTTTTTGTATAAGTAAAAATATTGTTACTACCAGTCTTTATACCCAACCAAATTGATGATGGGCGTCAGGCTTCAATTCGTTTGCTTGCAGGCGTAATTATGAAGGCGTAATAAGAGTGCTATCATTTTAAGAGGCAAGTATGACTGCATATATTTTATTTCTATATTATTTCTACCCTTTTGCCAAATAGGTATTCAGCTTCACGCCGGCACGAACTATTCAGTATACCGGCACGCCGCGGCCGCACTGAAGCTTAGTACAATTCACCTATCATCCGTGTACTCTGACAACTGAGCAAAGTCCTTGTACAGTTACTTCTTGTCGACTTGTTTGCTGATGAATAGAAAGATTTATGTGCCATAATTATTATTTTGTTTTGTTTTCCGTGGCTATAGATTTATTTGTTAAACTGTACAGTTAATAAATATCTACGTCCAGTAATTGGATATAGTTTGATATCAAAATGTTGGTACGAAATAATATACCAGTATGACGTGAACAATAAGTCGTCAAAGTTGAAACTGAATTCTTAGCCGTAACTCAATACGATGTAATCAAGTTAATTAATTTAGTACAAAGAAAACAGATTCAACACAGGTATGTATTCAGACTATTAGAAATGTGTATTTATTTTAAGAAAATTATTTTATATGTTAATCTAGACTAATATTATAAAGCTCGTATATAATTTTTGTTTATTTGAATTCGCTTATCTCTAGAACTATTAGTTAGATTTGATACGAATGAAATAATTTTATGACCTATTTATCGAAGAAGATTATAGGCTACACGACAGGCTTCACACTATGACCTTAAGGAGCTGAACAGTAACCATAAATGTTAAGCAATCTGGCAAGTTGTACGCAAGTCACGGGAAGTGAGCACAACGATAGGCTACACGAGTGCTAAGGCAGCGGTGCGGTGAAGAGTTCGTCGAATAAAAACACAGTACAACTGCGTAAATAGAAACTGGATATCCACCAACTAACGCGCCAACCATAAGCGAATCACTATTAAAGGTTTTTCATCATATTCATGACGGTGACGACAATACCGATATAAAAGTACCAATAAAATACGAAGCTAATACACGACAGGCATTAACCCAAATCATTGAAAATACCACGTAAAAATAACTTTTATTGCAGACGTACCGTATCTTTCACAATACCTAATACTATTAAAAATAAAATGATGGACGTTAGAGATTCAATAAATAGTAAAAACATCAAATACAAACTTACAGAGTACTACGTCAACTTGATAGTAGTAGGTAAATAAAATAATATTAAATATTAACCGAACTTTTCACTTATACCAAACATATTGAATATACCTCAGAGCATGGCATGCTAAGACAAACCCCAGAGATTAAATAGGACGCCTTTAACTAAATTAATTGTAAAAAATTTTTAGTGAAAATAACATCAATAAATAAGTCTAAAGATGTTATTTGTAATTATAATGTAATACACAGTTTAATTTGATTTCGAACAGCTATGACTTTATATTGTTCACGTATGGTGGTAGGGCTTTTTCTAAAACCCACCTGGCTAGCTACAACCCTTATGTTGATATTCTGTCGCCAAGAATATATATGCCTTAGGCTGTTGCAATTTTAGGCTGCATCGTCACTTAATAGATTGTAAAAGCAAAAAGTTTATGTATCTTTTTTAAATTTTATCGCGTCTTAATGAATTCGATTTTCAAAAAAAGAGAAAAATAGAAAATTGTCCTTATAGATTCTACCGTATGTCCAGTAACAAAACCTTGTGTTTGACCCACAATCCGTTTAACTGATTACATACCTGTTTTGCCCCGTTCTAACTTATTTGAGAAGTTGCCACCTTCGCGCAGGGTCTGTGAACTAAATTAAATTAGGATTATTAGTTTTTAAGTAGATGCGATGCAAACCGAATGTGAAAATTTTTGAACTATCTAGATTCAATTGTTTGAAAATCCATTCAATCTCATTATACAAAAATGTTGTGTGCGTCTGTTAGTAACTCTATAACTAATGAACCAATTGAGCTCATATTTACATATTTGTTTTATCTAGAGGATAGTTTATAGCTATTTTACGATAGATGGCGGTGTAGTCGAGCCGTTAACTACCGGAATGGCAAATCAACGCCCGCCAGCCCAAATAGTTGTAAAAATATTAACACTATGACAATGTGACTTCGCTTTAAAAAGGATATCATTAATAATATACAAGTAGTCCGTAGATTTCATTTGATTTTCTAATATAAATAAATCTTCTGAATTAGTATAGTATATGCACTTTATAATCTTACTAGTTGTGCGCCATGGTATCACCCGTGTCAAATTTATTTGACCGACTCTCCACCAGCCGTCGTCAAAGCACCCGTGTAGCTAATCATTTATCTCACTTCCCGTACTGCTTGCCAGATTGCTTTACGTTCATGGTAAATACTCCGCTCCTTATGGTTGTAGCGTGAAGTTAACCTATAACCTTCTTTAATAATTACTTTATGAAATGCAAGAAGTTTTTCACATCTGATTGGTAGTTTCAGAGATTAATGCGTTCAAATAAACAATTTCTCGATCTTTATAATTTTAGTAAGTATTGATAACAGTGATGATGTTTAGCGACTATCACTACACATCACATCCTGAACTATGAATACGGCGATAAAAATAACGATAAAACTAACTGATGCAATGATGGCTCAGCGATAGCATGTATGAAATTCGCGTCGATCGGCGTGAGTTCGAATCCGTACAATGAGCCTGAGCTTTCTGTGAAGGAAAACATCGTGATGAAACCATGTCATAGTGTAGGGTTTTTAGATGCTTGCCTTGCTAGTTACCACCTTCAAGTTGAAAATCTGTCGCCAAGCCCCTATAGATGTTTTCCGACATCTGCCCTTGACAGCCAGTCTTCCCACTAGGCCTAATGTCACCATCTTGGGCTAAATCGTCACTAAACATCAGGTGAAATTGTAGCCATAACGCTCAACTTACAAAGAATAAGAAAAGAAATCCTAATTTCGAAACGCAACTAGTTCGAGCGATTCGTTATTACCGGCATTTTTTATAGTAGTCGTTTTTTGTATATTCGTTTTTATAATTGGGCATAAGAGTAAACGCCAAAAAAAAAAACTTCAAATAAAATACCTAACCCTTCAATTTTTCTTCCATAAAATGAAATATGAGCCCTATATATGCAAACTGAATACGTTCCTGTGTTATTAGTCGGTTAATTACTTTGTGGAGTCGATCGTAAAGTTCTCAGTGTTGCATCGTACGAGTGAGTTTATCGAATAGTTTGCGAGTTGAACGCGAATTTCCACGCTGAATGTTTTGTTAAACCCGTGGGTGACTAAAATGTTGTACAGGGCTGAACGATAACTGAATAGCGTCGGGGTGGTGGTGACCGTCGGGATGGTGGTGACCGTCGGGATGTTGGTGGCCGTCGGGGTGGTGGTGACTATCGGGGTGGTGGTGACCGTCGGGGTGTTGGTGACCATTTACGTATTACTTCAAACGCGTGTGACGGTTACACTTTCTTACATTTTTTGTTTTCAAGAAGATATTTTGAATCTGTAAATAAACCAATCCAGTTTTTGAACTTTTGATGTAATTTAACACTACTACATCTTAATTTATAAAAGTCATTAAGTAAAAAAACATTGACTCATTAAAATAAATAATACACTACCACTTTGGATCTGGTTAATATTTCGTGGCTGTGGACGCTGCTATATGCAATATAGACATACGTATATCTATATTGTTTGAATTTAAGTCGATGCAAGCCACAGAGATGTAAAACAATTATCTGTGATGCTTACGTTGAGACGTTTGTGTTAAATGACTTATCCGCATGGTGGCGTGACTGAGGGAATTGAGTTGCCATTTGATCATTTAGTTTATAATTGTAATGACTTTTATAAATTGAGATGTAGTGTTCAATTACATTAAAATTCAAAAAAATTAATGGGTTTATTAACAGACTCAGATTATCATTTAAAAATATACTCGGAAAAAGTAATTATTTTCCGGAGTCGAAAAACTCTGCAATGTCTGAAGATCCGTTCTTTTCAACCAATGTTTCCCACGTGTTGCCCACTATGACGAGTGGTGCTGAAACATAGTCGCTAACTAAAGAATCTGTGCAGAAAATGATGGTTCCACAACGAGCTATGAAGCGCATCATGTCAGCCTTGAGTGATAGATTTAGAACTACGGATATCTAAAAAAAAATCAGTACAAATAGAAAAAAACAGTCCATTATGATGATAATAATGATTCAACTCCCCTTTATTGTGATAGGTTTATAAGTCCTCGTGACGATCTTAACTGTAAAAAAAATGCTTTACGCGGTATCCTAATCACAATTAACTGTAGTGCAGTCGTTTAATCGAGATAGGGCAATAAAGTGTGATCTTCAAATAAAATTGGCTTTGCAATTTGAATATAATGATTGCGTTCAGAACGAACCTCTATTCAAAAGCTTAATGGACTTCCTCAATAACCTTCTACTCCAGAATTATGTTAAATATATTGACGTTTGAAGCTTACGTTATATTACTAAGCTTCTCCTAGTCTTAGATTGTTCGTTGGACCAATATATATATTTTTAACTAATGTGATGAATATTTGTGATGCTCCACTGATGGGATTTTTTTCTTGTCACAACCATTGCTTACTTAAATGATTTTGCCGAGATATGGAAACAAAAAATAGTAAATAATTTATACAAAAAATTCTTTGCTATTTCCGCCTGGCACTGATTAATCTGCTACATCTTTGTGTAAGAAGTAACGCTTGTTATTAATTGTTGGTATGTGACCTGAAAATGTTAAAGCGGAAACTAATAATTGAAAAGAAGTAAAAGTGAAATGTTAGTAACTGAAAGAGATGCGGTTGATTTAACATTTTCTGAGCACGTTTCAATAATTAATAGCAAACGTTGTTAGTTGAAGAAAGCTGTTAATCAGTGGCATGCGGAAGTAGCAAAGAAATTTTGGATGAATGATTTACTATGTATTTTACCAGAGTAACCAAAATGAATCAAACCAAAAAATATTTTATTAAACTTTGGCCCTAAGAAGGCATTTATGAACGTCAAACACTACCACCGGTTCGGACAAACATTGCAGTCATCAAGAAGAACTGGCAAGCACCTCGATCGGGATTTTTTTCGTTCCATCTGTACAAGTAATGTTTACAGTTAATAATCATTATGATATTTATAATTTAGTGGGTGGACAGAATTCATTCATTCATTCACATAATGAACCACCCTATAATAACATTTTGACAGTAAAATCTGCTTGACATAGTCCTTGAATTCATTGCTTGGCAACTCATTACGTGCACACATTACGTGCTTCGGGATCTTATTATAGAACCTAACGCTATTACCTAAAAACTAAGAGAGAAAGAGAGGTAAGAGAGTAGAGGTTGTAATAGAGGTAGGGCACAGATAAATTTATTTAGAGATTTCTCTCTACTTGGGGCAGCCCAACTGGTGGAATACCTCCACGCTACAGAAGAACGCAGCCAAATGACCTAGTGTTGTGTTTCTGCGGTGAATAGGGTTTCCAGAGCTCCTTGGGGTAGGGGGGTTCGGGTCGACAACGCGCTTGTGATATCTATGGTATTGCAGGTGTTCATAGGCTATGGTAGCCGCTTACCATCAGGCGTGCCGTATGCCTGTATGCCAACTCTGTAGTATAAAAAAAACTTTTATTAGTCTTACTAAGTCTAAAACACGCTACGACTAATTTATTTCTATTTTTTGTATTAAAACTGTGCTGCTCTTTGATAAAATCTAGCTTGTCATAGTGTTTTCAAATATACATTTTATTATCAATAATGTATTGGAAGGGCAAAGTTAGGATATTAACGCTATTATCAATCAAAAAATAATAACTATTTTTCTTATATCAACAGGTTTGCCGAATGATCTCTCAGTTTCCTGGCACCAGTACCCCTACAGCCTCGGCATGGTATTCTGTAAGCTCAGGGCTCTCATATCTGAAGCGTGAGTATTCATTCATCTGTAAGCCTAAAATTTCAAACTATAATATACCTACCGAAGAAAATCTACAAAAATAAGCACGACAACCGAAATGTCATTATTTCCAAAAATAACACTCGGTCATTAAGTTAACAAAGTATTGAAGAAGATACCGCATTTACGTTTTATACTTTTGCGGACGAGTTATGAAAACAAAATATCGCTTCTGTTTTTTTTCTTGTTGTTAATCTATGAGACCTGGACCGCTCCCCGCTCCCTCTCCCGCACTTCACAAACACTACGATATTTGATTAAAGACCCAAAGGACAACTGTTTATTCACTAGGCAAGCTATTTAAAACTAAAACTCAATCATAATTTTATTTATTTACTGGATGGTAGGAAACATTAATTTTGTCTGTCGTGACCACCCGACCACCCGGTGTGACACCCGCTTTAGTGGCACGCTTTGGTGTGTTGCGTTCCTTGATCAGCCGACCCAGCTGGGTCATAAATACTATTCACTATTTACTAATACATTTGTTGGGTTTTTAGATCATTAGTGTATATCCAGCGTCCGAAAGGTTTGTAGGCCAGCCATGACCAGCGACGACAGTCGATGGATATCCTATCTCTCGGTGGTGAATGTTGTTTTTTTAATTGTACTGTGCTTACCATCAAGAACCTTGACGTCACTTTGCCGAACTCACATTTTATTAACTTTAATACGAAATGAATATTACTGTTGACCAGCTGTTAAATTTCATACATACAGCAAGCATAAGTTTTTGACAATTATCAGTATGGAACAGCGCTTCTAATGTGCCCGCGGCTCCACTCGCTTGGACTACAGAATGCCATCAGTCGAGCGCACGCGCGAATCATGCTGCCCCCGCTCAAAAGACAGATAACAAAAATGCTTATTGTGGGTGATCCTTGGAAGATAGATATTTACTACCGCAGACTTTTTTTATAAATATTTTTAAGATCTACAATTATGTAGAACATTAATTCGATATATCTCGTATGGTTTACTCAGCGTAAGCCATTTAAGATTTTTCTCCGAATTGATTCACCATTATCGTCACTGCTTATTTTGTAAGTTACTTTATCTTACAAAATATATTCTATAACCTGGCCAGAAAATATAGCTATAAATTAAAAGAAAAAACATTAAACACAAGAAAATCGGATAAGTGGTTTTCGTGTGGAAAAAACATAAACAGACAGACAGACAAAGAGACGTTTTATAGTATGTATAGAAGTCGTTACAATTAACGAATGAATCACAAAATAAAAAGAAATGTTATATTTTATTTTAAGTTAAGCCAAGTTTAACAACAGTAAAATACCGAATAAGGTTTTAATGGTAAATTCGGATCAGTGACGCGATACGAGTAAGCGCCATTGAGTTCACATCGGCCCGCTCCACGCTCCACGGATCACTGGATTCATGTGGATTTCTGAAACATATCGAAAAATAGTTCACATTTCTGTAATACAATATTTTAAAGCTGAGACATTATTTTTTTCTTTGAATGCCTACAACTACCAGTTAGATATGAATAATATTATAGCCTACTTATTGAGGAAGGTTGATATAACTATCTTGATAACTTGATATAACTTCACGCTATGATTCTAAGGTGCCGAGCTGTATAAGCTGTAGGGAAGTACTGGAAGTAAGAACAAAAGTGCATGAGTGGCGGTGAGGTGGGGGGAGTTAGTCGAATTTGAAATTTTTGAAGCAATGACGGCTCAGGGGTATTGAGTACGGACACCGCATCGATCGACGTGAGTTCGAAGCCCTGCAATGAGCCTGAGCTTTCAGTGAAGGAAAACATCGTGATGAAACTATAGCATGGTGGTAGGGCTTTTTCTAATGCCCGCCTGGCTAGCTACGACCCCCAAGTATGGTTTCTGATTATGAGACACAAGTAGTTTATTATAAACCAATAGGTTAGTTTTTCTCAAGTACATAGTTTTTTTTTTGTATTGAACTATGGTAGATTACTAGATTTTGAAGTAATGTTGACTGAAGCGTTCGGACGTTATAAGGATATGAGTAAGAATTCTACAATGACTTTGAACTTTTGTTTAAAGAATATAATATGGTGGATCTTAGCAAGGATAGCTAAAATATTCATGTTGAAATTATGTCGCCAAGTGCCTATCAGTGTGAACCGGCAGCTGCACTTGAGAGCCAGTCCTCCCACTGAACTTAGCGTATTGCCTTACGGAGACATCATCAACTAATATCACACTGTTTTTTTTTGTAATGGTGTTCCGATTACATTTTATATTTTTAGAATAATTTAAATTCTTGATGATTTCTAGATTAGAAAATCCAATGAGCTTATATCATACATACTACTATCATATATACTATCATAGGTACCTACTTTATTTACATACCTTAAAGATAAATAAAACTAATGATTGTTTACAAGTTAATTACAACTTTGTGTATAAGAAAATGATGTCGCATCTATGATTTTTAAAGAAAATTTGCTATGAAAAACTTAACAACAAAGTTACAAATAGTAAATAGAGTGACGTTACAAGATGAAAGGAATGTTCGAGAAGTTGGTGAAAGTTAGCGAAAAGGCGTTCGACTGATTGTCATCGCGTTCATAGGTTATAAGCTAGCTAGTTGACATTGATAAAGGGTTATATAGATAAAACTTGTAATAATATTTTGAAAAGAAAAGAAACGCTCTATCACAAATAATACCAAGAGAAAGGAAGGCATAAGCTAAATCATTTCTATCTTGTGCCGTATGCGAGTTGAATCCATCTTTGTAAAAGGCCTCGTCAGGGCTTAGTTTATCTCACTCGTAAAGTATTATCCAATACAGATAATAACCTTAATAGGGATATAAAAGAAATACAATGTCGCAAGTTTTTCGGCTTATTCTGTTACGATAAGAGCAATTTTCTTTTGCACGAATAATCAGCTTTGATTAATTTATAATTTGTTCAAATAATCTGCTGATCTGCATCGGAAGATCACTTAAATATACCTAGACTCTCGTACAAATATGCTATTTTCATTATTTTCAAATAATATAATTGCCATTTCAGAAGTTTACTATATGCTAATGCTTGGTCTATACAATATTCAGACACAAATATTTTTATTCACAAAAGCAATTGATGCCAACTTTAATGAAATAAGTACTAATTGACCTGTATGCTTTTCACAGAGAAAACCATTGGGCAAAGCGATATAGAAATCAATAAAAACTATACTATTTGTATATATACTATTTGTATATGTTACTATTTGTACAAAAAAAAAAAAATGAAATTTATAATCCCGATCGAGTTTCTTGCCGGCGCTTCTAAACCGTAATGTTTTGATGTTCTCTTCGACTTCTCAGCCCCCATTCAAATTAACACTATGGGAATTATTGACGGGATCTTGAAGTGTTATGTGGTGGTCTTTGTTTTAATTCATAAACTTGTGTTGTTTGGCCGTATATTATGTCTTTTTGGTGGCATTTTCCGTGATGTAGTATGGTTATCGTGTATAAGTAAAGTGAATTATAAATAATAACTGTGAACATGATCTTTAGCCTGCCACAAAAAATCCTTGAAAATTTTTAACAATGGGCCACCACATTGTTAACGCTATGTTTGATGATTGCAAAGAAAAGAACATTTGACTTGGCTGCATGGTCTAGATACCATTGCATTTTCCTTTCATGAAGAAATGTTAAAATTATAAAAAAAATTACAAAATAGTAACGCGTGCTCAACTGAACAGCAAAAGGCATCGCCGTGTGCACTCGCGTCAACGAGCGTTGTCGCGTATTCATGTGAACGCTTTGTGTTAATATATAGAAAGACTAGACGTGCGCTGTCAAAATGCGCGTCCATCTGAACAGGGTCTTAGGGCCTAAATTGAAATAGTTTTCTGACTATGGTTTCATCTCGGAACGCGATACGCCTAAGTCTGCCACTATGCCGTTGTTACACTTAGTACAGTCAATCTAATAGAGACATGTAACTAGCAACACTACATCATAGAGAAAATTACCTTTACTAATATTATAAAGCTCAAGGGATTGTTTGTTTGTTTGAACGCGTTAATCTCTGAAAATACCCCTCAGAATTAAAAAAATATATATCGAGAAATGCAATAGGTTATATAACTTCTCGCTACGACTCTTAAAGTGCGGAGCAGTAACCGTGAACGTCAAGAAATCTGACAAGCTGTAGATAAGTATAGGACTTTCACTGGCAGATAGATGATGTTATGGAGTAACTTGAGCTACTTTTATTTTCGATTTTGTAATCCACGCAAGTGCAGCCGCGGACTCTGTCAAAGGACACTGATCATTAATATGACATAAAAATGTTTGTCTGTCTGTCTGTATGTCCGGATTTAATTTAATAGCTTGACCAATTTTTTTTACATTTTGTGCACGGTAAGCTTATGTCATTTGTCAATTGATAGGTTATAAGAATTTTCAAAAATACTTCTAGATATCTTTAAAAATATAATATAATAATAATTGTTAATTGATTATAATGTTTTTATGTGCTATAAGAATTGTCAATAGTATGAGTGATAATAAAATAACGAGACGAAAACATTACTGCAAAATATAAACGCCGCCGTACCCTTGCAGGAACTAACGGTGTTAGATCGATACATTTTGATTTTATAAACGATAATTATCTTTAATCTATTGATTAGTGGCATCTGAAATGGATATCAAATTAAACAACAGTGGGACCTTGTTTATACATTCTTAATTTTTTGCGTGAAATAATTTTGCCATTTAACAAGTTTTAGTTGAAGCATCACCACAGAAATATTTATTTACTATCACCGCATATTTTGTTTATAGTTTGTAATTTAATATGGCCACTGTATATTAGTCCTTTAAACCTAATTTAATGTTTTTAAGCCTTCATAGGGTTTTCTAATCTCAAAATAAGTTCAAACAAGATGGTGGCTCTCTTGTTCGAACTATCTATAAGGGAGTTTTTGTGACAACTCAAAATGCATGATTCCAGTTTATATTCATAATCGACTTCAAGTATGCACAATAACCAAACTATATCACGCAAACGCCACCAATATTACATAATATAGGGTCAAAGAACTAAAATGGTAAATGAATTAAAATAAAAAGCACAACAAGGCAGCTCAAGGTCCCGCCAAAACGTCCTCAATACATGGGCTTAACAAAGTGCGGAAAGCGAAAAATAATTTTCTTGTTATTTATTATCCACTAGCTTGTGCCCGCGACTTCGTCTGCGTGGACATCATAATGGGGTCTGGAGAGAAATGAAAAGTATGTCATTTACCGAAGTAAAATGACCCATTGTCTTGCCACATTTCATCCAAATCCGTTTAGCCGTTTTTGCGTGATTTATTAACCGAACGGGAGATCGTGCGGAGAGCTGTATCCGCCTCTACCACAGACGTGGACGCCTCTATGTGACCACGACCGCTCTGCCAAGTGCGAAAGGACAAAGAAGAAGACAACAACAAACAAACTCATTTTCGCATTTATACTATTAGTTAGTATTAACTGGAGCCAACGAATAAAACAATAAAATATAATATTTATAAAGTCCGGTGAAGCTATCAAAGCCTCTAATGGCTCCAGAGCTCTAAAGGCTAACAGTGTAGTCAGTTTGGAAGAAGAAACAATCATTGTTTAAAACGTTTAGTAATACTTAGTTAATTAGTTGCTAAGTAGAATATTAGTTGCTTTTTATAAGTAAGACCGTAGATGTTTTTTTAATTCATTTTGAAATTGAATAATGTTGGCACTGTGTAGGTACTGGTGTATATAGCTGACACTGACGGCAAACTTCATGCCTTTGTCTCGCGTAAACAACGCAATATTGCACGTAGTGTCTCTTGTATGCGAGTATATGTGATTACACGTACTTTGTCAAGTTCGGATACACTTCGTATAGTACCTTTTCACTGACATGCATTATTAGATACTTGCAATTTGACTCAAAACCTCACGAAACTCAAAGATAAAAAAGCTTAATTTAAAGGTTAATAATCCTATTTATTTAATAAATATTTAGTATAATTGTTTTTTTGTTCGAAACAGAACTGACCTGGCTCTTTTTTTTTTTAATTGACTACACTGTTAGCCTTCACCGGGCTTGGTGTTCTGGCTCGGAACACGGCTTGCTTATATACTAAAATAAAACAATTGTCGAAATTTCTACAATAGCCTTGAACTATACGATATCGTTTAAAAGAAGGTGAAGTGTTTTATTTTTAGACCATTGCTTGTTTGATTACGTAACCAAACCTATTGGTTTTTATGTTATTAGCTTTGAATGTGTGTGTGTGTGTGTGTGTGTGTGTAAACCGCAAAGCATTTTGTTACCTGATGTTTCGAGTTGATTTTTGACGTTTCCAAATATTTCGAGAACAATGTTTTTTTAATTTTTACTCAGGTCGAATACGAACAATACGAAATGTCGACGTAAATGCAAATTATGCAGGTATATTTCAACAAATTAAACTCTGTTAACGGTGCAACTCCATTTCACAGCTGTTTGGGAGTGAAGTTTTAATTGAACGTTCGCTATCGTGTTATAGAATTTTCTGGACTGCTATAATTCTATTACCAATTTTATTTACGTTTTGGAAATGCTTACATTATTATTAGGATAGATATCGGTCACGTAAATATTTGTTTTTAGATACATTTCCTTTTTTAGTAATACCAAGTGACGGTACTTTGCCTTCTTTCTGGTAAGCATAGTGCAAAGGAGACCTCCAAGAGATCGGCAATCGTCAAGCCTGTTGGCAGCTTGGTATAGACTGGTTGATCCTAAAAAAAAAGAGAGTCACTGTGATGAATTTATCACCATGTGCACCCGCTTGGTTACTTATACACCGACGGATCCCGAAACGCGACACGCTTATGCGTGCCACGGAGACGAGTCTTACATCTGGTGTATGGTGGTCGCAGGACAAAGTAATGTTAACGAATTTCTTATACTAGGTTGACAAATATGATTCTATAGCACTTGATGTGGACTAATTACTAGATAAGATTAAAGCTTATTAGATCTGTATAGGGTTTGGTTTCTTTGTAATCGATAAAGCATTTAGATTTATATTTAACCGAAAGTATATATACATCACATACATCACAATTATTACTTTTACGTGATAAACTATAATATTATTATTACATACTTCAGGTATACTCTGGTTTATCACGAAATACGGTGTACTAAAGCGAGTCACTAGACCTTATTTTTCACCTGTGTATTTGTGTCGCGTATGCCTTTTCACTCTATTTCGTAGTTCAGCAAGATGTAGCAGGTGTTGTTGGCTTGGACCTCTCAACATTCCTGTTAAGCTTGCTCAATATTGACAACAATGATACTGTCGGGATGTGACTAAGGTTGCCACATTTTATTTGAGCAATTCTATATTAATATTATAAAGCTTATGAGTTTGTTTGTTTGATCGCGATAATCTCTGGAAGTGCCAGACCGGTTTGAAAACATATTTTGTATAGATTAGCCCATTTATAGAGGAAGGTTATTATAGGCTACGACCCTTAAAAAGTGGAGCAATCACCTTACAAAGTGTAGTTTAGAATTAAAAAAATAGTTGAGAATGAAAGCGCGGGTAAGGTATCTAGTAGATAAGGTATAACAATTTGCTGTTAAAGATTGTAAAAAAGTGCTTTGTAAAAAAGGTAGTAACTGATAAGATATTAGTGTAAACAGGAGAGAAGATTTTGTTTCAAATTAAGATCAGTGATCTACTTGTAAAAAAAAACCAAGAAAATGAAACTTTGTGAAGTGATGTAAGTAAGTGCGAGCAATGAAGTAGGTGAAGCGATGGTAATCTTCCGCGGCCTAACCTTGCAAAGCTTTGAATACTTTTAATAGCATAAGTAGAATATTGTTGGGTAGAAAAAGGAAGGGCGTCGGCTTACTTTTTTTTATATTTCCAGGGCGTCTTATGTGTCTGTTATGACTATCGTGGCTTTCTCGTTAGAGAGGTATCTAGCCATCTGTCACCCGCTGCATTTATATGCCATGGCTGGACTGCGTCGTGCGCTGAGGATTGTCGCAGCTTTGTGGCTTCTCTCCTTGCTATCTGCTACTCCGTTTGCACTCTATACCACTGTCAGTTACCACGACTACCCTCCCGGTGAGTTATCATAGGTTTTCCCATCAGCAGCGTCTCAGGAATCATCATGTTAACCTTCCCCCCTGGGGATTGATCATCAAAAAATATTTCTTAGTGATCGTCTACGCTATACAAGACATTTTAGTGCAAAATTTCATGATTCTAGACTCACCGGTTTAAACTGTCTTAACAATTATATCAAGTAAATAAGCCTGGTGTTATGTTGGTGTGGTTGATTTATTATGGTACCATTTTTAAGTTTATAAATTATCGTAACAACTTCATAGGTTCTTGACAACAGATTTACGAGTACCAGCAGCTTGTCAGACAAGTATAACTGTATGTCCTACTATTAGGCTACGTTTTCAGTACGATGTTGTGATCCATCAAATCTCAATATCACTGGAGGATTGTATTGCAAATTATTTTATGTGGAATTTGCGCTATCACTGGCTGATTATATCACTATTGGGTAAATGCATCTTCATAAAAGCAAGTTTCTTAACTATGTTTCCTTCACTGTTCATCTAAGGTGATTTTAAATATTAGAAAGTAATGTAATTCCGATTTTTTTTTAGTTCATATTCAACTTTGTTTGACGAATTAACTGCTATAATAGATGGATGATTTGCGCCACCTAGAAAGACTGCAGTTAACTATTACCACGTCGTATTCATTAATGTGGTTGAAATTATACCGAATAAGCTCGAAAATTGTCGCGGCAAACCCGTGAGTTGTTGCACTCAATGTCTGCGCGCTCCGAACGCCACTCCTTCTCACGCCATTGATTAAGTTAGCTACCTTCGGTCTAGTAATAATAGTTTAATAATAGGTTTATAGTTAATAGGTAAATAGGTTTAATAATCTATTTATAACAGTTAATGTGGATGATTGCCCCGCCCGCCTTTGTGTACTCGTTACCTCTTTCCGCAATTTTATTTATGGAATTGTTTTTAAATTTGTATCGACCACCCCGCATAAAAACATAAGTGGGCGAATCCCTGTAATGTACCTGTACCCTGTAATAGGACGATTATTTAAACGTCATTTGATACTACTCCACTACTGTTCTTGATAACTGGATCGCCATAAACTTCTGATAAGTCAAATAAAATTAAATCACCGGCTCACTAATTTACTCAGGCTCGGGTAACTCGTCCCTGGAGTCGGCGTTTTGTGCGATGCTGGAACTGCCTTCGTGGTACCTCTGCGAGCTGAGCAGCTTACTGTTTTTCATCCTACCGGCGGTGATTATCCTCTGCCTCTACGTCAGGATGGGGTTTCGTATTAGGTATGTTATGGGGTACGTATCTTAACTATAATTAACATTTATTATAAAAGTTTACAAGGTTTATGACGCGAATTTCGAGTGTTAGTTCTATATCAGGATATCTACGTATCCGTATTTGGTGTAAAAGTGCTGAAATGTTGACCAAATCAAAAAATACTTTATTATATTTTTATTCTAGAAAGCTTTAAAACCTGAAAAAAAATTGGAAAAAGACTTAGTTATATCGCTTTTGTTATTTTCTTTTAATCCTATTATTACATTATGTATTAACTATTATGAGGCCCCTAAAATAAGTACCTACGTATCTTAATATACAACTGATTTGTATAACATGGAACTTATCTATAATGGCTATTAGTATCCGTTAGTAGGGGAAAATGGGGTAATGGGAGTCACTTAAGCAAAAATCGATATAAATCTGAAGTTATTTGTTTCGGGTTAATTAAAAAAACATATTTTATTACTATAACTAATAATTTATCAATTTAAAGCAGTTTTTTAAATTTTTGGATAGTAATATACTTATAATTACACTTTATAAAAATAACGATTTTGATCACCATTGCCCTGACATGCGGGTAATGGTAGTCATCATATTGGACAATGAGAGTCAACACATCTTCAGCACTTGTCGTACGCATAACCTTTTGCTGAATCCATCGGAAGCAGTTAGCGTGTGCCCATAAACCACACGAAGTGTACCAGCGCGTTACCATAACTCATTCTTGCAACTAAACTCATCACAAATCAAGGACCTACTTTGGATCGTCATTTTTATAGACATCACATATATTACAGAAACTTGTATCTAACTCTCAGGAGGAGTGTTTATCTTGAAGAACACGTCCCTTGGCCTTGCCTAAAGGTTTTTTGCTTTGCTGCTTTTTTCTATTCCGTGGGGGTCAACTGACTCCCATTACCCCAAAATAGAAATGAAATTAAAAAAATCTAAATGAAAATAAATCGTTAAATATTTCATTAAAAATGTCTCACAAAAATATTATTTAGTAATTTACTGAAATAAAAAGAAAAGTTATAATTAATAAAATATTTAAATAAATATCTCATCACTTATGTTATACACAGGAAAAATTATAATGAAATCGCGGCGGACAATAATAACGTCACGTTACAATTAAAACGGTGTTTAGATCTGGGTACCGGGTGTAGTATGTCCGATCATTTCGCTCGATATTCACTTGTCAACGTCTTTTAGTTTTCTTATTATTGTACTGGTAGTCATTGCCCGCTGACCCCCATTACCCGTTTCTCCCCTACTACATCATTTTTATGGAAATGGAACTTATATTTATTACACAAAACTAGAATTTCGAGGTAATGTAACGGATAATCTAATTCTATCGTGTCGTTGATTACTAACATAAGGCCAAAGTTTAAAAGGTATTGTCTGAGTTATAGCGTTCTTTGAAGCGAACAGCGTAAAAGTGGCACGGTTGTTTGTTGATGGAATGGTAGCGGAGAATTACCATTACCGTTATAGGCTCAAGTTTAAATGCTAGAATTCGCATAGAATCGACTAATGTACAATACGTTACATTACGTAAACAGATCTACAAGGGAACTATTTAGAATAAATGTAAAACTTTTAAGTAAGGTTAGTAAGCACCACCGAGCCGCCCTATCGCACCCGTGTAGCTTATCGTTATATTAACTTTCCATACTTTCTTACAGCTGATATGATATAATATGAGAGAAAGATATGGATATATCGCTTGACGACCTTGACTTTTATGGTTAGGGTGATTCTCTCGTTTCGTGCAAATTTGAAGAATAAGAGAGAATTTTTTTTTTGTTTTTTTTCTTGCTCTTTTGTGGAACATAATGAACATCTAACATAATAGATGATATTATACTAAATTCTATGTAAAATTAGCAAATATATGGATATACTAAATTCTTCAAGGCATGGTAATGAGGAATGGAAAATGGTAATGATACATTTACTTTGGTAATGAAAAAATGATGTTGGTAATGAAAACTTAAATAAAATATCTTTATCAAATCAGCTCTTTAATTATAGTAATAATCATTAATTCCATTTCGAGTTATGAATTCATTTTTCTCAGGGGATACCTTTGTGTTGCTGTCATCCTCAATTTGTTTTTGGATATTAATTAATCTTAATATCTTTCACATGTTGACTATGAGTTATAATTTTATCTCGAACTGTAAACTTCCAAGTTATTCCAAAGTTTTTGTGTTTTTTTAAATTTTCCTTGTTTTTCATGACGATGTCACTAAATACACGTTTTTCTTTCTTTATTAGGCCACTGAACCCTTCCGCTAAATTTCTGAATATGCACTCACTAAATAATATTTTTTTCTTTACTTCTTCACGTTTGTAATTATCCACAGTTTCAATTATTTTATCCACTTTTTGTTTTGTAGAAGGTACGCGTGTTTGTTGTATTCGGTTTTTCTTTATGATCTTAGCCATTGCCCTTTTCACTGCTTCTCTCTCTTTTTCAATTTTTTCTTTTTCTTGTTTTAGTTTACCTATCTCCTTCTTGTGAATATAGCGCAGTTTATTTATCAAATCGTTTTTTTTTTTGACACAATTTGCAGTTTGTGTTAGGTTTCTCTTGCACTTGGTGAGATGACCATTCTAATGGATTCTGTTGAGGAACGAGATTTGCATTATTTTCTCGAACACTTGTTGGAGGTGTGCCCTCAATCGTATACTGTTTTTTTCTTTCTTTCGACATATCGTTTAGTGTTTTCCTTCCATTTGTTCCTTTGGAGTTTCTTTTCTCTTGGTGTCAGCCACACTCTTAATTTTGTTTTGTTCTTTTCGTTTTCAATATCTAATTCTTTCTTTTTCTCTCTGTATTGCATACTTCTTGGGATCATTTTTAATTTCTTCGTATTTTTTTCTTCTTCGTAATTTTGCTTCAGCTATCTTATCTTCACGAGTTTTTTTAGTGTTTACTTTATCCATATTCGTACCTGTAGATAACAAATAAATTCACAAACAGACCTTTCAACTATAAATAATTGTAAATGATTTAATTTCGTTAATCATTACCATAACTCTATGATCATTACCATAATTCTATGATCATTACCATAATCCTATGATCATTACCATTCTCCATAATAGTGGATGGTAAATTATGGTGATGAGAATAATGGTAATGATATTTTTGTGCTTATTTTAGATTAATTCCATAAATAATAGGAAATACATAGACTAAATGTTCAGAAAGTATTTGAACTCAATAATGATTAAACCTGTTAGCATCCACAATACAATAAACATTATCAGTTACCTCAAAATAATATGAATGGTAATGAAAAACTTACGTAGCAAACGTAAAAATCTCACCTTGTTTGTGTTGTAGTAAAAATCTGCAAGCAGACACCCCGCTCTCTGTTCACTGGTCGACTAAGTCGGGATCGTGTGCGTAGGGAAGGGGGGTAAGGAACTCCACTAGGTGTATCTACAGGTTGATTTTGTTATTTGAAGTTGAATGAACGGTAATGAGTATTTTTTTTGGACAAAATTATTTTATCCCAGTGAACGTAAATAATACTCGTAAGGTACTTATTAAATTCATAATCTTATTCCTTAATGCATATTTTCAAATTATTAAAACAACAGTATACAGGAAAACATCAAAATATTTTGTTATTAATTTACAATTCCCAAAATTCGTGTTCTGACCGATGCGGGTAATGATTTTTAGGCATGTTTTTTTTCTTTTTAACTTACTTATTAGCTAATCACCTAATTTGTTTTGGATGGAAAATATACCTATGCAACACATCTAAAACATAAAAAATGTTTGGTGGTTTTAGATTATGTAGTTCTGTTTATTTTTTGATGAACATGTGATTTGCACGAAATGAGAGAATCACCCGTTACTGTGCCGCTCCTTAGGATTGTAGTGTAAAATTATATATATATATTTAAATACAAACATATTTTTTCAAAACTGTCTTGTTTTTGCAGAGATTTGCACTTAAAAAAAAACAATCATATCAAAAACAATAATATGTAAAATATAGAAATATCTAAATTAAAATTTTTTATTCAGTTTAGGCTCTAAGAAGGAAGTTATGAATATCAAAACACTACTAACGGCTTGGAAAACATTGGAAGAACCAGCAAGAAACCCGATCGCGTCTATCAATTACTAATACCACTACTGTAGAACCTACCATTTTAATATACCCTATAATACTGACTATAAGCTCTATTGTCTATGGCTTGAAACACATAATCGCTGGACGTCCCACTATAAGCGGCTGCTGAAATCAATGTTATACGCTCCGCTTCACCGATCGCTCTTACTCAGACTACACACCTAGAAACTGTCTCGAGTATAATATTGAATACTAAAAGTAAAATAAAACATAGCGCTACAAACCTAAAGTGAAGCAATGATGGCTCAGTTGTAGCGTGTACGGACACCGCGTCGATCGACCGAGTTCGAATCCCTTCAATGAGTCTGAGCTTTCCGTGAAGGAAAGCATCGTGATAAAATCATAACATGGTGGTACATGGCGTCTCTTGCTGAAGCCCGCCTGGTTAACTACCACCTTCATGTTGAAAATCTGTCACCAAGCACCTATAGTTCCACTTAGTCCTCTTAGTCCACTATGTCACTAATTATCAGGTGAAATTGTGACCAATCGCAAAAATGTATACTGAAAAAAAAAAATTTGAACCCTTACATATAATAAACACTAAAATAAGTAAAGAAAAATAGACACATGACTATGCTTAGTGCTACCATAATTAAAAGTGTAGAACTACATGATAAATAGAATATAATGAATAAAAGGAAACAGAAGAAAAAGCTGATTCAAAGGTAACAAACAAATAAAAGACTTAAAATCTAATAATTGGTAAACTAATATATCAACTTTACTCTTCTAACAGAGAAAACAATTTTTTGATTACGGGAACGTCGTCATGTAAAATGTACAGCTTGTTGGATTTGTGAAGTGTGTTAATAAATCTCATTATTCGCGCTAAAGGAGCATTTAAACCCCATGTTAGAAAGCACTCTTTTTCTGTAGCAAATAGGTTAAAACTAGCTAGTCTTGGTAATTTTATTGGAACAGTAAATTATAAAGACGGCAAAAGATTCGGTGCCTCTAAAGAGCCTTTAATCAGCTTGGTGAGGAAAACATTATCTACATATTCAATATATTGAATACCGTATTAAACATTCAACGAAATATCAGAGTTTATTTTTTGCTTTCCTCAAAGAAAATCCAGTTTGAACATATCAAATACACGTACATAACAGTAAAAAGTTGATAGCATAAAAGACAGTTTTCTAAGCTCTCCGATAGATAACATCTGGAACCCTAGACGAGGAGTCCGTAAATATGAACCAATTTATAAGAATATTAGATAAGTTTTATCTACGTGCAAAGTTATAAAAATCCACGTTTTATGAAACCACGATGCAAGTGAAACTTTTTTCGGTTTGTAAGCATTTAACTATAATTTTTTAGAAATTTATTTGATTTAGTGTACTGAAATTGCGTTTTTAATCTTAACCTAATTATTGAAAAATGGGAATGATAATAGGAAATCACTAGTAGAAAAAATATTCAATTATAAAATTTTATTTCAATAGAGGACGGAATACATAATTAATATAATCATTTAGATGATAGACGCATATTAAAAACTAAGAGCAATATTTATTTAAATCATTGAATCGTTGTCAACTTCAATTATTCTATCAATAAAATAATATATATATATATTCATTTATATATTGTTGCATACAAGGCAACTACTGTTGCGTCGTTTTAAAAAATATTTCATCATACATTGCATGGGCAAACTACGCTTCATCTAATAAGATTGTAAACAATTCTAAAGAAGCCCAGAATGTTCCTCAGACAGAAAATAACATGTTTACATTTGTAATTAAGTTTTATACAATAAGATTATAAACATTTCAAAGGAAGCCTAGAATGTTCTCCAGACGGCAAACAACTTGTTTACATATGCAACTGCATCTTCTTTCAAACAACCTAAGAGGATCTGGAAAGATCTTCAGACGAAAAACTAGTTGTTTACACCGTGTTATAAAAAGGGCCTGCGAGCCACGATATACGTTCATTAATCATAGTACTTTTAAGAAGTAATTATAATAGTGAATCCGTTGTAGTTTCTATTCAGTGTTTCAGTAAATAACGGTTTGAAATATTCAAGTCTTCTTTAATTATCTTGAAGAAGTACTAGTGATTCAAAGTAATCAATAAATCTCGTACCTGGTACGGGTGCTGTTATTAAGGAAGCACTACCTGGGGCTAGCAAAGATAGTTCAAAGAAACAAATAAATCACATACCTGGTGCAGGAACTATAACCGGGTTCTAGGTGGGAGGAAACCAGGACGAACTACAATACAATTGGGTTCGGAACAACCCTAAGGTGCAACGGATAGTGACAACGGATCTACGTACGCCTGTCGGAGACCCAACCACAAAGCTGGTGAATTCCAAATAGGGATCCGGGAATCCGACAATATATATATTCAATACATATAATTATAAAATATATATAATATATATGTAATGCCTACCTCCATAGTGGAAAATACTGTGACCCTTGAGGGTAAAACCTGAACACATTTTGTGTTCAGAAAGGATTAATTCATTAGGGATAAAATAAGACAAATTAATTTGATGCCAGAAAAAAGAGTAACTTTACTAATAATTTTTCTTACCTCAGAAAGAGCAGTGCAGAAGTTTATTATAATTAGTTAGGTATTTCATTTATTTTTCTATACAGTACTGTTCGAAATTGTCATCAAAACATCAATCATTAAAAAAAATCGAAGACAAAATTTTTTGTTAGATAAAAAAGGAAGGAAATTTTATTATTGTATTTTGATTTAAAAATTATTTTTAAGTAGACCTCGATTTCACCCTAATATATGGGGACTTTCAAGTTATTGTCCAGCGACAACTGGCAGCCTTACCTTTAGCATACCTTACAATTATGTTGGAGAAATTTTAACAAGTCCGAAAAACGTCTAGTACTTTTATCAAAAAAATTGGGTACGTCAGTTACTACAAAGTGCATCCAAGGGCAAAACAAAAGATTAAAATTCACTGTACCGAAAATCGCAAGATGACGCACACACTGTGATAAACCGCGTTACACACGGTGAAAATACTATAATATGTTATGTTACGATATCGCAGTTTAAGGAATCGCAGACGGATAAGATATATTATAATATATGAAATCAATTCAGTCTCTGCAGTCTCTGCAGATTTATTAGAGAGCTCATCAGACAATGATTCTGATTTAGAATTCAACATGAAAATTGCGTTAGCACATTTTAAAAATGTGGTTGTTGATGAAAATATACCTAGTGCTGGTAAAACATCGATTAGTCATTTTAGCACTATCGAGTGACCGAGAGTTGAGATAAAATTATTGAAAATTTATTTCTAATACACATAAGGGATATTTTTGTGATTACAACAAAGGTTTAAACGAATGATCTTTTTTTAGTTCGTCAAGAAGGAAACTACTAAGCTGCGGAACACACGAATGACCTTATTTTCGCTGTGGTCGCTCGATGGGCTGACTTACATTCCGTACTATAAAATAATTGATTGTCAATCGATTATTTATATAGTAAATTTTTTATTTTATTTTAATTATTATTTACATACACAAAAATAAAAATTGTATGGTTAATATAATCTGTACGTACATATCATGATAGTATTATGAGCATTTAGTTATCTGTACTTTATTAATTTTGTTTTGTATACTATTTTTAATATTACCTGTCGAAAATGTGGACTGATATCGCTGATCGCTTATATTTTATCTGTATGTCCTTTAAATAATACACAATAAGAATTATTTTTGTTTTACTGCTAATTTTCGCAATTATTTCATTTGAAGTGTGTTATTAATTATTGTATTTTAGTCGTTAAATTTTAGTTTTGTTTTTCCCGCCGTACAATTAAATTTAATTGTAATGACTACTAGGGGGTGCTGGTGTACATGAAAGTGGTATTACCCATGTGCCTTACACTTTCTAATAACTGTAATAAAAAATGAGAAATTATTAATTTCTGTCAGTAAAAATATTCGTTAGCTATAGATAAGCATTATTATGCAAGCACATGAAATATTGTGTGTGTAGTCAAACTGCCATATTTTTTATGAACAAGAAAGTAAATTTAAGTAAATGAATAAGTAATCTGGTAAGAAGTTTTTCTTCACTTGTGAGAGTCGCATCTTCCCTGGCTTGATCGACACCGAACACATTCCACAACATCTTAAGATATAATAACCATATCGTTATTTTCCTTAAGATACTGTAAGATGAAAATATATATAATCTTCGCTGTGTGAATAGTCCATTGGATTGTATGGTGAGCGATATTTTATTTTAAGATAAAATATTACCGCATTTTCGTATTCATTCATTTTTAAATCGCCAAGACGTCGTGAGCTGACGTGCTGATTTTATTTGTGAAAACTTGGCTTTCTATGTCGAAAATTTTACTATTGTTCTATTAATCTGTAAGATTTCCTTTTAATGACAAATTCATCAATAATCGGGCTGTAAAAACTGGATTGCTGTTGTAAAGCCCTTTCCAACCTTATACGATTTCTATATTTCAATATTTTTTTGACGAGTAAAGACCGACATTGTATTAAGTTTTCTCAATTTTCAACTTTAACACTATATACATATATTCACAATAACTATTCCACACTAACGTTTTGTATATGAAATCTATAAATCTTGACGAGAGCTATTGATTGAAACTAAATCACGCGTCGTAGCTTCACCGAGAAAAAATTTATACAAAACGAACTTAAAATGGCGGCGCGACCACCAACATCACACGCGATGCTTCACACTCTTCACTCTCCGTAACGAACTCATTGATCCTTTAACTATCAAATAGTTTAATAAAATTTTGGACTTAGACGATAGATTAGCTGTAATGCCAAACTGTACCATCCAATTTTATCCGGTTTTTTAATTACCTCCAACTATAGCACAAATTTTAAGACGTATTTGAGTAAAAAAATGTTTAACTTGTGTTCATAAAATAACCTTTAACATTACAATAATTTAAAATTACTTTCGACTAATTAAATCATCTAATAACTGTTCATTTCATTAACGTCTGCCCTAAACAGGTTCAGGACGTGAAATACAATTAGGATAAATGTGGATTTGGTGACATTATTAGCAACGTCCTACGTCTTCAAGTCTATTAAGACATGGGTTATATAATAGAGCTTAAATAAGAAAGAAATATGGAAAATATGTTTACAGACAGAACTAAAGATTAATTAGTATGTGTGTCTGTTTGTACAGCCGGATTTAACTCAAAACGGCTTTAACGATTACCATGAAATTTTGTTCACGGGCATTATATTCCTCAGTTGATATGCTATAAGATTTGTCGAAAATATGGGTCAAATTTAAATTACGAGACGAAAATAATTACTTCGTATTAAACGCAATCTCTCACCCGTCCGTTTTGCGTTTTGCAATAAAGTATTATTTTATGATACCAGGTCGATAAGCACTACCAAGCCTGGCAGTCCTGGGACCTTGAACGGCGTCAACGGCAGCGTCCACGGTGAAGCCAGGCAGGCGCAGTCCAAAAAAGCCATTATAAGGATGTTAGGTAAACACAATAAGTTACATAAATATTATTAGATGCATAGTTCCGCGCTTTTTCTTAATCTTTATAGATTTTAGCGTTTGATCAACTCATCTGATAGCAGAAGATTGATGAGAGAGGTTATAAGAATTGTCATTAACTTGAGTAAAAATTCCGAGACGAAACTAGGTAATTAATGTGCAATAAACGAATGCGAAGCCGTGAGACACATCAGTATATTTATCAATAAACGTTTGTTTGAATCTTTGTCCAATCGAGCCGCTCAAACGGCTGTACGGATTTTAATGAAATTTATCATATAAGTTGCTTATGTAGTGAATAAGAACATAATAATATAGCTATGATACTTTAATATAAATAAATGAAAAACATATTTATCAAAAAAAAACCGTAACATATTAATTTGAATAACCTGGTCAAAAATTGTACCTACATAGAGCCAAATACAATAAAGAAAAGAAAATGGCGAAGTGTCAACTCTATGATATTAATGTTGTCTCTTTTCGCCGTGAAAACTATTTTTTTCGCGTTAGTCTGGCTACTTGAGAGGGTTGTATAGTTCAAGGTAATAAACGTTTACTGGGTTACAGAAAGGGTCAGCTTTTGTCATAGAAATGATCCAAACAAAGAGACGAATCGTTCATGTTTGTGTCATTTTGAGTTGAAAATAAATGTTTTATTTTTACCAAAATATATTATTATAAGTAGCACTTTTTAAACTATCGCGTTTTGTGCACATTACGATCTTGCCAAAAAATCCAAATCAAAAAATCGATCTGTCATGTTGTGGTTTTTATTTTATTTCATTTTCTTAAATTATTTGAACCTATATTATGTACTAGTGTTTTCCTGTAGCTTCGCTCTCATCATAGTTATAACCCATTATATTACTCGTATGTTTTATGTCCCATTTTTCAAAGATCTATTTTTAAAAAATACGCAAATTCTAACAAATTTTCATCTCCTTTTTTATCTCCTTTAAGGGGTTAAATTTTGAAAAATCCTTCCTTAGTGCTCACCTACAATGTAAAAGAACCCGTATGCAAATTTTAACGGTCCTAGCTGGAATAGTTTGGGCTTTGCATTCATACGTCAGTCAAAGAGCGGTGGGGCATAGAGGAATTTCTTTGGAGATTTCTCTCTGTTTGGGGCAGCCTGACTGGTGGAGGAATAGCTAATTATCATCAGACGATGCCGAAAAAAGTCAGTCAGTTAACCTTTTATATACCTATATATGCGACCTGGTAAAGGTTGCGGGAAGCCGCTGGATGCGGGCAGCACAGGACCGGTCGTTGTGGCGATCTTTGGGGGAGGCCTATGTCCAGCAGTGGACGTCTTTCGGCTGAAATGATGATGACCTATATAGGTAACCAAAACCATGAAAAGTTGTTACTAAAATACCCTGGACTGTTTTACTAAGAGAGCCACCATCTTGTAAAAGCTTTGTTTGAGCTCTGAAGATTAGGAAAATATTCTGTCCACGTGACATTGGCATAATTGTGTTCCCATTAAATAAGTATAATAAAAATATATATTTGATGCGGATCTAGAAGAAAAACACATTATTACATAATAAATACTACGGGGTCTCAAAAGTAAAGAGACTCGAGCGTAGAGGGGAGAAGTAGAGGGAAAATTATGTTTGTGTGGTCGATTATTATATGGAAACTCTTTCTCCATGAGGATGCGAAGCCACGTCGCTGTGAGACCACGCGTTTGTCCATAGTTTAGTTTTAAATAAATCAAGATTTCTTCTTTCGTCGAAAACGCGAAATGGTGGAAGTCCGTGAACAAGTGCGGCGGTAAAAAAAATTCTCTTAGAAACTCTTGCAATGCTCCAAACCGCTTACAAGGATGAAGAAATGAGTAAACCTCTGGTATACAGTTTTCGCGTTTTAAAAGTGGAGAAAAGTCAATCGAAGACCAACTTCGTTCTAGGTGCCCCTGAACCTCAAGGACCGATGAAAATTCCGCTCACACCGCGTTGTCCGTGTCTTCTTTGTCTTCCGTGTCTTTCTCTTGTGTATTCTACTGTTCCCTAGAATGAAAGAGTACTTGCAAGGGAAAGGTTTTCATACTGTAGAAGAAGTAAAACGAAAATCGTTGAAGGCCATAAAAACAATCCAATCAGTGAGTTTCAAAATTGTTTTGAACACTGGGAAAAAGGATTGGACTTGTGTGGTGAGTACTTTGAAGGCGACTATATTTTGGTGTAAAAATATTATAGTAGTATATAGATAATCAGACCCTTTATTAAAACACTTTTTAAATATTGCGATTTCACATTTGAAGATAGATATGAGAGATTCTCTAGGGCGTGGATTTTTTTATGAACGCAAAACCAAAACTCACGATTCGAACGATGGATATGCGTAATTCCTATTTTGTATTTTCGTTGTGATTCAGAAAAACAAAACCAATTTTGAGATAAAATAAAGAATCACAATATTTGGCGCTGTGGTCGAATTTTTGACTATTGGAAAGAACAAAACAACGTCTGCCGGAATATTATAAATATCGGATTTAGCTAACTGAAATTCTTAACTATGTTTCACAAAGCAGTTTTTACATATGGATTAACGATATCTCTACTTAATATTATTAAGTTCAAGAGATTGTTTGTCTCTGTGATGCAGGCCTACTCAAATGTCTCTTCACATTACATTTGAAAGACTCCCTGTCTTAGGAAGGAGGAAACACACTGGCCGGAAAGCAGTTCCAAAGCTTAACATTACGGCGAAGATACTCACATGACGATATCGAAACTTTTTTGTTCGTGCCGTAGATTACCGTAAAGCTGTTTTCCGAATAACAAAGGTTTCGCGTATTTTATATATTAACCCTACTCTTGTTTTACAAGCGGATAACACTAAATCCTCTTTGATTTATGTACATCTCGCAGTGTGTGTCTTTATTTGACACGCAGTTTCTGAAGGAGTTTCAGAGATTAGCGTGTTTAAACAAACAAAGAAAAGAACTCTTTCCTTTTCTTATTGTTATTATATTAGTATACATTATTAAGTACCTATAAATTCGGAAAATATTTTGAAATGTAATTTACGTCTCGGGACTTTCAAACCCTGCCATCTTGTTGTCTCGAGACGTCATGTGATAAGAGCCCTGCGCTCGCATACAATACATTACATTCTACGGAAGTAAACGACAAACACCAGCGTGTTACTTTCAAAACTTGTTACAACACGGTTTATAGCATAATTAATTTAAAATTGTCTACACCCATTAAACATTGCCTTTCAATCTGGTGTACAGAAGGCAGAAAGTTTGAGTATTTAATATCGCACATAAAACTAACCATTGCCCGCGACTTCGGTTCCCATTTTCTTCGATATAAAACGGCTTGTGCGCCCTCTATTGTAAACTGGTTGTTCTAATACAGAACTTAAGCAGCGTGCGCATAGCATTAAAGTTGCATCGCGATTGGATGTTTTTTTCTTTATACAACTAAAATGTGTTCCCTTCTTCTTATGACATCGGGTCCTTCAAGCGTAATAACGTGAAGAGATATTTATGCAGGCCGGTATGACAGCGGCGACCACCGATAGATTTCGATCTCTTGGTGTAGCCGTTGTATTTGGATTATACTGTGCTTACCATTAGGGATAGTACAGTCAATGTGCCGAGCTAGTTAAAGAAAAAGATAGCAAACAAGCTTACTGTCTACCTCATAGTAAGCGAACGGCTATCGTAGCCTATGGACGCTTGTCATACCATAGATATCACTACCGCGTTGCCCTCATTGAATCTCCCTGCCCCAAGGAGCTCTGGAAATCCTACTCACCGCACAACATGTCAAAAGATTCTTTGACTGCGATATTCTGTAGGGTGTAGGTATTCCACCAGCTGGACTGCCCAAGTACAGAGAAATCTCCAAAGAAATTTCTCTATGCCCTACCTTTTTTTATTGAATGAATATAAGAAAACAGTTGCATAGAAGACGATATTTTTACTATTTAAAAATATTTTTTTTATGTTGAAATGCGCTAATCTCTGGAACTACCAGTCGGATTCGTAAAATTCTTTGTATATGATAGAAAAATTCATGAGGAATAATAATAATATAGGATATATAACTTCACGATGCTACTCTAAGGAGCGGAGCAGTAACTATGAACGTCAAGCAATAATAATAATAATAATAATAGTTTATTTCCAATAATAATTTATTTATATAATAATTCATTTTACAAATTAAGCTCACATACACAATTTGGTAATGGGACAGACACAGATAATGCTATGTGGTGTGGTATCATCCCACCACACAATGCTGGTTTTCAGTCCAACCCCACACTCATGTAAAACAATAACATTACACGCAATCAGCAGCTCGGCTCATTACATGATATTACAACCTAAAAATAATAATAAAATGTCAAATTCATATAGCAAAAAGTAAAAGAAAAATTAATATTTTAGTCAAGTATGTCCATTTTTAAATTTATTATTGATTATTAGTCGAATAATAAAGTAACTAAGAAAAAGGAAGTAGGTAGATAATTATCGAGTACACTGCATGCATAATGCATAGGGTTGCTAAATTCTAATGAGTTTGCTCTACTTGTTTTGTAAAAGAGCTTTATGCAAATGTTTACTAAATGTTGGATGGGACAATCTGACAAGCTGTAGGCAAGTACGAGAAGTAGATCAACGATAGGGCTGGGCTACACGGGTGCATTGGCAGCGGTGCTGTCGGGATTTAGTTGAATAAATTTAATACGGCTGAAACCGTGGGACACAGCGAGTATATTATGATAAATTTCGAAATCTAGCGAGCTGTACATTCTAAAAATGGTCCAATACGTTATAGTTTCATAACGACATTTTCCATCACCGAAAGCTCAGGCTCATTGTGAGGATTCGAACTCACGTCAATCAACGTCGATCTTATTTTAATGATTCTGTGTTTTTTTTTTAATATACCTAATTATTTTGGCTGACTACATTAATATTTTTATAATCACATTTATATCAAGTAGGTTTTTACACCAAGTATTTATTTAGATTATTAACTTTCATTTCAAACTTAACAGTGTTAATCCGTCCATTATGTTGTAAGTACATGCAGACCCTGTCAAAATATCAGATATGCAATGCTTGTAGGCCTTCAGTCTTGTTGCACGACAGGGACCTATTACCTCCATGCAACACCGATATAAGGCTGATTTACACGTATCCAGTCGCTGGCGCTAATCACGGTGTCAGTAGCCCACATGCCAGCAAGACTGGCACCAGCGACAGGATACCTATAAATCAGCTTTGTTTCTTAAATGTCTGTCAATTATTAAATATCTGTGCCCCGAGGTTTCACTCAACGAGTGAAGCGAGTGAGTGAGTTTGCACAACCTCACGACAATGTCTTTTCTTAAACCGGCGTGCGAAATCAAGAAAAAACAAGCCGTTATTAGAATATAAACGACTGACCCCAACTTATGAAGAATTGTGACGAGCCCGAGAGGTGAACATCTGACACAGATTAATCATGTTAGTTGAATGCCATCTAGTCGTGGTTTTAATTATGTCGGTTCTCGTCGGGCTGACAACCCGTCTTCAATTATCGATAAACCTTATCTCGCCACAGAACTCCCTGTTCTCGCTTAGCGCCCTTTTTGACCTACACTTTGTTAGTTAATTGCTCTGCTCCTAAGAGTCGCAGCGTGACGTTAGATAACCTTTAACCTTCCTGATTTTTTAAACTGACTGGCAATTTCATTGCAACCCGCTTCTGCTTCGCACGGGTAACAGAGTAATACATATAACTATTGGTTTACGCTGCGTACACCAGTAAGGCTCCCAGTCGGCATGACTTTTTCCGACATTTTCAACAATCATAACATATTTCAGCCAATTTACACAAAACCCTAATTAATTATACACCTAAACCTTCCTCATGAATCATTCCATCCATTGATGAAAACCTTATGAAAATCCGTTTGGTAGTTTTTGAGTTTATCTCGTTCAGACCGACAGACAGGCGCGGCGGGGGACTTTATAATATTTATAGAAGATATAATGTAATATAGATTGCATATATTAGATATACAGTAAATGCCGGATAGTTGTCCAACATTTTGAAATCGACGTATATATTTCTAAAAAAAAATGAAGTAGATTTTTCTTTCTAGTGGATACCAAATCTATTAGCTATTATGCGGTTAAAAGAAGTTGAATATAGCTATCACATATATATTAAAAAATAAATATTTTCTCAGTACTAGTTTGAGGACAGATGCCCATTATATGGGTTAGATGGTTCGATGCTTTTATTGTTATGAGGATAGGTTGCCCTTGGGGATTTATCAAACAAAATAGATGATCAATATATGTTATTTTAATCTGTATGAATGGCACATTACATTTACTTTAATAACTATAGGATTCTAATATGAATCAATATATAATAAAAAGTTATTTTTTACAATGTTTTATAATTGCACGTATTTCATGACTTCTTCTTGTTTCCATAGTCACCGTACACCGTGTACGGTGTATCTTCAATCATCATGTAACTATTATTTGCGCATGATGGGTATATACAGTATGTACAATGTATAGCTGATTTGGTATTTCACTAATCGGGCTGCCCCAAGTACAGAGAAATATCCAAAGAGATTTTCTCCGTGCAATTTATCACTACAAATAAATAAACAAATAATCCATTCTCTTCATAACTGTAAACGTAATAACTTTGGTTATCTACATAGTTCGTGGATTATGAACAACTATTGATTAACAAACTTACAAACAGTAGACTCAGCAACTAGATCACACAAAAGGATTGTTTTATAGGTCGTTCTAAACTTATTTGAAGGACGTTTCGAGTGTGTTTCTAGTCAGTGTTCTGCGGGTACAGATACGGATAAGGACCACAACTTTCGTATTTTTTTATTCGCAGTAGGCGCATGTCAGCTTGAACAGATAGCAAAACTTTTGCGTAAGTGAAATTATGAGACATGTTTAAAACACACACTGTTTATATTTTATTGTGAGAAATTACAATGTAAGTTACTACGTCAGTTTTGTCAGTGAATTTAATTTTAACTGCGAGTTTTGATTTTAATGTCCGCCTAGCTAACTCCACCCTCAAGTTGAAAATCTGTCGCCAAGCACCAATAGGTGTGTTCCGACAGCTGCACTTGAGAGTCAGCCTTCCACTGGGGTTTAGCTTGTTATCATATTGGGTCACATCGTAACTAAACATATAAGGTGAGATTGTGATTATAACGATAAAAAAGACGTGTTTGTGTATAATTTTGTTATATGTTACCTATTCTAATAACTAAAATCAATGTAAAAAATCTCAGAGCTTTTCACGGTTACCTTTCAAATTTAATATAAAAGATCCGAATGTATTTTCCCCATTGGATATTCGCGGATACGAATAACCGGTACATCCCTAGTTTCTACAATTCTACCTAATTCACTTAGATAGAAATAGTTGTCTACTATTCAAAGTTGAAACAACGCTCTAACAAGATGGTGACTTCCTTGTTTCAAAACTTTCCATGAAGGTTTTATGGCAACTTAAAATTCATGTTTCTAGTAATTGTTTATTATGCAATTCACTTGTGCGTAATAACCAAACTACATTCCCTAAAACGACTCAAATAACCAATATGGCCAAATAACGGAAATTTACGAATAAATATAAAAACCACCACATGAAATATCACGATCCCGCCAAAAACTCCGAGAACAGAGATAACTCTTTTATTAAGCATTTGTCTAAACCTCAAATAGTCTTTGTTCGTACGCGACAGGAAAAGTTCTCGATGTTTATGATAATGCCAACGCCCCAGTTTGACGGGTTTAAGGGGATTTAAATAACATCTTAAGACGAAGTTTTGTGGGGGTTTTTTCAAGCAAAGGTTTTAATTCATAAATTTGTGTTATTTGACCATATATTCTGTGATACGTCTTAGAGAGGTGGACAAAACAAAATTTTGTTGGAGATATCTCTGTACTTAGAGCAGTCCGACTGGTGGAATACCTCCACCCTACAGAAGATTATAGTCAAATAACAATATTATTGTCGTGTTCTTATGGTAAGGTAATGAACTCCTTGGGATAGAGGGATTCAAGGTCGGCAACGCGCTAGTGATACAATAACAAGCTTGTCCTGTCCTTGTTCTTGACCGTACGTTTGTTTGCCATCTTAGTAGTATAAAAATAAAACTTTTTTTAATATTGTGTAATTAAGCATCTATCAAATCTGCTGATAAGTTTTTACTTTTCGATTTTTTTTAATTATCTTATGACGTGTTTTGATGTTCTTTAGCTGCGGTTGTGGTGGCGTTCTTCGTGTGCTGGGCTCCATTCCACTTCCAGCGGTTATTCTTCATCTACGGCACCAGCTCGAGCCACTATCACACCATCAACGAATATCTATTCTATGTCGCCGGTGCTCTGTACTACGTTTCGGCCACTGTCAACCCGATCTTGTACAACGTTATGAGTCACAGGTAATTATAGCCTGATCGCCGTAAGCGCGACCCTCCTAATGGTTTGCGGGATGCGGGAGGGGAACAAAGCCGATCAATAATCTAGTCTATTGCCGGCCGCCGGCATTAACAGACGTTTGACGTGAGAGCTTTCGCGGTTTATGCTTCGAATTATTTACTGTATAAAAATTGATGTTGATCTTTTAATACCAAATCTGCATATTTTCTTTACTGTTTGATACAAGATCTATATAGTGATAGGATTTTTCTACATTCACCGTACGGAGCGAAACATCGTAGTTTCTTTTTCTACATACGAGTCGTAAATCCAGTAGAGCAAACATTCGAGAGATAAGTCTAATAATATTTACACGCACATAGATTTCACTAACGATTGTTGTTCAGTTGACAAAGCAATTTATTACAACAAAATGTTTGTGTGTTCGTTGAGATAAGAATATATTTTGTTTATTCAATTGTTCACATCCAAAATTTATTTCTTACGGTATACAACTTGATTGCTAGTTACTTCAAATAAAATGTGAGAACACAACTACATCGATGTAACCCTAAAAATTAAAAGCAAAAAAATGTGTATGTGAACATCGACTTTGACTATTCATCACCGCAATAAAACAAAAGGTTTTCATTTAAAACATTATAAATGGTTTTATTATATTATTAGGCATTATAAAAGTAGAATGCAACTTTATAATGTAGACTTTTCGTTACAATGTGTGCGCAAATCATAAAAACCTACCCTACTCCAGACTGCAGTGTAATAATATTTGCAATAAAAATATAGTATTCACTAGATTTTTAATAGCTCAGTTCAACTACGTTGCACTTTGGAATTGACACACCTCAAGTTTTTTAATTGAAAATTTAGTAAAGTTGAACTTTTCCTTTGATGGTAAATACCTCCTTTCGCAGTAATCCTTTTAAGATTAAATATACTAGAAATGTATATTGGAAAACCTAAATATTACATTTTTATTTTATAATGTAGTTGACGCGAATGAGGTCGTCTCAACCTCCTGCTGCAGGGAGCATATTAATGACTTGTCTAAAAAAACTCTTAAAACATCTTTAACATAAAATTGTATTGAATTTCGACAAAAAAGGTAATATTTACTTTCTTTCAGATACCGAATCGCATTTCGCGAGACCCTCTGCTGCGAGAAGGTCCGAAGAAAGAAGAGCCAGTACAAGTATCATTCGAGTGTAAGAGAAACGATGATACACACGTCGGAAGGCACGAACCTGGTTAGAGCTCGCTCGCAGATCCAACAGAAGCGTAACCGGATCAGCAGAAAACGTAGTTGCAGTTTCTACCGCACCGAAACGACGAACCTATGCAGTGATTGGAAACGAGATTTCAACCAACCGAAGAAATTAAACAGTATTTTGCACTGTCAAGGGAGGTCTACCAGTTCGTCTCTCTGTAATAATAACGAAGCCAATGAATTGATGTATTGAATTATCAAATGTGCTTCTTCCTTTTTTTTTCAAATACGGGCCGTATCCTAAACTGTTAAATAACTAGGCATGGAACATTTTATAGATCACTGCTATTTTTCATGTGAAATGAAATATGATATGTCATGTGATAATTATGATTGTATGTCACTGTTATTTTTCGTATATTTTAAAGCAATGATGACTCAGTGATAGCGTTTTAGGAGACCGCGTCGATCCTTATAATGAGCTTGAGCTTTTGGTGATGGAAAATATTTTTTGTCGTTGTAGGTTTAGCGTTGTGGCCACAATTTCACCTGACCTTAAGTGATGATGTGGCCTAAGATGATAATTCAGCAATTGCAGCTACAGGAACACACCTATTGGTGCTTGGCAACAGATTTTCAACTTGATGGTAGTAGCTAGCCAGGCGGGTTTTAGAAAAAGCCTTACCACCATGTTATGATTTTCTCACGATATTGTCCGTCACCGAAAGCTCAGACTCATTGTAGGAACTCGAACTCGATTTGGATCGAAACTTTACGATGAAACTAAATATAACATGGTGGTAACTAATGCTAGCTTAGACTTAACATCAGGAGAAATTGCGACCAACCGCTAAGCCAATAAAGCATAAAAAGTGACATATCATAATAGTGAATTACTTTTTATCACCGCTATTTTTCATGTGAGAAGACAAACAACTTGTAATTTGATAATTCATTGTGAATGAATTTGTATTATTACTATTTTTCATATTGCTTGGACTCTAACGGAGCCTTTCGTAAATGAAAGGCAGATTTAGTATTTGGTAGGAGGATGTTTAAAAAAAGGCTGACTCGAACAATAGGCCCTATTCAAGAGACTAACGAGCTAAAAAAAGATACTTTCAGATATTACTGCAGATATACTGTGCACCTAACTCTTAACATAATATAACAGATTTTAACTGATCACATGTGAAATAGCTGTGATAAAAATAGGTGTGTGTGCGATTTACACCCGATAGAAGTGAAACTTCATTTTAAAAGATATTTTATATTTTATTTAAACAGTGTGAAATATACATACACACAGACATTTGCTCTCTCGCTCTGGCTCACACAAAGAGGAGAAACCGATAATATATTGCTCTCTTGCTGTGGCTCACACAAAGAGGAGAGACCGATAATGTGCGTTAAACGTTAAACGTTTAACGTGTAACGTTTAACGCGTAGGAAGTCGCATAAGAAGTTTCACTTCAAAAACATTACTACGAGTTTATATTAAAAATAGCAGTAATTTCCATGCCTAGCACTAACATAGATTTAACACCGCAGCACGAACACTGCTGCTTTGTGACAGAAATACGGTGGCATTACCTTAGTCTAACTTCTTTATAAGTTCAACAACCATCACCCCTTTTATCATTAAATCGACCATCGAATTAGGCCTAAGGATTTATACTTATAATAGCTTATATTCCAACAAATTATAATGTAATATTAATTTAGATATTATATGTATGCAATATCTTAAATACACACATGTATCTACCTAAAAAATCTTTTATTTCCTTATAAGTCTTTCTGTCCATGATATTTACGGCCCGGCCTGACTCTTGGTATAGCGGAGAACATGGTTATATTTAAAGTGGCTCTTCATTGCCTCGAAGGCAGCTCATATTTTATGTAATTTACATTAAGCACGAGGGAAGGAGTGCACGAATTAAATAAAGAGCGACATAAATATGGTGAATTATGTGATTTATACAAAGAATGTAGAAAATATTCTATTTTATGAGTACTCAAGAAAAATTGTAGAAACTTTACATTACATTATGTTCTTTAACACACGTACGTCGCTGCCCTACCGAATAATATCGTAATGTACTATTACGATATTAAGCGTCTGATCGCATATTCATTATTTAGAGCTCTTATTGTTTATATACCTTATTGTTTTTTTCTTTCAAATTATTTATATATATATATATATATATATATATATATATTTATGAAATTAGCAGAATTGCAATGTACTATAAGTTACGTTTAATTAGAATAAGTACACTTTTATAGATTACATTGTAATAAATGTAATGTCAGCCAATTGCTATCAGCAAGAATTTGACTGCGATCGTATTGATGAGTAACTACGAATATTACTTATAATATTGATTTTTATTTCTTACCCACTTCAGGCTGGAACATGGCAGCGCGAACAATGCTGTTTTGGGATAGAAATACTTGGGACGGCAGTGCTTCAGAAATGAAATCTTGCACAACTCTTAAACGTTTACGTTTGATAAAATAAGACTAAGAAAATACATTTATCGAAAATCTATGTTAACGAACTAAAAATTTGCATTATTTCCCACATTACTATTTTGTCTTTTGTCAAGATACATGCTTCTACGCATTACATAAAGATATAGTATTATTGTACACGCTGCTATAATAGATTTTGCATACAGAAGCCACGTCGCGAATATGTTGTATGAGCATAAAATTAAACCTAAATAAATTTCGGTACAATTTTGACGGTGAAATTGTTCATGTAGTGTTTTTATTCTTCATTAATTCAAGACGTCCACTGCTGCACAACATAGACTTTCACCAAAGATCGCTGTAATGACCAGTCTTGTGCTGCCTGCATCCAGCATCTTTCCGCAACCTTTACGTCGTTGGGCCACTGTTAGCGACGCAGAATGATGACATCGCATGACTTAATAATATTATATATAGTTAGTTTAAAACTATTCAGAATACGTATAAGTGTAGGTTAATCAACTTGTTAAAAATAATAATATAACTCGTATAATGGTAATTGTTCACAAGCTATGTTTGTATTCGTTACATAAATAAGCTATGTTTGAATTTATAGAAAAAGGTTTTCGTAATATCGTAATACTGATTACGCGTAGGTTAAACATTTCAGGATTTGTCTTTACAATTATTTTAATGTGTAATTTGATGTATAATTGACACGTAATATAAGAAATACTCATGTTTGTTAATATTATGTTATAGAACTATTAAGATTGAGTCGCCATATTTATATCAAGATCACAAACAGTAGTTGAAGAATGTTTGACAACAAGCGCGAGGTGACCAATCACGATAAAGAGAGCACACGCTTGTTATGTAAAATCGTTAGAAAAAGACAGGTAGATAAATAAGGCTTCCTTGTCTAGCAGTCTTTAAAATTGTAAAAATTAGAGTATTTCAAAGTAGTTTATACATAAATAATGTAAAATAAGTTAAATTACAAGTTTCAACACATGTTTAAATAAGAAAATGTTAATACCTGTTAGAATCTTATAAGATTATTGTAAAAATAGTAAGAATGTTTGTACATAAGAATTTCCATGAACCGCGATAATACATAGAATTAGACAGAGAGAAAAATAGAGTTAGATAGCAGCGTCACTCTCTTTAAAAATAATATAAATATAGCGACGGGTTCCATACTCGTCAGATCGCTCTCAGATCGCTCAGATCGCTATAGGCAGAAGTCAATCAACATCAACTTGATACCTCAAGACTCCTCAAGACTGAAGAAACCCTGCAAGAAGACACTTTAGTGTTAAAGGGAAAAATATTGTATATAAGTGGACTGTATTATCAAGAATATAGTGAACGTAAATTCGGCATCGTGTTTCTATTACCCGCCAGCGCCCAGTTCACCGTAAGTCACGCCGAGGACAATTCAATCGTGTCTCTTCCGTGCATCCCGTTTGGTTTCCCCTTCTTTACGCCCGGTAGGTTTGGGTGTAAGCAGGGACGGAGGTGTGCGGGAAGAGAGCTCATTTGGTTTACCGAGTGAGTTATAGTTAAGGGTCATTGTTTGTTCGTCAATCGTTCAGTGACCCTACGATAGCGGGTTGTCCTCGCTAGCTTGTTTAGTGAACGGAGAGATCTCGCTCTCCCGTTTATGTTGTTTTAGCCACATTGTGGCGCGTCTAGCACACGCTGTGTCTTTCGGTACGTAGCCGCCACTCGAGAACTCTTTGACTCCATCGGCCATCCGTTCTACGAGCTACCTACCACATAAGGCTAGCTATTCTTAGGGCTACGTCGGTAACTCTGCTACTTCTGCAGATCTCATTTCTGATTCAATCACGCACAGAAACTCCGAACATAGCCCTCTCCATTTCCCTTTGAGTGACCTTGAGCTGTCTTATCAGGCTCATAATTAGCGGCCATGTCTCAGCACCATATGTTATCACTAGCAACACATACTAGTCAGAGACTTTCGTCTTAAGACACTGAGGTATCTTGAACGAAAAGATGTTACGTAGCATTCCAACGCATCCCAGCCGAGTTGGATTCGTCGACCTCTTTATCGAAGTTGGATCTAGCTAACTGTATAGTGTGTCCAAGGTAAATATAATCATAAACAACTCCAAGCGTAGATTAATAATCTATTTTTAATTGTCATGCGTTATTACACAAAGTCTTCTGTAACTTTTTCAAAACAAAAGATAACCTATAGAACTCAAGGATAATGCAGCTCCTTATCAGTGAACAAATTTTTAGAATTATTTTAGGATAGCGAAAAGCTATGCTATTTGTTCCATTACAGATAGATAGATGTGAAATTTCCAAAGGTAATTTTAAATTCAGTTTGCACAGCTGAGCGATCAGGCTTCAAGCAACTGTGAAGGTCAAACTTGATCGATTCAGTTTAAAATTGATTGCTGCATGCATAATTAGTCAGACGCTCAGCCACCGTGGATATATTTAGTTGTTTCATTTTAAGAAATTAAACGGTTAATCCCTAGAACATTATTTTATTTTATTATATTAAAGTCCGGAATCGAACTATATTTAGTACAGAGTAATCAGTTTTACGATGAATCTAACAATAATATATTATATAGCTGTGCCCGCGGCTCCGCTCGTGTGGACGACAGCAAAACGTGTAGTGCTTATAATAATCGTAGTTTCTTAAAACTTTAATAACTTTTTATTAAATTAAGTTATCGTGATATTTTTTTTTTTTGATATGGACCAAATAACTAAGTTTAAAAAAAAGTATTAAAATCTATCGAGTAGTTTTTGCTTGATGTGCGCACAACGGCAAACCACAATGATATTTTATTTAAATAGATAGATTAATTCTCGTATATGTATTAAAGATTACTGAGGAACAAGCTTCAAGAATTTGGCATCTTCAATCTCCACTTTGCCTTTCCAATACATCTTCTTTTCACCTCATTAATCATGTTCATGCCTGTGATGAAATACAAATTAGAATCTCGATTTGACTCATGTAACAAAACGAAAGTTATATAAATTGGCTTATCATGAAACGCAGTGCTCCAAAGAATCTTAAGTTTATCTTAAATTTCTTACATAAAAATTATGGAAAATCTTTATCAAGCCCTAAGAAAACACTTATGAATGTGAAAATACTACTACCGATTGGAAAAACATCTCAGTCATTAAGAATAGCCAGTAAGAAACTCGATCGGGTTTACCAATATTAATGCATGTAGGAGACGGATTCTTAGTAGAAGAAGCCTTTATTGTATGAAAGCTCTTTATTTACTGTTGCATATATCACTAATATAATTTAAATAAATTAATATGGCGTTATAATATATTAGATAATTTTCTTTGTTAATATGCGTTGTCAGTGCGTAGGCACGCAATATCAACGACCTGACCTGTATGGACTAGGTATCACAAGTGAACGTATGATATGAATTTGGTTTAATCGCTTCCATTTTAGAAATTTTGATCTCAACAATAAGTCCCGTGGCCAACCAGAAACGAAAGTCGATAACGATAAATTGAAAGCCGTACTGGCAGCAGATTTATCTCAAACCACGTCGGAATTAGCAGCAGCCTTCTATGTAAGTAATAAAACCATACTGTTTCGTTTACATCAAATGGAAAACTTAAAAAGATTAGGAAAGTGGGTACCGTATGAACTCACTGAATAAAAACAACAAAATCGCGTCGAAACTTGCTTAGACATGTTAAATAGGCACACAAATGAGGGAAATTCTGAACAGGATTGTCACTTTTTACAAAAAGTGTATACCGTATGATAATCGGAAATGTCTGTCGCACTGGTTGGACAAAAGGGAGGCAGACAAAGCATATCCTAAAAGCAAATTAAGTCGAAAGAGACTGCTTGTGAGTGTATGGTGGATCTGCGCCGGCATTGTATATTAAAACATCTTGAGATCTGGCACAATAATTATTGAAGGGGTGTACTGTGAAAAATTACAAATAATGATGGACAAGCTCGCTGTCAAACATCGTTAATTGTTTGAGTCAACTCGTTCTTCACGATAACACTCGCACAGCGCAGTTATGACTGAAAGGAGTTATGACTGAAAGCTTTCCATTACGCACTATACTCACCAGTCCTTACACCAACTGATTGCAGTTTTATCCGAATTTGGATTGCTTTTTGCAAGGGAAAATTTCAAATCCGATGAAGCGGTTAAGGGGTTATATACAGTTAGAATTTTCAAAAAATCGATTTTATTTTTATTATATTTTCTTAAAGTACATATATTTAAAAATGCACACAAAAAATATTCATATCGTTCCGGTGAATATTTTCGAAGTTACACACAAATTTGAGGCGTTTCAGAGTGCTTGAAAGTACAAGGCCGGAGCGGCAGCGCTCACCTGGAACGCTTTTATGCACATGCTTATTGTAAATGTTCCTTTTTAATGTATTTAGATGCGTAAAGCAACAGTGTGTTATTGTTTTTTATTATATAGTATTATATGGTTCTGGAATAGACGACTCCATGTAAGTTAAAAAACAATTATCCTATGTAAAGTGCTTTAAATAAATAAATTTCAGATGAACTAGTTCAGAGATATAGTGGTCATCGCAAAACGTCTTCTTTGAGAGGAGCTCCCGGAGATCAGCTGTAGCTCCTTTCCAAACAAATATTTTTACTAATACTTAGTCTTAAAATACAGTTAAAAGATACCATAATATGTGTACAAATTTTTAGATCAATAAATTTAAAAGTTTTCTCAGAAAAAAATCTGGAAAATTAGAAATTTTTTTCGGGCTTCTAATTGTATATAACCCCTTAAGGGCTCCTTTAAAGAGTTTATCGATTCCTGTCTCCAGGTATCAAGCCCGGTAAAGCTGTAAAATCCATAAAGGCTCCAGGGCCCCTAAGGCTAACATTAATGTCAGTGCGAAAAAAAAAAATGTCTACAGGATATCTATAGCAGAGGCATTAGTCAACTTCCATTAAAATGGCAAAAGTGCATGGACAATAATTGCCAGCATAACGACTTATTAAATATAAACTTTTCATAAAAAAATGTTAAATCTTTTCTATATAAAACGCCAATTTCATACTTTAACCCCTATTATTTAAAGTTAATTTTATAAAACGAAATAAACAATGAAATATTCTTTCAATATCATAAAATTTGTACATGAAAAACAACCGAGCAATATCTATTGTAATAAAATAAGGATTTTAGAATGTAATTCGCAGAGTATTGAAAATTGATTTACTCCACAATTATGAAGCACAGGTTGCCAACAGCTGCTACCAACTGAGGAAAATTTATGTTTATGATAATTTCACGTTCAAAAAGTCAATAAAAAAATCTTGTGATCTTCAAATATAGCTACAACAAGATTTCGGCTACCTTGTTAAAACTGTCCGATTAGTTTTTTTAGCAACTTAAAGTGCATTTTTCTATTTATTTCAAGCTACATCACGTAAAATGCCTCCAAAAATACATAATACAGGGTCAAATAACAATAACTTTAAAAATTAAATTGAAAACCATGACATGGTAGGTCAAGGTCTCGCCAAAAATTTCTCTAATATCGCTCATTCCCAATCTCCATGTATTTTTTGTCTCTTTAATAAATCACAAATATGTATAAGCTTGTGTCGATTTTATATTCCACATTCATCTAAAACGTATTTTTTATAACGTCGCCAATATTAACTACTTTATCTAAACCATTGCGCAAGATTTGAGTAGATTCAAAACATTTAGTTAAGTTTTAGTAAAGTGGTATCCGACTTACTAAAATTTTGTCCTTTGATTTGTCAAACGTTCAGATAACTCAGTTTAGCAAACTGGTAACCCTAATTCCGAAAAATCATGATAACAGGCAAGTGTGTAATTACTTTAAACCATCGTTAATTTAGCATGAAATTGCCTATTATCTAAAACTAAACTGAAGTATTGAGATTGACGATGGCGCATCCCACGCATATGTATAGCATATTTATAATATTCGTCGCTATAATATTTATGAAGGTATATAAAAATATTATTATCAGATTTATTTATTACTAACTGTGCCCTACGGTTTCTCCCGTGTTAAAATTATTCAACCAACTTTGCAACTAGCCGACGCCGCGACGTCAACGCACCCGTTTAGCCTACCATGGTTCTCACTCCTCCTACACATGGTACTCCTTGCGGTCGCAGCGTGATGTTATATAGCCTATAACCTTCTTTAATAAATAAGCTATGAAAAACTTACAGAATTTTATAAGTCTGACTTGTATTTCCAGTGATTAGCGCATTCAAACAAACAATCTCTGAACCTTTATAACAGTCGTATATATTAAGTTTTACGTTCCGCCGTGCCGTTGAGAATATAGATACATGGAAATGGGCTTCAAAAGTCATATTCTTTGATTGACAGCAGGGTTTCAAAATCTATTGGCAAAAGATAATTTTTAGAAAGGAAATCGATGCAATAAATATTTACATGTCTGTCGTTCATTTTGAGCCGTTGAACCCTCGTTATCGGTAATTGGCTTGTTACGTAACTTGCTTGTTGTTTTTTTTTATAAGCGAAAATCAATTTATTTTCAGTTGGTTTTTTGCATTTGCGACGCCAGGGTGAGTACATAATGATTTGCTGTGTAAAGTTTTTGTGTAGCGTGTACATTCGAACACCGCGTCGATTGACATGAGTTCGAATCCCTGCAATGAGTCTGAGATTTCGGTGAAGGAAAACATCGTAATGAAGCATGGTGTTAGAGGATTGTTTAATCCCCCCTTGACTAGCTACCACCCTCACGTTGATGAATCTGTCGCCAAGCACCAATAGGTGAGTCCCAGCAGCTGCACTTGAGACCCAATTCTTAGCATTGTAGGATCTATAGGCACTTGAGTACATACACATCAATGGCATTTCAATTTAAAAAAATATATCAAGATTATATTAATCGTCGTATTATATTTGTTTCAGTGTTCGGGTAACAAATGCAAAAGTGGGGTAAAGTTTATTTATATATTTCTTACTTGAGTTAAAAGGCCTGTGCCTTTGTTATTATTTACTAACAATTTTATGTGGCACAGAACACAAGTGAAAACCACAATAAATAAATGTCGCATCTGATTGCTTAATCATTGATTGATTGATAATAAATGATTGCAAATCTATGAGATTTGAAATGACTCCTGCTGCCCGCTTGCCTACCGCGCGTCTGAACGTCTAATTTGAACTTCCCAATAGCACTTGTATTTAAAAAAGATAAAATTATTACTAGTTACTATAAAAAACCTTTTTTTAACAGTCTTGTTGCGTATAGAATCAGTTTTAACACGTGCGGGTCCAGAACCACACCTGTTTGTTTCGAAGGCTTTACAGTTCGTGATTCATTCATATCCTTGTTTCTATTGCGTTATTCCTAAATTAATGTATAACATAAATTTCGAAAACAACAGTACAAATAAGGACACAATGGCACGAACGGAAATTTTGTAAGAAAAATTATATTTTATTTTCTACAATAGTTATGTATCTTTTCTACATCATTGCTTGTATTATTATAATATTTCTCAGGCGTTTGGGTAACCTAACGATGGTTTCCTTAACCCGCAGTCCAAAGCATTGTTTAGATTGATATTATAAAATTCAAACGGGGTCTTCAAACCAAAGAATATAGAATCGGCATTCCATTGTATATAAATATTTTGCAATCATGACTTATAAAATTATGTTAAAATAAGCTTCCTAAGCACATTACTGATTCGAAAAAATAATTCTGATTATACAGCTTAGTGACGAGAAAATTTGCTTTTCTAACGTAAGTATTCCAATAACTTAACATAGAAATATAAATCCACTAGCAGTTTCCCGCAGCTCCACACGCGTTTTTTTTATCGTTATAGGTTTGGCGTAGTGGCTACAATCTCACCTGATGTTAAGTGACGATGTGGCCCAAAATGATAACACGCTAAACCTAGTGGAAGACCGGCTCTCAAGTGTAGCTGACGGAATACACCTATTGGTGCTTGGCGAAAGATTTTCAACTTGAGGGTGGTAGCTAGCCAGGCAGGCATTAGAAAATGCCTTACCACCATGCTATGGTTTCCTCACGATGTTTTCCTTCACCGAAAGCTCAGGCTGATTGCAAGGATTTATTACGCAGTAATTACTTTCCTGTCGTAATACACAGGAATGACATAACATTATATTTCCCCTTGAAAATTTCTTCAAAATCGGTTGAGACGGCAGCGTGACTTGCGCGTGAGCACGACCGACGGCATTTTGTAGTCCACGCGAACGAAGTCGCCAACGCAGCTAGTTATCAATAAATGCAACTCTGTGACGTAAGTTCTTAAGTCGGTGTTTATGACTCTCATTGTTATTTTTTATAATAAATTGTAATATACATGAATAGGAATAATGTAACTAAGTAATTTCAAACAGTGTCAAGATGACTCCTGTTCTGCTGGGGTTAGTATTCTGTTTTTATTTATTTCTATGTTCGATGTAGACTATTTTACTCAATAAGCCTTTCTCCAAATAACTTATCATTGATGAATGCGTAGTAATTAATCAAATCTTTCAACGCTTACTCGATAATATAAAAAATACTTTTATTATGGTGAAAAAAGCCCCCCGTATGTGCTAGCTCTAAATGCTTTATATATTACCGTGATACGTAAAAGTGGTGACATTCTGTCTGATGTCAAGTAGATACTTGACATTGCGAAAACAACAGCGACCATCGAGAAATCTATAATGCAATGTCAGTCGTCGCTGTCATGACTGCCTGCTCAAATGTCACTTCACGTTTTGATTGAAGGATCCACTCCTACAACAGGAGTGAACACACTGTCCGGGAGGCAAAAATGCAAAAGACGTCACGAGGCTTCTTAGTTCGAGAGATCTTAGTCTGTCATGTAGTGGTGGCTTATATTTTGTATTCACAAAGCAGTACTATTAATACAGGTGGCATATTGCATACTAAGGTGATTGGAAATAATAACGTGGAATAAGAAGTCTGGGATGAAAAACTCCCTGAAAAGTCCTAAAGCGGACAACACCATTTTTTTAAATACTTAAAGTCGTCACAAGACATTCTATAAAACGAAATGATTACTGTTTCGATAATGGCAGTAAAGGTCATCAATGCCGTGGACTAGTCGCCAAGTTAGGTAAAAAAAACATAGCAAACGTTTTAGTTCGTGTCTTAATAGAAGTTACTTCAAAGCTCCGGAACTCAGTATGTGGTTCTAGTTGTAAGGGACGGAAATGTAATTTAATGTATTGATTAATAGTGTACCGGAATCAACTGCACTGCTTCGGTAATTACACCTTTTTTATTACTTAACTGGCTGGAGTTAAATTAAATCCACTTTTTACATTTAAGTAAGTATCTATAAATTAATAGGTGAAGAGAAAACTTCAGACTCCCTTTTAAGGACATTACGCGCATGGAGTAGTGTGAGATTTGAGATACTTAAAGTTTAAAAGGAGGAATGCAGAAAACTAACTTTTATTATTATGTAATATGTGTTACAAATACATTAAATTAAATAAAACCGAATTTTTTTACGTTCCTACTACCAATGTCAAACACATAGATAATAATAATCTGTAGAAAAATTGTCGCTCAGAGTAAAGATTGTCGCCGAAGATTCTATTTTTATCTTTATTGGTTTAGCGTTGTGGCCACAGTCTCATCTGATTTTAAGTGATGATTTGGCCCAAGATGGTAAAACGCTTAGCCTAGTGGGAGGACTGGGTCTCAAATGCAGCTGGTGGAGCACACCAGAGGCATACAGAGGCACCAATGCCTGGCAACAGATTTTCAACATTAAGAAAAGCTATGCTTCATGCCTTCATGCTATGGTTTCATCACGAAGTTTTCTTTCACCAAAAGCCACACCCACCCAGGCCAAGCCACCCAGGCTCATTGCAGGGATTCATCATCGAAGCGATGTCCGTGCCACGCTACCAATAAGTCATAATTGCTTCAAAAGTGCACTAATGTAAAAGGGATAATACAAGGCCAACATCTGTTACAAGAAGCGGCTTCCTGTACCAAGACGTCATATCAATTAACATACTATTTAATATAATATGTCGAAAAATCGTCGATATAATCATCGAAACCGTACTAGTGACCTAGTATCCGTACTATTGACTTTTCACTATTGGCTGGGCGCGATAGCAACAGATGTGCTCTGTGACTGCAGGTACTTTATAAACAAGCAACGAACGACTTAAGCGCTCGTCCCCAAGCCCGGTAAAGCTGTAAAAGCCGTAAAGGCTCCAGGGCCCCTAAGGCTAACAGTATAGTTAGTTCGAAAATTTTTTAAGGGAATTCTTACTTCAGTCATGGAATAGAAACATTCTAGTTCGAGTTGGATAGTAGAGTCCTGCAGTTATTAAGTCAACTACAATGAACACTGTTCTATAATTAAACATCTGCAAAAACCCACAATAAGAGCCTCGAACTGAACTAGACTCAAAATTTGACGCTCCTAAACAATTCGTGGACACGATTAGCGGGCGCGCCAATTTTACAACACAACTATCGAAGTAGCGACGTAAAAGATAGATAGAGAAATAATAAGAAAAAAATTAAATCAAAATCAAATAAGCTTAATTCAATTTAAGCCTTCAGAAGGCACTTACAGACGTCAATCATCAAGTACTCAGTAGTAATAAAATTTCTTAACAGCACTTCACACGAACAGATGCTTTATTCATAATATAACCCTTATTCTAATAAAGGTTTGTAAGGAATTATTTTCAATAGAAACTGTAGGAGAGCGTACACCGTCACAAAAATCATTTCATTTTTCACATTTTAACTCGTGTGTTTTATATTTCAGTGTTCTGGAATTATGTGTAAAGCCGGCGTGAGTGTATAAATTTTATAATTGTATTGAATAATAATGGTGTAAAAATTTGGTGGAGGAGACACCCAAACCGATCTCACCTGCACATGGTGCACATGCACACTGCTAAGTAACAAGCAAGGAAACGGCGATATCAGGGTGGTAAGGCTGTACATCCCAAATGAGTCGCGAAAACAATGCATATATATGGTGAAAAGTTCGTACTAGTGATTTAAGTATGTGGGTTAAGGCGTCAGCCAGTGCATATCCAGTTTCTAATACGCAGACCGGCATGCCGTCCATGAATTGCCAATCTCTCAATGGTCACCGTTGTTTTAATATTGTACTAGTGCTTAGACACACATACGCACACACACACAGTGGCAGCAGACACAGTGTCGGCATTTTTGCCATATTACTATAAAATAACGCAATATATCTTATCAATTTTAATGCCCAGCGCACTTCACAGCGCAGCTTCATAGGCACACTTTCACGGTAACCTCCATCTCGGCGCTAACTAAAAAGTTCTCTATGTCTTATCTAAGTCGAACCGTGAAACTGTGGAACCATCTCCCGGCCAATGTGTTTCTTCCTTGTTATAACATCGGGTCCTTCAAGCGTAACGTGAAGAAGAGATATTTATGCAGGCCGTAAATTTGCCGAGTTACTATATAATTTACGTTAGTTAATTATTAATTTAGTTAATATATATATATGTTGTACCGACCCTATTTAAATGGGGTAAGAGTTAGAAGATTATCGATATCTATAAGAACAGGATGAGTGGAATTGAGTTTTATCGACTCGCTTTTAATTTCACCTGGAAGTTTTTTTATTTAATTTACACATATCACGTCACAGTACATTTAATATGTTAGGTCCCTACATATGAGATTGGCGTTTTGTTGAACTGTTCACCTTGATCTCAAATATCTGTCGTTTGGTAAGGGATTCCAAATTCAAATTTATTTCAATTTTAGGCATGTGTATTTGTGCATCGAATTTAGTGATTGATTTTTTTTCGCAGCATTTGACTTCTCTTTGAAATTGTCCTTTTCAAAAAAGGAAAAAATTAAAATATATATTATTTAGGAATATGAGTTCCACCGTGGCATCAGCGCTGCAGAAACAGCTCGAAGGATTAATTATATGTATGGGGAAGCTACTGTAAAAGAAAGCACGGTAAGTTTTTGGTTCCAATGTTTCCCTTCTGGAAATTTTGACCTACGAAACAAACCCCGTGGACGGCCGGAGACCCTAGTTGATTATGAAGAATTAAAGAGGAACGTGGAAACGAATCCATCGCAAACCACGTCGTACTTATCGGCAGGCTTCGGTGTGAGTGATAAAACAATTTTCATTCACTTAAAACAAAGTGAAAAAGCTCAAGAAATGGGTACCACATGAATTGACTGCAGCACACCAACAAACACGCATTGAGTGCAGCGTTACATTACTCAACCGTCACAATAACTACGGATTTTGAATTGAATTGTTACTTGTGACGAAAAATGGATCTTTTACGTCAATCCGAAATGCTCATCACAGTGGTTGAACTCAGGAGAACCGGCAAAATCCTGTCCCAACAGAAAATTTCAATTTCTTGCAAAGAAAAAAAAAACAAATCTGATGAGGCTGTCCAAACCACCTTCAAAGATTTTATAGAATCTCGCTCCCACAATTTTTTCAGCAATGGAATCAATGAACTACGTACAAAATGGCGAAAGTACATACTTAGTCAATAATGGTACATACTTCGATTGATGAAAAGTATAATTACAAAAAAAAACGTTTTACTTTTTCCATGTAAAACACTAAAATCATATGTAAGGACCTATTATGTACACTTGTTATTAGACAGTTTAGCAATCAAGTATTACCAGTTACAAAGCAATCATTATTACATTCTGCTGGTTATGCAGAAGTTAAATATTTATATACATAATATATATCATTTGAGATTTTGTGTGCGTTCTAAGGCTATATGTTACTGTGGTGTATACGTGTTCTTATATCTAAATATGAGTGTAAGTATATGGGTGTAAACGTATACGACGTTATATCTCATGAATTAATATGTATTATGTTGTGAAGTAAACCATAGAATAGACAGTATCCTTTGTCAGGTACATATCCACATTACTGAAATATTATTTGTTGCAGTGCAACGGTAGTGGATGCTCGTCTAATGTAAGTCGATTGCATTAACAAGCTATGTCTATATCATCAACACTCCAATTATACAGCTCAAGGGATATTTCTTTGTTTAAACTCGCTAACCTCTGAAAGTACCAGTTATCGCCTTATGGTAAGCGGCTCCTTCCCTAAGGAAACCCTACTCATTGTAGAACATAACACAATATTATTGGGCTGCGATCTTCTGTAGGGTAGAGGATTCCACCAGATGGACTGCCGCAAGTAGAGAGAAACCTCCAAAGAAATTTCTCTATGCGTTTATTTCTTTGAAAATAACTTCCTTCCTTATGACTTATGACTCCAATAAACTTTCCGGTGTTAGTCTTGTCCAAGCGTCGAATAACTTAAAAAAAAAACAACCGGCACGCTTTGCTCTCGCATCGCGTGTAGCATTCGCTTTCTGTCTCATCTAACTGACATCATACATATTATAAAGTCAAATCACTTCTCCTTCCAAATAGTGAAAGTGCATAGATAATAATGGTACACGACTGATTAACTGTATAATTACATAATATTTTTTTCGTTTTACTTTTTCATATAAAACGCTAATTTCATATGTAAGGACCTATTACTTTAAGAGGTAATAACATCATTCATTCTGAAGCAAACCTTTTTTAGAATCACTCGTATTTATTTATTTTTTAATCCTCTGCTGTGTACCCGTATGACAGGGGTCAGTTAATAAACAAATATATAAGGTAAAACCACCAGTAATTGACACTGCACCAATAGTTGACACTCTGACGAAGAAAATTCAATATTAAGAAAAAAAAGGAAGCCAAAGATCGAGATGGCCAAAATCACTGATTACTGATATATTTTTAATGTTATAAATACATATAGGTACAGTCAGTTATAAAAGTCGGTTAACAAACTCAAGACTTCAAATCAATTTAGTATCAAATATTGAATTTTCGTCAGAGTGTCAACTATTGGTGCAGTGTCAATTACTGGTGGTTTTACCTTATATGAAAATACTATTATGGAACGACATGACGTACGTTACGATGACTACATGTACAATCGATTTTACCACCTACTGCGGCATTAGAAGTTTCACTAAAAAAACCTATAAATTAATGATTTACAGTGTACCGGACTGGCTTGCAAAGCTTGGGTGAGATTTTTTTTTTTAATTTATACTTCTTTTGGCGCGTTTAGTAAAGAATCAAAATGAGAGCTACGCACGCACCTTGTTAAGGGAAGCACATCATGTGACGCAGATGGCAGCATTATGAAGTCAGCCATCAGTGATAATAATGTGAATTTATTTTACTGAGCTTGCTATGCCCAGAGTTTCTCTGCATGATCGAATCAGATATAAGGAGACCCACAGAAAATTCAAACTCAACGATATACTCTAAGAATAGCTAGACCTTAATGGCAGTGGACGGAGCACGTAGCTCGTAGAACGGATGGCCGATGAGGCCAAAAAGTTCTTGAGTGGCGGCCACATACCGAAAGACGTATCGTGGGTAGACCAGCCACAAGGTGGACCGACGACGAAGTAAAGGTTGCAGGAAGTCACTGGACTGATCGTTGTGGCGAACTTTGGTGGGGCCTATGTCCAGTAGTAGACGTCTTTCGGCTGAAAAGATAAGATGATAATGATTTTACTGACGTTTTTATAGTGAAAAACAATTTAAATTTCATAGCCATTGAGGAAAATTATAAGTTGTATAACTTCACGCTACGAACCTAAGGAGCGGAGCAGTTACATTGAACGTCAAATAATCTGGCTAACCGTAGATAAATACGGGAAGTAGGTAAGAACAACAATAGACTACATTGGTCCGTAAGCGGCGACGCGTTGGATAATCGGTCGAATAAATTTAACACGGGTAAAACCGTGGAGCATACTATGTGTATTATATACGTAAGTTGTTATGCACATATTTAGTACGAACAAGTAAGGCTTGAAGGACGGGTATCCAGGAGCCTTAACAATTAAAAACAACATCAGCAATAAACCTATTATAGTTCGATAATAAATTGAAAGGTTAATATCAAATAGAACCAATCTCTGTGATAATAGAACGCCTTTACGCCGTTATCGCTGTTATGCATGCGGCCTTGTTATTAATTCCGCAAAATTAATTTTCAGTGTACCGGAAACGGATGTACCTGGTATATAGATGTTTGGTGATAATGAAATAAATTAAATATGATTCATTTTTATTTTAATAATACCCCCTTTTATTTATTGTTTAAAATTGTTAAATATGTTATGAAGTAAATTATTATAAACTAGCTGTGCCCGCAGCTTCGCTCGCGTGGAAGACAGAAGAAATCGTAATTTCTTTATTCTTTAACAACTTTTTGTTGAATTAAGAAATCGTGATGAAAAATGATCAAAATCTATATAGTGGTTTTTGCCGCACAAGAGAAACCTAAATAAATAATTGTATTTATATAGATTTCGAAAGCTCCGAATTTCTTAAATAAATGTGATACTTTGTGTGCATATACATGATGGACTTAAATACAATAACCACCTGCTTCTTAAGTCAACGAATAAGTACCTATATATTTATTTTAATAATAATAAAATAATTGTTCCCTACAAAATGCTCAGAGAACTGGATATATAGGTACTATACCATTAATAATTTATTAAGCAAATTAGTTAGACACAGTACATAACAAAGAACAAAGAATTATAACAAAGTTATTTTCTAGTAAGTTAGTACGCGTTTTGGAAAAAATAGTAATTTTAGCAATGATTTAATCTACTTCTGATATTAGAAACAAGAAAAAAAAACAAGCATATGGCCCGCCTGATGATAAGCGGCTACCGTAGCCTATGGACGCTTACCCCTGCCCCAAGGAGCTCTACAAATCCTACTAACCGCAGCGACAAAAGTTCTCGATATCCCAGCGGATATGATTGGCGAACCGATATCTCGAGTCTAAATTTTTGAAGTTAATTTGATTTTAACTCTTTTTGACTTTGCAAATGATCAAAAAAGTGTATATCGTTACTTATATATCAATTGAAATTGAAGCTATCTAAATAGTTTTGAAAATTATTAGCTCCGGAGTATAAAATATAGTCAGAAAAATCGATTTTGTAACTCAGCGCCATCTTGTTTTCTTATCTTGTAATACATAATGTAATTCGCCAAAATTTTGCAAACGTATATTAAAAGATGGCACAACGTTTTTATATCCAATGACAAATTATGCCTCTATAATTTATAAACTGTGGTTTGTTATTTGATGTTCTTTGGTAATAAATGATAACGTTATCTGTGGGCGTATTAGTTTTAATTTTAATTTCATGGTGAAACTATATATTGTTTTCGTGATATTTTAAAATTGTAGTATTTAGAAATAAAGTGTTTTATATTTACTTTTAAATATATTCGATTGGCGTCCTTTCGCTGACAAGGTATTTCTTTCTTTCTTGTGATTAAGACATACATAAAAAATAAAAAAAGTTGTGTGTGCGATTCGCACACGATAGAAGTGAAACTTAATTTTAAAAGATATTTTATATTTTATTTAAACAATGTGCAATATACATACGCACCGACATTTACTCGCTCTTACTTAAGTCCTGGACAGTTAAAATTAATTAAGGATTAATTTCAATTTAACAATCATCCGGTTGAATAAACCTAACTATAATTAAAATTGTTTCCGTTGAAGTTTTGAGCTTTGAAATGTGAAACTTCTTGGAAAACATTTCGTCGAAACTGACAAGAATTCAGAATATAGTTAGCTAATTGAAAAATTATATATCCATAAATTATACGTTTTAATTTTCTTAATTGTACTCTAATACATGTACGTCCCTAATAGTGGAATCTAATAATATCTCTAGCTTTTACTAGTTACATTTAATATGTATTTCCCGACACGGTTATAAATTTTGCGGGGTTTTTTCTTTATTTCCCAGGGCTTTGAGAATGTTCAATAATTATTATCGGTATTCCTGGAAATTGCTATGCCAATGAGGAAGTTATCTGCAAAATTTCAGTTCTTAGTAGATATAAGTACGGTTAGCTTGATATTTGTCCATTCATATTACAATCACAATAATTATAGAATCAAATTACTGATAAAATTATTAATATAATTTATGTAGTAATCCATCTTACAATTCTCAGAATGCAGTAGACACGGATATGATCATTTATATCTATGTATTTATATCTTAAAATATGAATACATATACTAGTATAATTAATTTCAATCGGGAGTATTCGTCACAAGTCACAATATAACCATTGTAGGTACCTACTATGTGATTCATGCTCACATCGTTAGCACAAACAAAAAAAAAACATTTGACCTTGACGGCTGCCGCGCCGTGCCGGGCAGTCAAAATTATCTGGAGGAAAACTTCCCCGCAAATTTTAAATAAGTCTGCTTATTGTAGTTATGTTAAACTAATTTATAATTAATCATCATGCTTTATATCTAGCGTGATAGGCAGAAATATGTAAGAAATGTTATCCTCTACCTATACAGTTGACCCGCTAACCGTACGGCGACTTTTGCCTACATTTATAAACTTGAAAAAGTGGGTAAAGATTGGCTTGCCTAGGTTATTTATGCCATATGCATATAACGCCGTTTCTTGACCGATTCTTGGTCTACCGGAGTGGTCTACCTGTGCAGGTGTACTTACGCAGGTTGACGGCACGTCGTAGCGTGTAAGGGCATGCACAGGTTCACCGTACGGTGTCACTCAAGAAAATTGATCTTCGATTTAACACCGGTCGCCTGCGCAGTTTGAAAATACTGCACAGGTCTATTGCAGCACACGCTTTGGTCAACCTGCGCTTGCATACCGGCACAGTGAATTGTGCCTCTCGAAGCCTCTTAAACCGTTTTTATTATTAAAAGTTTACTTAGAATATGTGATATGGCCAGAGCACATTTGATGACATCCATAATTAATCTATCTTTATTGAAATACCATTGACGTCCTTCAGAACGAATGGAAATTGAAAATGACATTGACGATTTATACCGATTGCCAGACCACCAAATACAGATTCGCTTGAAAACATGGTCGTTTATAATGTCGAAGGATCAAATGCTGCTAGCGAATTCCCATTCAGTTTGCATATAAATAACAAGGCAGTTATTATTTTGCTATCTAATTATTAGGGCCTTATAATTCTTTGTTATATCAATTGATTAATAACAAGTTAATAGCAACTGAATACACAAATACATAATAAACAATGATATGAATACACAAATACAGATAAAACGTGTGTGCACTTATGCAAGCCATACATTTTGTTTGTATATATTTTGTAAAATGTGTTTTGCGTACTTACTGGCATAGACTAAGTTTACTAACAACAATAGAGGCAAATTTGAGGAAATAAACAATTATTATCATTGTATATTTTTAGATGATATACGTCCTGACTACTACGAATATAATTAATGGGCTACAAAAATAACTTACGCCCTAACAATATATAAATCACGGACTACGAATAAGTGACTAGACGGTGTGAACGGTTCGACGATCTAATTGAGTTTCACAGTTTTACAGTTTCACCGGGCTTGGGGGCGAGCACTTAGGCACTTAGCCGCAAAAGCGAGGCAACAAGTTCAAGGTTGCCAAAGTGGCCGAACCTTTGCTTGAGTTGTTGTCGAACATTTAAAAAAATCGCGATCTAACTAATTTCCTATCCGTAGAAAATTCGAAATAACTAACTATGCATATATCCAAGTTTTTGCCTTCTGAGACGAAGGAAGGAACTTGTGTATGCATATTTAGTGACCTGAAATGTTTGTTTAAATTAATTAGCTAAAAAAATAAAAAAAGGTATCTTACAGAACCTATGTACCTGAATTGTGTGCATGTGTGAAGTTCAGTGTAATTATTGTATGTTGGTAGCTAGTGAATGCAATCACTGTATCGCCCGAGAGGCTGCTGACTTAAAGGCTCCATGCCGAAGGAACGAACCTAGGTTTGAGATGCCTCAGCAGAAGGAGGTCTTGGCAGGTGTGCGGAAGCGCCCCCTTGCGAAGGGAGCGGTGGTTTCGTGGGGGTGGGTGCGAATACACTTGAGTTAAAGAGACGGACGGATATGAAGCGTTAGATAATACATAGATCGATGTTTAAATGTAAGACTAGCTGTGTCCGCGGCTCTCCAAACGTACAACTTGTTGTTTATGAAGGTATCGTGATATATTTTTTTAAATAAGGACCAAGTATCTCGGGAGTAAAACAAAAAATCGCAATCTTTTTATATATATATATATAGTATAGATAGATAGATTCCCCACTCCTCAAGCAATGACGGCTTATCGGTCATTTTCGCATCGATTGTGGTCTGTACGCTTCGCACCCAATCACAAATCTAACACAATCATGTCAGGATTGCGTGACTGAAGATAAGAAATTTGTGTAGGACTGCATATGAATGTTGATAAACACTTATCGAAGAAAAAAAAACATTTACTTCAATTTATTTGCTGTGAAAGTATCTACAAGAGAATGCACTTGCATGACAATTGCCGAATTTATTATTTCTCATTTACTAAATAACCTTGCAAGACTTTTTAGATGGAAGCGTAATAAGAGCATAACAATTTGGTAATTACGCTTTTGGTACTGAAGAAATCTTAAATTAAAATGTGGGTTTCTGTGGATGCTTCAAAAATTCTAACACGTGCCGTTTTGCTTCTCTGTCCAACAACGCTAGCTACATTTTGTAGCTTTTTGAATGCACGTATTGATTTTCATTAACACAAATAATTACTAATGGCGTTAACAAAGTATATTAAGAACTTCTATTAAAATAGAATTACACTGGCAGAAAAAAGATAGGTATAGAAAACGTATTTATTATACAATGACTGATGAAGGAATTGTCAATTGGGTTTTTTGAAATTATTATTTTTTGTTAAAATGTAAAGATCGTATATAAGTTTTATAACAAAACTATTTTCTTTTTTTTTCGCAATACTTCAAGTTATTTCAATATAAAAATTATTTTTTGAATACAGTGCCGAAAACGCGCCGATCGTTCCCGAACAAACCCGAGCGCGTGTGACGTCACAATGTTAATGTCTACTCATTGCAGCACACAGCTGATACAGTGTTTTGATTCTTAATCGATGAAATTCCTTTAAAATTATGACGTCACAAACCTAGCGATTAATCGTGGCGCATTCGTAGTCATGTGATTCTTTTTAAAATATTACAATTTTCAATTGTTTATTATTAATAAAAAAATGTTTTACAAGTTTTCCAATTGACTATTATCATAATTATGATAAAGCTTTAAAATACATAAAAAATCGATATCCTTTTTTTTCAAATACCCAATTATAAAGGTAAAAATTCTGAACTAGTAAACATGTAAACGATGGATTCACATCTCAACCGCAACATACAAAGTTTATTTATATTCTGTATGTTTACACAAGTTACACTGAGATAACACAGACTGGGCGTCATACTTTATTTCAATAAAATTAACACTTGTAAACAGGCTAAAATATATTATTCTCAAACTTTTCCTTTACCATCTAAATCGTAGTAGTGTTTCCACTCTAAAAAAATCTATCATCTTTTATTACAATAATCACTGAGTATTTTCGTGTGTAAAAAAAATTCTAATACTCTAATAATGTTTGTCTAAAAAGGTACAAAGAATGATGGTTCAAAAGCTTTAAAATTATTTTATTGTTGATGCTGTCGAACGTAAACTGTCTACTTGTGAATGGAACCAGCTGTGTGTGAAAAAGTTTACAGTGTTATTTGATACACTACTTTTTTTTTTTTCGAACTGACTATACTGTTAGCCTTAGGGGCCCTGGAGCCTTTACGGCTTTTACAGCTTTACCGGGTTTGGGGGCGAGCGCTTAGGGCACTCAACCACGAAAGCTAAGCAACAACATCCGAGGGTGCCTCGGACTGTTGCGCGTATGCAATTAAGTCGCGATCTGACTAAATACACTACTAATTTTAGTTTTATACTAGTCTCTCTTATAAAACTTATTGCATAGTTTTTTTTAGAGAAAAACAGCAAAATACATTTAAATTTTCATAAAATGCGAAATTTACATAAAATGCGATTTATTTTACGAACCTGTTGCTAATAGAAATATCAAAAGTAGTACATTTAAAAAAATCTATTTGTAACATAAAATCTTTATTTATTTTCCAGATGGCTATGCAAGATTAATAATCATGCCGTGGTACTACTACTGATGCAGCTTGCATGTAACACCTATCTCTGCAGACATTATATTATAAATTACTTTAGACGTGAACAAAACTTATCAGTGAGTTAAGTGTATCAGTAATCAGTGATCTCAAAGTGCTAGTAAAAATTACAGAATATATCAAGGGTTCGTGGAATACAAGAAAAATATCAACTTTATAAGCCTTTAATAATCGTAAATTATTTACAGCTTAGCACTATAAGACTGTTAATCTCTTAATTATATAAAACTGTTAAAATAATTGCAACCAAAAATGACTTCACACGAGGAAAAATTAATAAACAATTTTCGCTTATTTATTGCCTTACTAAAAAATAAAGACGTAGCACATATTGAAACAATTTTAGCGAGCGGAGCCGATGTCAATGCAACAGATTGTGATGACAATACACCGATTCACATTTCTACACGTAAGTGCAGGAAAGATATTATTCATCTACTCTTAAATAAGGGTGCATGTGTACTCAAAAGAAACAAAGAAGGAGATAGGCCAATAGACATCGCAAAAAAACTTAACACTCAGACTGGAAATGAAATTGTTGAGATTTTAGAAGTAAGTACAACAAAACAACAAGCATTGATGAGTTCAAACCAGCCTTCAGTTTCGGAAAATAATAATGAACAGAAAAAAAATAACAACAATAAGAAAAAGACGAAGAAAACAATGTTTTTGAAACGACCTGGTACCTCTGGTGTAAGTGGACAACTTTATGAAACTAAATTATTGGGTTTGGTCTTTCTAAGAGCTATGAATGATAAAGATATAGAAGAGTTTTATTTGGCAACTAACATCAGAGGAATAGGAGCCCTTGATGATTTATGTTGCAAGTATAAACTAAAAGGAAAACAGAAATCAATAAGATTGTTTCTTCAAGCGAAACATAGAGATGATCCTGATAAGGGAAGATTCACTGTTAATGATTTACGAAGTGCTGCGGGAGATTTTCATTTGCCTAAATATTTTGACAGTTTTCTAAGTATTATTGCAAAGTTTAACCCGAATGATAAAGATCCTATGTTTCGAGATGACATTAAGAACGTTGAATTAAATTTTATTATTTACACACCCGCCAAAGAGCGTTTTGAACCCAAATTGATCGGTAAAAATTTACAAAGTGACAAGATACACAAAATGATAAATACTACCTCGAATAGAGTTATATTTCAATTGAAATACAACAATAACGATTTAGAATTTCTGACAAGGGCTATACAAGAAGATCGAGTAAAAAAATTAGGTCACAACTTCCTAGAATTTATCATGTCGGAAAAAAATAAACTCCAAGTTATTATGACTGATGAACTCATACGAAAGTACCATGTCGTTTTTGCTCAAAAAGTTGTGTCAGTATCTCAAAATATAGTAGCAAAAGAGTATCGCATAGGTAAATTTCGTCCAGAGTTTTTGAAAACGTATGACCGTACTCTAATTGCTTTAAGGGATATGCTATTCAAAGAAACCGTGGAAAATCATTGCAAGAAAACTAGTATGACTAAAGAAGAGATCATAACATACTTTGAACAATTAAAAAACGAATCGTCTAGTTATGCTCTAAGCAAGTTAATAGGGAGTGTAGTTATATATGATGAGAAACACAATAGACTTGAACTCGTGGAAAATAATATGCCAAAAAATTATTTTATGCCAGATGAAATAAATAAAATAAAAGATGATGTACGTAATATACAAGTCAATACAATTATAATTCAAGAAGCAGTTCAAATGGCAGGTGAATCTAAACTCGCATCTATAGAGTTCAAATTACCAATTTCATTTGGAAACGTAGATTTGACTATAAGAGAAGATAAAGTAAATAAAAGACTAGATTTTATAGTCAAATCTTTGCAAGGTTTATTAATAAATAATAAAGAGAAGAAAATAATAGAAATTGATGATACTTGTGTTGGCCAAAAAACCGAAAAAGATAAGGATAAATTGGAATCCGGTCTATTTGATATCAGTGGAGGTATTGGTGGTGCAGTAGGAACATTACTAGTCTACGATGATAAAAGTAAAAAGCTAAGATTTAATACAAACACATATCTCCCACCGAATGCAAAACTATTTTTGGAAAAACTTAAAAATGTAGTTCCCGAAGGTGAAAATTTAGCAGACTACAGGTTAGATATAAAACTCAAAAACTTTCCCACGACTACCTTTAGTGATGTTGAGGACGATACATTAGCAACTCAATTTTTGAGCAGGCTATGGTTTTATACCAACGAAGCGAAGGAAAACGAGGTTGAGGCAATATTAAAAAAAGAAATAGGTAGATATTACAATGCGTATAGAGGAGAGGATCATTTCGTCTTCCGAATTCATTCTGATGCTATATACTTAAAATTTCATGACGAAATTCAAAAATGGTGGATGCTGTCATCTGATGCTCCTTATTTAACTAACGAAAGCGAATTATTAGATATAGCAAAGAAGGATGTTATAGATAGTCCATTAGTTACTGTACTTAATCTTATGTACGTTAATAAAGTCAAAAAAATTGGTATAGAATTTAATCGTCAGTCAGTGACTGCATTAAATCTAGATAATTATCAAAGTGGGATTGTTAATATCATCACTGATGCGAATATCTTGAGTGGAATTAAAATCAAACAACATTACGAAAACTGTAACAATTATGCTTTTATAAGCTTCGATTATGTATTGGGTCTCCCCATAAATGATTATAATACTATGTTATCTGAACTACGTGACACAAAACTTGATGTACTAATAATAATGTATGAATTACCTAAAACCATCATGGGGTTAAGTGAAAAATTAAAACTCATTATCAATAAATTTAAAGGAAATAAGATTATAATTGTCACTAACCCTACACTGGCAGCTCAAATAAAATTACAATATCCGGACAATTATCATGCAGTGATAGACGCCTCTAATAACTTGTTAAACGTTACTGAGGAATTTGAAAATAAATTCTTAGAAGATGCTGAAATTATATTCCAAGGTGAAAAAGTAAATCTAAGCACAGTTATTGATGAAACATCAAAGGCATTTATTAATGCTAGAATATTAGGTAAAATGATTAACAAAGAAAAAATAGAGTTGGGCAATGTTGTTACGAGCCCAAAGTATGAGGATATTAAAGATTATTACGCTGATAGGCACATAAAGCGAGGAGAGGAAAAATATCTTGTAAAATCCCTTGAAGATATAGATCAACAGGTAGTGGTTATTACTGCCCAACCTGATATGGGAAAATCGACATTACTAACGCATCTTGCAATACAATCAAAGAATAACAACCCTTCTCTTTGGTTTGTTCGTATAGATTTTATACATTACATAGAAACCTTTAACGAATGGCATATGAATAGAATACGTATCGATAGATTACAATGCATGAAGTTACTCTGTGTTGCAGCTTTGAAAGGTATTGATAGTAAAACAAAATTCTTCCTATGTGAAACTAATAACGAAATAATGTTAGCAACCCGCGAAGGGCTACACAGTTCAACAGTACTAGAATTAGAATTATTCCTATATTACTATAAAAATAAAAAAATAAATTTTCTATTTTACGGATTCGATTACGTGTGTCCTCCATATGAGAAAGAAGTAATTAAAATGCTCAAAATAATCGAAGCTGATGGAATTCGAATGTGGATATCAAGCAATTCCAATGTAACCTCAAAAACTGCTTTAGAACGCGCTTTTGGTACCGCATATACATTAGAGCCTGTAAATGAAATAGGTCAGAAGTCATTTTTCCATAAATTCTTGAAAACTAATCTTCAACTTGAACAGCTAAATTACGAACAATTCAGTAACGTCAGTGGATTTTTAAAATATATGGCCGGTTTAGGAGATTTAGACGAGCATGAACGTCAATTAATTCCATGGATCAGCATGCCTCTTCACATGCTATATATGGTTGCAATTCAATTCTTTCAAAGCGAACTAAATAACGTATCGTCAGTTACAATTACAGAAAAAATAAAACAACATTTAGATTTAGACTTAGCTAATGTTACAACATTGGGAAAGTACTTAGAAAAAACACCAGAGGCAGAGCAAGCTCTCGAATTAGCCGGCACGCCACTCCATATGTACATAGTTGCTAACTATTTCGAATGTCAAATAAAGGATCGACTGAAAATTATAGTAAACTCGAGCGAGATAAAAAATAAATGGGATATATTTGTCAACACGGTGTCTCTTTACCAGAGATTTCTATATAGTAATTTAAACAAAATATTTTACAAAGGCAATCCTAATATAGATGAAAGTGTCGAAGATGATAAACGTAAACAATTCATTGAGAAACATAAAAAACTAGCGTTGTTTGCTATATGCAAAGAAGATGATTTAAGACACTTACTCTCCGAAGATGAAATTAATGAAATGAAGAGCATGATGACAAGGATTCAAACCGGTGACGAAAAATCACCAATGTTTGATTGTGTTTTAAATGATGTTCCGAAATTCTTTCATCTTTTATTTGCTGAATACAGCGCAGTCGAATATTTGGCAGAACTTTTAAAAGCAACGAGCCAAGATTGTTTAGGAAATATGCTTAAACACAAAGCATTGTGGGATTTCATTGTAAACGTGTTTCTAATTACATGCCCAAAGTCAGTAAGGAACGCATTCGATTATAAGATTAAGAACGACCCGGAGTTAGCCGAAATCACTTCGAACGAAAGTTCTCAAAGAATTGTTTTCGAATTGTTATTAAAACAAAACAAGGAACCGTATCCTGGCACAAACAGAGAAACGGCACTAGACCTTGCTCTTCATGAAGGCATGATCAATTTCATGAATGTCTTACTTAAATGTATAGAAGTGAATTTAACCAATCATAACGTTGGTGATTTTGTTGAAATCGTGAAGCGAAGCGCCTTTCTTTTGTCTGCTTTCGATTCGAAATATGGTAACGTAGCTAAAAGAATCTTAGATATTATTAATAACGTTGATAAAGACAGAGTCCGGGAATTACTAAGTTCTGATGAAATTATAAATGTTCCTGTGCGGATCGTCTCTCTGTGCGGAAACGAGCAAGTTGTAGATACTGTACGTGAAAACCTAACAACAGCAAGAGACCATCTTATAAGCAACGCGGACAATCTCTTTGGGCTAAGTGTCGACACGGTTAATTTGATTCAAGACGTTTGCAACATGTTTCTACAGCACCGAAGAAATTCTTAAAATATAACCATTAACCTACAATAAAGCAAATTAAACGAATTCATAATGATCGAGTAAGTGAAGTTGATTGATTTCCGGAGGCTATAATTAATCTATGATTCTGTCAGACGCATAAACATAGGTAAGTGTTATCAAGTCCATCTGCAAGAGCAGGCCGAAGGTGATTGACAGATTTTTTAATTTGAACTAAAATGGGTCATAAGAGAACTAGGGAATGACGCAACACTATTGGTGTTAGATAGTAATATTACATCATAAATGATTTAGCTTTAAGGCCATGAGGTACTTTTCTATGCCAAAAATGTATTTAAAAAGATAAGTGGTCGACCATTAATTACGTGTGGCGTTTTTTTTGCTTTCGTCCTCTCCTCCAACCCTTGTTGAGAGTTAGTAAGATATAGTGGGAGCTCTACTTTTCCCTGCATGAGATTTCCTTTATAAGTTTTAAATAATTATTTATTTATAATAATTAATTATTTATTTTTATATAATCTATTTTATGTGTAATTTCTTGTATTTTGTTCCATACCACTGAATTCTTAAACGTTAGTAACTAATATCTTCTACAAGTACATATTTACTATACATTTTTTTATAAATAAGAAAAGATAAAGGATTTTACTTTTATGAAGCACCTATAATGAATTTAATAAAAATTTGTAATTTTAACACCAACTTCCCTACTTGACTCACTTCATGAGGACTTATTAGTTTTCTCTATTTTAGTGAAAATTTGTTGTACCTCTCCTCTTCATTTCGAGAACACGTAATAAATGGACGCTCACTAACGGCTACTGATAAAGAATATGGAAACTTTATTAACATAGTTGTAAATAGTGTTAATCTGCGAATGTGACATAATATAGATTAAAGTATATAATTCGATTTTACTAAGCTTATTAAAAAAAAACATATGTACAAAAAAAGCAATCTTTCGAGCAATAATTTCACATAATATATGTACATTATTTTTATTTTTTGTATTAATGGATTGATGTACATAGATCGTATGAAAACGAAATAAACTTAAATACTTCCCGGAGTTTTATATATATATATGCATGAATAAACAAAATGGTCCCTGTTAGCTCCGACGCGCGACTGGAGTTTATTCTTTAAGGACGTTTATCTTGAAATATGTACAAATTGTGCTTTAGTTCATACTTATGTTATCACTGTAATTATGTGTATATTATATTAGCTTTAAAAATTATATTGCATTTATTTTACACTTCTTAATATGTACTTATATTAAATATCAACTTGTATACTCTATGAAAGTCATAATATATCTTTTTATGTTATACTTTTTTGATATGTTTATATGTTTACACAAATAAAATGCTTTTGAGTAATTATGGTTTTTGTACATTTATAAGTTTTACCGCCAGTATTCGCAAAAAAATCCGCTCTCGAATAAGTATTATAGGTAATTTGTTCTATAGATATAAAGTGTATCGTATATAATATACTTGTATGTACATATATAAAAGACTTCTTCAATAGATGTTCACTTTTTAAATTGTAATAAAGATTGCTGATGATTTTCTTAGTTCAGTAAATCTTTTACGCAAATAATAAATATAACACATTATAAAATAATAAAAAACCTGTTCTTTGGTAAACGTATCACTTGAGAACGGCTATTTCACCTATTTTAACGAGACTTTGACTATTTTTATGTGAGGATGATCGTAATAGTCCGAATTTGGTTGTAATGGCAGGAAACATTGGAAAAACTTACCGGAAAATATTTAAATTCGAGAAAATCTGAGCGTCCTTTTTTCTATCGGATTATTGTATGAACTCAATACCATAACTCAAGATCCATAGGATGGCCATGAGCAATTCTGTCTTTTTTTTCATGGAAAGGTATAAGTAATAAAACGGGATAGATGGCGCTGTGGTCGAGTTATTGTCTTTTGGGAAGGGCAGAATAACATCTGCCGGCCCAGCTAGGAACACAATAAAATAAGTTATAACTCACTTCACCTATATTTCACCTCGACTTCAGCGCCATTTATCTGATTCAAGTTTTGTGATTTTATTTTTTGGCACTAAAGCAATATACATATTTAGTTCCTTTAATATAAAATTTGTTTTTCACGACTAAAGCGCCATCTATCAGATTCGATTTCTAACATAGCTATGAAGTATGAACCATCGTTTTGGAAAAGCAAATATATTTTGTGAATATGACCTCAATCGGTCAAGTCTTTGAGAAGTTACACAACATTTTTAACATATAAAGATATTTTTGATGAAAATATTTATGGGATTTTGTAAATGCCAGCCCTAGCGCTACAGTCGAACTTAAGTAATTAAATTCAAGGTCGGCCAGAGCCGACTTTCTGTACTTCACTATTTTGTATTCATTATTTCATTAAGGAACAACTTTATTCTTCTGACATATGTTGTCTCTGTTGAATTAGACGACTTGATGCTTTTCACATGAAATATCTACGATCAATTCTTCGTGTGCAATGGCAGGACTAAGTCCCTAACTCGGACATCCTGCGACGGACAGGCTGAGCAGCATAGAATCAATGCTTATTGAAAGTCAACTGAAATGGTGCGATCACATTGTATGCATGAGTGATTCTGGGCTGCCTAAATCTATATGCTGCTGCTGCTGCAGCTGATCTGGGGGTCAAATTCTTCGTTACTGAGATGTAAGTGTAGGAAGAGCTTAAGCAATAGAAAACAAATTGGTACAACATTGTTAAGTACAGGCAGTCCTCATATTTACTTGATGTTAGATTCTCAAAAAAAATCTAATCGACGTAGGAGTGTATTTTTCATACATTTCCATACAAAACTCACAGATTAAGTTCCTCAAAGTCTTTAAACTACATATATTACATAAAAATACGCTTTATTACATAAAGCAATTAAATTCAAAATGATCACAATGTAAATAAATGAGAAACGAAATTAATAAAACCTAAAGGTTTCGACTAACCACTGCGATGCGTCCATTAATCCAAATGGAATGTTTGTCTTCCAAAATCTTATCGTGAATGTTAAAAACGTATGCCATTTCAATGAACGTCGTCCAGTTTTGGATTTCCAAACAGATTAAAATCTATGCGTCCAATCATCCGCCGACGTAATCCGCGGCCGACTGTCAATTTTAAAAACCTGTGCTACGCCATTAGGAAGTCGTCCGTATTGTTTGTGAATAGGCAAATACACGTCCATGTTTTTGGGTTTTTTTGTGTCAGTTTATGTTCTGGTGTTGAAAGTACTGGTCGTACAAGTGCAGCTATAAATTTCCATACAATGAAAATATTGTTATGTCTATGCCCGCGCGTGACTTAGAAGTAAATGTATATTTTTTTCTTCCACTCTTTCATCCATTTTCTTTTAGGTTTTTGTTTTCATCTTTTTATTGCAATACAAATTAAGGTTGACCATTAATAAATCCACATCCATTATTTATTCCCTGTATGAATATCGTTACCGCAACGTTCAAATTGAAGTGTAGTCAATGATGCCGTAATTTGGAGTATATACATTGGGAATGCGTCCATTTGGAAATCTACTAAATGGACTTCGTCAGTGGTTACCTTTAGGCTTCAAGAACACATCAATTCAAGTTCGATAGTTTGATCGACCGTGAGTTAATTAAATTCGCCTATGACGTTAATAAAAAAGTGATTTTCATTTCAGAAGTGGTGTCAAAATGTTGTTTGACGTAATTGGAAACGAAATAACTCGAGAACTACTTGTATTTTGAAAATGATCGAATAAATAACATCGGTACAAAACTCAAAAAGAACCATCCTATGACTTCCTACGTTCACACTTTTAATTCTGCATATCAATTACACCGTGCTCCTTTTAACCGTATCTTCAAAATGAAATTTGGTTTCGCGAGTCATATCCGCTCCCATTCCCGAAGTTAGCAGGGTTCACCGTTGACGGAAACATCAAAGAAGACATCATCTCTAGTAAAAAAGACCACGATAGCCCAGTGGTAGCGTGTACGGACATCACGTAGATCTACATGAGTTCGAACCACTAGAATAAAAACCAAAGCATGGTGGTAGGGCATTTTCCAATGCTCCTTGGCTAGCTAAAGGTAAAGCTCAAGTTAAAAATCTGTCACAAGCACCAATAGATGTGTTCCGGCAGCTGCATTTGAGAGCCATGTTATTATTGCTATGCTATTTAAGTTATTATGGGCCACATCGTCACTTAACATCATACGATTGTGGCCATAATGCAAAACTTATCATTACTAATAATATAAATGCGAAAGTGAGTTTATTTGTTTGTTACCCAATCACGCAAAAACGTCTGAACAGATTTGAATGAAATTTGGTACACAGATAGTTGATTACCTAGATTAATACATACGATACTTTTTATCTCGGTAAAGAGCCAATTCTGAAGTAAACGCAAACGAAGTCGCAGGCAGCAGCTAGTAAAAAGAAAAAAGGAACTTATGTAATAAAGAATTTATTAGCGAGAGTCTGGTTTGTAAGATACTGTAGTCAAATCACTTAATGCTTCAATATATAATCTCACATCACATAATGACTTTGTAAATATAAAACTTTTGAAAAGTTGTTTTAAACATTTTGTTTGTTGAAAGCAATACCCGTAAATTAATAGTTATTCATTATTATACATTTTTTATTTAGATAAAAGATAGCACAAAAACGCGTCATTAAACATGAACATGTTCATATGACCGCGCGTGACGTCATCATTTAATAAATAAATCCTTTATAGGTATTATGTGCAAAGTTCTGTTTACTAGAATTTCAATTGAAACTTATGAATTTCTTCAGCATCTATATAATTTTAGAGCCCCTTGTCACAAGTTAACACTCAACCGTGTGTGTATAAATATTGTACGATGACGTCACGTTTTATTATTGGAGTTTCCAATCACGTGACTCCAAGACAAAAAAAAAATTCGCAACGGAAAATTTAATAAATAAACAATTATATATATATATATATATATATATATATATATATATATATATATATATTTTGTTTTTATCAATAAAATAATATGAATAGATAATTAACTTTAATTTTTAAACAAATTGTCAACTCTTGAATTATAATATGTAGCATAGTAAAACAAAATCTATTTTAACACTAAAATAAAAAATACTTTGAAATGTTACACACGTTTCAAAGGAGAAATTTCTAAATTAGCGATCGCAAATGTTCTTTGAAATTGAACAGGTGGGTAAGTAGCTTAATTTTGAAAATACACGTATACACGTAAAATACATCTTAACACGTTGCGACAAAACGCTACGTCGCGCCGCGCCGCGACAAATAATCATTAATTGTTGACGAAATATTACGAAATGACGAAATTGTAACAAATTTGGTATTCTGCTAAAATTTCATTGCTGTCTCCATAGACTCTCTATAGTGTTGTGATAGAGTCTCAGTGGAATGGAAATATATATACGTCATTGGTGTTGCCTATCAAAATCTACCATTGATTCAGTGTTGCTAATCGAGACTAACATTAAGAACACTTGTAAGTGCCACTTTTTTCTGTTGTCTGTGACAGCACCATTTCGATTATCGCCGTGTCGACTGTCGCCGTCTCGACGGTCGCTATCTTGACTATCGCCATTTCGACTGTCACCATATCAACTGTCACCATCTCGATTGCCGCCGTCTCAACTGTCACCATATCGACTGTCGCCATCTCGACTATCGCCATTTTGATAGTAGCCATCTTCACAATCGCTATTTCGACTGTCGCCATCTCGATTGTCATCACTTCATATGATCGACATTTTATAGATTCGATGACGTTGATAACGAAATTTTATATGATATTTATGAAACGTGTAAGAAATCTTGCTAAAAAGCTATATTATTGTTCAATGGTTACTCAATAGTCAAAACACCATAGAAATACGATTGATAAGCTATCAAATATGTAAGAGAATACCATTTTGACTACTATCGAGTTGCTATCGAGATATCATTGCGACACGATTGTAGAGCAGAATACCAAATGAGTTAGTGATTTTCCGACAGGATGGTAAACAAATAGGAGAATACCAAATGGTACCAAAAGACCTGGGCCCCAGGTCTTAAGTGACGATGTTGCCCAAGATGGTAACACGCCAAGCCTAGTGGAAGACTGACTCTAGATTGCAGCTACCGAAACACATTGGTGTTTGGCGGCAGATTTTCAACTTGAGAGTGGTAGCTAGCCAAGCGGGCATTAGACATTGCCCTACTACTATGCTATGGTTTCATCATGATGTTTTCCTTCCCCGAAAGCTCAGGCTCATTGCAGGGATTCTAAAGAAATTTATCTTTGCCATACTTAAGATGATGACACGCTAAGCTTAGTGGGGGAACTGGCTCTTAAGTGCAACTGTCTGATCATACCTAAATTAGTGACAAATTTCCAACTTGAGGTGGACAGCTAGGCCGGGCGAGGATTATAAGATATTCTACCACCGTGCTATGATTTCATCACAATGTTTTCCTTGACCAGTGAGCTCGCGCTCATTGTAGAGATTCGAACTCACGTCGATCGACGCGATGTCCGTACAAGCTACCACGGACCCAGCTTTTCTTCAACATTGTAATGATAAAAATTCTATATTCATAATAGGTGTGGTATATTATTCCAGTTGGTTTCGGAAACTAGTCTACTTTTAGGAATCCGTTCTCAGAAAATCAACTCTATTGTGGTTCACCTGTATTGTATATTCATTTTGATCCATACTGCAGATTATAAATGTAACTCTAGTTGTCTGTGGTAATAATTTAATAGAGGCTATGAGTCTCTGAATAGAGTTATGGTTCTGCTAGAATAGTCCTGACTATGGAGATTTTAATTGTAATAACGTTGTCTTTCTCAACATCATATTTATTTTTGTCTATCTTAAAAACTGTAATACACACAAGCACTTATTGTGATTACATTAGGTACATAGGACTAGCAACAAATTAAAAAAATGGCAATGTGTGAATTGATAAGGATCCAAAAATGTTAAAAAATAAATTTTGGTAAATACATAATACCAATATATAGTGTGGTGGAACAGAACCCTCTGTGCATCGTATCCGACTAGCACTTGTCCAATTTTTAAGCTTTTAGAGAGATTATAAGAGATCTTCGAAATAATTACTCGGAACTGTATATTGAAGTGATGATAGCAGTGTTCGGACACCACGTCGATTAACATAGTTCGAATCATACATTGAGCCTGAGTTTTCGGTAAACGGAAACATCGTGATTAAACCAAAGCATGGCGGTAGGGTATTATTTATTGACCACCTGGTTAGCTCTCCTTTAGGCTTAGTGTGGATTAGACTCTATCGGCACTTAACAACAGATGAGATTGTCGTCAAACGCTAAAAAGTATTTTTTAATATCCAAATATTTACTTAAAACGGTAACTACAAATAAAAATAAAGGTGTGTGTGCGATTCACACACGATAGAAGTGAAACTTCATTTTAAAAGACATTTTCTATTTTATTTAAACAGTGTGCAATATACATACACACCGACATGTGCTCTCTCGCTCTGGCTCACACAAAGAGGAGAGACCGGTAATGTGCGTTAAACGTTTACGTTTAACGTGTTGGAAGTCGCATAAGAAGTTTCACTTCAGAAATTTCGCTTCGTGTATACATGTCCTTAAAAATAATTGCAAAATATTAAATTTCAATTTCATATTTGCAGCATACTTTGATGCATAAATTAGATTTTCAAGCAGACTCAATACCTTACGAGAACTTTTATCGGCGTATTACGGCAAACCAGCTCAGAAATTGTACACACTAACTTGTAACTAACTACTAACTTGTAACTTTTTTCAATTGTACAAATAATATTTACAGTTAATGATTATATTAATGACTAGCAATGCTCCATAGTCGACCAACTCTCCACCGCGCCACCTCCAATATTTTCCATACTTGCCTCTAGCTTGTGATATTGCTTGACGTATATGGTTACTGCTCCGTTCATTAGGGTCGTTGCGTGATGTTATAAAACCTACCTTCCTAAACTTCTTCAACAAATGGGCTACAAAATACAAAATGAATTATTCATATTTTACTGATAGTTCCAGAGATTAGTGCGTTCAAACAAAGAAACCAACAGTCTCTTAAGCTTAATAATAATACTATCTGTACCTACGACTGCGTCCGCGTGGAATTACATCTATGAAAAACGGCGATAAAAAAAGATATGTAGATGTCCTGAAGTTCAATAACGCGTTTCATGCTTTGTGAATGTTTACTGACCTTTACCAAAATCTAAATATCTGTATATGCTAATGTGCATTGTAATTTTCAATCAAACGTAAAATACCCAAGAAGGCAGTATTATCATCTAAGCCTGCTAAATTCCTTTCTATCTTGATACTACTCGAATCACGTCGAACATTAGACAAGGCAAAATTAAATCTCATGCATTGTTTTCTTTTTGCATTTAACAGTAAATTCCTTAGTGCAAACGAATCAAAAATTTTTAACTTTTAACTATTTAATTGCCTAATCTCTGAATTTTAATATATATCGTCTACAAAAGAACCATGCCAGCATTGTTTTCAAGCACACTTCACCTTGTGTTAAGAGATCACTATATGTAATTAAACGTATTTTAATTTTGAGATAAAATCCGAGCATAGCCTTTGACTTACCATAAGATTTCTCATGAGGCCCATTCTTAGCAACTATATCTCAGTACAATACAGTAGCAACACACATTAGTCAAAGACTTTTGTCTTAAGACCTGCGGTATTTAGGACGAGATTATGTCTTTACTATCAATTACTTATAGGTGGAATAATTCATATGCCAGTTCACAATCGATCTTTGCATAAATTCTAGTGATCTTTGATTGGTCAGAAATAAGAAGTATCTTTGAATCTGGCAACGAGATACTACAAGAAATAATAATCTTTACTTCTATAGACCACCACCTCGGCATGAACTAAAAAGTTCTCTGTCTTATTATACTGAGGTCTTATCTTTTTCGTAGGGAGCGTGAAACTGTGGAACCGTCGCCCTGCCAGTGTCTTCCCTCCTTAAGAAATCTGGTCCATCAAGCTTATGCTTGTCATCTTATCATTGTCATTTATCATGTTATCATAAGGAGATATTTATGCAGGCCGGGATGACAGCAGCGACAGCCGATAGATTGGCGATCTTTCTATGATTGCCGTTCTGTTTGGATTGTACTGTGCTTAGTATGAAGGACATTACCGTCAATTTGTCGAGCTATTATATATATTTTTTTATAAAACTGGCTTGTATGTTTGAATACTTTAATTTTCAGAACTACCAGTCCAATTTGATGATCAATTTTTGCGTAAGATTGCCTGTCTATTTAGAAGGCTTTCGAACTTCACGCTGCGACTCTAAGAACTGAATTGGAAATACGATTGAAACATATGAAAAATACACAGCACTTGATTTAACGCAACGAACAACTCTCTAACACGGATAACTAAAGTTATTTGATAATGAAGCGAGTTAGTTAGATCTGCGGTTTGTTAATTAAAAGTTAAGTTTAGGACCTACGTAGTTTTGCAATTAAGAGCTGGTTCGTACTAGGTCGGACCGACAGTTTTACCGTCGGTCAGCTGTCAGCTATTACTATTCATATTATACTGACGATTAACCTGTCAGACTGCCCTATAGTGAACACACCAGCCTACTTTTATCGTTGGTCGGCTTGTCACAAAGCAGTTATTAGATGTTTTCCCGCGTACATTAAACGACGACGACGTTCTGGTTACCCAAGCATGCTGGCGCCCACGCCCGCAAAACCACCATTCCCTTCGCAGGAAAGAAAGTAGAAGAAGTCCTCCAAGCGGCAGACGACAGTACTAAGCCCTTGGTATTTGCTAATTTGCTATTTGGTTGAGGATACCAACTTTTTTTCAAATGACGACTATTAACGACTCCTGTACCATCATTAATGGGCCATTACCTACCATCCTTGCAGAATTGTGGATGAACGCAGTTACTAATAAATAAAAAGAAGAAGAAGCGAAAACAAAAGTTTATCATTAATTCGTTTTAAGGCTTAAACACGAAAAAAAGGTTGGTTTCGACGTTTCGGTTAACAAGTTTTTTAATTTAACATAAAAATGTTTCTAAATTTATCTTACCCGGACTTCTTTCCAACACAAAGGCGGACAGCGGACTTAACTTTCAACAAGGAACTAATGTTCCGGATCCACAAATAACAGAACTGTATTTAATAGAACTGGTAGAAGATTTTAAATGTTTTTGTTTTTTATTTATTTTACTGCACTATTAGTCCGCACACTTTACAAAATTCTTGATATTAAACACATTTACAAATACAACACAATTTATTGACAAGTGAGTTCCCGGCAAGTGTTTTGATTGAGCTAATCCGCAACTTCAACTGCGGAAAGTTGTGGTTGTTTCTTTTGCATTAATTTTGATATTGTAGATTTAAATTTTTAATGATACTTTTTTACTTACAACTAACACACGAGTATTGTGATGCATCGTGTATTTAATTGTACGCATTACTCGTATGTCAGTCTTGTGTGAAATACTTAACAAATAGACTTATTTACTTGAATATTAAAATACAAAATTAATACTGTTAAAGGATAAAGTTAAACAATTTAGAAATGTCGTTCCGCAGCGCGACAGACTAAGGACTTACGGGCTATCCTACTTCTGAAATAAATCTATTTTTCTCATTACAATGTAGAAAATAAGGAAAAGTTACCTTTCTCATTCGCTAAAGCAGGCAAGTGCCAACAGATGCTTGCGGCTCGAGATTCCACTTGAAATTAATGCACAGATTTACAATGATTTGCTATTTCAGTACCTACATTTATGTTGATGTATTGCTAAGCATTAAACGTAATACTAAAACAGGATTGTCAGTAATAAAACGTAGACTTTCTAATAATCATAAAAGCAACTTATACCATCTACACGACACCCATACCGTTTACAAAATACCTATACTGGCTATCAGTTTCTTGGCATATGAATTGATTTTAATTTATGGTTAGGATTTGCATTTGGCATAATTGCAGTTTGGATGCGGTTTTAAATAATCTTTTGTTATGTTCCTGCGGTGCTCCCTGGGGAAGGAGGTTCAAGGACGGCAACGCTCTAGAGATATCTCTGGTGTTACAAGCATCCATAGGCTACGGTAACCGCTTAGTATCAGCCGAGCTAGCTTAGTTGTATAAAAAAAAAACTCAAGAAGATTCAACATTGAACATTTTTTTTTTATAAATATAAAAGAACTTGGTAATTATATTTTAGTTTCGAGGGGGAGTGTGGGACATAGCCCGTATATCATCCCACCCCCCTAAATCTTGTCACAAACTATGCTGTAAAATGATATTAATATTGAATATAAATATGATTATATACTTATATATGATATATACTTCTACAGTTCTATTATCAGTTAAAAAAATGGTTAATTTTAAGCAATGCAAAGCTTAAACACATTTCGAAACTCTGACCGAGTAACTTAAGGAAAATAAGTAATGATGGCTCAATGGTATCGTGTACGAATATCGTATCGATCGCCGTGAGTTCGAATCCTCGCAATGAACCCGAGCTTTCGGTGAAAGAAAACATCGTGATGGAACCATAGCATGGTGGTAGTGAATTGTTTAATGCCTGCATAGCTAGCTACCACCCTCAAGTTAAAAATCTAACACTTTTGATTTGTTCCGACAGTTGTAGGTTCTCAAGAGTCAGTTCTGCCTCTAAGCTTAGCGTATTACCATCTTGGGCCACGTCGTTACTTAACATCAGGTGAGATTAGTAATCGTAGTACTCGTAGCCTTAATGTTAGCAGTATTATACCAACTGATTGGGCGGTCATTTGGAAAAGGGGCTGACTGGCATCTATTAAGGTGGACTTTCGAGTAAAGCGTTAGCGTTAGCGTAGCATCAGAGACGCCGCGACAGAGCGGCAGATTATTGTACTATGCAAATGTAGATAACGCCATCCGAGTGCAGCGTCACTGATGCCGCGTAAGTGTCGCCGAGTCTGTGTCGTCGGACGCCAACGTCAGTGACGCGCTCGCTTGCACTGTCGCTGACGCTCACTTATATTAACAGATTAATTTCTCATTAATTTAATAATGGCTTCTATTGAGTTATTTACTGAAGAAGAAATTGAACTTTTACTGTCACTAGTGTCTCAACACTCATTACTGTATAATTTCAACGAGGAAGACGACAAGAATACCAGAAAGAAACTCAAAATGTCGTCTGAAATTATAGCAAAGTATAAAAAAAGGATCGAAGTAAAAGATTATCAACTTGTTCTTCTTAAAGTAATTTAAGTGGAACCATAATGTTATAATTTCATAAGAGCTATTGTGAGATCAGGTAAGGGTGGCGAAGACGGTACAACTGTACGTCTGTCGCGAATATCCAAAATCACCGAAGTCCACTTTTAATGTTTAGTTATATTTCACGAGACCTCATTGAGGCTAACTACACGTGACTCTGGCTTTCGCAGGTTGTATCTTTTATATTACTTACACTACATTTATAAAGAGATAAATAGGCTAGAAAAAAGATTTTTTCTAATATGACTGGTAGTTTCAGAGATTAGCATGTCGGCTTTGATAATAAATGCTTTTGAAATTCGGCTATTGAAGAACTAATATTTTGCAATAAGGTATGTGTGTTCTTTATGATATTGGAGAAATGAAAAATACGTTTTGAATTGAACCATGTCTGCGTCTATTACGTATACAAGTTGATAATAACGTTTTTGAATATATTCATTGAAATTTGAATCTTGATCACTTACAATACGGGTCGAATTTGAGACGGTGTTGTTATTATTGCGTAAACAATTCTTGATGTTAAAAACACAGTTAATAAATGTATTACTTACTATAAACTATGTATTCAATATTTAGCGTAAATTCTAACACTTTTATGTAATCGAATTGTTTTACTTCTAGTTTTACTGCAACTTCTGCAATTATTGAGAAGGATGTCAACTGTGTGAGTTCTCATTATGTATCTAAAAACTTCATAACTCACATAAGTCCATTTGATATACATATAACGATGCCCTTCCCATTAAATTATTTTAATATTGATTTGTCCACTTCCTCACCTCAATTCAACAACGTAAAAACAAGTCAAGATTCTGATGTCTATTAAATTAGTTAACCCTAGCACAGTCAGCACTGCTCAGCTTAGTAACGCAACAACCAATGATTATTCTACGTGTTCTTCCATTGACAACACTCCGTCTAGCAGAAGTAGTCGTAAGCGACAGCGCCGACGTGATGTGTGGAATGATATAAAAAGGAAGTGTATTAAAAACCATATATAGTTATTCTTTATACTTACCTACTTATAATCATTAAATTCAATAGAAATCAATAACAAAATTTATTACTGCCAAATTTTCGAAAAAAAAATTAATTAGTTACGACCTCATAGCAACATGAATAAGGTCTTAAGTTATTACTTTTGTTTATTGTTTTTCGGATTATATGTAAAAAAGAATTGACTCTTAGTAATACTTATTAGCCCAATTTGATTGATACAATATAAATTTAAACAAGAAAGATGTTTAACATTTCAAGTAAGACAATTATATTTACAAAAATAACTCTCCTGAAAAACTGTACATAACAAAAAAAAACGTCCGCAGTAGCAAACAACAGAATTTTAACTGACGCACCTACTCCGATATCTAAAGACAGGAATATACAAAGTACATATAAGCAATTAATTCAATAAATGGAAGACTAATACATTTATCCAATTTGGATTAGTAAAATTAAATTCATGGCTCTGTGCATGCGTAGTTATATTGGCGCCACGAAAACAGCGACAGTGTAATAAACTACCTGGAATTCACCCGCATTAAATTTGAATTATACACGCCTTTTTTTTCTAATTGACTATATTGTTAGCCTTAGGTGCCCGGGAGCCTATACGGCTTTTACAGCTTTACCGGGCTTGGGGGAGAGCGCTTAAGTCACTCAGCCACGAAAGCTTTGCAACAACATCTGAGGGTGCCAAAGTGGCCGAACCTCGGTTCGGACTGTTGCGCACCTGTTTCACACATAATTATGATAACTTCTTGCCTACAGGTTGACGTTAATTGTCTCTACTGAGCTACTAAGCGTCGTAGCGTGATGTTAGATATATGATATAACTAACCTTCCTCGATAAATCTATACATAGGTAGATATATAATTTCTTGCCCTGACTAACTGACTGACTAATCAGCGCACTGTCCAAACTACTGGGGCTAGGACCGAGAATATTTGGATGCGGGTTCCTTTACACTGAAGGAGAAGACAAAGGGATTTTTGAAAATTCGACCCCTAAATTGATGAAAAAATAAAATAAAGTTTGTTTTAAAATCCGTCATTTTTGAAGTTTGAAAATTGGTGTTTAGCAATTCAGATAGAAAGTAAAAAAGAAATATTTCATAGTTTTTAAAAATTAAATAGGTACCTTACCTAAGTGTTACACGATTTAACTAAACATCACGTGTGTTAAGTACTTTTGAGATTAACGATGACCGTCGAGAAATAAGTATAAGCCGACAATCATCGTAATAACAGTTTTACATAAGATCGCTAATAGGTAATGTTTCCTGGAACTAAAAACGCAGAATAAAAATAGAGAAACCATTATTTGTATCATAAAAAATACGCATTATTAATTGTTTTTTTTTTTTCTTATAACGTAATGTTTTCCTTTACCTATCCTCATTTTCACGTTGAATTCGTAATTAAAATCATTTGAATAATAATATGTTTAAATACCAGTGTCGACACAGCGTCTTTGTTGTTTATAACAAGCTTCGTGTCCATGGACTACGACTAAAAGTTTTTTTTCTATTTCCCTTTTTACCGTCTAATTAGTAAATCGTGAATCATTTCATCATCATCCTGCTTTAAACAGTGCGTAAGCGTAATTGTCAGAAAAACTTTTAAATCTTATGAAATCACTGATTTTATGGCTCGTTCATACTCAGTTTCATACGTAGAAAATTATTATAATCCCTGTTAATCTCTGAAAATTGTAATTAATTTAATTACTTTATCGATATCTTCTATAGATATTATAAAACTTAACGTCTATCATTCTGTCTGTCCGTTTATATTCTTTTCACTCGAGAACCACTTACCCGTATACATGTTTTTTTGTTTTAATTTATAACTATATAATATCTGGACAGGTTATAGGATATAATTTGTTACATAAATAACGTACTATATAAGCAGTGACGATAATGGTGATTTGAAACTCGATATAACGAAAAAGTGACAGTAAAAAAAGACAACCATTCACCATATAACCATAACTATAGGATTTAGTCTATGAGAGAATGAGATAATAAGAAGTATTATAAATCATCAATCAGCGATTTCTTATAAATTATACGCGGGCGAAACCGCGGGGCACACCTAGTAATGATATAAGAACGCAACATAATAATGGGAACATTGTTTCAAATATTAAAAAAATTAATAATAAAAACAATTACAAAATGACTCGCTACTGGATAAATGCCTTTGCGGAAATAAATAAGACAGCCAAGTAGCCTACGATTTATTGGTGCTTTCAAATTTCAAAAACCGATGGTTTTATTTTTTCTTATTGTACCTACATGATGGTTCTAATTCTACGAGAACATATTTTTTCAAAAACATGACTTAAAGAACAGAATATCCTACTATCTTCATAAACCATCAAAGAATTGAATCTGTTTAATGATAACTGTAATGATTATATTTATTTTAACGCCATCTATTAACAATAGAATGAACTACATGTGTAGTTAGATTCATTGAAAATAAACAAAAGTAGCAAACTTATATTTTCTAAATACAAAGCTTTGATTTAATTATTGGAAATATACAGTATATATAATTACATTTCTTAAAAAAATGTAGTGCATTTATAAACACCATAGACAACATACGCAAAAATAACTATATTATCATTCGCTGAACTCTCGAAGGTCATCCTTTCCCGCGTTTATAACTAATTCTACCAACCTAAAATAGTAAACGAATTGTTTCAGATATTCGTCCAAAAAATAGAAATATACAATATAATATTTGGTATATAACTTGTAGGGTAATTAAATCTATGAATAGAAATAAATTCTCTTTTATAAACAATTATATATCCAAATATATTCAGCGTTTAGCTATCTTAAATATATATAAAAAATCAGTACGTTTGTGTTCTATGTGGTCGCGCATCGTCCATTTGATTGAATTATAACTTTTACATTCATTGTTGTTAGCACTTAGATATTTGATTTCTAACACATTGCCATTAACATCAATATATATAATCATGTACACAAATAACATAATACGTGTATTTTTTTTAAACAAATAAATATTTTTTACATAGCTATCGGTGTTTTGATCGTCGTTTTCAGGAGTGAATACAGGAAACAATCTAGACATCATATCATTGCGCTTTTTTGTACCTTCCTCAGAGATTTATTAAGGAGGTTGTCTTCCCCACTAAGTATACAGATCTGAACTAGACATGCATCCACCGCCCTTGCTCACGACTCATGATGGCAACTATAGCGTAATCTATACTAACATTATAAAGCTCAAGAGATTGTTTGTTTTTTGAAAGCCCTAATCTCTGGAAATACCGGTTAGACTTGAAAAATATTGTATTTTATAGCTTATTTGTTGAGGGAGGTTATAAGCTATAGAAGTTTACGCTAAGAACCTAAGGAATGGAGCATCAACTATGGGAAGTACCCTGTACGGGTAAGTTGCCGGCGCGGTTGAGAGTTCGTCTAACAAATTTAACAGGGGTGAAACCATGGAGTGCAGCTAGTAAAAATATAAAATTATTACTGTATCTTATAAAATTTTATCAATATAAGGCTCACAAATCGGAAGTAGGCATCCTTTAAAATTATTGTTTTAAATTATTGTTTTTTGTGCCCGACATTCCAGACGATTCTTGAGATTTCTAGAATGGTGATTCTTTTTCACTTTTTCTATTACTCAGACAGTAACAATAAGTTGAACATAATACCCTTGATATAATAAAATTATTTATGACATTAAACGTAACATTAAAATATTTTTTATTTAAATAAAAAATATGCTGCGAAAACGCAGCGTGACTTCATCGTTCTAAAGTTTGATTTTACTAGAATTTCAGGTAAGTAATTATGAAATTTCTTCACCACCACTGTTTCAACAATAAATAATAATTGTAGAGTAATTTGTCACGGGATGATCTAATAAGTAATAATACTGAACTGTATATATTAATTGAATGATGACGTCACGTTTTTTGTATGGCGTTTGTAATCACGTGACTCGTAGACAGGAAAAATTTAATTATGTAACAATTATCTTTCCAGATTTGTTTTTGTTTGGGCTTTTTCTCAATTAGTCAATATTATTAAATAGTTAACTGTCAAATCGTGGATTATACTTTAGCAATATTTGTTCGGTTTTCAGCTTCATTTAGCGTCAAATTACTCTTCATCGTCACCTATTATTTCTTAGGAACATGCTTTAATATAAAGAATTGTAACCAATACTATAATAATAAATTACTGTATTAATACTTTACTAATTAATTGTTTGGCGTGTATCCGAGTACAAAAATAAGTAACACTTGTGACAGCATAATATATACTTTTAGTTACATACCTTTTCTTCATTTTACTTTTTGCACATTAATAATTAATTTTGCTAAACTTTTTTTTTGTAATATTCTTTATTATTTTGATAGTTTAAATAGTGCTAATCAATTTATAATATTTTAAAATTTTGCAAACTCTGGCCAAACCATAGAACCAAACAGTTTTTAAAACTATATTTAACTATAGACAATTTCTTGACGTCCGACGCCGTTTCGTTCTGTTCGCGTTATTTTGGCAGCGCTGTTGCTAACGCCATTTTTGTTGTACACTGTAAGCTCCATAAGGTGATTTTTTTTTACTCATAGGAACAGTACGCAAGTGCGAAAGAGAGAACCGAATAAAATTTTCTTAGGTAGCTTCTACTGACCTGAATATTTTCTTCAAAGCTTATTTACGACGTTTCTCATTGTCTATGCTGTAGATACGCATCCACAGCGATACATACGGTGTAAAACTTTTAGTAACAAATGTATAGTAAAAATGAAGGAAAACGCCGTACTTAAGTGGCAAAAAGTGTACAATCCCACCGGCCCTCAACCCCGACCCAGACATGGCCATCGCGCGGTCGCCATAAAAGATTTGATGATAGTTTTCGGCGGCGGAAACGAAGGAATTGTTCATGAGCTGCATGTCTTCAATACGACTACAAACCAATGGTTCGTACCAGTTACGAAAGGAGAAGTGCCTCCAGGATGCGCTGCTTATGGCTTCGTGGTCGACGGGACACGGCTCCTCGTTTTTGGCGGCATGGTTGAGTACGGCAAGTATTCTAATGATTTATACGAACTACAGGCTTCGCGGTGGGAATGGAAGCGACTGAAACCGCTGCCGCCTAAACAGGGTCCCCCGCCGTGTCCGCGCCTTGGTCACAGCTTCACTTTACTGAACGGTAAAGTGTATTTATTCGGCGGCCTCGCCAATGAAAGCGACGACCCCAAGAACAATATACCAAGATATCTTAATGATTTATATACTTTAGAACTATATCCTAATTCATCGATGACTGTCTGGGACATACCCTTAACTTTTGGCCAGTTACCACCACCTCGCGAATCTCATAGCGGTGTTGCGTACACTGACAGAAACTCTGGAAAATCCTCACTCATCATATACGGTGGTATGAGTGGCTCACGTCTCGGAGACCTGTGGATACTCGACGTGGACAGCATGTCCTGGTCTCGACCTGAAGTAGGAGGTCCGCTGCCTCTGCCTCGCTCCCTACACACTGCCACTGTTATCGGTCACCACATGTATGTATATGGAGGCTGGGTCCCTTTAGTACCAGATGAATCAAAACTTGCCACACATGAAAAGGAATGGAAATGTACCAACTCATTGGCCTCACTTAATTTAGAATCCATGACATGGGATAATATAGCTTTGGATAAGTTTGAGGAGTGTGTACCAAGAGCTAGGGCTGGTCACAGTGCTGTTGCTATTCAAACAAGACTTTATATATGGTCTGGCCGAGACGGTTATAGGAAAACTTGGAATAACCAAATTTGTTGCAAGGATCTATGGTATCTAGAAGTAGGGGTACCACCACAAGCTGGTCGAGTAGCTCTAGTCCGTGCAGGCACTACATCACTTGAATTGTGTTGGCCTGCATTAAATACAGTCACAACATATCTTCTCCAAGTACAAAAGTGTGGTAAAGTAACCCCTACGCGCTTCCCCTCTACTGCAGAACCGGTATCAGCTCAGCCACCTGCATCACCAATTGCTAACCAAAGTGATGCAGCCAAAGCGTTTGGACTCACTTCACCATTACCAAATCCTGTTCCGGTCACACCCACAGAGATGCCTTCTCGTCCAGTAGCAGCCATTGTATCTCCTGTTGTCACTCCAATAGTGACAACCCCACAAAAAATAACACCAGGCACCATCAAGATGGCTACACAGCCTGCAACTGTTAAAATTCCCTGTGCACCAACTATAAAACAACAGACTTATCAGGCGAAGGCAGTTGTAAAATCGTCAGTGACCCCAGGCTCCTCACAACAAGTCAAGGTAGCCGCTGTCACACCGCAAGGTGTAACAAGGATTGTTAGTGGTGTTGGCACACCAGCAACTGTTCGTGTGTCAACTGCGCAGTCCCAAATTGTACTGAGTTCTCCGGCTGGCGCAACAGGCACGCCGCGCTTCGTTCAGGTGAAAACCGGCACTGGCACTGGTGTACCTGTCAAACTCGGCGCCGGTAACGTCCCACTCAAACTTGCTGGCAACACTGTACCTCTGAAGATAGGCGCGGCCAACATCCAGGGTAAGTTACAATCGAATAGTGTACACAAAGTTGGTCAAGTAACCACCACAAACATGCCCCTAAAACTGAGTGCGGGTAATATGAAAATCGGAACTAGCAACGTACTTGTAAAAACTGCAGGTGGTATGCCCATTCAGGCTGGAGTCAACTTACAAACTAAAGTTGCGGCAGGTGTACCTGTTAAATTGGGAGCGGGTAACCTGCCTGTCATAGCGAGCAGCGGTGGCTCCATGCAATTAGCCGGACAGATGAAAACTCCTGTGTACAAAATCTTGACTGCCAAATCAAGTGAACAAACAGCGACAGTGGCCACTACTACAGCGGCAATGGCTGGTGCGACAGTTTTAAGGCAGGCAGGCGGTAATGCTGGAATCCCAGTGATAATCAAGAAAACTCCTGGCTCCACTGCACAGTCTAGTAACACACCACAATACGTGACCCTCGTTAAAACCTCTACTGGCATGACTGTAGCAACAATGCCAAAGGTGGCCATGATGAACAGGACTGCAGTGCCGGCGACGGCCGCACAAGGTCAGAGCATTGCACCTGGTGCAACTATTGTGAAGTTGGTATCAACAAATACAATTGGTGGAAACAAGATTATCACATTACCATCTAACATGCTGCAGCTAGGCAAGTCCGGAGTGGGCGGTAAACAGACGATTGTAATCACAAAATCAGCAAGCCAAGCGACACAGTCGAATCCTCAACAATGAACCATGCATTAAATTGTCTGGACTATGGTGTATTCTCAGAGTGCCCTTAAAATGCTGTGAGCATAATATGCAGTGCATATGAAACAAATTGTACAGGTTGATACTGAAGTGAAATAATATTCAAAATGTAAATTTTAATTAATCACCGAGTGTGCTCAGACAATGGATTTTTTTTTACTATTATGACATAGTTTATGAGTTTTGTATGTTAAATGGGTTTGTAGAGAAAGTACCTATAGAGTTTTTACAAAATAAATATTTTATTTACATACATAATATAAATTAAAATAATATAAATATTAATATTGTCTGACTAACACGCAGAGTCCTGTACATGTTATATATATCATAGTTTCTATGTATTATCATTCATTTAGTTTTGCAGGGAATAAAAATTTATACCAAACATAAGCAGATTAGACAAATAAACAAAGTGTCTATGTAGCAATTCCCATTTGAACTGTTGTTAATTACAATTTTATAAATATAATATTACAGACAAGGTGATAGCTGTAACAGATATGGTCATTTCATAATTTTAATTCCTGTATTCAATCATTTTACCATAATTATATGTTAGTGGTTTATTTTATAACTTATGTATTCCATACAAAATGTGGTCTTTGTTATGAGTTTTTCGACTTTGTTGTCTTCCGTAAGAATGTTTGAAAATTTATTATGTTCACTTTGATGTACAATCAGTTGGTATATTTGTACGTATTCTAGTGATTATTTGATTCACGTAGTCAATGGCTGTTTGAAGCATGGCTTGTATCTCTTATAGTTCAATCACATTACACTATTTATTTTTTTATGACAATATTTATGTGTTGTTGTTGTTTTGTGGCATTTTGAAACTTAATCGGTGTCAGGAGTGGACCTTCCTTTAAACTAGTAAGTCTGAGGCTATCACTATGTTGAGACGTCCTACTGGAGACTGCACCTAAGTTTAATGCAATAACTGGAATGCCTTCAAGGACACTGCTGAATATAAATGTGCCTGTTATATTTATATTTTCTGCACCAAGATATTTCTGAAATAGATTCACACGACATTATTATTGATTCTCTCAATAATTTGTTATTTGTAAGGTTAATATGACATAAAAATGCAGAATATCATTTTTTGGCGCGTATCGTAGTAAACATGGAATTCACATCCGTTGTGAGTATTGGCGTTAAGAAATATTTTTTTTACATATATATAAACACGTGTCTTGTAGATGTACTCATTGTTGTGAAATTTTATTCTGCATTTCTATCATACGTTAGGAATATGTACGTAGAATAATCTTTATATTTAAGTTTAGAGAGGTAAGGAATGTAAATATCATTAAGTAGATAAATTAATGTTATACTTTGTTCATATTATTATGTTAATTTGCTTGAATAAACGATTTGGATAAGTGTGATTTTTATTGCCAAGGTATTGTAACAGTAAACTGATTGACAAGTTTAGTTAATATGGTTCCTTCATTGGCATAACTCCAAAATATCTACATATTTATTAATATATTTTTATTAAAAATAAATTCAACATACTTTAACGTAAGGAATAGGAAGACTATGGTAATTTTCTTACCTATGAGAATTAATTATTTTGACACTTCCATTTAGACTATATGTGGATGTTAGTAAAAACAAAAACAAAAAATAGGTCATTGGTACATGTGGACGTGATAGAAAAATGCCACGACATCGAAATCTTAAAAATAATTATACCTTGTCTTTATTAATTGATATATTTATACGGAAATAGGTGCGATTTAATGTACGTATTAAATGTAGTCGAAAATACATTTTTGTTGACATTACCTGATTTCTGTAACATGCGAAATTAATATTTTACATAATGCTATATTAGTGCCATCTAGAAATTTATGATGATAAATGATCTTTGGCTATCTATGTAGTTTATACTGGTACCGCTAGATGTCAATGTAATTATGAAAAATGTATTCTACGTAATATGATGTCCTTATAGATTAAAATTCTATTCTTTGGTCTAAATATGTCCTATTCCACGATATAATAGAATTATATGCCTTACTCAAACAGAATTTTAATTCCATTAGAATCGGTTAAATCGTGCTTTGTGATTGAGTACAAACAACTAGGCATACTTTCACATGTATGTACCAATATTTTTAGTAAAAGTTGTAAGAGGTAGTTTTTTTATTTGTTAATTTTATTATAATCATCATTAAATCGCATAAATTTTTATGTCATAAAATCATCATCAAACAAGTGTTTCTTTAGAACAAACAACTGCGGAGATCAATTACTTCCAGAATTTAGAATAATAATTAACAATATGTAATTACCATAACATATTCTTAAACAAAAAGTTAAATTTCTTAAATATTGTGGGACAGTGATAATGCCGAATATTGAGAATAATTAAAACTTTTTTAATAAAACGCAATTTACAGTAGTCTTCACGAATAGGCGTGTGTTGTTCGTGATTAAACGATTAAAAAACTACCTAAGTTAGCTTAGCTCGCATAGCTATGGTTATTTTTCATACTTGTTTGCACACTGCAAACTAGGAAAAAATATACTGTTGTTATCCTTATCCCTGTAATTATTTGTGACTGACTCCATAGCTGAAGTCGAGTATGTTCTTTGTTGTTAACTATTGTTGAAACGGCGCGGCGCGCTTATTATGGCGTGACGTCACAAGTAGACGCCATGCCGCTTACGAGTGTTTTGACGATCATTTAAAATGTGTTTTTAAAAAGCCAATTTTTAATACTAAACCTAAATTAAAAAATATATATTTGGGAATGTAAATACGTAAGATTTTAGAAATGTTTTTCAAATTTAGTCATCTTGCCTATTACACAAAGAAACGTTTTCAATTGCTCATAATAGAGGGCGTTTTACACTGCAGTGTAATGAGCAATAAAATCAGTCTAGACTCATAAAGTTGAGGAGGATACGTGATTAAAATTGCATTCTTATAACTCGAGGGAGTATTTCCAAGTTATGGGAGACTGCTTTCTCTGAATTATTTCGAAATTGAGAAGAAATTATTTCAATTGTATAGAAATTTGATTGAATAATGACACGTTTTTTTTTCTGATTAAGCTATTTCTAGACATTTCTGTAAATCGCTGAATATTCATAAAGTAATCGCTTTTCGTTTTGTGTGGCTGTGAGAAATCAGACAGAATGGCGTATCACGTATCACGTTTCAGTAACAACAATTGAATCCGTATTCCTGTCTCTTGATACTATACGTGCATCACCAGACGATACTGAAAAGAAAAAAGGTATCAATTATCAAGCGTCAACTCACGCCGGGTTGAAAGACATGAGAATAAGCATGATGACTAACTTTGCAAAACATTTCATAAATAAAATGATCTTACGTACCTACCTATTTATTATACAAAAAAAAGGACAAATACTTTCGGTGAGTATAGTCAATATTCAGTGTTCAGATAATAATGTAGTTATTTTGTGTTTTAAAAATGAACTCTAGTGTATAAGTACTGTGCGGTCCACCAAAAATCAACACTATCTCCCAAAAAGTTAGGTATTAATGTACCAAATAATGTGTATATTATAGAATAAAGGAAATTGCAAAATTAGCTTAAACATTTGTTTTTCGTGCAATAGTAGATACATATTCGATTTCCATAATGACACAAACATTCAGGCACATATTTCTCATCAAACATTTTTATTTATGCTATAGTTAAGTCAGATATACCAAAAAAAGTTCACATTCCTTAACACAATAGGCATGATGACTATACTCATAATAAAATAATCACTTAAATTTTAATTTTAAATAATAAAATAAGTTAGATAGAGTCATAAAAATGTATGCATATTAAGACAAAAATGAACATATTTACATAGGTACATCTACTCGTGGGCGTAACCAGGATTTTGGCCAGGGGGGCAGGCAAGGGCAAAATAATGTTAAACTTTTTTTTATACTAACTTGGCAATATGATACTGTAGCTCCTAATGGTAAAAGTACGGTACAATCCAATATCAACGGTGACCGTTGGTGACAGATTCCATCGACAATAGTCGCTATCATACCGGACTCCATAAATTACCTTTTCAAGCCTCGTTTAAAGGACCCAATATCAAATAACATAGGAAGAAGGGAACAAGTTCCAGTTAAGGTGAAGTGAAGACCATGCCACATTTTTTTTTATAATAGCTGGCACATTGACTTTACTGTCTCTGATGGTAAAAGCACAGTACAATCCAAATATAACGGCGACAAGATATATTGTAATAAGTGCGAACTAAGTTTCCGTAGTTGCTAGTTAATTATTATTAAATAAAATTATTAATTATTAAAATTATTAATTAAAAGTGTTCTATTATTTATTTAAAAAGACTGAAAGTCCTTTACTATCATGTATATCAATCAGCCTTGAGCCAACCCTTGCCAGTTTTTATTTCATTCATAAGCAAAACTAATTGAAATATAGGAACCGGGCATCATTAACATGCTACCGAAGTTTCGTTTTTCACTCCAGTGGCTTTGAAGCGATGATGGCTCAGTGGTAGCGTGCACGACTTCGCGTCGAGTGACGTGAGTTCGAATCCCTACAATGAGCCTGAGCTTTCGGTGAAGGAAAACATCGTGAGGAAACCATAGCATGGTGGAAGGGCTTTTTCTAAAGCCCGCCTGGCTAGCTACCACCTTCTAATTGAAAATCTGCCGCCAAACACCTTATAAGTGTGTTTCGGCAGCTGCGCTTGAGAGTTAGTCTCTCCACTAGGCTTACCGTGTTATCATCTTGGGCCACATCGTCACAACATCAGGTGAGATTGTGGCCACTAGGCCTAAAACCTAAAACGATAAAAAAAATAACCCACGTAAATAATGTTATGGTATGCTTGCAGCCCCCTTGAGAAACGACACATGGCATGCTACGAAAGTAATTGCTTCTTCTTCATCTACTGCGTGACTGCATACTACTTTACATGTACCTTATGCTTAGAACAAATTTTACATTACCCCTATTCACATTTTTACAATAACATTTAAGATGCACCTAAAATTAAAAAATGAAAGGCATGCTAGTCACAAAGCGTGATTTTTAATTGTTAATACTTCAGCCAAGTATGACTTGTTTACATCATGTTCCTCAAACTAAAATAAATTAAAAGCAAATCATATGATTCCATCCATAAATTCCGTAAATGTAGGAAATATGCTGTGTACACGATCTTTAAACTCGGAATTCTGACACTAATTTCCTATTTACAAAAAAGGTTATCTTTAAAAGGTTTGGCGTAAACCCATTATCTCACATGATGATGTTTCGTGGCATATTTTCAACTCGAAAATCGCAACTAAAGGCAAAAAAATTTTGCTTGACATTTCCTGATAGGGATCCGCCTGAGTTAGGTTTCGTAGTTTTTTTTATACAACTAAGGAGGCAAGCTAGCACGTGGTGGCGGCTACCGTAGCCTATGGATGCTTGCAATACAATAGGTATCACTAGCTCGTTGCCGATCTTGAATCCCCTACCCCAAGGGGCTCAGGAAACCCTACTCGCCGCAGGAATACAACACTAGGTTATTTAGCTTCGATCTTCTGTAGGGTGAAGGTATTTCACCAATCTGACTGCCCCAAATAGAGAGAAATATTAAAAGATATTCACGGGTCTAACGATCGACACTCACAAGCAGGAGCGACGGTTTGAATCCTGACACGGACAAATTTCTCAAGAAATGTTTCAAACTCACTAGTTCAACCGCCCTTCAATATTTATATCTCAATGTATCCTCCTCCTGGGAGGAGACTATCGTAAACAAGTTACAAGAAGAAACGAGAGGGACCGATAAATAACGTTTAAATATTCAATATTGTTTAAGACTATAGTTTTTACTATGAAAGTAAAATAGGTTGGAATTAGTATACCGATCGATAAATCGAAATGGTTTGATCGACCCATCGACCGACGGACTTTGTGGGGGGCGGCCTTGGATTAGAGCGGTTGCATGTGTGGTAATATTTAAAGTATAGTAAGTAAGTAAAGTATTAATGTTTCAATCAATAATTTTTGTGAAGAACTAAGGAAAAAATGGCACATGAACACAAAAAAAACACATTTTTTTTAAATATGAATTCATTCTATGTAGGTAATTTCGCCAATGTTAAAAATTATATTTATATAGAAGAGATTAAAAACATCAAGTTCATGGTTGAATTTTAAATTATTCACTTGACACACTATTTCCCCTGCATGATAGATTTTAAATCAATCAAGATACTTATTATCTGTCAAATGAAGATAATTCGCAGCGGAGTTTCAAGCATATTTTTATATTTAAGGTATAATATATAAAGGCCCTCGCTTAACTCGTAAAATTCATAATTATTAAAAGTTTTCATTAAAATTTAAACATCATATTAAACGGAATTGTCTTACATAAAACATATGTTTAGATTAACGAAAAATAATTTTAAAATAAATAAACTGTCTAATTACCTGAGAAATATACCATATTTTAGAATTATTAAGGTACTCGTAGGTAATGTGTTAGGTTCTACAATAAACTTCCTAAGCACATTACCGATTTGCCGAACAATACGTTCAAGAATTATGTAAATACTTTTTATCATCAAATCATCGAATCATTATGTGAATAATAGTTATGTATGGAAGTGGATCCCTCTCTGCTCATGAAATAAAAATTGTAAACAATACATATAAGATAAACAAATATATATAATCCAATCGAGTTTTATTTCCGGGTCTTCTCGATGACTGGGATGTTTTAAGTTTCCAATTTACCATACATTATATACGGGGAATACCTTTTTATAGAGTAATGCGAAGCTGATAAACATTTGCGTTTATTTTCGAAACAGATCAAATGACATGATAAAAATATATAAGACATGCAAATTATGAGAAAGTTTCGTTCTCGTTTCGATATCTAGTTTTGCGGTCCCCTTGAACATGACGCCCTTGTAAAGTACCATTTTTGATTACCTATAATTACATTACTGATGTGTAATACCTATGGACAATTCTTTAATTATTATAAAAAGTAAATAGATACTTTGATAAATATACAGTTATACTAGCTGTGCCCGCAGCAACGCTCGCGTGGACTACAGAATGCCGTCGGTCGAACGTACGCGCGAATCGTGGATAGATTTCTTTTTAGGTTTTTTTATGATCTACAATTAAGTATGTAGAACGTTAATTTGATATATCTCCTAAGATTTACTCGGCGTAAGCCAAATGAGCGACTCAAATGCGTTTTATCTCCGAACTGATTCACCATTATCTTCACTGCTTATTTCGTATGCTACTTTATCTTATAAAATATATACTATAAGCTGGCCAGATAACATAGTTATGAATTAAAATAAAAATCATTTAAAGTGGGATAAGTGGTTTTTGCGTGACAAGACCATAAACGGACAGACAGACAGAGAGACGTTGAGTTTTATAATATGTATAGATGTCTTTTATGCAGTGTAACATTGTATGTTAATGTATAGAAAATCACGAACCAGGTGAGAGCAATTCCCTTAATGTAATGTCAAATAAAACCGAAGTTTATTAAAATTTATTTCGATACTAGCAAGCGCCCGCGACTTCGTTCGCATTTATTACAGTATAACCAATAAAAAATAGCCTATATCACCCAGAGATAATATAGGTTACTATCAGTGATAGAATTTATAGAATCCGTATAATCGATATATATATATAGACATATTAGCGTCTGTTTGTTTATTTACACTTAACACTAGTCTTGCCCGACGGTTTCACCCGTGTTAAATTTACTACTTAGGGCAGTTCGACTGGTGGAATACCTCCACTCTACAAGAGATCGCATTCAAATAGCCTAGTGTTGTATTCCTGCAGTGAGTAGGATTTCCAGAGCTCTTTGGGTTAGGGGGGTTCAAGGTCGGCAACGGGCTAGTGATACCTATGGTATTATAAGCGTCCATAGTGTACGGTAGCCGCTTACAATCAGGTGGGATGTCAGCTAGTTTGCCAACTTAGTTGAATAAAAAAAAATCGGCCATCGCGCCGCCGATGCACCTGTTAAGCCTATTATTGTTCTCATTTTCCGTATTTGCCTACAGGTTATCAGATAGCTTGAAGTTTATGATTACTGCTCTGCTCTTTAAGGTCGTAGACGTAGCGTGAAGTTGTATAGACTATAACGTTTCTCAAAAAATGGGCTATTAAATTAACTATAAATAAATTAAATCTGACTACTAGTTCCAGAGATTAGTACGTTCAAACAAACAAACAAAGCTTTAGTTTTATAATATTAATATTATATAATGTAAACAAATGGGCACTGTCGAATTTAATATATTAGGTCCTTACATATGAAATTAGCGTTTTGTCGTACTGACCACTCTGATCTGAAATATCTCCTCTTTGGTTAAGAATTACAATTTCAAATTTATAAATTCACTAGCGGCCCGTCCCGGCCTCGCACGGGTGGACATTTATTTTTTAAACATTTTGGGCATAAACGTAAACGGCGCTCCGGCGCGTCACGGCGGCGGCGTAGCGGCGAATTAACTTTATTTCAATTTTATTATACTCGTAATATCTTTCGAATGGAATGTCCGATTTTAATAAACTAAAAAGTAACTTACAAGTATTTAAACAGCCGAGCTTGAGATATCAGTTATTTAGGTAAGGATTAAGGCAAAGGTATAAATAACTTGGTCTGATTTTGGTGGGATTTTCTATTAAATTTTAAAATGTTAAAAAGTAGTTATAGTGACATAACTACAATAGCTAGACACATGCTATCGTGACATTTTTTATAGATATTGATATGTTCTTTAATATTGTGCAGCATTTTTTTTCTGTAATCAATAGTTTTCGCAGCGCATGCGATGAAAGATATTTTATAGGCATTTTTTTTACACCTTGGGTAACATTATTGTAGTTTTAGGAGAGATCTTTATTTTTTTATTGCAATTAAAATAGCCTATATTAATCAGTGATAATGTAGCATTCAAATGGTGAAAGAATTTTTAAAATCGGTTCAGTACATTTGAGTTTTGAAAACAGTCATTAATTTATTTTTTCCTCATTATTTTTTGCTTTGGCTTTGCTTATTACCGCACAATGGAAAACATGAAATATCGGTATATTTACGAGTACGAGTTCTACCGTGGCACCAGTACTGCAGAAACAGCTCGAAGGGTTAATGATGTGTAGGGCGCTGGTGTTATAAAAGAAAGTATGTCACGTTTTTGGTTTCAACGTTTCCTGGAAATTTCGACCTTCAGAACCAACCCCGTGGACGGCCGTAGACCAAAGTGGAAAATGAAGACTTAAAGGTTATTGTGGATGCGGATCCATCACAAAGCACTTCAGAGATAGCTGCAGGCTTCGGGGTAACTGATAAAACTGTATTAATCCACTTGAAGCAAATCAGGAAAGTAAAAAAGCTTGAACGATGGGTAACTCATGAATTGAGTGAATCGAGCTTGCAAACACGCGTCGACTGCTGTGTTACTTTGCTCAACCGAAACAATAATTAAGGGATTTTAAATCGAATCATTACTTGTGATGAAAAGTGGATATTGAACGATAATTATAAGCGCTCGTCGCAATGGCTGAACCCTGGAGACCCAGCCAAATCCTGCCCTAAACGAAAATTGACGCTCAATCGCTCTAGGCCATTGCTGCTTCACGACAACGCAAGACAACACACTGCACAACAAACAACCACTAAGTTAGATGAGCTAGAATTGGAATGTCTGCGACATCCACCGTACTCCCCGGACCTGGCTCTAACAGATAACCATTTTTTTCGGAATTTGGACAACTTCTTACAAGTTAAGTTACTTCTTCAACTCCGATGCGGCAGTCCAAACCGCCTTCAAAGAGTTTATTGATTCTCGCCCCCATGGTTTTTTTTAGTAAAGGGATCAATGAACTACCTATGTGATGCCAAAAGTGCATAGATAACAAATACTTTGATTAATGAAATATATTTTACAAACAAAAATGACTTTATATTCCTTCCGTACAAAACGCCAATTTCATATGTAAGGACCTAATAATATTCTAAGTATTACTATAGTAAGGGTCGATTTCTCAATGAACAGATAACTTTATTTAAGGAATAATTTTTGAAATTTGGACAGGTTTTCTATACATTATCTGTCAAAATTATTGCTCGTATAAAATTATCTGACGATTGAAAAATCGGCCCTAAGAGTGGTAAACATTTTTATTTTTTATCAACTATTAAATTAAAAATACTAAAAAAACATTGTTTTTTTTTTTTTAATTTATTTGGAAATATAATAAATACTGAGTAAAAAATACTTTATCGTCTTCACCATTAGCACAATACGATGACTTTTCAATGATGTTATATCAGCCCAGGAGTCCACATGTGATAACGTTGATGCAACTTCTGTTATTTTTCTCCGGGGGCACCGCGACAACTCTTTTCTTCTTTTTCCCGTTCGCATCGTACTTCTTTTCCTCCTGGAAAGAGTTATGAGGTGATAATCAGATTATATACTTTAATTTTATGGATAAAACACTTTACGAATCATTGACCTAGATAATTTAGCCATGTCCTCGGAATCGATAGCACATTTAAGGACATATTCGTGTATATATGAAAAAAATTAAAATTAAAAAAAAACCGGCATGTAGCGAGTAGAACTGAGGGTTCCGAACTGATTACATTACAAACATATGTTAATATAACTACTGTTTTTTAAATATTTTTTGTAAATGTTATATATATAAGTTTAGCATTTGGTTACAATCTCACCTCATGTTAAGTGACGATGAGGCCTAAGAGAGTAACACGCTATGCCTTGTGGGAGGACTGGCTCTCGCCGGAAGCTGCCGGAACACATCTATTGGTGCTTGGCGACAGAATTTCAACTTGTGAGTGGTAGCTATCCAGGGGGTATTAGACAAAAGCCCTACCACCATGGTATGGTACCGCTATGGTCTCATCACGATGTTTTCCTTCACTGAAATCTCAGACTCATTGCAGGGATTCGAACTCACGTCGATCAACGCCATGTCCGTACTGCTAACTACTGCAGTGCCATCATTGCTTCAAAATATTGCTTTAATATTATTTATATTTTAACCGGCGGACGACGGTCAATTCTGTAGTCCACGCGAGCGAAGCTGCGGGCACAGCTTGTAATAATATAATAAAGCGGAAGCGGCTTTTTCGATTTGGTTGTTTGTTTAAACACGCTAATCTCTGGAACTACATGTCGGATTTGAAAATTCTTCTTGTATATGATTGTCAGATTCACGTGGAATAGTATAGGCTAGACGTCTCAGCTAGGCTTATTTTTAATAAGTAAATCGGGAGAAACCACGCATCCGAACTGCTTTATTCGCGTGTGTTGGCTTAATGGTTAGTGATAGGTAAATACTGTAAAGGTTTACAAAAATATTGCTCTTTAGTACATCTAAAAAAAGTCCATGACTATGCCTATCTCTTATACATAAGCCACAATAAGGTATTTTGTGATATTTTTTTGTGTGATTTATGAGCATTATTATTAGGCATGGAATATAAATCCTTACGAGCCAAAGTTACTTCATTATCAAGACAATTTTATGTAGATAAACTTTGTCCTTTATTATGCCCATTATTTGGACGAATAGTTTGGGAGATAATCTAAAATTAAAATAAGTCGACACTCGGCTCGGACCTATGGCTTTAGATGTAGTGGTGCGAACGAGCCGTGTGTGTTGTGACGCATAACCCTGCCCGCCCGATAAAAATATTGTCTATACTGAAGTACTAAATCATCAATCAGGGATTGCTTTTAAATTATACGCGGGTGAAACCACAGGCACATCTAGTCGTTAAATATACTAGACATTTGTGTAGACTAGAAAGACCTAAAGAAAAGTCCGCTATACCTTATATAATTGACTTTAAGTAATTAATTTTAATATAGCCACAATAAATGATTTAATGTTACACAACAAATCAAAAATATTTACGTTATGTTCATTTACGTGAAATTACAATTGTGTTCTCAAAAAGGCGATCCTGCCCATTGTTTAACATATCATATAAAATGGACAATATTTTTAACGGCTTTAATAGAAATTGTCATTGTTAAGCCTACTGTAAGACACGAATAAATACCTAACAATAAAATACATTTTCTGTAGCGGAGCGGGGCATTGAGAAACGTCAGTACAGTCGAGATAATGTCCTGATAAAGTTCTCATTTAGATCTCGACTGAGAGAAAACGGAAAGCTACGAGTAATTTATTTTACACGGGGCAATTAAATATTTGTATTTGTATCTGTTAACTGTAATCTAGGTATTATTTAGTTATAATCGTATCTAATAATGAAAGTTTTAAAACCATGATGGTTCAGTGGTAGCGGGTATTGTGTGTTTGAATCTCTACAACGAGCCTAAGCTTGCGTTGTGGAAAAACTCTTTTTTTATCGTTATAGGTTTGGCGTAGTGCAGATCAAGTGCAGCTGCCGGTACACACCTATTGGTTCTTGGCGAATTTTTTTAACTTGAGAGTTGTAGCTAGCCTGGCGGGCGTCAGAAAAAGCCCTACCACTATGCTATGGTTTCCTCACGATGTTTTCCGTCACCGAAAGCTCAGGCTCATTGCAGGGATTCGAACTCACGTCAATCGACGCGAAGTCGTACACGCTACCACTCCATCATCGCTCCATCACGCCATCGAAGCCTGTTCTTGAGAGCTAGTCCTCCACTAGGCTTAACGTGTTACCATTTTAGGCCACATCATTACTTAATATCAGGACCATACACTAAACCTTTAAGGAATTTAAAAAAGTTTACGTTTGCTAGCAGCGTCACTTGTGTGACAAGAAGCAGCTAGAATTGTTACTATGCAAAAACGATACCATTTATCGTACTTCGAATTCCTATGAACGGTAGAATGAACAAGCTGAAATTTCCTCTGTGCTGTAAGTGCCAGATGCGGTCTGGCAACGAGGCGGCGACACTTACGAATAGCCGCCAGCTCCCACTCAACAATAATCAAGTGATTACACTGTTATTGGGCATGGCCTTTTGCTTTCTTTCAAACGGGTAGTGCAATAACGTGTGACAATGAAACCGGATACAGAGCGTACGTTACTTATTATATTTAAGATTCAAATTAATCTAGACATGGCATAACCAAACTAAATAAAAAGTTAAATAGGAACACTTTATTCAAATCGGGCATTCATGAACGTAAAACACTGCCAACGTTTTGGAAAATACCTTATAATCGAGAAGAACCTGCAGGCCACTTTTTTTCTATAGGTAACATTTAAAATTAAAAAAAAAAGTTACGTTTTCTGTAATATATAAATAATTTTCCTTTAAATATCAAATTACTTTTCAGTTGACAACGGATTGCTGTCAATCTTGTCTATTTTCCATCCCACCGTTCCACCCACCCTTTTGGACAATAAAACTTGCTTAACATGATTCTTGAACTCATTATACGGCAAATCGGTAATGTGATTAGAAAGTTTATTGTAGAACCTAACACAATTTTGTAGAACCTAACACAATTACTTAAAAAACATTTATTGGTCTTACTTTAAAATCATTACATATTTTAAAACAAAGTCCCACTTGCCACGTCTGTGTCTGTCTGAACACGATAAACTCAAAAACTATCTAACGGATTTTCATACGGGATTTTCATCACGAAGTGATTCACGTGGAAGGTTTAGGTTTATAATTATTATCTAATATCTAAGGCTTTTACGCAGAACGGGAAACCTAATTATGTTCTCAAAAATCTTTTGTATCTATGATATTTCATGGTAACCCAGTATACGAAATATCCGTTCCATACAAAATATTCCTGTCTGACGATTACGTTAACTTATAAACTTTCGTTATAAATGAACTTTTACTTATCATTTGCGGTTACCTTTTAGTATAGAACAAGACGGTATGATATAGTTTATCGTGTGGAATACAAAACAACAATGAGGTAAAACAAACAAAAACTCTTATGCCCCTGACAAAATACGTATACTGAGTTACCTTCAGAAATGTTGTCAGAAAACACATAGATGGGTTTTTGAAGTGAAACTTCTTATGCGACTTCCAACACGTTAAACGTTTAACGCACATTATCGGTCTCTCCTCTTTATGTGAGCCAGAGCGAGAGAGCAATACATTATCGGTCTCTCCTCTTTGTGTGAGCCAGAGCGAGAGAGCAAATGTCGGTGTGTCAGTTTGCACACTGTTCAAATAAAATATAAAATATCTTTTAAAATGAAGTTTCACTTCTATCGTGTGTGAATCGCACACACAGTTTTATTTTGGGTAACTTCACTTGCACGGGCGCTACGGTATCCTTTAATCAGAATAAACGAAACATAAAATTTATTTTTTCGAAAACACGTTATCTAACATATCCAAAGTAAGTATTCTACATAAAAAGATCCGAATCTAGATTATACAGAACATGTTTTTATTTCTTTGATTAAACGCCGCCATAATATACAAATAAGAGAAACAGCACAATGGAATCTCTAAACGTGGATTGACTGTAGTCGAGGGAAGTATTCATTATTGTTACTCGAGAATATTATGTTTTCTTTCTCCAAAACAGCAGAGTGGTTTACGTACGTTAATCGGTCAACGTTCGATTCTCGCGTTAAGTGATATACGTGTATTATTTGGAAATTGTTAAAGTATCACATATGCTTCACTATGTATGTGTTTTGTACAGATGATCACAAAAGTATAAAAATAATTTAAAACTATTAAATTTTCAGGTCTAAATTTTTGTCAAAAATCTATTCTGTCATCTAGGCGGTACAATTATGAACTATATAGTTATACAGTCTGTACTCTCCCTTATCACGACGTGTTAATCAGTGTAAAAGACGCTGATATTGTATATTTACTCGCATGTTGTGACTATAATTGTCGATAACCACCTGGTGTCTAGACATATTTTTGTTATTGGATTGTAAACAGCAACCTGGTGTTTGTAGGGTAAGGGATTACTTGTAAATCCATTGTAACAACATCATTCATTTTGTGGTAAAACTTCGTAAGAATCACTTGTATATTTTTTTAAAACCCTCGGCAATAACCCCATATTTAACCCCATAGTCAAACAAAGAGCATTCATCGTGCATTTATTTAATAATTATTTAATTTTGTAATATTTTTGTAGATGGTACCGACACATAATTTTAAAAGACAACATCGAGTATGCCAAAATAAACCTAAAAGTTTAGCAACCTCATGGAGTAGTTAGCCATTTTTTACAATGTGTAAAAATTCATTCTCTAATTTTTTTTATAACTTCAACAAGTAAAGGTTCATATTACATACAGAGTGTTATACTTTTAAGTTAAGATTCATTTTTATAATTAAAAAAGTTAATATGTTGACGTATATTAAAATGTATATTATTGACTGTCAAATAAATAACGGTGTTTTAATTTATATCCAACATGCATAAGCATTCTGTACCTATATATGAAATACTTAGGATAAATTAGTGGCGTAGATTTTTAATGTTTTGGAATTACTCTTTCCTACGTATTTTTTGAGGACAAATTTCATCCGACATAATTTATTGCTGTATCGATTTCTTTTTGCCCGATTCTAAAATAACTTTTGTATGTCTAACGTGGCCATTTCTATTTTTACTCAAAAAGAGATATCATGATAGTTACTGGTAAAGTGGCTTATACTGGAACAATAAATAAAATATAGGGACATATAATATTTAAGTGCATACCGTATCATAGCAAATTACATGCTGTACTTTTTGGACACCCATCGATAGGGTCAATAATAATAATCCATTTCTTCTAAATAACATCAAGAAACATAAAACAATAGAGGTTTTGTTAAAATAGTAAATATAGTACCTACTTGCTACAAGGTAAATACCGTACGGTAAATTCAATTACTAAACTAATTTGTTATATCGGTGATTTCTAAACAAATTATCAATCACACATACTTAATATTTTTATCCATGTACAAACATGTGTAATGAATTCGACGTTTAAAGATAAAAGAATCAATGATTATAACTTTAACAGCGTATACTGCTTTTGAAAAAAAAATTTTGTACTTGTTGGATCGATTAGATCGAGACAATTACAGTTACTCATATATACTGACGTTGCAATGCAAAATACGTCTAGGCGTATACATTCGTATCGAAAACAACGGCAAAAGTAGCTATATCGTTTCTAAACAGTTTTATCTTAGGTTATGGAATACCTGAATGTACCGCAACGGACAGAGGCACTGAGTCTATGTCATCAACTAACTGTGAACGAAATTTGTACACTATTACACATAAATAAATTAAACTCTACTGCCTGTCACCGCCAAACTATAGGAACTTTAGAATATTCACACATACACCTTGGATCATTTCTTTGAAAATGATACAATGTGTTACCCACACCGGTACGTGGAGCAAGTGACTTCCATTTTTAACCGATTTCAATATCATATTATTATATATTCAGCATTCGAAACCTTTCGTTGTCTTCTCCTAACAAAATCACTGCACATTAGTTACCTCAACAAGTTCTCCAATCTTGTATTTCGCCATGATTGTTCTAGCGTCAGCAGAGTGACCGACGTCATCAAATTCTTTACTAGCATCTTTCCCTGCTTCCTCCAAAATAGGTGAGTCGCCACCCGGATGCTGAAAAACGAAACTATAATATCACGATTTCTCCCATAAATATACATGTGGGAGAAGAGGACCTCGTAACGCGGCAACATTTTAGAAGTAGTGTTACTTTGATGTTATTGGTCTGGCAACACGGCAAAGCTGTCAATTATGTAAAACTATGTCGATTACTTTTACTTGTAAAAAAATAAGATTAAAAGAGTTTTAAAAGAAGGTTTACTTAATTCTGAACACATTTGCTTCATATCCCACATACATTTTAGAAATATTGTAAGATTCATTTACTACTTTTACTTAGAGTGATTTTCTTGAAGGAAGTTCTTGATGATTTTTATTTTTATTCATATTGTTACATACATGTGTATATTTTTGGTACGTGATGTAATTTGGTTATGGTGCACAAGTGCGCTATAAATAATAATTAGGAACATGCATTTTAAGTTACCACAAAAACTCCCTGAACAGTTTTAACAAGGGAGCCGCAATCTTGTTAGAGTTATATATGGAGATTACAAGAACAATAAAAAAAAACCTATACCTGAGACGTTGACTGCATTGTGAATGAACACAGTTGCCATTAAATGTAAAGATGAAGATTTTCTGAAATGATGGTACAGTCTAAGAGTTTTTGGCGGGATCTCAGGCTGATGTGGTTTTTGCTCTTTATTTATAAATTTGTGTTTTAACCTTATATTGTGAAAACCGATGGCATTTTGCATGATATAGTATAATCCAAAAACGACGGCGACCATTAAAGGGAAGTTTTTGGCGGGATCTCAAACTGTCCTGTAGTGGATTTATTTTTTATTCATTAATTTGTGTTATTTGATCCTATATCGTGTAATAAAGCTTGGTATTGTGAACAAGTGAAACGACTTGGAAATAATAACATTGACCATGAATTCTGAGATGACACAAAAACTCCCTAGAAAAGGGAGCCACCACCTCGTTAGGATACTGGAATCCTCATACGACAGGACACTATATTCACTCGATGATGGCAGTGATGGTCTTTAATAAATAGAACCAGTTGTCAAGTTAGGAAGAAGAAGAGCATACAGTCCAACTTTTATTTATGTTGGGGCATATTATTTTATATTTTTGTTTACTTTGCATTTTCCTTTAGCATTTATTTTATATGTGAACCCTGGATAGTGTAGAACAAAATTTAGTACCGGAGACAGATTTACATACCGCCGCCTTTTCAGTTCTTCCTACAAAACTTTATAGCCTATTTATTGAGGTAGGTTATATAATTCCATGCTACGACCCTATGGAACGGAGCAGTAACCTTGAATGTCAAGCATTCAGGCAAGCTGTAGGCAAGTTCGGGAAAAGAGAATAATGTTCGGCTATACGGGTGACGAAAATGTGGGGTCCAGCGACTATGTAATTAAATCGTAATAATTTATTATACTTCAAGACAGACCACACATCACTTGAGAAAAACACTTGAAAAACTTATTGAACCAACCCAAAATGCATTTAGGATGTTCACATATTATTTTTATCTAAGGTGAATCTTACTTCAACAATAATTAAGTGACTATGTGGCCCAAGATAACATGTATAACATGGTAACATGCTAAGCCTAGAAGGGAACTTGGGGGTGGTAGCTAGTAAGATGAGCTTTAGAAAATACCCAACCACCATGCTATAGTTTCGTCACGATGTTTCCCATAACCGAAAGCTCAGGCTCATTGTATGGATTCAAACTCACATCGATCGATGCGACACCCCTACACGCTACTACTGAGTCATAATTACTTCAAAAACTTCAAAGAGTCTTACATACTTCGTGAATGTACGTTGTGAGGTCATAAACGGAATCTTTGTACACAACCCACAGTGGCGAGTTATTGCGGCCGTTCCTCTGTGCCACGTCACCTAGGGTGTATCGAGTCACTTCACCCATCATTCAAGGCTCTGTAAAAAATATTTTATTAATATATTCATCTATCCATTCGACAAAAAGACTTGCACTGCTAGACATAGACCTCCCTCAAAGATCAAAGACCGCACTGGCATCCAGCGGTTTCCCGCAGTACCTCACCAGGTCGGTAATCCTTGTGGCTAATCTGCCCACGCTGCGTCTTCTGATAGTCGCCACTAGAGAACTCTTCAGCCCCAACAGCCCTTTGTTCTACGAGCAATTTGCCCCGCTCACTGCCATTTAAATTTAGCAATTTTGTAGGCTATTTCGATGACTTTGGTTTTTCCAAGATTAAAAATACTTAAAGCCGGCAAAAAACTCGATCGGGTTTATCTTCCTTTTTTGAACTATATAATTATTGTTTTCAATAATAATTAATAATTACATTTAGTGGATATAGAAAGACGGAGTCGTTTCAAAATATCAGTATTATTACGTAAAGATCCACAGTAACGTCTTTGCACCTTTGCACTTTTTGACATGGTTCTTGAACTTATTGTCCAGCAAATCGGTAATATGCTTTGGGATCTTTTATAGTACCTAACACTTCTGCGAATCTGGACATTTCTAATTCGATCTCACTGAGAAACTCTAAGGTAAACCTTTGAGTGACCTTGAGCTTTCTTATGAAGCCCCTCGTTAGCGACAATAGCATCTGATATACATGACTGTTATTAACTGATTATTAAATACATATGTATTAAATACATATGTATTAAATAGGACTGTTACTTTACAGGATCGAGGATAAAGATGAACAAAGGGGAAATGCAAAAATATAGAGGGAGGATGCCAATCGAGAAAATGGATGGAAGGGAAATGAAATTAGGTATTATGACTCATTTTGTAGTTGTTATAGAAGCTGCGATAGGGTTTTATAATAAAAAATAACACGTTTATGTCCGACTGTGAAGATTAATGACACTTTTTTTAATGGTATAATGTAGCAAACAGGCATGCAGGTCACCTGGCGTTAAGTGATAATTGCAGTCAGCCATAATGTGTTGCTACTCCTGAGAAGTGACTTGGAATGCTTCGTGTGCCAGTGTCGTTGACATGTATCGAACCGGGCACAGCAGCTCGAGCACTGCTGGTTCGCGACAGAAATAGATATGATCGTTGTTACAATACCCAGCCATAGTGTCTCACTTCTGTTCGTCACTATTCGGTATCAATCGATATGTTTTAAGGCGATTCTGTCATCAGATTCCGACAAGCTCGAATAAAAATGGTAATACCAGCATGTAAATGTACCACTACTGGGCAAAGGTCTCTTCACGAGGGAAGACATCAGTCTAATCACCACGCCAGTCTTGTCAGTTGAAGCAATGATGGGTCAGCGGTAGCGTGTACGGACATCGCGTCGATTGATGTAAGTTCGAATCCCTGGAATGGGACTGAGCTTTCGGTGAAGGAAAACATCATGAGGAAATTATAGCATGGTCGTAGGACTTTTTCTAATACCCGCCTGGCCAGCTACCACCCTCAAGTTGAAAATCGGTCGCCAAGCACCAATAGGCCCTCTAGGCTTAGCGTGCTCCCATCTGAGCTACATCGTCATATGAGATTGTGGCCGCAACGCTAACCTATAACGATAAACAAACAGAAAACGTATTGGCGATTTCAAAAGCCGAGTAATCCACAGTTGTATATTTTTCCCACATAATATAGTGATACTATAAGGATATGGACCTGGCAGACGTTGTTGTGACCTTTCCAGTTATTAATGGCTCGACCATAGCGCCACCTATCGGATTCTAAAATAGCTATGAACCATCGTCTCAATAAAACAAATACATTATATGAATATGATGATCTCAATCGGTATAGTCGTACAGAAGTTATAAAATCACTAACAGATGTACACAAGATTTTTATATATAAAGATTATGTAGAATATATAAATATAAAATATTTGTGGTATGTAAAAATAAGCGAATTCTAGGAAATTCGTTGTCAGATGCCGGGACTCGAGCCTGCGGACTTCGAATCTATATTCCGATGGTCTAAAGCACTCGACTACCACGACTAATAATTAAAAGTATCAGTATGAAACTATAATAAGAAATATTAATAAAAATGAACTTACATTATATAAAAAATATATCTCCAAGTCAACAACACACAAACACACCAACCCAACCCAAAAAACTAAATGCATAGGATACGCCAAATTCTTTAACTAATCAATTCAATAAATGATAAGTTTCAGACAGTTATTGATAAGTGTGACGCGTGCGTATGTATGCGTGTTATCATAAACCGTGTGAAATCATAGTCGTATAAAATCAAAGGCGGCAAGTAGGTATTTCTTTTTTTTATTACAGATTGAGTACACATATAAATTATATAAGAATTAATCACCAGCTATTTGATACTGGTAGAATTCCTTATCACCACTTAGTTTACAATTTTCCCATTATTGCAGTTTGGGTTCATTTTCGCATGTTTGACAATTTCATAATAGAATTTCATACAATACAATTTCAATTACAAGACAATTTCATAGAATAAATCTTTTTAATTGAAGTTACATAATTATTTACGTATTAAAAGTACTAAATTTATATAGTCAAGTAACAACTTAAGTGAATTAAGATGAAAAAATCTTATTATATAATAGAATGAACTTAATTTAAATTGCTGTTCACAATAATACGACAACTCATAAGAAAAAGAAAACCTTGTATAAAAAAGTTCAATACTTAAGGACAAAAAACTACTAATGACTACTGAGATTTATGAATCTCATTATATAATAGAAGGCGGCAAGTAGGTCTCTGAACGATAACTTGGTGATTCAAATAAAACAATTAAATTTAAATTTGTTTCTACGTACTTTTTCTTCACTATTTACCTGTTTACCTACCCCATCAAATTCAGATACCCACGTAAATGTTACGGACAAATGAATCGTTGATACATGGTACTAGAGTAAGCCAAATCCCGAATGATATTCCACTGGTCTTCTTAAATACAAAGTGATATAAATAAATATTTGAATAAAAAGAAATCTATACTAATAATATAACAGTAAATAGTCGAACTTGAGGAAAAATAGTACGGCGATTGTACTTATAATCATAGACAAAAAACAATCGCTGCACATGCCTCAGCCACGAAAGCTTAGCAACAACATCCGAGGGTGCCAGAGTGGCTCGGACTGTTGCGCGTATGCAAATAAGTCGCAATCTGACTAATTCCCTATCATTCTATCTAAACTAACTATACTCCCCTGGGAGGAGGGAAGGAACATGTGTATGTGTATTTAGTGGTCTGAGAATTTAGAACTAGGCAAAAAAGAAAAAAAAGGTCCCTTACAGAGCCTATGTACCTATGTGTGTATAATGATGCAGTGTCATGTGTGGCTGTGAAAGCTAGTGAATGTAGAGTCACTGTATCGCGCGAGCGGCTGCTTTGCTCAAGGGCTCCATACCAATGGATCGGACCTAGGCTTGAGTTGCCGCAGAGGAGAGTCGTGGCGGGTGCTCAGCCAACGCAATCGTCGCTGTTTCAGCAGCGTCGTAAAACTAGACAGCTATGCAATCTCTAGGGCCCTCTCGTTTGTGACCACTATAATATGATATACCAAAACTTTTTAAATGAATAAAAAAGTATTAGATACGAATCAGAATTTTTCCAAACAAATCTAGTCCAATACATACTAGTATAAGTAACTGCTTGTCAATGTATATACTATACTGATTACAGAAAAATAAATAAACAAATTCCAATACAAGTGTATAATAATGGTTGGCGAATCAAGTCTGTCGCAGTTGACTGTATTAATTTTCTCTGTCATTTGACAAGACCATCTCATGTATGAGCTTAGTTTTATATCTTTTAATCAGCTTTGTCAACATTACTTGTTTGCGATAACTACAATGTATACAAATATTCAGGGGCGTGTCTAGTGTTTTGAAACACTACAAAACATCTTTGTTTTGAGATTATACCAGTATTTTTTTAATCGTAAACAATAACGTTAAAGAATTTTTGTATACCGGCCATTGACGATTTAACTTTGATGTCGTATTATTTTTGTATTCTATTCTTTTGGTTTACTTTTTTGTCTCATTCGAGACTCGTTCCATTAGCATTTCATCCTATTCGAGTATAGTCTTTTAAAAATTCATGAAGTCACTCAAAATATTTCAACTTCCAAGCAGGCAGAATCACGGGCTCTACTTGGTCAATATTTATTATCTTCATTCAGGGTATATGACAGACTAGTACCCTTTGTAATTGTTACAACAGTCGCGACATAGGCTGACGACATACGTGCGTAAACTGGCAAATAAAACATGCACTAAAATTAATTTTACTATCCCGACTAATTGATGTATAACACTTCGTTTGAGACATCTATTTTTTAATATTCCTTTAACTAATTCTGCCCGCTGTGTTCTCTTGTGTAATCATTTATTTTATATTTGAATCATTTTTAGGGTTCCGAAGTCTAAAGGAACCCTTATATTTTCGCGACATCCGTCTGTCTGTCCGCAACTTGGTTCCGAGATTCTTAGTATCAGAAAGCTGTAAGATCCGTTTGTTGACAGGAAACTGGGGATTACCGTCAAGTGAGACTTGCTGCCGAACGAGATACTAAGGAAACAATTACGCGCCCCAGAAACCTGTAGGGAATAACGTATTAGGTTGAATTCACAGTGTAGACGTATGGCAGAATATCGATCAATCAAAAGTAGTGAAGAGCGTGAGGTACGGCTGACTGCTAACATTCAGCACCTACTACGCTACGTCTCAGGAATCCAAGACATTCGCAAAGCACGAAACAGAGTGAAATGTTGAATTTCAGTATACCTACATATCTGTTTTTTTATCGCTGATTTTATATACGAAATTCCACGCGAACGAAGTCGCAGGTACAGCTAGTATTAATAATAATTTTGTGAATGCACGGAGACGGAGTCATTTTCAACGATCACTGTCATTCACATAATGATCCACCATTTTACTAATTCTTTATCGGTGGTGCAATATTATTCCAACATTCCTGCATCGCGCAGTGCCGGGGCCCATGAGCTTATCATATAGATAAGTTAGCGCTTTATATTTTATGACGCCAAAAAGAAGGCAAGCCAAATAAAGTTTGCGACGATGCTTCATTTTAAGAATTGAATATTTGTTTATAGCACATGGGCTCTTGAGGGAACATCGAAACAAAAGCGATCGCAAGCATTCTGGACTCGTTCTATGAGTTTTTTTATTCTTGCTAGTAGACGTGGGCCAAAAACTGTGTCCGTATAATTTAACCTTGCTAAAATAAGTGATTCCACAAGCTGAATACGCAAATCTTCTTTAATGTATGGCTTTATTTTATACAATACTTTCAATTTGTAAAAACAATTTTAACTGAATTTGCAATGTGCTTTTCAAATTGTAAATCACAATCCATATACATGCCCAGGTTGCGTGCTTCGTATACACGCTCGATGGGTTCATCCATTACCATAACACTCACCAATGGACTTAGACTCGTTAGCTGACGTTTACTACCGAATACTAGGTATTTTGTTTTAGTGGGGTCAAGCAACAAGCAATTACTTGTAGACCATATAGCTATACTCGCAAGATCTTCATTAAGTTTGACTATCCCACTATCAATTTCAGATGGCTTGCAAGAGATATACAGCTGTATATCATCTGCGTATATGTGGAACTTACGATGTTTGATAATCGTTTTTATGTCAGCCGAGTACAAGATAAATAAGAGTTGCCCCAGAATGGATCCTTGAGGTACACCCTTATTCCAAGCCACTTTGTCAGACTGTAACAAGTTGCCCTCATTTCGACTGAGCTCCGATAGTACCCAACGTAAAGCTTCGCAGTCACAACCATAATAACTTAACTTTGACATTAACAGGTTAATATTTTAATGTTAATAGGTTAATGATAAGACGTATTTTTCTTAATTTTTGTTCTACTCTCGGTACAACTATATCGATGGGTTTAAAAATAAATCAATATATATACACTTACATTTTGAAAATTGAAAGCAGCGTGATAAAGTTAGCGATTAATAAAATACGAAATATAACTCGTTAAGTGTCTTGTTAATTTAACGGGTTTGTTACTGCGGTTTATTACTTGTCCATACGTATTAAGACATCTTTATTACCGCTTATATTGACGTACTTGCCATATATTCACGACTTACATCGTTTACAGGGGTCAGCAATAACTCTATTTAGTTAGTGTTTTAACCTCAATATCATATTTTAAATACTTTATAGGTTTTCGCGTTTGGCCACTTTCGCACCTGATGTTATGTGACGATGTGACCCTGGAACTGGCTCTCAAGTGTAGCTGCCGGAAACACTTATAGGTGCTTGGCGAAATTATTAATTTGAGGGTGGTAGCTAGCCAGGCGGGGATTAGAAAATATCCTACACCATGATATTGTTTCATAATGATGTTTTACTTCACCGAAACCACTGAGCCATCATGACAAAATGCGGGCGATATTTAGTCCATACAAACGTATTATTCTCTTTTATCCTTCGATAATTGCATTAGAGCAAATATTTTGGTACCATTCAATCTATATCTACTACTGTCATGTTAAATGTTTTTATTTATATATAAATGAGGGGGGTGCATGCTTTTTGATGGGGTCAAAGAGTTCTCGAGTGGCGGCCACGTACCGGAAGACGCAGTGTGGGCAGACCTGCCACAAGGTAGTCCGACGACCTGGTAAAGGTTGCGCGAAGCCGCTGGATGCGGACAGCACAGCACCGATCGTTGTGACGATCTTTGGGGGAGGCCTATGTCCAGCAGTGGACGTCTTTTGGGTGACATGGTGATGATGATGATATAAATATAACTATCATAAGAAATAGAAAATCTTTCAAATTACTAAAACTGCCTATCATACCGCTATTATCAGACATCCAGCAAACAACCTGGACAAATATATATAGCCAAAGTACTTCATATAATTGGAAACGGCCAAATTTTGGAGGAGGAAACAGGGGAATATGAAATTATGATGATACGAGCAACAATTGTCTCTCTCGCGCATTAATCGATCGTTCAAGCATAGCGCGACAGCAATAGATTTCTGTTAAAACGTATTCTTCATATGCCTTGCCGACTGCGTTTCCTCTTAATCAACGATAAAGCGATTTGAAGCGATGATAGCTCAGTGGTAGCGTGTACGACTTCGCGTTGAGTGACGTGAGTTCGAATCCCTGCAATGAGCCTGAGCTTTCGGTGAAAGAAAACATCGTTAGGAAACCACAGCATTGGTGGTAGGGCTTTTTCTAATGTTGCTAGCTACCACCCTCAAGTTGAAAATCTGTCGCCAAACACCAATAGGTGTGTTCCGGCAGCTGCACTTGAGAGCCAGTCTTCCACTAGGTTTAGCGTGTTACCATCTTGGGCTACATCGTCACTTAACATCAGGTGAGATTGTGGCCACTACGCCAAAACCTATAACGATATAAAAAAATAAAAAAAAACGATATGGCAAGATGGTAAAAGGCTATGCCTAAAAGGACTGGCTTTCAAGTACAGCTTCCGGAACACACCGATATGTGCTTGGTGACAGACTTCCAACGTTAAGGTTGTAAAACAGGACTGGGTTGCGACCACAATGTATATGGTGAAAAAAAACTGATTAGCTGTGCTAGTCGCTATTCGGTATGACAGCGGCTACTGGCGATGAATTTTTTATCTCTCGATTGTCGATACTGGTTGTCGATATATGAAAAAAAAAACGAACCTTTACCTCAGATAATAATTTCGTAGCGGTTTTATTATTCTATTTTACACAACCCCAACCAAAAATATTGCTTTAAAGAATGACCCGATTTATAGGAACTGGGACAAAATTAAGGCGAATGAACATAATAAACTTTGTATAAACGGTACGTCAGATCTGATTTTAAACTATTTCAATAAAGAAGTCGCGCGATTCTATTTTTGGGAATAATTTATTAATCTCTCCCCGGGGTATTTCCTAAGCGCCCATCGAGACTAACGTTGGGGTCAGTGGAATTTCGATCCCTTATCTGTTTGTTCGAGCCTCGGTACGTAGCAACGAATTTTTTCGAAATTTGCGTTTACTAATGAAAATAGCAAAATATCAATAGGAAACCATATTATTCGAGATAAGTTCTTAAAAATCGCCAAGTAGCAAAATACAGGAATATATTTTTATTAATGTTTCAAATCACAAATAAGTTTTGGGCTTGTGTAGTATGAAGCCTGTGCTACAGAAGTGACATAGTTACAGATTTATTATTAAAGCGAATTTCACGAAAACAAATTCAATATAAATGTATATAATGTTATATATGTATATAATAATACTTCTTCTGCATCGGATATTTTAAAATGAAAATCATATAAAAGATTTAGATTTATTCAAACGGTTTATAAACCGTAAATAAACATAGAAAACCCTCTTAATATAAAAACACTAATATGTCTTATGAAGCTTGTTAGGTTTTGTATATAAAATCAAATTAAAAATGTATAATTATGTATATTTTGATAATTATATTTCAAATTTAGACCCTAAGAAGGCACTGATGAATGTCAATAGACAATTACCGGTTCGACAAAAATCCCAGTCATCGAGCTGACACAGCAAACAAAATGATCGGGTCTATAAAAAAAAACTCATTACACATTATTTTTATTGTTTACAGTTATTATCATTTTCAGTGGTTGTCAAGAGAGGGAATCACTATTAGACATCACCATACACGTAATTGTCCACCCTACAATATCCTTTCGACAAATGGTTAATGTGCTTAGGAAATTTATAGTAGAATCGAATTACCTAAATAAACTTATTTGTCTTAGAAAATCTAAAAGATGGAATCAATATTAAAAAAAAACTTGTGTATACATTGTGCGTGACATTTACAAGTTAAAAATTATTTAATATTTTCGAACCTACATTAAATTATCTTAGATGTATTGGGAGGACAAAGTTAAGATACAAAATTCTTATAACTAGTTCGTCAGCGATTCGCGAGATAATAATATATTGCTCGACTCTCCGTTTTTGTGAATTAAATTTCGATATAGAAGTGAATTGATAATTGGACACTATATATATATATATATATATATACTAAAAATTGTAGTTCTTAAAACTCTACTGCCTATTGCACTTGTGTCTCCGTTCCGTTCACAACTTCCTTTCGTGACGTTTCCCTTTTTCTATGCAAAATCTCCATCCCAAACGTGCGTTAAGAAATTTTGTTTAATAAAAACAAGCCAATAATAGTCTAATGCATTTTATACGGGTAATGAATTATTTATTAGTTACCTGGCATAATATCTAAATATTAGTTTTATTTTGTTTGTTTAATAGGTTTAGGGTTTAAGCACAACCTCACCTGGTGTTAAGTGACGATATGTTCAAAGTTAATAGGCCTAAAAGAAGACTACATCTTAAGTATAGCCAACGGAACACAAGTATAGTTTCTTGGAAACAGATTTTCAAATTGAGGCTTTAGAAAATTGACTACTTCCATGCTATGGTTTTATCACGATGTTTTCTTTCACCGAAAGCTCAGACTCATTTAGATTTTAAACTTACGACGATCGACGAAGTGTCCATACATTTCTTAATATTTTCTTACCGCGAAAATATTTTCAACCGTTCAGACTTCCTTTCGACGTTTTCCCTCATTCTTAAAAGCGTTATTTATAGCTGTGAAAAATTTCGGTTTTTACTTTAAACTACTAATACTGATGATGGCACACTAACTGCTTGACATAGATCGGTGACGTCATCGCAGGCTGTTGTCAAAATAGGGCGGAGCGAGAAATGTATGCGCGGCTAAGCCCCGCCTCTCGCCCCCGCAATCCTCAACTAGTATATAAACCATCATCCCTCGGTGGAAAAGCAGTGAGCATCGCAACCTGGAGTAGAGCCTTCGTCGTAGCTTCGGAAAAGTTTACGACGACTCACACGGTGAGTGAAAAACATTTTCCTTTTGACAAATTTCGTTTAAAATAATTGGGAAAATGTATTTTTTTAACAAAAACACACGATGGGGTAATTTACGCTAGTTTTTTCTGTTAATAAAAAAAAAAACAAATAAATTCCTTTACTTTATACAGTTATCGTTTAAATTTTCATTATCGAAATTACACAAATCAAATGTTAATACACAAAGTAATTAATTTAAAATTAATATATAATTCATAATACACATATTATATATATAATAAAGTGTAATAATAATAATGTAACTGTTACTTCAAAACTACCAAAAAGTATTAATTATGAGAAACAAAATTACAAATATATTTTGTTTAAAAAGTACCAGTAAAAAATTGGTACTAAAAATATTTCCGCCAAAGAACACCTTAATTGTATTTTTTTATAAATGGTTTTATTTTAATTAAACTAAAAAATAGTATATTTTCTTCGTAAAGACAAAAACATAAAAAAAAATTAGAAAGCCTCTTCTTTCCCATTTGCTACAAAGTTGCCTAACATCTTACTTTTCACATGAATTATATTTATATAAAATCGGTAGAAAATTTTATCTTGTCCTTATATATTATAAAACACGTTTTCTCTTTGTCTGTCCGTTAGTGTGCTTACTACTTAATAACTACTAATGGTTTTTCAACTACAATAGCTGAAATTTATATGCATACATGTTGTATTATAAACTATTCAAAAAATATTGTAACAATTTCAATTTCTAAATTATGTAATTTATGAATTGTATTCTATACCTTTATAAACAAATATATTTGATAATATATAGAATATATAAAGAATAGCATTAGTCTTAAATCACATTGGTTAAAAAAATCAGGGATATTTGCGATACGTCGCCTACAATCTACAAAAACTGTTTAAATTTTGTAATCGTGGAATTTAAGAGAATCGTTTCTATGGGACAACCGTGTACAGTTTAGATACAAAAACAAAATCTTATAAGCAATATTAGTATTACAAATGAACACTAAACAATGTTATTTACAAATAAGTAATAATTTTATTCTTCATGCGTGCGAAACCGCGGTCACAACTATTATTTCTATAAATATATTTTGTACTAGCTCTATCTGCGGCTCCGCCCGCGTGGGCTACAGAAGAACGCGTAGTGCTTATAAAAATCGCAGTTTCTAAATACTTTGATAATTTTTTTTTTTTTTTTTTTGATTGAAGATATTGTTATAATATAATAATAAATCTTTTATTTCAGACAAAAAAGTCCATTTAGTTAGTCCATATTATATTTTTTTATAATAACCAAATATCTAAGGAATAAAACAATTTTTTGCGTGATGCGAGCATAACTGCAAATCTCACTATATATATATAGATAGATATTGTTTATATTTGCAAAGTTTATAAGCCACTAGCTAGGGAGGCAGACACTGTTCTACGCTTTCCGATATTTAATGGCTCGACCACAATGCCACCTATCATATCCTAACATAACTGTGAACTATCGTTTCAATAAAACAAATATAGTATATAAATATGAAAATATGAACTCAATCGCTCAAGTCGTCCAGAAGTCATAGAGTCACTAAATGACGCACAAGAGATTTTTATTTATTTGGTTTTAATGTCTTCAAATAGACGAGGAGAAATTATATAGACTTAAGAATTAATATCCGTAAATTTCTATATTTTTTTGTCTGACTTTAGACATCGTAATTATACCAAATGAAGCTGAAATTTCTATTTAATGAGAACTTATTAATTATTTTCAAATATACTTCATTACTATATCATTCCGTTCACTTGAAATTACTTTATTATTTTATATATAGATAAGTCTAATTTTTATTCGATGATCCGTTATGTAACACAGTTAAATAATTTCTGTTCAAATCAATTATGGCTCAGTGGTAGCGTGTACTGATATCACATCGATCGATTTCAATTCGAATCCTTACAATGAGCATGAGCTTTCGGTGAAGGAAAACATCACAATGAACCCTAGCATGCTGGTATGGAATTTTGTAATACCCACCTGGCTAGCTACCATCTTCAAGTTGAAAATCTGAATGCAAGAACCTATAAGTGACTTGCGGCAGCTGCATTTGAGAGTCAGTCCTCCTGCTAGGCGAGTTACCATCTTGAGCCACATCGTCACTTAACATTTGAGATTATGGCCAAACGCTAAAATATATAAAACATTTTATTATTGTGTTAGTATGTCTGTTTAACTAAAACATGGTCTGTAAGTGTTTTTTGTCTGTGTATTTCAGCATCCTAATCTGAAGGAATTAAAATTTTATCATAAAGTTATTCTGCTATGACTGACTTGACACTGGCAGAACTCTTATACACGAAACGCCATTAAAAAAAAAGTTTAAAGTTGAATTTAAAACATGCTTTTTGTATATCATGAGAGTTATATTACATAGGAACGTTAGAATATCCGAAGTGCGAAAAAACATTTTTTTAAATAACTTTCGATTTAAATGCTGTGCTTACCATTAAGAGCAGTAGAATTACATTCACATGCTTATTATATTTAAAAATTTGAGTTACTTATTACTTGTTTTTTACAGTACAATGTCCTAAACTGTTGGTCAAATTCTACGACCGTAAATGTCTCACCTGAATAAAAAAATAAAATAGTAACACGGCAATGTGATTACGCTGTACCTAAATGTAAGCACAGTACAATCCAACAACAATGGTGACCTTTAAGAGATTGCCTGTCCATCGCCGGTCTTCACTGTCTGTCGGCTTGTAACCCTCTATATAGCCAGACCAAACGACAGTCACATCGATGGATTTATCATCATAGTGATCGTGACCCAGTCGGGTACAGACACCTAGCAACCCGGTTCATTACTTGATATACAACAGTTGATCCCGGGATGCGACACACCTAGGCGTAGCACTTTGTATGGTTTATGGTCACTATCTAGTCGAACACAATTGTCATTTGACTTTTTTTTAATTTTTTTATTGGTATAGCTTGCTACAATCTCACCTGTAGTTAAGTGACGATGTGGCCCAAGATGGTACACGCCAAGCCTAGTGGGATGACTACCTTTCAAGCGCAGCTATCGGAACACACCTATAGATGCTTGGCGACAAATTTTCAACTGAGGGTGGTAGCTAGCCAGGCGGCCATTAGAAAATGTCCTATCAACGTTCTATGGTTTTATCATGCTGTATTCCTTTACCGAAAACTCAGGCTCATTGCAAGGATTCGAACTCCCGTCGATCGAAGTTTTAGAAAAGCAAAAATATATAATAAATATTTTGTATCTGATTGATTATACTATGAGAACTAAACACTACGATTTGCAATATTTTTTCTAACACCTTTAGAAGTTGTATTATGTGTTTCTTGAAATAAGTTATGTGTCACACATTTCGTGTTTTTCGAAGCAAAAGTCCGTACGGACGCATGCTTCGACGAGTTTTCGTAGCGACTACATATTTCGTAGCTCAAGCTACGGCGTAGCACCTACACTATTAACCTTTTAAAAGGTAATATTATATCCAATACCTATCTATTTATGTACGCGCGTTAGAATTTATAATTATTTTACGCGATCACAATGATTTTTAATTTCATTAAAATACGATTTCAACATTTTCATTAATTTTTAAACGACACTGATACAGAGCGTTTTAAAAATACATTGAGTGTAATTATCTTCGCCACGATAAAACAAAAATATTTAGCAAGCAACTTCATGACGTAGACATTGTGTTACAATGTTAAAAAATTCACTTTCATATTATAACGCGCGGAAAGAAGTATACTTCTAAAACTCCTACATCTTTGTGTTAGTAACTAAATCTCTACTAATTTTTTTTTATTATGGCTTTTGTCTATGTAGGCAATTTCGCTAACGTCAAGTGAGATACTGTCATTATCATATGGGAAATTGTTTTAATATTTTAGAAAATGTCGGAACACAAAAAAACGGAATATCCTATAAAATAGCAAAACTACTTTTTTAAATGAATGTTTGGTTTTTAATTAATCTGTTTTAATAATACGAACGAAAAAAAACAATCAAATAAAAGCAGAAAAATTACATTGCAAATTGCCTACAAATGCCTTTGTTAATAACTTTTTTTTAAATTATAATATGAACACGTGTAATTGTTTGGTAGCTTATCTTGAATATGACACGACTAAGCATGCCACTATAGTGAATATTACGCCTGGTGTATGGAGGTCGCAACCCAGTTAATTTTACGTACTTCAGTTTACAAAAGCTTACGTTTCTACCTAACCATTCATACAACTTCGTCTTTGGTGACTATATCAACTTTCTCTCTGGATATTTATACCCGTAAATCGCGTGGACCGACATGAATCTGATATTTTCAATGACGTCGTCGCCATCTTGAGACCTGAGTCGGGAAGTTTTTCGCCCCTTCAGTAATTTTAATCAATTTAAACAAGTGTCATTAATAATAGCTCTTCCAGTAAATTTAGGTGTCACTTGAAGCGCGACGGGTAAATTTTGGGGTAAATAAAACTTTTGCTTCTCGTAATGAAAAATGTGAACGTTCATACTTTAACTTAAAATAAAAACAAAAAAAGTTTAAATTTGTATCATCACTCCGTGACCTTGAGTTCATGATTGGAGCGTCAGTTCTTTCCACCATTGCATATCTCTAACGTTTATCATCTGTATACGCGAATATTCCAAGTAATTTTTACTTTTACAACCGCCAGCATTTATAGGTCAGTGTAAGTTGACCCCAAATTTTACTACCACACATTTCTTTAATTATTTCATCACTTCAAATTTCTTATGTCTAGAACAACTAAGCTTACTATTAAATGAAGTACATAAGCACTAGAAACTTTGTTCTTAACTGAAAAGTGAATACTGAGTAACAGATACTAAGCCACAAAGACTCTCTGACACGTACACGACAAGAAAGGTTTTGTACGTGGTTTTGTATCTGTGATTTTGGATGCAGAGATTTCGTATTTTCTTACGAAGTATTATTTATAGTAATGTACACCGAATTCTTAATATTGAATCTATCTCGCTTACCCTTTAGTAGACTTGTAATAGTGCGAGTTGTACCACCAATTGTGCTACAATATAACCTCCGTGACCTACACGCTTCAGCTATCGAATTTTTGACAGTTTTTATATCCAACTACTAGTCTAGTGGACTTAGAAGTCATTAGCAATGACATAATTTTAAATACAGTCATATTGTATCTTTATTCAAATCCGAATGTGGTGTGATAATTGCAAAAGTGATTTTTAAATAACGAACTGCCTGTAACGAACGCCCCTTCTCACGTGGACGGGCAGTTTGACTTCGTTTTGACAAGTTGAGTTACCATGCGAATTTAGAGGCACTTTAATTCATTTATTATTCAAGTCAATTAGGCTTCAATAGAAAGTTGAATATGGATACAACTGTTTCGAAGCCATTATCTATCAGTCTAAATTTCGTTTTGATTTTATTAGTTAGTGAAATCAATATTAAAAAATCATTTCCTAGGCCGTAGTATATAACACCCGCCAAGATACAACTAGGCGTGTCGCGTTCTGAGATCAGTCGGTGAATACCCAGTAATCAAGGGTCTGTACGTGACTGGATAGCAACAACCATGCACATGGTGATAAGCCCGTCATATTGACTCTCTTTTGGTTTGTCGCGTTTCAGTAATAGCTGGTGACTTGCGACTTGCTTCGTCATTGCCGTTTTTGGATTGTAATGTGCTTACCAGTCCGTGTCGGTGACTGCAATATTGTGTCTTTCTCAACCAGATTGTATTTATAACGCTCATGTCTTCTCATGATATTTTACTTCAACTAAGATTCATTTTGTTTTCCTCAGGCGAACACTAAAGAATGCCTCATTATCACGCTATGGATCCATCACCGTGTTACCCTTAAAACTAAACTCATTGTAGGATTAGATTGTAGGAAGATATCAATCTAAGCGGTGTTCGTAATTGGTAAAACTGAGCCACTATCGCTATAAAATGATATTTTCTAAATGCGACATGTTAAACTTTTGCTCTTCGTTAACCATATTTTACAATTCATTTTTCACTGAAATTGGTACGAAATATATTTGGATGCTCATTACCGATTCTGATAGAGGTTTGAACATTGATGTATGGTCCGAGTGTCAGCTGAAGCGCAGCGGAACGCGGAGCAATGATATTGAAACATTTAATGCTAAAATATAAATAAAATAGCAAGTAATGTGTAACAAATTCATTCGGGTTTCATTTCATTTACTTTGAAGCTGGTACTCAAATACTTACTCTTGACTGCAATCTCCTTATCGACGTATACTAGGGGAGACTTATAACAGGTTCCAGAGAAATAACACTTCCGAAAACATGTCCCAAAATAAAGAAACATAACAGCCTGTTATATGAAGAGTAAAGAGCTTGTTCCAAATCATATTTGTTTGTATCTCTCTCTAACAAAGTGAAGATCCTAAAGTATGTGGGACAGGTACGTAGTATTTAGTACTAGCTTTTTCAGATAACAGTTCCAAACTGTTACTTGTAAATACCTTTTCTTTTAAGCTTTTCCGATAAATACGTCCCACTTCTAACATATATTATACTTTCCGGTAATGGTTCGAGCTGCCCTCATAACCGTCTCCAAAGTGAAGACCAACGAACGATACATATTTATCCACTAAGCCTTTGAGTACTTTATGTTATAGGGAAATCGGTCTGCGTAGGTTTTGATGCTGCTGAAGTAATTTGGTCGAATTAGGGCCACAAGACTACTGGCTCCGCCTAAATCTCCCACACCACCTACTCCTCAAGTTACTCCCCTCTCTTATAAGATTTTTCATTTTGATTACATTCAAATAAATTTCATACAAGACGATTCGTAACTACAGTGAGGGTTTCCAGCTCCTTATTTAAAAAACCTTACAAACTTTAAACAACTCTCCCCATCGAAAATCTCCGCCAAGAACACAGTTTGATTCAAAAATACCCCTAAAATATTAGGTCCTTAAAAAACCTACATTTATTTTGCCTTAAATTTTGTAGTGTAAACCACAAACTAATCACTGTATTCCTTGCTAAGACTACTCATTGAACATTAAATGTGTTAGCTTCCGCCCCACGACACGCTCCGCAGAAAGCTGTTACTGGGGTCATACACTAACAAAGGCATCTGTATCGAGTACTATAAACAAGCTAGAATACGAGCTACCCCTTTATTAGAGAACTGGGATCACCTTGCGAAACCAATATCGTATTATAGGGTTCCTATGTACTCAAAAATATATTTTCCTTCAGTCCTTCTTTTGTTATAACGTAATTCGGCAATTCCAACAAGACTAATTTGTAACAGTGACTTCGTCTAAGTGAAATTTAATCCATTTAATTCTCTTTAAATATTGTCTTCAGAGATGTGGTGCTCTTTATTCGTAACAGCTTATTATATTAATTTTTATGTCCCCGACTTGTGTCGAACTTTGATATGATCTTCAATATACTTTTCAGCTCCTTAATAACTTAACTGCCAAGGATGAATGCCAATTATACGCGCATTTTGTGTGATGTTGAGAGCCGAAAGCCAAAAAAATCTTTATTTATATTTTCACTCACCAAAAGCTCGGGTTTATTGTAAGATTCGAGTCTATGTCGACCCTAGCTACTGACTCCTTAAGCTTTTCTTTTAATTAAGTAGTATTTTTTTTTTCAATATTCCCTTTTAGTTAAAATTTTTAGGTGTATTTATTTTACAATGCCCTCGTTTAAAGGCACAAATCTTTTGTATGATAATTTCTTTAGGTGAGTTATTTGTTAAAAGGTACTCGGTAAATTAGAGGACCGCTTTACCAGTAATATTTTGCATAAGCCCTTTGGTATAATGGAGTCTCTCAATTTTGAATTGTAAATATATTAATCTCTGTTAAATCCATTAATCACTGCTCTTTTAGCTTAAACGATGAACTGAGGGAAAAAAATCTTATTCAAATGTTAAATTCATATAAAATATCATAATATTTTGGCAATGTTAAACTGACGGTTAGCTTTTTGAAATTACTCCAGAACATTCGTCTTCCGTTTAATTTAATGACTGTATAGAGGACATTAATAATATTCGATACAAAAATGATCAAAATGAGACTGGAATATTTCTTTATTAGCAAAAATTCTAAAGCTATCTAGCGTCGATGCAGTTTAGAAGAATCATTCTTCTTCTTTTTAACCTTATCCTTTTAATTTGGGTCTGTAGTACATATTTTTTCTTGTACTCTCCTCTATAAACTACCTCAGTATTTACACCTTTAATACACATATCACTTCTAAGTTTTTAGTTCTTTCTCCATTCCTAAACACGTTCATACTGGAACACTCTTCTAGTTATATCACTCATCTCTTCTCTTCACATGCCCATACCATACTAACCTATTACTCCGAAGTGTAGAATAACAAAATTAATTTGTAGTCATTTCAACAGACCGCGATTTTAAATACCTTAATATACACAATTCGGTGTTTCCTTTTTTGTTATTTTATAACATTAGTCAACAAATTAAATTGAACTTGATAATTTATAATTGGAAGTGATTTTGGATTTCATCTTCTACTAGTTGTGCCCGTGTGTCTTTGTAAGATTTGACTACTTGGTCATTAGTTTGATTTTTGTAGTTTTCTCAGCATAAGCCATTTAAGCGCCGCAAAAGCGTCTTTTTGCCAAACTCATTAACCGTTTAAAAAAAAACCATGTTAATCAGATAAGTGGTTCTCATATGAAAAAAAAACAAAACGATAGACAGACAGAGAGAGTATTATAATGTATATAGATATCCTACCTCGCGTTGTTCATCTAATTCTTTGAGTTGTAATGCATGTTCTAGATTTATTTTTTAAATTTAGTTGGCCATTAACCTTTACAACAAATATACTTTATTTAAAGTATAATGACATACTATTCTTATCACTATAATTAAATAACACTGTTAATTTAGAACACTAAGTTAAACCTAAGTTCGAATTTTGAGACTATAATGTTAAAAAGAGACAATTTTTTTTTTTAATCATAATTTCATTAGATCTGTGGTTTTAGATATTTTTTACGAATAAAAGGTCTTATTTTTAAATCTTATGATACGTCTATCATTTCTTATCTTTGGGGTTGATTAGAGCTATTAAGCTCTTAAGCCATCCGTACCTGTTTGTTCTTACTTTGCCATCCATCAATATTTTAAGATTCAGTCTTTATCGATCTCGACGTCTACATCAATTGGCATCGAACCGTGACCTAAATGCGTGTTTGAATTATAAAGGAATTTCATTATGAAAATATTCAAAAATATTTTTCGTGTCTGATAATCTGTCAGCAAGCACTCTTAAGTGTGTTCCACCAGCTGCACTTGAGCATATTTTTTTATAGTTATAGGTTGTGACGATGTGGCCCAAGATACAAGCTAAACCTAATGGAAGACTGGCTCTCGAGTGCGGAACACATCTATTGGTGCTTGGCGACAGATTTTCAACATAAGGGTTGTAGCTAGCCAGGCGGGCATTAGAAAAAGCCCTACCACCATGCTATGGTTTTCTCACGATGTTTCACGAACCAATCCTCCACAAGGCTTAGCGTGTTACCGTCTTGGGCCACATTAGCATTTAACATCAGGTGCAAATGTGGCCAAATCCTAAACCTTAAAATAAACAATAACATATTCCCTTTATTATTTTTTAAAGGCTAACAATATTTTCACTTCACTCAGTGTTAGAATATCCACCTACGTCCATTAAAGCAACACATTTCTTAACAAAAGACTGTAATTATCAATTTCGGAGACAAAACACTTTAAGGCATAAAGGATATTATATTTTGGTTGAAACGTTCGCAGCAGACACAGCGGTGACGCGCATTGCTCACATAATTGTTCTGGGCTGGACGAAATAAGTGATTCTAATGTTTCGCGTATAATTGTCATCGGCAGAGTAGGTTCTTAATAAAAGGCAAGAAAGGCCCAGAATAGTTATTATACTATCTGTATCGAGTGTTTTGAGCAGTCATTTTATGTTTATGTAAAGTTTTCATTTGCCTCTAGCTTTATAGGCAGCAGCCATAGCGTTAAAATGTATATTTATTTAACAAAATGTTTACAAGTAGTATTCTATATAAAATATCTCGCAGCGATATAAAATAGTTATTCCTTACTGAGTTGCGACCATAAAATGTATAGTAATGCGTCAATTAGAATTTAACCCTTCTTCTTCTTATTTAATGACAATTGTGTTCATCTACGATTCTGCCAACGTCATGCAAATAGTTTTTTTTTATTATTCTTGTAACCTTCAAACATAAATATAAGATGGCGACTCGCTTATTAAAACTGTCCAAGGGGATTTTGAGGTAACTTAAAATGCATGTTCCTAGAATAACCTAACTACATTACGTAAAAAGCCGCCAAAATTAGATAATATAGGGCTTAAAAACACTAGTTCATGAATTAAAAAAAAAATCACGTCATGAAAAATCAAAATCACGCCAAAAATTCCTCGGATTTAACGGCGGTCAAGGAAAATCATGCGAGGAAAACCGCACTTCAGAGTAATGTTCATGAAATCTCTTTGGAAATTTCGCTCTACTTAGGGCTGCCCGACTAGTGAAATACCTCCACCCTACAGAAGTTTGCAGCCAAATAACTTTATGTTGTGTTCCTGCGGTTAGTAAGGTTTCCAGAGCTTCTTGGGGAAGGCGGGTTCAAAGTCGGCAACATGGTCTGATGATACAAACGCAAATAGACAACTGCCATAGAATGGTAAAACATAATCTTAAACTTAGCATCCAAAGTCGGGCAAACGCCGTAGGCTAAAGGGCTTGACGGTGGAATATTACATCCGAGGCAAATAAAACGTCGTAACAATTCAAAAGAATATTTATTTATTCGATGAGTATAATAGTAACAGATATATGTTTTGTCAACGTTGACATTTTATTTCTTAAAGGGCAAATTTTACGGACCTCGAGGGTATGTTTAGAGGATCTTCCATACGTTGGCAATATCAAATTTGGATGTCAATTTCTTTCATAGCGTTTTGTAATAAAAGATTATGCGCTAAATAAGAATAATTTATATTTCATTGTGTAGTTTATATCAACGTACACTCGACCCAAAAGACAATCAAATCCAGTCTAACAAATTTTAATTACAACTTCTGAACAATGCATATCCAGGGATTTTAAATTTAAATAATAACAGGTGATATTCGTTTAATTGAGTAGTAAATTATAATATAATAGACTAGCAGTGCCCCGCCGTTTCCCTCGCGTTTAATTTTTTCGGTTCTCACTATTACTTCGCTGTCGCTTAGCTTAATTTCTGACTTAACCTTTACATAGTAATTACTTCGCTCCTAAGTGTAGGTGCGTTATGTTACATAGCCTTAAACCTTCAACAATCAATTTTCTTATATATAAAAATACATGTTTGATCGGGTTTATCTATTTTTACTATACAAATATTATTTACTGAGAATAATCATACCAATAATTTAGTGGATGTACAGAGAGGAAATCACTTCCAGACATCACTACCATTCACACAATGATCCACTCTGTCCTAACTTTTGACAGTAAAACCGGCTTGACATGGTCCTTGAACTTATTGTTTGGCAAATCAGTAATGTACTTCGGGATCTTATTAGAGAACCTAACACTATTAAATGGAAAACTTTTATGGTCTCACTAAGCCTAAAACACGATAAAACTAATTTATGTCTATTTCTAGTATTAAAACTATGCCAGTCTTTGACAAAATCTAAACTGTCAAAGTTTTTACGAACATATGTTAAATTATCAAGGATGTAACTAGTAGAATTACGATATTATTTGTATTGGATACCGATAAAATAACTATCCAATAAAATGTGAGATATATTAAATATTGTAACAGATATTAGTACCAAGGAAAAGATTGTAATCAGCAATGAAATTTTTTCATCTCTCATTTAAATGTTTTTACGGTGAGTAGCTTTAGAAAGTTACGTGAAAGCGGATGCCTTCGCTAATGAGAGAATATTATCACTGGACTCGGGGACTGGATAGATGTGAATATTCTACTCATCTCTTGTACAATGTTGCAACTTATTTTAAATATATTATTCATTTTAATGTTTTAATAGTAATGTAGTTTTTCTTTATGTATTGTATAAGAACTTCACAGTTTTGTAACTTATTTGTAAAACATTGGAATATAATTTCTAAGTATCAGTTACGAAATAGCAACCGCCCGCGACCGTACGCGTTAATTAAACCTAAAGATATCTAACAACTTACACCTTACAAGGAAGATATATTTAGCAAAGTATTAAATCTATAGTAATATGATTAAGTTCAAGAGATTGTTTGTTTGTTTGAATACGCCAATCTACAAGTAAGATTTGTTTTTTATTACATTTTATAGAATCTTTATTGAGGAAAATTATAAGCTATTTCCTTTATATACTGTACCATCTGGAGGAATAATTTTTCAAAAACACGTAATACATTTTATTTCTTACCAAAAGCTAAAACATGAGTTTTCATATCCGTAATTCTAGAAATGATAAGTTCTCCATACAAATTTTCATCCCCTATTTCGCGTTTTATTTTCGCGACAATAGATAGCGTATGTCCTACAAGGTTCAATCTATCTCTATACCAAAATTTATCGAAATTGGTCCAACCAGCGATTTAGACGTGAAAATGTAGTTTCAATTAATTAATTAATTATCTAGAAACTCATATTAATGTATTAAATATTTATATTTGAACTCATAAACTAATATTAATATTAGTTTGGATTAATGAGTACGAAGTCACGGGCTGCGACTGGTACTATATAAAAATGACTCTTGACTCGTTACAACTCAGTCCAAAGAATTTGGAGTCTTATTCGCATACCTATAAGATACAATAAAGCAGACTGCATGCCTTCACTCGTAAAAAAAATAGTACTCTTCAGAACTAAAAAGGGGCAATGTATAAAAATATAACTTCTTTATTTTTTGATTTAACTACATTGTTAGCCGAAAGGCCCTGAAGCCTCAGACGGTTTTTACAGCTTCACCGAGTTTAGGGTGAGGGTTTAAGACACTCAGCCACGAAAGCTAGGCAACAAGCTCCAAGGGTGCCAGAGTGGCCGAACCTTGGCTTGAACTATTACCGTAGTTGCAAAAAAGTCGCGAAATGGCTAATTCCCGTATCCGTAATTCGATCTAAACTAACTAGCTAAAAAAGAAAAAAAAGGTTATTTACAGAACCCATGTGCCTGAGAGGTATGCACAATGTATGTACAGGTACATAGTAGGTTGGTAGCTAGTGAATGCAGTGTCACTGTATCGCGCCAGAATTTACCTTCATTCAGATGTCAGTATATTGTGTAATGTAGTCTATTCAAACGCTCTCTACATATTTCGTCAGCCCTTCGTCGATTTATGAAATTGCGTTGTTTTCAAAGTAAATTTTATCACGAACATGGCTAACAAACAATGTCACAGTTTGACATATTGTGTTTAACTTGCGGTTTTTTTGTGTTATTGATTACTTTGTTATGTATTTTGTAGCCGTGTCATTTATTTCAAATAGTTTTAGAAAAGTAATTTTATATGAACTTCTCTAAAACTATTGGAAATAAGGCAGTCTTACACGATGCCATTTAACTACGCACTAAGTACAACTTGAATTATAATAACCAAAAATCTGATTTCCGTAATCCATTTATTACATACATATTATAAAACTCAACGTCTTTTTGTCTGTCTGTACGTTTATGTTCTTTTCACGCGAAAACCACTAATTCGATGTACATGGCATTACTAGGTTGGCATGTTGACTAGGTTATGGGATATGTTTTTTTTATCGTTTATTGGTTTAACATGGCCACAATCCACCTGGTCTTAAGTGATGATGTGGCCCAAGATGATAACACGCTAAGCCTAGTGGAAGGACTGTCTCTCAAGTGCAGCTGCCGGTACACACCTATTGGTGCATGGCGACAGATTTTCAACTTAAGTGTAGTAGCTAGCTAGGCGGGCATTAGAAAAAGACCTATATTTTGTTACATGAAGTAACATACGAAATAAGCAGTGTCGGTAATGGTGAGTCAATTTGGAAAAAAGTAGCTTTTGACGCGATTAAATGGCTTATGTTAAGTAAACTATAAGAGATATATCAAATTAACGTACTACATAATTATAGAGCTTAAAAAGACTTACAAAAAGTCAATGATAGCACATATCTATCTTCTAAGGATCACCCACAAAAACCATTTTTCAGACAGAACAATTCACGCGTGCGCTCGACCTTCAGAATTCTGTAGTACACGCGAGCGTAGCCACGGGTACAGCTAGTACTTTTATAAATATACAGGTGAAATTGAAGTCTATGGCATAAATTGAAGATGGAAAGTCGCCACTCTTCGACCTTATCAGTCAGCTGTTCTACAAGCAATGTCCCAACCAGTGCCACTTGTCTAGCAATTCTTAGACTTTGGTGCGGATCTTCTTATCTATAATTTGATCACGCAGAGAAACTCCGAGCATAACCCTCACTATTGTTCGTTGAGAAACTTGAAACGAAGAACTTGAGCTATAGTTGACTGAATATTCTGATTGCCGAACTTAGTGCGTAGTACAAATATTGTTGCAAATTACCATGATGTTTTTCCAAAGTGTGACCTTACGGACAAATCTTTACGATCTTGTAACACAGTATAGGCGATCACCGATGAATAGTTTGATGTATTCTTTATCGAAAGTAGGTCTGCTATCAACGTTTGAATAGGATGATAGATAGCGATTCCCTTCCCTAAACGAGATATTTAGGTCAGTCTTTATGGAACAACCATAAGTATTTTTTAATATCACAAACATTGGCCCTTTCGTCTATGAAAGACGGTTTAAGCAGCGACTTGGAGACATCTATTCCTGTGGTTGTAGTTTCAATTTGAGAGCGAAGTTTAAAAATGTGGCGGATTGGTCATTACGTGACGTTTGAATCATTTTTCTGTCGCCTTCGTGCACACGTTTCTTCCACCTTCTATCTTGAGCAAGCTCCTTTCATTTCGTGTATTCAATGCCAAAAGAGGATATATCTTGCATGGCGCAGTTTTTAAAGCGAAGCAGTGGGCTTCCGACACATTTTTTGCATGTGCCATTTCACCAAGATATGCCTTAGTATACGTGAATCGTCCATACGATATATTTACATGTCCAGGCCAGCAATGACGTGTCTGTTTCAAAGAAGTAGTTAAATTTGGTAGTTATGCAAACTCTATTACTCTCTAATTTGTGACATGTGTCGTTCCATGTTATGCCCAGATTTTTTGTGAATATATCGCATTCGGAAAGCACTTAGCCTACGTTCTTGTTTTGAAATTGGTAATTATTTAAATCTCTGTAAATTATAATTATTTTAAGGATTGAGATAAGTGTTTTGTTGAAGCAATAATGGTTAAATGTACATGGGTTTAAATTATACAATGAGACAAAGCTTTTGGTTAAACAGTTTTGGACCATTTTCATCATAATTACAAGTGTTCCCATAAGTACCTTACATCCTAAAATTAGAAATTTATCGCCAAACGTCCATTAGTATATGCCAACTTCAAGTACTATAATGCCTGTTCTAGCTGACTTTTCTATCACATGTTTGTTTATACTAAAAATGTTAAATAGTCAAAATCCTTTTGGTGGCCTTCATCACGGCATAGACCATTATTCTGCATAGTTTTTGAAATTTTCTACACTTCCTCCCAGTCAAAAAGGTAAATAAGATATTAAAAACCACAATAAAATGTAACTTTCGATTGAAAATCAACTTTTCATTACACACTAAAACCTTCCAATCACTATAAAATTAAAAAAAAAAACGACAAAATAAAGGAACCATGTTAATCAAATAACAATGAAACATAGATAAAAAAAAAACAAATTAACAATAAAAAATTTAAGGTTAATGCACACATATCAAACGAAGTCGTGCGACAGACAAACAACAAATTTACATAGAAATTGCGGGGATAGACCGTGTACGAGTATGCGAAAATTTTAAAGTAATTACCATTTTTAATTTCAACGCGAATATTTGACTCTCGACTTCATATAATAATTTTAAAAACAATAGAGGAGTGTTTGGTTTGCTTGTAATCACATTCAAATGTTAATTCTGCTTCGTTTTTAAGTTAAATTTTAATACACATATATAATTCATAGTATCGGTGCGAAACTTTATTTCTAAATAAAGAAGTGATGGTGGGTCAGCAGTTGCGTCCTTAGGCATCGATCGCGTCTCCTATTATGAAACTGAGCCGCCAGTGAAGGAAAACATCGTAATGGTACCATATCTTTTTTGTAAGGCATTTTCTAATGACAGTCGGATTATTCATCACATTCTTGTCGAAAATTCATTGCCAAGCGGTCTATGCGTGTATTCCAGCAGCTACACTCGAGACCTAGTCCCTCTAAACCTAGCGTACTTAGGCCATCTTAGGCCACATTCTCACTTAAAATCAAGTGAGATTGAAAAATTGTATAATATTTTATAGGTACCTCGACGATGAAATATTAACTTTATACACGTTTAAATTTATGAATAATATGCGTTACTTAAGAAATCAGTATGTCGTATGTTTCGAAGGTCTCATATGTAGTAGCTGTAGTTTTTTTAAAATTAAATCAGTAATTATGTCAAGTTGAACGAAATGAGTAGATTTTGTTGTTTACGGCGTTGAAATTTTAATAATAGAGAACATTCCTTTTCGTATATAGATAATATATATTCGTAAAAGGTCTTTTTTTACTTTATAGTTTAGGATTTGACCACAATCTCATCTGATGTTTAGTGACGATGTATCCTAAGGCGGTAACACGTAAAACCTAGAAAGACAGGCTTTTAAGTGCAGCTGCAGGGTTATAACCTATAGGTGCTTGGCGACAGATTTTTAACTTGAAATTGGTAGCCAGTGAGGAGGCAATTAGAATATGCCCAATCATCATGCAATGGTTTCGAAGCAATGCTTTCTTTATCCAAAAGGATTTTTCTGTAGGATTCCAAGCTACGTTGATCTACGCCGTGTCCGTACACGCTACCGCGGAGTCATCATTACATTAATTGTAAACGATAGTGATTTTTTAAAATGACTTATTTGTTCTCAGGAGAAAATTACGTACATTTTCATTTTTTCTCTTGGATGTGTCCTAAACGGTGGTAGCTTTAACATTCGTACTATAAAAGGATTGAAACTGATTGAAAATAATTCAATTTTGACAAATAAAATACGCGGATACAAACTAAGTGTAGCTATTTGGGTGTATTTACTTTATTCATTATGTATTAATTCCGGTCGGTGAATCAATCCGGTAAGAGTTCGCTCGAGCGCGGTGCCAATTAAGTAGTTTTATCACTTCCACTGCTTGTAACTTATTAAGTTAGTAGTGACGAAACTTTCATCAAAGGTATTCCAGACACTTCAATGCCTTTACATTTGGTTTCAATGAGTTTATCTTTACGATCAAATAAATACATGGTAAATTGAAAATTTAACCTCGTCACAAGTGATCTATTCATTGAGACCATTCCAATGAGCCCAAACACGATATCTCTGCTGTAAGTTGGTGAAGAGTTAGATATCTTGCAGATGCCAAATACTGCTGCATCATCTGCTCAATGGTGCAATGTTCACCTAATACCATTTAAGTAAAGAAATACCAAACTACGACTCGATCAGACCTGTGAAAGATGCCCACATCCATTTATCAACTAGAAAAGGGCTGGTAATCTTCAAACGGTTGAACAAATTTTCTTCAACCATAGCCAAGAACAAACTCGACCAAGTCACCTTTTAAACAAAAATTTATAGAGAGGACCATGCTTGGAGTTTCTCTGCGCGATCGAATCAGAAATGAGGAGATCCACAGAAGAATGAAGGTCACTAATATAGCTCTCAGAATTGCTAGACTTAAGTGGCAGTGGGCGGGACACATCGCTTATAGAACTAATGGCCTATGGGGCCGTAGAGTTTTCGAGTGGCGGCCATGTAACGGAAGACGTAGTGTGGGCAGACCCGCCACCAGGTGGATCGACGACCTGGTGAAGGTTTCGGGAACCCGCTGGAGACAAGCAGCGCAGGACCAGCCCCTGTGTTGATCTATGGGGGAGGCCTATGTCCAGCAGTGGACGACGTCTTTTGACTGAATGGATTGGATGGATTAATTATTTTTATTAGTATTACTTATAGAACATAATTTTTTTCAAACTTATGACTAAATTTTGCTTATATTTTTCCTCTGTTTCGGCAGCAGAATGCAGATGTTTTAGTATTATTCCGTGTCGAATATTTCAATAGAGTGAGTCAGATTTCTTGGTTTATTTGAAAACACCTGCTTTGATTATATACAATCAAAGAATATCTGTCACACCCCACCATTTTCGTCTCTCAAATTAGCATTTAAGAAAAGGGTAATTATTAACAAAATATGAACCTACGTACAGTATGTCGTTTAAATACCAAAGAGAACCCACATCTCGTAAGCTGATAGGATATACATATACTGTTTGGCTATAAATAAAACCGTTCTTGTCACCTGTACCCACTGCGGTGTAATTAAGCTCGTGTTTGCCCGCCTAAATTAAAATGCGATCACATCTGTACTTACGCCAGAGTCGGTCGTAGGAAATTTGGGAGGCATGATCCCCTTCTACTTTTAATTCAATTTATATTTATCGCTTTGAATAAATTCCTGGACCACAGATATGTTTATTAATTTGTTTGGCGTGCCAACAGAGTACTTACAAACACTTGTTTATTAAAGTTACAAGAATTCATTACAATAATCTAGCACTCCAATTAGAGGCGAACACAGAATGCAACATTTTTCGTTAAATATTTAATATTATCTAACTACAATTAACATCATAGTCTTGGCATAGGCTTGGCTTTTATAACTTGAGTTTTGTTATAAAATATTTAAAAATAATGTTATTATATTTAGAGTACGTACTTTTAAAATTGTATTGTATTTATCAGTCGTCAATAATGAAATATCTTTAACAAATATCATACTTAAATAGCTTAAAAGATTTTAAAAAAAAACCCCAAAACTTTGTCGCATTACGTATCTGTTTGAAGGTAGCGTTTAAACCATTACGCGAATAAAAAGATGTATATAAACCGAATCTCATTTAATATCGGTTCCAGATAATATCTCGAATTGAATAATATTTTTTCTCCTGAGAATTCAATGTATTTAACTCAGTCAATCAGTTATTGAAGACTCTTGAGAAACGAACGTTTCTGATAATTTTGTAACTTCTTTAGTACCGTTGTGATTTAAGTTGATGAAACGAAAAAGCGACAATAAAAAGAGAGAACCATATATGTCTATAGGATTTAGGCCTACAATGAGATGAGATAGAATACATTTACATTATGCACGGTTAATGAGAATCGTCGTCGGATTAGTCTAGCGGTGTGAGACGACCAGACTTCATACGCACGAGTGGTCAACTGTTCGAATCCCGCTGATATGGGATATTTAAAAAGGATTTTTAAGAAACTTTTTTTTTTGAAAGTTTCTCTTCTGAAATGTGTGAACTGCTGCACATATTTTTTTAAATCTTGATCCTATTTCTTATCATCGCGTTTCGGGATCAGCCAGGAAAATCCACCAGGAAATAATTTTTAGAACAGTTTTTGTAGAGACTGAAAATATGCTTTATGTTTGCTACATTATCGCATATTACGAGGTAAAATATATAAAAAAATGTGTTACTTATATGACAAAGGGACCGTAAACACTTGATCTGTGGATATGTGACGAGATATACCGATAAACCTGTTATATAATCGACTGTAACGACAGAGTCGTATTCTAGAATTACGAGGGGCCATTTTGATTTCATAAAAAATATATTACGATTGATTCGATATTTTCAAAAGTGTTCTTTCTTAGGTAAACTAGACAACATTATATTTTACAAGATTTCAAGGCAAAGATTTCATGAGATGCTTGAGTTAGGTTTAATCAATAATGGAAACTTTACAACAATACATTTTTGCTTATTACAACTGAGCTGTAAAGTGAAATAGACAGACAAATAAAATATTAATATAATGACATTCAAGAGATTCTTTTTTTTTAATGCACAAAACCGTGAATTTTTCAGTCTGATTTGAAAAAAAAATTAAAGCGTATTTATTGAGGAAGGCTATATATTTTTGACTCTAAGGAGCAAAGCAGTAACCACAAACGTCAAGCAATCCGGCAAGCTATAGGCAAGTACTGGAAGTGACAACAACGACGGGCTACATGGGTTCGACTGCGAGGTAGAGAGTTAGTCATATAAATTTAACAAGGATGAAATCGTTGAAATGTTATTTATTATTTGTACGTGTTTCTATTAAAGTTTAGCACTCGTGCTATTAAATACAGTTATCTAATAAACCATTTCTGAAGTAATGTACAAGAATATAATATAGAGCCTATTCAATTCATAGAATTTTTATCCAATTCGATCTTATTTTACTTCAGAGTAAAACTAAAAAAATATATATTTATATTACTAACACCATAAAGAAGAGATAATACAAAATTTTATAGTTTTTTAATACTTAACTGCTCATAAACTCTTCTGTATTATCTAAATGACACTTAGTAAGTATATTTTTAAATCTCAGATATTAATTTCTATGACAAAGTCTAAAGATACTGCGTCATTAAAAATATTAGAGAATTTATGCTCATTGAATTAAAAAATATAAAATTCGAAATTTAAAATCTTTATTAACTAGTCGGTTTGTACAACCGTTATAAGACCGTTCAAATATAGGTTTTTCGTACCCGAAAATTCCTGATTCCGTATCTGTAGCTACTAAAATGGCGACACGCTAGGACGTGTTGCTTCTTACGTATCCATCGTAAACAGCGTATCGCGTCATCGCGGCCATACTGTGCACCTACCCTTACCGGTAGATGGTTTTTTACGGTGGAGTTTTTTAAACGATAACTTTATTACTTCGACGATAACGCGCAGTGGATCTTGATACACGAGTTTTATTGATTATTAAGCCGTTTACGGACCAGATAATAATAAATATCGATTTATTAATGATAAAAAGGAGCAGAAAAATATATAAACAGACGGGACGTGATGCGAGTGGGGAGCGTGTTACCTCTCATAGATTAAGAAATCAGATGTGAAATATTGTATTAAGCTTTTCAATTTCGACCTATTACACCATAAATACTCTAACAAAATTATATTAACTCAATAATATAAAGTTATGTAATAATAGTCTGTAAATATAATTCTACATTCTATTCTATCTATGCTAACATAAGAGGTTAGAGAGCTAAGACAATATCTGAAGAGTTTTTTGTTTGATTGTTTGTTTGTTTATTTAAACGCACTAATCTCTGGAATTACCAGTCATATTCGAAATATTATTTTTGTATATGATAGCCAGATTTATGAGGAATATTATAGGCTATACAACTTCACGCTACGACACTAAGGAGTAGAGCAGTAACTATGAACGTCAAGCGATCTGGCAAGCTAGTAAGGGAAGTGGAATAACGATAGGGCTGTACGGACGCGTTGACGGTGCGCGCCGTGGAGAGTTAGTCAAATAAATTTAATACAGGTGAAACCGTGGGACACAGCTAGTAGTCTATAATTACAGTGGGCGGTGGGTGGTACGACCCGACAGTTGTGTTCTATGGAATGAATATTCGCTTCTTCACGTGATCTTCTATGCCATTGTTTTAGGCCCTATTATATAAATAATATCCGTCTATATTCTTAGAGGACGTGTTCTAAAACCATTCTATTAATTTGAATTACCTTAATATTTTTGTTGTGCAAATGCGAACCAAACCGCCGTTTCGAATTTCGCAAATAAATTAAATATTGCAAATTAAAGGGTGAAAATGAAATGTGATTTTTTTATTTTCACGCCGAGTCGAAACCATAAACACGCCTGGGGGCGTCATAGCGATGAACGTCATGCCGCGGTGCGACGCGCTCACTGAAAAACGATGCCTATTTGGCATACTTAACTAGGGTTGTCACATAATGTTTTGTTAAATATAATTAGTATATATACTATATAAAATAAAACTACATATTCCAAGGATATCACTATTTGTGTGAGTCTTGCTGCAAACCGCTCTATATCAACTCTAAATCTACTACATAAACAAAGACTAAAGATTTAGGATTGAGATAGACAGCTAGCTACTATTTACTGATCACATAAGCACAACGATAAATAAGGCCTGGAAATTGTGTGGGTTTGTTAAGCGCATGTGTAACGAATCCCGTGACATAAGAACAATATTATATCTTTATAAAACCTTTGTTAGGAGCATTTTAGAGTATGGAACAAGTATTTGGAACCCTCATTATAATATTCATATTAATCGCTTAGAACGTACATAACGCAATTTCACGAAATTCCTTGCCCGCAGAGATCAGAAATGCCCATACCGCGCTGACTACAATACACGGTTAAAGCACTTTAAACTTATATCACTTCCATTTTCGACATTGTTCTTTTACATAAGCTTGTTAATGGAGTTATTATGGTCCCTGATGTATTAAAATAATTAAAATTAAATGTTCCTTATAAGGTTCCAAGATTTCGAATTCAAAGAACCTTTTGTTAAAACACATGTCAGAATTAATATCTGTTCACCTCTGATTCGTCTTAAAGAAATTATACAACGAAGTTAACAATAATGATGCCGATATTGACATCTTTAATTGCTCATTATTGAATTCTCGTTCTAAATTATATCAATTAACCACTCTTTAATTTGTCGCGAACTTGATTTTTTAACTTAATTTATTAACGTGTTAATCACTCACTTAATTTAAAATTTGATACTTGTAATTTGTTTTTGTTTTCTTTGTGCTGCGGCATATAATAATAAGATGTGCACATCTGTAAAGATACACTTCACACAGTTCGTAACTTGTGAATGATTATTGTTAATTCGATATTTTGTGAATGTGTCAGTTTGTGAATGTCATTGATGTGACAATAAATAAATAAATAAACTCTATATCATAGAACATGCTGTACTGTCTTTTTCAATGTTGTATGCGTTATTTATTGCACAACGTTACATTTTTATTTAAACATAAACAATACTCCAACCGATTTTAATTTCTTGTTTGTATTATGTCCGTGTTTACATCATATAATATCATTTCTTACATCATATAATATCAAACCTTATTTTACGGGATGGAGAACATAGTAATGGTGCACGAAAATAGTAATTAATTATTTCAAAATAACACCTATTTCTATATCAATTAAAGTTCAAATTATTTGTTCGATAGGTCTATTGGTCTCAGTACACTTGTAAATTAATTCGCCTCGACCGCAGCTGGAGTTCATGTGTGAGACAAGCATACCTTTTTATAAATTTTAAATGTATCTAATAGAGCAGTCCTCTTTCCAAAATATGACTTTCAAACTTTATATTATCATTTCACTAATCTTTTAAATTGTTGATATATTTATGGATGCCTATTTGAATTCTTGAAAATGTTAGGTCCCCTTAATCGCTAAACCGTTGTGACACCAAATGTTTTTTTATTAGTAGCTCGGCAGTCGCCGCTGTCATGCTGGCCTGCATAAATATCTCTTCACGTTACGTCACAGTTTCACGGTACGACAAAGATAACACATAGAGAACTTTTAGTTCGTGCCGTAATGGAGTTTACCGTAAAACTGTGACTCCAAAGCCCAGTGCGTGTGATTCTGTTCTGAAAAGAACAGGAGGATTTTGTTGGGAAGGTTATTATGGTCTTAAACTTTAGATAATTTTATAAGTAATAACTCGTTCAGGTAGCAACCCTAATGAATAAACGCACCTGCGGTACATTTCCCTGACAATAGACAGCCGCGTAGGTAATCGTGCAAGCACCGCTCTGTCCCGACATGATTCACGTAAACGGATATCAGCCGGGTACACACTACTGTAATTTTTACATGCGACTTTCATATTATAAAATATGCAATTGTGTCGGCTTTTGAATATACATAAAACAATTCAATTCCAAAGACAGTCAAAATAACATAAAAAGAGTTAAACGCGCTCTTTTTTTATTAGTAAATAGTTGTGACCCACGATTTTGTCCTTGTTAAATTTAATCGCCCGACTAGTCCATCATTCTCTCTTCTCATACACTACAGCTTGCCAGATTCCTTGATGTTCATGATTACTGCTCCGCTATTCACGGTCGTGGTGTGAACTTATATAACCTATAATATTTCTCAATGATTATGCTATAAAATTCACGTAGAATTGTTTTAATCTGACTTGTCGTTCTAGAGATTATCTCTTTCAAACAAACACTCACACACTCTTTAGATATATAATATTAGTATAGATGAGTATATATTTCAATAGCTTTGGAGATTGGCAATTAGCATTGGAAATACCCTAATATTAATTTGAATTTCTCTTAATATCATTCTTTGAACATTACCGAGTGATCTCAAAAAAATTTAACATATAAAACACTTTTAGTTACGCAAAAATGTATCCAATTTCGATAGACGTAAAATAAATTATCGTTCAACAAATTTAACGTCCACATTTCGGATTTATATTCGAACTACGATCTTCACAAATTCATATTTACAAATTGGGCAAATAGGCTTTCGAAACGTGACCGGTCCGAACGGCCGCGGATCAAAATAATCGTAATTAAGCCCGTTTGAATAGCGGATCATGTTTGTTCATTGTAATACTTATTCCCGAGTTTTCGCGAATAGTTTACAGTACCTGCTATATTCTACATTGATTTACTTGTCAGAATATAATACTTATTGTAATTTTTTAGTAAAGAAAACATTATGATGAAGTCCTAGCGTCTGAATGAACGTCTAAATATTACGGGGAAATATGTTCCAGAGCACATTTAATAGCCAGTCACATGTCTTTGCTTAACATTGCTTAAAATTGCATTTGCTTGAAATTGAAGTGTCCGTTTGTAATGTCAAATAACCCCTTTTTACTAAATGCATATGAAAGTATATACAGTACCTATAACAAAAACCTATTTTTAAATTTTTCGTCTATCTGTTCGTTCCGGCTAATCTCTGAAACGGTTGGACCCATTTTGACGGGACTTTCACTGGCAGATAGCTGATGTTATAAGGAGTAACTTTTATGTTAGATAACTAGTATAGTAGTAGTAACTTAGCTACTTTTATGTTAGATAAATAATTAGAAAATATAATAATTGGCGGGCGACCGCCTTGGGTGAAGCGGGGTCACCACGATACCGACGGCCGCGGCACTCTGTAGTCCACGCGAGAGGAGCTGCGAGCACAGCTAGTAAATAATATAATTAATACTGTGCAATTCGAATTATTCGAATCCTTTTTTATGTATTTCTTTTTACTGTAAAAAGTTTGCTATATTTGTTTTCTATTGACTTACTTATATAGTTAATGTTTTGACATGTCGAAAATAGTGGAGGCATTAGAATAAATATTTTAGTACTTTGAACAAAGGTTATTACTTATCGATCTGGCTAGAAGGCGAACACATCTCTCATTTAGTATTATTTCGATTGCCGATTGATATCAGGCGATATCAAAATAGATTACTTATCCAAATGAATTGAAAAGGATGTAGATAGATGAAAGATATTTTTATCGTTTGTTAAAGGGTGTGAAAGTAAATTTATTTCCAATCACCTTAGTGCATTCGTTCACGTGGTAATATCGAGTCATGAAACATCCGGATGGGTGAAGCACTCGTGAGGTTTCTCTGCATCAAAGGTTTTAAGTCTAATCCATTCGCAATGAACACCGTTATTCATTCAGGCGTTCAGTTTTATCTTTTCTCTTGCTTATATCTATGTACATAAGACGGAGGCCTGTAGCTTCATTCGCCTAATATATCAAGAAGCAGTACTGCTGTCCTCAGGTTATTCGATCAATTCCGGCAATAAAATCAAATCAAAAATATTATATTTAGTTTAGGCGCTAAGAAGGCACTTATCAACCTGTTAAAACACTATTACCGGTTCGGATAACATCTAAGTTATCATGAAGAGCCGGCATCAAACTCGACCGGATTTATCTTTTTTCGTAACTACGTAACTATTGTTTACAATCAGAGAGGGAGTAATTTCCAAATATCACTATCATTCACGTAATGATCCACGCTGGCGGTAATAAAATCTTTACATGGTTCTTTAACTTATTGTTCGGTAAATCGGTAATGTGTTTAGGGATTTTATTATAGAACACAACACAATTAGCTAAAAATCTTTTTTTGTCTTTATAAGTCTAAAGCGCTGACTGTCTGACTAATTTGAGCTTATTTTTAGTATTAAAACTATGCCGGCTTATGTTCAAATCATTTTCACTTTCATTAAAAAATGTCAATTATACTTATTGTGTACACTAATAACAAACCAGTTTAATATACCTATGCATAACTAAAACGGAAACCTCTTGTTTTAAATAATAAATAACATTTCATTCGGTAAACTTTATCAATTGCAAATTGTAATAAATATGTCACACGGGATCAATGTAGTCGCAGATAAAAATAAATTAACCGGTCACACCGCTGAATGAATGTTGCCAGGTGGAAATAAATTTTATTTTACAAATGTATGTAGGTGGAATTCTATTATAGTTTACCTTTTAAGGGGAAATAGAAATATATGGTTATGTACATTGTATCTAATAAACACTCTGGTCTCGAGGAATTGTGTTACATCGAGGTGGTTGATTTGAAACCAATGTAATTATACACCTATTAAACATGTCTTAATATGTAAAGGGGAAACAAAAAAAATTTAGGATATTTCTTACTCTTTCACTCCAAACTGAAAGAACGGCATACAAAAATATGAAGAGCAAATGAGAAAGGTCTATGACGTCTATCTCTATCTCTGTAACCAGTTTTGTGGTGCTAAAAGCGCCATTGGTATTAAAATAGTCGAGGTTAAGGGTTTATATCTAACTGCTTAGGGTTACAGGCCGGCATGATAACGGCGTTTGGCGATGGTTGTCAAAAATTGATCTATACTTTTATCAAAGCCTGTATTTATAAACTGATACCTTACTTACAAACATAATGTATGGGGACGAGGGGGACAGCCGATTACAATATTTGAAACAATTATGGCTCGATGGTAGCTCACACGGACATCGCGTCAACACGTGAGTTCGAATCCATACAATAAGTCTCACCTACGGTGAAGGAAACCATTTTCCAATGCCCGCTGCCCCCAAGTTGAAAATCTGTCGCCAAGCACCTATTATAGGTGAGTTCCGGCTGCTGCACTTGAGAACCAGCTTACTAGGCTTAGCATGCTAATATGTTGGGTCGCACTTTCACTTAACATCAGGTGAAATATGACCAAACGCTAAATGCCAAAGAATAAGAAAATAAGAATACAAAAAATTGTTATTAAAAAAATAAACGAGAAGTCAGTGAAGTTAATGATTAAATATTTTTACGGAGCTAGGCGTAGAGGCCCGACCGTCTAATGAGTTGGTAATGAGATCCATACCGCGAGCGACCGAGAAAATTACACCTCTCCAGGTAAACACTTACTACCGGTCTAGATAAAGTACACGAAATCATTGCAGCACCTTTCTCTAAAACATTTTTTATTTTATATATACTTTTGGTTACTGCACATACAATTACAGATAAGAAGTCCTTTGTTACAATAACCGGCTTTCACTACCAACACGTTATTAATTAAGATATTGTTTAATATATATCGGGGAATCGTGTCGATATTATTATGAAGTCATTACTAATAATTAATTTGTACTACTGACTGGCACAACAGGTGCGCTCTGTGACCGCACACACCTTATAAGCAGGCAACAGATAGGTTTGATGACATTAGCCCTTCCGATCCATCGGCATGAAGCTCTCAATAGTTCGATGACACTGTATTCACCAGCTACCAACATTCAGTCATTACACTGCATCTGCACAACACTCAGGTACATATGTTCTGTAATGGCTCTTTTTTTCTTTTTTTGGCTAGTTAGTTTAGACAAAAATTGACAAATCACTAAATGCCTTCCTCCCAGAAGATAGAATCATTTATATGTATATAGTTAGTTAGTTCGAATTTCTGTGGATTGGGAATTAATCAGATCGCTAGTTTTTCGTTTGATCGGTAACAGCCCAAGCCGAGGTCGGGCCACTTTGGCATCCTTGGTGCTTGTTGCTTAGCTTTCGCGGCTGAGTGCCATAAGCGCTCGCTCCCAAGCTCGGCGAAACTGTTAAAGCCGTCTGAAGCTCAGAGCTATAAAAGCCAACAGCGTGGTCAGGTCAAAAAATAAATAAATTTGAAGACATTTTCGCTTGAGTTGTTGGACAATGCAGACCTCAGTTAATAAGTTGACTTCAATACACACTGTTCGTAAGTGCCGTCTAGCTGCCCATCTCTCTGCGTATTACACCTTATCAGTGTCTCTTTGTTCAGTGTTAAACGCTATGATTTTTTAAATGAAATAATAAACTTTTAGGAACATTTTCTCGACTTTTAACAAAACTTTTGACTCGAATACGTAAGTGACGAATTTATGAATCGTGTTTCTTTTTCAACGAAAACTTGCATAATAAGCTAAAACACATTTTTTCATGGCGCGCGTCTTTTAAATTATACTCTTTATTCGTCCAGTGCTTCTTGCTTAAAACATTATTCTTGTTTTTCCTTTCCCTAACTTGACAAGTAGTTCTCTTTATTGAAGGTCATATTGTCCTGTGATGATTTTAGTATGCTAACAAAATGGTGGCTCTAATTAAAATTTTCCAGGAAGTTTTTGTGGCAAGTCCAATGGTATTATTTTCAATCCACTTCACTTGTGCACAATAACCAAATAATATCATGTGAAATACCACCAAAATATTCAATAATATAGGGTGAAATAACATTAAGTTAATGAATTTAAGATAAAAACCCGGAGACTAAGATCCCGCGAAAAACTCTAAAAGACTTTATTCAGATGTCTTTATTAGAAGTAGCATATTAAAAACATTAGTAAAAATTTGTAGTGTACGTTGACAACACTACAAAACAATTTAAATTACTTTTAGAGTTTAACTAGTAACATTCCTGGGTGGCTCCGGGGTGCGGATCATTACCTCCGGGTGTTCAGGCTAAGCTACACGAACATGTATCCCGACTTTTCCCCTTTCACACCCAGTAGAGAATGTTATAGATTTGTTTCTGTATTACATGTTTTCACTAATACTTCTATTAATTTACTTCTTAATCTTCTAATTTTTTGAGGTTATAGTTCTTTAGGCGCGCTTATGAAAAAAAGATGAAAGTGAAATAAATCTTTAAAAAAAATACTGCGAAAGGAGATCGAAGCGACCTCATGCAAGTCAATAACCTTTACATTATGTGTAATAAAAAAAGAGTTATTTCATACATTGACTAAGACAATTTACCATGAAAGACCATCAAAGAAAAAGTTAAACTTTACTAAATAACTTAAAACTTTATTAACCATAACTCATACCCTTCAATATTTATTGATATACAGTTAATTAATTTAAGTTGTGTCAATTCCAAAGGGCAACGTAGTTGAACTGAGCTATTAAATATGTATTGAATATTTTTTTATATATAAAATATTATTACTCTGCCGGCTGGAGTGGAGTAAGTGAATTTTTAAGATGCGCGCGATTTTAACAAAAAGTCAATACTATGAAGTGGCTTAATAAACCGCCCGTTTCAATGTGGTGAATATAGACATATAACATCAAGGGTAATTATTTCAAAGAAGTGTAACTTCTAACTTGCGTACATAAATACATGCATCAACTTTTTTATAATAGCTAGATAAGTTTTTTTTTTCGAACTGACTATTCTGTTAGCCTTAGGGGCCCTGGAGCCTTTACGGCTTTTACAGCTTTACCGGGCTTGGCTAGTCAAAGTGAAAATACTGTACCTAATAGTAAGCACAGTAGAATCCAAACACAACGGCGACGACGGAGAGATCGAAATCCATCGGCGGTCTTCGCTGTGATGCCGGTCTACAAGTTTCTTAAGAGCTGGATATAGACCGGCTGCTCCCGGAACGCAACACTTCTAAGCGTGTCACTATGTTCGGTATTACACCTGGTGTATTATGGTCGCGATCCAATCAGACATAACTGTCACGTTCTTCCATACAGCAAATTTGTGTATAGTAACGGACCAAAAATGCATGTAGGTACGATATTGAAGGAAGGCCAATCGCATTACAAATTAGCTTGGCCCCAGCGGATGTCCAATCCACAACATATGTAGTTTTAAGACAAAAACACATTTATCCCCCACTTACTGTCTATTTTTTTCCTTTAGGTTAACTTTCAAGATTAACTTTACGAATTTTCATTTGTTTTGGTTTTTCCTTCCGCGTATCGGATGTGTTTTTATGGAAGTGTCCCATCGGTTATGAAGTTAGTGACAGGAAAATTGGTGTATATGTATGTTTTATGTTACAAACGGATACATACGTATTTTATTGTCCTTTATAGGAAAAATAAACCTAGAAAGGGATTAAATAGGGAATGAAAATTTGGTTTTACAATATACTACTTGGAAATAAATATATCGCTGACGTAGAGGCAGAATTAAATATTTACACTGTTATGGAAATTAACTTTATTACTTTAGCATATAGTCTGCAGTACGATGCCGTTTTTGGTCTTACCGAACGTAGCTCTGATATCATATTCGTCTCAAAAGTATTCTAAAAATAAATCAAGTAACTGCAACGAAATTTGGTAAAGAGGAGTTCAAAGAGAGGTAGGGCACAGAGAAATTTCTTTGGAGATTTCTCTCTACTTGAGGCAGTCTGACGGGTGAAATACCTCCGCCCTACAGAAGATCACAACCATTTGGTTGCAACACCTTGTGTTGTGTTCTTGCGGTGAGTAAGGTTTCCCGTGCTCCTTTGGGTAGGGGGTTTCAAGGTCGGCAACGCGCTAGTTGATACCTATGCTATTATAAGCTGCCATAGGCTATGGTAGCCGCTTACCATCAGACTGGTTTTATGCTTGTTTTTTGCCTGTTTGCCACCTTAGTTATAAAATAATAATAATGAAAAGAGCCGAGGTCTCAGTAACAGATTCAAAACATAAAAATTATATCAGTATATAACATACAAAAAACCGACAGTAATTTTGTACATAAAAACTTACTGCCGCTTTCGTCGAAAAAAGTCACTAAATCAGCGTTTTCTCGCAAATCCGAATTTTTTACTTACCTAAATAGGTAAGAAGGGAAAAATCTCTCTCTACGGCAGCGATATTTAAATTTGTAAGTTGTGAAGGCGAAATATTTCAATGTAAATATGGAAAGATTTAGTGTGTTTAGAAAATCAAAATTAAAAAAAACGTATTATAACTACAGATTTATTAATATAACTGTGATAATACTTAAGGGACACAACTAAATAAAAAAATGTGGTCGCGTTAACTAAATACGCGAATAAAACGTCTATGACGTCATAAAAGTGTATGCAAATTTATAAAACTGGTAGTCAATAAAACGTTGATAACGTATGAAAAATGAGTTAAGCTGCTCGAAGTGAGATGTCATCGCCGGACTGACTTGACGTTACCATTAATCTTTGAGATGGGATCGGCTGACGGTGCCCGCGTTACTCTAGGACAACGATTAGGGTTGGCACACATATCGAAAAAATTAATAACAAAAAATTACACACGTTTTTTCTCCTTGCAGCTTTTAGCGTTAGGCCACAATCTCACCTGATGTTGACTAATGATATGACCCAAGAACACGCTAAGCCTAGTGGGAGATCTGACTCTCAAGTCCAGATTTTCAACTTGAGGGTAATAGCTAGCCTGATGGGCATTAGAAAAATGCCCTGCCACCATGCTATGGTTTCATCAGCATGTTGTCCATTGCCGAAAGCTCAAACTCGTTGTAGGGATTCGAACTGATGTCGATCGACGTTATGTAAATATTTGATATATTTATCGGTAATCAAATAAGGTGGCCAGGGATTAAGTAAGCTGAAATTGCTCAGCAAAATTAAAATTACACGTGAATTTTTTAATTTTGGGAAATACTATTATATCATAATTATTTATGTATTTACTAATAGCATTTCTTATTCAATATTATACGATTATAATATGTTGGGTATTCTCATAGATTATTCAGTATTGCCGCTTAGACATTTAGTGCTATAAAGCAAAATACATGGATATAAATAAAACAAAGCTATTTATAAATTATAGGATATTCTCACGTGAGGGACGGTCCTGTCACATCTTACCAAATATCACCAAGAGGTATGCTCACAAATAAAGAAACCTCATTACGTAATTTTGGACGTCAACTAATAGCATATTTAGATTCAACTCATCGAAATCTATCCATTTAATTTATCCATATATAAGATATTTTTAATAAGCGTATGTACATAAGTCGCACATTTTGATTTAATTCCACAAATCCATTTTTTTCTCAAAACTTTCTTCTTTCGGTTGAAGCGCGTCGATTGGCGTGAGTTCGAATCCCTGCAATGAGTCTGATCTTTCGGTGAAGCAAAACATCGTGATAGGGCATTTTCTAATGCCCGCCTGGCTAGCTCACACCCTAGTTGAAAATCTGTCGCCAAGTACCAATAGATGTGTTCCGGTAGGTGTACTTGAGAAACAATCCTCCCGCTAGGCTTAGCGTGTTACCATTTCGGACCACATTGTCACTTAAGATCAGGTGAGATTGTGACCATAACGCTAAACCTATAAACGATATTACCATATTTTTGCTTAGCACAGCAAACGAATTATTATCAAATGCATATCAAATTATGATATGCCGTGAGATTGCATGTATATAAGAATCTTTTAACAAATGTTAAAACTACCCTCAGCTAGAATGTAGCAAAAAAGGGAAAGTCAATGTTTTTCTTGTATATTTTTTTACATATTATGCTAACCCTAGTCCTTTAATAGCTTAGTCAACACTTTAAAAACTTAATAAAAATCACTTTTAACTTTAATAGTAAATTATATTTAATTAGAAGTGAAGTCGATCGTCGTCGCTTCGAAGGGTGAGCGTTCAGCTTTTTTTGAAGAAGAATATAATCTACAAACCGTAAGATTATGGTAGGGAATCTCCTAATGCTCGTTTGACTGGCTACTAACTTAATTTGAAATCAACTACATATAAAAACCCAGTGCCATTTTTCTTATTACTTAACTGTCACGCGGTCGAAGTAAATTTTTTTATTTGATTTTGAACACTATACTTTTTTTAACTATTACCTATCTTCCGTAACTTAACGTAAATCTTTCCTTATCGTTCTTAAAGAAATTACACTTAAAAATTAAGTTTGGTCAGAAAACATTCCCCAAGTTATAAAACCCGTATTTATAAAGATGCCACCCCCATTTCGTGTCAGCCCTAAGACGAATGCATCATAATCTGATAAACTCAAATAAGTTACGTAAGATAAACACAAGCGAAAAGTTACGTTACATGGTGGATTTCGTTAATTTACTTAGTGAGTTTAAGTACGGTTTAAATACTTAAACAAAACTTAGGACCAAAGTTCGTAGAACTGATACTTTCGTTGTTTACATTAGCGATTGTGGATCTTATCCGTTTGTTTGTTTATATTTTAGATATGTTTATCTTTGGAAAGGTCTGCAAAACAAATAAATTAAATTAATATCAGTACATATTTTTATAATCAACGTGTCTTTGTTGTCCGTCCGTTTATGTTCTGTTCACGCGAGAATCACTTATCCGATTTACATGTTTTAGGTTATAGGATATATTTTGTTACATAAAATAAATAAGCAGTGATGATAATTAATGGTGAATCAATTCGGAAAAAGACGTTTCTGAGGCGATTAAATGGCTTACGCTGAGTAAACCATAAGAGACATATCAAATTAATGTACTACATAATTGTAGAACTTAAAAGACCTACAGAAGAAAAGTCGATATTATAAACAAAAGGTCCAAATAAAACGGTCATTGGTTGAACGTTATCTTTATATTATATTTAATAACATGTCGGGGGAGAAGTGACAGTTTAGATTGACCCGTCACCGTTTAATTCAAAGAAACAAGTAGCGAAGATACGTAACGAGTTGTTATTGCTTATTTATTGTAATAATTTTGAGATCCAGTAACATGAGGCTATGGCCTTATGTTAAATAGCTATAGTTTGGACCCGCATGTACCGACGCGTCGGCCCTACAATTTGTTTAACTTTCAAACTCATCCGTTTGTCTGGCAAATAAACTAAACTTAACAATATTAATTATCGTTTTAAAAGAGTAATAGTTAAGATAAATGACCGGTATCCGTACAAAACTGACGAGTGAATAATTAAAACTATAAATCAACTTTTGTTGTGTTACCGGGGACGTACGTTGATTTATTGCGAAGTCGCTACGAGATGAGAAAATTCTTGGAACAGTTCTACATTTGACTTTGTTTTAAGCATACAATTACGTGTCAATTAATTTACCTTAAAGATGTAAATATCTGATTTATTTTATTAATAAATTAATTAATATTTTAAGGAATTTAAACAATTATTGACAGATTAATGTGGATAATGAACAAAATAAATAAACTTTAATTTCTACGCTTTAGAAGGAAGAAGTATTTCTAATAATCTAAATATCAGATGACTGAGTTACAATCATCGATGCGATTTACGTTTAGTTGCTATGATTTGAACTTTATTTTACCTCGCTGATGATTCCATGCATATGAATTTCATGATTCCATAAATTTTCACGTGCATGTGAACTCTCAAGTCTTAATATGTAAAATAAAAATTAGGAAGTATAACTAGCTAGCTTCATTTGTATAACATAAACTTCCTTTAAATAAGAAAATTGGTAGATTTAATTAATTCTGTTTGAGGTAATCCCGAAAGTTTACCGTTAAATTGCTCTCACGCTAACTGAATGGTGCTTTAATTAGATTTCACATGTTCATGTATCGTTGCTAAGCGACTAGGGGAAAATTCACTCTAAATAGGATATCTGTGTATTCATTGATCCATTCAGCCGAAATACGTCCACTACTTGACTTACGCCTCCCACAAAGATCGGCCCTACGACCGGTTTCCGCAACCTTTCGGTCACATCGGCCAACCTTTCTACGAGCAATGTGTTCTACTCACTACCACATAAGTCTAACAATACTTAGAGCTGTAAACTAAAGTTGGTATATTTCGTTGTATTTGATATACTGAAGTACTTTTTTTAAAGATCTTTTCTTTTTGTACGACATGATTTTGATTTAAAAATATCTCATTTTACTTTCATAGTATTCAAGATCAACTCTACCCTACTTCAGTTGATATGAACTAGTGTCCAAAACAGGCGGTGACAGTTGAGAGGTCTACTACTTTGTCCGATAGTCACCATGAAACTGGGTGACAAGTCTTGAATCGCGACGTTGAAGCAAATCGCGTTAGCAGAATTTTCATTATATATACGGTGATTGCAATACAACCAGACACTTTACCTCACAATCCTGCCTGTAACTAGCTTGGTTGTAGGTTGGTGAACTATGAGGGATAAAATAAAAAACCTGTTCCACCTGTTCCCGTTACAGAGAAATTATGCTTCCAGTAACCTGTTCCAAACTAATAGCTTATTACATTAGGCTGAATCTTTCTATCACTATAATATGATTGACAAGAGTACAAAGCTTATTCCAAGTCATATTTTCTAGTATCTCTTTCTAACAAAGTAAACATCCTAACGTTTGAATAGAGAAGAGCATGTTTCAAACTGAAACAGGATACTTTTGTGCCCTACACCAGTTTATGGAACAGGTACGTAGGAACAGCTTTTTGTATTTACAGGTAATAGTTCCAAGCTGTTACTTTCAAATACCTGATTTTTTTACTGTTCCGATAAATACGCCTCACTCCTGGTTGTCTTACGATATTATTTGGTGCCCTTCACGTCCTTAAATACAAGGAAGGCGTGATATTAATCTGACATGTGCCGAGAACGCATGAAACACACTGATCGTTCAAACTTCGATGTTTGCTCGTCTTCGCTTCGCTTGTGAGATTTAATGTTAATGAGAGTGACGTAGGCAAACTTCTACAATTATATACGACTGTAAGAAATTTCAAATTATTAGCGAAACAAGTGTAATTTTACTTGTTTGGAAACTTCCGAGAATTTTTGGGAATTGGCGTACGTTTACTCATTTGAATTTTTACTCTATCGGCTGACGATGAAGGAAAACATCATGAGGAAACCTCGCTTGAGCAATGTTCTTATATTAAAAATATAGAACTGTGGATTACTTAAAGTTTGAAATCGTCAATACTTCGTGGGCTGGTATAACGATAAAACTCGTGCCCTCAGTAAGGACGACCCTTTGCCCAGTATTGATAAAATTAGAAGATAATATTCTTATTATACTCCGTTTTATGAACCAAAACAAGTGATTTGTCATTAAAATGATTACGTAGATCAGTTCTAAGGGATAAAGTGATTGTTCCAATCGCTCAACCAATTAATTCAATGTCATTATATCTATCAACGAATTAATAAAGCTTATCCATTTTAGTGTAAAGGCACATTGTTTCCAGGAAATTGTATCGTCCCTCAAATTTTCCGGACTGGTTGAGCCCTGTCCTGAGGCACAGGATAAAGGATAAACTTGATAGTTTAGGGATATGCTTCCTATAAATGACTTACATTTCGTAAAATAATAGAAATGTTTTGGGCTAATGAATATTCTCAGCGATATCTGATAACTTTTTGCCCTTATCCCACCTAAGTAGGTCAAGCACAATATGTTTCTCTCTTCCAGTCTCTTCTCTCATCTCGGTATTCTCACTTCTTCGGTCTTCCTCTACGATATCTACCCACATTTATACTTAACACTTTTCTAGTTACACGATGTTCATTCCTCTTGATAACATTTCCAATCCTATGCTAACATATTACCCCTCAACGTCTCTGTGACTTGCAATTTTTTTTACTACAAGTTGGCTAACAAGCATACGTCCCGCCTAATGGTAAGCGGCTACCATAACCTATGGACGCTTATAATATCATAGGCATCAAATAGCGCGTTGCCGACCTAGAACCTCCCAACTTAATTAGAACTCCTAGAACTTCCCTACTTCAGGGGGCTCTGGAAACCCTACTTACTGCAGGAACACAAAACAAGGTTATTTGGCTGCGATCTTCTGTAGGGTAGATGTAATTCACCAGTCAGCCTGCCCCCAGTAGAGATAAATCTCCAAGGAAATTTCTTTGTGCCGCACCTCTCTCAACAATACTTCCTATGATATAGTTATTCCTGTTCTTCATTCTATTTACATACCATTGTAACTACATTCAATATCAGACATATATATATGCTAGCTCTGTCCCACGGTTTCACCCGTGTTGTATTTATTAGACCAACACACCACCGTGCTTGCCGTTGTGGATAACAAGGTAGATTGAAAATTCAAGAAACCTTGGTCATAAGAACCTAATGATTGGTACAATTCCAATGAGCCCAAACATAATAACTCTGCTATAAATTGGTGAACAGTTAAGTATCCTGCAAATTCCAGATTATGCTTCAGCGTTAGCTCAAGCTGTGATAGATACTAACATCTATTTATCAACTAAAAAAGAGCTCATAATAAATCATTTGATATTTTTTTCATCAAGGCTAAGAACATTCTAGATCAAGTCACCTTTCAAACAAATAAAACTAGACCAAAATTGGTTCAGCCGTTTGGGAGTTACGATACCACAGCAGACACACAAATACACAGGTTCACGTGTTAAACTTGTAACACACCTCTTTTTCAATCGGGGGTTAAAAACTGTCATAACGTGAAAGGATTTGAACGAAATATTTATTTATATAATTATAGGCGCTACTCGCACGAATATATTTTTAGTAAAGAGTCAAGAGAAAGGTCGAGAGAAATTAATATTACGGTAAAAAAATTCCTTATAAACGGCTTGTACTATGAAGTATTATTTCATGTTTCAAAGTAAAACTTCCTTAAAACTAATCTATTATTAATCGTAGTAAGTAATATTTCTTTAGTAAAAACGCGAATGAGAAGCAACATCTGGTTGTTGACGTCACTACACATATTTAGAATGTCGTCGGTATAATAACTTGTTATCCCATCTTTTAGAATGCCGTCCCCCGTGTAACTATGTGACTTTAATGGTTTTCAGACGTGACCCTCGCTCCCGGTGCTACGATTTCAATTGTTATGCCGTTCACATCTGCGTCATACGGCACCGCTGTTTCGATTTCAAAAATAAATCTGATTTTTCTTGATCGCTAGTCAATTAAATTGAGTATTTAGTAGTCTACACTCATCTCTCGTCATCTCTCGACCCAAAAATAATGAGAGAGATAGTAAGAAAACCTACATAAAAAAAATATTATTGAAATTTAGGCTCTAAAAAGGCAGTTTATGTATGACATAGTTTATCAATTTTTTTTCTTTGTAAGTATTGTTTAGGGGTTTTATAATTTTTATTGGATGTACATAGAGGGATTCACTTCCAGACACGTAATGATTTACCCTTTGAGATACCCTTTCGACAATTAAACTTGCTTAACATGATTGTTGAACTTAGTTTTCGGCAAATCGATAAAGTGCTTAGGAAGTTTATTGTAGAAGCAAAGACTTTGCTTATCTTAAGAAGTCTAAAAGATGGGATTTTATATTTATTTCTAGTATGAAAATTATTCTTGTCGTTAACAATTCTAACGTATTCAAGTTTTACTGTCACTCGACACACTTCAATAAATATAATAACCGATAGATTTTTACATCAGCGACATCTCTGGAATCGGCTTATTTTTAATACCCCATTTAACCACCTTAAGGGTGAATTTCTTAAAGCCTCTCTTAGTCATAAAAAACTCGTGTGTTTCACGTTTCTACACCAACTGGTTTAAAATGTGTGTTGCCTGTCAGTCTGGCTGATATTTTTTAATTATATATAAATGATATAATTCAAAAATATGTCATAATAACTGTTGCACAGGATGAAAAGGTTATTATTTCAACATAATTAATAATCCATAGTTTTATACTAATACATAAAGTTCAAGAGTTTGTTTGTTTGAACGCGCTAATCTCTGAAACTTCCAGTCAGATTGATAAAATATGTTATATTCTATATAACCTATTTAATCAGAAAGGTTATAGGCTATTTATCTTGACGCTGCGATCATAAGGAGCGGAGCAGTAATCATGAACGTCAAGCAATCTGACAAACCGTAGGCAAGTACGCGTAGAGACTACATAGGTGCGTCAGTGTCACCAACTATACAAAAACAATCATCCTAAAGCAATTTCAAAAGCCACTAAATTTATTTATTAATAAAATTAATTAATTCTTTGAAAATATTTGAAATATGAAATAATATATATATATTTATATCATATCTATTTCATTAATATATGAGTTTATTGTCCTTTTTGGGGCCGCAGAAGCACTTGCCAGTGTCAATATTTTTAAGCCTTCGTAGTGTTATTTAATCTTCAATTTAGAGTCTAAAAAGATGGTGGTTCCCTTGTTAGAACTATCTAGGGAGATTTGGGGTATATCAAAATGCATGTTTCCAGTTTATATTAATAATCCACTTAAGGTATGTACACTAACTAAACTATTTCACGCAAATTGCCACCAATATTACATAATATAGGGTCAAAGAACCCAAATTATGAATTAAAATAAAAACCACATAATGGCAGCTCACAAGATCCCGTTAAAAACTCATGAGTTTCTTATTCTTTGAAGAATGAAGTTTTTGAAGAAAAAATATATCGAAAAATATCAAAAATCATTGTATAGAGGAAGTTATTTAGGATTTTGTCCTGCAAAATATTTTTACAAGGTTTATCAGTATCATATTTTTTATAATAGTTATTTATAGCCGAAATGCATGTTTAGGTTATGTCAAAATTAGCACGACGTAATAATTTACGTTCTTAGAATGTGTCATGCAACCCGTCATATGATGAACTAAAAATACGACCCAATAATGACGTATTTTCCATGCTTAGAACTTACGGTTATTCTTCCAAATGGCAATTGTAGGTTGATCCGTGACGACACGCATATAGAGCTTCGTGTTTTTTCAACTCTACAACGTTCGAGAGAGTCGGGGTAGCTCAAATTATGTTGGTTCTTTGTAGGTCATCGCTTCAATATCCTATTTATAATGCATTATTGATCCGTCAGGCGTTTGACTCGCTTTTTTTTTGTGTTACGTATTTAATAGTTAGGGATGACCCTTAGTTCAATGCATCAGAATAGAGAATAATGAATATAGTATTAAAAATTTATTCCTGATTGACACTATGATGTAGTACTTTAAATACTTCATAGATTAATAATTGGTCTCCGCTGAGCTTCAACTAGATACCGTGCTACTCACAAGCAATAGCTCCTAGAATACGGCAACTTGATATACTAGTGTGTAGTGACTATTTGAATCGAAGCTTGTCAACGTGACAGTATTATCGTCATGAAACTGACTCGAGTACGCCGGTTCGACATAGTTTTAATTGCCGCTTTCTTATAATACTGCGACGGTATTTAGTTGAAGCGGCGCGGAAACCAATCATTAATTTATTTATACTTGAAAAATTGATGAGTGTGAAGTTTTACGATGTGCGCGCACATTGTAACACAAAGTCTGTACCTACTATGAAGTTGGTTGCTAAACCTCTTCTTCTATTATGCTGAATTTTAAGCATTCAATGTTAAGCATCACGTCACATCGACATAAGTACACGCATCCACTTTTTAAATCATTGAAGTTTAGTATATTACTGAAACAGCTATTGCAAAACAAATGAGAAACGCGGCAACTCGGACTTTTCATCGGTGATAGAGTAACCTAACCAACTAGATGCGACATAATCTTGTTTGTGTATTTCAATTATGATCTTATAAATCATAAAGTACGTTACAAACAATAAAGTCGTCTCTAGTACGAGTATTTTAAAATATTAACTCAATGAGTTTTGTGACAGGCGGGAGTTCATACTCCACACTGAAATACTCCACAAATATATACACTGAAATACACCACATACTCCACATTGAAAAGCCGTCATAGAATCTCGCTTGAATGCGCCGTGTTTTGAAATCAACCACTGTACATTTTCCCTTTCTAAGTTTAGCGTTATACACGGTCACATTGTCACTTAACATCTGGTGATATTGATATATACAATATATAAAGGATATACGCTATAATATAATCCAGTTATTGTTACAAAAGCATGCTTAATTTTTTTTGGACACCTGGAACGTATGAAGTTATGATTGAATGAAAAAAGATTTAACGTGTGTGGAAGTATAAGCCAGCCTCCTATATTGCCTTGCTCCATACGTTATGTCTAACCCACGATTGATATAACATATCTACTTACTACGACTATCCTAAAGGGCCAATTTTGCAGTCAACAGATAACTTTATTTGAGGAATAATTTTTCAATTTTGACAGGTTTTCCATACATTATCTGTCAAAACATCAAAATTATTCCTCGTATAAAATTACCTAACATATTATCTGACGAATGAAAAATCGGCCCTAAGAAATACTTTTTGAGTACAAAATTATGTGTGATGGATAATTTTAATTGAAAATCATCGGTTTTACAATAGTTGTATTGATCATGAAGCTATATACTAATTATTTATAATTAAAATGTTATTATAAAAGATTTTACTGTTGGTAAGTTTATTTGTCTGCTTATAAGACGGGGACCACTCAACTGATTTGTTTTTTTATTCCTCTGATCAGATTATAATATAAATTCTGTTACTTTAGGCGACGTAAGACATAAATGGTGAGCTGTTTATAATCACAGGGATACTCGGCTGGGTCACGACTACCATACACGTAGTAATAAATACATCAAAGTCTCTCTTTTGATTTGTTGTGTTGCGGGATCAGCCATTGTATATACAGGTGTCGAGAGGTTTTACAGGCCGATATAACAATGATGACCGTCGATGGATTGCCGATCTCTCTGTGTTCACCGTTCTTTTCCGCCATCACGAAGAATATACAATAACGTATTGTTACAAATAATAAAATTGTATTGTACATGTAAATAGTATTTCCCGCTTTACCTAGATTACAATTATGATTTGCTAAAACATTTTCACGTACATAGAAATTCCCGAGATGAGGCTAATACGTTTAAAAATTAACTCCGGTATTTGAACAAATTTAAATTGTAATATCAAATAAACATCCGAGACGTGTCGCCTTAAACTGTATTCCTTTTGTACATTTGCGTACTTAGTTATTTAAAGTAAAAAATCATTTGACCATTTACATTGTTCTATACACAATTTCAAACAAAATTTCAGTTGACTTTATTTTATACAGATTTATTGAAGAAATATTTATGACTAACAAATTTTTACCTGCTATTTTAGCTAGATTCTACAGTCCAAAGTACTAACTACTACTACTTATTGTTTTGGTCCTCGTTTCATACGGTATAGTAGTGTGTACAAATGTATGTATGATATGTAATTAATTTTACAATAGAAGCTTTTACAACGAAATTCACTGTACATTAAAAAAAAAATAAGATAAGTGTAATTAGGAACATTGGAAGAGGATGGCCTAGACGAACGTTCCACGCTCAAATCGGGGACGTTTTAATGAAAGGTCAGGTAAAGAGTACTCTAAACCGACGAGCTAGCATGAAAAGATTGATGAATGTTGAGGAAGCGAAAGTTGTATGTCAGGATCGTAGCAAGTGGAAGAACGTGATCTCTGCATACCCCGTTGGGAAAGAGAAGTATATATGTATGTATAAAAAAATTTGGCAGGTACTAACCCTAGCAAAATTATATAACACATTTCAAATTACGTTCTGATTACGTGCCTGTTGCTTCTCATGGTAAAATCAATTTGTGTCGCGTTCTAACGACTTCCCACTAAACAGATCCGAGTCGCTGAGATTGCTACAACTCTTGAATAACATCGGTTTGAGAATTTTCAATCTTTTTGATGGTAGGTATTCCAATATATCTTCTAATTCTTGGTATAAAACATTATACCGCATAATCTTTACTAGTATTGTTAAGTTATAGAGATTGTTTGTGTGTTTGAACGCGGTAATCTATGAAACTACCGGTCAGATTACTATTTACTGTTTATTAAGGAAGGTGGTATTGTTTTTATTGAGGAATAACCTCACATCACCTTGATATTAACAAAGAAGCGATGATACCGCAGTCAATAGATGTGAACTCGTATAATACAGTAAACCAGAGCTTTAAATGAGGGAAGATACCATGGTGGTTGGGTATTTTTTAATACCTGCCAAAGATCTATCAGTATGTTCCAACAGCACCAGAGTTAGCTTCGTCTCTAAACTTAGAATATAGCTATTTAATCGATGAAGGTGTTACTTTGCGGCCATCCATCGTAGATAATTATTTAATAACACTACTATTCATTTATTTCCGAAAAAAAAAGTTTACAAATAAATATATTCTAAAAATTAAGCCACATTTAGATTTATTCACATTCACATTTGGCAATGGCACTCAGTTGATCATATGTGGTGTATACCTCCCCACACAACGTTGGTTTTCACTCTGCCCTATCTATACGTAATAATAATAATAAGCCTTTTATTTCATGCAAAGAGGATAACATACATAGTTTGAAAAAAATAAGTTATTTACACGTATTTAAACTAAGTATAGTTTAAGAGAAGTGTTTAAATCTAGATAGGAACATATATAATAGTTTGATAGCATGAACCCCTCCTCAATTGAAGGTGAAGGCCTCCTCTAAAGTCCTCTAAAGAACCCCATCTGTCTCTATCTTGAGCTATCTATACATATTATAAAACAAAATCCCTCCACCGCGTCTGTCTGTCTGAATGCAATAAACTCAAAAACTACCAAACCGATTTTCATAGAGTTTTCTTCAATGGACAGAGTGATTCATGAGATAGGTTTAGGTGTATAATTCATTAAAGTTTTGTGTAAATTGACTGAAATATGGCGATAATTGATGAAAATATCGGAAAAAATCAAGTCATCAGCAAAATTCGTTTTTGCAAAAGAACTCTACGCAAATATTTAGAATACAGCTTTAACTACATCGTTTCTTATCACCATGAGAGAAACCTTGGACATAACTTTTTCAGCCGATTTTTTTCTTAATCGTATCCTTGCGTATTCATTAAAAAGTTTTTGCTTCAAAAATAAATAAGCTCTTTATATTTCAAACTCTTAATGAATGGTGAAAACCCTTCCGCGACCGCACAAAACACTCACAAAGTAACACTAATGAGACAGCCATGTACTTGAAGCTTAGATACTTTTTTAAAGGTCAAACACTTCTAAGTCAACCTCCTCTAAAAGATTGTATATCAACAAAAAAGTATCTTTCTCGATTTTCTTTACGGTCAGTAGATTCGCAATTAGAGTTCGTCAGGTCTAATCAGAACTGGTAAATTGCTTCAAATGCACTACACCTAACTAGGCGCAACCTTTACTTGAAAATCTGTTCCTAAAAACCCGTAGATGTGCATATTAGGTGCAAAGCTGGACTAAGCGCGTTGAATGCTTTTCATAATTTAGATATACCACAAACATTGTATAACACACGAAAGCTAAAAGCAGGCTAACATCTATTTGCAATGGGAAAAGGTTAATCGTTCAATCAGACCTTTAAATTCGTACATTACATTAGGATCGAATAATGTCATTCGAGTCTGAACGCTTTCAAATATATGTTTAAGTCGTTTTTTTACTTCTTTTATAAACTTTTATATTGATATAATAAAGATCAAGAGTTGGTTTATTTGAACGCGATAATCCCTGTAACTACCAATTACATTTCAAAAGAGATTTTATAGCCTGTTTATTGAGGAAGATTATTAGCTAACAAACATCACGCTACAACCTTTAGGAGTAGAGTAATTATTATACAAAATGTAGGTTAGGAAGTACACTAAGCGAGAAGGGAGTAATAGTGCTGACACCAGTTGTGTCGCGACGCGGGGTATCGGTGGAAGAGAACGGGTTGTCTGCCCGACGAGAACCGAGCATTACCGAAAAGGGCCAAAATGTGAATGCATATAATTAAGGGGCGCTTTTCGATCGCCTAATAGCTTTATTTGAGGAATTATTCATGACGTTTTGATGGATAATGTGAAGCAAGCATGTCAAAATTTTAAAATGACTCGTCAAACAGCGTTACCTGTTGATTGAAAAATCGGCCCTAAATATATTGTTTACGCCGAAGTACTGTAAGTTTTCTATCAGTAATTCAACATTTTAATAATTTAACACGAGAGATACCGCGTGTACACTAGTGCATAATATAAGTTAATTTTAAACGATTAAGTAAGAAGCATTATATATGTAAATGCTCCTTCAAATTTCAAATCACATTGTTATTATTATTAGCAAAACGTTGAAAAGTTGTGTTTCATGAAATTCATGTAATACATATAATTATGTATATTCTAGAGATGTCTAAAGCATAATAACTTATCGATATTGTAATATGAAATCTATATCTAATTTTCTCTTCGTTTAGAATAATGAATAGGATGGGAGTCGATTATTGGTATAATTTTGGTGTACAATAAGAATATTTGGGAAATTTTCGGCGATATATAGAGTTATATTCTGCTTTTTTGCGAATTTCTGTTATCTGTTATTTCAGTGGTAAGCAAGTAGCACATATGTAGAAAAGTTTACTTAAAGTTGTCTGAAGTTTTATTCAATTATCGCTATTTTACTAAAACATGGTTGGACATATCATAAAACAATATTCCATTTTATAATGGAATCTTCAGCCTCTTGATATTTTTTTTTGTGAAAGTGCATTTCTTTTTGGATTTTTTAAATATATATATATATATAGATTACTAGAACAGCTGAATTATATTTTTACAATACAAATACGTATTTAAACTTTTGCAGTTATGTAACTGAACAAAAGCTCTATCCATGTTGCCTTACTACAATTGTTTTCAATAAGCGGTAACGATTGTAGAAAGGCAACTTGTCTGGGGCCCCAGAGTTTTAATTGAATTTGACCTACCATTTTGTATAAATTTGTTTTATAAAATCAAATTGCGATCTACTTGTTAGTTGTTACTTGTTAGTCCTATACATATAATTTGTTATATCGATAAATATTATTTACTTCGGCATCCCTACGTATACTCGTACAACTCATCGCGAACATTTGACGTCTTGAAAAGTTATACATAAAGCTGTAAAACACGATAACATTGTTAAACAGAATGTTTGAACGTTTACTTATGTATAATTTAACATAATACTAACTTTGAATAATTTTAAAATTTTAGTTACATGACTATATTTGTCTAGTACACAAGGAACTGATATACACCTACATAAAAAAGAAGTATTGCCTGATCGTAATCGGTTACCGAAGCCTATTAACGGTTGTAACACAATAGTTTGGTAATCATGAATTTCCCTTACCCAAGGAGCTCCAAAAACCCTACTCACCGCAGGAACACTTGGCTGCGATCTTCTTTAGAGTGGAGGTATTTCACAAGTCGGGCTGCCTTAGATAGAAAGAAATCTTGAAAGAGAAACACCAAAAATTAAGTGACCTCAAGAAAACAAACGCCATAGACGGTCACTGCAATTTCAACTTGATTCTAAAAGTTGAAGTACTAAAATATCACAGTGGCAAGATTTAAGGAATTTTTTTTCATAATCGCTATTCTTTCCTTTTTTTGGCTTGGCTATCTGACATCATACTGATGTATGTTAATCCTTACTACGTCTGGAAATCACATAACATCAGAAACTAATATTTTGATACTAAGACTACAATACTAAGACTTTCAAAATTCGGCCGCAGGTCATGAGTATTGAGGTATCAGACTTTTTCTCGGTGAGTAAATGTTCCTAAGCTCATTGGGGTAGGGGGGTTCAAGGTCGGCAACGCGCTAGTGATACTTATGTTATTACAAGGGTCTATAGGCTAAGATAACCGCTTACTATCAGGCGGGCCGTACGCTTGTATGCCACCTTTATAATATAAAAAAAATGAATTCTCACTATATTAATATCCCTGAACACATTACCGATTTGTCTAAACTTCAAACTATGGTTTCCTCACAATGTTTTCCTTCGCCGAAATCTCAGGCTCAATGCAGGGATTCGAACTCACGTCAATCGACGCGAAATTGTATACGCTTCCACTGAGCCATCATTGCTTACATATCCACTAAATATAAATATTAATTCTAGACAACTAGCTTACTAGCTCTTGTCGATGACTGAGATGATCGTCCGAAACAGTAGAAGAGTTGATGTTCATAAGTGCATTCTTAATTGAAAAAAGCTTTTTTTTATGTGTAATATTTTGTGATTTTGAATCAGACGTTCATATATAACACAGTATTAACAAAATGAGATTTTAAAATTACAGTAAACAAACTTCTAACTGTACTTTGCATTGGAATGGGAACAAAGCGGGGTATGTTGGACACGCTGTCAGCTAATAATTTCTGAGTTAGTAAACGCAACTTGTACACAATACACATTGGAACAATGCGGTCGAGTGCATCCGGATGTGTATGTTACAATAAAATTTCATAGAGAGTTATAACCAGTTGGTACCCTAGGAACTATACAATATCCATGCTTGAAGTGAAAATTAAGCGAAGATAGCTCAGTGGTAGCGAGTACGGATAAAGCGTCAATCGACGTATAAAAAGCCTAACCATAGCAAGGCGGTAGGGCATTTTCTAATACCCGCGTGGCTTGCCACCAATATTATTTTTAAAAATTTGTTACCAAGTACTTATAGATGACATTGAGTTCCAGCAGCTGCACTAGAGAGCTTGTCTTGTACTTTCTTCGGCCACGTAAGAATTAAGAATAAAGAAAACAGTGAAAATATCTGTATTTCTATGTATTATCAAAAACAATTTTTATTTTCATTCGAGAAATTCACACACATTCACACCTATTGGTGCTTGGCGACAGATTTTCAACTTGAGGGTGGTAGCTAGCCAGGCAGGCATTAGAAAATGCCCTACCACCATGCTATGGTTTCTTCACGATGTTTTCCTTCACCGAAAGCTCAGGCTCATTGTAGGGATTCGAACTCACGTCAATCGACGCGAAGTCGTACACTCTACCACTGCGCCATCATCGCTTCAAAATGAATGAATTTGATTTTGATTTGAATGGATTACTGCTGAGAAACCCTTTCCAACCGTAATTATACGATTTATATATTTTCATTTGGATTCACATGAGTAAAGGCTGGCATTGTATTAAGTTAATTTTTAACAGGGATGTTATGGATATGAAATTTCGGATCTGGATATGGATACGGATATATGAATGATATTATATCGGTTTCAGATACGGTTACGGATATGAAATTATTTCGGATTATCCGTTAGTTTCGGATAGTTTCGGTTATGGATATTAGATTTTGAAGGAATTGTAAAAGTAAAATACAAATAGATAATTATTGGGCTTTATTTTAAGTTGCCATTTGGTATTCCAATCAGCCATATAAGTAATTATTATAGCTACTCATTTTAAAGCGTTACCTATCGAGTGAAAAAGCAAAATCATAATAAAGTTTATTAAATAAGCAAAGAACACTGTTTACATTTTGCGAAATCTGTATTCACGTGGTCAAAGAGTGTCCAAATTAAGCTAGACTTAGGACGCATTTTGTCCTAATAAAATTAATTCACACAACACTTGTTATGTAAGTAAATCCCACAAGAGTAAATGACTGACTGGCTATGTCTAAGAAATAGATATAAACAATGCACAGAGGTATGCGCGAGGCTCGTGTGTCAGATCGCCCGGGCAAAAAACAAAACATTTCATAACGTGTCTCATTTAGACTCCGCTCCTATTCGAAACATATATATCGGATACGGTTACGGATATTTTTTTATTTCGGATATCCGATAGTTTCGGTTACGGATATGGATATCCATAACATCCCTGATTTTTAAGTGTCCAATCATCTTTCGTCTTCTGTTTTCTATGTTTCTCAACAAAAGTCTTTCCTCGTCAGCCAGTCGTAATACTTCCTCATTTGTAATCCTATCTATCCAAATGATATTCTCCATCCTCCTTCTACACCACATCTCAAATGCAGTTCTTTCTCAACTCAATTCCTTGTCATTGTCATTGCAATCCTTTCTCTGTCTCATGGACCATGATCTTTTGTTGTTTTTTCTAATATTGTTTTTAATTTAAGATTTGAACAGGTGATTCTTTCGGTTAAAATTTTGCTTAGCCATTGCAATACTTCCTATTATGTCAGGTGAACATCTAAAATCATGCGTTATTTGGCTGCCTAAGTATTTGAAACAGTTAACGTGCTCAATTTTGATGGTTTGATACATATATATGAAATTAAAATAATATAAAATGTCATAAAGCGACAAATGTCATATAAAAAGTAAAACACTACAAAAGATATAATTTGTTGATTGCATAGTTTTAATTCGTTTGCAGCAAGACTTCGCTTTGAAGGGAAAATAATTTTCATAGCAACTTTCTTCATTTTCTGACCGTAAGCGAGAAATTCTCGAGTGTCGTTTATTTTCTTGTCATAATATCATTTCACTTTAATCTGTGTAAAGATATTTTTTTCAGAACACTAACTTGTGCAGGCGGCTTCGCTTGCGTAAAATTACTAACTACTATTCATTTTGATATATATAAATCTATTAAAAACGTGCAGCCAAAAAGTACTACAAAACACGAAATAAGCAATAATGGCTCATTGATGGCGTGTACGGACACGGCGTCGATTGACGCGAGTTGGTGTCCCTACAATGATCCTGAGCTTACGGGGAAGGAATACATCGTGTTGAAACCACAGCATGGTGGCAGGGTATTTACTGATGCCAGCTAGCTACTGGCTGCTAATGGCTAGCTACCACTTTCGAGTTTAAAATCTATCCCCAAGCCCCTATAAGTGTGTTCCGGCAGCTGCACTTGAGTGCTAGTCCCTTCACTAAGCTTAGCGTTTTATCATCTTGCGCCAAACGTGAAAAACTATATTAAAAAAAACTTATGTAACAATTCTCTATCAAATTACAAACATTCATCTTATGTATATTTTGTTATCCTTCCAAACGTGAAATCCAAATGACACATACCGTAAGTCACTGTACACTAAATTAAATTCAATACCAAAGGCATACGTTTCTAATCAAAATGGTAGATTGGTAACCTTAGAACAAAATGCCAAAACACATAGATGCTTGGTGGTTATAATAACTAGGCGGTAGTGGTTAGCCAGGCAGGTTTTACAAAACGCCCCACCACTATGTTTTGGTTTGCAATTTTCCGTCACCGAAAACTTTGTTATAGTACCACGGCAAAGTGACGATACTATGTCTAATGGATAGCCCAATATATTCCAAAAACCTCGGAACACCATATGTTTAAGCGTGCCATTATGGTTGCTGCTTATACCTCATCATAATCCAGTTTAATACAATTGTAATGTCAGATATACATATTCACAGACAGTATCAAGTGTTTTTATATTCCGTGTGAGAATCGAAAATGTTCACACAATCCTTACAAAATACGTGCCCAAGTCCTAAGATGTTCCAGTTTATTCGGAAGATATCAAAGTTTTCTACAATTAGATTATTTACAATTTGGATTGAATAGTTCAATCTGAAAGTTAGGAATCGATATTGGCGCGTATTGTGTAACAAAACTGACTTCATATGCGTTTTCATGTTAACGGGAACGCTGTTGTCGTGAATAAACTTTTCACAAATGAGTAAAGCAAAAAATATATGAAAACAAAGTACTAACTTAATATAACACAGCATTGAAGACTCAGTGTTAGTGGTTATAGAGTTGAATTACACATTGAAACTAAGGTTTCTGCGGAGAAACAAATTTTAAAGTAACCATGCGAGGAACATTGCACTAGGAAAGCTTTTAGTGGTCATCTGGTTTACTACTTATAAGCAAGGATAAAAATCAGCCAGTTAAAAATCCACATTTATATGATGTGTCATCGCTTACATTTAGCTTTTCAAGTAAATTTTGTTATTACTTGTATTATCTAAATTTGTATTGAAAAGCTCCGTAATAATTTACAGTTTTTAAATTGATTTTTTATAATACAATAAAAGATTTTCCAGGTAAAACATTTGCTACTTTTTAACATATTATAAAATCTATACTTAAATTAATACTATATATAGGTCAATAGATTGTTGTTTTTTTTTTGTGTGTTTAAACGCGCTAATCTCTGTAACTACCAATCGGATTAAAACAATTCTTCTATTTATTAGGGAAGGTTATAGGTAATATCGGCACGCTATGACTCTAAGGAGCGAAGCAGTATCCTTAAACGTTAAGAAATATGGAAAGCTGTACGCAATTACGGGAAGTGAGGACAATGATAGGCTACAAGGATACGTTGGTAGCGGCGCGATGGAGAGTTAGTCGAATAAATTTAACACAAGCGAAACCGGGCGAAATTAGTTAAAATTATAAGACACCTTAAAATTCTCTTATCGTCTCTAACATGAATACGGCTTAACGGTATTAAATAGGGTACTTTTGTCAAAGTTTGCGAGACATATCGCAGGCCACGGTCTACGATAACTTACATAAACAAGGGAATCTGCCGAATTTTGAAAGGTTTTAGCTTCAGTTACATATTTATTCAAATTAGAAGGATTGGTCTGATATTTGTCGTAGAATTTTAGGGGAATTCGTCCGCAAAACATCACACAAATAGTTTAACGAAAGATTTAGCTAGCTCTTTATACATACTACTTTATACTAAATAGACGGATTGTAATGATTCTTTCCTTGTCCTTTTTTTCCAGAGCCGTCTTAGTTCCGCAAGACTTCTTTTTGAGTGCTTCTTTACACTTTATAAGTATAGCGTTTGACTACAATCTCATTTGATGTTAAGTGACGATGTTGTCTAATGTAATAATACGCTAAACCTAAAAAGACTGGTTCTCAAGTGTAGCAAATTTAAATTTCTGGGTGGAATGGTGTCATCAAGTTGTATTCCTTCTGCGAAAGCTGATGCTCTTTGTAGATGGTGTTTGAACACACTAGTACTGAGTCATTATCGCTTCGAACATCATCAAATAGCAGTCATAGAAACTCAAATCGGATTATCGAGTTTTGGTGATAAGCCTCTTTACATACAACTGCTTAGTGGACTTGCAATGATAGCTGAGGAAGTGGTGGTTATGGCCTTGTTTCATCATCTCTTACTCCTCACTATCCTGTACTGTTATCATCAGGTGAAGTAATCTTGTCGGTCTAAGTCCGTCTAGGATATAAAGAAATATAATAAGTGACAGAATTCATTCTGTAAATAATGTTCTATTTTGAGTTACCGTCCTTTTTGCTTTAGGAACGTTGCATTAAAATTTGACCTTAGAATTTTACTTTTTAATATTACTTAAAAAAGGATACAAACCAAACCTGACAAACTAGAACTAAACAATCTTCGAGCAGCAAATATAAAGTTCAAATGATAACTTTTCCAGAATTTCCATTCTCTTTCCAATAATGAATAACGTTGATATTCCTCGAGAAATAAAATAATATATATCTTTTATATCCCAAAACTCAGGCGATGGATGAGACATGTATTGCATAACTTACTTTCATCACTCCACAATATTATGTGGGATTACTACAGCTTGATACCGTCATTGCAATTTGCAAACATATAAAATGTAGGGTGAGACAAAGGGTGAGCTGAATGTGATGAGATGAGATAGGTTTCAAATATTTTATATACCTACTTTATTCGTACAATGACTAGTACTGATGGTAAATACCAACATCAAACCAACAGTCATCGTTGACGTATGACTCTTGACACTCATCAAAATGCTGACCTAAATTTATCTTTTGATTATGAAAACAGAGATTGCGAGTTTCAGCATGTGATAGGAAAATTTACCTATATAGGTTTCTGGGCTAGTCGCTATAACACGTCATAAGCTGAGGTTGTGATGAAGTTCATGCTTTCCATTGGCAAGTAGTGAAACACGATTCAGATAATCATTATATGAAAAACATTATTTTTTTTATACTACAAAGGTGAAAAACAAGCATACGGCCCGCCTGATGGTAAGCTGCTACCATAGCCTATGCTTATAACACCATAGGATGACTAACGCGTTGCCGACCTTGAACCCCGGTACCCCAAGGAGCTCTGGAAACCCTATTCATCGCAGTAACACAACACAAGGTTTTTTGGCTACAATCTTCTGTGGGATGGGCATATTCTTCTACCAGTTGGGCTGCCCCCTAAGTAAAGGAAAATCTCCAAAGAAATATCTTTATAATTTCTTAAATTTTTCTTACTTCTAAATTATTATGTTTGTCGACAGATGCGTTGTTGCGTAGCGATGATGTGGGCATTCGCCCTGGTGACCCTCGCGGCTGCCTCTTCAGAAGAACAGCACCACGACACAGCTCCTATTCAGGTAATCTCAAGATTCTCTACCGGCCCACCTTAATCGTAAAACATAACCAATTTAGTTTATAAATATACAGAAATAGATAGATGATAGTTAGATACAAGTAGATAAACAGATAGATATAAGTACTTAATTCACATTAAGTTTGATAGGATCTTAATTTATCTTGTGTTTATTTTTATTTCATTCATGACGCGTTATTTGACTCTATATGTTATGTAATATTGCTGGCATTTTGTGTGATATAGTACAGTTATTTTGTTCACGTGAAGTGAATTAAAATAACAACAAGGGAAATCAATTTTGAGTTGCCTCAAAAATTCCCTGGTCGTTTCTAACAAGGAAGCCACCATTTTGCCAGAGCGTCGTTTGAACTTAGAACGTTAAAAAAAAAACTATTTGCGTGACATTGGCAGAATTGTATCTAACACATTGCTATTAAATAAAAAGAATAAGAATAGTTATTTACACAGGTAAGCTTAGTACCGGTATGATTTGAAGCTAGAAATAGCTATAGCATCTCAAAGATGACTACGTAAATCATTCCACTATTTTATAAACTAACACCGGTACCAAAGTTTATTTAAATATAAACATATCAATAATTTTAAAGTCAAATTGTAAACGCACCAGAACTTCCAGCGTATCTTTTAAAGAAACTCGACACAAAGTGTTTCCATACAGTTTATCGAAGTAAAAAAGCCAGTACGATTTCCAACAACTACTTAGAAGTTTCAGTTGGAAAACTTAGAAAACCGCTTTTGCAGCTCGTGAACAGTAATGGCGTATCCCTTTGTTAATGATTTTCACAAACCCATATGTTTTCTACTTGATTATTATATATAAACGAGAATTAAATGCTTTCTGAACTCAAGTTTTCTTTTACCAATGATTGGATTTCTTGAAAATGTTTAACGAGAACAAAGTACGAACAGAAACGTACAATATTTGGTTTAATATTAAACGTTTCAATAATATTAATAACACCAGCCCGTGAATGTCCCATTATTAGACAAAGGCTTCTTCCTTAGGAAGACACGCCAGCCCACGACGTAATGGCAATTTAATAACGCCACAAAATCCAATGTTTTACATACAATGATATTATAAGAAGATTTCTCTAAGCGTTCAAGTTTCCTCACGATGTTCCCTTCACTGTCTTTTTTTACCATTAAGGCCATTGGATACACATCCTTGAAGCCTAACTTCGTACAATTTTTCTAATCTCCAAACATCAAGATGTTGGCTCCATAGTTAGTTCTAATCAGTCCAGGGAGTTTTTATAGCAACTCAAAATGCATGTTTTTAGTTGTAACTAGCTGTGCCCGCGGCTCCGCACGCGTTATCTACAGTATTATTATTTATGAAGATATCGTGTTTTTTTTATAAGGGCCATGTATCTAAGGAGTAAAACAAAAAAAAATTAACAAAATCTATACTGTAGTCTTTCCGTAATGCGCGCACAGCGGCAAACGATCCACTTTCCCAGTGCACAATAACCAAACAGTATCACCCAAAATGCCTGGAAGATTACATGATATATATAGGAAAACGATGTAACATTTATTTAATAAAATAAAAACTACCACAGAATATATCAAGACCCTGCCAAAATCTCCTTCCTTTACCGTCAGCCGTTAGTGTCAACAGTTCAAATAAATACATGTACGCGGATACATACCGGGACTCGAACCTATTGGCATCAAATCGATCTGCCTAAACAAACTGATTATCGCCCTCCCTTTTAAATACTTCTGAACAATTTAGAAATATCTATAAGGAATTCCCCTTGTATGGAATCGCGACCGCGTGAATCATAAAAGAACCAGTTTCAAGAATTTAATATCTTAACTTTGCCCTCCGAATACGTCCTTGATAATTTAATGTAGGTATGTTCTCAAAAACTTGGTTAAGCTAGATTTCGTAAACGATCGACATAGTTTTAACACTAGAACTAAATACAAATTGGGCATCCCATGTTTTAGACTCAGTAAGACCAATAAAAGATTTTTTAGTAATAAGTGTTAGGTTCTGTAATGAGAAGACAAAGCACATTACTGATTTACCGGACAATCAGTACAAGGATCATTTATCAGGCAGCTTTTACTTTCAAAAGCTTATTACAGTGTGAATCATTACGTGAATGATAGTGATGTTTGTAATTAATAACTCCATCTCTGTATATAAAATTTTCTTAATTAATATGATTATTAACTGTAAATATTATATTATGTACAAATTAAAAAAAAGAGGTAAACCTGGTAGAGTTTCTTGCCGGTTCTTCTCGACGACTGAGATGTTGATGATGATTGTCTTCTTAGGGCCTAAATTAAATATATACATATATGTATATATTATATATATATATATATATATATCTCTCTCTCTCTTTTGAAACAGATTTACTATATAGCATTTCAAATTCACTCAATTCCAAGCCATGGTTATAGAAAACTAATTCATTTAATCTGTTGTAACCTGTATGTAAATTGATGGAAATAAGTTCGCAAATATGATACGATCGTCGAATATTTATGCGGGGACCTGTCCAATAATAAATTCCCTAAAACCTATGTCAAGATTTCTGACGTTCAAAATCTGTACTGTAATTCACGTAAAGATGTTAATTACTCAGGACAATTCTCATCGGGAATCAAAGATAAGTGGGCTTTTCAGTGACACGTGTTCCTCGAATTATATGAACGAGTGAATGATTTCATTGAACGAACGATTCAAACCTACTATAATCCTACAAGCAATATTAACTTTGTTTGTTACTCAATCACGCAAAAACGGATAAACGTATTTCGATGAAATATAGCATACAGACAGTTTATAGCCTGGATTTAACATAGGATAATTTTTATCTCGGTAAAGATCCATTTCTGTAGTCCATGCTGACGAAGTCACGGGTAGTAGCTAGTATTCTATATAACTTAACGCTATGATCTTAAAATAAATATGAACGTCAAGCAATCTGACAAGCTGTAGGCGAGTACGGAAAAGGAGAAGGCGCGGTGGAGAGCTATTGGTCAAATAAATTTAACACGGATCAAAACGTTGTAGTACTTCATAAATAGGGACGGTAAGAGTTTTATAATATAGTGTCATGAGCACACTGAAATCTAGACCTATAGAAATTTGTTAAAGAAATCAAAATCTCAATTGGAGGTTGTAGATAAACGTAACTTCAAACGTAGTGAAGATAACGCAGAACCGTTTTGTTAGCCCAAAAAACAGTTTGCTTCAAGTACTCGGAACAGGCTTTCGGCTGGAGCGAAAATTTGTTGGCTACAAATATCCGTTATCACGATTTAAGTACACACCTTTTTCGTGTGTATTTCAGAGGTTATCATTTATAGGAAACATTTAGCGGATCTTAAATGCTAACACACGTTTACTAATATTGCTAATAGGAGAGAAAAAGTATACGCTAACACAGCAACCCTAAATATATCAGATCTACGCAACACAATTAACATTCTAAGACGGTTGTCGGCTTAATAGAATAATAAAACAACTTGTTTAACTAGTGGAGCGTTAACAGCGTTGCGGCTTACATTCTTTCCTCGTTATTCCTTTTCGAAGTTTCATTACAAATCTTACTGATACTAATAAATAAATCAACATTGAAAATAGCATCGTAACTTATTCAAAAGGAACCTTTATACAAAGAACTTTTCCTTGGGTCTTAGTTATATCTTTGATTAGACCTTTTATATATTTATTAAATCGTAATTTTGTCTGGTATGCTTACAACTTAACTGCTTAATTCGGTTCAGCAACTTTTAAATATATCTTTTTATTCAAACTTGCAGCTAAGTACAAAATTAAATTACATTTTTATTAATAAAACTCATTAATAAGTTTCCAAATATAGATAAAAGAAAAAAATATGTATATAGAAGAATATTAAGATTTAATTTCTGTACTGACTGTTTTATCTATGGAAAACATATATTTACCATTACTATTCAGGAGCGACACCAATCTTCAAGAAACATATTTTCATCAATAATATGTCACAGCAGAACGCAAAGCCTAACTATTATGATATGTTTACATATTTGTGCATTTATTGCTACCAGAGGGCTACAAGGCTTAATTTTACTTTAAAGAGACCATGGGCCCAAAGACGTGACATAACTCAGGGCACACATAACTGCAAACTTGCTTTTTTAGATACTTGTTATGGAAAAAAATTATCAACTTCTAAGAAACATTATAATCATACCTACTTATAAATAAATTTCCTTTAACTAACTTAGTCCTTTTTTACAGACGGAAAACGACGTAGAACTAACAGATGAAGAAAAACGCGCATGGACCAGCTTACGTGGAGGATGGGCAAAACGCGGTTGGCAAGACATGAGTTCTGCGTGGGGTAAACGCGCTTGGCAAGACCTAAACTCTGCATGGGGCAAGAGAGGATGGCAGGATTTAAACTCAGTTTGGGGTAAAAGGGGTTGGCAAGACCTGAACTCAGCCTGGGGTAAGCGCAGCGAAGACGAAGCCATGGATAAACGCGGCTGGCAGGATATGAGCTCGGCATGGGGCAAACGCGCCTGGCAAGACCTTAACTCAGCTTGGGGCAAACGTGCATGGCAGGATCTTAACTCCGCTTGGGGCAAACGGGGCTGGAACGACATGAGCTCCGCATGGGGCAAACGTGCGTGGCAAGACTTGAACTCCGCTTGGGGCAAGCGTGCTTGGCAAGACCTGAACTCTGCTTGGGGCAAACGCGCCTGGCAAGACCTTAACTCCGCTTGGGGAAAACGTACACCTGTAAGTATAAGATATTTTTATTAAACGAAATAAAAAAGGTTTAATACATTCATGTGTCATATTTAGTTTTAATAAGTAGTCTTGTAAGTAGATCTTTTTAATACGCTAAAAGCTTAAATATAAGAGCTATAATTCACTAAAGATCAAAAGAAAAAACATACTGAAACTAGCCCCGTTGTGTACGTCAACCAAGGGAAACCGTTAAACCACTTAAATGATTGATAGTAATTTTAGTCGAGCAAACAATGAGATATATATAATACTATTTCCAATATACTTGTGATAAGCAAAAAGGGCCAAGTTAATAATAAAATGGTGAGATTTAAAACAGACCTCTAAATTTAATGTGAATTTCATTTGTTCTTAGGAAAAGTGGACTGCCTTTCACGGTTCTTGGGGTAAACGATCAACCGCTGAACCTGATTATGAAGAAATTGATACAGCTATCGAACAACTTATTCCAGTTCATCAGGTCTGTATTACCAATTGTTGGAGATTTGCTTCCATTTTATGCCGTTTTTCGCATTGTAACTTTTATCGCCTATTGTAGTATTTTGACAATGATCACTCCTCTCAAATGTCCATGTCATTGAAAATTTTAATAAAAATGATAAAATGAAACTGCCTTCAATCGTAGCTAGCAAACGACATCAAAGGCGTATAGCGACGGACTTTTAATATGAAAATGTTTTTTTTATACAACTAAGTTGGCAAAAAAGCGTATTGCTCGACTGATAATATAAAAAAAAAACTTTATTCATTTTCGGCTCTAAGGAGGCACTTATTAACGTCAAATACTAATACCGCAACACCATAAGTATCATTAGCGCGTTGCCGTTCTTGACCTCCCCTACCCCAAAGAGCTCTGGAAACCCTACTCACCGCAGGAACACAACTCAAGATTATTAAGCTGCGATCTTCTGTAGGGAGTAGATATTCCACCAGTCGTACTGGCCCGAGTTGAGAGAAATCTTCAAAGAGTTTCTCAATGCTCTACCTATCTTAAAAAATATGAATATGATAATTTGAATAGATGAGCATTAAAAATTTCCTTATGGTTGCAGCAAAATTTCTTCTTTCACCGAAAGCTGCGGCTCATCATAGGAATTGAATCCTCATTCTTTTGGTGATTAGATTTCGAGTCCTGTATTTTACTATATTACACTTAGCTCCGCCTCCTTTTTCACTTTCACCCTATAATATTAAGTACTAATATTTCATTCACAAACTCACCTTTACCGCAAAGTGCGTTAACGTACAAAGGCCTAGATTTATTGCATTGTGTTTAAGACAGGTGAATAAATTTTCCTAAGATAACATTAATATGTATTCACGATAAGAGCTAAAGTTGCCAATCTTTCCGGATTTCTAGGATTTTACTAGGAATTTGTTACTACTTTTTGAAAGATATTCGAAATTAAAAACACTACAATTAATAAAAAATTGCGCGTTAATTTACCTAATAAGTAATTATTGATAGATATTAAAATATTTCAGTTGATTATTCTTCGCAATTAAACTCAAAGTTAAAGGCCTTTGCTTTTATGTTTATGCTATAATGTAAATCATAAATACCTTTAAAGTAGATCTATTTAATATAAGATATCTATAGTCTAACAAAAATATTAAATTTATATCTTTAGAGATTGAATTTGCTAAAATCTTTTCTTATTGCTTGCCTAGGCCATAAAAGTAACCTACTGTCCATCTTTTGTAGTTCTAGCTTCGGCTCTGATTTGATGAGTCAGTTACACGAAAAAGGCCTTCCACTTTATTATATTAGTATAGATGTATTAATAGATTAATTTACAAAAATAATGTCTATAAATAACAACAGATCTATAACGAGGAACAAATGGAAGCCCCAGAGAAGAAAGCTTGGTCAGCGCTGCACGGAGCGTGGGGAAAGAGACCGGCCAAGCAAGCACAATACAACAGCGGTAAATAAACCAGTAATCTCTTTACGTTTCACACAATAATAAAAAAAACAATAAAAAATATATTCACAAACGCATCCAATTATCAACATATATTCCTTTTTTTTTAATAAATGTATGAACCTTTTTTAATGTGTTTTGACTAACCATTTGTTGTGATTAACATACAAAATAAAGGAAGGCCTTAGGGGTATAGAAATTTAGTCACATCAAAATACACAAAATTCCACTGGTAACAAATAATTTTGTAATTACTTTTTTTTATAATGTAACCTGTAAACCCGGCCACGCTTGTTGTGGCCCAGATTTTTTTTCTTTTATTCGATTGCTTCCAAGCTTTACAGGATCACCCGGGCTGATCCTGAAGATCCTAAGATTGTCTGAAAATTTCACCAAAATTGCTCCAACCGTTTTGAAGTCCATTGGGAACATACATACAAACATCCATTTTTATATATTAAAAATATTGTAATTTGTATAGATGTGATATTGAATAAGTCGTCTTCAATTCGATGTCGTTATATTCTCTTTAAAGTCCAAATATATTGACCGTGTTCAAGTGACGTCATAAGAAGATGCTAGAATGCTTAAGAATTGTCTAGAAACATTTTTTTATAGTCCCTACGACACCTCCAACACAAATCAGGGAACTTGTGTCTCTTAAATAAAGCTTATGATTAACCCATCCTTCTGCGAGGAGTTACCCCCAATAATCCCAAGCTATATTATTTAACAAATTTAAGATCTAGAAACATGTTGAGGTTATTGAGGTGCCTTCAAAATCGCGTTCCGTGCTTTTAGTTCGGATTCATATGGTATTCAAAAGTAAAATATTCGGGAAACGGTCAAATAATTTTAAAATAATTGTAACATCATCTATTTTGTCCAAACCTGGCCGTACTAGCCTTTTCGGTATACAAGTTCGTTTCTTGTTACTTCAATTAAAATGTGTTGATTCAATTTGGCCGACGTAACCCAAACTGTTTAAGGCTATAAACCCAAGAAAAACAACAACCTTATTTAATATTTATAATATACTAAAGTATTTAGTTATTATTCGTTCGAAGAAATTAATTCAAATTTAGAGAGTGAGACAACATGATTAATTACTTTTCCGTTTCGAACCAATCTGAAATGACTAAATTGACGAATTCGTAATAAAAGTTTAATAAATAACAAATTGTCTTCCCCCTCAAAGTAAGTTGGCATCGGAGTGAGATGGTTCGACGGGTGAATGGGAAAAATCGAATAGAATGGCTGATAGATAATTACCGAGTTTCGCTCCGGCTGAATCTTGATTGATGCGATCTCTGTTGAATTGATTGAATTACTTTTTACCGTTGTTTTGATTACCAAAATTAATAACGTATCAATTCGATTTTTAAGTGATTTCGCAAGTTTATCTATAAACGATTCTAAAGTATATTAAAACTATATATTTTTCGATTAAATTTTACTAAAAAGTTCAGTTCAAACGTTTACTTATTTTTACATTCATTATTTAGTCCATGAACTATTAATATTTTTTATATATTTCATACTGGCAACACTAATCAATCTTTTTAAGTAAGATTAAGTAAATAATGTTCTTAAGAACGTTAAAAAAGTCTTTTATTAAAACTATGTCAAATTAATACATAGTTCTGTAAATACGGCCTCAATAAGATCCTTTTTTATTTTAAAGAGGGAGGTAATAAATAATATAACACCAACAACAGAGCAATAAATTATACTTACGACTCGAAATTTACTGAATCGCCGCCTAACGACAGAATTAAATATTACAAGCTCTTCGCCCCCGCCCGTACGCTTGCGGTCTTTTTCGACGTAGCTAAGGCCTTCGATAAGGTCTGGCATGCCGGACTAGTCCACAAGCTACATCAATTAGAAGTCCCGGATAGGTTAGTTCATCTAGTTCACGATTTTCTACGCGACCGCACCTTCCACTACCGAGTGGAAGGAGTACTATCTACCGCCCACTCTATACGCTCAGGCGTCCCGCAAGGTTCCATTCTGGCGCCTTGCCTTTTCAACCTGTACGTCAGCGACCTCCCGAAGCCCCCCGGGGTCGAGGTAGGGCTCTACGCTGACGACACAGTCATATATGCGTCAAACAGACACAGAAAAAATCTCGCCTGCGCAGTCCAACGTGCCGTAACCACTCTCGGGGAGTGGTTTCGAACGTGGCGAATAGCTATTAATCCGGTAAAGAGTGCCGCGATAATGTTCGAACCGCATACATGCAAACTACCACGCACGGTAGGACCCCTCTCATTATTCGGTACGAATATCCCTTGGGCCACCAAGACTAAATATCTGGGTGTCACCCTCGACTCGAAGCTTAACTTCAACGCACACGTTACTATAGTCAGGAATAGGGCCATCTGGATCCTTTCCCGCTTGCGACCCTTGCTCAGTTCGGTAAGCAAAATGTCCTTAAGACATAAGCTCACACTGTACAAGATGTGCGTCCGTCCGATCTTGACATATAGCTGCGCCGCGTTCGCACATATGTCCAAACATAACTTTGCCCGCATGCAAAGAGTCCAAAATCGGTTTCTCCGTCGCCTGCTTGACCCTCCAGCCTTCGTTAGGAACATGGACCTGCACAGGGACATGAGGCTTCCCTCGATAGAAGCTTATGTGAAATTTCTCACCAGGAGATACTTCGATAGCGCTTCGAATCATCCCAACCCGCTCGTAAAATCCACCGTGAACTACGTCCCAGACAACTCGATCCCCGTTGCCAAACGTTATAAACGCCGTCCGCGAAATCTCTTTGTCGATCCCGATGACGACATCGAGAACGCTAACAATTTCTACACGTCCGCTCCCGCAACATATGCGTGCTCGCGCCCACGCCCGCGAAACCACCGTTCCCTCCGCAGGGGACGTACGGTTAACTTCGCTCCCGCACACCCGCCACGACCGCCCTCCTCTGCGGCATCTCAAGCCTAGATCCGATCCATCGGCATGGAGCCCTTGAGCCAAGCAGCCGCTCGCGCGATACAAGTGACTCTACAATCACTAGCTTTCACAGCCATACATGACACTGCATTATACACACATGCACAACACACATAGGTACATAGGTTCTGTAAGGGACCTTTTTTTTTTCTTTTTTTGCCTAGTTAGATTAGACAAAATTTTTCAGACCACTAAATACACATACACATGTTCCTTCCCTCCTCCCAGGGGGCAGAAACATGTATATATGTATAGTTAGTTTAGATCGAATTACGGATAGGGAATTAGTCAGATCGCGACTTAATTGCATACGCGCAACAGTCCGAGCCGAGGTTCGGCCACTTTGGCACCCTCGGATGTTGTTGCTTAGCTTTCGTGGCTGAGTGCCCTAAGCGCTCGCCCCCAAGCCCGGTAAAGCTGTAAAAGCCGTAAAGGCTCCAGGGCCCCTGAGGCTAACAGTATAGTCAGTTCAAAAAAAAAAAAAAAAAAAAAAAAATTACAAGCTCAGATTTTTAATTTCAACGCCATGCCGCTCAGTCAATTTGTGAGCGTCGAAAAAAATTCTCAGAAATTATGAACCTTGATTACGTAAAAAGCTAATGAAATATTATATTGCATTTGAATTACAATATAGCACAATTGTGTGTACTTCATTTAAAAAAATCTACTTCTTATTATTTAATGACAACTTTGTTCATCCACAATTCTGCTAATGTCAGATGTATAATATTCTTATATATTCTTATAATATTTTTCTAATTATTCTTGCATTCTACAAACATAGGTCTAACTATACGTCCGCTCCTTTATTAAAACTGCCCATGGAGGTTTTGTGGCAACTTAAAATGCTTTTCCAATTATTGTTGATATTCCATTTGTACACAATAACCATATCACATAAAAAGTCGCCAAAATTACACAATACAATAATCAAATAAAATAAGTTTATGAGTTAAAAAATAAAAACCATCATATGATAGATCAAGTTCCTGTCACGAATTCCCTATAAATAAAATATGAATATCAACTGTCAAAATATTCAAAGATGTCTAATGAAACCTACAGGAGCGTATTACTGGAAGAGGGAACCCGGCTGGACGAATTTAAGAGGAATGTGGGGAAAGCGTTCAGCGCGGCTTGAGGACACGCTAGATAACGATCATGGTAAACTAGGCGGTAAAGAGTAACCTGCCGCATAAGCCTATACCTATCTCTCTTGCACTTGTTGTCAGTAGTGTTTCTGTCTCACCTTTCTGCACTTCAAAATCCTTTAGATGTAGCTTAGAATCTAGTCGGCTGTTTATTCTATTTTCTATAATTTCTCTTCTGTATTCGTTGTTAGAAATGTGTGTATCTATTTATGTAGAATACTTCAGGTGTGTACGAAACTGTTTCTATCATAGTTTTAAAATCATATCAAAATATATATGAAAATATCTGACATTTATTATACAACTAATCAAAGGACCTGAAATTAAGAGAATACCAAAAAAAAACATTATGACTCTATACTACTATACTCTATAGTAATGGCATATTTCAAATAATAACTCAAACAAATGTTTTTTTGCATGTATTACATGTACTCAATGTATCGACAATAACAAGGGCATGAAATAGCGTTACTAATGCTTGTACAAATTAATATGATACCAATTTTTTATATAGTTAATCCATAAAAAAAACATTCTTCTGCCTATGTAGACAACTTCGCCAATGTCAAGTGTGACAAATACACGTCTGGGTACATTTTTATTAAATAATCTATAATTACAATGTATAATTGGATCTAAATATTTGAGCCACTTTTTATTTTGAAATTGAAAGTGTAGGTAATATTGTGTTGTTCTTTTGACCATAATATCGATATTGACAGCTCAGTAGTGGTGTGGTACCCCTACTGTTGAGGCTAAAGATCGGAGCAAGCAAGCAAGTTTTTTTTAGACAAATTTTTCTTTGACTATTTTAACGAGTGCTTTATAAAAGTGCGCCCGTGTGTACAGCGCCTTAACACTAAAATAAAAAAAAACATTTGTAGGGAATCATTGATTCATATAATATGTTAATACGAATATTTGGAACCTATCAAGTGACGCGTGTGATTCGTTCCACAACCGACCTGTTAGAATCCCAGGGAAGTATTTAGAGAATTACTCCCCAAACAAATACCCTGATAAAGGCCTGCAATAAACGGTTAGTAAAACTGTATTGAATTTTAAGAAGTGATCTGCCGTTCTCATTATGACCAGTAAGTAAATAAGGTCCCATAATTCAATCTTTTCATCAGCAATGTCTCTTTGCTTAAATCTAGTTTATGTAGAATTTTTTGATACAATTTAATTTTTTATTATTTACTATTAAAATTTTACAATTTTACTATCATTTGTTTTCTTTTTTCTATCTGGGCTCATATTGGATCTGTGGAAATTGTAATTACAGGCTGTTCATTATACAGTATTTTATTAGTTCAGGAATTGGTAGCCTCGGATAATGGGGTTATCATATTTTCCCTACGGTTCCTCCCGAAAATTAGGGTAGATGGGGAAATGGGGATTAAGTGTTAATTTATGTGAATTGCAGTATAAAGGATAGTTACAAGTCTGTCTTTAAATTTTGAGTCGAAACGATCCAATATTAATAATTCACAACCATATTTCACACAGAATTATCTAACTACCACATTATATTGACAGTCAATTGTGTCAACATAAAGAAAAGGTACAAGTTATACTGAACGCACTGTAGCTATCTCGATTATTTATACCTATTATAAAAAAGTTTGTGAGTTTACTTATGTAAGCGTGTTACAAGTGATCAAAATGGTTTTTAATTTATACGAAATTAATTTATTACAACAAAATAATATTAGAATTAAAAAAACAACACTCACAATTAATTTCTAAATGACACATATACAGTGATTTAAAAAATAACATCGATTGTGACTATCTTTAGCACGATTAAACAAGAGGGTTAGCAAGCATCGTCATTGTGTAGAATGTTTGTAACAATGTGCACGCGCATTTATAAATTTACTTTCAGCGTTTTTTCGTAACGCGTCTAAAGAAGTATAACTTTTTTTATACGACGAGCAAACGAGCGTACGGCTCGCCTGGTGGTAAGTGGTTACTGTAGCCTATGGACGCTTGTAATACCAGAGCTATCACTAAAGCGTTGCCAACCTTAAACCACCTCTAGAAAGCGTACTCACCGCAGGAACTCAAAACAAGTTTATTTAGCGGCGATATTCTGTAGGGCGGGAGTATTTCATCAGTCGTACTGCCTTAAGTAGAAAGAAATCTCCAAATAAATTAATATTTGTCCTACCTCTTTTCAATAAAATAAAATATTGTTGGACCATAAGTGAAACAGTCGATCGAAGCTAGTTTTACAAAACAAATCTATGCTAACTGTTTCCCTAAAGTATAAGTTATTTGTAAATACACATTCAAGCCAATGACTTCCATAAAATATTACGCTTCCCGACGCGTACGCGAACCGGTCAAGCGTAACAGTTTCCATTCCTTTTAATCTAACAAGAAAAACATCACAAAATCTTGAAAGAAAACAAAGGTTACTTAATTTTTAAAGTTTATAAGTTTTAGTGTTAGTCCACAATCTCACCTGATGTTATGTGACGATGTACTATAAGATGGTAACACGTTAAGCCTAGAGAGACTGGCTTTCGAATGTAGCTTCCAGAATACACCTATTCGTGCTTGATGACAAATTTTCAACATGAGAAAATGGCGGGCATTAGAAAATGCCCTACCACCATGGTAAAGTACTTTCAAAGTCATTAAAGTATTTGGAAAGTTACTGCATTACATAAATTACTGATTCGCGACCGAATCGCGACCACCATACAGCAAGTAACACTCGCCTTATTGGCACGTTTAAGTGTGTCGCGTTTCAAGATCATTCTTTGTATATGAAGCTGCCGAGAGGCCCACATGCGGCCATAGCAACGATGACCGCCGATAGATTTCGATCTCTCGGTGGTCGCCGTTGTATTTGGATTGTACTGTGCTTACCATCATGTACAATGACGTCACTTTGCTACTATAAAAAATACGCTTCAGAAAGTTCCTTTACGATTCAATAAGGACAAATACAAACAAATAAAAGCCTCTCAAACAATTGAAATTTGAACTAATCACGCGTAAGCTAACTAGCTTTATCAAGCTCCCTACATTCAATCTCTACCCTTTGGTTCATTGTTTCAATAAGGAAAACCAGAATTTTACGAGAATACTTTCTTAAAATGCTTACAGAGAATGAATTTTTTTAAGGAACTGTTATTTACATCTGCGGTTCATTAAAAAAATGTTTTAATTTGCTTTATAATGAAAAAAGATAAAGGCACAAGTAATTTAGGGACCAATAAGTTTCTTACTTTTTTTTTGTTTGAAAAAAATACATTTTCTTCTTCATAGAGTGACACACGTTGACAGACGCTCGATTAAAGATTTTCAATTTGAGAGTGGTAGCGAACTTTCTTCGGTATTTTACAGAGACTTTCTAGATCTTAATCTGCTCACACTTAATCACCGCGTCTTATTTACCAGATCATTACTTTTGCAAAGTTTTTTAGAATTATAATATTTTTATGACAATGTTTCTAACCATGGCTGGAATAAATATGTGCGAACATGAAAACCGATTGTTTTTGTCAAATCTAAAAAATATAAATAATATAATAAATTATAATAACAGCATACTATTTTTTCGATATAAGTATCAATTTTTACCTACTCATAATCTTAATAGTGTCTAAAAATATCGAAATTATTTTATTATAAAATCATGCTTGATCAATGTACAAGTAGGTAGTTCTACTCTACACAAGCAAACCGTAAATTTAGTACACATTTTACGTAACGTATGAATTTATATTACTGACATAATAATTTACTTTTATTTCGTTTCAACAGTTATAAGTCTTTTACTTAAAATGTAAATATATACGAATCACCTTTCGTCAGATTATACGTAAAGCTTCGCGGTCCATCGTAGGTGTTCCTATATAATTATCTTTTCGAGACTATTGAAATTATTTCTTGTCAAATTGGTAACCCTTAATACTGTTCTAGAATGTTGTAGAAATTTACAAAAGGGGAGAAGCGGCTCAAATGAATGTATAATTGAAAAATTATTTTCTGTATTCCAGAAGACAGCGCAGTGAGAGACGAAGCTTAAACTACTGGAAACTGTATAATATACATGAAGAGAATGTTACATATATAACTATATTTACGAAAGAATTAACAAATATGAATTAGTATGCTTATAAATTTCGTTAGATTTTGTAGAACAAATTCAATGTAAATGAATTTAACCTTTACGTTATGTGAATTTCGCTCTTAAACCTTTGTTATAGAACTACTTTTCTGATATTCAACAAATTTTACTTTTGAAGTTCAAAGATTCTATGTAATTCTTACATATATCTTCTTTCGTTAATCGGCAAACAGTGGAGCGGAAAATAATAAAGTCGGTGCGAGTTCCTGATTTTTAAAGTATTATTTATAGTTTAATGAATTATTTAGTAATTTCTCTAAATATTTTTACTCTAACTCCTTTATGTTGTATTGTTGTTAAAAGATATAACACTCTGCAATCACCTCCTAGATTAAATGATTTAGAAAACTATATTAAATATAAGGTATTTTTATCGTATTATATGATAAGACGTGTAACGAACAGACGTTCACGATAAATGTAACTGTACTTATTTATAGTTAGATGGAAAATAATTTATAATAATTATATTTTAATAGTGAAGTTGATATAATTAATTGTAATCAGACTTCGTATGAGGTGATGTTTGTCCAATAAATATTTATTCCGAAGCCGAAATTTGTTTTATTTCACAGTGACCTATGTATATGGTAATAGCGCAGAAACACCCTTTTTTAGAAGTTTGAATGATTAACGTTAACTTAAGCTAATGTTACAAATTACTTAAGTACTACTTACATCATACAACATACTTACATCAATATTGCACTTCATACCTGCTAATCTACACAGCAAAAACATAAGTTCTGTAAGAGACCTTTTTTATTTTTATTACAAGCTCTCCTGTCTATCGTGTTCAAATTTCGTAAATTTATGAACTTGCTGACATCCGATTGAGCTGTTTGGCATACTTATAAAACTTCGATAACAACGTATAAATATGGTACCATAGTGCTGATTTGATTATACCCGGGTGCTAGCCATAGTAATGCCACAATTAAATAAAATAGCTCCATCGAGTTCAGGCTCGTTTATTTTGTCTCACCAAGAACTAAATCTCTAAAGGGTGACCAAAGTCCATTGCTATAGTCGGAAACTCTATATCCAGAATTCTATCGTTTTTCTGCCACTATCGTCATTCTTCAAATGTTTCATTCAATCTCGCTTCTACTTTTTCTTCGTGATTATCCCATCAGTACGTTGTGATTTTCCAAGAGATGGCATACATATTATAAAATTTGCTTTACAATGTCCAGCTAAGTACACTTACGACACTAATTAACGGTGTCAATTGAATGAAAGGCTTCAGTTTAAATGGAATGACGTTTTACGCCTCAATATTTTAAAGAAATATCAATTTTGTTAAAAGTGAACTATTGTTATGTAACTATTATTTTGTATGTATTGCCAGCGCTTCTGATCTATGGGTAAATGTGGTGATCTCCTGTAATTTTATTTATTACTATATTTTTTTAGTTTGATAATTTATAAGTAAATGCGTCTGTTAAACGGTTTTTTATTTAAAATAATATATTTTAGCCTCATTAAGTAGTTAGACTTAGAACATATTTAACAAATAAACTAAATTTATATACGCATATTATTTGATATGTCATATCTTTCATATACATATAGTAAATAGATTCAGTAACAGCCACTTTGACACTCTGGCGCTGGTTGCCATTTCGAATGAGTGTCTTCTGCGCTCAGGACAAAGCCTGGTGAAGTTGTTAAGGCCCTTTAAGGTGAAGCTGTTAAGGCGCTGTAAGCAGCGATAATATTTCAAAAAAAAAACGAGTTATTTGTGGTAAGTAGATATTTGATCATTAGTAAGTAGTAGTAGTAGTAGTCTACCTTTATTGTCTTTACCGAAACCGACTACGTTATTATTGAGGTATTAATAAATACATAGAAATAAATTACAAAAGCGTGCTTGAACAGAATCCATTTGGCCCCCTACTCCCCTGTCTTATGTAATTGTAGCATTGAATCGTTTTGTTAGAGACGACACAAGAGGGCCATTGTTGTTAGTAACAAAGAAGGAAAATAAAATAATGTATGTATCACATCTGATTGGTTAATTTATGAACGGTGGTTAATTCACTGCTGTGCTTTCGCGCGCCATTTGTACTACCACTTAATTATATTTCAAATGATGATTCTAATAGTTTAATATTATGTAACAATAATAATCAAAATAATTTTATTTAGGGTATTTAGTAAACATTTAAGAATTAATTAAATTTTAATTATTTGTATGATTTCTAAAATAAATTTGCCGTGTAGAAAATTTCATATATATCGGTAAAGCCGTTTTTGAATTAAGTCTGGACATACAATCAGACCGACAGACACACAATTTTATACGATACTGATTAATAATATGTCATTTTTTGGATGTCTGTCTATTTGTATATCTATCCGGATTTAACTCAAAAACGGCTTCACAGATTTTTATAAAATTGTTGAACGGGAAGTGTATGTCATTCCTCTATAGGATATAAAAATTGACAATAATATGAGTAACATTAAAATTACGGCATAAAAATAATTTCTGTGTAATAAATGAGTGCAAAGCCGCGCGCATCGCTAGTATATTTCTAAAGTCACATATAAACCATAGAATATTATTTTCTTATCTAGAAATAAAACATTTACACAGAGTTAAAACAAATGAATACCAACTCAAACAAAATGTGATAAGACGAGCCATTATGGAAGATTTGATGGCAGATGAATCTGAGATGTATTTGGAGAGAAAAAAAAACACGCGTAACGATCCTCAAACCCCCGCAGACGGATTCGCGGCGTGATTTATGAAATATTGAACTGTCAACGACGAATTTATCCACTGAATATATAGGCTTTATGTAAATATCTCCGTCTGTTCATGAAGATCTTTTATGAGTTGATTTTTTTTATTTCCTTGGCTGTGACGAGGGCCTTTTCATGGCGGCGTTTTTTATATTCTTCGTGGGTTAGCGTTTGACCAAAATCTCACCTGACTTTAAGTGATGGTGTGGTCGATGTTGGTAACACGTGAAACCTAGAGCGCGACTGCCTTTTAAGTTCAGTGGCAGTTCAGTAACTCAGGCTCATTGCAAAGATTCGAACTCACGTCGATCGACGCAATCTCCATATACACTAACACTGTGCTGACCGAGGTATTAACCAACACTCTGGTCGCGAGACGAGACGACCAGTCAACTCGCCAGTTCTTTAAAAAGGCTGCGCGCACTCGGACCCCACAGTCCGAGTTTCCGCTCCAAACGGCACAAATATATAATTCTTACCAAGGATAACACGCTAGCCCCGCTTGAGGTCCTCCACTGAAGCAGCTGGTACGCCTCCTCTCAAGGAAATAGCTAGAAGACGTCGGAAGAAATCGGCAATCGATTTAATTAGATGAAACCAAAAACGGAAAACTCTAGTTTGCTTATTATTTCGTTGATTTTATTTATTTTACGAGTTACATCCAGTCACAATACATGTAACCGCAATCAACGTCTACTAAACATTAAATTACACTTTGAAACCTTAGATTCTACAAAAGTAAGCGGTTTTTTTATGATTACGGTTTACGTAAGCTGATTACGTGAAATTAAATAAAACTACCTGTCTCATTTCTAACACAAGCGTATACTATGATCTTTCTCTTTGGAGTTGCCAATCCATATATATATATTAATATGTGGACTTAGGAAACGAAAAAAAACAAAACTTATCTGTTACTTTTTTATAGTAGCTCGGCAAATTGATGTTACTATCTCTAATGGTAAGCAAAGTACATCCCAAATAAAAAGGCTACCACCGAGAGATCGGCTATCCATCGGTGATAGCCGTTGTTATGGCGGCCTGCATAAATATCTCTTCACGTTACGCTTGAAAAACCCGATGTCGAACACATTGGCCTGGAGATGGTTCCACAGTTTCACGATACGACAAAGATAAGACATAGCAAAACTTTTTAGTTTGTACCGAGATGAAGTTTACCGTAAAACTGTGACTACGGAGCCAGGCGCGTGTTCTTCTGTTGTGGAAAGGAGAGAGGGAATTAGATTGGACAGCTCTTCAGAACACTCGCCATGATACAGACCGTAGAACATGTTCAGCGAGCAATGTTTCTGCGCAGCTGGATTTACTATACGTCTTGCCGTGTAATCCATTGCTTTGATAAGCACCGCTTCATTAACTAGAAAAGAACTGATGATCTGCAAGCGGCTGATCAGATATTCTTGAAACACAACTAAGAAATCTTTTGATTTAAAACCTTTCAAACAAAAAAAAAACAATCAAAATTGGAGCTACGGTGCTAACGAATACACATGACTTAACTAACAGACCCCTCTATCTGCGTCGGGGGTTAAAAACTAACAAGCTATGAAGATTCCATATGTCACCGTCGCGTCGTAAAGTGGAAATCCATGTAACTCCAAAGATTTTCATTTTTTGAATTAACCGATATCTTTCACTCAAAGACCGATTAATTTATCGGTTACGTTATAATAACCGCTATATTTCGATCCACTTGCAAAGCATTATCCAAGTGGACGACGAAGCTATTCGCTACGCTCTTGTCACAAAAAAAATATGAAAATATCTGTGTTTGGGAAATTAATACAGAGAAACGTTATACCCGTGCAATCTGCGTAAGCTGTGTACATTGCATGTACAGTGAACTTATTTGTATAGCACAGTTTCGGTACAGTCGTGTCGAAAACGTAATCGGATAATTTTCAGCGATCGCGATCGTGCATGTCAAGCATGTTTTGAAAAACTATATGCACCTTGTTTCTTATTTCATGTAAAAGTGTGTTTTTTTTTAAACTACATAGGTGGCAAACAAGCTTACGGCCCGCCTGATGGTAAGCGGCTACCATAGCCTATCATCATCATCATCATCATCATTTCAGCCAGAAGATGTCCACTGCTGAACATAGGCCTCCCCCAAAGGTCGTCACAACGACTAGTCTTGTGGTTCCTGCATCCAGCGGCTTCCCGCAACCTTTATCAGGTCGTCAGACCACCTTGTGGTGGGTCTGCCCACGATGCGTATCCGGTACGTGGTCGCCACTCTAGAATTCTTGGGCCCTATCGGCCATCCGTTCTATGAGCTTCGTGGCCCGCCCACTGCCACTCTTCGGGCTCATAGTCCGAAATCTCTTAGTTCACAAACACTAAACAAAGTCCGCTTTCCACTGTCGATATCATATTAAATCGTCTTTTTACACAAATTATTTCTTGGTGTCAAACTCTCAAAGCATAAAATGGCATCTTTTAGACATACAAAAACTTTTTTTAAGGTCGACTTTTATGTTGATATCAACATTGTCACAACAATTTTTTCATAGTATATAGTAACAATAAGACATGCAGTCCAGCTAATTTTTTTGCGATTAGGCTTATTTTTTAACCACCCTCAGAAAAACTCGATACCTAACTAAGGCTAGTCTTATAAGTTGCTATTCTAGAGGACTAAGTTACAACCCGACTAAGAGTTCTCGAGTGGTGGTCACGTGCCGGAAGATGCAGCGTTCCATATACCACAAGGTGGTCCAACGCCTTGGTATATGTTGCGAAAATTTGCTGCATGCGGGCAGCACAGGACCGGTCGTTGTGGCGATCTTTGGGGGAGGCCTATGTCCAGGCAGTGGACGTCTTACGGCTGAAATGATGATTATGATGAAGTTGCAACCCTCATATGCCACTCTATCGCACTATCACAGCCTTCACAACGTTGCGGTAGAAATATGTGTGGTAATAACTTATATTCCACATATCAAAGAGTTGTCTGACGTAACTAACGTTGTCTAAGCTGTAGAACTCAAAAGTGACTATAGATTTTCAACTGGATGATGATAAGCCAAGCAGGGAATGTGAGACACGATGCTTTCTTTCATCAAAAGCATTTTTTATAGAAGCAGGGGTTAAGTAACTCCACTGTGTCTGACGGTGACAGTACAATCCAAAAACGGTGGTGACCACCGAGAGAGTGGCAACCAAATGCCAGTCGTCACCGTCAAGCCGGCTGTCATATACACTGGCTGATCCCAAAACGTGATACGCATATGCGTGCCACTAATACGAGTGTGACACCTGGTATATGGTGGTCCTTATAGTTCAATACAAATGTCATATCCTACCATCAACCAATACGCGAGTGGACAGTATACTAAAAAATTAAAGTTAATTATTTAATAATATTGGTATAAAAAATTACAAATAAAGAAAAAAATGTTTATATATTTTATATTTCCTTCCGAAAAATATATTGTTTGTATGTGAGTCACGTAACTGGAAACGCCATACAGAAAACGTGATGTCATCGTTCAATGAATATACACAGTTGAGTGTTGTATTGTGATAAATGGCTCAAAATTTATCACAAAGCGTTCAAATAGTGGCTTTTACATTATATGGCTGAAGAAAATTCATAGATAAAATTCAAGTAACCTCAACTTTGCACATAATACCTTTAATCTGGTTGTTATTTATTGAATGAGGACGTCACACCGCGTTTTTGCCGAATGTTTTTTTTATTTAGATTAAAAATATTTTAATGTTAATTTTAAAAGTGTGATAATGAATAAATATTAATTCACGTGTATCATTATCAACATATGACGTGTTTATATCAATTTTTCAAAACTTTTCTATTCCCGGATTGTCGTATTAACGCCACAGAGTCGTCCCGTGGGTCGCGTGTTTATCGTACGTTTTTCTGCGCGACTGTACACGAATAAACATGAAGTATATTAATATGTGTGTGTACGTGTTCGCAGTACCGACCCACTGCGTTGGGAAATGCTGTTGGTTTTCTCTCCAAACATAATATAAAATATGTATAGCATTAATTACTTGTTCTGGTGATTTAAGACAAATGAAGGATCGTTTAAATCCTAATACACACTAAATCCTGCTATCTAGTTAGCTTGCATTATCACTTCATTTAATGTACCGAAAAATTGTATCAACTTTTGTATTTATTACAACATTTAGCATGGTTGTAAGTCATGTCGTAAAGTTGAAAATATTTCACCGAACATTTTTCTTTATACTACAAAAATGGTAAACGACCCGCCTGATGGTAAGCGGCTACCGTAGCCTATGAACGCGTGCAATACCATAGACATCACAAACGCGTTGCTGACCTTGAACCCCCCTTCCCCAAGGAGCTCTGGAAACCCTACTCACCACAGAAACACAACACTAGGTTATTTGGCTGCGATCTTCTGTAGGGAGGAGGTATTACACCAGTCGGGCTGCCCCAAGTAGAGAGAAATCTCCAAATAATTTTCTCTGTGCCCTACCTAAATAGCTCGGCAAATTTTAATAATGTCCTTTATGATAAGCACAGTACAATCTAAACACAATAGTGACCACCGAGAATTCGGTAATCCATAGACAGCCGCTGCTGTCATGCCGACCAGTATAAATGTTTCTTCACGTTACGCTTGAAGGGAACACAGTTTCTTATGCAATTCGCGTGTGTCAACCCTAGCGTAGCTTTATTATTTAGTATATATATGTATATATATATGATTATTTACCTATTTTAATAATATATTTCAATTTATTTGAATAGACTAGTCGCCACAATCGTGTTCTTATTACCTAATATAATATTATTCAATAGTCACGGGTCTACGTTTGCGGTATTTATCATATTACCAATATATATTTTATGCAGATCGCTGAACGCCTAGTACTTATAAAATCGAAGTTATGTAAAACTTTATTAACATTTTATTAAATGGAGATATAGATATAGATAATAATTTGTGGTTATTTAAAAAAAATGATCAAAATCTGTCCAGTAGTTTTTGCGTGATGCGCTCACAACAACCAAACCTCAATCATTTTACTCATATAGATGAACATAGATCCCAAAGTCCAATTTATTCAAACCAAATCAAATCAATCAATCAATAATATTTTATTGAATTTAGGCCCTCAGAAGGCATTTATAAATGTTACAACACAACTACGGGTTCGGAAAAATTCCAGTCATTTAGAAACACCGGCAATAAATATTGATGGAGCTTATAAAGGACTAGCCGTGCCCGCGGCTCCGCTCGCAAGGACTACAGAATGCTGTCGATCGAGCGCACGCGCGAATCAGGCTGCCCCCCCTCAAAAGACGGAAGACAAAAAATGCTTATTTTAGGTGATCCTTAAAAGACAGACATATGCTTTTGCAAATTTTTTGTAGGTCTTTTTAAGATCTACAATTAAGTAGAACATTAATTTGAAATATCTCGTATGGTTTACTCATCGTAAGCCATTTAAGCGTCCCAAATGCATTTTTTTTTTTCGAATTGGTTCACCATTATCGTCACTACTTATTTCGTATGTTACTTTATCTTACAAAATATGTCCTATAACCTGATGAGATAATATAGATATGAATAAAAATTAAAAATTTGTAAATCGGATAAGTAGTTTCCGCGTGAAAAGAACATAAACGGACGGACAGACAGAAAGACGTTGAGTTTTATAACATGTGTGTAATTATAATTGTATAATTCTTTTTTACAATTAATAACCTCCTTTACCGACTTTGTGTGTCCTCCAGTTAAATTCAGATAAGTAAATGCAAGCGATTCCAATGACATTCGTTAGCAAATGTTCCCTAAATAAAAAGATATTCCAGTGTAACTATTCGAGCGCTGTGACCGTCCAGTCGGAAAAAAACTGTTAAAGAACCCCGGTCGTCTTTTTTACATTTTATATCACACCCTAACAATAGTTTCGTTTTTATATGCAAGTTCGGTAAGTTAATTCTGACTTATCTAGGGTTAAAATAAATAAAATTAACCGTATCCTTTACGAAGCACTAACTCTGAATTCAGTTGACATGTATATATATACATACTCAATAGTGCTTATTACGAGTGTCCCTTCTCAATTTTAAAAGCTATATTAAAAATCTACCATTCATTTTCCTCTAAGACTGAATTTTAATTTTCTCCATGTATGTGTTCTATGAAAAAGTTTTTTTACCTATGTGTAAAATATATTCCTTACGCCAATAAAATGTACTATGTGCAATGTTTATTTTTTTTATTGTAGCACGACATTCACTGTACCTGATGGTAAGCACAGCTCAATCCAAATACAACGGCGACCACCGAGAAATCCGCAATTTATCGCCACTCGTCGCTGTAATGCCAGCCTGCTCAAATATCTCTTCACGTTTAGTTTGAAGGGCTCCATATTGCAGGAAAGAGGGAACACACTGGCCGGGAGACGCTTCCACAGCTTTACATTAGAGATTCAAGATTTTCCTTTAACTGATAATACAATATTAATAATAGTAAAGAAATTATTAACTGTAAGCATTATTATTAATACACAGTTAAAAAAAATTATAAACACGATCGAGTTTCATGCCGGTTCTTCTCGATGACTGGAATGTTTTCCGAACCGGTGGTAGTGTTTTAACATTCATAAGTGCGTTCTCAAGGCCTAAATTGAATAAATTATTTTGAATTTTGATTTTTAATAAATAATAAATCACAATAAACGCGAACATTAAACCGTACATCGTTATCAATTGTTTCAACTCCGTCATGCACACGTAAATGTAAAATCTGACAGTTTAGATTGATCGTCTCGACGGTGCGGTATAACGAAATACCATTGTTGCTCCCGCTGAGTTAACTAAAAAAAAAAGTAAATAAAATACAAATTCCAATTCCTTTTCAGTCAAAATAGAAATAAATGGGAACAAATCTAGCGGCAGGAGTCAAATGGCGCGTGTTTAAGTACCTACGCTTGTACCGAAAAAGATTTTGCTGACTTCGGCAGCGACACAGCCGTAACACCACGAAATAAAACATAGGGCAAACGATTCTGAATGTATCTTTTTATTTAAAAAATAACATATACCAGGCGCATCAATGAATTACGTCACATGATAATGAAAGGGTTGAGAAAGTATGACATCTTGTAACGCCTTGTCTACACATAACATTTTTTGGAAGAGCTGTTTTAATTTAAAATTGCAAAATTTGTGACGTCACATGAAGGACCAAAAATCATTAAAGTCGTGTGACATAATTTACGGATGAATGTTTTTAAAGGAGTTAAAGTTAAAGGATGGTTTTAAAGGGTCGGAGGAAAATTTACATTAAATAAATGAGAACATAATAAATACGAGTAGTATGGCAATAATTATTCTGATTTGAAACAGACTTCTAACTTTTGTCTATTTCTATATTTGATATTGCCCTCTCGCTTCATCGGGCGTTAACAAAAATCGTTTGTCCTATTCTCCATTATAATCGACCTCTATGCTAAATTTCATTAGAATCTGTCAAGCTGTTTAAGCGTGATTGGTGGAGACACGTTCAAACAGACGTACTTTTACTTTTATGATAGCCTGCCTGTGCACTGTGGTTTTACTCGCGTTTAATTTTTAACCCACCCTCCACCCCTGATACCCCGCGCAGCGCTACACAGCCCGTCGGCACTATAACTGCGCTTTCTATTAGGCTACTTTCTGACCCCGATGATAAAATCACGGAAGCGAACGCGATTTTCCCGCCCGCATCTAATAACCAAGCGTGTTTGCGCCCACGCCCGCGTAATCACCGCTCGCTCCGCAGGGGGCGGGCGGCAAACTTCGCTCCCGCACACATATCTCGACCGCCTTCTCCTGCAGCGACTTGAGCCTAGGTCCGTTCCTCCGCTAGGGAGCCCTCAAGCCAGCTGCTCGCGCGATACAGTGACACTGCAATCACTAGCTACCGACATACATTCACTACACTGTATGAACACACATGCACCACACTCAGGTACATAGGTCTTGTAAGGGACCTTTTTTTTGTTTTTCTTTTTTTGTGGTTAGTTAGCCTCAGAAATTTTTTCAGATCACTAAATACATGTACGCGTGTCTCTTCCTCCCTCCCAGGAGGCAAGAGACATGCATACATGTATAGTTAGTTAGCTCGAATTCACGTAGGAATTTAGCTAGGTCGCGTAAGCCGAGGTTCGGCCACTTTGGCACCCTTGCGCATGTTGCCCAAAATTTCTCGGCTGAGTGTCTTAAGCGCTCGCCAACAAGTCCGGTGAAACTGTTAAGGCCCCCGGGCCAACAGCATAGTCAGTTCGAAAAAAAAAAGCTACTTTCTGTCTTACACTATAAATGGTAATTGCTCAACTGCTAAGGAGCATAGGTTATACTCGTATAGCTTACATATGTTTTTAATTTTAATTCATAGCTATAATATCTGGTCAAGTTATAGGATATATTTTCTATAAATATTATAAAATTCAACGTCTGTCTGTCCGTTTATGTTCTTTTCACGTGAAAACCAGTCATCCGATTTACATGCTTTTAATTTTAATTCATACCTATAATATCTGGTCAGGTTATAAGATACTAGCGGCCCGCTCCGGCTTCGCACAGGTATCAATAATTATAAGTTATAACACACACACTTCTTTTTGCATCGGGTTAAAAAGTAGTTACCGTGACATAACTGTAATAGTTAGACATATGGTTTATGTCCTCTATAAAATCGTATTACATCACTTTGACTCTATTGACAATAATTTCCGCAGCGTACGTGATATAACGATTTGGTTTTTGGTATTTTTTTACACTTTGGGTTACATTATCGAAGTTTTCATACGGATCCCTATCTTTTTTGAAAATATTCTATAGCCTATGTTCAACAGGTATAATGTATGATTTTAATGGTGACATAAATTTTTCAAATCGGTTGAGTAGTTTCAGAGCCTATTCAATGCAAACAAACAATCAAATCTTTCCTCTTTATAATATTATTAGTACTTTAGATATTTTGTAAGATAAAGTAACATACGAAATAAATAGTGACGATAATGGTAAATGGATTGGTGTTGGGCGCTCAAATGGCGCTGAGTAAACCATACGAGATATATCAAATTAATGCTCTACATAATTGTAGATCTTAAAAATGTCAGTAATAGCATATATTTATCTTCTAAGGATCACCTACAATAAGAATTTTTGTCTTCGGTCTTTTAAGCGGGGGCAACACGATTCGCGCGTGCGCTCGACCGACTGCATTCTGTAGTCCACGCGAGCAGAACCGTGGGAACAGCTAGTTAAATATATACGTAACAATGTAAAGAAATAGGTTTATGAACAAAACACAATATGCTCGTAACACTATGTTCCCCCCCTCCCCCAACATTGTCATAGAAGTATCACCGAGAGTACTCTACCGTCGAACTAAAAACGTAACATTTGGTTTAAAGTAAATATCTAAAATTCATCTCGATGGTTCGATACAAGAAAGCGCACTCAGTTCGCACAACCGTATCGAATATAACGGGTTATTATTGTCCCCTATAATAAAACAGAGATGTATTCAGGTAGAATTTATAGGGTGATGGAGCACTGATCTTTTCACCCACCAAACGTGTGTATACAATTCTGTAGTCGCTGGTCAAATAGAAATCACTTTAAAATTAAAGCTACATTTAAAATTAAATTATATACCACAATGAGACTGAGTTCTCGGTGAAGGAAAACGCGTGATGAAACCATACCAGGGTATTTTCTAAAGCCCATTTGACTATCGACCAGCCTCAAGTTGAAAACCTGCCTCCAAGCTACAATAGGTGTATTCCGGCATCTACACTTGATAACCAGTTCTCCCACTAAGCTTAGCGTGTTACCATCTTGGTGGTGATATATGTCGGGTCCTTCAAGCGTAACGTGAAGAGATATTTAAGCAGGCCGGCATGACAGCGGCGACCACCGATGGATTGCGATCTCTTGGTGGTCGTTGTTGTGTTTGGATTGTAGTGTGCTTACCATCAGGTACAGTACAGTCAATGGGTATAAAAAAGCTTTCAATGACTCCAAAACCAACTGCTGAAGAAGTAACTCACACTCGTTTGCCTAGCATCTGTTCTAGGATCATGAGATGTTCAGACCATGCCTTGGAGGCTGCATCACATGTCTACAAAACCAAGGATCTTCTTATAGCAGAACGAATAAGAGCTTTTCTAATATGTATTCCTTCCTTTCTATTGGAGCCAATAAAAACCGCTGTAATCTCCTCGAAGAATTTTCTGCTTTGCAATTAGCTAGGTGATAGGACAAGACAAATGAGTCCGACTGGATCGCGACCACCATGTACTTGTTGATAATAAGCCTTTAACAAAGACACTTTTTTAGTTTTTCACGTTTATATTCAGCTGCCGGGAGGCTTCCAGACCGGCACGACAGCGGAGACCGTCGATGGATTGCAGATCTCTCGATGTTCGCCATTGTTTTTGAATTGTACTGTGTTTGCTATCAGTCACAATGCCGTCACTTAACCTTACTACTTTAAAAAATATATATTGTACTGTTTATTTTGCTTTATTTTATTCTATTTCACCTTTTGAAGTGAAAACTTCTTTAACACCGTTTTGATTTGAAACTCGATGAAACGAAAAGCGACAATAAAAAGAAACAACCACATACATCTATAGGATTTAGCCTATAAGATAATGAGATAGCATACATTTAGATTACGCACGATTAATGCAAGTACCTACTGCTTTTCATGGTTGTGATCGTCATCGGATTGGACTAGTAATGTGAGACGACCACACTTCATACGCAATACGCACGAGTGGTCGATAGCTCGAATCGCGCTTATTTAGGATATTTAAAATAGTATTTTTTTCTGAAGGTTTCACTTCTAACACATGTGAACTGATGCACACATATTTTTTTAATTACTCTCTTTTCCTTATAAAACTGTCGTATTAAAGTAGTTAATTTATATGCTGTAATGGTAACGTGATAGGTACAGATTAAGCCGACTAATTTGTAAAATGACCCCCGCACCGACGTCGAATACCGTTCCTGGACTGCAAACAACCACGATACTATTTATCGACATATTAGCACTGTATCACTTACGACCCAAACGCACTCGCTCCTTGAGAAAACAATAAAGCTTATGTCGTATGCTGATGTTACGCCTTCAATTCGTAATGTATATCATATCGCCTGTTATATAATATACAATATGTTTAAATTTATAATACTTGAAAAAAGACGTATTTGGGTCAATCAACTATTTTATCCACACCATGATGTCACTCACATATTGTTATATGTAGTAATTGATCACATCATACACAAGTAATATCAAAATTGTATCTAAGATTATAGGCACAACGGGAAACTTGATTGCGTTCTCAAAAATCTGTTGCTTCTATGAAATTTCATGGTAACTTCGGATACGGAATATCCGTTCCATAAAAAATATTCATATCCAAAGACCACAACATCGTTATTATTAATTTTTTATCGTTATAGGTTTGACGTAGTGGCCACAATCTAACCTGATGTTTAGTAACGACGTGGCCCAAGTTGATAACACACTAAGCCTAGTGGAAGAATGGCTCTCAAGCGCATCTGCCGGAACACACCTATTGGTGCTTTGCGGCAGATTTTCAACTTGAGGGCGGTAGCTAGTCAGGCGGGCATTAGAAAATGCTCTACCGCCATGCTATGGTTTCCTCACGATGTTTTCCTTCACGGAAAGCTCAGGCTCATTGCAGGGATTCGAACTAACGTCAATCGACGTGAAGTCGTACACGCTACCACAGAGCCATCATCGCTTGCAAACGATGCGACGGGATATTTTCGAATAAAAATTTACTAACCTTGGTTGATCCATTTAGTTATGCTATTTTTATTACTTTAAGATTTAATAACGACTAACTGTACCCTACAAGTTCATCTGTGTTACATTTATTATAAAGCTCACGAGATTGTTTGAACGCGCTAATCTCTGGAAGATATCTCATAAGATTATTGTTTTTTTGCATATTATCGCTAATTTATTGAAGAAGGTTATAGACTATAGGCTTTATGCTACCATTCTAAAGAGCGTTGAAGTAACAATGAACCTCAAGCAATCTGGCAAGCTGTAGGCAGGCAGGGGAAGAGATAACAATGCCTAATACTAGTGCGTTGACGGCGGGCGGCGCGGTGCAGAGTTGACCGTATAAATTTAACACGAGTAAAACCGTGGGGCAAAGTTAGTATAGTTATAAAATCAAATTATATTACAACAATTTCGCAAATTATGTCGATGTGGCGTTGTATATATAAACACTTATGTTTTATTAATAACCCTCATACACGGGCGTAATGAAAACAATATAATCTGGATTGTTGCTAGGCCGTTTTGATTGGAGAGGCACTCAGTACATCAATAAATACGTAACGGAAATTCCTGATTATCTAATATTTTTGTGTTATCACGTACCTACTCACGCATGGCTTTCATTATAGCCCGTGGAAAGAGATGGAAGGTGTATTCAAAGATCATTACAAGTCCAGTAACGATTGATGATTCACAATATGCTTGGGTACTTTATCGTTTCCATTATATTTTTAAACGTGCAATACATAAAATTTGTGTGTACTTTTTGTGTGTGCATTTAGAAGTTTATACAGCTTTCATCAAGCAAAACAATAATAATTGACTTTTTTTTTAAATTGCATATCAACAACGTCATATAATTGAATGAAGTGAATTCATTATACTGACTTTTTATATTGTTTAAAAATAATGTTACGTTGTATATGTAAACATTATTTTAATTATAATTTAACGTTGTATAAATAGACGTTATTTTAATTTGATTAATCACAAAAAAGTAAATAACAATCAAATTAATTTTTCGTCAAATCATATGAAAGAGTCACCCATTATAATTGTGCAGTGAACAGACGTGTGTGAATGTGTGTTTGAGAAAAGTGTTTTAATAAAAATTTGAGAATGCACAAACTACCACTCCGTTCTAACCGAACAGGGCAGTGACATGCAGGTGACAGTCTGTCGTGTAGAACCAGCATTTCACCTCCGGTATCCAACCGTATAAAATTAAAACCAAAACCAGATAACCAGAAGAGTTTTTAGCAGGATGACAATCGGTCATCATCATCATCATTTCAACCGAAAGACGTCCACTGCTGGACATAGGCCACCCCCAAAGATCGCCACAACGACCGATCCTGTGCTGTCCGCGTCCAGCGGCTTCCCACAACCTTTACCAGGTCGTCGGACCACCTTGTGGCGGGTCTGCCCACGCTGCGTCTTCCGGTACGTGGCCACCACTCGAGAACTTTGACCCCATCGGCCATCCGTTCTACGAGCTACGTGGCCCGCCCACTACCACTTAAGTCAATGGGTTTTATTCTTAATTTACGCAACAAAAAGGGTGTTATAGGATTCACCACTATGTGTGTGTCAACTGAATCTATTTTGGTCCAGAACACAACACTTGTGAAGTGGATTACAAATATTAACTAGAAATCAACAATAACAAAAACTCCCTGGACAGTTCTATCAATGGTACAGCTACCACCTTGTTTGAAGATTAGAAAAATATTCTATACAAATGGCATTGACATAGTTTTGTATAAACATACTTTGCCATTTTTGTTCGTTTTCGTAATTCTAAGGATAACATTTACTAGTGACAATAAGTAGAGACGAAAGTGAAGATTGCGTAGCGAATTGAAATCTAATATTCTCATTGCAGATGATACAAATCATATCATAAGAATTGGTTTAGAATTGGTATTCCGATAATCATATTTCTGAACGAAACGGAGCGCTCTAGCAACACTTTAAAAAAAAAGATTGTATGGAGTTCACAGTATAGAGTTTTTCGCGGGGTATTATTGATCTGTCATGTAATATATATTTTTTATCAATATAATTATGTTATTTGTCCCTATAATGGGCAATATTTTTGGTATTTTGCATTATACAGTTTGGCTCTTGTGTGCAAATTAAGTTACTAAAAATAATAAGATGGAACATGTAATCTGAGATTTCATAAAAACTATCTGGAAAGTTAGAAGCCATTTTGTTTGAAGTTAAGAAAATAGTACAAAGTATTTTTTTGCTACAAAAGTGACGTCACTGTGCCCGATGGTAAACAGTACAATCAACAAAAACAACGGCGACCACAACGGGATCGATGACCCGTGTATATCCACGCACTGATCCCGGAACGAGACACACATAAACGTGTCACTATTACGGATGTTACACCTGGTGTGATACGTAGAGAAATGGACATCGTGATGTCACTCGGGAACAATGATTATTGTAGTCAACTTATTAACTGAGGTATTACTATCCAAAAGCTCGAACGAGAATCCCTTCAAGCCGGTCGTTGCCTGCTTATAAGGTGCGTGCAGTCACAGAGCATACCTGTTGCTATAGAGCCCAGCTAATAGAGGGGGTCAATAGTAAAGTCAACAGTATAAATAGTTAGTCCATAATCACATCGACACGAGTCTCTGACATATATTGAACAGTGTCTTATTTAATATGACGTGTTGGTAGGGGAAGCTGGTCCTTGTAACATTGTTGTACGGTGGTCACAGTCCAGTCGAACACAATCGTCGCGTCCTACTAGCCTGCACCCTGCACGCGCGTACTCTAAAGGGATTTCCAATCGACAATATCCCAAAAATCAACCGCCGATTACACATCCTTAGGGGATGAATTTTCAAATGCCCTTGCTTGGTTATATAAAAGACTAGGTGTGCCTAGGCTCTGCACATTCGTGGCTGAGTGCCTTAAGCGCTCGCCCCCAAGTCCGGTGAAGCTGTAAAAGCCGTTCGAGGCTCCTGGGCCCTTATGGCTAACAGTATAGTCAGATCGAAAAAAAAAAAAAATAGGCTCCGCTCGCGTGGACTGTAGAATGCCGTCGGTCGAGCGCACGCCCGAATCGCGCTGCCCCCGCTCAAAAGACGGACGACAAAAACGCTTATTGTGGGTGATCCATAGCATATATCTATCTGATATATGCTATCACTGATTTTTTTCTAGGTCTGTTTAATATCTACATTTATGTAGACCATTAATTTGATACATCTCGTAATCTCGTATGGTTTACTCAGCGTGAGCCATATAAGCGCCCCAAATGCACCTTTTTTCCAAATTAATTCACTATTGTTACGTCTTATTTCTAATATTACAAAATATATCAGCTAATAATTAAAATAAAAAAAACATGTAAATCTAACAAGTGGTTTTTGCGTGAAAAGAACAAAAACGGATAGATATAAAAACGTTGCGTTTTATAACATGTATAGAAGAATGAAGAATTGTATTAAATACGATTTAAAAAAAAAACATATCATTATTAGCTCTACAAACCCACAATAAAGCTAGAGTAAGCAGTTTTGTAAAAAAAGTTTAATCATACCGTAAAGCATATGTAGCAGTGGGTCGCTTTAAAATTGTATACGTTCCTCCCATATAATTTTAACAACTTCAAATAAAATATAATTAATTCAAACAATAAGCATTAACGACCTTTACATATATAAAGTCTGAACATTGTTAAATCCACGACGTGAACACAATGGGGGTCAGATTATAAATATTTGGTCTGGTATTTCTACGTTGAACGTTTTTTAGCGGACCTGAATTTTTATGCCGTTAATAAATTTCACCCGGACCTAATATTATAAAATATATACGTTGTTCTTATTTCGTTTTTAAATATTTATTTAAAGTGCATAATTTGATTACGATACTTAACCGTTAATAAAACACTTGTTTTTTTTTTTCAATATAATTAAAAGAAATTAAGTGCATAATAAAATGTGTAAAGGATATTACGGAAAATAACAAGATTATTTTTTTATGAAGACTTATTGTTATAGAAATACATGACTCAGCGTTTAAGAGTTTATAATCACTTAAAAATCCGAATAAGAATTTATTCAGGATCTTAGTTACAGCTTATATTTATGTAGTAAGCAATCATAAAATTTTAGATATATGGGACACTTGACATATTAACCAAAATAAAAATATCTACAAAAGTCGACGTTTGCCTTTCTTTTTAACTTTTTTTTATGTTATACTTTAGGTGCGTCATTACAAAAATGATGAGAGTGAATTTTTACGATACGCGCGAATTTTAACAAGCAGTTGTTCACTGAACCTATTGTTTTATTGTGGTAATGACATAAGTAAAAAGACTTGATGTTATTTATTTAAATTACAAATGTTTGAAAAATGTATATTATTTTTTAAGTTTAGCGTCTAGCCACAATCTCACCTGATATTAAATGACCTAATAAGTAAATAAGAAATAAGTAAATAAATAAATAATAAATAGAAAATAAGTAAATGGCCTAAGATAGTAAAACGCTACGCCTAGTGGGAGGACTTGCTTCAGGTGCAGATTCAGGAACACACCTATAGTTTCTTGGCGACAGATCTTCAATTCCCGTGTGGTAGGTAATCAGGAGGATTAGAAAATGTAGTGTCATTCATCACGATGTTCTCCTTCACCGAAAGCTCAGTCTTATTGCAAGGATTCGAACTCACGTCAATTGACGCGGTGAGCCATCGTTACACACACACCCACTTTTTTTTCTTTAATACTCCCCAATATTGCCACATAACTGTTAATGCATATTATACACTAGTCGGTTACAACTGAGATAATTTTAGAACGGCACTGCAGGGATTTAGAGGTTTGTACATACAAATAGATTCAGTCCAAGGGTAATGGCGTATTAGAGACCATGTGATTCGCTTAGGGAGCTATAAACGCACTTAGTGGTGGAGCTCGACTCGGAAACGTTCTGGTGTTAGGTGACCTCAAATTATTGTTATTATACTCACAAACGGATATTTGATTCCAAGCTTGTAATGTAGTAACCGAACTAATAGTAAATATAAAATCTAATTTAAGTATATTTATAACTCTTCCTATTATGTATAAATGTATTTCTGTTCTGTTATTTATTATAACTTTTATATCTTTTTTGTATTAATTGTAAGCATTATTTTTCTATTAACTATGTTTATATTTTATTGGTGTCCGTGACATCGGTTTAGGAGGCCCAGTCAGAATACCAGCGCTGCACTGATTCAGTGTAGCAAATATGCTGAGACTGGGACCTGTTTATTCCCGCTCAACACGATAATTATTGTTTTGTTTTTGTAGTGTATGTATCTTTTTATTTGTATCTCTTTATACATAATTTTATATACTTATGTTTGCGTTTTGTGATGGATAAAAAAATAAATTCTTTCTTCTTTCTTTATAACAATCTAGACAGTAGTCATGTCTATCAAACAAAGATCTTAACAACTTCTGTAGATAGTACAGTATATGTGTATAGACGTAGGTAATAACTTCTCATAATTTACTCTAACTAAATGTTACTTTTCAACAAAAATTGTATACATTAATTAATATTAAAGTAATCGATAATTGTATTATTATTTTATTTTATTAATAGCCGTGCTGGCGGCTCCGACCGCATGGACAACAGAAGAAAGCGTAGTGCTTATAACATCGTAGTAGTATCGCACGTAGGCGCCCACACACACGCACACAGGCGCTCAAACACATAAAGAAATACACGCGCGTGCTCTGTACACAAGCACGCACACACACACGTACACGCACGCACATAAATATACACATTTACTTATTTCTTTCTGTTTTAATATTTAATTTTAATTTTTTCTCTAACGTTGCCCTAGTTGTCAATTGTAGTACACAACAGAATTATTAATACGTTTTAATATACTGTTAAATAAATATTCTATTTAAAATGAATAATATTTGCTGGGTGATAGGACACTACAATTTTATCTGACTGAACCATGATCACCGTATACTATGTGTAACACCCACTGTACTGGCACGCTTATGAGTGTCGCGATCCGGGCTCCTGGCTGTAGCGTGGCTTCTCATCGAGCGCACTATCTTGGGACAGCGATGACGCTCAAAGAGGCCTGTGCTGACATAAGCAAGCTGCTAGTTTCTTGGAGGGCATCGGGTGACTGGATTAACAAAACCCATCCGTCACGTAAAAGGGCCCATCAGAGGCCTAATTGCGGAAACCAGTACGTATTCCAGAAACATGTTATTTTTTTTGTTTTTTTTTTTGTTTGCATTGTGGCCAAAATCTCATCTGAAGTTAAGTGACGATGTGGCCGAAGATGAAAACACGCTAAACCTAGTGGAAGACTGGCTCTCAAGTACAGCTCCCGGAACACACCTATTGGTGCTTGGCGACAGATTTTCAAATTGAGGGTGGTAGCTAGCCAGGTGGGTATTAGAAAAAACCCTACCACCATGCAACGTGTGATGTTAACGTGTTTAACATCCTTCAAAACGTTGAAACATGAACAGTAGTTTTAAAATGCATAATGGTGTCTTCACACCATATAGCGCGCTCAAATTCAGCTTCTCAAATAAATACGGGCGGCTTTTTGGCTAGTTACGACTTAGACCAAATTGCCAAATTACCAAATATAAGCATGTTTCTTCTTTCCTCCAAGAAGGCAGAAGCATTTATATATATATAGTTAGTTAAATCGAAATTTCTACGGATAGGGAATTAGTCAAATCGGGACTTATTTGCATGTACGGCAACAGCCCAAACCGAGGTTTGGCCACTTCGGCACCCTTGAGCTTTTCGCCTCCTTTTTGCGGCAGAGTACCTTCCGCGCTTTCCGGCAAGCTCGGTGAAGCTGTCGAAGTATCTAATGGTTCCAGAAACCTTAAGGCTAACAGTATAGTAAATATGAAAAAAAAGCTGTTTGGCATCAAATTTTCATATACGTTAACTCTGGTCGAAAGAACATTAATTATTCTTCACACAAAGCTTAATTTTATCATAGGATTAGAAGCTACGTGTTCCGTAAAAGCGCTTAGCTCAGTGCCACTTCTGAGTTAAAAAGACTATCAGTTTTATCGGCTTACAAAACTGAATTCGAGTTGTGCCCAAGTGTAAACGCACCGCTAGTTAACATCGCCGGCTGTAATTCACATCTGAATTCATTAATATTTCCCAATCTGTTATTCATGAACCCATCGAGCTGCTCTCTTTAATATTTGGGCTTAATTCACCAGAACGGACCTTATTTATTATACTTTCAAAATAATTCAAATTATTCCAAGACGTTTGTTTGGGAGAATTCCGCAGTTTTAATTCTTAAAATATTATCAGGATTTAACAAAAACAAGGTAAGTGGTAGCTTATTTTTATTTTGTACTACAACATGGATAAATGAACTATTGTTTAAGGATAATGATAAAAAGTGCCTATTTTTTGGACTCTTAATTTAATTGCTACTGTTAAGTATATTTCTAAATTTTAATTGACATTACTTACCTAAAAAGAATTCGTGGCTACAACATTATTATTATTTTTTACATTAGCACTGCGAAATGACGTAAATGTGCCTGATGGTAAGCGCAGTATAATCCAGTAACAGTGGCGACCATCAAGAGATCAACAATATATCGTCAGTCGCCGCTGTCATGCCATCCTGAATAGAAACTGAATATGCACCAGCTGTTTCCAAAACGCAGCGCGCATAAACGAATACTAGCCATGCTCGCGGGTTCGCTCGCTTGGACTACAAGCAGCACCCAGCAGCCGTGGGTCGAGCAGATGTGCGAATCATAATGCCCCGCTCCCAAACACAGCGGTAGCCTATCGGTTTTTTTTTCAAAGATAAATATGCCTATTTTGTATGATCCTTGGAAGATAGATATATGCTATCGTTGACTTTTTTATAGGTCTTTTTAAGGTCTACAATCATGAGGTATATTATTTTGATATATTTCGTATGATTTACTCATGGTAAGTCCCAAAAGCGTGTTTTTTTTTCGAATTGATTGGCCATTATCGTTACTCCTTTTATTTCTGACCGGTATATCAGAATCTTTGATAAATGTCCCTTTTTACAACCCCATATACATATATTTATAAAGACATAAAGCATAACCTCGTATACGCATGTTCTTCGCTTGCGGGCCGATCGTAATACGTTTATGATTTAGATAGATACTTATGGCATAGTTTACGTAACACAGCTGGCTTACTACATGCAGCCGATCTCAGTATAACATTATAAAATCATTAGATATGTATTCGGATTATTTAAAATATGTACATTTCATCAATTTTTACATTTCTGAAATCAGTAAAGAGAGCAGATCGCAAGAAACATAGCAGATTTTATAATAATAATAATAACCAGCACACAAATAAATAATAACTATCTGACCCGTGCGAATATTTCCCATATCAACGAATGTAAACAATCTAACTAACAGTTGGATTATTACTAGATGGTGCCCGGATTATATTTTCATTAGCATCATAATGAAAAATGTTTTTTAACGAAAACATTCATTTTAAAATATTTGTCAATAGCGGTGAACATAGACTTTTTTAATCATTAATTTTGATAAAGTATTAACGAACATATGGCGTTGGCAGGAATAACATCTTTGAGAAATAATATATATATATATATATATATAATATGTGTTTATATTATTTGTGTAGATATTATTTGTTACGTATTTGTTTAATAAGGTCACAATTTCATACACGGTCATTTAATTCCTAACTAAGAAAAACTTGTATTATTGTGGCTAAACGGATAATATTACTTCACATAACTGACAATTATACTCATCACACTAAATTTCAGTCATGTTTTGGTATCGAAGCTGCGACCTCTCGGCTCAATAGTAGCGTCTACTACCTCTGCGCCTCGAGACCGGTCAAATAATGTTTATAAAAGACTTTAAATTGAGATATTGCTAGGCAAAGGTCGCTTTCCAAAGGAAGAATGAGCAGTTTATTCACCATACTAACTTTAACTAACTAACTAACGATTTATGCACTCCTATACACCTACACTAATTCTACTCAAATTTGTAAATGTATATGAACTTTAAATTATTCGTTTATATATTCCAAGGCTTGAAAACATGTTATCGGTATACTATTAACTAGCGTTTTCCTGCGACTTTGACTAAGTGTTTTTAATACTAGAGGACCTTCTCCAGGTCCCAGGATATATTTATGCCAAATTTCATTGCAATCGGTTCAGTGGTTTACTCGTGAAAAGGTAACAAACAGACAGAGTTACTTTTGCATTTATAAAAATATGTGTAGATGTGATTTGTTTGTTTAATAATTTTGGCTTTTAACTTTTTTATTAAAAGGGGTATTGTTAGCTATTTTCACGATAGTTTTGGAGTAAAAAAAGACCTAAACAACAAATTTTATGAATATTAGTAAACTGAATATAAAAAAATTGTCTTTATAATTATATCATACAAGTGCACTGAGCTAGCTGCTTTCAATTGCCTTTGCTTACAATGTTTTGTGTGCATTGATCCGACTCGTCAAAGCTCAGCCGAGCAAATATTAATCTGCGCTGATTTTATGACCCTCGGTTATTACTTGTCAGGTAATAAAGTAATGCTATCTACACATTAGAAACCATTCCTTCTGATTTATCATTTTATTGATAAACTAACTTGCATCAGCGATTTTGTTCATGAGTTTTTGGCGGGCTCTTCATCCGTCATATCGTAGATTTTATTTTACCCCATGTTATTTAAGTTAATTAACTAACATTTTACCCCTTTAAGTCCTTCAACTCCTTATATCACCATTATGAGCACTGTGGTATGTATAGTTCAATCCTTACTGTGATAATTGAATATCGGAAATATTTGCCAGATTTATTCCTAAATTAAATTATTGCATAGGTATAAACGCGTGCGGTCGCTGATCTATCGACGAGACAACTGGCTAGGGATGTGAAAAAATAAACGATTATTAAACTATTAATACGATTATTATAGATTATAGTTTTTAAAAATATATTTTTATCTATGAGTTTTATATTTAAAATAATCGATTATAAAAAAATACTTTTTTTTCTCTGCCGATTTTTAACTGATGGCGCTAGCAGTCGACGAGGCCGAAATCAGCCTGGAGAATAATAATAATATTTAATTATTGTAACCTTTTTGTTAATTAAAATTATGGTTATGGATAATTCGAGTATTTATTTTGATCTCTCAAAAAAATATCGATTAAAGAATGTATTAAATTTTATTTCAAACTTGAACAAAAATTAAATAATAACTTAAACGATTTTATTAGAAAATAAAAAAATCTGTTATTTTATAATCAATTTTTAATTTGAACGTCCTACAACTAGTATTCCGCGTAGGGGTCTCGGGTAACTCCACCAGTTAGTGTGAATGCAAATTTGCAAATATTGCAATCGAGTATCTAAACTCCATATAGTCTCCATACACTTTTTCATCCCTTTAAGGAAATAACTGTATACTACTTTGACAAAGATTCTTCTTTCTTCTTCTTTTTCTTCCTCACTTGACAACCGATCCTCTTTATTGAAAACCATTAATGCCATTATCAAGTAAATATAGTTTCCAGCCTTTGACGATTTCAGGATCCTAACAAGATAGTGGCACCATTTTAGAACTTTCTAGGGAGTTTTTGTGGCATCTCAGATTGGACGTGTAGCACCGTACTTAAAATTGTTTGGATGCACTTGTTTTTTATGTATTTATTTACCTTTTATACCCTACATTAAGTTATAATTTTAGTCTTATTAAACTGTAAACAGGGTTTTTTTTAAATAAGGCAAAAAAGTTGAAAAACCTTTTTAATGTGTTCCTTCTTTGGTTACAGAACCGTAAAAATTAATCACCATTTAATAATTTACTATGGGGCACATCTCTATTCTAGGAAATGTTTTAAGAATAAACTTCACAGAGGCCTTACTAATATTTACCTATATTTGTTACAACAAAAAATAGCAAAAGAATAAAATAAAATAAACAAGGTAAATACAATTCAAATAAAGTTAAATTGAAACAACCTTTCGGCGGCAAAGTCAGGTTAAATCCCCCACCTTTGTTATTCGATATATTAAAGTCTGGATCACTGGGCAACCGAACGAAATACTATCTAGAAAATATCACTAATAGTTAATACTATAAATTTATATTCAAACATTGTATGTTGTAGGTAGCTGAAACTACTACTCATCTATTGGAGGTGGAAGTAACAAAGAAATCTCGGATAATTAAGTACATGAACAGTTGACAGTTGACAAATAAGCTTGGAATAGTACCTAGGACTTAATTTATCGTGTGCGACTGTGGTTAGACACTAGTTTTATGTTTAGTTAGTATAGTTCCAGAACACAAGAACACCGCGGTTAGAGTTTTAAAATTTTTAAGACGTCGTTCGAGAGACGTTTCTGTATATAATATGTACTAAAATGGATTTATATAACTTCAACCAATACGGGAATGAAAAGGGTGTAAAATTTTTATAGAGATCCATTACCTCTGGACGTAGATAGGTTCGTGAAATTCCATCCATATTTCGACTTTTTATTGAAAATAAGCATATAAACATAATAATTATGAACAATAATATCAATAATGTCAATAAAATATAATATTTTACACGGTTGAAATAATATATTCTTTATTAATTACAACTTCTATACATTTATACATATTATAAAACTCAACGTCTCTCTGTCTGTCTCTCAGTTTATGTTCTTTTCACGCGAAAATCACTAATCAGATTCACATGTTTTTTCGTTTAATTCATAGCTATGTTATCTGGCCAGATTATAAGCTATATTTTGTTAGATAAAGTAACATAAGATATAAGCAGTGACGATAATGGTGAATCAATTCGAAACAAAATACACTTTTGGGGCGCTTAAATGACTTATACGCTGAGTAAACCATAAGAAATGATGAATTGAAGCAATGATGGTTCAGTGGTAGCGTATACGACTTCGCGTCAATTGACGTGAGTTCGAATCCATGCAATGAGCCTGAGCTTTCGGTGAAGGAAAACATCGTGAGAAAACCATAGCATGGTGGTAGGGCTTTTTCTAATGCCCGTCTGGCGAGCTACCACTCTCAAGTTGAAAATCTGTCGCCAAGCACCAATAGGTGTGTTCCGGCAGCTGCACTTGAGAGCCAGCCTTCCACTAGGTTTAGCGTGCTTTCATCTTGGGTCACATCGTCATTTAAAATCAGGTGAGATTGTGGCCACTACGCCAACCTATACATGCGACAGATTTTCAACTTGAGATGAATATGAAGAAGGATTAAAGGCTAACTACACCACAAACTCCACAGTACTATTTCAAAACGTAGAGGGAACAACTAAAAGAGATTACTTTGGATGTTTCTTACTCTCTCACGACGAACTGAAAGTCCGACATACAAAAAATATGAAGAGCAAAAGAGAAACAATTATGGATTTTCTGTCTCTATCGCTGTAACCACATTTTGAAGTGAAACTTCTTATGCGACTTCCAAGCGTTAAACGTTAAATGTTAAACGTTTAACGCACATCGGTCTCTCCTCTTTGTGTGAGCCAGAGCGAGAGAGCAATATATTATCGGTCTCTCCTCTTTGTGTGAGCCAGAGCGAGAGAGTAAATGTCGGTGTGTATGTATATTGCACACTCTTGAAATAAAATAGGAATTACACACCGAGTGTAATTACAGATATTAAATTCCAGTACAAACGTAGGCCGCGAAATCTCTTTATCGATCCCGATGACGAGATCGAGAAAAAGAATCAGTTTTACGCGTCCGACCCCATACAACTAGCGTGTTTGCGCCCACGCCCGCGAAATCACCGTTCCCTTCGCAGGGGACGCACGGTGAACTTCGGCCACTCAAGCCTAGGTCCGTTCCTCCGGCATGGAGCCCTTGAGTCTAGCAGCCGCTCGCGCGATACAGTGACACCGCATTCACTAGCTACCTACATACATGCATTACACTTTGACATGCACTACACTTAGGTACATAGGTTCTGTAAGGGACCTTTTTTTTCTTATTTTGAGGCTAGTTAGTCTAGTTCAAAAATTTACAGATTACTAAATACATATGCTTGTCTCTTACCCTCCTCCCAGAGGATAGCGAGATGTATATATGTATAGTTAGTTAGATAGTGTGCTAGGGCATTAGACAGATCGCGATATGTTTGCAATCACTGCAACAGCCCGAGCCGAGGTTCGGCCACTTTGGCACCCTTGGAGCTTGTTGCATGCTTTCGTGGCTGAGTGCCTTAAGCGCTCGCCCCCAAGCCCGGGTGAAGCTGTAAAAGCCGTTCGAGGCTCCTGAGCCCTTATGGCTAACAGTATAGTCGGTTCGAAAAAAAAAAAAAAATAGAAAATGTCTTTTAAAATGAAGTTTCACTTCTATCGTGTGTGAATCGCACACACACCTTTTTTTACTTTGTTCCTCTTTTGTACTAAAAGCATCTAAATTTTCAAATTAGTCTAGTTTGAGGTTGTTTTGTCGTGATTTTTTAAACAGAGAATACAGTAAATTAACGTTTTATTATACACTTTTTAACATACAGTATTCACGTTTCATAAAAACTGACGATACGATTCAGAATCCTCTCATTCGTGTGCCTATTCAACAAGTTAAAGCAAACTTCGATGAGATTTTTTTTGTTGTTCAATGAGTTTGCAACTTGATCCAATATAGAAGAATAGGAGTCATCGATTAATATATCAAAACTAAATTTATAATAAGTAGAGCGTTAGATAGCAAAATTTGTACTAGCTAAATTTAACTAGCTATTATAAATTTATGCCTGATTCCATCGCATAACACCAATATGATTTGCATACATTAGTTTGACCGCTGGATCATAGTCCACATACGTCATTTTGAAATACCCAACATAGTTACTAATTTCTGCGTGTACACAGATCGAAATAGAAGTATATTTTTATGAAAATAATATTTATTTTATGGAAGTACCATAGAGTGAATACTACCTCTCTCTTATTGCAGTGTAGGGGTAAGGAGAACCATCTTATATGAAGTTGAAAAACTGTCCAGCTGTACTTAGAAGCAGCAAATTATAATTTAAAAACAGACCTAATTGGCGCTAGCGTAGCAAGAAGGAATAATAAAAAAAAGCATTCGCGTTTTTAAAGTTTTTACTATTTTAAATCTGAAAAAATATTTGAAAATATGGGAAAAGTTTGTAGAGTGAAAAGTTGTCCAAGTAATCAATTGAAACTGTGCACTATAAATAAGAATCTAAATATACTTTAACTACCGATCTCTTTTACCTTAAAATTTGTAGTATATATTAACTTAATATTTGCAAAGGACGATCTAAGTTAACAGTCGAAAGCACCCTGTAAATGACGTGAAGTGGATCTTACCAAATGGATAAATACGGACCGTACGGATACGTACGGATTTGATATGTTTGTCCATTTTTAACTTGATAAATATAAGTTACGTTATTGAATTTTAATTTATAATTACAGGTGTATTGTGAAATAAAATCTTTCAATTTTGTTATGCGTTAGAGGCTGTCCGAAGCCTTCGTACACGTATGCATTTAATACTGGCGGTCAATTACACTGTGCGCTTTTTTTTTCGAACAGACTATACTGTTAGCCTTAGGGGCCCTGAAGCCTTTGCGGATTTTACAGCTTCACCGGGTTTGGGGGCGAGCGCAGAAGGCACTCAACCGCGAAAGCTAGGTAACAAGCTCCAAGGGTGCCAAAGTGACCGAAGTGGCTTGGGCTGTTGCCGATCATGCGAAAAAGTCGTGATCTGACTAAATCCCTATACATAGAAATTCGAGCAAACTATCTATACAAATATACGTGTTTCTGCCTTCTGGGAGGAAGGAAACTAGCCAAAAAAAGAAAAAAGGGCCGTTACAGAACCTATTTACCTGAGTGGTGTTCATGTGTGAAGTGCAGTGTCATGTGTGTGTTTCGATAGCTAGTAAATGCAGTGTCACTGTATCGCGCGAGCGGCTGCTGTTTAAGTAAAATTTGCTATCTTCAATATATAATTTACTTTTCCACCATGTATAATCGAGGGTAAAAGACCCTAAAGTTATTGAAATCTTACTTAGTATAACTGCTGGTGTTGGTATGTGACGTAAGCTAACAAATGAAATATTCTCTGACAAATGGCATTGTGGCTATAGTCGTAATCTATATCTATACTATAATATAATAAAGCGGAAGATTATTTTGTTTGTTTGTTTGTATGTTTATTTAAACACGCTAATCTCTGCAACTACCAGTCGAATTCTTTTTGTATATGATAGCCTGATTCATGAGAAATAAATAGTATAGGCCATCTAGTATTAGGCTACACCTCAGTTAGCGTTAAATAATGATTTATGTTAAGTCGGAAGAAACAGCGCACTCGAATTGCTTTATCAGCGTGTACTGGCGTAATGGTTAGTGATACGTAAATATAATGTTGTACAATTATATTGCTCTTTAGTAGTCTCTTATACATAAGCCACAATAAGGTATTTTGTGATTTTTTTACTGAAAATTGCATTATTCTTAGGGATGTTATATTAATCCTTACGAGCGAAAGTTACTTTTTCATCAAGACAATTTTATGTAGATAAACTTTGCCCTTGTTGCATGTTTGCATGTTATTTGGACGAATAGTTTGTCAGATATGTAAAATTAAAATAATTCAATACTCAGCTTCGATCTATGACTATAGGTGTAGTGGTATACTTTTAAATTATACGCGAGTGAAACCGCGGGGTACAGCTTTTCTATATATAAGCGAAATACCACTCACTCATAAAGAGATCTTAGACAACGATAAGTTCGATTGGCTTGAAATTTAGTATAGTTACTCATTTCGCGATGTAGACGCTCACTAAACCAGATTTTACGCGAATTGTAGATATAAATTTAAGACGGATGAAACCGTGGGGCATATGTAGTAGATTTATAAACTGCCATGAGTAGGTACTGCGTCAGACGATAGATTTTAATCTCAAACAAAACGAAAATCACGAACCAGCGGTAAAAATACTTTGTACACATTATATGCAATGCCGTTCGCATTAAATATTAAATAAAATTACTATTTGCTTGGTATTCTGCGAACGTGACCTTTGCTATGATATATCATCCGTTTAAAATGAATCGTACAAACGATAAAGAATTAATTGATACTCAGTGGTGGACTAAACTAAATGAAGTCCCCGGCGCTAGTTGTTAGCACGTCTCGCTTGCAAGAGTCTTTTTTCAGTGTAAATTGAGCTGAGAAGAGAATCGGACGAACCTTGTTTTTGTTTTCGTGTTTTTATATCTGTCAGAGAATCGTGTCTATGTGATTATTTAAAAAGAAATCTTGTCTATAGCAACGAGATAACAGATCCTGACAGGAATCCAAAATACGGCGTATATAAAATAAATGGAAAGAAATTAGAGATGCCGCGCGCTAGAAACGTGTGTTCAATGATCCTCGTACCCATATAAGCATCTAACGACGGGCTTGAAGGATGGTTCTAGCTCGAAGCCCTCGAATTATGAAGATCTCCCTTAATATAGATTCTAAGATTGTTCAGGGCTACCTACGAGTCGGAACTCGAAGAGAAGATCATTCTGACTGGAGCTTGATGGATCGTGTGGACGTTCAAGATCATTTACCAGGTCACCTATGGGTAACGATTACATCAGACACACTAGGCATGGGGTGGCTATATAGAGGAGACTGGGGGCAACCCCAAATAAAACAGACGTCACTCTCACTTGTATTTTCGGACCGTGTACATCTCTACAATGCTTGCTTAACCCTGATTACGCCCACAAGATTTATGATTCTGTAATGAAGAAAGATATCAAGGAAAATCCTGGTGTTTCGATAGTATATTCTGCTGTCTCTCTCTCTCTCTCTCTTTGACATATCTATACTAACATTATATAGCTCGAGAGGTTATTTTATGTTTGTTTATTTGTTTGAACGCGCCAATCTCAGGAACTAGCTGTCAGATTTGAATTTTGAGGTTTATTGCCCATTTAATTATTAGTTTATAGGCTATATAACTTGACGTTATGATCATAAGGAGCGGAGCAATAACAATGAACGTCAAGCAACCGGGCAAGCTGTAGATAAATGTAAACAACTTACACGGGAGCGTTGCCGACGACGCGATAGAGAGTTGGTCGAATCAATCTCCGGGATCGGCCAGTGTTAATTCAGGAATGAAGCGGGGTGGTAGGGAGCTTGTACTTTTTATTTACATAGTAAAAAATTCGTCAGTGTTTGGTGAATTGAAATATGTGTACTCTTGACACAATCTGACAGCTATGAATCGAGTTGCCTACAAATTTACAAAGTTTAAATAATTTAACTTGCCGCCGGTTATATTTGACTGATTTGAAGTTTTCTTTTACAGTTTTGGACACAGATCAAAAATAAATTTTGTTCACAATTTTTAAGGTTTTTTTATCGTTATAGGTTTAGCGTAGTGGCCACAATCTCACCTGATGTTAAGTGACGATGTGGCCCAAGATGATAACACGCTAAACCTAGTGGAAGACTGACTCTCAAGTGCAGCTGCCGGAACACACCTATTGGTGCTTGGCGACAGATTTTCAACTTGAGGGTGGTAGCTAGCCAGGCGGGCATCAGAAAAAGCCCTACCACCATGCTATGGTTACCTCACGATGTTTTCCTTCACCGATAGCTCAGGCTCATTGCAGGGATTCGAACTTCGTCAATTGACGCGAAGTCGTACACGCTACCACTGAGCCATCATTGCTTTATAATTATAATAATAATCATTATATATGAAAATAATAGTAACCTCAATGTGATTTTGTAAGTTTTATCTTAATATGTGTATATAAACCACTGCTCTATCATTTACGAGTAAAAAAGGCTAAATAAGTAAAAATATTTAATTATTAAATAGAATGAAAGCAAAGACATACCATAGTCAGTGTGACGTAATCAACCGGACACAACGGTGTTGACATGAGACGATCGTAACTCGATCTTGATTTTCGATTCGGTTTGGTTCAAGAGCACGCAAGTAGGATCAAATTCGAATCAGTTTCAAGAGTAAAACCCCTGGTACCCCTTCAGTGTATATCCAGCTGATGAGAGGCTTACAGGCCACCATGACAGCGACCACTGGTGATGAATTGCCTATATCTCGGTGGTCGCCATTATTTTGGATTTTAATCTGGTTACCATCAGCACAGACACATCACTTTGCCGTGCTACTAAAAAAACTATTCAAAGGGACGGATATATCTGTTTATTAAAAGTTACCTTAAAAAGTCCACGTGCATGTATGGCCTAAAATGAAGACTCATCAAAAATAGAAAACGAATAAAGAGCAGAAACAATTTCTCAAAACGGCTCGCTGAATGCATCGGGAAGTGTTTGTGAAGCCGTGTGATCGTGTAGCCGCGCCGCGCCGCGTCGGAACGAAGTTCACACTCTTCAACCATTATTCGAAGAATACGCTTGAACACAGATACACAATCTCTAAAAGAGATCCTATAAAGTTACGCAGTAATAGATCAGTAGAGATGAAAACCGAAACCGAAAAGATAGCACGTTTAAAAAATGAGCACCAGGGAAGTATTGGAAGACGATGTAAAACGTGGACATTGCGACGTGCCGTTCGGTGCTCACCTCTCAATATTTATACAGAACGCTTCTCTCTCTACTACACACAGTCACTACTTTACTTGTGTGTTAGGAGTTAGTGTATTAACGTTGCTTCTTATGTTAACCATATTAGCAAAAAACTGAAATCTACAATTTGAATTTGAAATTTTTATAATAATACATCATTAAAATATGTTTCTTTTGTAAAAAAATTCCTAAATGTAAATAATTAAACAAAATCGTTTTTTTTTTTATAAATAGCAAACTGAATTATTTGTTCCTTATTTCTATTCATATCTATCTACATAAATTAAATGATTTAGGTTTGCCGTTGTGCGCGGTCCCAGCCAGTTTCAAAATAAAAATATGATTAAATTTAAAAGTTTTATACCGTGCCATGACGCCTCATATTTTCGATTTATTATTTTTGTTCGTTTCTATGCTTAGACAATCGTCAAAAGGGTCGAAATGGTTTTATCCTTCTTAATTCAATATACTATTAACTGTTTATTATATATTACTTAATATAATCAAACATAATTTACATACTAAATTATCTATCACTTCGAAAAAAAACACGTTAACCATAAGTATATACCTAGTAATAAGTAGGTACCTAGTTTTCTTATAATATGTACACTAACGGACAGACAGATATTTCTTTTTCTATGTATGGATACTTAAAATTATATATAAAATATTAATTCCAATAAACGTATTCGTCAGACGCACGTGAAGATACTGAGTTCACCCCTGTTACTGTTTGCAACGTGCAAGTTGCCAGATTAACTGTAGCGGAAGGAATCCCGAGCTCTATACAGTTAAATTGTTATTTAATACGAAAAATATACACAAACGGGAATTCGTCATCTTATTACTGAAGTATTCTTCGTCGTAGTTCTAAATTGGATATCTTTTAGAAGTGCATGAAAAAAACGAATAATGAGCGTTAAAAAAATTTCATGAATAACACGTCATACAGCTGACAATGTGACATAAAATGAATTCGAATAAAATGATTCTAATTTACAAGAAGTCTTTCAGAGTGGTGTTTTATGTTATATACAACTAGCTGTGCCCGCGACTTCGGACGTGTTATTACATATTAATGCTTACACATTAATAAGCTTTCAACTATACAAAACAATATCTTGATAGTTGGAAGGGTAAATCTATATGAATAAATCTGTAGTGCTGCCTCAAGATATTACTTATTATTTTGATTTCAATTCCATTTTATTTTATTATAAAAATTATTAATAATACCTTCAAAAAATCATAAAATGAGTAAAATTAAAATTACTACGTTATAAAAGCGTGCGCGCGGCAAAGGTATTATTCAAATTCGTGTATTTCTGTATAAATTTTTGTAAAAGAAGTTATGTAACATTTGAATCTTCGATTTTCTCTGATATTATTTTGTACTGGCTGTGCCCGCGGCTCCGCTCGCGTAGACTATACAATTATTGTTAATGAAGATATTTTGATAATTGTTCTTTTTGATAAGGATCAAGATTGTAGCGTGCCAAACAAATTTTGTTTTATCAAAATCTGTCCAGTAGTTTTTGCGCGATGTGCGCACAACGGCAAACATCGGTCATTTTATTTATACAGTTAAGGAGATAGATAGATGGATTTTAAAGCGACAATTGGCAATTGCTGAATAGTCTGTGCTCGGGAACAATAATGCACCTCCCCCTCCTTTCATTATACTCATTTCATTATATTTTCTATTCCAATAAAAGTAAGATATTTGGTTATTTTTGCCATGAAAGATTTTGATGTAATGTAAAAAATATATGATAAAACACAACATATGAATGACTATTATTTTTAGTATTGAAAAATAAATGGAAACAAATTAGAACGGTATTTCCGTCCGAAAATAGATCTGAGTTATTCTAAGTAGATTTAATTTAAAAGTTATTGAAAATTTCGAAATACAAGATACAAAAAATTAAGAAATTTTGCAAATATCGTTCACGCTTAAACATTTTATTAATTACCGAAGGTCCTAAAGTTTGTTACTGAATGTAGGCGGGACGGTTGGGGAGGAGTTGGACATATCAGTTTCAGTTTAATATCACCGGATTACTCGACCCGTGTATTGACGAGAGTTCCTTTAAGCCGGCACTTGCAACAAACTTTACTTCCCTTTTAATATGTATGCCAATTTTTTTTTAATATTAAGGTTCATCAGATTTAGTACCCTTAAGCTTAACCTCGTACCTACTATTTTTGTAATCTTCGAACATCGCTCTCTTGTTAGAACTGCTCAGGCAACATTTGCGACATTTAAAAATGCATGTTAAGATTTCCTATTTCAAAGTATATTATGCAAAATGTCAACAATATTATCTACATAATATTATTGGATCAAGTAATATAACTTACTGAGTTAAAATAAAAACCACATGACAGATCAAGATCCCCCAGAATCTTCTTCTTTTTCCTAACTTGGCAACCGGTCTTCTTTATTGAAGTCTATTACTGCCATTATCGATTGTATATATTTAGTTTCCAGTGTTATGACGCTTTGTGTATCTTAACAAGATAGTATCCACATCTCTATCCACATATCTCATGTTAGTACTTTCTAGGGAGTTTTAGTGGCATCTCAGAATTCATGATCCATGTTATTATTTCTCTAACGAGGCCTCGTAGACTTCGTTTAGGGCACTATCCATCGGGAAAATTTGCATATCTCATGAGGAAAGCAGAGTCAACCAATTGTAATATATGTGGAAAGATTGATGATGTGCATCACCTACTGATGGAGTGTGCCAAAACTGTCACACTGTTTAAACTGTCAAGATATCGGTGATTTTCACAGCATTTTGGCAGAACCTTATTCAGATGGTGCCAAGATGTTGTATGACCTTGTAGTGCTATCTCATCAGAGACTCTCTTGATGTGATGATATAAAGGATGGGGTACAATGGGACTGATATATTCGGTTGAGTAAAAGTCCCAAAAACAAAAAAAAACACATTTGTGCACAATAACCAAACTTTATTATACATAGCGCCACCTGTATTACACAATATAGGGTGAAATAACACAAATTTATGAATAAAAAATAAAAACCACAACATGACAGTTTGAGATCCCGTCAAAAACTCCCCCTAGAAACTTATTTATCGCAATAGGTTCTATAGAGATGTCAATTTATTAATTAAAATTAACTACATTACATATTTAGCACTAACTTGAATAATCGCTAATGTCGCCTCTTCAGTTCAATATCGTCTTAGAAAAGTTTAAGGCTATATATATATATATATTACGTTGAATATACCAATACCACGAGTTCATGATGGTTTTCACGTTGAACAACATGGGTTGTTGAAGAAAGAACTAGCAAAAAATAAGTATTATTTTAATAAAAATTAATAAACATGAACTGTTGAAAATGTTTTTGCGACACTAGTCGAAGAAAATTGAGAATAAATTTTAATTATGAATAATGATACAGTTCATTGCCAATTTAAACAATTTTTGAATGTTACAAATTAATTTGCATTTTAATACAACCCCCTCAGGTAAAAGCTTCCGCAAAAATACCATTATATCTCTATTTTTTGGCGATTGTTTAAGCCATTCTCCCATCGTTTATCAACACGGTCTACCTGTGCGATGTTGTCCTAGAGTGCATTCCACTTAGTTATGCAGAATATTGTAAACGTTCTGCTAATCTAAATAAATTATATCTTTTTGGTCATAAATAAGTGTATTTTTAACTTTTTTGTCATCTGAAGTTGTACTTTGCTGTGGTCAATATAATGTCGTCAGTTTTAGCACAAAATACCTAGGTAGGTGAAGCATGACGGCTGCGACCGACCTTGAATTTAGTTACCTACGCTCAAGTGTAGTGCTAGTACATTCTATCATTTTAAATCTTTGATCACATATGTATTTTCCCCCTTTGTCATTGACTCTGGCTAATTAAATAACAAAATAAAACTTTAATATATCATAATACTAAAATTAATTATATTATATTGTATTAAAATGCAAGTATCGATTGAACTAATGCATGGTGTTTGTGTCTTTCAGCAGCTTAATCTGGAAGAACAAAAATTTCAAAAATTCGAATATAAAGTGACTCTCCTAAGACTGACTTTGACACTGGCAGAATTCGTATTTACGAGATGCCATATAAGAAACTTGAAGTTCTTCTTCTTCTTATTAATTATGGCTCGGCACCATTCATGCATTAGGTCAGTGTCAAGTATTTTACATTTTGTCAACAAAGCGAGGGAAATATTCTGTAATCTTTAAACATCGCTCCAACAAGATGGCGGCACCCTTGTTAAAACTTTCCAGGGAGCTTTTGTAGCAACTTAAAATGCATTTTCCTAGTTATTTATTGTAATCCACTTCACTTGTGCACAACAACCACACCACATCACGTAAAATGCCGCCAAAATTACATAATATGGGGCCAAATGACATACGTTTATGAATTAAAACAAAAACTACCACATGACACTTTAAGTTAGCGCCAAATACTCCCAAAAGTTGAAGTTAGTAGCCAAATGATTGGTGTTCTGTAGAGTAACCTAGATAGATAAAAACACTAATGGCTAACTTCATTATATTATTAGCAAGCGGGATAAAAAAATAATTATTTTTGTTTTATTACGCCAAAGAACACTTCTTACACGTGTGTAGGTACAAAGTACACACTTTTTGTTTGTTTTTGTCTGGTCTTCTAGTTCTGTAGTTATTGTCTATTTGATAAACATAATTCATCATTAATTTAATTACGGAATAAGCAATTACTTCAATAAAAACAAAATATAATTTTCTTAGCATTTAATTAATTAATAATTCTCAATATTTACAAAACGAACCTTAAATCTATTATTTATTTATTTTTCATACTATTAATCACAAAATGAAACTTTTAAAATAAACGAACAACACATTATTCTTGCAAAGTTATTCATAAAAAACTGAAATAATATTTAGTAAATAATCGGACTTTTTCGTTTGAGGCCAAAACCAATCATAGAATTGAACCAGTTAATTGACTTGATAAAAAAAATCTTTAAAATTGTCTCACATAGATTTACAGTTTCAGGCAAGTATAAGCAGGATAAGTATATTATGTACACTGAAATTGAAATCAATACTATGTACTACCTCAAACAGCTTTCAATTTATTAAACATTTCACGTAACTATACACTAAATGAAATTCATTTGTGTGCAAAAATATTTCTATCTCATACTAAACTAGCTTTTCTTAATATAACTACTTTAATTAGTTGACAATTAATATATTATTTTAATAGTGTTTCATTTTATTTATAGTATTTATATTATTGTAGGCATTTCCATCAGGGTGAATTATTTATTTTCTATTACTCTATTATTGTTTTATTTCTCTGTGTTGAAATAAATAAATCCGTAATCGGGTCATTCATTCTTCGATTTATTCATTGAAGGCATTCATGTACTCAATCATACATTTTTATATTAAAAAAAAAACTCGTCATTAGTAATCACACCCTTCAGACCAGAACATTACAATTCAGACACTATAACTTATTTTGACGTGATGTTACTCCTGTCAAACCTTGGACAAATGTTACCACTTTTTAAAAGAGGTAGGGCACAGAGAATTTTGCTTTTCTTAGAAGATCGCAGCTAAATATCATTGCGTTGTGTTCCTGCGGTGAGTAGGGTTTCCAGAGCTCCTTGGGCTGGGGGTTCAAGGCCGGCAACGCGCTAGTGATACCTATGGTATTATAAGCGTCCCTAGGCTACAGCCATAAGGCGGGCCCTATGATTGTTTGTCACTTTTGTAGTTTACCAGGAAAACAAGAATAAAACATATAATATATATTAGTTTTATTACTCGGCTGGGCTTTCGGAAAGCTACAACAAAAACGAAGTCTTTTTCCAGTGTATTTAGCCAGTAATGTGACTCGAGGTCACTCCAAGGGCAATGCTCGGAATTTCTCTATGTGAATGAATCAAAAATGAGGAGCTCTGTAGAAAAACTAAAGACACCAATATAATCCTCAGAATGGCTTGACTTGATTAGACTAGACAGGACCACATACTGGAAGACGCAGCGTGGTACTGACGACCTGTTGAACGATGCAGGAATTCGATGTAAGCGGGCAACGCAGGACCAGTTGTTGTGGCGATTTTTGGAGAGAGATCTGGACACCTGGACACCTTTCCATGATGGATGATTTAGCGTATAAGCTAATTAGTTAGATAGATCTTGAGAGTCATGCATAAAATGCTGAATAAAGAAGAGGCCATCACAAAGATGCACTTGGACTGGTTAAGGTGAACAGTCTTCATTCATATTTCAATCGTGATTAACAAAATACCAATCACTTACCAGAGGTAAGAAGTAATAAACATAATTTATCAGACAGTGAGAAATATTAATACTTGTGAGTATATTCACTGATATTAATCACAAAATATAGATAACTCATGAAAACCAATACTTTGTAACTATTCTGTACACTTAAATAAATAATAATAATATATAAAAAAATATAAATTAATTTTATTATGTGTTTATTAAGATCGAACAACAATTCAAGAAATTAACGAAAATTAAAAAAATATCCTCTTTTTTATTTCACTCATTCTGTAAATACCATTCACTCACATACGCCTCATTTTGAATCAATCGTGAGTTAAATAAGTCATTAAAATCAAAATTCCTGTTGTTAATTTTTGAACAGTGTTATAATTATCAATAAATAATTAAACTTATTGTATCAATTATTTTATCTACCATATTTTATAGGACGTGCTACGATAAAGTACCATAACGTGTATAGCATTGTCACTGAATGTACAAAACTATTTCATGTCCCTTTAATATCCTCTATTCATTTGTAGTTTGTGACAAAACAAACCTATCACAAGTAGTTCATAATCATCCGTAAGGCATACAAATAATACACACCTATATAATAATGTAAAAAAATTATACCCAAAAGGCCAATTTAAACTAATAACTATGGAGCACAGAGATAAGTAGTAAGGGGACATTCATATAAGCTTCTTAATGAAAAGTGTTCGCCAAAATGCACCAAAATGGCGCTAACATACCAAAGAAAAAATAGCCTGAAATTAACATTGAATGACCAAAATGGAATTTTGCGACAGCACCTATCTTAGTTTCATTTGATTTTCTGGACAGTTATGAAATCGGTATTCTTATCTTTACCCACCATAGTTACAGTTACAGCTGGTAAGTCAGTAAGACCTAATTTTAATATGGCAGATGAATATATTGAGATCTACAGTGAAACCTGGATAAGTGAGTGGATAAGGGACCTATATTTTTTATCACTTATAGAGGCTTTTCATTTACCCAGTTTTCCAAACAAGCAGGTTAACATGACAGTTGTCTTATTTATAGGATCTAATTATAATATGCAGTTTACTCGCAAATTCTCGAGCTTTCTTATTAATTATTGGGCCATTTATTGGAATTTTGTTATTCGGCACCTATTTTATCCATGTCGAGATACATTTTTCGATCCATTTACAAGTTCAGGATACTCTGCTGATCGTAATTGTTTTGATGTTCCTTTCCGTAGACACACTGAGTACGAATTTTCTTCTTATCTCTTTAATATAATAAAGAGGAAGAGTTTTTTGTTTGTTTGTTTGTTTAAACACGCTAATCTCTGGAACTACCAGTCGGATTCGAAAATTTATTTTTGTATATGATTGCCAGATTCACGTGGAATAGCATAGGCTATCTAGAATTAGCCTAGACTACTTACTACGCTAGCCTTAAATTTTGATTTTTGTTAAGTAAGTCACACGAAACCGCCCACTCGAATTGCTTTATCCGCGTGCACTGCCGTAATGGTTAGTGATACGTAAATATAATTTTCTACAAATTTATTGCTCCTTAGTACATCTAAAAAAAAGTCCATATGCCTATCTCTTATACATAAGCCACAAAAAGGTACTTTGTGAATGTTTTTTACTCAAAATTGAAAAGTGACTTATGAATGAGCATTATTATTAAGCATGGCATAATAATCGTTACGAACGAAAGTTAATTCATTATCAAGACAATTTTATGTAGATAAATAAACTTTGTCCTTTATTGCATGTTATTTGAAAAAATAAGTCACACTCGGATCGGGCCTATGACTATAGATGTAGTAGTGCGAACGAGCAGTGTGAGTTGTGACGCATAACCCTGGCCGCCCGATAAAAATATTGTCCATACTGAAGTATTATAAATCATCAATCAGCGATTTCTTTTAAATTATACGCCATTGACACCCCGGGGGCACAGCTAGGTTTGAATACAGAGTACGTCCCGCGACATTACACACAATCAAAATCCAATAATAACTTTAATTTAACAGCAGCTGTTAAAGGATTACACTTTAGTTTCGGCATTTTATGCACTTTTATTCACTCGTTTATCCTACAAACTTAGATAGTACTGACAAACAAAGCGAGTATGTAAGGTAAATTGTCCCACTTATAGGGGCTATTGTGCTACAAAATCCCAATTCTAGAGGTAAACATCGAAAAAATCTAAGAAATCAAACATCAGTTACAAAGGTTTTTAAAATTCCCAATAACAAAGGTATTTCAATGCAAAAATGTTGGGAACTCATTGTAATTATCAATAACTGAGGTTTCTCACATATCCAGGGCCCACTTATCCAAGTTTCACTGTAACTATATTTCAAACCTGAAAATAGTGTAAATAATATGTTTTTGAATAATTTAGATGTGTTAACAAGACGTATAAACCTATGAAATTTAGTTATTTTTTCTAATTTAATCAGTGCCTTTGTATTCATGTAGAAATTTATTAATCATAGGTTTGCTATGTTTTTGTTATGTTACACAGACATAAAGTATAGACTTCTTCGACTATTTCAATTAAAATTTTGAGACTTACTATGTGCAATATTTTATTTAAAACATCACAGCATGGTTAGATCTACATGCAAACCTACGCACATTCTAATTCATGTGACAGATTAAAAAAAGTCATTACAAAGGTCTGAATCAGTAATTTCTGTAGACATGTTACTTGCTAGCTTGAAATTTTACAGTATTGAGTATATAGGGTCTTAGCAAAAACAATCCAATCCACAAAGCTGGGAGTGCAAAATTTTATTATTAACAATTATAATAATATAGGGACATAATTTCATACATGGTTTGAATTGAATGTCAAAACTAAGCAAAGCTTGTATAAGTTACTACACAGCTGATTTACATATATATTTGACATCCAAAAAACATTTTGAAAAGTTGTCTTAAACACTTTATATGTTGAAAATTACAGCAGTTATATGAAACATTTTAATCTAAATAAATAAATGTCGCAGAAATACAGCGTGACGTCATTTAATAAATTAACTAAACTAAGGTTAAAAGTATTATGTACAAAGATGACTTACTTTACTACTTTTCAGTTATTAATTTTTTTCAGCACATATTTAAAGTCACTCTTTCAATGCTTAGTAAGAATTTTATAGTCACTTATCACAAGATTACACTCAACTATGTATATTAATTGAATAATGACGTCACATTTTCTGTATGGCGTTTCTAATTAGTGACTCACAGTTTTTTTTTTCAGATTTATATTGGTTAAGGCTTTTTATCAATAGACCAATATTATAAAATATTTAACTTTAATTTATAAACATACTGACAACTCGCAGATTAGGGAAGTTCAAGTATTACGTAACGCAATTTGGAGTAAAGGATTCTAGGAAAACGTTACGATGCGTTAGGTACAAAGTCGGGAGGGGAGGTTCAAACAACGCATTACAAAACTTTTTTTTTTAATTAAATAAAAATTTTGGCAATTAAAATTTCCCAAGTTCGCAACCCTTTTCGTTTATATTTATGCGCAACATAATTATGGCTTTTAGGTAAAAATGGTCACTTGGGTGTTACTTAAGGTTTAAGAAGGGGGAGGGGGTACAGAAAAATGTTACGGAGCGTTAAATGTGGGAGGTAGGGTCAAAAATCTTACGTAATACTTGAACGCCCCCTTATGCTCAGCTTAATAATAGAGGTTACTTACTACCTCTGCGCCACAAGGCCTGTCATTGCAAAAAGCTTATATCAGGAATTAATACTAGGAAATTGTAAAGCAATTTAATTTACTGAGTAAATTGACGTGTATTAAAAATAACCTTAGGATAATATATAGAAATCTTATAGATTGTGGATTGGATAGTTTTACCTTACCTTAGCCCGTTGCTCGGAATTGGTTGAAGAAGTCTCACAGTCACAACCAGTTTTATGTTTTATAATACAAAAACATGAGAATTCACACAATCTTGACGTTTCCATCACTCATCACTGTTCCGAATACACAACACTATGAACACCTCACTCTTTGTAAGTGCATGTCAGTATGTAGAAGTGGTCACTGTTTCTCATCGTCATTCTGCTGAGGTATTTGGTGAAGGAGGCGGCGCCAGTGTCACAGTAGACCAGATTTAACGCGTTGTTGTGCGGCGGGAGAGTGACCAGCGCTGCGCCCCCGCCGGTGTCCACGGCCTCGGCGCCTTCCTCCGGCGCCAGGTACGTGGTGGTGCCCCCGCAGACTGGCCGGTCAGGAACCCCAAGGTACAACACCACTTCGAGCCGTGATTGCTGGTAGAGCTCGCGTGGAGGCAGAAGCTATGGACATTTAACATTTAGTTAAAATGTATTTTTCATACGCCATGCATCTGATCGCATTTGGTGGTTTTCATAGTAAGGTGCAGTGGCGAAATATACGCTTTATGTCAATGAAACATTAAATTTCCAATGCTCATTGACGAATCATGGTGATTCATCTTTTTTTTGTTCAATAGTGTGTAGTCTCTTATGACCGTATTCATAAGATTATTTGGCTTTCAGTCAGGTTCCCCAAGAAGAAAGAAACCGCTCTTAAATTCGAAGGCAACTTATAAACTCACGGTAAAATCACCCGGAGACCACTTCTGCAACTCGAGCCTCTCGTAGGTCGCGAGCGCGAGGTCGGTGCAGTCCGCCAGCAACCTGAAGAAGGCGGTTCCAGAGAGCAGGTTGAACAAGGCGCGGACGGCGTGCTCCTTGTCGAGCGAGTCCGCCCACTGCGGGTCCACGCGGCAGTACCGCCGCTGGTTGGCCGGTCCACACGGCTCCCATGGTACATCTAAAATTTGTATATATATTGAAGACAGTTAGACACATATTTTACATTTGTTTCAGGTTTTGTAAATAATATATTTGTGCGTTCATATACGACTAGCGGTGCGCCCGCGGCTCCACATGCGTTCATTACGCAATAATATCATTTTCATCTCGTAATTTTATTGAAGTGAAACTTCTTATGCGACTTTCAAGCGTTAAACGTTAAACTTTTAATGTTTAACGCACATTATCGATCTCTCCTCTTTGTGTGAGCCAGAGCGAGAGAGCAATATATTATCGGTCTCTCCTCTTTGTGTGAGCCAGAGCGAGAGAGTAAATGTCGGTGTGTATGTATATTGCACACTGTTTAAATAAAATAGAAAATGTCTTTTAAAATGAAGTTTCACTTCTATCGTGTGTGAATCGCACACACACCTTTTTTTTACTCAATTCATTGACAATTTTTATAGCCTATCAATTGATCAATTACATAATCTTACCTTGTACAAAATTTCATAAAATTCGGTCAAGCCGTTTTTGAGTCAAATCCGGACATACAAACAGAAAGGACAATTTTTTTAAGGACATATTTGTAATTAGTTTCCTTTATATAGAATATCTAGCATGAAATTTTGGAAAAAAACTACATTAACAACTTTAGACAGAACGACAGATATCCACTACTAGTTGTGGGTTTAAGATGCAAATATTAATTGTATCTAATTATTACCTCTTGAACAAAGAGTACATAATATGCTAGAGTATAAATAAAATCAAACAAAGCAATAGTCTATATAAGAGTCAAAAATATTTTATTCAACTTAGGCCCTAAGAAGACACTTATGAATGTCAATACACTACCACCAGTTCATCCCAAACATCGAGAAGAACGGGCAAAAAACTCGATAGGGTTTATCAATTAAAAAAAAAAAACATTGTTCGTTTACCATTATTGCCTGGTTTTTACGAAACTGGATAGTGGAGATTTATTATTCTCCATTACCATAGTGCTGGCCCCAGAAGGATAGAGACCGAAACAAGACACTACGACAGGTTTTTAACTATGTATGTAATGGTAGCAAAACAGTCTGGTACAAAACATTACAATATAAGCATAGTAATAGAAAGTGTATGAAAGACCTGGTTGCTGTAATACTTCCAACAGCTGAGCGTACTTATCGGGCAACAGGAACGAGCGCAAGCAGACCTCGCTCTCCCGCTCCATCTGCGTTTGTATCTGACCCCTGCATCGCGGTGACATGTACGTACAGTCCACCCACTGGTTTATCAACACCTAGGGACGGATAGTATACAAATACATATACATTATAAAATAAATACACCTAAATCTCCATGTAAATGAGACTCCATAAAGGTGAACATAGTATTATATGGACAAGTGTAGAACAACATTGAAAAAATAATAAATGGAAAGTATTTAGTGGTAAAAATGTACATATGATGATTGCTCAGTTTGAAGTGATTTTGACTCAGTTTCAATGTATAATGGCGCTTGAAACTATTCCACTAACAGTTTGTAGGGAATATAGCAAAGTTTGAAGCAATGATGGCTCAGTTTGAAGTGATGATGGATCAGTTTGATGAGATAGTGGCTCAGTTTGAAATTATTTTGATTCAGTTTGAAGAGATTATGGCTCAATTTGAAACTATTAACATAAGCATAGTGGTAAGGTAATTCCTAACGCACACATGACTAGCTACCACCCTCAAGTTGAAAATCTAACGCCAAACACGTATAGGTATTTCGACAGCTATACTTGAGAGCAATTCCCTCAAATATCATCTTCAACTTCATTGTAGGTCAATATCAGGTAACAAGTGGTCAAATGCTAAATGTATTAGAAAAAGGCAAACATGTGGAACATAGTTGGGTTTTGAAATGTTGTGTGGCAATGCTGACATAAAGTCGTACCCTGCACAGGTTCTAACACTGAATATCACTGCCTTATCCAGAAATATTAAGTGCCAAAACGTGGAGTTTTTGGAGTATTTCATTTGGCAGCATTTTACGTGATGTACGAGTAGTTTGGTTATTGTGCACAAGCAGAGCTGGGCAAAATACATATTTTACTTAAATTTGACGTACAGATGCAGTGTTGACAACTTTAAAGATTGACATATTTAGCGGTCGCCATTTTGCTTACGAAAGCTATCGAGTGCTATTTTCTGCAGAACAATGCGATGGAAGCGATGATGGCTCAGTGGAAGCGATGATGGCTCAGTGGTAGCGTGAACGACTTCGCGTCGAGTGACGTGAGTTCGAATCCCTGCAATGAGCCTGAGCTTTCGGTGAATGAAAACATCGTGAGGAATCCATAGCATGGTGGTAGGGCTATTTATAATGCCCGCCTGGCTAGCTACCACCCTCAAGTTGAAAATCTGTCGCCAAGCACCAATAGGTGTGTTTCGACAACTGCATTTGAGAGCCAGTCTTCCACTAGGTTTAGCGTGTTATCATCTTGAACCACATCGTCACTTAAATATATAAAAAAAGAACGCACCCATTAATAAGATCGCTAAATGTATTTATGTTAAAATCTATTTTCAAGCTTTAAGTATTTGAAATACTAACTACAAAATACATCTGCGTCAGGTATTTGAGATACCAATTACAAAATACATTTTTAAGAAGTAATTAAAATACAAATACAAAATATGTATTAGTATTTTAATTACAAGTAATTCAAATACTGCCCAACCCTGTGCACAAGTGAAGTAGATTATAAATAATAACTAGAAACATGCATTTTGAGTTGTTATAAAAAATCCTTAGACAGTTTTAACAAGGGAGCGGCCTTCTTGTTAGAGCTATGTTTCAAAATCACAAGAATAATAATTAGGTCAAAGGTAATAATTATGTTCTTCCCTTTATGTCATAATTCTGAATTAAATGTTGTATTCAAAATAATATTGTTTGGCTTAATTCAAAATTTATGGTTTGATTAGTGGCAGATTGAAGAATTGTGTACCCTATATTGGCAACTTAAATTAAAACAACCGATTCCATTAAATAAGTACTGAAGATTTGATAGTCATTTTTTGTACTCACTGACCACTAACCCTGGCCAATTGTCCACTTAGTTGGGTTGACCAACTGAATTACTGCTTGTTTCAAACAATATGATTTATACTCAATATCAGAAGTGGGATACATGATCCCAACAATGATATTTTAGATACATACGGGTTCAGAATGAGGTCGCTGCGGCAACGAGGGCGCGGGCGGCGGCGGAGGGTCAGACTCCGCTGAGGACTCACTCTCGGGCGCCGGTCCGTGAAACCACCCGTTGATCGATAACCTCGGGAGCTCTAGTGACAGGACTTCGCCTACCTGCAGCATGAGGAAATTACTACTTTCTGATGGGTAAAAATGACAGAATCCCGAACACTCTTGGTGTTTTTTTTTAATGTAAACTAGCGTGGTAACAAACAATTGCTTGATAAAAATCAGTAAAATTTCATACATTCATGCTCAATGCTATTTTTATTTTCTTTTGATTATAGGCTTTATGCAAGGTCAAGGAATAGCTTGTAAAATTTCTGATAACTCTTTCTATAAGATTCAGTGTCTTTACCATACTCCTTTAGGGAAATAGAAAATCTGTAAGACTAAGCTTTACCTGGTGAAAGGAATCAGAGCCGACTTTGAAAAAGGCGAGCATGTTATTTTTAGGGTACACCTTGTGCACCACTTCCATTGGCTGTCCTTGTTCGTTTCTCGATAGTAGTTCGAGGGCTCCGCCCATTTGTGGTATCCAACCGTCATGATCTTCACAATCCACCTACAAATGAACCATGGGAAAATTTTATTCAGCCTTCACAAATTTCAAAATGATAGAGAACCTATGCAAGGTTTGCTTGCTAAGCACCACCGTCTCACCTACTTCTGCCACAAAGAAGCAGTGCTCTCGCTGCTGTATTCTGGTTCCCATATAGTGGTTGGCAACACGCACTGACACACAAGCATTCTAACTTAATTCTCAAGAGTAACAACTTATCACTGGCGGTTAACATTGCACTCCATTTTGAAGTTGGTTTTTATAGCTATGGCTGCATTGCTACTTAACATCAGGTGGACTGTATGCTTATTTGGTTATTCACATCAATAAAATTGTAAAAAAATAACATTTTCGAGGAGGCTAAATAAAATCCAAATTAAATATTTTTTATACATAGTCACTGACACAACATCGAGTGCTACTATCTTCAGCACAATAAAAACCGAAGGTTTAGTAAGCAGAGTGCAACTTTAGTCTTAATACAATGTGCACGTGCATCGTAAATATTCGTTCTCATCATTTTTTCATAACGCGCCTATAGAAATATAACTTGAAAAATCGTAGCTGTATTCATGTAGTACTGTGATTGTATGCCTTAATCATGAAGGCATCATTTCAATTAACCCGTTTGAGGGGTTTGCCCGTCAGGCTTGTCAGCTCTCATTCGCAAAATCATTGCTCTGGTAGAGAATCATTTACTCTGGATATTATTTCGTCTCTTCCTATGCAGAGAAATATGATTATTGAAGTAGTATTTGTTAATGGTTCAACTATACCTGTATGACGTCATGGTCACCAGAGCCGCCGTTTTCCACCTGGTGGAGGGGCGGCACCGACGGCCGCCACGGCGCCAGATAAAATATAAAAGCGACGCGCCGGTCAGCCAGCATGTCGTCGTGAACTAGTAGATGATCTCCTGGACCATACAAAGAACACGATGCTGACACCGACGTTAATTCAAGGCCTGTTATTTTGGACACCTGCAAACATTTATCAGTGCTGTTATAAATCTACTAGCTGTCCCTCACGGTTTCACGCTTGTTAAATTTATTTGTCCCACTCGCCACCGCTTCTCCGCAAGTGCACCCATTTAGCTCATCGTTAATCGCACTTTCCTACAGATTTCTAGATTGCTTGATTTTCGTGGTTACTGCACTGTTCCGTAAAGTCGAAGCGTGAAGTCATATAGCATCTAACATTCCTCTGTAGGCTATGAAATGTACAACGACTTTTTTTAATTTGCATATTAGTGGTATGTTAGTATAGACTGATGAAAAGCCAGCTACACACATCACTACATACTTGACTTGTCTGCATACATAAGTATTTTGCACATATATACATGAGCATGTATTTATTAAAAAATCCGCTGGCGGGATATACAAACACTCACCTTAACTTGTGCAAAAACATTGTATGTGTGTATGTACTTAATTATGAACTTATGTGTGTAGACAACGTAACTAAAATACGCAGATAACAAAGTTCCTAAATGGAACATGGAAGTTCCAAAATGTGAATGGTCAACTGAGAAGAGTTCATTTTTGATGGAGTGTACTCCAAAGTTGTTGTGATTATTATCTAAAAGTACTTTCACTCATATTGTCAATCTGGGAATGAACAACTTTTAGAAAATTGTTTTAAATACTGAAAGTAATACCCGTGAATTAATATTTATTCATTATTACAATTTTAAAAGTAATAAAAAAAGATTTTATATTATTAATAAATTATGCGGTGTGAGGTCATGACCCAATAAATAAAACTGAAGGTATTTTTAAGTATATTTAGGGAACAATGACGTCACATTCTCTGTGTGTTGTTTCAATTCAGTAAATAATAGACAATAAAACTTAATTTTCGGAAGGAAAAATTAAATAAATAACCAATATTTTTGTCCGGATTTGTATTGTTTTACGATTTTATACAATAAAAGAAAATTATAAATTAAATTAAATTTTTAAACATACTGTCAACAGGCAAATTTTTATATTGTTAATTTAATAAATTTTAAATCATCAAAAGCATTATAGGTCCTATAATTGAATTAAAAATTCTGTCAGCATTCAAAATCTGGGTTCTGATCAAACCAAAAATAAACGTAAATCAATAATATAATAAAATTTTAAAATAATTAACTTTATATTTAAACATACTGTCAACTTGCGAATTGTTCATTTTAAGTCATCAAGAATATTGTAGGTAAAATTCTGTCAGCACTCAAAATCTAAGAAGATCTGATCAAACCCAAAACAAACCTAAATCAGGTAACAATTAAAACAACTCAGTGTCAACGTAAAATAAAACCTATATTAAGTTTATAAGAAACTCACCCATCCCATGACATCGGTTTTGAGCAGTTCATATATTCCTCTTATACTCCTCTGCCATGTCAGGCTTGCCAGATCTGCTGTCTGGTGGAACTCATATAGATCCATTTTCTTCCGTGACCAGTCCAAAGTGTTCATATCATCCACAATATTATTAATTATGTCGGGGTTTGCTAGAAAATTTTTCAGCAGACACAGACGGAAAGGTTCACACGTCAGTGTTATGTCACAGCTTGAGTGGTCTTTACATTCTCTCCAATGCTCTGTCAGTTTATCAACTATTTCTTGTGACTGTAATTAAATAGAATATTTATATTTATTATATTTTATTTTTAATTTAAAACTCAATAATTTAGTGATTTCTGTGGAACTCAAACTTGTATCTAACTTTCTTTATCGTTGTAGGTTTGGCGTAGCCGCCACTATCTCACCTGATGTTAAGTGACGATGTGGCCCAAGATGGTAACACGCTAAACCTAGTGGAAGACTGGCTCTCAAGTGCAGCTGCCGGAACACACCTATTGGTGCTTGGTGGCAGATTTTCAACTTGAGGGTGGTAGCTAGCCAGGCGGGCATTAGAAAATGCCCTACCACCATGCTATGGTTTCCTCACGATGTTATCCTTCACCGAAAGCTCAGGCTCATTGTAGGGATTCGAACTCACGTCAATCGACGCGAAGTCGTACACACTACCACTGCGCCATCATCGCTTCAAAAACCACTACCAAATACGACAATCAAGGAGATTGAGTAACAGGCACCATTTTTATGCAGATATATAAACCAGATAACACTGACAGATCCTATCAAGCATGCCTGCATGACTGATTTATAGGTAATTATTTCATTGGGTACAATTGCCCTACTATCACACACTAAACTTGTTTATTACCCAACCAGCTGTATGTACCACATCAGATAAGAGTGGATTGCATGTTGAGATGTCCTTTGATAGGAATATACATACCTTAATATTATTATTTAATTTGGGGTCTTCAAGTCTGTTGGCTCGAGCGTTTAACATTGCTGGTATAACCTTTATATGACTTTTATCATCTGACAGGAGTATGGAGTCATCTTCCCACGTAGACTCAGAATCAGAACTATAGTCTGATGATGATAGTGATGATGAGTAGTCCGCTGAAATAGTTAGAAAAAAATGTCTAATAAGAATTAAATAAACAGCAAGTAATTAGAACTTACTTGTATTTTTAATACAAATTTTATACTGAAAAACAAGCAGGCCTAACTTTAGAATTGATACAGTTAAGTTCAGACTCCAAATTTTTATTATAGTTAGATAACTCTGTAATTAGGCTAAATATAAAATGTTACACTGCGGAAATAAATAGTTTTAGAGCAATTAATATTTCTATAACATATTTTTTGCGATACAAATGTTAGTTCTAAGTAGTTGTCATAAAGTTCACTTTTGTGAGATAGGTAAGTTTTGCGAATATCGTAAATTTTTTGTAAACATTTTTTTGTTACTTTTTAGATGATGAATGTTTAGTTTACTTTATTTATGACCAACTTCAACATTTTATATCATTTTTTGTTGCGGTGATAAAAGTGCTTAGATTAGGTTTGAACTGTAATCATAAAGCATGAGTCGAGCAGGGTAAGCGAGCAGAGAGTACTAGAAACAAATAATTATATATTGAAAATTCATATACAAATCCTAGATAAACATAACCACAAAAATAAAAATAAAATATATCTCAAAAACTGATAGTTTCCACACCTTTTCCTTCATAGAGGAGTTACCTTTCACCCTCCCCTACCTTTTCCGCCCCTTCACATCATCAAATTCAGCTGTAGCAATTCTAAAGTCCAACCACAAGCAGTATATACATGGCATATTTGTCATACTTTTCTCTGGGAAAGCAACACTGAATGAAAAGTTCAAATTAGAATCTTTCATTGACAAAAGCAGGCATCTCAAATTGTTTAAGTTCTAGTATCACAATTCCAAGGCGCTTTATGCGAGTTTTAAGTATACATAAGCTTATAAGCTTAAGTATATACAATTTACATTATAACTTATTTAAATTTCCCGCGCAATCAAAAAGAAATAACGCCGATATAAATAAACGCATACTCACCACCGCGGATCCTTTTCACCTCGTCAGCGGTAGCCTGGTACGATTTCACAGCACACACGTCCGAGTCATCGCTCTCAGTGTCCGAAATTTCAATAACAGTACTTGAAATGCGACGCTTGGCGGGCGGTCGAGTTCTTGTTGCCGCACTTTCCCCACCATTGCTGTCTGGCTCATTATCCGGCACAGAGTTGCTTGATGTCGGCTCTTCGATATCTTTTTTTGGCGAACTCATTTTCACCCGCAAACACTACATAATACGAGAAACAAAACAAAACGAAACAGAAATAACGCAATGTGTAACCTCAAATTTACGTTGACTGTTGACGTTTAAACCAGTATTGCCAGTATTACTTCTCGTCACTCTCGTGAGTCTCTTGCCGAGAGTATATTGTTCTCTGGCTCTGTGGTCTCGTATGCTACTGCCAGTAAACACAAAACAAAATATAAGCCTAACCCTAAATCTAATACCCACTACTCTCCCCCGATGCCGAATCCCCCTGCCGACAAGCTAACCCCGGTCACGCCTGATGAGATCTGTTCGGTTATCTGAAGCCTTATGCCTAGAAAATCCCCTGGTCCTGACGATATCAGGAACGAAGTACTCAAACTCTTCTCGATCACCTCATAGCTCTTTTGGTCTGCATCTTCAATGTAGCCATAGCCCACTGCTATTTTCCAGCCATTTTGCTTTTTAACAGCTATAGTAATAGGTATTTACAAGCCCGATAAGACCGCCCTCTCCTGCGGCAAGCGTAGGTCCGATTCATCGGCATGGAGCCCTTGAGCCAAGCAGCCGCTCGCGCGATATAGTGACTCTGGATTCACTAGCTATCAACAAACACTCACTACACTGCATTGTACACTCATGCACGCCACTTGAGGACCTTTTTTTCTTTTTAGGCTAGTTAGTTTAGACAAAAACTTACAGATTACTAAAAACATATACACATGTTTATTTTCTCAGCCTCAGGGGGAAGCATAATGTATATATATGTATAGTTAGTTGAGATCGAATTTACGGATAGGGAATTAGTCAGATCGCGACTTCATTGCATACGCGACAACAGTCCAAGTCGAGGTTTAGTCACTTTGGCACCCTTGGAACTTGTCTTGCTTTCACAGTTAAGTGCCTTAAGTGCTCACCCCCAAGCCCAGTGAAGCTTTGAAAACCGTAAGACTCCAGGGACCTTAAGGCTAACAGCATAGTCAGTTCGAAAAAAATACTCACTGCTACCAGTTAATTAAGCATTTGTAAAAAAAACGTTTTTTACTCCAATTGAAACACAGTGGAAATACAGTGATGCCGTATTCTACTGTGTCATAAGTCGTAACTCTTATATAACTGTGTCACGGCCACGGAGCGACGAGCCATCTTCATTGTAAAAATTAAAAATTTCATTTTCATGTTAATGCGTGTGCATATCTTGCATTTTTTGTATCGTAATACAGTAAATAACTCATGATGAACTGTTTGAGATAAGTTAATAAACTTTCAGATTTCACTGCTCAAATAGCCAAAGAAGATGGGGTCTACGAAAGTACGAATTAATTAAAAAACTAAACATAACCTTAAAACTAGGCATGTGACATACCTGCAAATATCAATACCCGGTCTGCAAGGTGCAGTATCGTTCAATACCCGGTACAAATACCAGGTATCAAAATACTTGTAAGGATTGTATATAGATGGATGTGGTCTCTCTAGGTAATCTTCATCTATGCTTTATGCATACCTATAATACAATGAATTTGTGTATACGTCTGTTGAGATAAGTGAACTCTTTCTTTGGTTAACTGTATCAGCTAAGTTAAACGCGACAAAAATGAAGTTCAGTTGTTACGTAATCACTTCAAAATTACAACTGACATAAAAAATCAAAACATTGTCACGTTACACAAAATATCGTAAATTTTCAAATATATTTGAGCAGCGTATATTTTTTTCTATCTTTATAATCATAAAGAACACGTTACCATGAATAAACTATACGACAAACATTAATACACAAAAAACCCACGCCAAAATCATAATTATGCTTTAGCGTTTTTACGCAATTATGCACCTTAAATTAATACGTATCTGTATCAAATTTGTCTCAACGAGCGAAATGGTCTCTAATCTAAACCATGCAATGCTACTCATTTCGGACCATTCGCAGTCAGACTCATGAGCAATACCTGCAAATATCAATATCCGGTCATCAAGGTATGTATCGGGTATTTCGGTCCGCGTACTGGTAAGCTCGGACTAGGTATTAATACCTGGACAAGTATATAGGCTTCACGCCTACTTAAAAGTAAAACTGAGTTGAGGTTTGTAAACAAAAACAAAAAGTAAATTTCATTATATAAACATGACTGGTGTAGTAAAATCTGCAGGTGCTTTAGATGTGCCGCAATGTCAGTTCTTTGTAGTAAGGAAGAAAAGGCTATGCCGAATGACTGTGCGTCCAGGACGCCAGTATTGTGGAGAGCATGAACCTCAACCAAAAACTGTGGATGGTCAGGTATTTTAGATTTCATCTCGACAGTAATATTCTTATCGATCGACGTAGTAGAACATATAGCTATGAATTAAAATAAAAAACATTAATTGGATAAGTGGTTTTCGCTTGAAAAGAAGATAAACTAACAGACAGATGACATTGTATGATGTACATTCAACAAATCATCTTAACTTTTTATATTTTCAGGCTGATAGACGTGTACCCTGCCCCAACGATCCAAAACAGTAAGTATTTCGAAGTCAATTAAAATCTAAAAAGAAATATAAACCTTTATTTTTATATGCCTTTACAAACTAATATGTCTATGATAGTAAAAATAATAATAAAGAGTATGTAAGTAGTCGACATTTTAATAATGTAGAATAAAAATTCTACATGTCAAGTGTACACATCCTGTAAAGTCATTGTAGGGTGTCTATTAGAGTTCACACAGATCCATATGGTAAGCTTTTGTCTTGACCAAAAATTTCCATTGCCACACTACATGGCAATGTAGCTATAAATTAGGGCACCTTAGATCAATAGTAGGGCTTCCAGAGCTTGGGAAAGGAGGGTTCAAAAACAGGCAGAGATTTCTCTTTACTTAGGACAGCTTGACTAGTGAAATAACTCTAACCTACTAAAGATCACAGCCAAATAACCTTGTGTCCTGTGGTGAGTAGGGTTTTGCAGAGCATTGTGGAGAAAGGAGTTCAAGGCCAGCAACATGCTAGAGATAACTATGGTGTTACAGTGCCCATAGGCTACAGGAGCCGTTTATCATCAGGCGAGCCATAGTGCCACCTTAGTTGTATAAAAAAAACTTTATCCTCCTTATGGTAATATGATCAACAGATATGACATAGCATATTATTGGGAATTACTTAAACAATAGTTATGCATATCAACATTTTATGTACCACCAGTGGATTTGTTTGTCTTCATCGTCACAGATGCATTCAATTTATTTTTTTCTTTCCGTTATGATACCAAGGTAGAAGATAAAATTCAAAAGTTATTATGGTAGGGTAATTTCTAATTCCCGCCTGTCTAACTTGTCTCTTGTTAAAAAACTTTCACCAAGCACCAATGGGTGTGTTCCGGCAGCTGCACTTCTGAGCCAGTGCTCCCGCTAGGCTTAGCATCTTGGGCCAAATTGTCACTTAACATCAGGTGAGATTGTGGCCAAACGCTAAACTTATAAAGTATAATAAAAACAATAAGTAAATTTATATTTTCAGTACATGCTATCTCAGTAAGTTGGAGAAGCATTTGGCTATCTGTAACGCAAGGCCTAGTGACTTACCACCATACATTGTCACCAATATTAATTCTCCAACTAATGTGGAAGTGCCCTCAAGAGTACAGTTAAGTAAATTACCAACAGACACTCTGATCCAAGCGATTGATAAAGTGAATTTTCTCTATAACAGTAAGTAAAGATGTTTTTGAACTTTAGATAAGATTTTATATTTCTTTATAATAGAATCATAAGTAAACTATATATGAATAATATTAATAATTCTGTCTGCTTGTAAAACAGTCATCCATCTGCATAGTTTTCATGTAATCTAACAATTTTTCAGAATATGTCAAAGACAACATTACAATGGTAACAGAACACCCAATCCATTCAGCTGTCTCAGCTGACTTCAATGAACCAGGCAGGGAGGAGAGTTCACTGCGCCATCTGCGGTAAGCCTCGAGTCTCCTATGGCTAGCTGAAGAGAAGGGTTTAGTGGCAGACAAAACATGCTATGTAGAACTGGGTGCTGGGAAAGGTTAGTCCAAAAAAGTGTTAAATAAAGTACAAAAGTCTTCATTCATATCAGGATCTTCAACTAATGGTAATGATGTACTGTCTTAGGGCACAATGTCTTTAAAAAAATTCCAGTGTAAATCGCTACAGGACGTCGCCATTTGTAATTCACCCCCCTATTCACTTATATTTTCCAACTAGCTGTGCTTGCGGCTTCGCTCGTGTGATCTACTAAAAAGGTTTTGTATACGCCGTATACTATTTATATTTATATATATGACACACACACACACACTCATTCCTACTCATTCTCGCATCCCTTCCTAGTTCCTAAAAAAGTCGCTTTGTCAACGCCTCGCCGACTGGTCGTGTTGCATTCGCGAAAAAGACACGAACAGTACTCGCATCAAACTCATAGTGAAAACGCTCCGCTATAAAGTGTTGTAGAAATTATAACGCACCCGCTTTTCTATTACAAAGAGAAGTGCTTATTGTGTGTAAGACTCGAAGTTTAAGTTCAAACTCAAGTGCCAGTGGATATAGAGAAACCAAACGAACCTGCGACCTAACATAACGGGAGACGTGGATTGGCAAGGTACTTCTTTTCCTTTTCCACTTAGAACCGGCGCCTTCAGGGGTCTGGTCCCTCTCACCGGATCCTCTCTATATACACTGTTCATCTCATACACGCATACAATAAGTATTTATCAATTATTTCGCTTAAATTAAATATTTTAATACGCTAACCGTCCACTTACAATCGCATTTCATCTCAATAATATCTCTTTATTTCATCACAAATATTCAATCATTAACGCATACAACACATTACACATGCTTACACGCATATATTAGTATAAAATATCAGTTAAATTACTCTTAAATCAATTTCATATTATTTTAGAACTACCCCGCACAAACAATAGTGTTTTGTATCGTATTTATAACTGAGCATATTGGCCGCTCGTAACTCGTTGGTTTTATCAACCCACCTACATTTAACGTTATATTAATTGTTTAAAAATGGGTAAAGACGACGCTAAAAGTATACGCATACGCATAAATTTATTGGAATCTAAGAAAAACCAATTATTTGAAATTGTTCAGGAAATTTATAATCTTGGCCTAAAGGTTTCCGATCCAAGCTCTAAAACGCAGTTTATATCCCGCTTAAATACATTAGAACAAACTAGAACTGAGTTCTTAGATACTGTCGATAAATTAAACACCGCTTATCTCGAACAAGACGAGGACGCAGTACCCAATTACTCAGTATTACGCTCTTTTGACGAATTATACTCCATCATAAAACAAACAGAGAGTGATCTGAAACTTAATGTCGAAAAAAAAGACAGCTACAGTTACAAGCTTAAGCTTCCACCGCTACAGTTAGCTAGTTTTGATGGCACACCAAGTTCGTGGCCTGTGTTCTTTGAAAATTTCCGCAGTCTTATACATATAAACCCTCAACTTTCAAATGCTGAGAAAGTACAGTATTTAGTAGGTTCTCTATCTGGTAAAGCTCTAAATGTCTGTGCTGGAGTGTCGGCAACTTCAGAAAATTATGAAATTATTTGGAACGCTCTTTTAGATAAGTATCAAGATACAAGAGTACAAGCTTCAATATATCTTGAACAAATGCTTCAACATAAGCCAAATCAATCAATTGAAACATTCATTAATAACTTTTGTTCTGCTGAGGCAGCACTCCGTCAGTTACAAATTATAGATTTGTCTGATTTTATATTAACTCATATAGCTTTGAGCAAATTAGATAAAAACACGCTCAGCTTGTTTGAACAAACACACAAGCAAACAGATATACCCACTTTTAAAGAACTTAAAAGTTTTTTAAAGGATCAAAATAAAATACAGACACTACGAGCTCCTGTACACCAACATAATTTTCAAAATCAAACACATAAATTCACACCTAAATGTAAATCAACGCAATCATTCGTCACTCAATCAAACAAAAATAACAACACTCAATATAAAAGGCCTGACACACATCCACAATCTCACCATCAGATATGTAAAATATGTAATGCTAGTTACATTCATCCCTTATATAAGTGTGAATATTTTTTAAATAAAGACCCATATACACGCAATAATATAGTAAACGAAAATTCATTCTGTAAAAATTGTTTAGGATTTCATAATATATACATGTGTAAATCACTAAATAGATGTAATATTTGCCGCGGAAATCATCACAGCTTACTCCATATCAATTCAAATCATAATAACATGAATGTAATTTCTACTTTACGCAACGCTTCTGTCCACCCCTCGAGCAATATATCACAGTGTGATAATATCGTGCCCGAGCGCGTCGACCGAAGTCGTGTGCCACTGCCGGCATACGTACCACGCCGCGCACCCGCACCGCGTCGCGCGGCCGAGCCCGCTCCGTCTCACTTGCATTCTCCTCAACTTGTCAATCAGAGGCAGCGCTCGCCGCTTGCGTCACATATCGATCATAAGTTAAATACGCGCGAAGATTCACATGTTGAAAACAACAATTCTGCACTTTCCGCGATTTCTTTCACGCGTATTTCAGAGAACACTACAGTATTGTTACCAACAGCTTCAGTGCACGTTTATAATAGCAATAATGAACCAACTAGCGTTCGTTTATTTTTAGATACGGGTTCTATGAGTAATTTTATTACAAAATCCTGTTGCGAATTATTGAATTTAAAAATTACGCCTGTAACTTCAACAGTTAAAGGTATTGGTCAAGTAGAAAGCAAATCTTTCGGACAAACACAATTTAAAATATATTCTCGCTTCGACTCACGCTGTTCTTATAATGTTATTGCTCGTGTTATTGATACAATAACCGACTTTTTACCCAACACTGAAATTAATCTCACGGAATTATCTCATTTATTAAATGTCCCAATGGCAGATGACCATTTTCACGCACCCGCTCAAATCGATTGTCTGATAGGCAACGAATTATTCCCGCTTCTACTCGGATCAGGCCGAGTAACCGCTCCCAATTCCTCGGTTGTTGGTATACAAACCACACTAGGATATGTCGCCATGGGTAAAGCCCAGTGTACTTCAAACTCTCCTCTCGCATTCGCACCAAACGAAAACTCACGCTCGGATTTTGAAAACTCATTTCATGATCTCAACTCAGACAAAGTATTTTTCTGTAATGATTCGCTCTCACTTGAAGAATTAACTAAAAGATTTTGGGAAATAGAAAAAGTCCCAAACAGAATTCACGTAAGTCCGGATGACGAAGCTTGTGAACATTTGTTTACATCAACATACGTACGTGATGACTGCGGTAGATATACAGTAGAGCTCCCATTTAGACTAGACTCATCCGAATTAGGTAACTCATATATTATCGCCAAACGTCGCTTTCTGAAATTAGAAAAGAAACTCGATTCTTCAAATTTACGCACTGATTATAACTCTACTATTCAATCTTATATAGACCAGGGTTATTTATCTAAAGTTGATAATGCTTCACTCGATGTTCACTCTTATTACATGCCGCATAGGGCTGTCTATCGCCCTGAGAAAGAAACTTCTAAAACTCGGGTTGTTCTCGATGCAGGATGCAAAACAACATCAAGTAAGTCACTCAACGACTTGCTTTATGTCGGTCCCAATTTACAAAGTAATATCTATGACTTACTTTTAAATTTACGCATGTTTTCAATAGCGTTATCTGCAGACATTGAAAAAATGTATTTTCAAGTCAAGCTTTCATCCAAACATCAACAATATCAGCGCATTCTTTTCAGATTTAATCTAAACTCCTCTATTGACGTGTATCAGTTCAATAGAGTGTGTTTTGGAGTATCTAGCTCACCGTATCTCGCTATGCGTGTTGTTCGCCAACTCGCCGCTGACAGTCGAGATGTTTATCCACTCGCTGCTTATGAGGCAGAGAACCATATGTATATGGACGATTATGTAGGGTCCATAGATGGTTTAGCTAACGCAGAAAACACCTATAAGGAAATGGTTGAGATGTTCAAATCAGGAGGCTTTAATTTAGTTAAATGGATCTCAAATAATAAAGAATTTATGTCACGCATTCCTTCTTCTCATAAAAATCCAAACTCTTTAAATTTCGATTCAGACTCTGACGCAGCTACAAAAATTGTAGGCATGCTCTGGCAACCTACCGATGATAATTTTCACTTCCAAGTTAATATTGACACGCCAGAAAAATGTACTAAACGCACAATTCTCTCTGCAACTGCACGCTTGTTCGATCCGTTAGGCCTCATTAGTCCAGTCGTCGCTTTTATGAAGTTGTTAGTGCAAGAATGCTGGAAGCTACAACTTGACTGGGATGATAAGGTTCCTAATTTCATTCATATAAAATGGAGTCAATTTTACAATGAACTCGCGTATTTACAAAATATAAAAATCCCACGTCATTTAGGTATTACTAATACTCTACACATAACGCTAATAGGCTTTTCAGATGCAAGTGAGAAGTGCTATGGCGCGTGCATTTATGTACGTGTTGCCAGTGACGAAAACTCTCACGCTATGTCAGTAAAACTTCTCACTTCTAAGTCTAAAGTCTCATCTCCAAATAAAACTCTCGCTCGTTTAGAACTCTGTGCAGCTTTATTGCTCGCAAAATTACTCGCTTCAGTTCGTTCAATATTCAGTAAGCGCTGCAATATACGCAATATTCACGCCTTCTCTGACTCTACAGTAACGCTTACCTGGATTCACTCTCCATCTTATAAGTTTCACACATTCGTAGCTAATCGCATCGCTCAAATAAATGAATACTTACCTGCTACTTATTGGTTTCACGTCCGTGGCGTAGAAAATCCCGCTGACATAGTCTCGCGCCCTGTAACACCCAAAGGATTAGTTGATAATAGTTTTTGGTTTCGTGGTCCGAAGTGGTTATCCGCTCCAGTCGCCGACTGGCCTGTAAAAGAATTCATTATTAATCACAACGAAGAATATCAAGAATCTAAAACTACAACTCTTTCTGTACAAACTAAATCTACACAAGATGGTACTCACCTGATTGAAGAACTAGCAGGACGTATTTCGTCGTGGTCTAAAATTTTACGCACTCTAGTGTATATTTTACGCTTTTCTAAAATATTAAAATCACGCGGTCTCATTACAGTCGATGATTTAGAACGAGCTGAATATTATGTAATACGTTACGTACAGTCTAAATACTTTACGCAAGATATCAATGATATTCAAAATTCCAAAGTTTATAGTAATAAAAATATATTAAAACTTAATCCATTTATAAGCCACGGCTTGTTACGTGTAGGAGGTAGACTCACACACTCACAATTAAATTTTGATAAAAAACACCAAATTTTACTGCCTAATGATCGCATTACTCTGCTTCTCATTGAACATTATCACAAAGCAAATCTTCATACAGGACCAGCTTTACTCTTAGCTCTTCTCAGACAGAAATTTTGGATACTCTCCGCTCGCAATTTAGTTCGAAAAATAGTACACAACTGTAACATTTGTTTTAAACTTAAACCACGCTTTACAAACCCGCAAATGGGTGATCTGCCCGCTATCAGAGTCTCTCAAGTAAAATCTTTCGTTCACACCGCGGTAGATTACGCTGGACCTTTTTTCATAACTCACATTCGCCGCCGTGGTGTTAAAAGCCACAAAGCGTATATCTGCTTGTTTGTCTGTTGCACAACCAAAGCTCTGCATTTAGAGTTAGTTTCGGACCTAAGTTCTGAATTATTTCTCGCCGCTTTTAAACGCTTTATCTGCAGAAGAGGTCCCGTGGCTATTATGTATAGCGACGGAGGCACCAATTTTGTGGGCGCTAAACACAAACTCGAAGAAATTTACTCATTAATACAGTCCACTTCTCATTTAACTTATATAACTAATAAGCTATCTGAGCAACGCGTTCAATTCAAACACAGTCCACCTTATGGACCACATTTTAATGGCTTAGCTGAAATTAACATTCGTTGTGTCAAAACTCATATTTATAAAGTCATAGGCAAACAGATTCTCACATATGAAGAATTTTCTACAGTTTTAGTACAGATAGAAGGTTTACTTAATAGCCGCCCTCTTTGTGTACTCAGCTCCGATCCTTCGGACATATCCGCGTTAACTCCAAATCATTTTCTTAATGTCACACCGCTAAAATATCTTCCTTCAGAAGATTTCACAGATCAGCCTGATCACCGCTTATCCCGCTATCAGTTATTGAATAAAATAACTCACTGTTTCTGGCGTCGCTGGAGTCAGGAGTATCTCTCTAGTCTACAGCAGCGCCAGAAATGGAATTCCCCAACTAAACCCGTAGAACTAGGATCTATTGTTCTTATTAAAGACAATAACGCTCATCCAATGTCTTGGCCTTTGGGAATAATCGAGGAAATTTACCCAGGAAAGGACAAGATAATCAGAACGGTAAAGGTGAAAACCTCTTCTGGCTCTTATATACGACCAGTTGTTCGAATTTGTCCTCTCCCGCTTCAGTAAAACTATGCAATCTTCTAATTAAACTTAAGTTAAATTATCTCTCTCTCTCTCTCTACGCATATTACTCTTAATTATCGCTATTACTCTCATTCACTCAATTTCTCTTCTGGATAGAGGAAACCTCTAGGCCGGGAGAGTTGTATACGCCGTATACTATTTATATTTATATATATGACACACACACACACACTCATTCCTACTCATTCTCGCATCCCTTCCTAGTTCCTAAAAAAGTCGCTTTGTCAACGCCTCGCCGACTGGTCGTGTTGCATTCGCGAAAAAGACACGAACAGTACTCGCATCAAACTCATAGTGAAAACGCTCCGCTATAAAGTGTTGTAGAAATTATAACGCACCCGCTTTTCTATTACAAAGAGAAGTGCTTATTGTGTGTAAGACTCGAAGTTTAAGTTCAAACTCAAGTGCCAGTGGATATAGAGAAACCAAACGAACCTGCGACCTAACATAACGGGAGACGTGGATTGGCAAGGTACTTCTTTTCCTTTTCCACTTAGAACCGGCGCCTTCAGGTTTAATATTTTATTTGCGCGGAACCCTGTTATTTAAAAAAAAGTAACCTAAGTTAGTCCTTATAACATCAGCTATCTCTCAGTGATTGCATTGCAGTGATGCATTTAGTAAAAAGCTGTTATTTTGACATTACAAATAGACACTTCAATTTTATTTATTTGTATAGATATTTTTTTCATTAATCGAAAGATCTGCCTCTCTGATTGTTTGGCTCTAAATAAAGAGAATTTTTTTTTATTTATAAACTGTATGCTCTCATACGAATGTACTTGAGCGAGCATTCAGGTCGTAAATTATTTCTCTTTAGGTCAATTGTCATACTATGCATGCTGTGCGTGGTGCTCGGAGGCTTCAGACAGCTGTGTGCTGCTCGTAGATCGAGCTTCCTTGAGGCACAAACGTGATAATAAGTTGTCAGACCGCGCTGTTCTGAGGATACGAGCGGATCTGGCGCACCTCGCGCTCCACCGAGTTGATCAAGTGGCTGAAGCAGACGCTGTTGTGGGTTTCGCAAAGCACCTGTGTGGGGTCGCTACAGGTAATTCATTTTATTTACACGGTGACCGTTGTAATCTACACTAATACTATAAAGCTCAAAAGATTGTTTGTTTGTTTGAATGCTCTAATCACTCGAATTACCAGTGAGGTTTGAATTTTTTTACCATTAACCATAAACGTCAAGCAATCTGACAAACTTTAAGCAAGTATGACAAGTGAGAACATTAGTTACCACCCCGGTGACGATATGTATAGGTTTCAGCTTTACAACTCAAAACACACAATTTTGAAGCGATGATGGCGCAGTGGTAGCGTGTACGACTTCGCGTCGATTGACGTGAGTTCGAATCCCTGCAATGAGCCTGAGCTTTCAGTGAAGGAAAACATCGTGAGGAAACCATAGCATGGTGGTAGGGGATTTTCTAATGCCCGCCTGGCTAGCTACCACCCTCAAGTTGAAAATCTGCCGCCAAGCACCAATAGGTGTGTTCCGGCAGCTGCACTTGAGAGCCAGTCTTCCACTAGGTATAGCGTGATATCATCTTAGGCCACATCGTCACTTAACATCAGGTGAGATTGTGGCCACTACGCCAAAAACGTATAACGATAAAAAAAAGTTATGAAGAAAAGAAAGTACATTTTCATACAATTGAAATTTATAAGTCCATATTATATGGTGTATAAGGTAAAAATAAAGCTTGAAATTTGCTAAATAATTTAATGATATGACCGTTTTGACAAAACTATATACTTAAAACTACCAAATAAATCATTTCATTTTTCTAAAATCCTATGAAAGGGAGGTTCCGATTTCAGCTCACTGTGCGGCGCGGCGACGCGGTGGAGAGTTTGTCGAATACATTTAACACGATTAACCCCGTGGGGTACAACTAGTTTTTATTTGAGGCAAAGGGAACGCAGATCTGTACTTAAAATACTAGGCTGAAAATGTATATTGTTTATAACAAAAATCATGACGATAGTTTCATGAACAACAATCTCCGTTTTCATATTTCAAAGTTTATCTTTTCTATACAAAGAATATGGTGAAGTATCTACTTTAACATAATTAGCAACCGCCCGCGACTTCGTACATGTTAATAACAATAAAACATGGCATATAACTATCAGTCTGAACGATTTAACTTAAATTAATAATACAGGCATAGGCGTGTCTCAAGGGTGTCTAATGGGGGTATGTAACCCCGCCCCATTCCCCATGTAAAAGCTATAGCTATGATCGTGAATACAGACCAAAATAACACATGAATTACAATTATAAAAACTACATGCGTAATTTAGTTACCGCACAAAAAAAAAACTTCTTAATGTTTCAGTTCTGTCATTATCAGTTATATGTTACAAAGAAAATATATATAAAGAAATATTTACACGTTTTTGTAAAGATTTTTAGAAGTGACTCTTGAGGTTCTTCCACAGATTACGCGCTTCGCTGCATTACTGGTGACGGAGTTGCGAAAAAGACTCGAGGTGTGGTACTCGCAACGTGTTGTCACCATCGATGCGAGAACGCCGGATACATCGCCAATAAACAGTTACAAGTAACTACTTGTAATATAACTATTCCAGTCACATTTACACTGCCTGTAGTAAATCCGAGATGGATATAGGCCATATAGCATAGTTTAAAGGAATTTCTCAAAATTCGAATTCTAAGAGTTTGGAAAGAGGCTGTAAAAGTTTCTGTGGGAAATAATATTCTTAGGGTTAGATTTATTGTTTGGTCTGTTTCAAAGTCATTTCCAACAGCTGCCTAGTAATTTTACCACCAGACAGACAAAAATGGGACATACAAAAAGTATGCTTTATTGAATTCTAAGTTTTTATCGGTAGCTTTATTCACATAAATTAGGTGTAGGTACTGTTTACACAATTTCTTGATTTATATTTATGAATAATACACGTGACAGTTTATAAATTAATAAAAATAAAGACAGTACACAAATTATGTAACCAATGCGAAGGAAGCGGTAAGTTAGTATTCAATATTTGATTTCATGCAGGAGCTGGGAATAAGTAACGAAGATTTGAATGCCATGCTTGGTATCGTATCTTGGGCTACCTGTGGCGATGGACTCAGTAGAGAACGGCGTAATCATATTAAAACGAAAGAATTTTTTGAAGAAAATGTTGTATCAAATGATATATCAAACCCCGAAGAACAGAAAAAAAGTTCAACTGACGCCAATATTCGACGAGATTCTTCATTAGAATCAAATTGTGAAAATTCAAACCCTAGTGAAAAATGTGGCTCGAAGAACCATATTGAAACTACGTCAGGCTCGAAGGACCAAAATGTTTCTGTCGGTTCTAAACTGAAGTTAACGATTGAGCATCGGGAGCAAGTTGGACGTAATGCGAAAGCGTTACTTGACTGGGGTAGAATCTTGTACCTGAGAGAAAGAGGTTATGATGCAACATTGTGTTACTATGTGCCTACGAGTGTTTCATTAGAGAATATGTGTATAGTTGCTAAGAGAACTGAATTTATTTAATTTGTTAATATATTACAATATATTATTTATTTGTTTATAAAAATCGAGGCAAAATTCTGTTCGTTTTTATTTATTATTTTGCCTGTCCTGCGTGTCAACATACAACACCAATGCAGAATCTATACCAGATATTTTTATCATACTGTATGTCTGTAATGGATGCACAGAAATAGGTTGTACCATGTTCATCATTGATTTTATCATCCAAAATGTTTTTAACGTTTATTTAGTATCTTATTCTTTATAAAAGATAGCTAATAAAGTTTATAGTCATACATTCTTAGGTTATATTGAAATTTACACGACGTAACAAGTTACGTTGTGTCGTTACGTCATGCAACCTTTCCTGTGATGAACATAGTATAGTTGTGTAATATTCCTAAACCGATGAACTATGTACCTGCCCATGTAGTTCAAGTCATGTTACTGTACCACAGCCATAGCACAAATAAACTTAAAAGCTCGGACACCCGTAATGTGCGTGGTAATTTTGCAATACAATTATTATGTAGTGTAAATTAATCAACCAAGCACGTTAGTATAAATGGACCAAAAATAAAACAAAATATCGAAAATACGTTATTTATATATTTTTATCAATAATAATTAAAAACAAAATAATACATACTATTTTTTTAATAGTTCAATAATGAATGGCTACGTTAACAATAACTGCTATCTCATAATATACAATGAAGCTAACAACAAATTCAATGTAGCAACAAATTCGTCCAACAGTTTAAAAAACAGATATTCACTAGTAACAGTTTGTAAATGTTATCTGTAAACTGAAAAAGCTATTATTAAATACTACGTACCTGTTCCAAACAAGCACCCGAGCGTACAGTGGCTAGTGTCTAAAACAGGATTGTCTCCATGTATGTGGTCTCTATCTAGAAACTATCTCGATGCTCGTCGATTCCATTGTAATATAGAAATTAAATATATGAAACATAATGTCGAATACATAACACCGAAATATGCATCATTTTTGTCATATACAAAATAAACTTAAAAAAAAACATTCTATAAGTAGTACGACACAACGGGTACGTTAAAAACTTTTCATCTTTTAATCTACTTTAAATTTACATTACAAAGACTAAATTCGATATTTATGTTTTCAATTGATTTCTTTCTCTTACCTTCTTGTATTCTTTCACACCTTCTTGAATGAAGGTCATTTACTGCAATTTTCATGGGAAACTACTATATATTGCAATCTGTGGCAATTTTCCTCAGATTGTTAATGGGCTTTTCAACGCCAATTCGGAAAACACCAATAAAAGCTTTAGTCCACCACCTTTTTGATTCTTAGCCTAACTATTTTCAATAAAATAGAACCAAATTATAAAATAATAAAAACTAAATCGAAACAATAAAACAAAACCTTAATATCACTTGCAAATAGACGGTAAATGTTTTCTTATGTGATAGTGATTTCTATTCGAATTGTGCTAATAATCGATTGTATTAGAATCGATACGTTTACCAGTTGTAACATTATACACAGTTCACTTTATTACCCAAAGAAGGCATGCTATATTATCCGTCGCCTTATAAAGACCTGTCAGTGGGAGGTCAAGATAGGGAATACTGACTCCGTATTTGAAACGACCGAGATATCGAGCGAAATTAAGATGGAGTTATCATCGCACAAATGCCATTTTGTTAATATACTGTTAACTTAAGATTATATATTTGTTGTAAATTAGCGCCATTTTAATTATGTACTGTTAACTTCAGGTCATGCCTTTTTAGTACATTAGCGCCATTTTACACATACATTTTAACATTAGTGCATTTATACAAATTTTTGGGAGCATTTGTGCATTTTCGCGAACCCTTTTTCAATTAAAAGCTCGTATGAATTGGCACTCCTTATTTGATTAACTCTTCCTTGCATAGTCTTATCTATGCGAGTCAGTAAAATTTTATTACGCTTTGTAATACACAATAAGAAATAGTGTAAAAATAATTTCAATGCTTAAAAAAAAACTCTTCTACTTGAATATCGATTAACTTATATTTCGATAAATGTCACATAAGATATCGATCGATAATTATGAAAAACAAACGTACCCAACACAATGCGCAGTATATTCAATATGCGATATACAAAATCATTATTTACACCAATAAAGAATGAACCAGAGAAATTAACTACACTTTAATGCTACTTTTACTGGCTTCGATTTATTATTTAATGTTAGGAAGAGCCACAAAGTTGCACAGAGACCATCTTTGTTCAACTCTGCATATCATGTTCTGGTGCAACCTATACATACAAAATTCGACCGTAATTTTAAGTTTGAACATAAGTTATTTTGTCGAACAGTATTTATTTATACCTTTATAATCAATGCATTTTAATTTTTTTCTAGCATGCTTGTTAGTAATTATTACTTGGCAACATTTTAAAATTTTATAACGTCAATCTCTAGTCTGTGCGTCTGCTTGATCACAAACTATTATGTATGTGACATTGGCAGTATGAAAGTACACAATGAATGTTTAATTTAATTTAATGTATTGGTAACACATATTATAATATATAAATTTAAGATTTCTGCTCTCCTTAAACTTTACCTATGCGGAATGTCATATTCCTCCGTGCGCGAAATATGCTTAAAAAGGAGTGCAAAGTTTTCACTTTACGAATTTTTACAAATTATAGAGCAACAACATTACCTATTTATTGTACAAAAATATACATGAAAATAGATTATTAAACGTATAGCAAAGACAAGGGAAATATATATAAAAATAAATATAGTACTCATTATATACAAAACATTTTTAGGAATATTTAATTTAAAAACGCTTGTCTATGAAACATTTTTTTAATAAAATATTTATGTTTTTTTTTTTCAAAAATTGATCAGTAACTAGAACTTTTAAATGCACGATTTTTCACATATATGTATTTATTAAATTCTTATCAATTGAATGGCTAAATTACTTTAAAAAAATGGATTGGATTATAATAATATATCGCAGGTAATATTATATTTAAGAGTTAATTGTATCAGCATATTGAGTTCAATATGATCTGCTTGTAATAACCACATGCAGGTTGGAAAAAACGAATGGGACATAGAGGAAAAGTACATTGAATGTTGAAGATATTTTATCTTTACCATAGACCCTATCGATTGGAACAATAACATAGTGAAAGTCGGTTTTTTGCATTTTTACTTGATTCGATTCTCAGCACAGGTAACCTTTTTTTAAAAATCTGTGAATTCTTTTATTCATGTTATTTGAAAATAAAGTAAAGTTTGCTATCTTTAATATTTAATGTACTTTTCCTCCATGTGCCATTCGTTTTTTTTCCATCCTGTATATTTTCTAAACAATTCTATCATAATCGACCTCGGCGCTTATTACAACTCCGCTTCCTAAACCAATAGTTATGATACCAGAACTAATTAATTACATAAAACTTGATTATGAGCAACTTGATAGAAAAACTTTATAAAATACAATATTTCATTATGTTCAAAAAAAAATATTTACTAACTAATTCCTAAATTTAAAGCATGCTGTATGTACCATTACAGTGAACTGTATTCTATAATATCTCTTCTATTCATTTATTCAACCGCATGCAATCACTTCTGACACCTTTTCCTCATTTAATAAATACATGCCGTTTTAAAAATATTTTATAGGAAAGATGTTTTGAAAAATATTTACCTCCATATAAGCAATTGTTACCTGTGACATATACAAATGTGACGTCAGACTTACGTTTTAACCCTTAAATGCATAGTGATGTATTTTTATACACCAATAACAGTTTTTATCAGAACTTTACTTTTTTAATGAAAATAAAAAATCCTGCATTTTAATGTTAAACTATATTCGTTCAGTCACCATCACGGTTTTATAGTGTAATCAACAGAAAGGTTTCAAAGACTGTTTACATTGGCTGTAATTAAACAGAAAGGTGTCAAAAACTGTTTACATTGGGCATGTCAATTTATCTACATTGTATTTGACAATTATACAATCTTGCAGCCGATGGGTAGACAGAAATCGGCACGTCAATATTGAGTTTTCAGTATTTCGAGTTTAATCAAAGATTTCGTTATTCGTTCTGCTAATTTTAGTTCCACCCCGTGAGCGTTAGGAGCGCTGCTATTACAGAGAAAAACTAAAGGAGTAAGGGACATTACTTACTCTTTAATTATGTAATGAAAAGCGGAATTCAAAAAATTGAAGAGTAAAGTAGAAAGGGCTGTGGGTTTTCTGTCTCTATAGGTTGTAACCGCTTTTTAAGTGTTTCAAGCGCCGCAGTTGTTAAAATAGCCACGGTTGAGTGTTTTGTCGTTTTTTTTTTAATATAGAATAAAGTTTTCGATTTTATTGGACATCAGTAATGGAACAGGGTGCGTACAATGCTAAATTTTAAGGAAACTTAAAAAATGGCAACACTTATCTAAAATATCGCTATCTCACACTCGGTTACACGATCTTTTAATCTATTTGCTTCTCTGTCTATGGTAATGCTAGTAGATAATATATGAAATGAAACGAAACATAACATAGTTGCAAATAATAAAAAAAACTCAATACTTAGGACATGCCGGACGATGTAACATTAATCTAAACCTCGGTAAACATTACATTTTTTATAATAAATTACAATAGAATTATTATAATATAGCATAGTACAGTTATTTCATCAAAATAGCTTAGAATTTATTATAACACAGTAAACTTTAATCTTTAAAATGGATTCCAAAATGCGGGTTAATTTAAAATTGTTTGTCAAAATCATAATAATTCATATGAATTATATTTACATTTTTGTACGATTTATTAGGAAAAAATAAAGTTACTTATGAAAAGTTGCCGAAAGGAACTGCCAAAACACTTTGGACTTTCGATATTTTGATCAATGGGCAAATGTCTTCTTTTTTTATTTAGTCTATGCCCCCTTTGGAACTATTCCAGAATTCTGCCAATGTCATGTGGTTTCTACGTCAACCCAAACAAATGCAGGACCATCAGGGAAAATGTCTTGTTTAGGCTATAAGAGATCAGAGTGTTGCCTGTTGCGACAATACTAAACTTTTTAAGTGGGTACTCTCAGTTACGTCCAATATAACAAGTGAATCTTTTTAGCTATAAAGTTTACAATATTAGAAAGTTATGTAAATAAATTAGATAGACCTAGGTTTTAAAAAATTACTTTGTCATGTTAACTATAGGAGGAATAGTATTTTCCGTCAAGAGTCGTGAGCAGAAAGAGTAGTGATATAAGTTTTTTTTTTCTTAAGTGACTTCACTGTAGTATTTGCCAGTATCAATATATTTTAACAACATGGGAGTAATTATGCAATTGTTATGCATGTATATTCAATGTGGCTAAGTGACGTTTCAGTAGTGGTAACTTATTATAACTACCCCATGTAGATTTTTAGTGAAATAGAATTTTACCAATACACAATAACCAGAGCTGCCATCACCTAAATTGTTGACACCTGACAATAACTTGAAAATCTCCAGACATTAGGGTAAAATAGCTTCGATCCCAAATTTCTTAAAAAACATATTTTAAACAATAATAAAGTATCTCCTTTTTTTAACGGCTTGTTTTTATTGATTTACTAGTAAATGAATCCCATTTTCGTCGGACGCAAAAAGTGTGCGGGTTTTGTCAGGATTTTTAGAACCCTGTCTGGATGCTCCCTGGACACCTTTCAAACTAGGAGAAATCTGCACAGATGGCAGCCCAAAGAAGCCCATGTATACTTATTATAGTTGCACGCATTACGTTACCATACATAATAAGTAATTCACAAAAGAGTCATTGTCACTGGCCAAGCATCCCGCGATTTGACAAAAGCGTGCTCACGACTCTTGAAGACAGATATACCCGAAGAAAATGAAACGAGCCATTCGAACTTGAAGCAAGCTACTTTCACGAACAACTGTACAATACCCTAGACGTGTCGATTGTGGAACGGATGCGTGCGCGCGTATCAGTACCCGTAACGCTCCTGTATCGAGGACACGACTCCGTTGGCCAGGGACGACAACCGACCCGCGACCCGCGTGACCCCCGCGCGGACTGACTCTCGAACCTACAAACACAAATCCTCATTACCACCTCTGTATACTGGATGCACTTGTACAGACACAGACCTATTTTTCTGTAGTCCAGATTGGTGATATAATGCTAAGTAACCTTTTTTAGATAATTTTAGAGGCATTTATGCAATTCGCATATGTCAACTCCATCATAGTATAAATAATTTTTATTATAACATATATAATAATTACATGAAATTGATTTAAACAGACTAGTCGCCTCATCAGTGGTCGCAATGTCTAGTCTGTTCAAACCAAAGTGATTCAGTAGACTTAACAGAAGTGAAACTTAACCAAGGAAACTTAATCTATAACACACCTTGTCCTTCTCTAATATGTTACTCTCCTTTGATGCTTAATTTCACATGTTCATACACTTGCCTTATTTTATGGCGCTCAATTTACCTCTTCTGGTTACCTCTCTCAGTTTAAAGCATAGTTACTACTCCCTTTTCTCTATCCAGCCAAATACCCTATTTTCCGTCCTTTTTGTGTCAGAAACGATGCTTTGTAAAACGTTGCGTTTTGCTCCGCGGGCTCAAAAAAGTGGCTCTTCAAAAAACTTTACTGGCTATTGATTTTAAGAGTCTGATAGTAAAAGAAAGCATACACAATGTGAAAGTAACTTACCTCATCAAGATCAGGGGCGGAAACATTGAAAGCTGAGTTCCTCTGTGGACGTTGTGCATCAGACCCGAAGTAGTCCGCAGACGAGATGCTCGTGCTGCCTTGGAATCGAGATAAATTTGAGTCTCGCTCCCATCGCGAATCCTGATGACAAAATTATCCATAATATGTATTACTGTAACTAGAATGGATACAATCATGATTGAGTATATTTTTTTTTTATAGTTCCTTACGGACACACCTAACATAATTAGGGACCTTGAGTCTTCTAAAATTATTGTATACATGCCCATCCTTCAGTGAGGTGTTAACATAATTGTAGATCTTCAAAAGACCTATAGGTACAAAAAAAGTCAGCGATAGCATATATCTATCAAATTTTGTCTTCTGTCTTTTGAGCGGAAATTTGATAAAAATCGGTGATGACTAAATATTCGTAATCAGTGTCCTTTATAATAGAAGTTGATCAGGAAATTTGAAAAAAAAACATGTACTGACAGAAGTACTAATTGTTAACATAGTTGAAGAAACCAACCTGTTCACCAAAGAACTGCGCGGAACTAATAGCCTTCGCCGAGCCAAACTTCTTGACGGCGGAGTCGTCATCGACGGGCTCCGTGCGGCGCCCCCGGGGCTTGCTGGCCGTCTGCTGGGCTGTCTGCTGACCCGTCCCGCGCTCCTCCGCCGTGAACATAGTGTGCACAGTGCGCGAAGCTTCCGGCTCTATATTCTGTATGCTGTCGGACGCAGAAAACGACGTCGGCATCCCAGATTTTCTATCAGACTCGCCGAACAGTTTCTCCAGGCTTCTGTTAAGGCCGTACGGTTCATTTCTGTAGAGAACACATTCACATCCATTAATATGTTGATAATAATCCTATTATATAGTAACTGGGTGGTAACACACTACAACGACTGGATCACACCCAGTGAGAACCCCTGAAGCAAAAAGAGGAGTGTTATAAGTTTAACGTGTTAAAGTGTTTTTAGCTATGTTTCAAGAAAATCTGTTCAGCTTTTTGAAGATTATCATTTCTTTTCTAGTTATAGATGTGAGCATCTTTTGCAGGTCTGATCAAGTGGAAATTTGGTATTCTGTTAGTTCAATGATATAAGAAGAACACGGCAACTTGCTTGATACTGTAGCATCATCTGGAGTCTGCAGGATATCTAACTCTTCACCAGCTTACAACAGAGATATTATGTTTGGGTACATTGGAATGGTCTTAATGAATAGGTTACTTGTGACGTTTCGAGATAAGCCAGCTGGCGAGAGGCTTGTAAACCAGTATGTCAGCGATGACCGTCGATAGATTGTAAATTTCTCGATGGTCGCCGTTGTCTTTAGATTGTACTGTGCTAACCGTCAAGCACAAAGCCGTGCTAATAAAAAAGTCTGATACAAGGATGTGGTCCCTACGAAAACTGATATATTTTGAACGTCAAAAGAGCCATTCCCCGGGTACCTGATCATGGTGATCGATAAGGCAAAATCATCGATATCGTCAAGCTGCGAGCGAGTCGACTGAGTGCCCTCTTGTTCTATTACAGTCATATCGGACATGGCAGAATGGGACACGCCTCTGTAAAATAAAAGTAAATAATATTAAATTTTTTGATTAATTGGTTTAATACTAGAAATAAATACAAATTGGCCATCCCTGTTATAGACTCAGTAAAAACAATAAAAAATTTTTAGGTAATATTACCATCTTGCTGGAAAATAATTTCAAGGACCATGTCAAGCAAGTTTTACTATCAAAAGGTTATTAGGGTAGATCATTATGTGAATGATAGTGACTTTCCCTTTGTGCATCCATTAAATTATTATACAGATTAAAAAAAAAATATTAGTAAACTCGATTGAGTTCTTGCTGACTTCTCAATTACTGGAATGTTATCTGAACTAGTGGTAGTGTTTTAAATGTTCATAAATAACTTCATATGACTTAAATTTAGTTTAAAAAAATTACAAGATCACAATAAAGTTTAAAAGTCTAGTTGACTGTAAAAAAGATGAAGAGCTGTTTCTCTTCATCTTTATTGTTATACAAAATGATTTGTGAATTGTATGACCTGCTTATCTGGCGACGAATGTTTTACTCAATGCTTAACCGAGGCAAGCTTTAGGATGAAACAAGATCCGATTATAGCGCCCTCCTTATATATGCCGGTTGTGCGTGCAAGCATGGAACTTGAAGTCACTTGGGCGAGTCTCAACAATTAAGGTCATTCAAATATTAGCCTCATGTTAGCTATCACAATATCGAAGGCATTCTTTTAAATATACATTATTAATAATAAAACCTGACGCCCGGAGTAGCCGTTCTGTCTGCCTTACTTTTGGGCTGTCTCTGACTGCACTATTAAAGTAAAATTAATATTAGGCGGGGTTATGGAGTAACAGTAGCATATAAACAGATTTAAAATAATGTAAAGATGGAATGCTCACGATCTGGTGGCGCGGTTGGCGGCTGCGATGCCGAGCCGGTCGGCGTGGGGCTTGTCGACCGGGTCGCGGTACGCGAGCCGCAAGGAAGCCACCTCCTGCTCCACGTTCTCCAACGTCGCTTTACTCTCTGATGCTTTGGCCTGGACAATTATATATTAATCTCTATATATTATCTCTCAAATGTATTATTTTGTGTCAACACCATATCTCCCTTAATTCTGCATGAAACTAAAAATCAAACATCAATTTATTATAGCTTATCGTTACTGCTATTTACCAAAAACAAAATCATTTTGATTTTTTTTATGAATAGATCATCATCTATTGATGGCAGTCTCAATAAAAATATATTTAAGTAATATGTAGGAGGCGCCAACTATTAACAATGTGTTTCACTAATATGACGACTGTTAGATTATTTACACTCTATAATATACGAAATCTTTGCTCGGGGCAGCTAGTATTATTGTAACGCATTGCAAAACCGCAAGACAGTGCCTGATGTGAAAATGCTAACCAATTATTAGTATCAAATCATGTTGATTTCCCTGTGGCCATCGTTGTTTTTTGATTGTACTGTGCTAATCACTTCTCAATGTTTTTAAAGTAGATATATTTGAGAAATCAAGCCTTTATTTCTCTAGATGTCATATTAATACATCAAAACATATCAAAATAGTCCATTAACATAAAAAATCCAGCACATACATTTTTGAACAACCATAAAAACGTTTGAATTTTCTGAAAGGGTTGAGAATTAATGAATTTTTCTTTTGTTTTCTAAAAGTATTAATGACAATTCTGATAGGCCATCAATCATGGATTTATTAATATAGATTACAGCTTCTCTTTACCTCCGTCTTTAGTTTTTCAGCCATAATTGCTTCACGCTCTATGTCCTCGAAGTTGGTCGCCACTTTTGTCGCTCCGAGGCCTCCTTTACGCGCTCCCAACTGTTACAAGCAATGTACACAGAATTATAATCAGTATTCTGCCGAGTCAAAACGACTAGTGACTTTATAGTACTATTTTGAATGGTTTAAAATTACATAATTATGCGGATTTATAATTCATCTAACTTGTATTGTGATTTCAGTTCGTTAAGTACTGCTCAAAAGTCAGATTTGTAATCTATATATTAATATGTGAAGAGAAAACTGTGTACTGTTTTTAAGCATATTGGGCGCACGGACGAGTGTGACATTTGGCATAGTTAAAGTTTATACACAGAAGGAATACAGAAATCAAAATTTATATATAATATGTAGCACAAATATGTTATTAAATGTTCATTGTTTACGTTCATACTGCAAATGTCAAACCGCAGACAGAATTACTACAAGAGTTAAATATATTACTTACTCTTTCACTATGAACTGAAATAACGACATGCAAACCATATGAAGAGCATAAGAGAAGGGGCTATGGATTTTCTGTCTCTATCGCTTTTTTTTTCGAACTGACTATATAGTTAGCCTTAGAGACCCTGGAGCCTTTGCGGCTTTTACAGCTTCACCGGCCTTGGAACCATAACTGTCAAAATAGTTGAAGTTGAGAGTATTATTTATGCATTTTTTAACGAGAATAAAGATAATTAACACTTTTGATTTTACACCTTACATTGAACAGTGTTTTATCTGTGCATACAATGGTAAATATTAAGGAAACTGAATGAAATGATAACACGAATGTAAAATATTGCTATCTTATACCCAGCTACACTATCTGTTGGTCTATTTCCTTCTCTAACTACATGTCAAACATAATACTCCGTAGTCAAGCGGTCTCATACAGAGTAGTTTAGAGTAGTTGCCAATAAATAATTACCTATAAGATTAACTGAATAAGTTTTGAGCTGTGAATTTTGTGTACTATAACTCTTTGACCTTAATAATGTTGAAACTTAAAAATTCTATTTAAAATTTAATTATGGTCGAATTACTATCAGTGGTCGACCAATAGTTAGTAATAATAACATAAGAATTTCTTGTTGCCTCAACAGTTCACTACAATAGTAAGGTAAATCACCCCACTTTACGGTAATGAGTCTTAACAAAGAATATACTTACACAATCATTTAGAGATCTTGAAGAGTATAAGATCAATTTCGAACTGAACTTTTCCCATGAAATATGACATTGGCAAATGCTTCTATGACGTCAAACGGACAAAAAAGGAAGTAGAGCCAAAACCAGCTTGCGTTTGTAGTAGTGTATGGTCAGCAAATAAATAAATCCATAGTTTTTTTTTTAATAAAAATTATAATAATTAATTTCTTCAACTCCAGACATTTCGTAGTCGTCCTCATCCTCTCTTTCATTGGATAAATTATTTATGCTAATGATAATTCGTTGTGATATACTAATTAATAAGAAAATAATAACAAACAAAATAGCAAGATACTTTTAACGCTACTAATAAGCGACTGATGCGAGAGTAAGAGGCACATGGTAGCTAGCACAAACTGGTTTTAGTCACTGAGTATATTACACTACTACAAATGCAGAAAGGTCTATATGCTGATTTATGTGTAATTTTAGAAAAAAAACATTAACTTTACTCACTCCCGATCGTTTCGCCAGTGGTTTACGGTTACCAATGCTTGAAGGTCGTGGGGTGTCGCCGCCCGCGGAACCGACCATAGTGGACCCGGAATCCCATAACCTAGCCTCCGAGCTGAGATTCTCCAGTTTTGTTGTTGGTACCTTAGAACAAAAAAAATGTTAATAAAGTTGCATGGAATTTGGCTAGTTGATGTTGCTTCAAGCTGAACATCTACAGCCAAGCATATATATTGGTGCAATCCTGCAGCTTCACCCATTCTAGTGTTGCATCAGCATTACACCGTCTCATTTAACATAGGGTGACATTCTCGCCAAACACAAGTGCATAAAATACCAAAAACAATTTGATTTCAATATGGTACAAATATTTGAATTACTTAAAAAAATGTTAGAAAACATTATAAATAATGATTATTAACCATTTTTCCTTCAACTGAAACCCATTTTCATATCAAGTATCATTTATTACTCATATGTGCACACCACAAAATGTTTATCTGATATACACTACATACCATTGTCAGGAATAGTTACATATCCTTCAACTAAATGCAGAATTTTTAAATGAAATAAATAGTTAATTTTATTTCCAACTAGCAGTTGTACCTGGCCAAGTGTTGCTGTGGCTCAGTCTGTTTTTTTTTTTTTATTTTTTTTAAGTATATAAAAACATGACCCTATTCAGAAAACGAATAAAGAAAAATTAAAAAAGCAAGTTTTTAATTATTTTTTATTTATATGGATTTTTTTTTAAACAAAGACATTCGTAATTTTAAAATTAAGAAAAAAAAATTAATAACATACGAAAATCACCTTTTTACAGTTAGTTTAATAAAATAGATTCGTTGCTATTTATGGTTGACTTGTGATGTTTTTATGCAACTCCATTTCGGCTAAATAATAATTGAAATAGTTATTACAAGAAGTGTTATTCTTGAAAAAACCAAACATATGAAATATTATTAGCAAATTTAGCGTTTTGTTCAATTTCGTTTAACATGACGATACCGCTAGTTTAACTTGTCAAGTAGGTGACAAGCTAAAAAAGTTTTCAAAGAATTAAATGTCTAGAAAAATTATATTACAATAAATATCTATATCTATATATATATACATATAAAATTTCTGAAGCGATGATGGCGCAGTGGTAGCGTGTACGACTTCGCGTCGATTGACGTGAGTTCGAATCCCTACAATGAGCCTGAGCTTTCGGTGAAGGAAAACATCTTGAGGAAACCATAGCATGGTGGTAGGGCATTTTCTAATGCCCGCCTGGCTAGCTACCACCTGAAGTTGAAAATCTGCTGCCAAGCACCAATAGGTGTGTTCTGGCAGCTGCACTTGAGAGCTAGTCTTCCGCTAGGTTTAGCGTGTTACCATCTTAGGCCGCATCGTCACTTAACATCAGGTGAGATTGTGGCCACTACGCCAAAACCTACAACGGTAAAAAAAACTGAAATCACTAAACATCTCACAACACAAACACAATAAACAAAAAAACCTGTTAGTTTTCATTCATAAAAAAACATTAAATAAACCCAACACATCACACATTTAATAAATTATTTAAATTTAAATGTCATTTATTTTGAGTCTAATTTTATTTAATTCCAATAAATTATTTTACATTAACCCAAACTAAATGAAGTTAAATATCTTGTGTAATATTTTCTAGCGAGTGCTTCAGCATGACAAGCCTTTTAGCTGTTATAAATGTAAGAAGGTATCGCCTGTGTAAGGAGAAGGAAATTTTTATAATAAGCCGTGTCTCCTTCGCGTGTTTTGCCATACACACGGCACAAAATAAATTTTGTTTATATGCACATGTCGTATCCTGCTTCACAGGCTTGGCAAGCGTGTAAAATATTTACTGCCACTAGTGACATAAAACATCGTGCCATACTTTGAAGCCGTTGCTTCAAAGAAGACGTGCTATTCTTGAAATTATAAACTTAGTAGTATCGAGCAGATAACATAAATTAAATTTCGATTTACTTTCTCGAAATTGTAATTAATATTTATCAAGACTTAGTTGTGCCCCGAGGTTTTACCCGCGTATAATTTAAAAGAAATGATAATACTTTAGTATAGACAATATTTTTATCGGGCGGCCAGGGTTATGCGTCACAACTCACACGGCTCTTTCGCGGCACTACACCTCTATAGTCATAGAACCGAGCCGAGTGTCGAATTATGTATTTTAATTTTACATTATCTTCTAAACTATTCGTCCAAATAACATGCTATAAAGGGCAAAGTTTTCTACATTAAATTGTCTTTATGATGATGTAACTTTCGTTCGTAAGGATTAATCCGAATGCCCATAAATCACTTTTCAATTTAACTTTGTCACTAAATACCTTGTTGTGGCTTATGTATAAAAGATTGGCATATGGTATCGCGAACTTTTTTTAGATGTACTAAGGAACAATATTTTTGTAGAAAATTGTATTTACGTATCACTAACCATTACTCCAGCGCACGTGGATAAAGCAGTTAGGGTGCGCTATGTCTTCCGACTTATTTAACAAAAATCTATTTAAGGCTAGCTGAGAGGTGTAGCCTAATACTAGATACCCTATACTATTCCTCGTGAATCTGCCTATCATTTACAAAAAGTTTTTTTCAAATCCGACTGGTAGTTTCAGAAATTAGCCTGTTTAAACAAACAAACAAAAAAAATCTTCTGCTTTATTATATTAGTATAAATTAAAAATCGATTTTTCGATTTGGTATAGGAAACTTGTTTTGCAGTTCCATATTTACAAAATATAATAGCAAAAACTAGCGGTATGCAAATATATGGTTGATATCAACATAAAACAAAACTTGATGAACAAAAATATGTAGCTAAACAATGTTTTATGTAGAAGTGTGTTACTTACTACAAAGCACGTTTAGGAGACACGTCTTTATCAGTTTAGGTGAATCGCGCAATGTTGTTAGGCGCGATAATGTTACCTGGGCGTGGGCAAGCTCGCTATTATTAGTGTTTGATGTATCGCCGTGCTGCGCAAACCAATCTACCTCGCCCTCCTTGGATTCCTTTGTCTCCGCCACCGGCGCGTCCAAATGCAGCTAAACAAAAAAAAACGTTTAAAAATCAAGCATATAGTGCGGTTCACCGCGCGTAGCCATAGCTAATGCTGGGTGATAAACGACAATTGTAACCGACTGGATTACGACCACTATACACTAGTAACACCCGCCATAGTGATACACTGAGGTGTATCGCGTTTCGAAATCAGCCGTTGTACACCCAATATTCAAGCAGGGTTGTAGGAATTCGAATGGGTATAACACGTCATATGCCCGTCACAGTAACTCTTTTAAATTATCGCGTTTCAGGCCTAAATTGAATAAATAATTTTTTGAATAAGATTTTCCTTCCTTGGGTTCCGTCCTATATTCAACTGAACACATATGAACTGCAGCTGTAATAGTAATTCATATAAATGATATACAATCATATTTATTAAAGCGACTGTTCATGATCAGAAACTTCCTGGTAAGTGCCATCAACACTTGTACAGTTTCAGCTGTATCAATAAACAAACACTTTTTTTTTTAAATATGTTGATTAAGATACATATTAAAAACCTTGCCAGCTCTAAATATGGAGAACATTGTCATTATAGCGTAGTGACATCAGTCGCCGCTGTCATGCCAGCCTGCATAAACAGAAACTGAATATGGACTGGCTGATCCTGTAAGGTGACATGTATAAGTGGACCATCATTATGGGTTTATCACCATATACACAGTGGTCCTTGAATTTTCTTGTTTACTCAGCAAACTTATACACATGCATGAAAGTGTGGATTGCATGTTTCAAGTCTAAAGATATTATTTGACCCCTTTACACCCTTACAGAAAACATGCTTCTAAAGAAATAAAATAATTATCATTGCTACTTACCCAATGCTGTAAAATACATAATTTTAATTTATACACTAAGTAACTATAAAACTGCTTTGATTAAAATAGACTTGAATTTATTATTACTTCCCTAACATTGATAAATGTGAAGTAACCTTGTAAAAACTGATGATATAACAAAAGTTTATTTTTCCTAATTATTATACATACACAGTCTATTAAGATTATTATTAATATTTATTAAAATTAGGGCCGATTTTTCAGTCGTCAGATAACTTTTTTTAAATTATTATTTTAACATTTTGACAGATAATGTGTGGAAAACCTGCCAAAATTTAAAAATCATTCACCCAATAAAGTTATCTGTTGACCCAAAAATCGGCCTTTTAGTCAAGTAAGTTTAAAATAAACTTCAGTGTTGCCAGATTACACAATTTACTATACACTGGTACAATACTATATCTTTAACTTTTCTGATATCTGTCTTTTTATTTAAACTACATTTAAATGGAGAATATACACAGATAATAAGAATAACAAAATAAACAATCAGTAACATCAATCACTATCTATATGATAATCATAAGTGATTACTCATATAAACATGGTTGATGTATTAGAAAGATAATGTTTATTTATTTAATTTTATTATGTATTCAACATTTTTAACAGAATAAATATACTCACGTCAATTCAAGTTTAGGATCATTCATCAATAGGATGAGTCTTTTGGAATATGGACATAAAAACAATATACATAGTCATACTAGTTTCATGAAAAAACGATTAAGAATAAAACCACTTTTAGTGCAGATGTTACTTCAGCAGAGTGCCTTAAGCTCGCCCCAAGCCCGGTGAAGCTGTAAAAGCCTTCTGATGCTTTAGGGTACTTATGTCTAACAGTGTAGTCAGATTGAAAAAAAAAAGAAAGAACAGACCTTACTATACCAAAAAAAAAGATTCCTCTTCGATAAGAATTAAAGGATTACATACTAAAACTGATATAATCAGAAATAAACTTATATTTGTAAACTTTTTAATACTTAGTTTATTTGCTTGGCTACTTCTATAAAGTGCTGAAATCTCAAAAGCATGCACTTTACATTTACACTTTACATTACAGTTGTTCTACTTGTTCAATAAATAAAGTGGCCACAAATTTAATCTATAATTCCTTTTCCTAAATTTGCAGGCTTACCAAAATAACATGCTATTGATAAAAAGAATCATACCCTGGTGCCATAAGTCTTCATTGCTTGTTCAGCCATTGCATTGAGCTTATCACGATACATCTGAGCAACTCGAGAGGTGTACTTCTGTCTTGCATCATCTGTCACCAAGCCGTGTGTGCGGAAATATTGTGTCTAAAAGAATAAATTAACATTTACAATTGTCTGTGTAACAAGGGAAAACGTAAGTAAATAGCAAATATAGCTTAAGCTCTTTTGAAAATATAATATAAAAATCTATAACCAACATTATAACAAATATTACATCAAATTATATGCTCTCCTCATTGGCCTTATAGTAAAAAACTCATAATGGACATTGAAGCTATAAAATTATGGAGTGTACTCTAATAGAAGGTACAAATTAGAATACAAATGAGACTAGCGATGTGTGTTTGCTATACTGTAATTTCTGACATAATATATTTGGCAATTAACGTTATCGAGTATTGGATGAACCCAATCAAGAGCAAAAGTATGGGAAATAAACAGAATCTTTTTAAAACAAACTGCAGCAATAACACATCTTGAAACTAGACTCTGGTCCGCTAATTTTTGTTTGCTCCAACAAACCATTGAGAAACATATAAGAACCATGTCTTAGTAAATAATTAGGCTTTTGCCGAATGAGATGCATCCAATTCTATAAAATATCTACGAGTCAGACTAATGAGGGTGTTTCTTAGTAATAACACGAGTACCTTACAAAATGATTAAAAACTTAATTTTTAAAATACAGTAATATAATATCTATGGACCTTTAAGCTGCTACCAAATTTGTACTCTATGTAATTAGAGCGGCAGCACACATGTTCTTCAGAATCTGAACTAGAGAACATCTGTTTCTAAGATTAAAAAATAAGTTTGAAAAATTAACATTACTGCATTGACATTTCCGCCAAGTTGCATATTCCTCAGTTGCTTCCATGTCCAGTTGGTGTCTAGCTGTGTAGACCGCACGAAGGTCAAGTGCACACCAAGACTCCGGTGAACAGCCGAGCAGTCGATGCAGATGAATACACCGTACGTCACCGATGACCACGTAGGATTCTTCGCATTGCAGTCGAAACAAACCTACACATAAACATAATAAAATAAAATCACTGAGACATAGTAACCAATAGTACATTTTTCGAATAATAACACACTTTATTAGCTGGTATTGCTCGTAATCTTTGAAAAATTGCTTCAATATCGCTTTTACTAGGGCCGGAGTCAGCCATTTTCGACGTGTTGTCGCAATTTGTCAAATATGATACAAGACTGCCATAGATAATACACTAAAACAGACTACTGACAGATACTAATAATGGTAAAACCACACTAGGCGGAACTGAACTGCGCGGCGCGACACGGAACGGCGCGTAGTGCGGTATGGCCCAGACAATTTCATACAAAGGATGAATGGCCGCGACGTGCCATGCTGTGCAGTGCTCCTGCCGCCTAGTGCGATATGCCCAATACAGTTTCATATAAAGAATGAATGGCCGCGACGCGACGTGCCGTACCGTGCCGCGCAGTTCAGTTCTGCCTTGTGCGGTTTCACCTTAATACTAATATAATTGTACTCTGTGCCATTTGTAAATGTCACGTACATAGATAAATAATACACTAACTATATTATACATGATACAGATGCCTAGAATATCAAGTGAGTCATTTTTCTAAAATAAAAGTAGCCTAAGTTATGCCTTATAACATTAGCTAACAGCCAGTGACAGTCCCGTTAAAATCGGTCCAACAGTTTAGGAGACTATCTGAAACAAACAGACCCACAGGTAAAATAAAATAAAAAATTGGTGTTTTGTTATAAGTACCGTATATACTTGCATATGCATTTAGTAAAAAGCAGTTATTTTCACATTGCAAACAGACACTTTAGTTTTATTATATTTATAGATTAAAATTAAATGTATTTATCTATTGTTAACTGCAGTCAAAAATAAAATAAATAAAGTTTCTATATATTTCATAATAATTTACTATTTTTTATTTAGAACAGACAATCAATTTAGATTTCCACCAGCTCGAGGTCAGCCAGTACATTCATAAATATACACTCATAAATTCTAAACTTTTATGGCAAATCTATATTTTACCATCTTCTTTAAAAAAGTAATAAAACTCTATCTTATCTATGTCGTTGATTGATGTCTAATGGACGCATGTTAGGGTTTTATAGAACTAATTTCTGTTTATATACTCATAAATAATGATTATTCGAGATCAAAAAGTCCAGCTATTCGTGTAGAAAAAATTACAATTTGTTTAGTAGCTTGAAAAATAAACGTACATGGCAGAGTCCTCCATGAGACGCTTTCAAATGTCCGCATCTCTCAATCTTCGCTATGTTGACGTGCCTACTTGCAGCTGAGGAGTGAAAGTTCGTGTTCAGTGAAAATGATGACGAAGGGAGTGAAATAACGTTAAAGGGACACGACAGTGTTGTGAATGGAAAACGTGAATTTTCAACCGAGCGGGGAGGAGATAGAGCGGGCCCTGATGGACTTGGGGCCATTGCTCGGCGTGACCATCAAAGAGGAGGTGCATGAAGACCTGCCCGATGCCAATGCACAGCCTTCAGCACAACTCAATGTAAGTAGTACAGAAAATATGTTATAGAAAGTACATAAAAGTTAAATAAGTGAAAACTAAATTTCACTTGAAAGTAACTGGTTTTATTCACTGTACTTTTTTTTTACTATTTGCAATTTTTCCAGCACGTATTTTATTTTTCATGCTTAACTTTTTTGTTTGTTATGTTATACTTATAGTTATGTCAAAATAAAGTAGATATGTATAAGTAAAGAATTAGAAGTATCATGGATGTAGTAAATTGAAATTATTATGGAACTTTCCATTGAACTGATAAGTGTACAATAAAATAATTATATATGAAAAAGTAATTATATTTTGGTTGGACTTTGGAAACGCTACCGCTGAATTTGAATATGGAAGGGGGTGGGGGAGGGGGGGGAGGGTGAGAGATAATCCCCCTATAAAGGAAAAATTCCGGAAATTAATAGTTTTCGAGAAATTAATTTTTTTAAATTTTGAGGTTATGTCATTTATTAAGCAAAATTAGGTCACCTACGCTAAATTTGATGACGCTAAGGGACGGAGGAGGGTCGGGAGGGTGAAAGGGAACTCCACAGTGAAAGAAAAAGTGCGGAAACAAGTAGTTTTCGAGAAATCATATTTGAAAATTTTGAGGTTAAGTCATTCAATAAGCAAAATAATGTTGCCTACTGAGACTTGTATATAAATTCCCAACAGGTAATTAGTGTTCTGGCACTCGCCGGCCGCTGCCGCGGCCCGCTCGCTTCGCTCGCTCGGCTCGTGCGTTTTGTTCACAATACAAACCTAACCTAACCAATTGTATCAATACAGTACGATGTCAGCGTTGTTTGCGCGGCCACAACTGCAGCTGCTTCATCCGAGCAATCGGCAATCGTCATACAATCCAACATAGTTAAAAACAAAAGTACAGTAAAACAAACTAAAACTAACAATAACAATGAACAATAACAACGAACAATACCAAGAAATAACAAACGGAACAAAGAAAATAACCCAGACACGAAAAACTCGGAACAGAATAAACAAACAAAACATTGATCGTTCAAAAACCAATAAAAACAAGTTAAGAATAAAAATACGAAATTTTAAATTAAATTATATATATAACTAAAGGCTTGTATTTTAATAACAATATGTATTAATTATTAATAATAATATGCAATAATATACGAAAATTTTGTAAAAGTTCAAAAAAAACGTTCAGAAACTTTAAGATAATTAGGCTCTATGAGTGAAATTCTCTTGTCTATACATTACGTACTCTGTGCTATACGTTCAGAATAGCTTGATCTGACATTTGTATTGTCAAATTTACTAATTTAAATACGATTTTTAAAATTTAATTAATAAAAATAAACTTGTGATTATCTCATAAACTATAAATTTCCGGAGTGTAAAATTTTATAATAAGCCTAGTTATAAAGTGATTTAACTGTAAAAAAGGAGTGCGAGTGTGATTCCGACGGTAGCGTTTCCAAAGCTGAGCCTATATTTTTAATCTGTGGTAATAATTACTAATATACTTTTTTGGTATATTTTGCCTCATTATGTATATACATCAATAGACTGGCAACAGCCTCACTGAGTTTTAGACCTTTTGGCACCCTTATGCCTGTTGCCATTTTGGCTCATTATATAGCCTGGTGAAGCTGTCGAGGCCATCTCAGACCAACACTGTTAGTTTATTTGAAAAAAAAAATACATTTATAGCCCTTAAAATATGTTGCTTTTCTCAAATGTTTCTTGTTCACACACATTAAGTGTAGGGATCATATTGCTCCATTGTATATTGGTTGCTGGTCAATATCTTTTTAGGGCATAGGTAATGTATTTGTTAAGCGCTGACTAGGCGGCCTGGCCAGATCAAAGCCACTACCATTGCTGAGAGCTTATAAAATGCTGATTTTTAACTTTATAGTATAGTAATCGTTTGCTGATATTCCTCTTGGATCAGTCTCTTTTTTTTAATGTTCATCCTTCACTAGATATGTTCACTCCATATGTAGGTTTGATAGGAATATAATAATAATATAATATAAATAAAAAGTTTAAGTTGAGATTTCGACGGCTCCCACGCATAAGGTTGTAAGGAAAAAAACGATATTTATCAGGAGAGCTATTTTTGTAAACGTTACTGATATAGTTCATTTGTGTAATTCAAAAACTTTGTAAAAAAAAATTCAGTAATTAGAGTTCAGGAATGTTTAATACGGTATATTATGGTTCTAATGACACAAAAATACAATTTACTCAAAAAATGTGTTTCGACTTTATGCCTGGGAGCCGTCGATTTATTTATGGGTTGTGGTGTTTTTCTTTCACTGTCAAAAAAAGGTTATTATAAACATTGTTGCATATTTACTTTTTTAAGTATTGAATTAATGAAAGGAACTAATTGTAATTTTATGCATCCAAATTGCAATAGAAGACTGTTTTACTTATAAGAAAGAAAAAAGAACAAAAAACCATTACAGTATAATTTACTTTAAAACCTCAAGGTCTATTTATTCTGAATAATGTTATGCCGGTAATATCGTCTGAATTTACTTAGTTTAAATGTTATATTATTAAGATGGTTTGAGAGTGGCACGGCCATGATAGCAAGGGTAGTGCGGTGGCCTGTTCTCGAAGTCAATGACTATTGCTAGGTTTGCGGTGTTGAAGTGACGTGACTAGAGAGTGCCCATTGCCAATACTGTGCCGTGACCTTTTTTATAGTACTTAGTTCTTTTATTTGTTATGAGTTATTATGCACAAAAGAAGACTTAAAACCCATACTACAAACAAAGAAAGCAAAAAGGCAAGTTTAAATGAAATTACGAAGACCAAAAAAGAAATCTGATAAGTTCTTAGTTCAATTTGTTTTTTATTTCCTACCATAATGGATAGTCATTCTATTTATGTATGTTTGCTGTTCATTATTGGTATTGAAATGATTTTCTCCCACGACATCTCTTAACTTTGTCAATCAAAAAAATAGGTATAGGTAAGCAATAGGATGTCACTGTAACTATTCAATCGCGCACCCACCGCTCGGCTGGAGCATTACGCTAACGTTCCGCGGTCTGTGCCGCTGTCGTCAAGAAGATCTTTGTATGCTCCATACTCATACCATTAAAACCCGTAAAGCAACGAGAACATTATAGTCTTGAAGATTACATGCATTTTTTAGAGGTGATTTTTGAAAACCTGAAATCATATTTATTCATTACTTTAAATTGTGCTGAAACGAAATGGCGATTCTGGCCATGGCTTTGTGGTCGCTATGACGTCGCCACGCTCGGCGTCTTCATTACATAGTATAAAACAAAGTCGCGTCGCTGTGTCCGTCCCTATGTATGCTTAAATCTTTAAAACTACGCAACGGATATTGAAGCTGTTTTTTGTAGTAGATAGAGTGATTCAAGAGGAAGATTTATATGTATAATACATACATAATATTGTAGAGAAACACTGGTAAATTTAGAGGTTTCTAATTGATGTCGTAAATAAACACATTTTTTGTGCTTACATTGCAAACGCTGGCTGAACCCCATGAAATAAATCAAAATAATGTACTACAGTATGTAGTTGTACACCTTAAAAAGGTCAACAAAAAAGTCCGCGATGGTATATGCCTATCTGTTAAGGATAACCCACAATAACCATTTTTTAACCTTTACATTTTACGGGAAAAAATGGCTTATTTACGAAGCGATTTTAAGCAATACAGCATTAATCCTTATCCAATTAAGTACCTTAAATACATTGTCCATTTAATATAGATCAATATGACCCTTTACAGCATGTAATTTAAATGAATATTTCTGAAGATATTATAGATTGAAAATGTAGGAAAGTGCGGCGGTACTGGCCCTATATACCATGGTCAATTATATGTCGCACTTTCAAGAGTAACCTCTAAACAAAACATGTTTGTACTGTCTAATGACAAAAAAGCTGTAAACGTTGTTTAAGGACATTCTGTAGTAGGTAGGTATATTTAGTATCAGCATTGCATCCGTGCGAAGCCGGGGTGGGTCGCTAGTGTAATATAAACAATAATGTTGAAGTATTTTTTTTAATGATAATACTTTATTTTCATCCTATTTATACTATTATAAGTATTTTAAAACAATTCTGGCAGGTTATAAACTGGTAGTAAATAAATCTGATGAATTTTTAAAAATTTGAAAAAGATCAATTTCTAAAGATATTTTTTAAAATTAGCTACTTTAGTCAATGTTAATATAAACATTAATAGATACAGTAGAACCTCGATAACTCAAACCTCGGTAATTAAAAAAACCTCTATAACTTCAAAAAATAATATGTTTCCTTCCCATCAGAGCCAAAAACCTCTATAACTTAAAATACGCAACCTCTATAACTTAAATAAGTAATCTCTGTATTGGCCCTCAGTAACTTAAGAAATGTTTCCACAACCTCTATAACATAAAATTGTTTGTCAATGAGTCATTTTGAAAGAGTGTGCAAAACAAAAGGTTTCGGTATTTATTGCTTGCACGTGTTCACTAGTTAAATTGTTAACGTAAACAATACATATGTCACCTATTGTTTGCTTCTTCGAAATTCTTTAAAGCTTTGAGGCGGTTAGCCTTAAGACAACGGCTTACTTGGATCATAAGTTTTTGATCATTGTCCTGGAAACATCGCTTTACCTACTGTGTGATAAAATTGACTTAAAATGAGTTCAAAAAGAAAACTAACAACACTCACATACGCTGATAAATTAAAAGCTATAGAAGCAGTGAAAAATGGATTGAAAAGGAAAGTTGTTGCGGCTCAGTTTGGGATACATGAGAGTACATTATCAATCATCATTAAAAAAGAAGCTGAAATCTTGAAGAAACAAGAATCAGGAGAAAGTCTTCAATGTAAAAGACGAAAAATTGCCGAATTCCCTAATTTAGAACAATTTTTGTTTACGTGGTTAAAACAGTGTCGAAACAAAAACATCAGTGTTAGCGGACCCATACTGAAAGAAAAAGCTGAAGAGTTCGCTAATTCGCTGAAAATCAAAAATTTTAAAGCCAGCAATGGCTGGTTAGAGAATTTTAAGAAACGACGTGATTTAGCCTTTAAAAAAATGTGCGGCGAAAGTGCGAGCGTAAGTTTAGTAAGTAAAAACATATAAACATACATATAACAAGGGTACATACATATGTACATACCTACCTCTATATTAACCTATCCCTAACATAGACCCTTGATAACTTAAAACCTCTATAACTTAAAATATTTTGTGTTTCCCTTGGGCTTTAACTTATCGAGGTTCTACTGTATTATAAAATGAGCCTGGCACCAATTTGTTGGTATTAACATTGTCTGTTAAGTTAATCAAGGTCCGCGCGTCATTAGACTCTCGCGCTGCACCGATCAAACCTGCATTGTGTAAACTCCTTTTAACGCCACTTGATTTAACGACAAACGCCCAAAAACGTCGAAATTACTTGACTTTGCTTGTTTTACTTTGTTGTCCATATAATAATGCACTCTATTTAGCATTACACTTTTTTAACGTGGAAAAACCCGTCATTGGTAAACACTCGCTCGGGGGAGCGGGTGGATATTTGAGACTTCTACTTACTAAAACTCCACAGTACACCGTTTGCCGCGCTAATGGGGTGTCACGGGATCGCGCGAGCATGCATCGCCACACCCTGGTGGCAAGGCTCGGAAGGGCCACCCTCTGACAGAGACATTCCGGTGTGAACAGAACAGAACTGTCTCCTCGTCCGCCGAACACGAAAGACGGGCCGCCCCTGACCCCTGTCCCCTTGGTTCGGTCTGGCCGGGGAAGAAGGCGAATGAACGTAACCCCTCCCCCGCCCGACCGGCGTTGAGTTTTTTAACGAGAGTTTTCTCCTCTGTCGTCGGTGAATACGGTAGGGGAAGGAAGCGAATGATTTTTGAAGTGAAACTTCTTATGCGACTTCCAACGCGTTAAATGTTTAACGCACATTATTGGTCTCTCCTCTTTGTGTGAGCCAGAGCGAGAGAGCAATATATTATCGGTTTCTCCTCTTTGTTTGAGCCAGAGCGAGAGAGCAAATGTCGGTGTGTATGTATATTGCATACTGTTTAAATAAAATATGAAATATCTTTAGAAATGAAGTTTCACTTCTATCGTGCGTGAATCGCACACGCACCTTTTTTTATAATGGTGGTTTTATCCACCTCCGTCTTATAATTTTTTAACAAGGTCGTTTCCTCATAAATTTTTAGGCGCTTGTTTTCCACTGTCCGCTCTTGATTTTTTAAAGGGTGGTACTATATGCTTCATATCTAATTATTTATACCTCCACATTTTTATTATCCGTTCATTTTTTTTTCGTACGACTTAATATTTTGAAGAGAGTTAGGCACAGAGAAATTTGTTCGGAGATTTCTCTCTACTTGGGGCAGCCCGAATAGTGGAATACCTCCACCCTACAGCGTCGATAAGCTGCGGAAGCCACGTACCATCAGGCGAACCGTAAACCTTGCTACCTTTTTAGTATAAAAAAAAACCGACGACTGTGATACAACAGAAAAAATATTGAAAAACAAAAAAATGCATTATTGTTTCACACAATAAAAAGTAGCTCATTGAAGTTCGGAGATGCTTTAACACTCAGCCAGACAACATTGGTAACGATAAATAACTGCCAGACTGATTATAAAATCATTCTTAATATTATGATTTTTATATAAAAAAACTATCAGTAATAAAAAAATAAGTCGGAAGATGTAGGTTTCGTAGGAGACGCGCGGACCTTAATTAACTTGCCAGACAATGTTAACCGACAAAAATATGCGAGACTAGTTTTATAATACTTATTAACGTTTATATTAGCATTTCCTAAAGTAGCTAATTATACAAAAATAGTTTCGTTTTATTATTTCAAAAATTATAACCTGCCAAATTGTTTCAAAGACTTATAATAGTATAAAAAGTATGAAAATAAAGTATCAGCTTTTAAAAAGTAACTTCTACATCATTGTTTACCTTACAAGACGCTGAGCGTGGCGACCCGCTAAACAGGGGGGTTACTCTTGAAACTGATTCGAATTTGATTTGATTTCACTTTTGATTCGAACTCGATCCTACAAGTGTACTCTTGAAACAAACCGAATCGAAAATCAAGATTGAGTTATAATCGAATCATATAAACTTCGTTAGTATATATAGTCTATAACCTGGATTATACCATATTATACTTTTCATTCCAGTAAGGACCCAATTCTGAAGTTCACGCAGATGAAGTCGTAGGCAGAAGTTAGTGTGTAATAATGATGTAATATTTTACGGTCTTACTTATAAACGTTCATTAAATTTTAAGTAATGATTAATAGTAATTTAACAATATTTCTTACTCATAAACGTTACTTATCTTTAATCAGTTGATTAGTGACGTCTTAAATAGCTGTCAAATTAAACAACAGTGGGCTCTTGTTTAGCGCCTTCTTAACGCGTTAAGTAACAAGATGGCGGATGTATATCAGCTGATTTTACCTCTGTCATATGTCTTGTTGAGCAAAATTGTTATGATATTACTTTTTTAATATGGATATTTTGATAAAACATATTACGCAAATTCGGTTTTGGAATATAAAAAACATAGGTGCCTATGAATAATAACACGAGAACGGCTAGGAAACCAAATATTTATAATAAATGGGTAAATCTGATCAGGATTTCAGCAATAAAGAATTTTGACAAAGATATAGATTTACCAAACAAAATATTATGAAAATAATTGTCATTGTAATGAATGACTTGAAAATATATCATCGAGACAGTCGCACTCGCATACCAATAGATTTGAAATCATACTACACAATTTTATTAACAATAACATTGAACTCGCTATTGTAAGACCTCATAGAATTTGTTCTCATCACAGAGGTTCTCATTGATTTGCTCATAGATTTGTTCTTGACAACTGACAATTTAACTTTTTTTTTGCGTGAAAAATTGTTGCCATTTAGCAAGTTTTAGTTGAATCATCACGGAAACCATTTATTTGCTGTCAACACATGATAGTATTAACCAAGTGTGGCAAGAGTAAAATATTTTTGTTGTTAATAAGCATTCATTAACTAAGTCGCGCTTAAGCAACGTTTATAAGTACAAAAACTTTAATCATTGTTTAAGACTTTAAGTAATACTTAGTTAATTGGTAGTAAAGCAGATGATTAGTTGATTTTTATAAGTAAGACCGTTAGTTAGTATAGTTTAGTTAGTGAACCGTTTATGGCGACATCGTTTAGAACAACATACCGGTTAAATTTACCAAAATCAAAGGTCCTGGCTGAATGTTATATGACCGCCTTATCAAAAACATTGGTTTTTACGACATTGTTTACTACGACATACCGCATTAAGCGAACACATTTGGTTAATGTTTTCGGAGAATTATATCTGTAGAACGACCGGCTCAGCTGTATTGTAAACAATTTGAATAGGTAACTGTATCCACATCTGGCACAGTATAATAGTCAATGGCTATTATCGTAAAAGTAAACAAAGTTTAGGGTCTTTTGTAATTCTTAGAAACAAAGCACATGCATGCCGTAGCCTCAAGGCCCGCTTCGTCATATCTCTTAAGTCAGTTTGTTACTTATCCTTACACAAGACGCACCAAAACATATTGTTGAGTTAACTGTGAAAATTGTAACATGTCGCAAAAAAGAAAACAAATCAATATCGAAGAAAAATCGCGTATTATTTCAAAGCTAGAGAAAGGAATTCCAAACAAAGACCTGGCAAAACAATATGGTGTATCACACTCGACAATTTCAACCATTTGGAAAGAAAGGGAGAAAATTCAAATCCTTTACGACAAGAATTTTTTGAAAATGAAACGTGCCAGAACAACGCGGCATACGAAGATTGAGGAAGCTTTGTTAAAGTGGTTTAAATATCAAAGGACAAATAATGTGCCAGTAAATGGACCAATTCTTCAACAAAAAGCAAACGATTTTGCTCAACGTTTTGGTGAAGATTTTGTTTGCTCGTCTAGTTGGATTCAACGTTTCCGGGCTCGACATGGCATTGTCGTCGGTTACCTGTCACCGGTTGTTACAATTATCGGTTTTTACGACTCAATATGAGTAGTCCCTTCGATGTCGTTATAACAGATTTTGACTGTAATTGAATCGTTGGTCTTCCAGGTGGCCAGCCTACCAGATGTCGCGGCGGGCTCTGCGGGCACCTCCTCCAACACCGAGGGTGGTGACTCTGCCGAGGGTCATGATAAAGGTTCAGCGGATTCGCTCGCGTCACCGACGACTGGTCGCGTGCCGCTGTCGAGCGCACGGTGCGTCATGTGTCAGGGAACCCTCATGCACAGCGACGGCACTCCGAAACTGATGGAGTGCCTACACTCCGCCTGCGAGCCCTGTATCAAAGCAAAGATAGAAGAGAAGCAAGCTGCGAGTAGAGATTTTTTAGGTAAGTTTTAATATTTGGCACCATCCTCTGGTCGATGGTTTTCTACTATGTACTTATAAAGACGGCACTGTACTTGATGGTACCAAATGATTAGTGTATGTGCGAGGTGAATTATAAAGTTCTTGGAATCAATATTAAAAAAAGCAAAAATTTAAACAAAAATATTTTATTTTTCTACATATTCTCCCTCCAATGTAATGCATTTAGAATAACGCGTTTCTAACTTCCTTATTCCTTGCGAAAAAGAAATGTCTCGTGTCTCGTAATCACTTGTTGTTTTTTAAAAATAATAAATTTAAAGTATTAAAATATATTTAAATAGTAAGTTTCCAAATCTTATTATATGACTTTATTGTAAAAATATTTCTTAAATAAATGCGATAATATTATATCAATTTCTATCGTATTACTATTGAACAATCATAATTCCTTACAATTGTAACATTTTCAAGGGTAAAAGTATTCCTAGCACTCGCCGGCCGCTGCCGCGGCCCGCTCACTTCGCTCGCTCGTCCCGTGTGTTATTATTACAGTTCCAACCTAACCTAACCAATCCAGTTGCTTTATAAACCTTTGAAATTCTTACTCTTACCGATACATAAATGACAACACACTTTTATTTTTTCTCAACAAATTATTTATTTGTCAGCATATCTTATTAAAATACTTTATCAAAAAAAAATATGTCTTAAATAAATGTGACAAAACTATATCATTCTCTATCGTATTACTATTAAACAATTTTAGAAAATAATTCATAGAATATCCTGTAAACATATAGTATAAATACATTATGCAGTATTCACCGCAAACAGAAGTGAACTCATTTTGTAGTGTATGTATATTGAAATCCTATCTCCTTGCATTTCTTTTTAGAAATAATTTGTGAAATAATCTTACTTATAACATATGTTGGAGCTTGCATACGTATTGGGAACCGGTTGGCGGCGTATACATTACTTTTTAAGTTTGGATAAATATTACTTAAATGTTTTTGTATTTGTAATGCATCCATAACTGACTCACACAATCGCAATAATTACTTCTCAAAACAATAGTTCATAATATGCAAGTGTGATATTATAGGTTGTAACTGAATATTTAGTCTAATAATGGCATGTAAATAAAAAACATAACTTATATACATACATGTTCCTAATTTTATTTCATTCCAATTACATAATATTATATATTTTTTAACTTTCAAGTAGGTATTACAATGATACTCAACTACTAATCTACGCTTACATTACGTTTATTAATAATTACAATAACATTATCAAATTCATTATACACAATACAGTTGATAATTTGTGAATGAGTTGTAAATATTATTAATTTCTAGTAAGGGGTCTTTTTCTCCCATTCAATTTTATTCTTAATTTTTTTTGAATACTTTTCTCCACTAGTGGTTGTTGAGAAAACTTCTTCAGCCGATGTGTGTCCTGCGAGATCATTTAATTGTAGCTGGTTTATAAATTCACACCTCTTTGGGTTTCCAAGATAAGTCACTGGTACCTATCTTTCAATGCCTTTGCAAATGTTTCCCAACATATTGGATCACTTTTCTTCAGTGGTCTTAGCGAATCATTTACTAAGTCTACAATATTACTTCCAGGAACTTTTTTGTTATCTATAGTAACGGTACCTTCATTATCCCATTGGATTTTGTCTTTACTTACAGATATCAAATCTAATAAAAACTCGCCCTTCTTTGTATGTTTTTTTTTATAAGCTCAGTATTTGACTTGTAGTGTATGGTGATTTTTATGAATGTAGACAGTTTCCTTATCTTTTCCACTTTTGCTCGCGGTCTCCGCAGAAACTACCTTTCTGTCTTCTAGACTATTATTTTTATTTTCGCTTAAACCACCATTAACCGTGTTTGTAATAAGTGATAATTGATAAGGTCGGCGTTCTTCGGTAAAGTGCAATTACCTTTGTAAAGTTTGTAAATATAAACACTTTTTGCGATCTTCTACGTTACTATTTAATATTTTTTCCATATCGGCATCTAATCTTGATAAAGGGGTATCATTTTTATGTGTGGTTTGTTTTAGTTTCTCTATTAAAGCTGGTTCAACTCAACAACATTTTCTTACCATGTTCTATTTTTATACAAGAGAACTTCTTGTCAACGTCCTCGAAATAGACCCAAATATTATTGGTAAAAATGTTCCTCCTTTTTGTATTATTAGTTTGTTTTTTTTTAACTTACTTTTACCTTCACGTACTAATATACGAAGTGTGCTTTTAATTAAGTATTTTTTTCTCCTTTTCAATTTTTTAAAAGGGACTTCGCTCGGTAGTTATGAACACATTCAAAATACAATTTATTTCTTCCTATCATACAATTTTAACAGCGTTGTTCAGTATTTACAATTTGAGTGTGTAGTGCATTCAGTAATGTTTTATGTCTTCAGGATACGCTGTATTATATATATATATATGATACAAATATATTCGTTCTCAGTATATTTATCCTTTTCTTGGAATATACACTAGGCAATATTCATCTGAGAGGATTTTGTTTTAATACGACACATATCATATATGTTTTATTTTAGATCAACAATTATATATCCATGTAGTTTTTAGCTGCAACATTACAAACGTCTTCAATGAATTTTGTACCTTTTGATGTATTTGACGTATTACATATCTTATTTTCGATTTATCTCGAGGATTTTTAAAATAAATGATGTAACTTAAATAAAAAATATAACTCTTTCATTTAACTTTTTGAAATAAATTCTATGTAATATACAAATACACTAAAGTTTTTATGATGAGATTTGTCTTTAATAAATATTTCAACAATACGACTATCAGATTTCGTCATGAAATCATCAATGATGACTAGAAGTATATTATTTCCATCAAACATATATAAGACCTGCGATACCTTGATAGTAATTTACATTTTATAAATTACATATAGGCTGCGTATCATCGAAGCACCAAGTAGTTAGATTAAAATCACTATTAGGTACAGATTTCTTTCATATAATTTTTGAGATTTCTAATGAAATTTGATTTTCCACATTCACTAAGATAGGCAAAAATTACAGTAAATGAATGAATAAAATGAAAAATATTGTTTTATGTGTAAATTCTATAGAGTTTTTAAAAAGGAATGAAGCCTTTTATTTAAAACAATATTAATATTTACAATTATTTACAAATATATTTTTTTACATTTTCATTCTAAAGGGCTTTTCAAAAGGAATGATGAAAGATACATTATATATTCAACGCATCAAATAAATATTTAAAATGATTTATTGATAATTCATTAAAAAAATAAATCAAATTTATTTAAACGGTTTACAAAGCAATATAACGATAAAAACAACAAGAATATAAAACAAATTATGTCATATATAAAAAGAATAATCTTTAATTATTACAAAAAAATATTTTTTTTAAATAATGAATTAATTAAATAAGATGATATATTTTATTACCGCACATAATTCACTTTTTATCCAAAATTTTGCGTTTTTAACAACTCTTCGCACAAAACAATTTATTACGTGTGAACTAAGTGACAAAAACAAGTGACAGTTGGTATAAATATTTTGTGATTGACACTCTTTAATTTGAATATCGAACTGCTCCCAAAAAGGTTTTATATATATGCACTACTAAGAACTTTTTGATTCACCCTCGTATATTACCGGCCAAACCATATTTGACTAGTATAAAAAAACTGTTTTTTTATTTTACTTCTCCAATGCAAATATGTATGAGATCGGTATCCGCAAATCAAGACAGCGGATACGGATATCCGTATCCGTGTCCGTATACGTGGATATACATTTTAAAGAATCCGTCACCTCGCATATATGCTAGCTGTGCCCGCGACTTCGTCTACGTGGACTTCAGAAATCGGCCTATAAAAAGTATCCTGTCTTGATCCGGGTTATAAGCTGTATGTGTGCCAAATTTCATCTAAATCCATTTAGCCGTGTTTGTGTGATTGAGTAACAAACAAATAAACTCACTTTCGCATTTATAATATTACTAGCTTCTGCCCGCGGCTCCGCTCGCATGAACTACAAATTTTTTTGTTAACTGGATAAAATGTCTATGTGTCAATCCAGGTTATAAACTATCTGTGTGCCAAATTTCATCCAAATCCGTTCAGCCGTTTTTCCGTGATTGAGTAACAAACTTACTTTCGCCTTTATAATATTATTAGGATTAGGATAATAAGTAAGGATATACAAGAATTTCTCAATAGTATTACATATAAACGTGGCATCGTCTTGAAGCTCCCAGTCTATTTCAATTTCGAACTCTCTCTCAACCTTATCTATTTCTAAGTCAGTTAATAAATATAAATTTTATTAATATTTAATATCCGCTACCATAGAAATCGACCATAAGTCTGCCATAGCGGCAATCAGGCGTGTCGCGTTCCGGAATCAGCCGGGATATTAATCAAGATATTGCCAAAAGCCATTTTTAATGTTATGTCTATCTAGTGAAACCCTGGTTTTGTATTTGGGTGTAAATTGTTTGCTTCAAGCATGTATGTTGGAATTGCAAATTATATCTCGGGTTGGTTCTCAAAACAACGTATTTATAATAAGCTTGTATGCATTTTAATTATAACATTTTATCAGTATTTTTTTATATACACAATTAGTCTAAACATTAGTCTAAAAAGAGCGCGTGGTCTATTGTACATTAGCGAATTTTCTAAATGTCATATGCATAGATATAATAATGTAATTGTTAACCCATTATCGAGAATAGAAGCGACAGCATAATTATACGGCCTCGATGCAGTATCTAGAAATTGAAAGAACACAGGCAACAAACGCTGAGCTAGCGAATTGATTGAGGTCAGCGTGCCGTGACTAGAAACATACAACTGAAACGCAGGATGTTAAATAACGTAAATGAAATGATTTATTGCAAAACACCTAAAAATATTAGACTTTACATTCCGGTGTCATTTATAAAGGCTATATTTGATAACTTTCACGCGGTATATGAACCAGGTGAGACCTAGGGGTTAGAGCAACGTCGTGGTTAGTAAAAAGGGATGAATATAGATATTATAGGTACAATATGGGTTAAGACATATTGTCATAAAAGGGAAAGTATGTAGTTCCATGCACGGTATCTAAAGTTAGTTAATTTGAAAATGCCGACCGTTTGGCGAATTTATACTTACACTAGCTGTGCCTCACGGTTTCAGCCGTATTAAATTTATTCGACTAACTGTCCAACGTGCCACCGCTAACGCACCCGTGTAACCTATTGTTGTTTTCACTTCCGTACTTGCCTGCAGCTTGCCAGACCGCTGAACGTTAATGGTTACTGCTCTGCTTCTTAGGGTCGTACCTTGAAGTTATATCACAAACCTTCATCAATGAAATGTAAAAAAGGGGTTTTTAAATCAGACTGGTTTTTCCAGCAATTAGCGTATTCAAACAAACAAATACATAAAACTTGAGTCTTATGAATATATATTACTATAAATCAAAATAAAAAACGACTATTTATTCAATTTAGTCCCTAAGAAGGCACCTAATGAACTTCAAAACACTACTACCGGTTTGGACAAAAAAACTCAGTCATTGAGAAGAACCGGCTAGAAACTCGACCGGGGTTTATCTTTTTTTTCAATTGTACAATAATATTTACAGGTAGTATACGTATTAATATTTAATGGTTACACAGAGAGGGAGTCACTTCCAGTCATCACTATCATTCACATAATGATCCACCCTACAAAAACCTTAACCTTGATTTAATAAAACCGTTACTCGTGACGGAATAAATCTATCGTTATTTCGTTTGTTTTTATCGTTATAGGTTCGGCGTAGTGGCCACAATCTCACCTGATATTAAGTGACGATGTGGCCCCAGATGATAACATGCTAAACCTAGTGGAAGAATGGCTTTCAAGTGCAGCTGCCGGAACACACCTATTGGTGCTTGGCGACAGTTTTTCAACTTGAGGGTGTTAGCTAGGCAGCGGTGCGGCGGTACGGCCCTATATACCATGGTCAATTATATGTCGCTCTTTCAAGAGTAACCTCTAAACAAAACATATTTGTATTGTCTAATGACAAAAAAGCTGTAAACGTTGTTTAAGGACATTCTGTAGTAGGTAAGTATATTTAGTATCAGCATTGCACCCGGGCGAAGCCGGAGCGGGTCGCTAGTAAACTTATATACGCAATCGTATTTTCCATATTTTATGTACTTTTTCCAAAGCAGTACCTTGTCCTTAATATTTTATACATTGTATAATGCAGGTGCCGATCGAATCACAATAACGTGTCCCATATGCCGATTGCAGTGCCAGCCGGCGAACATGATCGACCAACGGTTTGTCATAGAGAAGATGGCCGTGGAAAATGTTGGCGCTAATGGTAATAATTAACTTGTTGGCGCTATATGTCGCATTGACGATTTTGCAGCGCGCGCTTCCCTCTAATCGAATATGTGACCAGCCATGTATATATATATTTAATACATTTATAGGTTAAAGTGCAATCACATTTTTAGTTGTTGAATGACGCTGTTGTTGAAGTAACACAGGTAGATTTAAGAAGGGAGCCGATTCATGCGCAACTACTGATATACACAAATGAAATTTTAACCAAACAATTTGTTATCACACCGGTTTCGACCCATAAAGAATCACGATCGTACTTATCGGTTGTAATAGGGTCAACTACTCGACCTAAAGTAAAAAATAGAACTTATCTATGCTTATCAGCGGCTCTAATGGAGTCATAATTTCTCGTGCTAAAATAAAATCAGAACTTATCTATGCTTATCACCGGCTCTAATGGAGTCATAATTTCTCGTGCTAAAATAAAATCAGAACTTATCTATGTTTATCAGCGGCTGTAATGGAGTCATAATTTCTCGTGCTAAACTAAAATCAGAACTTCTCTATGCTTATCAGCGGCTGTAATAGAGCCATAATTTCTCATGTTAAAGTAAAAAAAAATCGAACTTATCTATGTTTATCAGCGGCTCTAATGGAATCATAATTTCTCGTGCTAAAATAAAATCAGAACTTATCTATGCTTATCAGCGGCTGTAATGGAGCCATAATTTCTCGTGCCAAACTAAAATCAGAACTTCTCTATGCTTATCAGCGGCTGTAATAGAGCCATAATTTCTCATGTTAAAGTAAAAAAAAAAACGAACTTATCTATGTTTATCAGCGGCTCTAATGGAGTCATAATTTCTAGTGCTAAAATAAAATCAGAACTTATCTATGCTTATCAGCGGCTGTAATGGAGTCATAATTTCTCGTGCTAAAATAAAATCAGAACTTGTCTATGCTTATCTAGCGGCTGTAATGGAGTCATAATTTCTCGTGTTAAAATAAAATCAGAACTTATCTATGTTTATCAGCGGCTGTAATGGAGTCATAATTTCTCGTGCTAAACTAAAATCAGAACTTCTCTATGCTTATCAGCGGCTGTAATAGAGCCATAATTTCTCATGATAAAGTAAAAAAAAAATCGAACTTATCTATGTTTATCAGCGGCTCTAATGGAGTCATACTTTCTAATGCTAAAGTAAAGCGTTTTTTATGCAGGTATTAGCGGCGAACAGCAGTGTAACAGCTGTGAGGATACGGAACCGGCCACCAGCTACTGCGTCGACTGCGCAGAGTTCATATGTGAGAACTGTGTGCATGCACATCAGAGGTACGTAGAACGCCCACTGTCTCTCACACAGTTTTACCTGTATTTCTTATTTAATGCCAACATGTGTTTATACAGTAAAAACACGTTAATAAGATGGCGGCTCCTTCAAAACATTCCTGGGAGTTTTTGTGAATTCACGCTTCTAGTTTTTTTTTATTCACTCCACTTGTTTACAATACTCAAACTAGATCACGCAGTACCTCACCAAAATTAATTCATATATCGCCAAACTTTAATGAATTATAATAAAAAACCCACATGAAAGATCATGATACCGCCAAGAACTGTTTTTATTTGTATTTAAAATTTTGCCGTTAGCATAGGCGTAGCCAGGATTTTGGTCTGGGGAGGTCAGGCAAGGCAAAATTGCGGTAAAATATGGTATAGTTCAAAAACAACAGCAACCGTCTGTGACAGATTCCATCGACAGTCACGCCGTTATAACTAGTCTGCTTCCTTTACGCAAAGTTTAAAGGACGTTCTACATGCGCACGGTTACCACACACTACCAACACCTTACTAGGGGGGGGGGGGCAACTGACCCCTCTGCCCGTACCTGGTTACACACAAACTCAGTATGACTACACGAGAATAGTAGTATAATAATTGTATAAAACAATTATTTCCAGGCTAAAAATAACAAAGGATCACACAATAAAGACGAAAGAAGAAGCCGTGGCAGAGTTGCAAGCGGCGCAGACTAACTCTCATAATGCACACGACATGTACTGCACGGAGCATACGCAGGTAAAAGAGACCCGTCTACCCATGGGCTTCGGGTCCGCGCTCGAATAGGTCCAAATTAAAAGCAGGACGACATACAAAATGAGTTTATTTTAAGTGGTATATTGACATACAGCAAGTCTCCCACGTCAGACATCAGTCCTCAATGATTGACATACAAAAAATGTCCCATGTCAGATATTCGTCCTCGACGATTGACATACAACAAATGTCCCATGTCAGAGATCCGTCTTGATTGACATACAACAAGTGTCCCATGTCAGAGATCCGTCTTAGACGATTGACATACAAGTCTCCCACGTCAGGCATCCATCCATCCTCAATAATTGACATACAACAAGTGTCCCATGTCAGACATCCATCCTCAACGATTGACATACAACAAGTGTCCCAAGTCAGACATCCGTTCTCGACGATTGACATACAAATCTCCCACGTCAGACATCCATCCTCAACGATTGACATACAACAAGTGTCCCATGTCAGACATCCGTCCTCGACGATTGTCATACAACAAGTTTGTTGTGCCAGGAGAGAATGTCTTTTATACAAAAATTCCCACTACTCAATGGATAAACTATTTAAATGAAGATTTATCGGTACGGCTATTAAAATCACAGTTTAGCTTAAAAATACATGAATTGGTTTAAAATGTTAAATAAACTTGGTTGATAATAATTGTCTATGTTTACAATATAAATTCATAAAATAACTGTACTTGAATATACTTTAAATTTATACAAATCAATATTTGTACTTTAGAAATACATATCAAAATAATAAATTGATAATTGAGTATGATTGAAATAAAAACATTATAATATGAAACAATATTCTAACATGAGTATTATATGAAAGAAGTAACAATAATCTAAAAAAACGCATAATTATATTTAAAAAAAAAAATTTGGTTTTAAAAAAAATATTAAGCAACCATGTAAAAAACATTAATCTAGTTGATCTTCGAGCATTCTTAAAACGTGTTGAAGTACAATATGTTCATGTGAGAACTAAAACTGACAGACTGAGCACACCGATTGAGCGTCCCAACTCCCAACTATGGCAAGTGGTACACCGGGTGTATGGTGGTCGGACACAATTGTTATTTCCTACCTCTGGGCAATTTATCTTATTAGAAATAATAATTGAATATTGTATTATAAATTAGTTAACATGTTTTTAATTATTTGTTACAGGAACGTCTAACATTGTTTTGCGAGACTTGCGACCGGCTCACGTGCCGGGACTGCCAGCTGCAGCATCATCGAGACCACAAGTATCAGTTTAGCACCGAGATGGCAGCACATGTAAGATATTACCAATGTATACACCAGACCAGAGGTTCCTAGACTTAAATCTGCAGAGCACTCAACTAATCTATACTAATATAATAAAGTGGAAGTTTTTTTGTTCGTTTCTTTGTTTAAACACGCTAATCTCTGGAACTATCAGTTGGATTCGATAAATTCATATGATTGCCAGTTTCATGTGGAATAGTATAGGCTATCTAGAATTAGGCTACACCTCTCAGCTAGTCTTAAATATTGATTTTTGTTAAGTGTTAAGCGTTTAATGGGTACTTTGGACTTTAGACTCTGAGAAGGCGTTTAGAAATGCACAATGTATGAAATAATTTGTATTGTATTAACCAGGCCCGCGCGAACATTTCGTCTCTGCTGTCGGAAGTGAATTACAAGCGAGTGCTCCTCGGGTCCGCTATGAAAGTGATCCGGGACCGGCAGCAGCTCATCGCGGACAAGAAGAAGGCGCTCGTACACGAAATCACACAGACCGTTGTCAGGTATGTACACTACATTTTGCCCGTCATAGTGCCTCACTTTTCAGTTTTTTTTTAAATGATCGTTTACATGTTTTGGCGTTATGGCCACAATCTCGCCTGATGTTAAGTGACATTGTGGCCTAAAATGGTGACACGCTAAGCCTAGTGGGAAAACTAGGTCTTTGGTGTAGCAGCTGCTGGAACACACCAATAGGTGCTTGGCGACAGATTATCAACTTGGGGGTGGTAGCTAGTCAGGCGGACATTTAGAAAATACCCTACCACTACGCCACGATTTCATCACGATGTTTTCTTTCACCGAAAACTCAGACTTATTACAGGGATTCGACATGATCGACATGGAGTCCGTACACGCTACCATTGACCCATTATTGCTTCTAATAGTACTCATAATTGTAGATCTTAAAAAAGAACTACAACAGATTGGGTTATAGCATATACCTATCTTCTAAGGGTCCCCCACGATAAACATTTTTGGGGCAGTACAATTCGCGCGTGTGCTCGTAAGACAGTATCCTGTAGTCAACGCGAGCGGAACCGCGGACATAGCTAGTAGAATTGTATTTTGTTCCATGTTACCTATATGTATATAGGCAGAAGCCATTAACAAAAGTGCATTCCCTGTGGGTACGGGTGTACAGACTGACGAACGCGATAAACACTCGCGGCAAGCAGCTCGTGCTCCGGCTGAACGAGGTGTGCGACGGCAAGCAGCGCACGCTCAGCGAGAAGAAGGACGCGCTCGAGCAGCTCGCCGCCATCACCGACCACTGCGTCGAGTTCGTGAACGCGGCGCTCGAGCAGGGCAGCGACACGGCGCTGCTCTACGCGAAGCACTCGGTCTGCGCGCACCTGCTGCGGATCAAGAGCCGCCGCGCCGACATACCCAACCCGGAGATACCGGTCCGGATCAACCTCGCGCTCGACAAGCTGCCGGACCTGTTGCGAGGTACCTACCCTATTTACTGACACATACGTAGGCTTAGCATCACATACACGCAGAACGGCAATTGGGTATTTGAAAGAAAAAAAGAATATCGTTTTTTTATGTATTTTAAAGCTTCATCATAATTGTCATAATAGTCAATTGGAAAAACTCTTAAAACATTTTTTTTATTAATAATAAACATTGGAAATTGCAATATTTTAAAAAGAATCACATGACTCGAAGGCGTCACGATCGATCGCCAAGTTTGTGACGTCATAATGTTAAAGGAATTTCATCGATTTAGAGTCAAAACACTATCAGCCGTGTGCTGAATAACATTATGACGTCACACGCGCTCGGGTTTGTTCGGGAGCTGTCGGAATATGCAAAAATATTTATGTAATACATGTAATAATATTATAGGACCCTCAGGGTGCAAGTTCTACTCACCACTTTTAACTGTTACAATATTTATTGAGCGCTCCATAGCTGTAAAAGTTTAGGGAACGCTGTTGTATTGAACTAACTTATTCTTATCTTGAGACCTGATCCACTCACATGTTGAATGTTTCTCTCTCTATCTGTATAGTGTTGTCGAACATGGGCGCGATAGTTGTGGACGGGAAAGTGGACGGCGGCAGCAGCGGCGCCGGGGCCCAGGGCCCGTACCACCAGGCGGCCGGGCAGCCCCCGCCGGCGCCGCCGCCCCACCCCGCACCTAACCCGAACAACTCGGCAGTAGTTGCCCTGCAGCACGTCGCTATGCATCAGGTAAACGAAATCATACGTTATTTTTTTCAGTTTAAAATAACATAAAATTCAAGTAAAGATTAAAATTTTAGAATCCGTAATTGCCACCAATTATTTAAATATGTAGTTTTTTCCTTACAACAAATTTTTATTGTTATAAATTTGTATTTGAAGCAGTTTTTTCTTCGATGTTACTAAGACAGTGCATAATGTCATCTAGAGCTCAACTCCACTGAATTCTTTGAAATTTAACGGTCACCTCATAACGTTGGCTTGGGTTTGATTAAAAAGGCGTAGCCTGTAGACAGACAATATTTGTAATTGTGGAAAAAATATGTTGTTAACTGATTAAATTGGAAACTTTTCCATGCGTCAGACATTGGCGAGATACCAGGTTAGTTTACGGCGATCAATGATTTGATGTACGTACATAGATGTCTTGTTTATTGGTCATTCTTACGCATGTTTAGTCTTTTTTAATCGCCTCAACGCTAAATGAAATTTTCTTTTGTTCTGTATATATCACTTTTATTGATTTCTGTATGTACCCTTAGAACTTGACCAGTGGGTAATGATTTAATACTTTAGTGATGTTCAATATTTACTTGTGATATCGATGTTTCCATTATTCTTGTAATATAGCAGTAACTATAAATGTTTTTATGTTAAATCTGTAACAATAGATAGTCGTCAATTGCGAATGGGAGTAAAATTTTTTTTTTTTAGTTTAAGTTTAAAAATTCGCTTAAGCTTTTGCTGAAGGAAACCCTCGGGATAATGCTACAGTATGGTTTTAGAACATTTTATAGTATTCACTGAGTTAAATAAAAACATGAAGTTGACCGAGTTGACAGTCTTTCGCCAAGCAGCTATTGGTGTATATATTCTGCTGCACTTGAGAGTAAATCAGCCACCGTCAGCCACATAATCACTTACTAACAAGTGAAATTATGCCAATATATAATATATTTATAAAATAACGTCAATATATCATACAGTGTCTCTGTATGAAAATGTATGTCGTGGTGCGTTAAGTTGTGTATTTCCCCCGTGTTCAGCAGTCGTACGGCGGGGGCGGGTCGGGTGCGGGGTACGGGCCGGCGACGCAGCTGCGGGGGCGGGCGCACACGCCCCACACGCCACACACTCCGCTCAGGCATTCGCTTGTCACGTCCACCACGCATCCGCATCATTTGCACGGTATTTTACAACTATACTTGTATGATTCGTTTTTTTCTTTAGCTCGGCACATTGTCGGTACTGTCCCTGATGAAATGAATGAAATTAGATCATGTGTTTGATCGTGAAAGAAAGAACGTCTTAAAAAATCCTGTCACCTTAGAATCATCGTTTTTCTCTGTATTGTAATCATAAGCTGCGATAAAGGTGAAGCCCGCGTAGGTACCCCTGTGAGAAATAGTCTTTGCTGAGGGACACTTAGAAGGCGGTGAAGTGTTCGGATAACAGGATCGGTTTCGTATCAGGTATGAACGAGATGAATTTAAGAGGACTGTTGAACGCAGCGTCCCAGCGAGGAGCGTCGCCGGCGCGGCCGCAGCACCCGGTGCACCCGCAGCACTCCGCGCAGGCCGTCATGCATCACGCGTACCAACAGAGTGAGTCACACAACCTTGCCATTCCTGCCCCTTTACGCCGTTAGCGTTAACATATGTTTATCTCCTAAGGATCACCTGCAATAAGCATTTTTTAGGTCTGCACAAGTCGCTCGTGCGCTCGATCGACAGCATTCTGTAGTCCACGCGAGCGGAGCCGCGGGCACAACTAGTAATGTATAATGTTCATAATGGATGTATATTGCTGTTGTAAATGCATTTGATATGATCTTCAACTCACTGTCCCGGTCGAAGTTAATGGCCCAACCACAGCACTACCTATCGGATCTTAACATACCTATAAACTATTGTCTTTATATAACAAATATTGTAATACGCAGCGAGACGGCGCACAGAACAATTTTTATTATAGTCGACTTATTAACTGTAATCTACACGATCCGATAGATTGAGCGAGAATGCGTCGCTCCTTGTGCGCCACGCTTTATGTGCCCTTCCACTCAGCCCTATCAGTAGTGTAGTTCATCATCTACCTATATTAGTCCACTGCTCGATATAGGCCTCCCCTAATGAGCGCCATAGCGCCCTGTCTTCGGCTGTCCGCATCCAGCATCTGCCTGCAGTCTTTCGCAGATCGACATCCCATCTGGCCGGAGGGCGTCCTACACTACGTTTGCCGATCTCGGTCTCCGCTCAAGAACCCGTTTACCCCAGCGGTTGTCGGTTCTTCGCGAGATATGGCCGGCCTACTGCCACTTCAGCTTGCTAATTCTTTGAGCTATGTCGATAACTTTGGTTCTCTGTCGGATGTAATCGTTACAAATCCTATCCTTCAGAGAAACTTCGAGCATAGCTCTTTCCATAGCACGCTGAGCGACTTTGAACTGGTGGACCAACCCTACCGTGAGTGTCCACGTCTCAGCTCCGTAGGTCATTACGGGTAGAACGCACTCATTGAAAACTTTAGTTTTCAAACATTGCGAAATGGATGACGAGGGGACTACGTAGTTTCCCAAAAGCTGCCCAGCCCAGCTGGATCCTTCTCTTGGCCTCCTTCTCAAAATTGTTTTTACCTAACTGCACAATCTGCCCTAGGTAAGTGTACTCAGAAACAATTTCAAGAAGGTGGCCACGACGAAACTCCTGCTCCACGCCTTAGGAGTTCTCCCACAGTGAAGGACGGTATTGCAAAGGTTCTCTAGTTCCTGTACAACAGGAGCTCCTCCTGCCTTCAGAAGTTCTGAAGTAATTCCGTTCTCACCGGGGGCTTTTCCATTTTTAAACTGCCTCAGAGCTAACACTATCTCGTCTTGACTGATATCAGGCAGTTCGTCGATATAGTGACGTGACAGGGTAGCTCTGGAATCATGGTCGTCTCGTCGGGAATTGGGGGCATGTACAGTGTACAGACGGCCATAGAAATCCTCTATCTCGGCGAAGATCTCCGGCCTTGACAATATGGTCCTCCCATCGTGCATTTTAAGCTTCGAAGACAGGTGGCTCCTAACAAGCTGCCTAACACTTTGGACCCTGGGTTTCGCTCTATCGCCTCTTCAGTGAGGCGTGTGTTGGAGCTCCGAAGGTCGCGCCGTACCATCTTCGCAATTTTCTTGTTTAGGTCTGACCTATCTGTCGAAGTCGCTTGAGAGGTTTCCCGTCTTTTTGTCATCAATCAACCCCAGAGTCTAATCCGAGAGTTTGAACTTCTTGCCAGTACGCTGTTTTTTGCAGAACTTGATGCCCCCATCCCTCAACGTTTCGACCAGATTGTGTAGGGTCTCGTCAACGTCATCGGAGTCGTCGTCGTCAAGGAGTTCATTAAGAACAGCCCCTCTTTCTCGAGGAAGTTGACAAGCATTTGCCCCCTGTGATTCCTAACTCCATAACCATGTGGGCCTATTCGGGATTCGTTGCCAGTCTGGGTTCCTCCCACCTTAAAGTCCCCCATAACAACGTTGAAGTGAGCCTTAGTGGTGTTGTGCAAGGCTTTGGATATGTCCTTATACATATCCTCCACTTCATCATCCGAGAGTGCCGAGGTCGGTGCGTAAACCTGAATTAACTTCATGCTATACCGCTTGGATAGCCGAAGGATAAGGTACGCTACCCTGGTCGACACGCTCGAGATTTCCTGAACGTTGTTAGAGAGGGCCTTATTGACGAGGAAACCTACGCCACCCTGGGATGTTCTATCACCCTCGCGAATGTAGAGAAGATGGCCCGAGTCAGGGTTACGGTGTCTTCGACCTCTCTACGGACTTCACATAACCCGAGAACATGCCATTTAATGTTCTCTAACCCCACTTCCAACTGCGCTAGATGATGGTCAAGCCTCAGAGTGAGTCCGTTAAACGTAGCCAGGGTCAGTTTATGAAGCATGTGGTAGCCTAGTATTATAGCCCGGGGATTCTTAGCACCCCCTGCCCCGTTGTAACTATGGCCGCTACCATGGCCAGGGATAGCGAGGCGGACGGGAACTGGGGGCCATTTCCTATTGGCTGTAATCTTCATAGGGTAATGCCCATAATCCCCACGCTGGGCAGGCGGGTTGGGGATCTCAGTTTGGTGGTGGAGTTGTTCTGTGGGGGCGCTGCTGCCCGCCCCCCGATATGTCCTTTAGTCGCCTCTTTGAAATGAAATTGTTTTTGTTTGTAGTGATGGGTGCGTACACCACGAACGCGTACGCAGTAGCCGCGGGCGTCGGCAACGCGTGCGGCGGCCGGCGCAGCGGCGGGCCCCGCACCCCGTCCCCCGCGCCCGCCCAGCCTCACCCCGCGCCCCCCGCCCAGCCTCACGCCGCGCAGTACCCGCTGCACCATCAGCCGCCTGCCAAGTGGCACATACCGCAACACTCGCTCACCAACGGTATTATTATTATTATCCTATACAGTATATGCATAAATATATTAAACACTATTAATAATATTAGTATGAGATTATCTTAACTAATATTTAATTGGTATTAAAGCTTTTTTTAACAAAATAATACAGGGTCAGTTTTATTTCAGTTTCAATGAGTGAAAAGACAATCTCACAACCATTATGCCAATTACACGTTTTGAAATATGTATGTACTTTATTTGAGGAGTATTTACTATTATTTCGTAAGCATTATTGAAGTGGTACTCGAATACTACAAAAATTTATTGCACGATGAATCCTAGCATAAATTAGAAAAAGAAATCTTTTTCCTCCCGAATATTTTTGTTTTCCTATTCAAAGAATATGTTCGTCATTTTTCTAACAAAAAAGTTGTCAACCCTAGTGCCGACAAAAACCATTTATCTTAAGAAATTGTTTTAATTTAGAATAGCAGTTTGTTAAATAACTTAATTAATGTTACCGATTTATTGATTTACTAATTGTATGTCGATTTACTGATTACTTATTTACAAATTTAATATTTTATTACACAATTTGAGTTAGTTAGCTAATACTCTCGAATTGAAAGTTCGTCTCGGATCGTCCTGTGTGTGTTTCAGCAGATGAGGTCGATAGTTACTTCTATAAATTTTGCAGGTGGATTCGAGCCGAACATGATGAACGCGAACCAGAACTCCGGCGGCTCCGACTACAAGATAACGCTCTGCCGGCCCATGGGGAGCGGCGGCGTCGTGCGTGCGCACTGCGCGCCCCCCGCCGTCACCTCCACCAACCCCAAGACGCCCAGCCCGAGCCTCAACGTGAGTACGCACAAATACCTACACGCATACCGTGGGCGTAACCAGGTACGGGCAAGCCCCCCCCCCCCCCCTAGCAAGGTGTTGGTAGTAAGTGCATAATAAATGTGCGGATGTAAAACGTCCCTCAAAAGAGGCATTTCACCAGGTCAGTATGAGACAATGACTATAGATGAAATCTGTCACCGACAGTCGTAGTTGGTTTTGGACTGTACCGAACTTTTATAGTAATTTTCCCTTGCCTTTTTGTGGTTGGTGGTTGCCGCTGAAAGACAGCATGTGATGCAGGGCGGCGCGTCTTCAGAGCTGGACAAGGTGTGCGCAGAATCGGTGCAGGACCTGATGGCTACCATCGCGAAGCTGGACTCGAACGGCGTGCAAGTGGTCGCCGAGCACGCGGGCGACCTGCGCGACCTGCGCGACCTGCCCGCGGACCCGGTGCCCTCGCCGGCGCCGCACGTGCACTCCTCCACGGACTCCGACCTGCTCGCAGGTACACCACTCTCCTACCGCCACGCCACATTATGTTACAAGTAGGGGACATACTCTACGGTTACTTCAGTTACGACCAAGCCGGAAACTTCTATACATATTATAAAATTCAACGTCTCTCTGCCTGTCTGTCCGTTTATATTCTTTTCACGCGAAAACCACATCCGATTGACATAGTTCTTCCTTTAATTCATAGTTATGTTATCTGGCCAGGTTCTATGATATATTTCGTATGATAAAGTGACATACGAAATAAGCAGCGATGATAATTGTAAATCAATCTGAAAAAAAAAAACGCATTTGGAGCGCTCACGTAGCTTACACAGAGTAAACCTTACAAGATGTATCAAATTAATGTACTATATAATTGTTGATCTTAAGAAGACCTACAAAAAAGTCAGTGATAGCATATATCTATCTTCTAAGGATCACCCATAATTAGCATTTTTGTCCTCTGTCTTTTGAGCGGAAGCAGTACGATTCGCGCGTGCGCTCGACCGATGGCATTCTGTAGTCCACGCGGGCGGAGCCGCGAGCACAGCTAGTGTAAAATATGTATGACGCATTTTTTGAACTGAAATGTATAAACGAATGTTTCCATTGAACAGGCAAGACGCAGGGCGGGGGGATGGACGCGGCGGCGGGGGCGGGGGCGGCGGCGGGCGCGGGGGCGGGCGGGACCGGCGCCAGCGACCCCAACGAGGACTGGTGCGCTGTCTGCATGGACGGGGGGGAACTCATGTGCTGCGACAAGTGCCCGAAGGTGTTCCACCAGTACTGTCACATACCGACCATAGAGAAACTACCGGAGTGAGTACTTGTTTATATGTTCATTAATGGTGAAATAGTTTGTCTACATGAACTTTAAAGATCCAACGACGGTTTCCTTCGATGTATTGAAATGAATATCCATAGGTATTCCATTGCGAAATTCAGAATAGCTCAAATGAATTGAAAATACGATTCATCGACATGAGACACTGTTAAAGACCCTTACGTCACACGTCTATGGTGGTAGCGCTGAATATGTGTAAATATACATATTAATGTCTCATTGTAATAAGTAAAGTGATAAAAATATTAATCTAAAAATAATGCTTAATAACTTCCTTGTTGTGCTTATTTTATGTAATAATCGTTTCAACAGTAATAACTTCTGAGCGGGTAAATGGTTGTTAAAACAACAATTTTAGTAAAATAGCAACAATATTACCAACTTGTATAATAATTAAATGACTTTTTAATGCATACTATAATGTGTCTCTGGATAGATTGAAAACACTATTGTAAGTCGACATTATTCATCTTACTTTTAAAAGATTATATATTGAATGACATCTGTCTTTGTGTTTAAAAAACCTCGAGCAGTGCCTGTATGAGCTTGGAGTAAATTGTATGGTTTTGTAATGACCCAGTGAGACGGAGACATGGCAGTGCCTGCTGTGCGTGAACTTCGCGACCGCTCCGAGCAGCCCCGGCGAGGGGGAGTCCCCGCCGGGCGGGGGGCTCTCGCCGCGCCACCAGAAGCTCGTCGAGCGGCTCACCCTCGAGCTCTACTGCCAGTACGAGCTGAGCCTGCCGTTCCGCGAGCCCATTCCACCCGAGAACCTACACTACCACTCCAAGGTCTTCAGGATTTTTTAAATAGTAGTTTGGCATATTGTAAACACTATCCCTGATGGTAAGTATGGTACAATCCAAAACTACAGTGACCACCGAGACATCAGCAATCCATCGCTGACTTTCATTGTTATGCTGTTTCATGGTATGACATAGAGAAGTAGTTCGTGTCGTGCTGGAAGTTATCGTATAATCATAACCCTAAAGCCCAGCGCGTGTGGTTCTGTTATGGAAAGGAGATGAGAGAATTAGATTAAACAGGTCTTTCTGCTTTTCATATATATAACATACATCCAGTAGTAGGGTGTTTTCTACGAGCCCACCTGGCTAGCTACCACCCTCAAGTTGAAAACCTGTCGCCAACACTTCAGGCAACTGCACATGAGAGTCAGTTCTCCTCCCACTGGGCTTAGCGTGTTACCATCTTGGGCCACATTATCACTTAACATAAGGTAAGATTGCGGCCATAAATCTAAACGTATAAAAAATTTAAAAAAATTCCGGTAACCTAATTGCAGGGCCAGATTTATTGGGGAAAACATGGGCTTTAACCTCCCAAATGAGAAGGGTCTCCACGATAAGAACTTTTGATTTTTTACCCATTCACAGCATTAAAAAAAAAATAACTCGGTGCATATGCTTATTTTATTTCTTAAAATTAAGAGGTTACTATAATTAGTGAGTGAGTGGAAAAAGTGCGTGGTAGTAATGGTTGTGCACGGTGTGCGGTGTGCGGTGTGCGGTGCAGATCTCCCGGCCGATGTGCCTCGACATGATCCGCGTCAAGCTGCAGCCGCGCAGCCCGGTGCGCTACACGCACGTCGCGCAGTTCGTCGCCGACTGCCGGCTGCTCTTCCGCAACGCCTACAGATACAATCCGGTAATCTATTTCATCTATTCAACTTCGCCCATACCACACTTAGTTTGTTCGCTAATCCGAACCAAGGGGATTATCCATATACATATAATAAAATTGATCTGTATGTTTGTAATGGCAAAATAACACATTTTTACTAAATGCATATGAAAGTATACACGCTACCTATATAACAAACAGTCATTTTTTTAAATTCTTGTCTGTCTATCTGTCTGTCCGTCTGTCTGTTTGTTCTGGGTAATCTCTGAAACGGTTGGACCGATTCCGACGGGACTTTTACTGGCAGATAACTAATCTTATAAGGAATAACTTAGACTACTTTTATTTTGGCTTAGGCTATTTATTCTGCACAAAAAATAGAAAATATTTTTTGTAGCCCACGCGAGCGGAGCCGCGGGCACAGCTAGTCATAAAATAAGCTGACATGATTGAGATTAGGGCTGCCGTTACTTAATTTGTTGACATCAGACAATAACTTGAAATTCCCTAAACATTTGGGTAAAAAGACTTCGTCCCCTGAATGTTCAAAACTCGTTTTTAGACAAATGTTAATTAATCATCTTTATGTTCTTTCTTTTAAACAGTATGTTTTAGATTTATTTTGCAAGATTTAGAAAAGTCTACCCATATTACAACAAAACAAATGTAATAGCTAATCTATACACATTAAAAAACTCAACGTCTCTCTGTCTGTCTGTCCGATTATGTTCTTTTCACGCGGAAACCACTTATCCGATTTACTTGATACCTTTAATTCATAAGTATGTTATCCAGTCAGGTTATAAGATATATTCTGTTTGATAATGGTGAATTAATTCGGAAAAAACGCGCTTTAACAACTTACGCTGAGCAAACCATAAGAGATATATCAAGTTGATGTTCTAGATTTGTTTAATGTGCTTTGTTTCAAATTACTCACTATAAAGACGTAATTTTACAGTATAAATTTTATAATATGATTTTGTTCTATTATGTTAAATGTAGCAGGAATTATTTTAATTATGAGCATTGTTACAGGCCGACACGCAAGTGTACAAGGATGCTAAACGGCTCGAGGAGTTCTTCGACGCGCAACTCCTGAAGTGGTTGCCGGAGTACGCGTACTGGAGCGGCGAGGGCGACCCGCCGGCGAAGCGGCCCCGGCTCGACTGACCCGGCGCGTACCTGCGGCCCCACTCGCCCAGCCAGATGTACCAGCCGATGCTGCTGCCGGCTCTCCCTCAGCCCTTCCCCGTCATTATACCTACATTCACCGGCTCAAGATATTTACCGCATTAACATCACGTTTACACCACACCACAGAACCCGCAGAACTTTACTTTGTTCAGTGCACATCATCAGTGTGAATGAAGGACTGTTAGATGTTTCCATCCACAATGGAAGTCTCTTGTCAATTTCTGGACTTGACATTATACTTACAAGCGGTTTTGGTTCAACTATATGTGTATGTTATGTTACCTCTACACCAGAATGGTGTGGTCAAGATATTAGCGAACAGTTTGTGATGTCGTCCACACGTTGGAAGGTCGTTCAGTTTGCATCGGTACAGACCAATGTGCGGACGTATATTAAAATGGATATGGATATTGAGGCGCTAACGGCTGCTACGGTTTCTTTATTTACATCATACCGTTACTATGTAAGTGTATATAATGAAAAATTGGCATAAAAGAAATGGAAAAAAAGAAGGTGGTGAAGAGGAACATTTTTGTTCCTTGAATTCCACAAACAATTTTCTACTTGGTAAAGCTCTATGAAACGAAATATTTCTTCATCGGGTATTGATATTTTCTGTGAAAATAGTTGCAATGCAATTACGAATATACGAAGCGCATATTTAAATTTAAAGTGCTCTGTGGGAGATCGTAGAAAATTTAAAAAAACCGACACCAGACTGATCTCGCGCCAACTTGTGGGCCATCACTCCAATACTTACCTTGTAAACACAAAGCCCTCGCTTTACACGATAGCCATAGATATTGGCCGTAACCATTCGCCGCAATGTTGGCTAACGTGTAGAGACGGCATAAGAAGAAGGCAAAGGCGTTTGGCATCAAGGTCTTCGATACCGGAATGTACATCTGAAATGCAAGTTCCTTCAGTGTATCACTGGATAACCCGACAGATGTCAAATGACATTTCAGCACATCCTGGTAACGCAGATACGGTCCTCCAGGGTTTACTTAAACTGAGTTCTTAGTAAAAGGCAGACTAGCAATCTGGAAGGCTAAATACACACAAGGTACCTACATCAACACGCAGTTTACTTTTTATCAGCAAACCTTACATACCAGGCATTTTGGTCAGATGAAGAAACTCTCAAAGTTGGGGACACAATCAGTGTAGAAAGAGTTAAAATAACATGAAAGAGCAGATATAATATTATATAGACTGACCATTAGCATAAAGATTTTGGGGTAGCAATAAACTTATTCATATTCAGAAATTTACACTTTTATATAAAACTGTACAATCACATCTTGTTCTGATTAGTGTATTGTTGTATTGGAAGAGTATTTATACTTTAAAAAGTTTCAGTGAATTATGGAAAATCACAATTAATTTATAAATAAAACATTATATTGCGAAATTACACGATTCAGAGAAAATAATGGCAGTATTCTGGATATTAGTGTTGCATTGAAAAATAATTCCTTACTGTTCATTGAATGTTGAACGTACGAAGTTCATTAATTTTGTATAATAATATATATTTTCTGTTTAGTTCTATGTTATTCGCGTGTTGGGTTGTCTTGTCTAGGACATGAACTTCTGATCTGATTATAGAATTTAAAAACTGCCGTTAATTAATACTAATTAAGTAATTAGTGTATAAAGCAGTAAATGTTAGAATAATCTACTTTGATTTTAATTTGATTCAGTACACTATCAAAGTGCTCAGAGGCGAAACTATGTTTACTGTTCAGTGTGATCAGTAAGTTAATTAAAACAAAGGTTTTCAAGTTTTATAATTTTTCTACCATTCGGTAATAAAATCAAGTGCACAAGTGCACTTTCTTAATCTATACAGTAGATTTTAACTTGTTTTACACGATCATAACGCGTACATTACGGTGCGTTGAAAATTTTAGAAATCCACAAGTAAAATGGTAATATTACAATTTATAATATAAGATATAAAATAAGATTTTGTGAAACGAAATAAAAAATGGATCGGTCTGCGATCGATTTCTGTGATAAGTGTTTGATTGACGGACGTAACCAATCCTATGTATAGAAGTTAATTACAATAGTGTTCGTTCACATTACAATGTCTTCGTATGTTTATTTATTATATTTCATTATTATTTTAAGGCCACATTAAATTAAGACATCAATTCGATGTATACAAATATAACTATCCTTTTAATGATTTTCTTTAAAACGATAAAACGGTAACTTTGTTTTGTAACATGGCTAAACAGAAATTATACAGTTGCCGATCTTTAAAAAAAGTTATCGTTATGAAAATTGAGTGCGGATATCATCACAATCGATTGGATCTTAAAGCGACATGATAACGGAAAATCGGTTTCGTGATAGAAATTATTATTTATCTATAATTTACTATTATAGATTGACGATTCCTGTGGTAAAATTTTATTAATTTTAATTTGCTCTCTTAATCATTATTTTTCAACTTAATATGTAAAAATCCACCTAGGATTATAAGACTTAGTGGTAATTAATATGTATCGCAATTAGTTTTATTTAGAAAGAGAGCTATTTCTTTTAACAGATTGAATAATTTTTAAATCTGATCGGATAATCGATTAAGTTTAAGTATGTTATTATACAATTTAATATTTGTTGTTTTAATCATCGGAAGATAATGTTATACCGTGACTTCAATGTCTAAAAAAATAGTGTAATTAGAAATTGTTGATGTCTATCTTATTATAGAAATGTCATGTTGGCGTCTTTATAATCTCCCGATAAGTATTATAATGATAGTGATTATACTTTAGGAAATAAAGACATTTATTGGAACATGCTTTTTATTTCTACCAATTTAGTAGGATTTTTACTTATTTTGCAACCCAGGAACACTAAATGTCAGTTGTCAATTAGCTCTTGGTTTGTTAATGGTAAACCTATTTACTTTATTCGTGATACGTAGCTTCTAGTAGGAGAACTACTATCGTTCAGTTGTGTTTTGTTTTTATCAAATAGAAATTAGCACATATAGAAATAATAATTTGATTAATAAGCCGTGAACGTTATCATTTATACAACGGACTTTAAAAGGTGAGTAACCTCTGCTAAAGGTCATTGACACATTTGGCAAGCCAGTTTGCCGAAAAAACTGATTTCTTGTTTGTCCATTACACTCCATTTACATTAAAAAAATGATTTTAAAACAAGCAACGTATATGAACTTGAATTAAACGTAATTTTATTATAATATTTTCAACTTTTAGAGATTTTATAAATCCTTTGAACCAATGTAAAAATAAGTCTGTTATTTTTATTCTTATATTATTGTTACTTTTATATTACTTGCTATACTAGATGTTAGCTATAATACGGGTTTGTAAAGGTTGGAATAAATAATTTTGACTTGATCGTTTGCATTTCTGGTCATTGTTTGTATTGTATTTTATAATTCCTCCATGTACCTACATACCTAATCGTTATTTGAAGCCGCGACATATTTCGATCTTGACTAGGTCAAATACATCCTCTGTGGTTTATGAATGTTGTAAGAATAATGTACGTAAATCGTTACCGGTCGCCATGTGCTTCGAATTGCAATTTATTTGCAACGATAAAATTATTATGTTAATTAATATTACATACCTGCAGGTAACTTACATTGCATAGGTGAACCGACTATATAACAAATGTTATTTTGAATTGCTAAGTTCACGAATATATTATAACGCAGTTTCATAAACTGAGATAGATGAATTATTGTGTTCATATTAAACTTCAAAAATTAAATATACGTTATTGAAATGCGAAAGCTTAACAAAAGATGGATATTCTATCGTCGGTAACAAAAACGGTGGATAGATACATTATTGAAAACGGCCGTAAGCGTGTCACGGTCAATAACAGCTAGGAAAAATATACACCATTTGGAGGCTGTTCTCAGGATATACTCGTATGTGGTACGTTAGGCCGACTGCGAATGTATATGTCCATCAGGTTACGAGTTGTCATATTGTCGAGCTTGGATAAAAAACAATCTAAGATGTGAAATCCTAGACATAAAATTGATATGTTTTTATAAATTATTATTTTTTTATTCTTCTGACCGAAACTTCTAATTGCGTTAGATAGCCAGTTTATAGATTTATAGAGGAAAATTCTAGGCTTTATAACTTCACGCTGCGACTCTAAGAAGTGGAGCAGAAATACAATGCACGTGAAATCGCGGGCAAAGCTAGTTTTTTGTATTCGTCTTAAAATATTCTGGGTTCACATTAATGACCCTCATCGCCCACCCGTAAATATGTTTTTTTAAAATAACATTTAGCATTCAGCTGTATAATCGACCTTTTATCTTTATTAGTTTATTGACTCGCTTTGACATAGCATAGACAAGACTGCATTAACGAAGCATTCCGGTTTTATTCAGTAGATACGCCTAGCTTTTTAATAAAAAAAAAACCATCTTAACTTTTCAAATCATATTTTTTTATTAAAAATAAAATACACGTGTTTTGTACAGTTTCACTAATGGAACCTTGACTCAATGACAATTTATCTTTTTTCAACAAACGTGACGATCCTTAAAACTATATCGGTGATTATGGGTTAATAACGGATGACTTTATAACTAATTAGCTGTGCCCCACGTTTTCACCCGTGTAACATTTATTCGACAAACTCTCCACGTAGGGGCCGGCGCACCGACAACGCGCCCGTGTAGCCCTTGGTTTTGTTTCACTTCCCGTACTTGCCTACAGCTCGCCAGATTGCTTGACTTTCATAGTTACTGCTCCGCTCCATACGGTCCTAGCGTGAAGTTATATAGCCCATACTATTATTCCTCGTGAACTTTTTTTTGGAATACGACTGGTAGCTGCAGAGATTAGCGTATTTAAACGAACAAATAAACAAAAAGCTCTTCATCTTCATTATATTATAAAGTAAATTATAAAGGAAAAATTCATTATGTTATAAAGAAACTTACAATCACTTGTTTTGACCTTTAGAGGATGATTTTTCCAAAATCCGTTCTTAGCGTCTCCATCGCTTTGGTTTCGGAGACCTCGTAATGACTGAGTGAGTTGTATTTCGCTTATATAGATTTATCGTGATACGGGAATGTTTTTTTTTCTTTTCTAAATTAATCTAATTTAATAAATAAACAGAGAAGCGGAATTTGTTTGTATCGCGGATTACTGTATCGATCGATAAATAATTATATGTAAACATGTAATTAAGCGGTCAATACCGTGAATGATAACTGATAGGTAATCGGGAAAGGTAAACGTCCCTATAACTGTTATACCTGCAGATATCTCTTTTTATAAATAATAATATTAAGTCGCCAACAATGGTTGACTAAATGGTGAGTGAAAATGGTGAATCTAAAAAACTATTATAACTAGTTCATCTAAAAAACTCCGCGATACTATATGCCTATTTCTTATATATAAGCCACAATAAGGTATTTTGGGTATTTTTTTTTATGAAAATTTAAAAGTGATTTATGAGCATTATTATTAGGCATGGCATATTAATCCTTGCTAACGAAAGTTACTTTATCATCAAGACAATTTTATGTAGATAAACTTTGCCCATTATAGCATGTTATTTGGACGAATAGTTTGGGAGATAATGTAAAATTAAAATAAGTCAACACTCGGCTCGGGGCTATGACTATAGATGTAGTGGTGCGAACTAGCTCTTCGAGTTGTGACGCATAACCCTGGCCGCCCGATATAAATATATTTTCTATACTGAAGAGTTATAAATCTTCAACCGGCGTTTTCTTTTAAATTATACGCGGCTGAATCCTGCCTATAATAACGTACCCTATAACATAAGTGCACAACTTGTATTGTTATCAACTATTAATTATATATGAATAAACGGTGAAGAATAAAACCTTACTTAATTAGATTTGTTACAGAAAATAAAATATGTATAACTTATATCAACAATAAAAACAAATGAAATATTAACATATTATGAAAATGAACTTTTAAATTTATCTTTTAGTTTCAAGTTGTTCGACTAGATTATTCGTTAACTTATAATGCTTACTTAGTTGTGATAGTTTTCCTTTTAACTACATTGTACTACTACTGGCGTGTTTTTATTTTCATATCCAATAAGAACCATTTAGCTGGGAGGGGGAGATCTTGACTCTTTGATCTTGATCAAAAAATGGTTTACCCGCATTATTTTTTAACGACCTCCCACACTATGGAATTGACGAGAAAAAAACAATGTATGCCCACTTTACGTACAAAGACATACGTACATGATTAATATGTGTATCCATACCAAATTACAGCTTTCTAGTTTAGCTAAGAACCTCAGAGCTAAGCTGCGGACAGACCGACGAACATGGCGAAACTATAAGAGTTCCTTGTTGACTTCAGAACCCTAAATATACGCGTTCTATTTCTCGAATATTTAATTTAACACAATTCACTTATAGATTAAATGGACGCATATGTTGTGCGAGCATCACGCTAAACTACTGGGTAGATTCAATTTTTTTTTTGTTTTACTCCTTAGATATATGGAGTACCATATGTATTTGATTAGTAAATCAAAATAACAAATTGTCACCACCTTAGGGTTTGAATTTCAAAAAATCCTTAGTGTTCGCTCACCTATAGTATAAAAGGAACTCGTATACAAATTTTCACCGTCTAGCCCCAGTAGTTTGGCCTGTACGTTGATATGTCAGTCAGTCAGTTATTTATCTATATACATATAATAACATTGAAGTGTCTGTTTGTAATGTCAAATCAAAATAACGGGTAAAATATACACGATACCAAAGTATACCTATAACAAAAAAACCCATTTTTAATATTTTTGTCTATCTGTCTATTTGTACCGGGTTGTCTCCGAAACAATTGGACCGCCTTTAACGGGAGTTTCACTGGCAGATAGCTGATGTTATAAGGCATAACTTAGGCTCCTTTATTTTTTTTTATATTTTACTATTTATTTTTTATTCGCACAAAAAATTAAAAAACTATTTAAGTAGTAGTCCACGCGATCAGAGCCGCGGGCACAGCTAGTCCTTTTATATATGATGAAATGACAAAGTATGTAAGATTATTAATTAATCTGTTTATGAATAAAAATATCGCCAATGATACTATTGTTTACTTCGTCTACATAATTACTCGCAGTGAGTGGGCGTATTGAACTCCATCGAACGATGTCTTGTTTATATGTATATCTAGGGCAACGACTCCTTTATCATTTTGGTTCGATTACGCGTCGCGCAATATTTGACTTATGCTTTTCGCAAATTATGTCATACTAGCTATGCCTTCGGCTCGGCTCGCGTGGACTACAGAATGCTGTCGATCGAGCGCATACGCGCGAATTGTGCTGCCCCAAAAATGCTTATTGTGGATGACTCTTAGAAGATAGACATATGCTATCGTTGACTTTTTGTAGCTTTTTAAGATCTTCAATTTTGTAGTACTTTAATATCTCTTATAGTTTACTCAGCGTAAACCTTTTAAACGCTCCAAATGCATCTTTATTCCGAATTGATTCACCATTTTCGTCACTGCTTATTTCGTATGTTACTTATCTCATAAAATATATCATATAACCTGGCCAGATAACATAACTATTTAATTAAACGAATTAAAATAAACCATGTAAATCGGATAAGTGGTGTTTTGCGTAAAAAGAACATAAACGGACAGACAGACGATGTATAGATAGATAGAATAAGAAAGGTAAAGTTTGTGAATTTGTATTTAGAAGGTAATCTCCACATCTACTGAACCGTTTCTAAAATATTTTCACTAATAGGAAGCTATATTATCTGTGAGTGCTTTAGGCTGTTATTTATTCTGAAAAAGATTCTATAGATAGTTACTCTGTTTTTTATTAAATTTATTCTTTATAGGTTTATCGTTATGGCCACAATCGCACCTGATGTTAAGTGACGATGTGGTCCAAGATGATAACATACAAAGCCTAGTGGGGGAATTGGCTTTCAAGTGTATCTTCTGGAACATACTTATAGGTGCTTGGGGCAGACTTTCAACTTGAGAGTGTAGCTAGCCAGGCGGGCATAGGAAAATGCCCTAGTAACATGCTTTGGTTTCATCACGATGTTTTCCTCCACCGAAAGCTCAGGCTCATTGCAGGGATTTGAACTCATATCTTTTATCAACGCCTAATCTGATCAAACTGAGCCATATTCAGGCTTATAAAAGATCTGCGTCAGATATAGCTATATTATTTATTCGGGTAAAGGTTTTGATATTCATTTACATTCTGAATTGTTTTTCAGTAAACACAATGCGTCTCATAATATTGGAAGATGCAAGCATTGTAGCAGACTGGGCAGCTAAATTCGTGTTACAAAGGATCACGCAGTTCGCGCCGGGGCCAGGCAGACATTTTGTGCTCGGTCTGCCCACCGGTGGGACGCCACTTGGCATGTACAAACGGCTCATAGACTTCCATAAGGAAGGAAAATTGTCCTTCAAATATGTCACCACGTTTAATATGGACGAATACGTTGGTGAGTGATTAGTATTTAGTAAGAGATAGACTGTAATAAGAGAAAATAGAATAGGAGAATTAGTAGAGAAGATAAGAAGTGAGGCAGCATTATATGACACAGGATTAATTATGTAGCCAATTCAAATCTGACTATTTGATTATTTATCCATAACATACGCGTAAAAACCCCTCCATAGCGGCTCCGGTTGGGAGCCGAGCTTCAGGGGATCGTCAAAATTCTTCTAGATTTTATATATTGTCAGCTCCGATCACATTTTTTTATTGTGTTCAAACGATAGTTTTCTAGTACTTTCTGTATAGCTACTGGAAGGAACCCCGAAACTACGTTTTTTTTTCCAATTAGACAAAAAATTTGAAAGTAGTGCCTTCCCTCCTGCGTTTGAGATTTTTAGATGCGACGGGAATTTCCCTGGTAAACGCATGACACAAACTAATTTAAGGTACAATATACATTTTTTTTTATATTAGTACGTCAAACTAACGGCACTGTGACTGATGGTAAGCAAAGTACAATTAAAAAAAAAATTAATTATAATAAAATCGACTTCAAAAAAATTTAATTAAAAATTATGAAATAATATATACACGAAACGAAAGAACAAAACCTATCAAAAGTAGACACGAAACAAATTAGGGGCCTATAATTTTTTGAGCCAGCATTATTGTTTTATTTTAATATTGTCGATTTTCTTTTTTTTATATAGTTGTAAGGTGGTTTTCTTACTGAAACTATACTGAAACCAACCCCAAAAATCCTGTATATTTGTTTGGAAACTAATAGATGATCATATGTGAATATAGCTCATATATAGCCTCATACCGTAACGCTATAATTAAAAAAAATAGAGTCATTGTGGCGATTTTGTCGCCATGTGCATGGTGGTCGCAACCAAGTGGGGTACAAATCTCTGCCTCATGCTATGGGATGCTATGCATGCCGGGATGATGAAGCAATAAAAAAATCATCTTGCCTCCAAATTCGGAATAATGCCGAATAAGATTGCGGACGGGTTAGTTACTAGATATACACCGGCTGACCCCGGAACGCGACACTCATGCCACTATAGCGAATATTACAACTGGTATGTGGTGGTTGCCATCCACTGCAAAGTTACTTTCGACGCGTAATCTACCTCCTACTCTTGGAAAATAGTCCTAAATAAGCTAATATACATAGAAGACACTTTGTATGTGTTCAGGTCTGCCTAGAGACCATCCCGAGTCCTATCACTACTACATGTGGAATGAGTTCTTCAAGCATATAGATATAGAACCTGGGAACGCTCATGTATTGGACGGCAACGCTCCCGACCTCGTGGCCGAGTGCAGGCGCTTCGAGAAACTGATAGAGGAGGCAGGCGGAGTTCATCTGTTCATTGGAGGTACGGTTTACTCAGTCACTCAGTCATTTTCAGCTCTTTTTACAATCCACTTTTGTACATAGAATTCACTAGAGGTTTTAGTACCTTGATCTGTGATGTGGTGTTTTTATTTTTATTTTAATTCATAAACTTAGGTTTTTTTATCTATATTATGTGTAATATTTGTGGCATTTTGCATTATATAGTTTAGTTTTTCTACTCAAGTGAAATGAATTATAAATAATAACTAAAAGCATGAATTTTAAGTTGCCACAAAAACTACTTGAACTGTTTTAACCAGAGAGCGAACCTATTGTTAAAACGTCACTTGAACTCTGAAGATTATAAAAATATTCTATTCACGTGACATTGGCATAATTGTGTATAAACACACATTGCCATTTTTAAAAGAAGAAAAAGAACTAACTACCCGCTGCTTATTTTTAAAATAAAAATAAACCGCTCAGCATTCAACAAGCACAATTAACGAAAATGAATGAGCATACAGCTATGTGTTATATCCGATAAGTGATCACTGCAGTCTTTTGCTATCAATAACAAACTTCAAACAAGCCTGCAGTATTAAAAGGGTCAGTCACAGGTAGGTTGCTAGCATTAAGGACTATGTTGGATCGATTCGGGGATAGTAAACATACCAGGTATTCAGGGTCTTGTACCATGTAAAACTTTTCCTGGTACGCAATAATAGCAACTGTCAATATCGGTTAAGGCACTTGGTGTTGTGTTCTCCGAGGCGAAAAAAAAGAAGGTCGTCGTATGTGGCGGAGGACGGAATAAAGCCCTGTTGTTTGCTAATTTTGTGCATTGACGAGGTAAAGAAAAGTTCCTTTAGGGTAGAAGACGAAACTAAGCTTTATCGATATGAATGGTTGCATAGATACCTACAATTAATTTATTCTAGGTATCGGTCCCGACGGGCACATAGCTTTCAACGAGCCCGGCTCCTCACTAGTGTCTCGGACGCGGGTCAAGACACTGGCCTACGACACTCTCGAGGCAAACAAGCGTTTCTTCGGGAACGACATCAGCAAAGTGCCTCGGCAGGCGCTTACCGTCGGCGTCGGCACCGTTATGGATGCAAAGGAGGTTGTTTTACTTTTATATTTGTATCAAACAGTGACTGGTTTAGGTAAACCAAAGAGCTATTTTTTTTTTTTTTTTGAACTGACTATACTGTTAGCCTTAGGGGCCCTGGAGCCTTTACGGCTTTTACAGCTTTACCGGGCTTGGGGGCGAGCGCTTAGGGCACTCAGCCACGAAAGCTAAGCAACAACATCCGAGGGTGCCAAAGTGGCCGAACCTCGGCTCGGACTGTTGCGCGTATGCAATTAAGTCGCGATCTGACTAATTCCCTATCCGTAATTCGATCTAAACTAACTATACATATATACATGTTTCTGCCCCCTGGGAGGAGGGAAGGAACATGTGTATGTGTATTTAGTGGTCTGAAAATTTTTGTCTAATCTAACTAGGCAAAAAAAGAAAAAAAAAAGGTCCCTTACAGAACCTATGTACCTATGTGTGTTGTGCATCTGTGTATAATGCAGTGTCATGTATGGCTGTGAAAGCTAGTGATTGTAGAGTCACTTGTATCGCACGAGCGGCTGCTTGGCTCAAGGGCTCCATGCCGATGGATCGGACCTAGGCTTGAGTTGCCGCAGAGGAGGGCGGTCGTGGCGGGTGTGCGGGAGCGAAGTTAACCGTACGTCCCCTGCGGAGGGAACGGTGGTTTCGCGGGCGTGGGCGCGAGCACGCATATGTTGCGGGAGCGGACGTGTAGAAATTGTTAGCGTTCTCGATGTCGTCATCGGGATCGACAAAGAGATTTCGCGGACGGCGTTTATAACGTTTGGCAACGGGGATCGAGTTGTCTGGGACGTAGTTCACGGTGGATTTTACGAGCGGGTTGGGATGATTCGAAGCGCTATCGAAGTATCTCCTGGTGAGAAATTTCACATAAGCTTCTATCGAGGGAAGCCTCATGTCCCTGTGCAGGTCCATGTTCCTAACGAAGGCTGGAGGGTCGAGCAGGCGACGGAGAAACCGATTTTGGACTCTTTGCATGCGGGCAAAGTTATGTTTGGACATATGTGCGAACGCGGCGCAGCTATATGTCAAGATCGGACGGACGCACATCTTGTACAGTGTGAGCTTATGTCTTAAGGACATTTTGCTTACCGAACTGAAGGGCTAGTTTATTGAAGAGTCTTGAGAGAAGCTTTTGACCAGCAGAGGACTGATACAAGCTGATCAATTATTTACGGTTACGGTTACGGAAAAATATTTAATCTATAGATAAAATATAAGATCTCTCTGTAATTTCGAAATACAGGTTTTTCCATAACCTCTTATGGTATTTGTATATAATCCAAATACAAACACGGGTTTAATACATTTTTGTTTGTTTGTTTATCTGGGGGAAATCTGCGAAACAACTGAACCAATTTTGACGGGACTTTTTTCGGCAGGTAGAAAACTTCTCAGAGTATAATCATGGCTGCATATCATAATGTTTTTCTATATAAGGCTTCTATTAGAAGCTAAGCAGTAATGATATATGCTATAGAAAAAAAAACGAGACGAAACACATATTGTATGCTGACTTGATGTTTATAATAATATAGCATTATGGTAGGGAATTTTCCAGTAGGTACTCGCCTATCACTACAAGTAGAAAATTTATCCTCAACAGTCACTTTGTTCCATTCGAGTAACCACTTTTGCTAAAGGCTATCGAGGAAAGGATGTTCGAGTGTTCTCATTTCGATGATTGACTACTATTTTTTAGAGCTCGTCCTCCTTCTATACTTAAGTATTTTTAACCAATGACAAGAGAGATTCTGGTTGTCCAGGTAATGATTTTGATAACGGGCGTGCACAAGTCACTTGCTCTCGCGAAGGCTGTAGAGGAAGGCGTCAATCACATGTGGACCGTCTCCGCGTTCCAGCAACATCCTCAAACGCTGTTCGTTTGCGACGAGGACGCTACTCTCGAGCTAAGGGTCAAAACGGTCAAATACTTTAAGGTAAGCGTCATTCTGTGGTCTTTTTTACGCATTTGCATATTTTCTGAGAACTCTTTCCACTTTTATCTTAAGCAGTGTTAAATATCAATTGTCATTAGCACTATCGAATAATCGATAGATGAACTTAAACTATACATAGTTCAAATGTATGCAGTTTCTATGACTGTGCCATATCTCAAGAGATCACGCGAATGACCTTTTTTTCATCTAGGTCACCTAAACGTTAAATACAGTACTAAGAAAACAACTGATAGTAAATTAAATAATCGATTGAAAAACAAACATTTGATACTATAAGGTTTTTAAACAATCTATGTCAAATGAACACTACTCATAGGGCTTAACATATGCGGTACTTTTAGTATTTATGTTCTGTGTCGAATAACAGTTGCAAAAAACCTCTCTGCAAATCAAATGCACAAAGCTTCGAGTTTGGTCCCACGTGCCTCGTCCCTTATTGATCATTGTATCTCTATATAAATGATGCTTTTAACATTTATTGTATTCTAAGGGGAGCTGGTCACTTATTTTCTATACTAGAACCGTTTATTTTTCCTCTCACAATGTATGTATTTTAACCAGGAATCTAATTTATAAAATTGTTTAACCTAACAATAGATAGATATACCTTGTAATAATTTGAAAAACAAATATAGGTACATATAATGTCTTAAACATAATTTCTGTGTCAGTGCCCGATAAAAGTTATTTAAGATATTTAAACTTTTAATAATTTATTTTTAATGAATGTAAAATATTTATTACACACCGGGAACTAGGTTTAAGAATTAGACTATAGAATAGATTTTGAATGTTCTGATGCGTTGCACTCCTTGAACCCCAGGGTTAAGACGACCATGGTCAGAATAGAATATTACTTTATGACTAAAAATTGGCCCCAGTCTAAAGATGTTCCGAAGGCATGGCTGTATTATATAAAGTTCACATTATACGTTTATATTTTTTCAAAAAGACTTCTATAAACTATTTTGCACAAAACTAAATATGACCCAAATAAAGATTATTGGGTTTACTTAGCTGTGAAAATTTAAACACATTAAAATATTTCCCTCTTCTTCTAATCAATATTGATAGAAAAACAAAGAGTAAAAGATAAGCATTGTCATATTTGTAAATTTAATCATCGTTTATAAGAAGGTGTATTTATAACTAGAAGTGCCAGATTGCTTGACATTAATGGTCACTGCTCCACTTCTAGGGGTCGTACAGGCTATAAAATATAAAAATATATTTATATTTCTAGAAATAAGCGCATTACATATTAAAAAAGACAGTCTGTTAAGTTTTATTATTTAGTGTTCGTTGCATGGCTTGGATGCGGGAATGCATGATGTACGTACACTCAGTCCAGTTAAACAAGTCGCTTGGGTAATCGTTTCGAGCTTGATTTTATCAATACAGTATTTTATTCATGTTATATTTGTTAGCTGTATTTAACTAGCAACTGCCTGCGATCTCGTTCACGTTATTGCCATATAACATTTATTTGATTAAAAAATAACTTATTTATATCACTTCGGGGATAATGTAACTTCCTTTGTATAAAGGATTATTTAAAATCGGATTAGTAATGTCAGTGGTTACCTCCTACAAACACACTAAGTTTACCTCTTATTAGAATTATTGTTTACGGTTCAATTCGATTACGGTCACTTTACGGTGTAAAATGAGTTATTTTAGCGTAATCTGTAGATCTTTATTTCAGTGTAAAATTTCATTTTGAATCTGTGATGATTGGTAAACTAAAATAATAGGTAGATGCTTGGGTAATTTTTTGATTCATTCTGATCCCCCTTATCTAAGTTCCAACATCAGATAATTTAGACATATCTATCTATACCTACTTCTATACCTATGTTTCCGTTTGTGGTTTTTTTTTTTTAAATGGCCTGAGTGTACATGTTTGTACGGTGTGACAGGCGCTGAGCGAGGAACATCAAAAGATGATTGAGGACGTGCCCGTTGAAGAACAACACCTTATTCATTGAAGCGGACAGAGCTGTCGGAACCTAACCTCAATCAGAACCGTGTGGATTACTGTTGTCAATTGATTCAAATATAAATATTTTTAATAAATACAAATAGATCGTTATGGCACGTTCACTAAAACAGGAGGTTGAATCGGCCTCCTGCGTGCCTGGTACACTGTACGCTATAAAATAGATTCGTTTCACATAATATACGAAGGGCGTAAGTAGAGATTTAAAAAAATCTGACGTGTAAATATCTTGCAGTGGATAACCCCTTACAATTCATTTAAAAAAAGGTACAAGGTCTTTTCGACCTCCTATCGCCAAGAAAATGTATACACAGTAATCATACACGCAGTGTACGTGTCAATTAGTTTTTAAATATGGAATAAAAAAAAAATGATTGTTGTGCGTGAGGGCGAAACGTGTTCACGTGCTCGTTGCGGTTTAAATTTAAATGTCATGCTCAGAACAGTTTGCAAATTTCTGTATTTTCTATGTAATATTATAAATTAAGGTTTTTTTAACATGTTCTCTCTTTGTTAATAAGATACAAATTTTTAAATAAAGTTATTTTTTTTTAACATTGTAACATTCAAATACCTTGTACATTGTGATATAATTGCTATAGTTATTTAGAATTATTATTGTATTAAATTTACGTCTAACGTTATTTTTTTTTAATTCTAAGTCTTTGTTAGCTTTTGAAGAGTGATATTATACGACTGTATTGCAGAGTCTGATGGACGAGCACAACAAATTGATCCAAGGGACAACGTAAAACCACAAACTGCATTCCATTTTACGGTTTATATTAAGATTTTATAAATATGTATTTTTTATACTTTGTTATATATAATAAAATTGTAATCGAATAATAAAAATAAATGTTAAAGCATTTATTAAATGTTTTAATAGGAATATTTATCTAATCTGTGGCTAAATTATTAACAAGTATATGAAACCATAAAAGCAATGTTTGCTCAATATGAGTAGTAGTGTAGAAAGGTAGAGTACAGAGAAATTTCTTTGGAGATTTCTCTCACCTTGGGGCAGCCTGACTGGTGGAACACTCCCACCCGTACAAAAGATCGCAACCAAATAACCATGTGTTGTGTTCCTGCGGTGAGTAGGGTTTCCCAGAGCTCTTTGGAATAGCGGTATAAGGTCGGCGGCGAGCTTGTGACACCTATGGTATTACAAGTGTCCATAGGCTACGGTATCCGCTTACCATCAGGTCGGCCGTACGCTTGTTTGCCACCTTTGTAATATAAAAAAATCTATTGACATTGGTTTAAATTCTACCTACCCTAGCTACAATCGTCAAGTTTTAAATGTCAACATTTTTTACAAATAAAAATCATTTATTTTTTACCAATGTTTTGTACTTATTTGATAACATGACCATTAGATGGGCAGAACACATAAAAGTAGACGGGTTTCTCTGATTTTTAAATATAACAAAATATTATTTATTTAAATTCACAAATTTCACAATTACATTTTCACAATTACCACTCAGTATCACCGCCGGCGGCAGCGCGACACATCCTGCCCAGCAAGCCTGCCAGCTGCAGGGGAGAGGATAACCCATCCACAACACGCATGTGTGTCAAACCTATCTCCCTAATAAACGCCAGCTTTAAATCCTCACTCAAATCCAAGGTCTTGCATACTCTGAATATATTGCTCACAATGTCTTCTGCAGCGTAACCTAATTTACAGAGCTTCGCTATGATCTGAAATAGATTTTTTAATCTTTATAAGTTTAGCATTCGGCCACAATCTCACCTGATGTGTTATTTAATGACTATGTGGCCTAAGATATTAACACTCCCAAGCCTAGTGGGGCTCTGGCTCTCAAATGCAGTACTTTATGCACCGGCAACAGATTTTTAATTTAAGAGTGGTAGCTAGCCTGGTGGTTATTAGAAGATGTACCATATTAATGAATGTGCCCATGAAAATAAAAACAATTTATTGTGCTTCTCCAGCTTTAAAGAACTTTTTAATTATGAACTGTTTTAGACATTGAAAACATAGGCACTACAGGATAAGTGCAACATTCAATTGAACTGTAATACTTTCATAAAAATAAAAATTTGATGCAGGTAAATGCTACTGTGACTTGAAAAAATAAGTTTTCTAAAGTTATTCATACCTTATATGCCTCATGTATATCTTGCTTCACACATGCTTCCAACATAGTCTTAACTAACATCGGATGTGGTTCATCACAAACTTTGAAGACATTCTCTGCACTGATATGACCAAAGCCCTGAGCGGTTGACTGCAGATTATTGAGAGCTGACCGCAAGTCACCTTGTGCAGTAAATACAATTGCGTTGACACCCTCTTGAGTGTATGATAGATTTTCTTTACTGCATACTTCAAGAACCTGGAAATTGGGAAGAGAATTGAATTGATCATAAATATTGGAAATTATGATGGCGAGTAAAGATGGTCTTCCAGAGGACAAAAAAGTCCTAAATATTTACCATTGTTTCATATTCCAGAGTGGTTTTAAATGGAATTGAATAAGCCAAAAATGTATATTACCTTAGCAAGTATATGAGAATCAGTCAGTCTCGAGTATCTCAGCACAGCACATCTTGACTGTATGGGCTCTATTATTTTTTCACTGTTGTTGGCTGCAAGAGCAAAGCGTGTAGTACTTGAATATAACTCCATGGTTCTCCTAAGAGCCTGTTGTGCGCCTTCGGTCATGCTATCTGCTTCATCTAGTATCACTATTTTATGACGACCTGGAGGTAGAGTGACCTGCAACATTTTTTTTAATATATATCACCCCTCACTAGCACATCTCTAAGACTCTTTAGAAAAACATCTAAGGTGTGTAAGGTGTATAATGTGAAAACCACAAGTGCAGGAAGACATTCTCAAATAAATATACAAAGTTTTCATGGCATTTACTGAGATATAGGTTTTTGACATACATCAAAGGATTAAATTCAAACCTTCGCAATTTCCCACATATTTGTGTGTCAGTAAAGAAGCAGATAAAAATCAGGAAGCGAAAATAAGTATGCATACAACATTTGTACAGTGTACAAATGTTTTTTAACATTTGTCTTTACATGGACCAAGGTAAAATGTTAAAGTATTATCTATTATATTATAACTGTTAATATTATCCCAGTGAATCAAGTAAATATTAAGCCAATAAGTACTTATTATTTACAGGTTACCTTTTGTTGTGCAAACATCTTGATTTTATTACGAACGACATCGATACCGCGATCATTGGAGGCATTCAGCTCAAGCACAGCATCTTTAAAAGAAGCACCGAGTAGAGCTCGTGCGAGACACAGGATCGTTGTCGTCTTGCCTACTCCTGGCGGGCCTGCTATAATAATGTTCGGTGCATTTCCATTCTTAGCAAACACTGATAAACGAGACACTGTGTCTTCGTTTCCGACGATATCGTCGAACGTTTGAGGTCTGTACTTTTCTATCCACGGCAAATTTGTTGTGGGTTTGCTGTTGCTTGGACCGGCCACCGGTTTTGCAGTTTTGGGCTCAGCTTCATCCACTTCCATAATAGTGACATCGTCATCACTCATTTATATTTCTATATAAATGTAGGTAACAATAATTATAATAAGAGTGTTCACCTACAATATATATTAAGCTTTTACATAAAATAATTCAAAAGATTATTGATACGCGCGAAATCAACCACAGATCAACTTCACCGGTCGTTGACAACCACATTCAACATTTGACAACTATGAAACTATAGAATATTAGTCTGTGGGGAATAGTAACGAAGACGAACGCATAGAGGGCCTATTTGCTTTTATTTGTAGATGTTTGCCTCTATTCATCAATATTCGTCCGCCAATCGTCGCGCGCGTTGTTTAGCGTTTTTGAAGCACGAATAAAAGGAATTCAGACCAAGTGACACCCTCTACATGTTCATCGTCCGTCCAGTCTGTGTAACACAGACTGTGTTCAACCGCAGGACCGTGTGGCTGTATTTTTATTGGACTTTAAATGCTAAAAATGAGAAATATGCCAAATATAGCTTGATCTATTGAAGAAACCTTCAAAATTAATGCACATTTCTAAGTAGTTTTTGTTTTCTTCATCCTAACTTGGCAACTACATAGTACTCTTTATTGAAGATGAATTGTCTTAGACAAGTTGTCGAGTAAATATAGTGTCCTGTCTTGTGATGATTTCAGTACCTATCTTTACAATATGGTGGCTCCCTTGTTAAAACTTTCTAGGGATTTTTTGTGGCATTATAGAATTCATGGTCCTTTTTATTATTTCCAATCCACTTGTGCACAATAACCAAGCTTTATTATGCAAAATGCCAACGATATTACACGATATAAGGTCAAACAACACAAGTTTATGAATAAAAAACAAAAACCACTACATGACGGTTAGAGATCCCGCCAAAAACTCTTGAATATTGAAATATAAATATAACATAATAATACTTTAATTTTTTTCAAAAGCAAATGGGTATTGCGTTGTTATTTAAAATACATAAATATTTTTTTTTTTAAATAACGGTTTTAAACAACTAAAATCCTTTTTATATAAATAATAACAGTTCGCAGTCAAACAGCTAATTACTATTTATATAAGTCATCTTGTATTTTCCGTATATGCAGGTGAATTATTATTAGGAAGCATATTATTTAGGAAAAAAGATCACAATAATTATATCAAGAGTTTCTAAATTTCTTCAATTTATTTTTTGCATATAAACAGTCAAAACTCAAAAAGTATATGAAGCCGCAATCGCCTCCACGCATGACGTCTATTGCATTCAGTCACAAGTACATAAATGAACTGCAATGAACGTATGTGTATGCACTGGACTAATATGAATAGAGACAAATGCTTACTAATACGCATTTGGCGATTACCGGCGAACGTCAAAGGATCGCTTATAATGAAGTGACAAATGACAAGAACGATTTTTTTATACTACTAAGGTGGCGAACATGCCTACTGTTACTCTGATTGTAAGTGGCTACCGTAGCTTATGGACGCTTATAATACCATAGTACTTAGGTATCAACAAGCGCGTTGCCGATCTTGAACCACAATATCCCAAGGAGCACTGGAATCCTTACTCACCACAGGAACATAACACAAGGTTATTTGGCTGCGATCTTGTGTAGGGTGGAGGAATTCTACCAGTCGGGCTGCCTCGCCTAGAGAGATATATCCAAAGAAATATCTCCGTGCCTTACTTCTCTATACAGAGAAGTTCCTCTACGGACAATCATCTGCCTTATCTAACAAACATTGATACTGTCACACCATAAGAGAGACATTATTATGTAACTATAATATAAAAAACAATAGATACTTCAGTAAATAATGTACAAGTAAAATATACATTTATTCTATATCTGTATGATGAATTGTACAAAAATCTTAAAATACGACGTTAAAGACATATTGGTAAAATAAAGGCGAGAAGTATTCATATGAAAAAGGAATGCGAGTTTTGAACCAAGGCATCATAGCAGTACGCCTAAAATAGTTCCCGGACAAAGAACTGACTAGTCTAATGGATTGACGAAGTATTAAAGTGAGAAAACGAAACAAAACCACACCAAGTTGCTAAAAGCGTAAAATAGGATAGGATTATCAAGCAGTAAGTAGGTGAATTAATTAGAACGAAGGTACGTAAATGCTATCATTAATATTAATTAAAAAAATACAAATTGTATTTTTTTTTAATGTAGTTAATTGAATCTATGGTTTAGAGATAGCCACTGATAGTGTCATTACTGTCGTTAGTGTCATTTGAGTTTGAGGCAGTGAGTTTTGATTCATATTTTTGCAAAATCTTTGTATATTTATTGAAAAGGAGAAATAAATTCTTCCAAACAATTAGTATCTATTTTTCCGTAATTGTAACCTAAGCTTAATGATATATTGTTTCAATACGTCTATGATTTTGTGTAGTATATAAAAAAAAATGCGTCTATAACTTCTGATGGTGATTCATCACTCCAAATATTGAAGATTTTTTGCTATTTGATTACAAACGCTCATCACTTTTATTTACTTGTAAGTTTTAAAACTATTGTAGACAATACCACTATAAATTATTCATTACATTAAATATAACGTAAAGCGAAATCATCACAGTAATTATATACTTTTACTGTTTATTGCTTTTGTTCTCGATATTATTATGAATACATTTATAGAATTAGTTGTAAAATATAATACACAAATAACTTGAAGCATTTCTTGTAGTTACCGTTTGTAAAAGGTAATGATGGAGTGGTTATTCGGTCACCGTATGACACCGGATGAGATGCTCCGCAAGAACCAGCGGGCTCTCAATAAAGCTATGCGAGATCTCGATCGGGAACGAATGAAGATGGAGCAACAGGAGAAAAAGGTCATAGCTGATATCAAGAAACTGGCAAAGGAAGGCCAGATGGTGTGTACATCACTTCTTTTTATATTGCAATACTTCGGTATTTTGTTTTTCAATATATCTTGATATTTGTACAATTCAGTGTTTGATATTTCCTTCTCTTTTCTTAGTTAACAAGGAACCCTTATTGTTTCGCTATGTCCATCTGTCTGTCTGTCCACAGATTCTTGGTACTAGAAAGCTTTAATTTGGTATGGGTACACATATTAATCAAACCGACAAAGTGATAAAAAAAAAGGTGTGTGTGCGATTCACACACGATAAAAGTGAAACTTCATTTTAAAAGACATTTTATATTTTATTTAAACATTGTGCAATATACATACACATGGATATTTACTCTCTCGCTCTGGCTCACACAAAGAGGAGAGACCGATAATGTGTGTTAAACGTTTAACATTTAACACGTCGAAGTTGCTTAAGAAGTTTCACTTCAAAAACAAAAAAAAATAATTGTTTAACGATCTCACCTACACGTAAAGTAGGAATGTTTTTTATCGTCTATTCAAGATGTGGTTGTAGTTCGATAGGTCTTTTAAAAATTTCAATTGTGTAAAACTATTTTTTAATTCAGGGGTCCGTTTGAGATATATTAAGCTTTAAATAGCTAATTTTTGTTAGAGTCAAGTGTCAAGTCAGTTGTCCAAGTCAAGAGTATGTCGCCCCATCCCCCCGCCAGCTAAATGGTTACTTTTGGATATGTCTCAAAATTCATGGTGGTAGTAATGTAATGTAACTTCATTAAAGAAAACTATCAGAGGTAAGTAGGCTTTCCAAGTTAACAAGTAATTACCAATCAACTTATAAAATGTTCTTGGACAAGTAATTTCATATAAATTCAATTCCAAATTACTTAATACCCCCTATCGAAGTCTGCATATTATGACGACGGGCAACTATCGAACTTTACACTGCGCATGGCTAGACACTTACTTGGCTCATTTTTCTATTTGGGCAACTAATCCTAGTTATTAAGGATCATTACTGCCATTATGAAATGATTAACTGTTTCGTTTTATAAAGTCTTCTGATAATTTCAGCGTTCTAAGAAAATGTTCAGGGAGTTTTTGTGACACCTCAGAATTCATGGTCAATAATATTATTTCAAGTTCACTGCACTTTGGCTCAATAATCTAGCTGTATTATGAAAAATACCACCAATATTACTCAAAATACAGTCAAAAACACAAATTTATAAATAAAAACCAACTATAAGAAAGATTAAGATTTTTACAGAAGTTATTCCTTTTATTTACTTTGACACTCAATTTTCTAATAATATTGTTTAAAATATAAGTAAATATAATGTGTATTATTATTTGTATGTGGATATAGAAAAAGAAAAGAGGTTAAAAGACAAGCCCACTTGAGTTTCTTCTCTACTGTTGCCTGTGACAGAGTTGGTCGTAGTAAGGTTGGTGTGAGTGCCTCTTCAGGGCCTAGTATAGTTTTCGTTTTTATTATTAGGATGCAGTGAAAATAATGGCGAAAGACTTAGTAAGGACCCGTCGTTACGTGCGGAAGTTCATGCTGATGAAGGCGAACATACAAGCTGTGTCACTCAAGATACAGACATTGAAATCACAGAGCACAATGGCACAAGCCATGAAAGGCGTCACACGCGCCATGGCGACCATGAACAGACAGTTGAACATGCCACAAATACAAAAAATATTACAAGTAAGTTGAATAAAATCTTGATGTGTGTAAAAATATATTATGTACCAAATGATTACTTTTAATAATATAATTAGTGGAGTTAAAGTAAGAAATGAAAAAAGGCAAAATGAACTGAATGTCCATATCAGTAGAAACCGTTTATACATTGTCAAGTCAAACATGCATACTTTTCAAGGCAGCCATTTTAAAGTTTATATTGTATTGGTAACACATATTTAAAAAAAATAAACAAATGCTATGTACCAGTAATAAGTAAGCCTAATCATTAATGATTTAATCATTTATTCTACATATAAGTTAGGCAACTAATTTTGAATACTTCCGAAATTTAATGTAGATCGACTTGTCAACCTATCCTTGTGTTGTACAGATTACATATGTTTGTACAGTACAGAGAGAACAATTATAAACATAGATGATAAATGCTACCAGATGGTAACACACACATATTTAATAGAAATTGACAAAGGAACGAAGAATAGTGTTTTAAATTTTTAAAAGTGGGCGATTGTACTTATTGTACGCACATGGAAAGATATATTTATTTCATTTTTTTTTCAATTTACAAAAAATCTGTTTATCGAAATATAATAATAAAAGGTTTGTTACAGTATTTTAAATAACAATATCGAGTTTGATATCTTCATCTTAATAAAACTAGAGGTTTAGCAAGAAACTTCATAGTGTACAGTTTTTAAAATTCATTGTCATCATTTTACATAACGCGCCTAATGAAGTACATCTTTAAAAACTTTTATTTTTAATTAATTATAAGCTGAATTTGAGTACAATTTCATCTGATGTTAAATGACGTGGGTTTTTAAATTGGAAACAGAAACAAACTAAACATACGTAACTAACTGTCTTTGTTCCTATAATAATATTTAAAATAAATCTATTGTTAATTAACCAAATAACAGTATATTTTCAACTTGAGTTAGCCTAATAAGGTGAATATTAGAAAAATACCTATCAATATATTATGGTACCGTTATGATTTTCCAACAAAAATATCTAATGTTTATTATAAAAATTTTACTCTATGTAATATAATAATCTAACTTTTTATTTAATTTACAAATTATATCAAATTCCAGGAGTTTGAGAAGCAATCTGAAATAATGGATATGAAGGAAGAGATGATGAATGACTCTATTGACGAAGCGATGGAGGGTGATGATGATGAAGAAGAAAGGTGAAGTTTTACGATTTGATACATTTTCTATTACTTAAGTATTTCTAATATATGTATAAATTATGATAATTCGTTATGCGAGTCTATTTATGATTTTGCCTATGTTAAACACTTATAACATTACCCAATTTCAAGGAACTCTTATACCCTGGTTTAGGATAGTGTAATAAGCGATTGGGAGTAAGAATCCCAATCTGGGGCGATATTGTCGAATCTGCCAATTTAGCTCAGTCGTCGCGCGACGAGTGTAGAAACCACTCGTATGTGCAGTGCCCGTGTATAAAAATATACACGTGTATGAAAATATTTATATTATTATATTTTTTAACTTAAAACTTCAACATTTGTTAATTCTTCGATATATTTCTGCCATGTTTTTCCACAATATAAATTGAAATATTATTAAGCAGCTTATTAACTTTGTTAAACCTTGAGAAGAGTTTCCTATGGCTAAAAACTACATCCAAACGATATCCAGTTTTTGTTCACGATAGATCTATTTTATCATAGAATTGTTTCTATTTCTCTATAAAAGGAACTATGAAACCTAATAACATTGTTGGACTACTTCAGTCATAGCATAAGCTACTTTTTGTAGTTTTGAGTTAGTGTGTCATGTTAACATATGTGCAGATCTCTCGACTCAGTTAAGAACCGATCGGCAGGGTAGTGTAATACCGACGCACTATCTAGGAGCAACGACAACTAGGAAAACAAGACCCTTGAAAGTGATTAGTAAAATGAGCTTTTGAAGCCTTATTCAAACCAAATCAAATAGAGGAACAGCGTTTGAGAATTTCTTGATTAGAACAGTACTGCTATGCTATAAGATTAAGAAAATAATTATTAAGCAAATATACTATATTACATCTTTGGATTTAATATTCCTTCAGGTGTTATTTGAATTGCTTGAAAATTAATATAATTAATCAAGTATTTTTTTTTCAGTGATGTAGTTGTTTCCCAAATCCTGGATGAGCTGGGTCTCCAGATGAACGATCAGCTGTCTGGTCTTCCACAAGCCACGGGATCTTTATCAATCTCAAGTGAGTACCCATTTAAACATTTCAATTTAAAGTTTGAAGTTTACAAATTGGGGACAAAATTTGCCGATAAAAAGTCTTACGTTTTCCTTTTTTGTAGGAAAAAACTAGCAAATAACCTTCTGGCTTATGTTAAGTGGTCGCTACAGCCCACAGCTGTCTTTAACAAATTTCGAACATTCCTAATTATATTACTCAGTTAATTTGAAATAACGCAATAATATTCCAAGGGTTTCAAGACTTTACCTGAGGTTAAATTACTGACCTCTTAACTCTTAAACGTTATATTATTGGCAGGTGTAATATTATTTTGTTTTTTAATTAGCGAAAACGCCAGCCGCCCCGACCGCCGTGGCCGGCGGCTCCGGAGCCCCCGTCTCGGACGCGGACGCAGAACTACAAGCGAGACTCGACAATTTACGCAGAGAATAAACTTAATAATAGCACTACTACTACATGTTGTACAGCAGTAATAATACATTATGTAATTATTTTTAAAAAAGTAACTGAGTGAGCTATCGTGTATCGTGGGCGGGTCGGGCAGCGTGACGTCACTCAGGAGCTGTGTTCACTGTAGTCGATTTATTAACTTAGCTCTTCACGATACAATAGCTCTAGCGAGAATCTTACTATTCCACTGCTGAAGCGAGAATCACTTTAAGATTGGTCGTTGCCTGCTTCTAAAGTACGTGCGATCACAGAGCACGTTTGTTGCTATCCTCATCCAATAGTGATAAAGTCAATAGTACGGATACTAAGTCATTAGTACGGTTTCCATAATTACATCGACGATTCTCCGACATATTATATTAAGTAGAATGTTATTTAATATGATGTATTGGTACGGGAAGCCACTCCTTGTAACAATCGGTATCGTAAATAATAAAAGTTCAGGAACACACGCGGTGTAAGAAGGGACTTACTAGAGCCACTGCTCGCTCTACAAGCGCGGATCTAAGGGGTTCCTATGTGTCATGTAGACAACAACAACAAATTACAATTTTCATAGATTATTTTTTTATGTGTTTGATGTTAATCTTCTAGAAACTTCAATTTATTCCCTTCAAATTTAATCCCTGTAGATCCGCGCCTGCCAAAGCCTCGTGGTTCAAACGGCCTCGCGACTAATAAACCATTGTCTCCTGCGCGTGTTTTGAAAATATATATTGCTTCTGCTTCATAAAACAAAGTTTGAGAAACAATAATGCTTAGCGAAACAATATTTTGTGTAGAGTTTTCTGTGTATCGTGTTGAGCAAAATATGCGCAGGAGACACGACTTTATGTCAGCAAATTTATATATTTAAATGTCAATGAAAAAATCGTCTAACTGGGAGTCACAAACATAAGTACAAAGCACATCGTAAAATTTATTATACAAGGTTAAGACGTGCCCCGACACTGAATATAAATAACCTTCCAAGCTTACTTTACTAAAACAACTCAATACTTACGTATCCGATCAATAATTTCCATGTACATTGTATTAAAGTATATATAAGTAGGTACTTAGCCGAGTCACGCCGCTTGCGCTTAACATTGTAAATATATATACAAACGGTTTATATTGTTGTAATTTAATTTTTAACGGTCGTTTCACCCTTATATTTCATGTGATAGTTATCGTGTTTCTTATTATTTATGAATTTATAGTCTATATTATAACCCTGTAATGTCGAAGGGGTGTGTCATCATATTTAATTTCATTGTTAAAAATCAAAATATTTCTATGGGGGAAAAAATTAGCACAAATATAAATACGTATAAATACCAACGTAAAAGCTAAATTACTACTAGTGTTGAAGAATATCGGTTTTTCAGGAAATCATTTGTAATCGACTGTTTTCTATAAAACGATCGATCAACAATCAAAACTATCGATCAACAATCGATTGTTGTTCAGTACGGAATACAAGTTTTGTTAGCCGACCGTTAAGAAGTTTACGAGTTAAAAATAATCACCGTTTTGTGTTCTCAAGGTTTCCGTCCTATATTACTGGTTTACGAGAAAACGAAAGTCATCGCGTGTTTCCGCGAAGGAAAAGGACGTTCGCGCAAATCTTCCTTGTAATCACAAAAATACCCCGTGTTATGTATTTGATATCAACAATCGATTTTTATGTTTCAACATTTGTTTGAGCGATAGTTCTAAAAACTATCGATAAATCGTTTATTAATCGATGTTTTGCCAACACTACTTACTATCGCATCTTGATTAGTACTTACAACGGCAAAGAGTAGCCACTTCTCGTAATATCAGTTACTCATTTGTCATGTTTATCAATCATAAACATAGAATTCACAGAAAAATGTGTTTTATGTGTAATTAAAAAAATAGAAACGCTGAAGTGGCTAAAGAACTGTGAAAGGGTGTCATAAGGGAACAGTAGATATAAACTGTTTATCTATAAATCAACAAATTGTACTAATAGTAGTCGATTAGTTGATGCGAACAATGCCTGGTTTAAAGTTTTGACCTGTAAATATCACCTCGCTCATAAATTTGTCACAGCCTTTCACAGTGCTAGTACCGCAGCACGCGGTACCGGTGCACAGTACTTGGAACCGGCGCCATACGTCGACACGGTCGATTATATCTCAATGCTTTAAGACGATATCCTTGGTATTGTATTTATTATGATTCACATCAACTGCCTGTAAAAATTCTTGCAGATTTATGGGCATATTATAACTTCGAAAATGTAGTTTAGTGTTGATAAGAGCCTGAAGAGCGTCACGTTCAAGCGAGCAGCTTCGATTTTTCACTCTGTATGTGGTGACAGCAGACATGTCTCCTTCAATATGATGTGAAACGGTCGTATTACGATACGATAATTGTTAAGTTTATTAAAAAAGTATAATATGATTGTAATGTATTTAAATAAATATTTTGAAATAAAGTTCACGTTATTATTTCAGCCGATATTGGTATTCTTATATTTATTTTTTCAGGTTTTCTATAATATAGGTTTCCCAATAGTTTACTCAATCATATCGATATACTTCTTTATCGATTTGAAAGTTCATTATTATACATGTAAAAAACTTAAAACTCTGGGTTGGTGAAATAAAAAAAGAATATAAATTCATTACAGTATATTATAAGGTTTATTTAACAACCTAAGTATATAACTAAGTAAGTATAATATAACATTTAATAAAATATAGTTATTTTACAATAGACAAGTATTTAACACTACATCTAGGGAACATTCCAGAACATTCCACAAACACGTCTAAATAGAAGCAAGTAAATTGACTAACAAACTATACTCAATCGAGTGAGTGAGATTCTGAAGGCACAGGTTTTATTCCAAAACTAATTTAATATTATGTGCTGAAATATATTGCTGCTTTTCTGAAATATATTATGCTTCAGGTGTTGCAAGTGTCCATAGGCTGCGGTAACCGCTTATTGTTGGCGGACCTCATGCTTGTTTGAAAACACCGTGGCATATTAAAAAATTAATTAGTTACTCAAGGACTCAAATATGTAAAAAAATTGATTCAGTCAACTATATAGGTTCAGTCCGTAGTGCCTATCGCACGCACAATTTCTTTGTACCGACATATCAGTGAACAATATCAACTTTATATTTGAAACCTCGAAATTAAAATAATTCAACCATAAACGATAAATATTGATAATAAGTTTACTTACTAAAAGAAAATTTATTTATGAAACTTTTTTATGCAGTTAAATAGTAATTTTATTGGGTGAAATAAAATTTCTGCACGTATGCCATATTTTTTCCATGCTATATTTGCTATTCTAATAATAATAATACTATTGAGTGAGCAATTCTTGTATAACATAACATTATTTAAATACAACATTTCATCCAAATCGTTGGAGCCGATTACGAGAAACAGATTAGGTACATTATGCCATTGGTTACTCGTCGAAAGGAAAACGGGCACCCAATATTAGGTTATTTTAAAATTATCTTATGAGCTTTGAAATGTATCCATTTGTTTTGGTAATGCCTGAGACAGCCATCTAAGTAAAAATTTGGTACTTAATATATTTTAATTAGTTTCTCGGAATCGGCTCCAACGATTTGGATGAAATTTTGTATTTATATAATGTTTTACATTCCAAATTTACCTTGATATTTGTTTATTTATTATTGTAAGTTGCCAAGTGTGCGCGGTGGCCTATATAATGTATATTTTATACATGTAGTCTAATTTAAATGATTTATAAATAAATGTCATAGTAACCACGTTTTGCAATCTTTTTAAAACATAGCAAAATCGTTTTTGACCGAATTTCTCCCTGGACTTATCATGTAACGTCTTTAATAACGTCGTCATATAAATTCGACCTTTGTTTGTTTGTAATGTAATAAAAAAAAACAATATGTGATAATCATATTTTCACTATAAAAGGAACTACTTTTAAAAAGAGTGCCTTCAGAAATGGATTTCGATTTAACTTTTATTTATAATATAATACTAAGATTTTAGTTAAAACTTGTTATAGAAAATAAGAATTATGTCCGTAATTTTCTTATAATATGTACGTCTTAGACCGCGTGAGATGTACGTACAATACAGTGTAAAGTTATGTTGTAGATATGTTTATTTAGAATAAATCTAAGTAAAAATGTTTTACCTTTTGTGATTACCATACTGTATTAAATATTGACAAAATATACGTCACTGAAACTTGTGATAATACTGGAATGTTTATATTTACATTTTTTTTTTCTTATAGGTAGGTACCTCATAATTATAGACGTCGTATTCACGTATACTGCACGAGACCGATTCAGGGAAGAGCAAAAAAGGGTTACAGCCCTGGGGCTCATACAAGAGAGGGGACAACACAATGCGAGATTTAGATTGTGATTTTTTGGTTGTCTTCAGACAGGAATATTTTCTATGGAAAGGATATTTCGTGTCCTGAGTTACCTTGTAAAATGGAATCAAAAGATTTTTGAGAAAGTAATTAAGTATCCGTTGTGCCTTACCTTAGGCAGATATAATGGTGATATTAATTTTGTTTGTTACTGTTATCTTTATAACAAAATGAAAGGGATAGCAGTGTGTGTGTATAGTTTATTGACCCATATTACCAGCTATTTATAAAGGGTTGTCAATGTTTATTTTTGTATGATCGTCAAGAAACGTTTAAAAGTAGTAAATGGTGCTCACCATGAGAAGTACAAGAAAACTGTACATAACGTAAACTATACGGTATAAGGTGGAATATTCAGGATAAACTATTATATGCGTGAACAACCTATTTTGTTTAGTAATGTGTTTTTAATAATATTTTTACCAATAAATGACTTAAATATTAAGTTTGCGCTAAAAAGGAACAAACAAAATAATCACATAACATTGTTAATGGTTTAATAATATTGTTTTTGTATTTACTTTTGAAACTTAAAACAGGAAATATAGAATATTCTGTTTTCCTTAAGATTATATTTATAACACTATGTTTTAAATGAATTTGATATTTTTATAATGTTACATTAAGTTATAGTAAAATTTCAACAAGAATGTACCTAAATATGACAAATAAACATTTGTCAGTAAGTATGTAATAATTTTAAATATTGTACATTTTCGAGAGATTTTTAACAGAATTTTGGGGTATTGCCCCCATTCCTCAGCAGGGCGTCGGTAAGCAGACTCAACACGCACGCAATGCAAATAGTCTAGTATTATGTGTAACATTCTGGTCGGAAAAACTTGAAATTAGCACGTCATCATTAAGTGTCCACCGATTGGCGGTTTGTAAATGTTATTACTAAAATACAAAACTGGGCGGTCGGTATAACAAGTTTGACTAACCTTGTTTTACATTCTGCCGAGTGCCTTCTGCGCTCGACACAAAGCCCAGTGAAGTTGTCAAGGCCCCTCAGCCCTTGAGGCCAACAGTTTAGTCAGTTACTAAAACTGCTTTACACGCACTTTACCCAAGCGAATTCAACTTGGATCTAGTTTCTATGACTGGCTGTTAGTCTAGTGTAATCATAAAAGTCATTGACAGAGATCCCCATAACTTGGAACATGTTTACGTCGACAAGAATAGTTGTAGAAGACACAATAGCCGTTCACTTATCACAGACAAATCGCATACAACATTAGTTGAACGTTTGTGCTAACAGCAAAGCCCTGACCTCACGTAAGTCTTCTCTATTCTTACCTTCATCCCACCTAAGTAGGGTCGGCATAATACGCTTTTCTCTTCCACTTACCTTCTCTCAAATATCTTCTTACTATTAACACCTGTTAAACTACAACACATCCATACTTTCTTCGGCCTACCTTTACTCCTATATTCCACCTTCATACTTACATTCCTTTAGTTATATAGTCTTTCATTCCTCATGACAAGTAAGTAAAACGTGGTAAAGTCACGTAAAAAATACAATGTATGTACTACCTATAAATACGTTATAATAAAACTAAGATGTCTACTTATACAACAGGTTAATATAAAAGGAAGAATTTTTTGTTCCTCTACATACATAATTACATTTACATGTAGTATATTACGACTACAAGACGACTAAATCGGTCCCAAGTTGAGAACGCACAATATTGATAAACAAGTGTAACCTTTCTAAATAGTTTTTATAGTAGAATATCTTTATCATGCCATTTTCCAAATCGCAGGCTACTTCTGTGTCAATGCCCATTCGGAGGTTTGTTGTGAAAAGGCTACAAACAGACAGAGTTCCTTTCGCATATTAGTGTGGATATCGCAATACATATTTTTTGTTTTGTGATTTATGTAATCTTTATTTTTGATTGATTTTTACTGAAAAAATACGAATCACATAAAAAAGACAGATTACACCGACACCAACGTGGCCTGTTAAAAATACTACAATTGTATGTGCTTTACCGCAAAGCATTTTGGCCTCTTTAAATGTCACTTGGTCAGGGACAAAAACCGTTCAAATGAATCGAGTTTTATTGTCAAATAAATTATTACTATATGCATAGATCGTGATAGTGGTTTCTCAACTCGGGAACATATGTCCTACTAATATACAGGATAATTGTTTAAAACGGTGACATTTAAAAAGGGTATTCATGCTATATAAGAACTATTTGACAATTATGAACATTATTTTATGCACAATACTAAGGCAAACTTATATACAGCATCCTACGATTACGGAGTCCATGGACAACGTATCTGATAGACGCCTATTGCTTGCTGTTGCATAGAAGGTAAACGTAAGAACTGAAAAGAACCAACGCTGTACATTAAAAGTGTCCAAGAAATGAAGTGAAATTGACATTCGAATCATTATCGTAAATTGACAAACACAGTAGGTACATCTGTTATTATTGACTTGTTTGGCTATTGTTGTTTTTATACTGTTTTGCTACATTTTCCCTATTTTGGTAATTTTTTTAATGATAAAAAAAGTATTTGTTCAGTTTTTTTAACCGAAATAATTAATATTAATCTATTTGTCTATGAAACTTAAAATGATATTTGATTCATTAATTTTGATGAAGCATATAATATATAATGTCTTACAAACTTGGGCCGTCACCCAAATTCATGTTTTCGAGTAGTGGCTTACATCTGATTTAAAAGACTAATGCGTTTACAGAAGTTTGTTCTCTCGTTCTCTCGTTTGTTAGTCATCTGATTGAAAGCGTTATCCATGACAGATCGAATAATATTCGTGAAGTAGGTAGGTACCTAATTTCCTATACCTATTTTTTTTCATTAAAATTGCTTAACATATATATTTGCAAATTATGAGACATTTGAATCACCTCATTTAAACAACCAGCCTGTATATGTGGAGTCTAAAACATAATGGAAATTGGAAACTGACACGTCGTCTCCAAGGGAAGACTTTCGTCGACGAAACGAAAGCTTAATGAACATGCTTTGTTACTATAGTAGGAATACCTTCAGATACGGGTAAGAACCTCATGCCTGTTTCACTCTGGTCGGTTCTAACGCACTCAGCGCTATGCCCAGCTGTCCTAAGTAATACGTCGACATTACGAACACCTGGAAAGTTTTCATTCAATTACCAACATATTGTATAGTGTTTTTATTTTGAACATATTATAACTTAGCGTTAGTCTACTATCTATCTACTACTATCTTCTAGCAATTTATATTCACGCCCAAGAACAACGGAGCACGATTTTTTTTTATTACCACGGCCAAGTGTTTGCACTGTTCCTATATATAGTATCTGTATATCTCTCGGCAGTTGGATATACACTGGCTGATCCTGAATTAAACGCGACAAACCAAATGAGAGTCACTGTAACCCGTAGGTATATCACAATTTGTATGGTGGTCACGATCCAGTCGGGTAAAGATATCCCATATACACCGGCTGATCACGGAACGCGAGACGTCTAAACTTGCCTGTAACGGGTGATACAAACTGGTGTATGGTGATTGCAATCCAGTCGGACTCATTGGTCGTGTCCTATGACCCATATTTGTACGCTTGTATGTCCTTTGCGTTTCCTTTAAATTGTACTGATGAAATCATAACAGGGTGATGAAAGGTATTCTTTAGCCTAGCTATCTAGCTAGCTACCATCTTCAAATCGCTAATCCTTCACCAAGCACCTTTAAGCGTACTCATGCTGATGAACTCAAATAAAATAAAAAGTTTAGAAACTCTTCAATTACCTGTCTGTAAGGAACAGGGCCACCGAAAAGACTATATCCAAGTATAGCGTCTGATATTAAGAACAGAAGGGCACCGGCAGCAGCCCATCCTCGGCACGCCACTCCTCGCCAAGCCATCGACGCCAAAAGTATCCCATACACTGGTACCAGCACTTTAAGCCCCTCAGGTGGAGATATGAGGGTCATGTAGTAACCCGTCGCTAAATAACAAACGGGAGCAAGCGCTGGTGTCAGCGGCTTGAAGCGGAACGCAGCGATATAGGAAATATGGGCTGCTGCAAAAGCCGCCATGCCCGCTACGAAGTGTTGTGGCCAGACAAGCAGAGCATCTCCCAGGGCTGACAATGCGAGACCAGCAGCAACACGGCGCGCGTACCATCCCCTGAAATAATGTATAAAACATTTTAAACCTCGCTGTACTGAACAGAGCAAAGTAGTATTAAAGTAAGTAGTAGTAGGTAGCTGAAACAACAATTCATCTATTGCTAGAGTAAGTAGCAAAGAAATTTCGGATAATTATTAACAAAAATTTGCTGAATATCTACTAAAGTTAGGAAAAGGCGAATTGCCAATAAATCCAATGGAAGAAATAAAATACCACAAGATATCATTTCCAAATATTGAAAATACTCCTCGGAGTTTTCGGTAAAGGAAAATGTGGTGATAAGCTTGCTTGGCTAGCTACCAACGTCAAATCTATCTCCAAGAACCTACAGGTGCACTTAACAGCCAGTCTTGGGCAGCATCGTTACTTAACATCAAATGAGATTGTGGCGAAATACTAAAACTAATAAAGAATAAAAACCTGCACTGAAAGAAGGTTTTAAATTAAGTTATACATACTACAAATAAATTAGTTATAAGTTATACAATGACATGCTACAAATTATATTATTATCATTATTTTAGCTGTATTACATTCAGTGATTATGAATATCGCATGCTGTGATTACTTCTTATTGAGGAAGCACACATATTTATAAAAATTCACACGTCAATAAATGTCATAACTGATTGAATCGTTTTTAATTGATTCCCGTTCTAATAGCATTTGAGCAATTATTTTATATGTATGTATAAAATTGGACTTTGGAAATTGGACAAGATTAACATAACAAGTTTTCCTAAATAGGTATTTTTCTTTTTTCTAAGACACCGAGCATAGCTCGGCCGCCCCGATATTAGACCTTAAAAAGACGTACAAAAACCTAGATAGCATGTCTTTCTACTAAAGATCACCCACAATAAGCATTTTTGTCTTACAAATAACTGGATCGCCTTAGGTTGGACTGAGGGCAGTAAGATTCACGCTTGTGCTCGACCAACGGCATTCTGTACTCTACGCGAGCAGAGGCGCGGGCACAACTAGTAGGATATAAAAGGAAGAAAGCATTAGATTTTTTTGTGAAAACAATTTTAAGCATAGTTATTTTGCTCAAGCATGAGTTTATAAAATTGACAAAATTGTATTTAGTGACGACTTAATTTCATGCAAGGATCATTTCATTGTGTCGGAAGTTGCGACGAATTTAATCATAGTTAAAAAAACCCTATTAATCGCGAGTAAGACCCTGTACGGAGTACTGCTCTCACCTCTGGGCAGGAGTACGGTCTGGTCACCAGCTTGGCCCATTTGACGTCACTCAAAAACCTGCTTTGAGACCCTAAACTTAAAAATGGTATCGAACCTTCAACTCTAAGGATAAGCTTCACCTCCTTGTGCATATTCTACCGTTTGTATAATTGCTTATGTTTCGTGGAATTATTCGCTACGATGCCAGCGGCTACTTTCCATCATCGCGACGTTCGCCATCGGCGAGAAGTTCATCCTCACATGTTGGAACCTAAATGGTTGCGGACAAATACGGTCTCAGAGGAGTTTCTTTCCGCCAACGCTTCGGATGTGGAATGAGCTTCCTGCTGAGATTTTCTCATGAGACTACAGGTTTTTCAAGACGGAAGTGAACAGATTTTTAAAGAGTTGGCATCGCGCAAGTGTTCATAGCTTCCATAGACTGATTTAACCGCTTAGTAATGGCAAAGCGCACACAGTAAAAAAAGTACTTTTTCATAAGTTAAGGTGATAAACATTGTCATGTCTAAGAATGGTAGATCCTATGCAAGGTTAAACTTGCGCTGCTATATTTCGGTGTAGTTTTGCAGAGTCCCACTTTATTTAGCCCCGTCCTGTATTTCCAATGTCTGTCGTTCGTAAAATTTTAAATATTTTTTTTACCTACCTTATTCGCTTAAATCAGCATGAGGGATTAACTAATACTTAAGGCAAAGAGGTGTTTAATTTGTAATAATGGGTTATAAAAAGAGAAACAATATATATGAAATACTAGCTGAGCTAAATATGAAATACGCGTGTACTTCAGAAAACCGCTGATTGGGCACACGCGCAAACCGTGCTAGCCCCCGCCGATTCCGATTATTTTAAAGACAAATTTAATATGCTTATTGTTATTGCTCTTTAGAAGATTTTTGCCCTTTTTGTACGCATTTTTAAGATCTACAATACATTAATATGACATATCTCTTATGATTCAGAGTAAGCCATTTAAGTGCCCCAAAATCGTCGTATTTCCGTTTTATTTGCGCGGATCTCTACGCTTTTTCTAAAATGAAAGTAGCCTAAGTTCCTTATAACATCAGCTATCTGCCAATGATATTCCCATTAAAATGGGTCTAACTGTTTCAGAGATTACTCGGAAAATATAGACAGACAAAAATTTAAGAAATTGTTAGTAAAAAGCTATTTTTGTCTTTTGACATTACAAACAGACACTTAAATTTAATTTATTTGTATGTATAAAACCACGATAAGAAGTGCGATGTAACATTATAGTGAAGAAAAATGAATATAGCGTTATTAACATATAATTAGCAGTGGGAATTGTATCGCATCTAGAAACGATAACCTTGGAAATTCAAGCAGACTTGCGAAATACCTAGTGTTTATTGTGCCCGTCTTTCGTGTCACCTTCATGAACGAAAATTAATATTGACAATTTGACCTTCATTGAATAAACTTGATTTACTTTATTGTAGATTATCGTTATCTCTCTATATAACTCTTATCGTTATCGATACATATAATACAATTGAAGTGTCTGTTTGTAATGTCAGAATAACACATTGTTACTAAATGCATATGAAAGTATACACGCTACCACACTATTCCGGCTAAGCTCCGAATCGGTTAGGTCGGTTTTAACGGGACTTTCACTGGCAGATAGGAGATGTTATAAGTAGTAAATTAGGCTACTTTAATTTTAAGCCTTTTTAGTTGTCCTCACAAGCGGAGCCGCGGGCACAGCTAGTCTATCTATATAAATAAAATGATTGAGGTGTTCCGTTGTGCGCGCATCACGCAAAAACTACTCGACAGATTTTGATCACTTTTTTGTTTTTTTCCTTAGATTTTTTTTATATGAAAAAATATCACATTATCTTCATTGAATAAAAAGTTACACGTCCACGTTATCGGAGCCGCGGGCACAGCTTTACTAGCAAATATTATAAAGATGAAGAGCTAATTTTGCTAGTTTGTGTATACGAGTATGTGGAGGGAAACCCCCGGAACCATTTACCTATTTATTGAATTCGGTTATAGGTTATATACCGTCACGCTACAACTCTGAGGAGCAGAGCAGTAACCATGAATGGCAATGTATCTGGCAAGCTGTAGGCAAGTACGGGAGGTGAGAACAATGATAGGCTAAACAAATGCGTTAGCGGGGGCACGCTGGAGATTTGGTCGAATAAATTTAACACGAGTGCAACCGTGGGACACAGCTAGTACTTCGTAATAATAGATGTACCTAACCTATGATTCCATCAGTCGGGCTGCCCCAAGTAGAGAGAAATCTCCAAAGAAATTTTACTGTGCCCTACCTTTTTTTTTATTGTCGTGAAGTCACACTCGCAATTATGCGTCACATAACATAGAGTGTGACTTTCCAAAGAAATATAACTTCTAACGCGTCTACATAACGATACGCATACACTTTTCTTAGTAAAACGTTTTGTTAATTATCAATAATATACTAACTCTTCGTAGGTCAATGAGTTCTGATGTAAAACGACGACCAGTAGAAGGCAGAGTACCGGGGCGCATTTGGCAGCGACCGCGGTGAGCGACGGGCCCCCGCCACCGACCCCCACGGCTAGGAAGTACACGCAGACGCACTTGAAGAACGGCATCAGACGACCTCCCACGCTTAGCCGCTTCATCTGTAAATAATTCAACGTTATAATTAATTCACTTGGTTTGAAATGAACTGAGAGTAGTAAATAAGTCGCCAAGCAACTACCGCTGTACTCAGGCAATTGAACTTATGAGTCTATAAGTAATGCTAAGTAACAGTAAGTAATAATTACTGGTTAAACATAAGCCTAAGAAAAGTAGCGATCATAGAAATCTCTTTGGTAATTTCTGTCTACTTAGGGCAGCCCGGCTGGTGAAATACCTCAACCATATCAAAGATCGGAAAGAAAGTTAGGTTCTCTAGAACCTAACTGTCAAGAACCCCCCGCCGCATTGCTATGACATGGGACTCTTGATGCATAATATATGTATAAGATGGGAACGAGGTTCTTTCAACCACTTATCGCTTCTTATATTCAGAAATCTTCAACATAGTGAACGTGCAAAACGTTCAAACAATATTATGCTGAGCAGTCATAGAAGCGAACGATTTCTAAATCTTTTTAAAATCACTTTATCTTCACCGTCTTCAGAATAAACAGCTTTGTTTTCTTATCATTTCTTCAAATATTCAATAAATAGTTATCTTCCACATAACGGGGCAATGTTCGGAAAGGTCGCTTGAAGAACATTAATAATTTTAGATATATCTATAGTAACACTAGCTGGACCGGCAGACATTATTCTGCCCTTTTCGGTAGTAAATAGCTCGACCACCGCGCTAACATAGCTATGAATGATCGCCTCGATAAAAAAAAAAAAAATAATATTATGTGAATATGAGCTTTATCGGTCGAGTCGTTTAGAAGTCATAACTTCTCTCCATTTCATAACATAAAAACCACGCGCGCTAGGCTCCGAAGCCATAGCTTTAAGGGCGGACAAAAAATTTATCTACGTCATATCTTTGTCGTACTGTGAAACTGTGAATCTATCTCCTGGCCATTGTTTTTTGTTAAGTGTTGATCAGGCCAGCATGACAGCGACAACTGCCGATAGATTATAGTTCCCACGGTGGTCGACGATGTTGTTGGATTGCACTGTGCTTACACTCACGTACAGTGACTTCATTATGTCGTGCTACGATTTTTTTATAAAATCAGTAGCAGATTTTTTTAATCATTATTTCATACTTAATTATTTTTATATATAAGAAGATTATAATTCTTAGGACATTATTTGAATGCGCTAATCTCATGAAATACTAGTCAGGTTTGAAAAAATGTTTTGCATTTTATAGTCGATTTATTGTGGAAGGTTATTCAAGAGAGGTAAGGCACAGTAAGCTTAAGCGTAAGCTTTTTTACCACCTTAGTGATATAAAAAAACTCTATATAGGATAAATAACTTCATGTTACGAACTTAACGAGCGGAACAGTAACCATGTACGTCAAGCAATCTGGCAAGCTGTACTATACGGAGAGTTGTTCGAATAAATTGAACACGGGTGAAACCGTGGGGCACTGCTAGTACTTGTACAGAAGTACATTTTGTGGATATATTTGTAGAAAGTAATCTCTGAAACTATTGATTCGATTTATAGGCTATGTTTTATTATCATTTCATGAGTTCGGGTAGCCTATCTCTTGGATTAGCGTGCCTTCATCATCGTCACTAAACATCAGGTGAGATTGTGGTCAAATGAGAAAAACCTAGAAAAATAAATTTAAAAAATAATCGTGAGCAACGCTCGAGCTGCTTACTTACTGCCTGCTGACATCAAGTGAACTATGTAAAAAAAATCGCAAATTAAATAATTTCATTAAAAAAAAGACGCCACTGCTGCAAAGTCATAGACCCGAACCGAGTGTTGAATTATTTTCATTTTCTATTATCTCCCAAACTATTCGTCTACTAACTAACATACTATAAAGGGCAAAGTTTATCCACATAAAATTGTCATGATGATTAATTAACTTTCGGTTGTAAGAATTAATATGCTATGCCTAATAATAATGCTCATAAATAACTTTTAATTTTTCAACCAAACTTTGTCACAAAATACCTTATTGCAGCGCATGTATAAGAGATAGGCATATGGTATCCCGGACTTTTTTTTAGATGTACTAGGGAGCAATATTTTTGTAGAACATTGTATTTACGTATCACTAACATTACCTACGCCAGCGTATACGGATAAAGCAGTTCGGGAATACTATTGCTTCCGACTTACTTAACAAAAAACAGTATTTAAGGGTAGCCGAGAGGTGTAGCCTAATGCTAGATAGCCTATTATACTATTCCTCGTGAATCTGGCTATCATATACAATTTTTCGAATCCGACTGGTAGTTACAGAGATTAGCGTGTTTAAAGAAACAAACAAAAAACCTCTTCCACTTTATTACATTTGTATAGATATACTATCTATACGTTCACGTGTACTTGCTAACAACGATATACGTTCGAATTAACATGTTTATTTAATTTAATGGAAATATACTAACATTATTTTGACTTGCCAATCGTGGTCCTCTTACCCTAATACGGTTTAATTCGTTTCGATGCGTACCTAATCTTCCAATTTTCCTAATGCGAATTATGCGAGCCTATAACTATATGTACATACATTTAATTTGTAATATAAAACAATTGCTAAATACGTTTTAATTCGATTAAGTTTCGTATCAATATAAAACAAAGTTGCTTCCAAAAACGTCCCCAATTAAAACGAGTTAAATTCTATTTTATATTTTTTTATTAGTTAATAGGAAAATTACAATATGCTTCTTCAGTATTATACAGTAGACTTGTAATTAACTTAAAATTCTTAGCTGTAAATGGACATTGTACCCGCTTAATAATGTAACTATTGTAAGAACCATCCACATTGGTAAATATAATCACGTAATATCTTTAATTATTAACCAAGGTCAAAATCATACAGGTTTTTGTTTTATATTTGCAGTTTTATTAAAATTATAATCTTATAATGGACTAGCGGTTCCCCGCGGCTCCCCACGCGTTTATTACGTAACTTAGTAATGAGGTTGAGATGTGTTGTCAAGAGAGACGATGGCACTTGGAGGATCCGAAAGAATGCTGAAATTGAGGAGCTGGTGGCCGAGCCGTTGATTTAAGTAAGTGTTTTGATATTGTTTCATGATGAGATTCTGGTGACACGTCTATTATTTTAGGGATAAATATTGGTCATTGAACGTCTCTTTATTTAGCGATAGTTACGTACCCTTGTGTTTTCTTTTTTTATCACCAGGCAAATCTTGGTAACCCAGGTATTACAATAACAAAATAATATAAATTCCACACTTCTAGTAGTTTACTATCACAAGAAATTTGTGGATATTTTCACTCGTTAAAAATACCAGCGAAGCGAATGAACTTTCTTCTACATATAAAATTGTAAAATATTATTTTGTTTATATATTACCCAGGGTAAAAAATTCACGAGGCTCTTCTGGTGCCTATCTTTTTACATTTATTTATGGGGCGGCAAAGCTTAAAGGGCTAGGGCGCTAAATCATAAAATATGCCACTGCACGTATGCCGTATACCTATACATTTTAAAAGTTATCAATACTACGTTTTAGTTTTTGTTATTTCTTAAGGCTGACTGACACACGACGCACTTTTTAAACCGATATTTAAATCGAGAAGTATGATATTTTGCATACGAGTTAACTAAGAAAGGAAAGGATTCTAATTACGATGTGCGTTATAAGAGTCAAATGGGGGTTAAAAATAAGAGAGAAGTCGCGGTCGTCTGAGATGTCGCCGATAGAAATTCCAGTCGGGTACACGGTTAGGGAAATTATCTTGTGTTAACATAACACCTATATTACATATATAAAATATAATATATGGATTTAAATTGTGGTTATGATGCTAAGATCCCCCATCTTAGCGAGATTGAAGTTATGAATTTCTAATTCCTATATACGGGCGATCTGTTTTTCAAAATTACTGCTCGCGTTGTTGAGCTACCAGATTAACTTATTGTTATATAAACAAAATGCTCGTAGTGCAATCTTGTTTCATGTATCGCGGTAAATGCATAAATGTTAAACTAAATAAAATAACTCTTACAGATTAATTAAGAACGTCACGTTTCGGCATAGCAACTTCAGTGTTTATGAATTTACTTGCGGAGTTACAGTTTACCTAACGGGATTGCAGTGGTATCTGCAAAACTGTATCATAATGATATTATACTTTTCTGATGTGATGGAACTGTCGATGGACCTTGAAGAGCAATGTAATCGCGAGTCATAATAAAACACCGATAAACACATGGTTAAAGCACAGTTAAAGTGAGAGAATCAGTTTACTGTTCTTAAATTATTATCTATATTATGCGCAAAAAGCATGCAAACATTTGTCTCTTTTTATTCTGTAAAAAATAATAATTAAGTTAGTAAGTACTTACTCTAAAAAATAAATTGTAAATTGAAAACAAAATAATGCATAAAAAGCAGAGATGTGTACACCTTAAAAAAAAGGAAAACACATTCAATAATAATAATTATTTATACACACGAATAGTTGTGTATGTTCACTAAGAAATAAATGATAAAGTAAAAAATTACTCATAATAGTAGTCTAAATATTAATGTATGTTATTAATTATTATACCAGAAAGTACATAAGTGGTTAATAAATCTATTTATAAAAAGGTATAGACTAACGTTCTTTGTGTTAGAAATGAAACAGTTGCAAGTATGTGAAAGATACACACCAATGACGATGGAGAAATCATTTCTTGTCCGGACACTCACTGATAACTTTATTATTGAAACAAACTATACAGGACAAGCCAGAAACTGTGTAACGAGCGGATATTCGCGGTACCCCGCAGAGCGACGCGCAATTGAGAATAAAAATAAATGTTTGTTTTGATTCTTGTTTTGATAAAGCAGCGGCACGGCAAGTGCGCATTTGCAAACCTATCGAATCAAAACATTATTTCTTTGTCACATTCTCTTCATACTGCGCATCTTTTTGAATTTGCCGGGCTATAAGATACGTTTAGAAATATGTATTCGACAACTGGATAATTATTGATTTTAGTGCAATGTTTGCTATATTTTGTCATTATGAATAAATTAGATAACTTACAATTTCTTTATGAACACGTACATAGTTGCAATTAAAATTATACTTTTAAAAAGTAATTATGTACTTTTTTATTATGTTTTAGAACGAAATTAAGCACATTAAGCATTTCGTTTTGTGTAGAAATAACTTAAGAGTTTTTGGCGGGATCTTGAACTGCCATGTTGTGGTTTTATTTTGATTCATTAACTTAGATTTTTTTGACCATATATTATGTAATATTGGTGGCATTTTGCGTGATATAGTTTGGTTGATTGCTCTGATTGACGATTTATAATACTTCAATATCTAAGACAATATTTTTACAAGGCGGCCAGGGTCGTGCGTTGCAACTCACATGGCTCGTTCGGCACTACCCCAATATTCACAGGCCTGAGCCGAGTGTTGAATTATTTTAATTTTACATTATCTCCTAAACTTATAAACAATAAAACAATAAAACTTTGTCACAAAATACCTTATTGTGGCTTATGTATAAGAGATAGGCATATGGTATTTTTGTAGACCATCGTATTTACCTATCACTAACAATTACGCCAGCGCACGCAGATAAAGCAGTTAGGGTGCGCTATGTCTTCCGAACTACTTAACAAAAATAAATATTTAAGGCTAGCTGAGAGGTAGCCTAATGCTAGATAGCCTATACTATTTCTCGTGAATTTGGCTATTATCATGCACAAAAATACATTTTCTAATCCGGGTGGTACGTTCAGAGAATAACTTGTTTAAACAAACCTAGAAAAATCTTCCGCTTTATTATATTCTCATCTTCTTCTTTTTTCCTAACTTAGCAACCGGTCATCTTTATTGAAGACTATTACTGCCATTATCGAGTGAATATAATTTCCAGTCTTATCCGTCCGTCTTATTAGTCCGTTTCATTACACGGAGAAATGACAATGTCATTGACCTTAATGCTGTCAAAGATCTGCCACTGTCACTAATGTAACTATCAGCTGTTGTGAACACCTTGCTGTATATTAATTAAATTTAGTTGAAATTCAACTAGTTTATAGTGTTATTTGTGCCAGTTAAATTGTAAGAATGCCGAAGAAGAAGACAGGGCAGCGCAAGAAAGCAGAAAAGCAAAAGTTACGACAGAAAGAAATTCGTAATGCTCGCGAACACGTAGACTTGGCCCAACACCCGTGTAACCTCGCAATGGACTGCGATAAGTGTTTGAAGTAATTTTGAAATATATTCTAATTTATCAATGTACAATTTGTTAAGTAATTTATTAATTTAATAAGAATCTATGTGTATATGTTTTTTCACCTCTTAGGTTATTTTATTACAGCAGTTTCATTGTTTCGACGTTGTCTTGGTAGCCAATACCTTTACTTGCCACGTGAAATGGTTTTATTGTTCATTTCTTTTGATCCTTGCACTAATCAGTATAAAGTTATTAATAACTCTCAAAGGCTTTATTATTTTGAGACTACTATAAAAGTACTTCTGACGGTTAGCTCGGCGGTATATCGATTCGATGGCGGCAGGTTTAATGCCAGTCATCTACCTACCAACAAATTTTTCGGAATTTCTATTGGCAACTCTATCACCTGATAGGGAAGGAAAACATAGTGAGGAAACCTGAACACGAGAAATGTTTTTGCAGGAAAAATAGGACTGTGGATTTGTTGGCATGCGAAATTGCCAGTATGCCTTACAATAAGCTTGAGCTTTTGTTGAAGGAAAAATATTGAGATTAAGCAATTGTATAATGGTATCACCCTCAAATCTGTCGAAAGGCACTGCCTGCATAGCCACTAAATATCAGATGATAATGTGGCTGTCAATAAAAAATATTGTTGGTTTTTTTATTGTGCTCTTGGATGCTGTTAATATTGTTCCCATAGTTATTGAAACTGAAATATAACACTACCATAGTATGCAATGTATGTAGTTTGTAAGTGCACTGATTATGTTGACTGGCTCATCAACTATCTTCATCCACTGTTCAGTATAGTTATATTCTATTACATTCTTCACCTATGTCCCATCATTCTATGTTAGTTCAAGATTTTGGATTTCATTAAGAAAGCTTTGTTTAAGTTATTTAATTATGAACTGCCTTAGCACTTGGCTCGCCTTTCCATTCCGTTGATGCTGGAAAGGCCTTGTAGGATTTTTAGCTTGTAATGTAGTCTATTCCAAAAAAACACACTTTCCTATATTTAGGCAGAGAGGTAATTTGATATCAAAGCTAGGACATAGGTTACTTTTATATTAGTTATTTACATTTTAAATTAAAAGGAAAAGAAAGTGAGTGTAATACATAATCTAACCTATGTTTACATCAATCACTCTCAAATGGCTGAACAAATTAATAATGAAATTTGACATAGAAGTTGATACTGTTATGGAATGGGTTATAGGATACTTTTTTATTATTTTATTATCTCATAAAGTAGATACATAATACCTAGTCAAAATAATAAACGGAGTCTAATACTATTCTGCGTTGTAGCACATAGTGTAGATAAACACTGATAAATGCTTTGATTCCGAGTTATCTCCTATTACCTTGTGCCTCTATTTCAGAAAGCAGAAAAACCGCGCCTTTTGCTACTTCTGTCAGGCAGTGCAACGTCTGCCGGCTTGTGCTCACTGTGGCAAAATCAAATGCATGTTAAAAACTGGAGACTGTGTTGTCAGACACCCTGGTGTTTATACTACCGGGATGGCCATGGTGGTAAGAATCACTTGAATCTTACTTTATATTACTTATACATTTATAAACTGATTTTCTGACTCTGAACCTCTGACTTCAGCTGAAGTGATTAAATTTCAACTAGAGTTTGAGTTAAGAATGTAAATACTATTAAATCTGATGCATAAATTATTTATGTATAAAAAGCACTTGTTCTCCATAAAAAAGGTTGCACAACAAATGCTATATGCTTATTTTAAAGATATAGCAAAAATAAAATTAGTAGTTGGCTTTTACGATTATCCATTCTGTTTTATAGCTAAATATAATTGATAATGTGATTATGCTTTAAATCGATGAAGGGGTGTGTAAGCTGTTTAGATGAATTAACAAAAATAAACTATAATAGCAATTGAGTTTGCAATATGGAATACTTAACATACATGGTTTTATACCATATTTTCAAATAGATTATGAATAAGTATTTATTATCAGCAACTCAGGTATTGAGCAACTCACTTTGACATATAAATGTCAGTTTTTTTACTTGTACCTAATGTGAAGTTTTAGTTAGACTGTTTTTTTATTAAAAGAAGATGTAATACGAGTGGTCATAACTGAAATCTATATTATAATTTAAAAATGTAAATTACATATATAATATTATTTTTGGCAGGGTGCAATATGCGACTTCTGTGAGGCGTGGGTGTGCCACGGTCGCAAATGCCTCACATCTCATGCTTGTACGTGCCCACTCATGGATGCTGTCTGCTTGGAGTGTGAGAGAGGTAAATTATTATAATAGGCCCTCATGCCAGACTGAATAGACATCATCACGGTGAGAACCCCCTAATTGTGACTTCTGACTTCCCTTCAGTCATTTTTATGAAAAATCATACCAGATTCTCTGATGATAAGTGACAGTTTCGCTTGAAAAGATAATACGGCAAAGTATATAAAGGTGACTAACCATCAAACTGCGGGTATGAACCCCGTTAACCTGATTTGAGTATGGTGCAAATTTTTTACGAAGTAAGAAAACCACCTTAAAAATTTACCGAGGATGACAACGTTGTTAAACAATTACCAGTGGGTCGAGGATGAGCAGCTCGTTAAAAAATCACACCTAGAATGGACGAACTCAGAGTGTACAACGATAGCAGAGGAGGAAACCGCCGCCGAACGGATGGGGGAGGGGGTGCGTTCATTCGCCGCCCTCCCTGCCAGACCGAATCAAGGGGAGATGGGTCGGGGGGCCCGTCTTCCCCTTGGAGTGGTTCGGCAGACGGGGAGACAGTTCCATTGCACTGGACTGTCTCCATTAATGGGTGGCCCTTCGGGGCCTTGCCGCCGGGGTGTCGCGGCAGACGGTGCTCCGTGGAGATTTAGTGAGCAGAAGTCTCACACAACCACTCGTTCCCCCGAGCGAGTGTGTACTCATGACGGGTTCCTCCACGTAAAAAAATGTGCAAATATTTCTTCTTCTTTTTCTTGCTTTGGTGCCGCAAAAAGCACTTGCCAGTGTCAATGTGTTTGTCTTCGTAGTATTTTTATATACAAAGTTGATCCAACAAGATATTGGCTCTCTTGTTAAAAACTTTCTAGAGAGTTTTTGTGACATCTCAAAATGCAGTTTCCAGTTAATATTTATAATCCACTTCACGAATGCACAATAACCAAACTATACGCAAACTGCCACCAATACTACATAATATTGGCTCAAAGGACCTAAGATAATGAATTAAAAATAAAAACCACACCATGGCAGCTCAAGATTCCGCCAAAAACCCCGTGCAAATATTTGTATAGAGTTACGCCTTGACGCACTGCAGTTAGTTAAGCTCTATTTTCTACTCGCAAAGGTTTTTGTACAAACAAAAATCACAAATAGAAAACTAAAAGTATGTGCGTTAAACATATAAACCTTATATGTAAACCTTGGAGTCAATATTTTGTACAAAAGAGCTTTAGCAACAAACAATCGGCAACTGCTTACGATTGTGTATAAATCTATAATTAAAACTTGGTATTCTTAAAGAAATCACTGTTAATCGAAAGGCGTTATTATTATGTTTCAATACTTTAAAAAACAGGGGTGTGGGAGCACGGAGGACGGGTTTTCCGATGCTGTTTCTGTCAGGGATTCCTATGCGAAGACGACCAGTTCGAGCATCAGGCTTCATGTCAAGTTTTAGAATCGGAGACTTATAAGTGTAAGCTAAATACTATTATTTATATTCTTAGATATAAAAAAACACACATAAAATGCTTGAGTACTTAAATGTAAGAGGGGTCAAATAAGTCTTGAGGATCACGGAGCCAAGCTCACCCGCTGCACGTGATGCAACCCTGCTGAGTAACAAATGATGAAATGGAGATAGCAGGAGTGGTATATTAATTGGTAGACATATTATAGTTGGGATTTAAACTATCGATAATATATTTTAAAATAAAAGTTATTACTTATGTACATAATTTTGCATAATAAGCAAGATGTGGAACACGCGAATGGCCTTTTTTTCGCTGTCGTCGCTCGGTCGGCTGGATATATCTAATATCAACAGTACTAATAAACAAACGATACTCAATCGATTGATCGATGTTTTACAACACTAGTGGTAGGGTTTTATTTACTTAATAATTATATTTTTACAAATAAAAAATAATTACAATGCTAAATCTACCCCAAAAGGTGCCCAAAGTTTCGAATGTTTGGTACACGATTAGAAACAAAAAATGTGTACAATACTTCTAGAACCGTAAAAAGTTTTATGAATCTTTTGAATATTAATAACATACCCCAGCAGTTTGATTGTGAATTCTTCTTATTTTGTCAGTATACGTACGTGGGTACAGTGTGTATGTACTATACGTGGAATTTTGTGAGAAATAAAATTTTGTTCATGTTCTTATTACTCGATTAAAGAGTGATTAGGCTTACAATAAAATATTACAATCTCGTCCTCATATCATCTCTCTCACTTACACTCTTGGCTTGTTTACAACTTCACGTCTTTCACATCGTCATTCGATCTATATTCTCAACAAAACAGTTAACACACCATAGACATTTTGACTTTTAATTGATTAAATAGGCCAAGGTAATTCTTACATACATCCTGAATGTATTATTTTCAACATCGGACATTTTAGGTCAATCGTGCAACCGTCTGGGACAGTACTCTTGTCTGCGTTGCAAGACTTGCTTCTGTGAGGAGCATGTGAAGAGGCGCGGTGTGAAGCTGAGCGACCGGCGCGCAATGCCACCGTGCCCCAAGTGCTCCTACCCTACAGCGATCACTGCAGATCTCAGCATGTCAAGTATGTCATTATTCTTATTTGCTACAGTTTGTCTACAACCAGTGCCCGCTCTATACTTAATATAGGTTTGTTTTATATTATGAACGATGTATTTAATTTTCATTATAATAATATTATGTATGCTAAGCTCGGTAAAATTACTTTGGAGATATACGATTTGGTAACTTACCGTCAACCAGTTTTTCTCATAAGAAATCTTAAAGATTATAAAATGTATTTTGTATTTTCTCAACCTGAGGTACGCGTGCCCCTAGAGTTACGCAGGGTTCCCATGGGGGTACGTGAAAATTATATTGGTAATGGCGGAAAATCAAATCATTTTTGTCGAAATTAATTGCAAAGCCATGTACCACCAACTGTTATAAGATTATCCTTGAAAACAATGATAAAAAATAAAATAATGGGACATAAATGGACTCCTCAAGTAACTCTATAGATCAAAAGTTTCTAGAAATAGTAAGTACCTACTAGGTAAATATTACAAAATTAACATTGACAATAGATAGACCTTAGGAGTAGGTATGGAGTTATCATGGGAGGTATACTCATAAATGAAGTTTTATTTAAGGGTACGGGAACGAAAAAAAATTAGGAAGCACTGTTGTAGGATAAAAGTTCAAAGTTTCAAAGCATTTCTTTAGATGTTCATTGTTTAATTTACTATAAACAAAAATCACGTTGACACTTGTTGGCGGATATAACGTAGAATTTTTCCTTTTTTTACTGAAACAGCACGCTCGCACCGATACGGCCGTCAAGGGACAGCCACCGCCGAGGACGAGGATGGCGATGGCGATGGGTACTCGGGATACGGATATTCTGGATATACCGATGAAGGTAAATTATGTTTAAGTACTAGAGTCTATTTTTAGTTATGCACGCCCCCAAGCCCGGGTGAAGCTGTACAAGCCGTTTGAGGCTTCAGGGCCCTTATGGCGAACAGTACAGTCAATTCAAAAAAAAAAAAAAAAGTTATGTCGAGTAATATGTTGTTGTTGCTGTGTTGCTAGTTAATCGGATTTTAAAATGGTTAATGATTTCCATCAATTCGGACTGATTGTAAACCCGTACGAGATAGTATTCCTATTGTAAAGTGCTTGAACATTGAACCCACGAGAGGTGAAGGCTGAACGAGGCAGACAAAATTGCATCTGTCATGGGCCGATAGAAGTGTTCTTTTTTTGTACGTTTTTTTAATACTTTGCCATTTGTACTTTTTATAGTTTCCTAAATTATGTAATGATAAAAGTAAATCGGGTAAGTTTAATAATACAAATTAATTCAATTAATAAATAAAAACCTTCAATTCACTATTTGAAATCTTACGATTCAAATAAATGATGGAAAGGCTAATGTGGCAACATTATTTACAAAGTTAACATTAGTGATTGTAAATTTAATAAAAATGGAATATAGTGAGGAGACTAATATTGTAATATGAAGCAACATTCGTAGGGCTGTTAGGATATCGTTGCTATGGACAGTAGAGGTAAAAGTATACTCACATAATCTTGTTTATCTCAAAAAGTATTAAATAAAATTTCGGAGAGTATCCAGAATGACATTTGTGTGCTTGTAGGCTGTGGTCTAAACTTAGTTATTTTACCGTGAAAACTGATTGACATATATACGAGTAATTAAAAGCATTATGATCGTGAGACATTGTTATAATATTCAAATATTGTCGTAATAATTTATTTCTCAAATTTGTTGTTAAGAACGGTGTTCTGGTACAGTATCGGCTTCTTATTTTTATGCTTTTTAGGGACACTTTTTGTAACATAGAGATCCTAACCTGTAAGTCTTTACCCTCTATAATCGTTGCCTAACAATGACGCTAATAAATTCAATGGCAAACGTCACCTGAAAAAACGAATTTGTTATTACCTTACTACGTACTTGTTAGTATATTTGTATCTTCGTTTTTATCAAAGTTCGGTAAACTGATTGTTCTTTAATTGATGGTAAGTTAAGTTTAATCCAAGAGCAGCAACAACCATTGAGGTATGAGGTTCTATCAACGGTTACGATCACGCTAGCGTATAAGCTTTTCTTTAACGTGGAGAAACCCGTCATGTGTACTTCCACAAAAAATTACTGAACAAAATGTATGTTGTTTTTTCCTATCTTTAATTACGTACATTAAAAAAAACTGGTATTAAGTTGTATTGAGTAGAGGCCCACACAACATATTTCCTCTTCCACTCTCCTTTGTCAGCTGTCAGCTCAGTATTCACACCTTTTATATGCATATCATTCTTGACACATTATATGCCTAACCAGTCTTCCGTTACCACTGTATACAACTACCTTCATACTTAACACATCTAGTTATATGAATTTCAACCTTCCTCACGACATGCGCTTAACACGTTAACTTATTATTTCACAACTTCGCTGTTACTTTATAATATATAATATTAAAAGCGGGTCTGGAACGCGTTTTACTTTTTTCTCTGTTAGGTACCAGTACTACTTTTGAACTTCCTTGGACAATCAATTATCTGTGATTTATTTATTTATAGGAGGCGCGGAAGGGGGTGACTACTCATATTCAGACTCCGAGTCTGACGATGAAGACGATGACGAAGAGGAAGACGAGTCTGAAGAATCTGACGATGTGGAGGAACCGCCTGTCACATCCGGCAAGAACACAAAGCCTACTGCTTAAGTCCGGCAGTTATCCGATGGATATAATAGAAACTGTTTTAATTTTTAACTTTTATTGTATTACACATTTATAACTAGTTGTATTAATAAAGTAACATAAAAGTAACTTTTATTTAAAAACTACCTGTTTGTCCGACGGGATTTCATAACGAAAACAACTCAGGAATTGGCTTATTTTGAACCATATAGGTAAGCCCCCTAAAGGTGAATCTTCAAAAATAATTTCTGAGTACTCACTAATTTTATGTACCTAAGGAATTCCTTTGCAAAATTTAATGCTTCTGGACACATCGTTTAAACTATAAATTATCTGTTAGTCAGTCTTAATAATTTTATTGAATAGGTAAATCAAATCATAGAAGAGGAATTCCAAATATTACATTGTTTTTAGCTGCTTTTATCAATCAAACAAGATTGCATAAAAGGCCATCATTGTAGTAAATTGGGTTTTAGTAAATAAAAATATATTTTAATAATTTCGTATTGCATTTTGTATCATATAATTATACTAGCTGTGCCCGCGGCTCCGCTCGCGTGTATTACTAAAAAAGGTTTTTTATTTTTTGTGCGGATCCATAATTATTTTTTCTAAAATCAAAGCCTAATTTATGTCTTATAATATCAGCTATTTGTCAGTGAAAGTCCTGTCAAAATCAGTCCAACCGTTTCGAAGATTACCCGGAACAAACGGACAGACAAAAATTAAAAAAAATGGGTTTTTTGTTATTAGGTATGTTGTATAGTTGCATATGCATTTAGTAAAAAACTGTTATTTTGACATTAGAAACAGACACTTCAATTTTATTATATCTATAGTTATAAATCCAATTAATAATCTGTTTGTAATATAATTATCATGAGTATGAGCCGCGAACTTAGCAACAGTCTTTAAGTAGTAACCAGTTATTGTAATATATTTTATCGTAATAGATGTGCCCCGCGGTTTCACCCGAGTATAATTTAAAAAAAATTGCTGATTGATCGTTTATAGTTCAGTAGGTATAGACAATATTTTTATCGGACGGCCAGGGTTTTGCATCACACTCACATGGCTCGTTTGCGCCACTACTGCTAAGTCATAGACCCGAACCGAGTGTTGAATTATTTTAATTTTCTATTATCTCCCAAACTATGCGTCCTAATAAAATACTATAAAGGGCAAAGTTTATCTACCTAAAATTGTCTTGATGATGAAGTAATTTTCGTTCGTAAGGATTAATATTCCATGCCTAATAATAATTCTCATAAATCACTATACCTTTTTTTTTTTTTTGAACTGACAATATTGTTAGCCTTAGGGCCCTGGAGCCTTTACGGCTTTTGCAGCTTTACCGGGCTTGGGGGCGAGCGCTTAAGGCACTCAGCCACGAAAGCTAAGCAACAACATCCGAGGGTGCCAAAGTGGCCGAACCTCGGCTCGGACTGTTGCGTGTATGCAATTAAGTCGCGATCTGACTAATTCCCTATCATTCGATCTAAACTAACTATACATATATACATGTTTCTTACCCCTGGTAGGAGGGAAGGGACATGTGTATGCATATTTAGTGGTCTGAAAATTTTGGTCTATCTAACTAGGCAAAAAAAAAAGGTCCCTTACAGAACCTATGTACCTATGTGGTGTGCATGTGTGTATAATGCAGTGCCATGTGCGGCTGTGAAAGCTAGTGAATGTAGAGTCACTGTATCGCGCGAGCGGCTGCTTGGCTGATCGGACCTAGGCTTGAGTTGCCGCAGAGGAGGTTGTGGCGGGTGTGCGGGAGCGAAGTTAACCGTACGTCCCCTGCGGAGGGGAAAATACCTTATTGTAGCGTAATTGTATAAGATATAGGCACATGGTATTGAGGACTTTTTATGTATTAAGGAGCAATATTTTTGTAGAACATTGTATTTACGTATCACCCATTACGCCAGCACACGGGAATAAAGCAGTTCGGGTACAATATTGCTTCCTACTTATTTAACAAAATATAATATTTAAGGCTAGCTAAGAGGTGTAGCATAATGGTAGATAGCCTATACTATTCCTCGTGAATCTGGCTATCATATACAGAAACAACAAGCAAAAAAACTTTTCCGCTTTATTATATTATTAGTGTAGTATTTATGCATGGTGAAACAATTTTTTAGTTTTACGATCTTTTCTACTTAATGCTTCTTAAAATGTTGAATTCCTGAATAAGCCATATGTTGTTATACATTTTTTGTTTACTAAACAACTTTCTTTCCAAGTGATAACAGTTATTATAATATGATCTGTAATAAATCTGCGAGAAAAGAAGTATACACAATCTACCAGTTTTCATAAAATTGTTTTACGTTGGCAGTACTGTAATTGTTTATGGTAGGAGTAAAACTTTTTGGTGGCAACATATTCATTAATTTTGACAGTTTGTCACTTACGCAGTAATTATCCGTTCACGGTGATAATATTGCTGTTTTTTTATTAATTTTGTTGAATCGTGATCTTAGTTAGGATTATACGTGATAATCATTATCTTACACCAATTCCGTCCGTGGTGTGGTGAACGGTGTCCGCGATGACCGCAGCGGCGAGAATTCGGTGAAAGTGCATGGTGCTGTGACCGTGAGATACAGGATCGCCACGATGGGCGTAGGCCTCCAGCCTCTAGAATTTACCGAGTGTCTCGCGGACAGCCCGCATTTCCGCGAGAACCTGCAGCGGCACGAGAAGGAGCTCGAAAGGACCAGTCAACAAATCAAGCGTCTTATAAAGGAAGTTAAGGATGTCGTACAAGCCGCTAAGCGTGAGTATTACCTTCACTAGCCGCTGCAAGCCAACACTTAAAACTGCAAGGTTGCAAACAAAGACATTGCTCCCTGTTATGCAAATTGCGTATGATTGCTGTAATTATACAACTGATAAGGAAATTAGTAAATACCGTCGTTCTTTTCATTGGAAATGTCTTTATTAAGACATGTTGCTTCCTTTTACACTTTAATTGGAATGTGTAGAAATAAAATGCATGAACAGATTGATGATAAGGAAAAGTTTATTCGGCATTGTTAAAAAATGCACAAATTTCTAGAACAACTGTGTAAGATCTTTGATGTTCTGTGACAAAGTGTGTAGTATGTGATATTTTTTAAACAAATAGTTGACTGTGCCATAAAAGGATAGTATGTTTTATGTAAACAGCTGTGTTATTTGTTTATTCATTTTGTATTACACAATTGTGTTAGAAAATTCTATGTATACAATTTATTATCAAATCAATGGGTACAAAATTTGTTCAGTGTACTCAGTCTACAAATTCTTATGTAAAGTATTAAATGTAATGTCAGTTTTATACCTATATAGGTAACTTCTAATGTGGGAATCCTATCTTGTTTATTTTGAAATTTCAAATGAATATACTCACAGATAACAGCTAGTGTCTTAAAAATATAATACCCTTCTGTTTGTTCTGATTGCCTATTTACATCCTTAGCTTTGAAACAATTGCTTATTGTTTATAAATATGCATATCAAAAATGTATAGTTAGTTATATTTCTTCTTTTTAATTTGTTTATGAATCAGAATACACTATAAAGTATATTTCCATTGATATAGACTGATGCAACTTTTTATAAACAAAAATAATCCTATAATTGTTTTCTTCTCATAAGTTCAAATGTCTAGGTTTTTACTAATACTGTTATTGAATAAAGTTTTTTTCTTATATACTTTGCTAATCTATCTAATAAGCAAGAACTCGCACTCTGATCCTAGTCTTCCAAGGTCTACAATGAAACCTGGCAATTAAAAGTATGACTGAATTCCTGGTTATTATCTATAACACCCCCAATTGAGTAAGTGATTATGGTGTTTACTTTGTAGATCTTATCAAATGGTCAGTGGTCACAATTCCAACATAACATAACCTGTGAAAACAACTCACTTAGTCTTTGCAGTAAGACACTGTATCAAATAAAAATAATAATAATAGTAAACACTTGTGAAATATACACTGAAAATCTGATGCACAGAGTTGAAAAGCTATTATGTGTGTATAATCATGTAAGTGGTGGTTGTGACAATTTACAGTCCAGCTTGAGTGTCCTACCACCTTTCTATCAACATTCTTCTTCTTCTTAAGTTAATGGCATATGTGTAAATAAAGTTGACAAAAGTTGTACAAACTCATATGCTTTGTATCCAGGCTAACCCAAAATTAATGAACACATACACGCTAATTAATATATACACTAGCTGACTTGGCTTCCCGTCCTTCCAGTGGTTAATGGCTCAATCACAGTGCCACTTATTGCATCCAAACATAGCTATGTCTCATTGTCTCGATAAAACAAATATATTATGTGAATATGAACTCAATCATTCGAATTGTTCAGTTCAGATCACTAAGAGACCAATATAAGATTACATATCTAAGTAATTAAAGTTTTATTTAGTTCATTTTGATAAACAACAATCAAACTTACAAAAAAAACAGCCCTTATTTACTAAAGCTAAGAAGAGACATATGAGGGATATACAATTAATATGACAAAAAAAACCATTTATTATATTCTAACTCATTTAACTGATTTCTGTCAACAGTATTTATTTTATTATTAAATAAAATGTCTGTTTTTTTGTAGTAGATCAGCATATTGACAGCACTGTCTCTGATGGTAAGCATTGTACAATCCAAACACAACAGCTACCACCAATATATCTGCAAACCATCAGCAGTCGCTTCTGTCAGGTTGGCCTTCATAAATATTTCTCCACTCACTCCACTAAAAAGGTAACATATTGGCCGGGAGCCTTTTCCACAGTATCACAGTTCAGCAAAGATAAGACATAGAGCACTTTTAGTTTCTTATATAATATAATCCTTGAAATAAATATTTATTTTTTGGTCTTGCATATTATAGACTGTGGCGTTTTTGCTTTTCATATAAGGTTATTAGGATAGGGAACAGAAGAAGGCCTTGTTCCACTTACAGATGAGGCTGACTTGGTTATCTAGATACATTATTGACACAATACGCTTGGATAATAAATTTATTATCACTCTATATCTATCTACATTCATTTCATATAATATACCATTACGGCAAGTTGTCACTTGATGATTTATGAGTATATAAAGGATTCATTACATTTACTTACTTATACAGCAGTTGAGTGACGATTTTTTATTGTATGTAGAACATTCTCAATTGTGATGTCATATCACAGACTTACAAAATTCAATGGCATTTCCTCTACAGTCTACACACACGTGCGGTTATATTGTGTCCTTATAAGGAGATTATGAAATCTTGATCACCGAGTGGTATTTTTAATATAATTAAGGTGGCAAACAAGCATACGGCCCACCTGATGGTAAGCGATTATCGTAGCCTATGGACGCATGTGATAACATATATGTATCACTAGCGCATTACGGACCTTGAACCCTCTTCTCTAAGGAGCTCTGGAAACTTTACTCACCGCAGGAACACAACATGAGGTTATTTCGCTGCGATCGTCTGTTGTTTGATCTCCACGAAAGTGAGTTCGAAATGTATATGAATTCAAATTTACTCATTGGGTTTTTTCTAATTTTCGCTTGTCTAGTTACCACCCTCTTAATAAATATTTGTCGCCAAGCACACTCTCGGCACTAACAAAGAGGTTCGTTAATTCTTACCTTTGCCGTAACATGCAGATGTGGAATGTTCTCTCCCAGTCAGCGTGTCAACCTTCCTATGATATCAGGTCCTTCAAACGAGTCGTTAAGAGGCATTCGAGCAGGCCGGCATGATATCGACGACTGCCGATGAAATCTGTGTCACTGACGATCGCTGTTGTTTGCAGACTGAACGTACTTACCGAATGGTGTTGTACAGTCATTTTGTCGAGATAGTGTAATAGTTAAAAATTGACAAGTGCGTGTCAGGCCATGCGCAGTGTAGGGTTCCGTATTTGCCCGTAACAATCCACAGACTTAGAGAGGGGACTTTAGATAATTTTCAATTGAATTTATACGAAATTAAGTACTATTTAAAGTAATTTTATAAGTTGATTGACTATTACTTTTTAACTTGTAAAGCCTACTTACCTCTGATAATTTATCTTTTTAACTTCATTATATATTCTACTACCATGATTTTTTTTCACATATCTAAAAACAACTATTTTGTTGGCGGACACACACTTGACTCTAACAATAATTAGCAATTTAAGCTTAATATTTCGCAATCGGATCCCTGAATCGAAAAATGGATTTCACATACCTGCAATATTTTTGAACGACCTATCCAACGACACGATGAGATAGACGAGAAAAAATAATTCACTCCCACTTTACGTGTAGGAGAAGTAAATTAACAATTTTTTTTTTCAAGTTTTTATGTTAACACCGGCGTGAATAATGTGTATACCCATACCAAATTACAGCTTTCTAGTACTAAGAATCTCAGGGGCGCTAGCCAAGTTGCCTTTTTACAATAATTAACGCTATTAGAAGACGGAAAAATGTATGGAATTGACTTATCTCAACGTTAAATCACGTGATCAGATATGTCATATCCATTTTTTTTCTTTTCTATTAGCGTTAACGATTGTAGAAAAGCAAATTGGCTAGGACCCCTGATCTAAGCCGCGAACAGACAGACGAAATAGCGAAACTACAAAGGTTCCTTCAGAACACTTAAAAAGCTTCTATCTGTGTGTTCCACGTTGCTGTATAAGAGCGATAAAACTTTCTATGTTTAGCTTGTTACTATTTTATAGCCATTATCGTTTTTTTGTTACAAACTGAATTAGTCATGTATAATTATTTTTTTCATTATCAAAAATACCTTGTATAACTGGAATTTTCCGCAATTTGACCTGGTTGTTGTGCAATGTGCACCAGTGAATTTCAAGTTAGCGAAAAATCTCCATATAAGGTATTTATTACAGTTTTACTTAATAGACTAGTCCACCTTATATATATACGTATACAGTATAATTTAATAACCATACTGAATTGAACTCTATTTTTTTAATGGCACGTGCTATAGTGACAACAAATAAAAAAGAAAAAACAGTTATGTTTGTACTCAAAAGGTAACATAAAGCGTTAAAAAAAATATTGTAACTAAATTTTGGGGTGTAAGGGGCGTCAAATAACATCTATAGCACTGAGACGCCCAAGCCAACCTCACCTGCACGTGGTGCACCCTGCTGAGCAACGGACGAGGTAATGGCGATAGCGGGGTGGTAGGGTTTTTTTGCCCAACTGGGTCGCGACCACCATGTATGAGGTGTAAAGCCCGTCATAGTGACTCGCTTTGGCCAGTCGCGTTTCGGGATCAGCCTGTGCATATCCAGTTAACGAGTGACTTTCGGCTTGGCACGGATGCTGGTGGGATTCTCCAATGGCTCATTGCCTGAGGGGGCTGCATTGACCCGGCGGCCAGGGAGACCCGTAGAAACGGTTTTCCCGCTGGCCGCCCGCGGTATAGTACAGAGGCCCAATCATGGATAACCACCATGAGAGGCTGCCTCACCATGCCGCGAATAATCTCGGGTAGGCTCGTCGTGCCGGTTGGTGACCGGATTGGGGTCCCGGCGACCTATTCCGGGAGGGTACGGGGGCCCTTCCGTTCGCCGGATCAGTGTATTTCTCTCATGTATTATAAGGAGTCGGCGTATCACGCTGGTTATCTCAATGCTCAGTTGAAGGTCACTCGCTCTTCACGTTTTCTTCCTTCTTCCTTCAAACCCAATGGCAGCGCAAAAAAAGCAAGCAGGTTCGACAGCGGTGTACAACCCCCACGCCGCATTTACGGTGGAGTTCGCTAACATCCGTGGACTCCACTCCAACTTAAATGCCGTCCACCAACACCTTGAGACGGTTCAGCCTGCTATGCTCTTCTTGACGGAGACTCAGATCCGCCGTCCGGCCGATACATCTTACTTACACTACCCCGGCTACCTGCTTGAGGAGAACTTTCAAGCAAAAGCCGGAGTATGTGTGTATGTACGGTCAGACGTGTGTTGTCGCCGTCTGCGCTGCAAGGAGGACCCTTCCTTCTCCGTCCTCTGGGTACACGTAGACCTGGGCACTCAAAGCCGAATCTACGTGTGCCTCTACAGATCCCATAACGGGGATGACGAGACTACTCGGCTCTTTGAGTATTTGAGCAAGGCAATAGATGATGCACAGGAGCAGTTTCCTACTGCGGAACTGGTTGCCTTGGGGGACTTTAACGCACACCACGAATCGTGGTTGGGTTCCTCCAAGACAGACCATGCAGGACGAACTGCCCATGCATTCGCTCTAACTAATGACCTGACACAACTGGTAGTCCAGCCCACCCGGATTCCCGATGTTGACGGTCATGCGCCCTCTTTGCTGGACCTTCTGTTGACGAGCCATCCAACTGGGTATGTTGTGTCAGTTAATGCGCCCTTGGGCACATCGGACCACTGCCTGGTTATGACGTCTGTGCCACGCGCTCCGCCTCCACCCTGCGTAAGGATTAGGCGTAAAGTTTGGCACTATTCGTCAGCAGATTGGGATGGAATGCGGGATTATTTTGCATCCATCCCTTGGCGGCAGCACTGCTTTGATGGGAAAGATCCTTCAGCGATTGCTGAAGCAATTGCAGGCGAGATTGGAATCGCAATGGAATATTATATTCCTTCTTCCGATATCGTCTGTAATCGCAGAGGACACTCTTGGTACAATCGCGATTGCGCTGATGCTGTAAGTCAGAAGCAAGTTGCGTATCGTGATTGGGCCAGGGGTCGCGCACACAAGGATCCCAATATAAAGTCCCTAAAATCAGCGTACAACTCTGCCACCAAGGCCTGTAAGAGGGCCTACATTAGAGCGGATGCCGAGCGCATTGCACGGATAGGTCATGATCTCATAGGTCAACCGGCTAATAGTCGAGTTTACTGGAGTCTGGCCAAAGCCGTGCAAGCTAATTTCTATCGTCCAGCATTGCCCCCGCTGAGGTACTCTGATGGATCACTGGCTCACGAGCCGCAAGAGAAAGCAACTTTACTTGCCAATCTCTTTGCAGCTAATTCCCGGCTCGATGATCGCAACGCACAACCGCCTATAATTCCCAGTTGCGGTGTCACAATGTCTGAGTTACGATTTAGGCAATGTGACGTGCTTAGAGAATTGCGATCGCTCGATGTTCGGAAGTCCAGTGGTCCGGACGGTATCCCAGCGGTTGTACTTAAAAAATGTGCAGCTGAGTTGTCTCCAGTGTTGACGCGCCTTTACCGCCTGTCCTACCTCTCTGGTGTCGTGCCTCGGGTTTGGAGAGAGGCTAATGTGCAACCGATCCCCAAGAAGGGGGATCGATCTGACCCTGTCAATTACCGTCCAATTGCCGTAACCTCAGTGTTGTGCAAGATCATGGAACGGATCATCAACACCCAGCTTGTCCGTTACCTAGAGGATCACTCTTTGATTGATGATCGTCAATATGGCTTTCGCCAGAATCGATCAACGGGTGATCTTCTGGCATATGTACTGCACCGCTGGGGGGAGGCAATTGATAAGCATGGCGAGGCTCTGGCGATCAGTCTTGACATAGCTAAGGCTTTTGATAGGGTCTGGCACCGTGGTCTTCTCTCTAAACTTCCGGCGTATGGACTTCCCGACAACCTCTGCAACTGGATCTCCGGCTTTCTACATGAACGCAGAATTCGTGTCCTTGTGGAAGGATGTGATTCGCAGTTCATGTCGATAAACGCTGGAGTTCCTCAAGGCTCTGTGCTTTCGCCCACTCTGTTTCTTCTGCATATCAATGATATGTTACCTTTAGATCATACTCATTGCTATGCAGATGACAGCACCATTCATGGGTGCTATTATAGCAAGCCTTCATGTGGTCGGGAAGAAACAGAAAAGAGACGGGAGGAACTTGTCATTGAACTTAACCAATGCTTGCAACGTGTTTCTACATGGGGAGCAAGTAACTTGGTTGAGTTCAATGCCAAGAAAACTCAGGTGTGCGCGTTTTCCTCAAAAAAATCTCCGTTTTCTCCCCTCCCCACTCTTCAGAACGTCTCACTAGCAATGCGTGACAGCCTCAATATCCTAGGTGTGGATATTCGCAGCGACCTCAACTCCAGGGATTACATCGGGAGTGTCATCTCCACTACATCTCGGAGACTAGGGATCCTGAACAGGGTGCGACGGTTTTTCACGCCCGGTCAACTGTACCTTCTTTATAAGGCACAAGTTCGGCCGTGTATGGAATACTGTTCGCACCTTTGGGATGGATCCGCAAAGTACCTCCTCGATGCCCTGGATAGGTTACAGAGACGGGCTGTTCGCATTGTTAATGATGCAGACGTTACCCATTGCATCGAGCCACTTCAGCTTCGCAGGAACATCGCCTCGCTAAGTGTGTTTTACCGTCTGTATCATGGTGAGTGTTCTGAAGAGCTGTTTCATCTAATTCCCTCCTCTCCTTTCCATAACAGAACCACACGCGCTGGGCTTCGGAATCACAGTTTTACGGTAACTTCCATCTCGGCACGAACTAAAAAGTTCGCTTTGTCTTATCTCTGTCGTACCGTGAAGCTGTGGAACGGTCTCCCAGCCGGTGTGTTCCCTCCTTCTTATGACATCGGGTCCTTCAAGCGTAACGTGAAGAGATATTTAAGCAGGCCGGCATGACAGCGGCGACCACCGATGGATTGCGATCTCTTGGTGGTCGTTGTTGTGTTTGGATTGTAGTGTGCTTACCATCAGGTACAGTACAGTCAATGTGCCGAGCTATTATAAAAAAAAAAAAAAAAAAAATAAGCTACATAATATGGCTTTAGTGTTCTGAAGAAAAAGTATATTTTCAACTGAACCGTTTACCAAATTTATTACTTACCATATTACCTAAAGAAATACCGAGTTTACTGCCTTCTAAAGAAAATTACCGTACGTGCAAAACGTCACGTGCCGAGCAATGGAGGCTGAAATGTAGTTATTTTAGTGAAATAACTTGAACATACGGTTAGTAATGTTTTTACTTTTTACCACATGTTTTTAAGCCGAAGAATATGTAGCAATAAAAATTACATATCTACCGTGCTTTAGTACAGTGACAGACTAAGCTGGTGTGGGGAGGGTCGGAGGGGGTGGTAATCCAGTAATGATGCTGTTATGTAAGCCAAAGCGAAAAGCCTAACTTGCACTATTTAAACCTACAAACGTTATATATAATACCTGGAAAGGACTTAATCAACGCCAGCCCATGACGTACGTAGTTACTCATTTCAGACGTTTCTTTAGATGTACAAAGTTCTATATTCTCTCCTTACAGATATAAGTACTTATGTGTACAAGAATTGCTCACTTAATAGTATGAGATACATAGATTAAACAGATGGATAAAATTCCTTAAATTACGTACACATGACTTGAAGATAAATTAATAACGGAGGATTTTTTATAATTATTCTTTTATTGAAGTTATACGTCTTTTAGCGCATTTAGTAGAGAGTTGAAACTTAAAGCTGCGCGCGCATCACGTGACGAAAGTGTGACATGATGAAGTTATTTATGCAAATGAATTTACATTGTTATCATTGATGGTCAACTTTATCAAGTTCTTGGCGCGTCGGATAAAATATTTGTAGTTATTTCTGTTTTGTTACGCCAATGAAATATATCTCCTTTATACCTTATACATACACATATTTTTTTACTAATTTTTTTCTATATAATAATTGCCGTTCGTCCATGTCTTGCTGTGGTTCGAACTTGCGGACACCGGGTGGATATCAAAGTGGTCTCATACATTCTTGCGTCACGACTAGAAAAGGTAATTAATAAAAATGTTGACAATGTAATTACGAATTTACTCGTCCGCTGATTGAACTAGCAGTAATGATTCATAATATTGTTTCTAAATGGATGAGCGCAGCTGCGTGCTGCGGTATGTGTGTCAATGAATCTTTTAATTAGAGCTCGCTTCCGAGACTTACCAGCGGACGTCTATACGTGTTCTGTATTCTGTATACCACAAGGCGTCTGTCTGTTTGACTCGATTCTCTACTTCTTAGGATTCCCTACTCTGAAATGGAACCCTATTACTAAGCTTTTCCGCTTTACATTAATGGGCTGTATCTTTTGAATCGTGATAGGTAGCTTGGTTGAATTTTTCACAGGATATTGGCTTTTATGCCAGATATCTTAACAACAAAAATACTGAAAAGTAAAATATCAAGAGGGCTATACAACAACATTTATTTTATTCGAGATTTTATCTGTTTTGCTCTATCGTGGCTAAGCTGGGTAGGAAACGATAATTGTCTCTACCCCCATATACACCCGTTCCGGGACGCGATATGCCAAGGCGATTCATTATAACAGTTTTTTCGCCTTTTATGCAGTCGGGCTATAAGCCATAGTTTGCTCTTCAACAGGATGTACCAAGTGCAGATGAGGGCTTTTAACGTTAATCGATCCTTGTTCTACACTGATCCAATATTCTGTCTGTAATATTATCTTCATAGTTGCCTCTGTAAATCACAGCGATGATGACTTATCGCAGGATTAAAACATCGTGATGAAACTATAGCATGGTATATCTGGTTGTAATCTCTTCGGTCGCTTGTCAGTATTCGAAACTCAATTCCTACACCGCCGCACGATTCTAAATGCTGCTAGTTATACACATGTCATTAAAAAGAGGTGGATTCTTTTTGACACGCATGAAGCCGTGTACCGAACTAGAACGTTATTGCGTGATTACGAGGATTCCGGGCATGGAAGATTTTGCGCCATCATTCTCTCATTATTATCATCTATACACATTATAAAAAACTCAACGTCACTCTTCTCGTCTGCCTCTTCGTTTATGTTCATTTCACACGAAAACTTATCCGAATTACATGATTTTTTTTACTACATAGCTATGTTATCTGGGCAGGTTATACGATATATTTTATACCATAAAGGAACATATGAAATAAGCAGTGACGATAATGGTGAATGGATCCGAAATCAAAAAAACGTTCTTGGTGTTCTTAAATGGCTTACGCTGAATAAACCACAGAAGATATATTAAATTAATTACTTCATAATTTTAGGTGTTAAAAATACCTACGAAAATGTTAGTGATATCGTATGTCTGTCTTCTAAGGATCCCTCGCAATAAACATTTATGTCTTTAAAATAACCGGCGGGCAACCGCCGTTTCATCGCGATTCGCGCGTGCGCTTGACCGACAGCATTCTGTAGTGCACGCGAGCGGAGTCGCGGGCACAGCAAGTTCGTAATATAATTCTAAGAGGTTTCTTACTATTTGGACGTTACAATATTGTATATTATGCGTTCATATTTATCATTACACGGATATGAGACTGTATTGTTTTTCAATATAATTGTTTGCGAGCACGAGGCGCGTCACCGAGGCTAATTTACGTATGCAATGCGCTAGATTCGAGACATGTTCGAATGAGTGACTCACGCCCCGGTATTCGTCAGTGTCCGACGTCTGTAGAGGGCGTCCATTTGCTATATAGTGAGATTTAGTAGTAATGTAACTTTAAGATATGATATCGTTTGCAGTCAAAATAATTCTAGAAATGTTTAAAAGTTGAATAATTATTGAAGCAAAACTTCTTTAGACGCGACTTGAAAGGAATTTTGATCTTTTTTCGGGTGGCAATAACGTTGTTGTTATTTTTGTATAATTGTATACAAATAATATTTTTTAAATAGTCGTTTCATTGACAAATCCTTATTATATTTTAAAAAATCAACATGTATAAAAAAATGTACGTGTAAACTTTACCCCATTGTTAAAAAATGGTTTTATCGTTTTTAAGTTCGAATTTTTTAAGATACCATTATTATTGTATTGGATATATCTTTTACATATAATAAAATAATAAAAAAACTTTCAAGAGTTGTTCTATCGTTGTCAAGTATCAGATTGTAGCCAATATATAGGTATTTAATAGTATTTGTTATTAAAATATTTTATCGTACATAATAATTATGAGAAAAAGCCATTAACGCTATTATAAAATATACCGAAAATATAATTTAGGTAATATAATTATGATTGTGAAAGATAAACACCGGTTTATCCTCTGTTTACATCAAGCGGATTGGAGACAGTATAAAAAATCCGTTGCGGACTATGTTTTTTTTGCTGTAACACGTTGACGTACAGGTATTCCTTATATAGCGGCGACCGTTCGTCCGGAGCCCGGATGACTGTTGACGATAAAGCGTTGTACCACTGCATGTGAGTCGTTTTGGCCTTATCAGTGACTACCTACACTCGACCATACATGTATATTTTGAACCAGTTGAAATCAATCCGGGCAAAGTAGACGGCTCGATGTTGTTGCCAGCTGCGTTGTATATAACCGATATTTTAGATAAAAAGATTTTTTGTTGACGTTTTGATAGTCTGTTTTCTAACACATATGTATATATACTTATATACATATTGGAAAACTCAACGTCTCTCTGTACGTTGTTTATTTTTACATGGATTTTTTTTCATTAATAGTTATATTATCTGGCCAAGTTATAGGATATATTTTGTAAGATAAAGTAGCATACGAAATAAACAGAGACGATAATGATGAATCAAATCAGAAAAAGGACGCTTTTGGGGCGCTTAAATGGCTTAAGCTGAGTAAACTATAAGAGATATAATATATCAAATTAATGTACTACATGATTTTAGATTAAAAAAAAATCAGCGATAGCATTTGTCTGTCTTCTAAGGATCACTTACAATAAGCATTTTTGGGGCAGCAAAATACGCGCGTGTTCTCGACTACACAGCATTCTGTAGTCCACGCGAGCGAAGCCGCGGGCACAACTAGTATATATACTTTTTATAATAGCAAGGAAACTGTGCCCTACGGTAGAAGAGTACTATCCAATAAATAATGGTTACCATCGAAAGATCAGCTTTTCACCGCCGGTCGTCCCTGGCATGACAAATCATACTGAGAATCGCTGTTACGGGTTTATAACGATGTGCATGGTGGTTATCAGGTTCAGATACTCTTCCTACCACCACGTTACAATACTAGATATGTAACACCGGCCGATCCCGGAACTCGAAATTCCTAAGCGTGCCACTATGGCACGTGTCACCCCTAGACCAGTGGCGGGCAAAGTACGGCCCGCTGGTCAACTCCGGTACGCGAAGGGCTTTATTCCGCCTCGCCAACGTCCTTTCTAAAGTAGGAGGTTTATAGACACTGTCCAAAAATCAATTTCCAAAGATTATTGCTTATGCCCAGATAACTATGGCAATGTTTGCGTCATCACATGTGTGTCAACAGACGTTCTCTACCATGAAGATGCGGAAGAACTTCGAATTTGAACTAACTGACGAACACCTTTTCTCGCTGTTAAAAGTAACGTCATCTCAGCTCAAACCTGCATACGGAGACATCATGGCCAATCAAAAGCAGTTCTTTATGTCACGCTATCCTACCACGCCAGGGCCTTCAAACAGAAATTAAATTTGTTTTTTTTTTATAAATACTTTAGTAGGTACTAAGTTTGTAACTTTAACAATAATAATTAAATATAAGATATTTTGTATGTTTTTCAGCCCTCTCCCCTTAAATTTCTTTAATTTTTCTGCTCCTAATGAAAAGTTTGCCCACCTCCGCCCTAGAGTATGGTAATCGTGATTCAATCACACGCTTATGTACTATCGGAATGCCCTTGTTTATTTTTCACTCTACAAATTATACAAACAATGCAGAATATAGGTGCCATTTAAATACAGTACATTGAATTACGATTTTACAATAGTTTTATTCTTTGGGCCGAATTTAAAATGTAAATGTGTTTAAAGAACATCAACATGTATAATGTACGTAAATTATGTTAATACATTCGTAGAACGTAGAGCGGTTGATAACTGATAAGTGTAACCAGGAAAGTGTGTGTAATCATATAGTCTATTCGAAATCGAATTATAAGTTATATAACATCGTGCTGATAAGTAGAATGTTTGTGTTGTATATAAAAGTTTAGGTAACTCCGTTCTATTAAAATATGTATAGTTATAGGTGCATATGTATATCAATAATATATGGAATCGTTAACGCTCCGTGTGTTCATGCAATTTTGATTGCACGATATTTTTGTGCAAATAATTTGCAATGTTAAAGATTTATCGTGTTTATATCGGCATTGTTCGAAGTCGGATTACTCTGAATTTTGCGTTTTACATCTGGTACCGTGTGTATACATTTTCACTTTGGCCGTAATGTGTGCATAACCAAATGGGGATAAATCCAATTCATTTTGGAGGCGGACTATAATTTCGATTCATGTCAGCAGGCGGACCACCTCGCTATGAGAATGATTCTTTTGTGTACTTATTTATTACAGTCATGATATAAATAGATAGATATTTAACATGAACAAATTCTATCATACCCATAGTTTAAAAATAATGATAAAACAAAGCACGATACAAACTGATGGTCTGGGTTTGGGCAACCTTGGAGAAACGAGAGAATAACTAATAGCTAGGTGGTACAGTAATCCACTCGATTCTGACTGCATTACAGCCATTACACACATCGTTATTGCAATTCGTTTCTGGACCATTATATGAACTCAGCTATATATAGACTCTTGATTTGATGTTTTTATAGGTTTTTATGACAAAGGAAACTATATAAACTCTGATCTATATCCACCATCCAGTAGTTGGGGCTGTTTTCACACTGCGCTTATCATTAGGTAGTTTCGTGTTTGTGTTTTTGCAAGAACACAAGTCACACAAATACCGCCGTAAACACAAACGAGTGAACGAAACTGTATCGTGATGTTGTGCAAAATTATACAGTCTAAAGGCACATAAGTCGCTATCGTGTGGACGGAGCTCAACTTTTTAAAGTACGAATGTCTTCAAATATATACATACAGCAACTATATTTTAAGGTCGCGACACAATTCTAAGAAATACAGTCACTCTGCGAACTCGAAAGCTGTATATAATACAACTGTGTATACATGTATGCTATAATTCGTTGTTATCAACGTGATAAGGTGTGTTTGATAAGTAATTTTACGGTAACTTGCAGGCCATTTACACAGCCCAGAGAAAGGAACTGGTTCACTTTGTGTAACTCTTGGACTGTCGAATCGAAAGTTAAATTATAATGTGACGGGCGTTTTGGCGTAGCTGTTGTTGAAAGATCTACTATTTAGCATTCCGATCTCCGCAAATGACTGAGTTGTTTGTGGTGAGCATAATTGTCAGTTTTGTTTCTGGATATTAAATATCTATATATGTATTAGCAGGGCTGGCAGACGTTACTTTGCTCTTAGGGTACTTATTGGCACTACTAGCTACTAGATACTAGCTACTAGCTAGCTACTAGATACTAGCACTGCAAAGAACCTTCATCTCGATTTAAAAAAAAAACGAATATCAGCTCAATCGGTCAAATCATTCAGAAGTTACACAATCTTTAACAGACACACACAAGATTTTTATATATATGTATGAAAAAATGAAAAATGAATAGCTTAACAACCAAGCCCGGGTGAAGCTGTAAAAGCCATTTGAGGCTTCATGTCCCTTATGGCTAACAGTATAGTCAGTTCGAAAAAAAAAAGAAATAGCTAAACCACTCCACATCCAAAATATGCGGACTTTGATTCCATCAAAAATTGGGGATTTGATTGGTATTTTTTATGTTGTGAGTTATAAATAGATATGCAGTTTCTACCAATCTTCAAATTTTTTTAATAGTATCACGTCAAAGTGGCCGTATTTTAATGCTCTGTGTCATTGCAAAACCAGCTGGTCTATATTGAGCAATGAGCCTGAGCTTTCTGTGAAGTAAAACATAGAGGTGAAACCATAGTATGGTGGTAGGGCATTTTCTAATTCCCATATGGCTAGCTACCACCCTCAAGTTGAAATTCTGCCGCCAAACACCTTATAAGTGTGTTTCGGCAGCTGCGCTTGAGAGTTAACCTCTCCACTAGGCTTAGCGTGTTACCATCTTGGGCCACTTCGTCACTTAAGATCAGGTGAGATTGCGGCCACAACGCTAAACGTATAACGATAAAAAAAGAAAAGCGAAGACAATTTTCTCCAAAAACTCAATCGCATAAGAGTCGCTGAGGACATGCTAGAACGAGTCAATTCCGACCCAACATTCATGAAACGCATTGTTTGTTACTGGTGACGAGATGATGTGGGTTTACGACTCTGACATGCAAACTAGTCAACAAGTGTCGGAGTGGCGCCTTCCAACTGAACCGAAACCGAAAAAACCTCGCCAAAGTCATGTTGACTGTTTTCTTTCACTATCGCGGTGTTGTGCACTCGGAATGCTTACCGGAAGGTCAAACGGTAAATAAAGTACTTGACGTTATGCGGCCTCTAAGAGAGCAAATTCGACGAAAAAGGCCAGATTTGTGGAAAGATAAGTGTTGGATTTTGCACCAGGATAATGCGCCTACGCACATCATTGTGAACGAATTTTTGACCGAAAACTCAACAAATACCATCGAGCAACCACCTTATTCACCAGATATGGTTCCAGCTGACTTCTTTCTTTCTCCTAAACTCAAATTACTACTTCGTGGCACCCGTTTTCATTCGGTAGAAGACATAAACGAGAATTCGCGACGAGAACTAAACTCAATTCCGTAAGTGTATCGTTTCTGAAGGAGCATACTTTGAAGGCGATAAAATAAATTTATCGGTCTTTTCCCGGTACTTTTTTGACAGAGTAGTATGATATTAATTTCAACTTTATATCTCATGTCGTTTTCGAGAAAAAGGGCCTTATCGCACGGACACACAAACCGACAGACAGACAGACGGATAACAAAGTGATCCTATAAGCCCTATAAACATCAGTTTTTTTTTTCATTATGAGGCACGGAACATTAAAACGGAAGTTACGTGAATTGGATTAGTGGTTCTCGAGTTATTATTGCATATATAGACAAAGTAATGTGTAACTATTTAAAATAATCAATTTATTAGTCGTTCGAGTCAAATAAAGGGAATTTTAGAATATGATTTATTAGTTTTCTTTGTTTTACATAGAATATTTAAATAATTCATTGTGTCTATCTTACAAGTATACCTAATGTATACTCTACATGACTGCATTTGTTACAATTCTTTGTGCCTTGTTTGATGATTAAGGACTTGAGGTATTTATTTATTATTCATCGTGAAATAACAATAAAATCTGTATATTTTTAAGTAACTAGAATACAGTTCGTTACTGAAAAAATTGTAAACAAGTAACAGTCAGTAAAATTACCTAAACGTTAACGATACATGCGACGCATACGGCACATACGATACGTGACAAGGAAGGTTTTCCGTGTTGTGATATTAATGTCAACGACGCCGAGTGGCGCCGCGCCGCGCTGGAATCAAGAAAACGCTGCTTATTAAGATCGATCGTTTTTTATTAAAAAGAAGATTGACATCGACGTTATATAAAACGTACTTATTACAAGCATTTTTTTTTTCAAATTTCCTGATAGTCACCTGTATGTAAACATCAGGAAAAATATGTTAATAAATTATTTTTTGTTTGTCTGTCGGTTTGTATTTCTGGATTAAACTTAAAAATAGTTTGACCGATTTTTATGCAATTTTGTAGACGAGATGCTTGTGTCATTGCTCAAATGATATGCTAGAAGAATTTTTGAACATTAAAGGGAGTTTTTGGCGCGCTCTTGAACTGTAATATAGTGGTTTTTATTTTAATTGATTAATTTTTGTCATTTACCCCTTATGTAACTTTCGCGGCATTTTACGTGATTTACTTTGGTTATTGTTTACAAGTGAAGTGAATTGTAAATAATAAGTAAGAATGTGCATTTTAATTCACCATAAAAACTCCCTGAACAGTTTGGTGTTTATAAATTACAATAATAAATAGATAAATATTCTATTGACATGACGATGGCAGAATTTTGGATAAACACAGTTGCCATTACATAAGAAAAAGAAAAAATAATAAAAAAAAAACATTGCAACAAGAATGATACACAAATCTTTATGATGTCAACGATGAGGCATGGTTTATGAGCGTTAAATGTATTACATATGTTAGTTTATGTGGCCAATCAACTTGGCGTTTGATAAGTGAGACAGTGCACGCATACTGAATAGGTATCAAATATGTCTTTGTTGTAACAGTTTAATTACTTGTAAATTTGTAAAACCTATAATTGGCCATCTTTTATGTTTACTTAAACGTTGTATCTATTATTATCTCGTTTTAAGTTTTTCTCTTAATATCAAATATATAAATACAAATCAAATAACGGACCCTGTAGAAAAATGTATTGGTTTAATTTTTAAAACCTTTTTCTTTTGCCGTAGTAAATAATGTACAATCGTACAATCCTTTGTCATTGTCGAAATAGTATTGATTTAAATCTACGGAGACTGGATAATTTCAAAAGGGAAGTTTACACAAAAAACTTACTATAATATTTTATACTATAAAAAGCGGCTTTTTATTTCCTATTACCACTGATATTTATACAGACTTGTTTATTTACATATAAAATAATTTTTGTTTAATGTAGCATGACATAGTGACGGTACTGTTCCTGATAATAAGTAAAGTGCAGCGAAAAACCAAGGCGACCACCGAGAGATTTATAATTATGCCGGCCTATTCAAACGTCTCTTCAGTTATGTTTGAAGGACTCGCATGTTGTAGGAAGAAGGAAAAGCAATCACAGCTTCACAGCACGAGCAAAGATATAACAGCGGACGTCTTTCTTTCTTCGTTTCTTCACGGATTCGATTGCTTTACTTCGGATTTATGTCTGATTTACGTTTTTCCCTTTCATACGGACGCACAGCTCTATCCAGTTTGAGCGCGTAATCGGAGCTTTAAGTAATTCTAACACGTCATAATGTCCACACAGGTCTGGGAACCGCGCAGCTGGCTCTGGCATCCAGTATGGAGCAGTTCGAGTTCGCGTGCATAGGTGCCTCCATGACGGAGGACGAGCGCGTCATCAGCCGGTCGTTGCACCACTTCGCCCATCTCATCCGCACCATTGAGGACGAGAGAGACCGTATGGTAAGTGTTGGGGTGTACGAACACCGTATCCACTGCCCTTATTTATAATTTAGAAGTTCATCATTTTATTTCACAGTCACGACTCTCTCCCGATGTTGAAGTCTGCGCACATAGCTTACACTCGTTTCTGCCCCACAGCAACTGATAAGTATAATTGAGAGCATAAAGAGCATATTTGCTCTTTATTGTTACTGCTTCGCTTCTTAGGGTCATAGCGTGAAGTTATACACCCTATTACTTTCCTCAATAAAGAGGGTATAAATGCAAATATATATTTTTTCAAATTTGAATTGTTGTGCCAGAGATTAGCGCGTATAATAAACAAACAAAAAACAATCTCTTGAACTTCATAATATTAAGTATAAATAAATAAAATCCAATTGAAATACATATGTTTCGAATATCAATATATTTTTTTTCATTACTTAAACAATTAGCCGAAAGATGTCCACTGCTGGACATAAACTTCGCTCAAAGATCGCTATAACGGCCTCTTCTGTACTGCTCGCATCCAGCGGGATCCCGCAACCTTTACCAGGTCGTCGGTCCACCTTGTGGTAAATCTGCCCAAGCTGTGTCCTCCGATGCATGATCGCCAATCGAGAACTCTTCCGCCCATCGGTCATTCGTTTTAAGAAATGTGCCCCGTCCTCTGCCACATAAGTCTAGCAATTTTGAGAGTATTGTCGGTGATTTAAGTTCTTGTACGGATCTCCTCATTACAGATTCGATCACGCAGAGAAACTCCGGAGATAACTCTCACCATTGCGGTTTGATTGACCTTCAGCGTGTGTTAGTGACAACGTCTTTAATGACTATAAAGTATTGATAATGTCGAAGACATTCGAACTGTTTATTTGTAAAATCTTAACGTTTAATCACTTCAACGTTTCCATTTTAGCTAAAATTAATTGTGATTTTAAATAAGATTAACTGCATTATACGAAATCGGTATCGACGTAGGCGTTGTTGACTTCGCCGGATCACTTTATACCAACCGGTAAATGGTGTTTCAATTTTGCCTTAGTTTACAATTGTTAAGTGTGCCGGGTTGCGTAGGAGATACAGCGATTGCGAGGAATACCTTTTTAGTTATTCCATATTTTAGAAATATGAGGGCTTTGAAGTTTTAAAAATGGCAGTGAATATAAATAATGTAATTAATTTTGACCTGTCTAAGATCTAATTTGTTTTATCGGTGGCAAAGAGTGTAAATTTTCAAAAAGGAACTTTAGTGCAACTTGGGCTAGTCATGACAGTAAAACGAAAAGTATTCACCACATTCACCGTACATGAAAGAACTGATATTTTAAGGAATGGTTCCATTGACATGACGAAGGTGGCTTTGGCAAAAGTCTTTTAGGTGCACTAGTGTGCAAGACCAAATCATGCGAGCGTGCTTGTGAAATTGTGGTGTACGCAAATAACCAAAAATTACCCAAAATACCCGTTAAAGTGCAAATTCATAAGATAGATAAAGGAATTCAAAAGCGACTTTGATACCAATGAAAATGAGTACATTAGAGTTGATTATAAATAAAAAAATACCTTAAGACCTTATCAAAAAATGATCTTTATGTCTTGACGTTAAAGGTAAAAACTCGACACTTTGTTCGGCATATCAAGCACTCTATTCATCGGCAGTAGAAAGAGACATGCGTAAGCATAACGAGCTCTCGGCATGTCTCGGGGCACGATGGTTTAATATATGATATATATATGTACATCTATATTTTTTTAAACAATTTATACGTTTAGCGTTGTGGCCACAATCTCACCTGATGTTGAGTGATGAAGTGACCCAAGATTGTAACACGCTCAGCCTACTGGGCAAACTGGCTCTCAAGTGCAGCTGCTGGAACACACAGATAAATATGTTTTGCAACAGATTTTCAACTTCAGGGTATTAGAAAATGCTCTACTGACATGCTATGGTTTCATCACGATGTTTCCCTTTACCGAAAGCTCAGGCTCATTGCAGGGATTCGAACTCATGTCGATCGACGTGGAGCCCATACACGCTACCACTAAGCCATCATTACATCACCACGGTACGATGCATTTTATATTGGTTTTAGGCGTTGTTATAAATGTGTATTTTTTATTGTAATTATCATCATATCAGCCGAAAGACGTCCATTGCTGGATATAGCCCTCCTCCAAAGATTGTCTCTCGGTACGTGGTCTCTACTCCAGAAATCTTCAGCCCCGTCGGCCATCCATTCCATAAGCAATTTGCCCAGCCCACTGCAACTTAAGTCTTAGCGATTCTTAGTGCTGCGTCGGCGACTTTGGTTCTTCTGCGGATCTAGTAATTTCTGATTCGATCACAGAGAAACGTAGCCCTCTCCATTGCCCTTTGAGTGACCTTGATTTTAATTAATTGTAATATTGTGTATTATTTAAAAGATAATATACCTACCTACATTTGTTTCTGTCACTGTAAACACTATGCTGTTTATATAACTATTGGATAGAGTTCTTCATTCAAAGGTTAGCGTCGACTTATATGGACGACTCGCCACTATGTTTTATTTATTCGCCAAAGGTTTTTTTGCGAAAAGGACCAGACTCCTTTTCATCGCATACAATACTTACTAAGTTGAGTTGGCCTTAAATATTATTGCGAAAAACTAATATATTCCGTTATAATTTATCAACTTCCATTAACTTGCGTCTACGTATTTTAAAAGTCCATTAAAATATAACTAAAATAAAGAGATTGCCTATGTGTGAATTCAATTAGTCTAGATTTTATAAAACCCAATCGTATCTAAATTTAGGAGTGGCACCGTTAAATTATTCAAGTTTTTAAAATAGTGTGCGCCTCGCGGAACACCTAACTCGGTAGAGTCTACAATTTTACTTGAAAAGAGGTTGGGCAATGATGACTCAGTGGTGGCGTGTTCGGACACCGCGTCGATCAACGTAAATTCGAATACTGCAATGAATGAGCCTGAGCTTTCGATGAAAACAAATACATCGTGATGAAACCATAGCATGCATGGTAATTATTTAATATTGTTGGCATTTTACATGCCGCATATAATAACTAGGAACATGCATTTTAATTGACCCCGAAAACTGCATTGTCTATTCTAATAAACGTGCCTTCGCGCCGTACCGTCGCCCATCACAGCTAAAATGATGCGGCATATTACTGCAAACTAAATGTTAGTTAACAGTCTGTAATTCTATTTGTTTAAGATTTAAATATACGTGTTTACCGTCCAAATACTTGACGCCAATTTAACATATTATATAAGTTTCGCTTACGTTCTTAGTACACGATACGGCTACTCGAATGACCTCTGTAATAGAACTGATAAAACATTATGTAGCACTGTTGCCAGAAGGCTGTCTCGTCTCGAACCCGTAGCAGAATCCCCCTAAGATTAGTATTTAAAAAATCTCTTAACGTTATTAATGTAACGTGAGCTTTTTTAGTGTAAAGTAGAAATAAATACCTTGTGTAATAAATAATTACCATGTGGGATACCCAGCTGGACAAGTTTTTTTTTTTTGGGAAACTCATGTTTTCTATGGTCTTCATTATATTTTGTATATTTTAAATTCCAGAGTAGGTACCTACATAAACAAAACTAATGGTGTTCACCTATGCTAAATGCTCCCTAAATACTTTGCTTCATTTTTTCCCATACCGTGATTCCTTTATACATTTTGTTATTCAAAATTTCCCCCCTAAGGCTTTAAACACTTCCTGGATTTAGGAGAAATCCCCCTGATCTGTCAACAGTGTTATGCAGCCTTGTTTGATAGACAGTCTTTAATTATTAGGAACCAACATGTCCTCTTTCTATATTTTTTTATATATTTTAAAACTATTAAAACATCTATATCTATACATATTAGAAAACTCCTCGTCTCTGTCCGTTTATGTTCTTTTCACGTGATAAGTACTTATCTGATTTACATATTTAAAAAAAATTTAAATCATAGCTATGCTATCTGGCCAGGTTTAGGATATATTTTGTAAAATAAAGTAACATTCGAAATAAGCATTGACGGTAATGGTGAATTAATTCGGAAAAAAGACGCATTTAGGGCTTAAATGGCCTACGTAGAGTACACCATATGAAATTTATCAAATAAAAGTTCATCATAATTGTAAATCTTAAAGATACCTACAAAAAGTAACAGATAAAATGTATCTATCTTCTAAGGATCGCCCACAAAAAGTATTTTTGTCTTCAGGCTTTTGAGCGCGGGCAGCACGATTCGCGCGTGCGCTCGACCGACGGCATTCTGTAGTCCACGCGAGCGGAGCCACGGGAACACTTAGTTATATATATGTGGAAGTATCTAAAATAGATATTGTAGCTATATCCAGATAGATAATTGGTGTACGCCTACAGCAAAAATAACTAATATTTCTTGAGAACAGTAGTGAAATGCTCTTGATGTAACCTCTGACACAAATTTGATACGACAGATTCAAGTCATTTCTTCTTATCTTTGAAGTGAAACATCCGTTCCATCCATTTAATAAGATTCACTAACCTAGAAAGCTCACGCTGCTGCATTCCGGTTTAAAGGGCGTGGCTAGCAACACACATTAACGTACGTTGTCCTAACTTCGACCTCAGCAATAGCAGGCAGGAATGTACATCTGTTTAAGGCAGCTGATGCTATCACTTAAAATGCAGATAAAACATAACTTGTGTGTACTTATGAACGTACGTAAGAAGTTCTAATTCGTTAGCGTGACAAAAAAAACACTCGAAAAGTTTATCCCGTGTGTCAACAACATGAAGCAGTTAGCCGTCAATAATGATAATAATATAAATGTTTAATGTCTTATTTTATTATCATTGATGGCTATTTTCTATTATGATCAGTTTTTACTAAAACTGTAACCGGTTTTTATGCATTGCCAATATATTTTGTTTGCGAATTCATTATTTGCGCATGCAAGGAACCGGCGTATAATGTTTTCCCTTTCAACGGCATCGTTTTTGTTACGTCACAGCCGAAGTAACAGTACGTACAGGGTCATTCGCTTTCAATGCGGGTTCTCTGTAAGTGTGAACGCTGCGTGCATACTAAGCTTTATTAGTTGTGAACTATGAAGACCATGTTAACACTAGACGCGCCACACTGTACCGTACTAAAGATAAGAAATAATCGTTTGTGAGATACGCGGCTAAGGAGTCTCATGATGTGAAAATATAAACATGGCAATCAAGAAAATATATATTTTTTTTATTAATTAATCTAAATTATGATGTTTAACCATTAGTTATACCTCTAATACCAAATTATTATCTAGAAGTAAAGGAAGACCTAAGAGAGTGTGGATAGATTGATTGATGATTGGATTGAAGGAATGGTATGCGTATAAAAGGTGTGAATACTGAGATGACAGTTGATGGAGGAAAAAAAAATTGCTTTAAATAACCCGTTATTTTCGTTATTTTATTAGGTAAATGATATCTCGATGTAATTAACGTTTATTATAACAAAGTGTACGTAAAAGCTGATCCATCTCTCTTACTCTCTAGTACAACTACGTTCAGTAGTACCGCAAATTACTCTATGAATAGGTTAGACAGTCAATAAATATCACGATCCATAGGAATATTTATCGCGATTTTGATTTTTTATAATACATATTGCATTGTCAGTAAATATTGACTTTAATATTCTCAGTACAAAACGGTATATTATTCCGGCTATATTATCTGACTAGGTTATAGGATATATTTTGTAAAATAAGGTAAAATACGAAATAAGAAGAGATGATAATGGTGAAGCAATTCGTAAAAAGCGCATTTGGAGCGCTTACGCTGAGTAAAGTAAGAAATATATCAGATTAATGTTTTACATAATTTTTAATCTTAAAAAACCTACATAAAAGTGATCTATAGCATCTATCTTCAAAGGATCACCATACAATAAGTATTTTTGTCTTCCGTCTTTTGAGCAGGTGCAGCACAATTCGCGCGTGCGCTCGACCGACGGCTTCTGTAGTTTACGCGAGCGGATCCGCGAGTATAGCTAGTTAATTAATAACAATCAGTCAAGTGCCTCATTTCTTCTATATGTATTTTTGTTTTTTATTTTATTCACATCCCATAATTTCAGCAATATTTCAAAAAAACTTTGATAAATTGTTGTTGCATTCTTCTTCGACGTAACGTGGCGAAACCGTTAATACATCTGACAAGTTTGTTGGTCGAGCACATACTGACGATTTCGCGCCCGCGAGTGCTCACATTATTTTTAATAAATATTGATTAGATGGATCACAAAAAATCCAGACTTTTTGTCAATATTGCTATTTACGTGTTTCAATCAATAATTTATTGACTGGATCACAAATATCCTAATATTTATTGAGCCTATGTTTATGACATTCGCATCTATCGCGACTTGCACATCAGTAAATCGGTGATTGTGATTGAATTTAAATTTCGATTTGCTTGTCTAGTCTTACATATAGAAGTCATTCGTTAGCACTTGTGAAGTTGTGAGTTGTGAATGATTTTGCTTGACGTCGATAAATTTGAAATGTCATTTGTGCGTTAAACGATTGGGTTGGAGCAATCGATAGGATTCCGCCTTGGGTAATCACGGTCGAAGACATACTTCATGGTTATAGTCTTAAGCAGAAATGTTAAAATCAAATATTCGGTTCGTATACAAAGCCATGTATTACGCTCATCAAAAACTTTAAACCGAAATTCATAGGAAACGTTTCTTTGTCGGTCAACTTTACGATCACTAGAAAGGAAGCGGTTTATTTGTATTTGGAATAATATTTATTTTCAATTAATTCAATAGAAAAGCTCATGTCGCCCGAGAAAACCGAACGGACAAGATTAGAATATGCGTACCAATAGCCGACCGGTTCCTCTATAGATCTACTTTCGTTCAAGTCTGCCCAATGTCAAGGTACTTTCGATGGCGGATTCCGTTCGGCGTCCCGTCCGCCGTGTTTACAAACATCGTGCGTGTGTGTGTTTGTGACCTTTAGAACGCTTTCTACAATGTTGACCACTTTTACTAATACGTGACCCGAATTTTTTATTTCATTACCTTCGACTCGCTTAGGCAGATTGAATAACCTCTCTAATTATAACCGTTACAGGGATGTATCGAGGGTTCACGGAGGAACACGTGCTGTTCCTTTTTTTCTCTATTTATATAAAAAGTGCATGCTATTAATATTATTCTTTGTCCTTAAAATTATTTTTGCTGCTTGTCTCACAGCATTAATATGTAAAATCTTATAAGATCAGATTTTTTTTCATTTAAAAATGATGCCAACCGACACATGTCCGGCTGTCATGACAGCGACGACTGCCGATGGATTTCGATCTCTCGGTGATAGCCGTCGTGTTTGGATTGTACTGTGCTTACCTTCAGGGACAGTATCATCAATTTACCGAGCTACTATAAAAAAAGTTCAAAAACTAAATTAAATTAAACATGAAATTGATCAAATTATATTATTTTCCAATAAATATAGGTTATTTTTTATATGTTTAACAAAACGCAATGCATGACTAATGAAACGAGAGGCAAGAGGTTATTTGTAAAGCTTTATTAATTGTTATAGTTTATATTGAAGTAGTTCATTCATATCAAAGACAGTGCGATAGTAATTATAGTTTACACGTATAATTTTTCCGTGAAAAATCCTTTTTTGGTAGCAACAATTTTTTTTAGGTATTTGTACTTCTGAGAAAATTATTTAGATATAAAGGAACTTATAGCGATTGAAGTGCTAGAAAATTACGTATGTGAGCAAGTTTTATAGCCAAGTTTATGGTAATCTAAATAATACATAAATCTAAATACATTGTGTTGGCGTTCACGATCGTGTAATTCATATTTTCGAACTAAACTTAGCTGTTGTGGCCCTTTTCTTGTTAAATAACAGCTATGCTAATTTTATTTTCTTAGACAGAAATCCTTGCCACTAATGTTGAGTTGATTAGTTTATCGGTATTTATAAAATACCAAAGTAATTTTGCATATCTTGTAATTTGGTTTTATTCGATGAAATCTCCCGAGAAAAAGACACTTGTTTTCTATATTGGTTAAAATGTTCTACGATGTTGATTTGAATAATATACTCGTGCGTCATGTTTATTTACTTTTTTGTTAGTGCTCTCTAAAATAAATGTATGCCACATCTATATTATTGTTAGGAGACATAATTTTCATTCTCAAGAACGTCTTACTAAATCAAATCTATACTAATATAATAAAGCTTAAGAGTTTTTGTTTGTTTAAATGCGCTAATCTTTGGAACTACCAGACGGATTCGAAAAATTATTTTTGTATGTTATAACCAGATTGATTAGGAATGTAGGCTATATAACGATACGACCCTGAGAAGCGGAGCAGTAACTATGAACGTTAAGTAATCTGGCAAGTACGGGATGTTGAACAAAGACAGTGCTACAAGGGTGCGTTGGCGGAGCGGTATCGTGGAGAGCTTCTCGAATAAATTTAACACGGGTAAAACCGTGAGACACAGCTAGTAACATAATAAAACTCACTCCAATGTATCTAAATACGTCCCCGTACACAGGATATGTAATGAACGTGATATAATACAATGCAGTAAGGCACGCGCCCGCATCGCTCGAGCGAATCGAGGCTTGAATGTCAATGAGTGTTAGGTGTCGTTACTATACTGTTCCAGTTATTCCACCCATGCATCAATAGGTCAATAGCTGTTCAATGTATTCAATTAAAAAATATGTACAGGATGGATTTTTGAAATGGCCTACCATTTCCTGGTTGGTGTACCTTAACCGTTGTAGCTTTGAGATGATTGGGTTGGTGTACCTTGGTGCCAGTCAGTAACCTCAAGCGCAAAACAGACGGGCGGTTTACTGGTGGTCCCCAGAGATAGCCGATGCAAAAAGTCCATGCAAGTAGCCATCAGCCGGGCAAAGGAGGAAGGTTGGGAGGAGCTCTTCAGGACCCTGGCTGGGGATCCGTGGGGGCGCCCATTCAGGATGGCAAGGAAGAAGTTCCGGGGGCAGGCGCCCCCACTAACGGAGTCCCTCCATCCAGAGGTCCTGCAGAGGGTCCCGACCCTCCGGAGCTCCTCCCACCTCCCATGCATACGCACGTGAGGACTTTGTTGCAGAGGAGTTGGTCCTGCCGCATCCCATCACAGATGGAGAAATTGGACTGGTGACGGAGCGCCTCCGCAAGGAGCTTTAGGAGTATTAGAAGTGGCGCTTGGCCACATGGGGGAGGGCTTCGGGAGCTGTTTGACCGTTGTTTATCGGTTGGATGGTTCCCGATGCTCTGTAAGGTGGAGGCTCTGCCTTCTTGGGAAGGAGGGTCGCCCTTCGGACTGCCTATCCACATACCGACCCTTGGTGCTGCTGGATGACACGGGAAAGATGCTGGAGCGAATAGTGGCTTCCCGTGTCATCCGGCACTTGGAGGAAGTGGGGCCGAGAATTTCGGATTGGCAGTTCGGCTTCCGGAGGGGGCGTTCAACTTTAGACGTGTGAACTTTGGCGTGGTCTCCTGAGGCGACCGATGGGGAGTTAGGCTGTTGGCGGTTTCGCTCGACATCGCCAACGCCTTCAACAGTCTGCCACACGGTGTTATTCGAGAGGCGATATATCTCCAAGATAGAGAGGTCATCTTTGCGGACGGCTAAGGTGTGGTGGCCCATCACCATGTTGGGTGCGTTTTTCCACAGGGGTCGGTGTTGGTACCGCTCCCGTGGAATATGGGCTATGATTGAGTGCTCTGCGTAGCGCTCCCTGCTGGGATACGCATCATTTGCTACGCGGACGACACCCTAATTGTAGCCCGGTGGTGGATTTGGAAGAAAGTAAGCCGCCTGGCCACGGACGGCGCAACCCTAGTAGTGAGGCGCATGGAGTTGTTGGGCCTCAGGGTGGCGGTCGAAAAAACCGAGGGTCTGTTGTTTCACGGGCCTCGGTGTGGACAGCCCCCTGGGGTTCATTTAATGGTCAAAGGGCAGAGGGTCCGGGTTGGGGCCCAGATATTTCATCCTATTTTCTGGGACTCGGAGCGGCGAGTGCGAGCTGCCGACGCATATACGCGGGGATCGTGCGGAGCATGGCCGTCTACGCTGCACCGAACTGGGTGGACGCCCTTGACGTCAGCAACGTGTGTGTTTTGCGTGCGACACAAACGTGTTGTGGCGCTGAGAGTCTTTGTGTCTTTGTCCGGCCTTTGCCGACTCCCCACCGTGGGAGCTGGAGGTAGAGGTGCTCGCCGCCGTGTATATAGGTACACGGCGGCGAGCGATATTTACTAAGCTCTGAGGTTACAAGCAAACTGTACTTCTTTATAACAAAAATAAAATATATGTAGTAGGTAATATTGTTGTGCAAAGACGAAGTCACTGCCGTCCGTATCATTTACATAATAATTCAATCTATAAATAACTTTTTGACATTAAAATCCGTTTCTAAATTATCCTTGAACTTATTGTCTGGCAGATCGGTAATGTGCTTTGGAACCTTAATTTGGAAACTATATGTAACAATTACTGAAGTTTTTTTAAAATAAAACTTAAACATTAAGTACACTTTCTTATTAAATGCATGTATTTATGTTTTGAGACTTAACCTTCAACTACTTTATTATTACCTCCTACTCTTAAATGAATGAAATATGTTCTGTTTCTGATATCGTTCGGTTGGAGTGATAATTACACCTTATCAGACAGATAACGAGCAATTGTGTTATTTCTCTGTTTATAAACCTTATCGTTTCGCCATTACGGGCGTATCTTTTATCAAATAGTCATTGTTAGCTCAGATTGTAGAAACCAGCTTGACCACTTTATATAAAAAGATGGCTTACCATCGATTTCATTCGCGGTTATTTGATGGATTGTGTCTTAGTTTGTAATATGTTACGGCCACGATTTGTCGATGTGTGAATCGGCCTTTATGGAGTTTATGATTAGGGTTGCCAACGTTGCAACTAACATTTTCTGAGAAGAGAAATTTGTTACAATGTTTGTACAGCGGTAGCACACTTGATTGGATTTGTGTGTCAACTGTACAAACCAGTCAGACTTTTCGAAGAAGAAGAAACGATGAAGGAAAACAGCCTAATGAAACTAATACGGTGGTTGAACATTTTTTATAGCTCGCCTGGCTAGTAATCAACTCAAGTTGAAAATCTGTCGCCAAGCAACCCACCGGTGCGTTTCGATAGCTCCACTGGAGACACGGTCTGTTTAAACACAATCTTTGACCATATTAGATGATATATTGAACAAATCCTAGTCTACTAAGTTCGATAAAAAGTGAAGTAAAACAGATTGCTTAAATCCCTAATTCTTTTTTGAAACTTTAGATTGATATTACTGTATTTGGTTTCAAAGCATCTGATTTAAGTTTATAACAGGATGATTAGTGTCCCGCAAGTGTATCCTGCGACCACCTACGAGGGACCTTAAAACTTAACGTCCAGTTCTCCCAGGACATCTGATATATTAGAAAGTGTTTAGTTACTGGCTGTAGATTATATTATTTCATATACTAGCGACCCGCCCCGGCTTCGCACGGGTGCGATGCTGATACTAAATGTACCTACCTACCACAGAATGTCCTTATAAACAACATTTACAGCTTTTTTGTCATTAGATAATACAAATATGTTTTTTTTAGAGGTTACTCTTGAAAGAGCGACATATAATTGACCATGGTATATATGACCGGTACCGCCGCACTTCCCTACTTTTTTAAATCTGTAATATCTTCGGGAATATTCATTTAAATTACATGCTGTAAAGGGCTATATTGATCTATATTAAATGGACAATGTATTTAAGGTACTTAATTGGATAAGGATTAATGCTGTGTTGCTTAAAATCACTTCGTAAATAAGCCATTTTTCTCGTAAAATGTAAAGGATAAAAATGGTTATTGTGGGTTATCCTTAAGAGATAAACATATACCATCGCGGACTTTTTTGTTGACCTTTTTAAGGTGTACCTGTAGTACATTATTTTGATTTATCTCGTGGGGTTCAGCCAGCGTTTGCAATGTAAGCGCAAAAAATGTGTTTATTTACGACATCACATTAGAAACATCCACTACTCAACACTCCTCAATTAGAAACCACATTAGAAATCCGTTGCGTAGTTTTAAAGATTTAAGCATACATAGGGACGGACAGAGCGACGCGACTTTTTTTTATACTATGTAATGATTCATTCCGTTGAAAAGGTTTATGGTACATTACACTCTCATTTTTCTAAACTATATCTTTCGAACACATTTCAGAAATTTTGGTATTTCACTTCTTGCAACACTGGTCTTTTCAACGCGTCATGTAACGAAATATTATGGCCGCGTGTTGATGTAATCACTGTAACAAATACAATAAATAAACCATGTCACGTACAATGACTACTTTATACAAAATATGTTATGAAGTTTACAACACATTTAATTTGATATGTGACTATATATTTTACAATGAAATGCATTGAATGCATCTACATTATAAATTCGATTATTTTATTTTATTATATACTAGCTGTAACCGCAGCTCCGCTCGCGTGGACGACAGAAATACTCTTAGTGCTTACAAAAATCGTAGTTTCTTAAAACTTTAATAACTTTTTATTGAATGAAGATGTCGTGTATTTTTTTATAATGGCCAAGTATATGAGGAGTAAAAAAAAATCAAAATCTATCCAGTAATTTTTACGTGATGCGCGCACAATGGTAAAAACCTCAATTATTTTATTGATAGAGATAGATTCACAAAACAAATTAAGTTAACTCCGATAATCGCATGACTTTATAAGTTATTTATACTTCTTTAGGAGCGCTATGATGAGAAAAATGTTGAGAGTGAATTTTTAGGATATGCTCGCATCATATAACAAGTCTGCACTATAATGTTGACATTTAAATGCTGTATTCAGTCCCTTTTAGAAATAAATTGAAAATGTTCAAATAAATATAGTTTTATTTAGTTTTTTTTTCATTCATTTTATTTCATTAAATATATTTCGTGTAAATTAAAAATCATTTCGATCACGTCAAATAGTAAAACTTTATAACTTCTAACTAGCGTAGGTACATGAGCCCTTTTTTCTTAGCCAGTTCGCGATTTAATTGCAACTACGACAGAAACCCAAGCCGAAGATCAGCAACTTTGGCACCCTTGAGAGCTTGTTGTCACACTTTCGCGGTTGAGTGGCTAAAGCGCTCACCCCCAAGCACAGTGAAGCTGCAAAAGCCGTCTGAGGCTTCAGGGCTCTTATGGCTAACAGTATAGTCGGATGGAAAAATAACCTTTTATTTTATTTCAGGAAATTTATTTCCTGTAAATTAAAAATCATTTCCGTCACGTCAAACAAGTATGATTTTTTAACTTCTAATTAGCGTACATGAGTAGGCTCGCCCCTCTTTTCTTACCCAGTTCGCGACTTAATTGCATTTTTCGTTTTAAATGTCCAATAGTGCTTTGTTATAAAAACATCTTTACTGGGAGGAAAATTAACTAAATAAAAAAAAGTAAATTATTTTGAAATAGAAAATGAGTAGGTTCATAAAACCGCACATTCTATTTTGCATTTATTCATTTAACTGAATTTTTCTCTAAGCTTTCTGGAGTTATTTTACCTTTTCAATCTTTATAGCATGACGTGGCGGTTTTTTTAGTTTAAACGTTGAACCTGTAATGAGAAGTTGCTGTTTACGGCCTATCAATCTTTGACAAACGGTTACAGTTACGTTTCTGATTTCAGTTGGGCCGGGCGCACGAGCAGATAATCCAACCCCTGGAACGATTCCGGAAGGAGCACATCGGTGCTGTCAAGGTAAATTCTTTTTTTTTCTTGTTTATGTTTGGCGCTTGGCTATAATCTCACTTGATGTTAAGTGGCGATGTGACCTAAAATGGTAACACGCTAAGCATAGTGGGGAGACTGGCTCTCAATTTGTGCTTGGTAACAGATTTTCAACTTGACTGAAGTAGCTAGCATTAGAAAATTCCCTAACACTATGCTGTGGTTCCAATTCATCACGATGTTTTCCTTCACCGTAAGTTCAGGCTCATTGTAGGGATTCGATCGACGTGGAGTCCGTACGAATCGAATTGTTCATTCATCGCAACTTTTCATCGAAGTTTTTGTGCGATGGACAGCTCGGATGAAGAAATGATTTTATTTCAAACTAGCTGTGCCTGCTGCTCCGCTCGCGTAGGCGACAGAACTCATAGTTCCCTACAAATTGGCCGGGAGATGGTTCTACAGTTTCACGGTATGACAGAGAAGGATTAAAACAAAATCTATCGAGTAGTTTTTGCGTGACGCGCGCACAACGGCAAACCTCAATCATTTTATTTATATAGATACTTTTTAATTATGAATAGGATATAACTAAACGGCGTGCTCCAAAATCGTGATCATCGCGATAATGTGAATCTTCATGGTTATACAATTCTGTATATGTTTTAACAAGAGATATCAACAGTTCTTCATTCATTTTGAACGATTGCTACATAAACAGAATAGTAAAAACGCATCGACCCGCATACGCTTTCTCTCGTCGACTGAGGCGCGACGAGTAGGGATAGTAGATAGTGGCCTAATAATCCAGGGTCAGGGTACCATGGTCTTAATACTGTCGTCTGCCGCCTGGAGGACCTTTTTTTAGTTCGTTGATGTACAAAATTAGCAACTGGGTCGTCTTCCGACCCGTGCGGCGACATTTTTTCAGCTCCTTTGGCTCTTCTGTAAACACCAGGGACCTTAATCGATACTGAAAGTTGGTATGATTGCGTACCAAAATAATATTTACTTGGTAGATGGTACAAGACCTTGGTACTTGTACCAGGAACCTGATACGTCTATCACCCCTGGCGCTGATTCGATTCGGCGTGCCGCTGCTCGTCGCTAATGGACGTAGTTTCACAGTAAATATATAGGAGGCGAATTTATACGATTCAACTTGGCGAGTTTCTTGAACGCAAGCCTTAAATAATAAAGCAAAAAAAAAACTATAGCGTGGCCAGACCATTGCTATGGGCGGGCATATTCAAGTACGTTAGAAGGCCACTTTCTGGCTAGCGGGCCTGGGTCATAGTCACTTATATACATAGACCATTAATTGCTTGATGAGATTTATGGTACATATTTATACTGACTGATGGTACTTCGTAATAATTAGTGGTCTGTGTGTTGTATGTATGTAAACGCTGTGTTTTTGGTTGAACACCAAGTAATAAAGACATTAAGGAGCTATGTTTTCAGTAAAAATTACAAATAGTCCGTTGCAACGCAGGTAGGTATATGTACAATGTACATACACTCGAGTGTTTGAACGAGCATTAACTTGTTAAGGACAATATTTGCGTTATCCGCTCCGTTCTAGTCGATAACTCACGCAATAATGTAAGATAAGGCGACCGTTACACTGCTTTAGTAGCTATCCGAAATCGGTCATTGACTATTTATCCTAAAATTAAAACGTGCTCGACACGAGATTCATTGTGTTCGACTGGATCGCTGCCACCATACACCAGGCGTTAATCCTTAAATCCGCGTTAAATCGTATATCAGCCTTTACTGAAATTATATATCGAGCGAAATACTTTATTGCCTAAACACTATACTCACACCCGTATAAGAGTCGAGCGACCAGCGAGACGCCTTTTACATATCGAATCAAGCCGAGTGAGTGAAACGCACGACCGCGAGGTCGAAAGCGCGTTCTGCATGAAATAGAAACAGGCATAATCCATACCAATTTGAACCTTACATTTTAATTTATACATCTGAAAATATTTCTTAACGTTTCGGTAGGATTTTAATAAACATAATATGATTTCTGTAAGTAGCAACAAAGTTTTAAAATTCAACCTTAATCTTAAAGCAATAGGTCCATAATCATTATGCACCTGTTCATTTGATTTAACGCAAGTTAACCTTTACCCTTGAACTACACATTTTGGCTAAGTATTTATTGTACATTTACAGGTGACACAAAGTTTAAAAGTTTCGAAATACACCTGCAATATTCTCTGGACATTTCAAACGAATTTAGGTAACAGTTTAAATAATTAATAAATACACGCGGACGAAGTCACAGACGTCATATGTATCTACCACTGCCACATTATATTACCTACTCCTGTATTGTAAGCAATATATAGATTTTTCTATACATACAAGTACATGAATCGTGATATCTCCACAGAAGGCGCTAGTAATGTCTTTTTTTAGTTTTTGACCTTGTTATAGAGCGATCTACGTCACACTCGGGTTAAAGGAATCTAGAATTTTAAGTAGATGTTTATCTCATTTTATTCGACAGTTAAATGTGCCCCACGGTTTTACCCATGTAAAATTTATTCTAGCAATTGTCGACCGCGGCGTGGCGCTATTGTAGTCTTTCGTAGTTTTTACTTCCCGTATTTGCCTACAGCTTTACAGATTGCTTGATCCATACAAGTACATGCATACATAAGTTCTGTAAGGGACCTTTTTTTTGGCTAGTCAGGCTTAGACCACATTGCCAGATTACTGAATGAATATATGCATGTTTCTTCCTTCCTCTCAGAAGCTAAAAACATGTATAGTTAGTTAGGTTGAATTTTACGGATAGGGGATTAGACAGATCGCGGTTTATTTGCATGTACGGCAACAGTCCATACAGAGGTTCGGCCACTTTCGCACCCTTGAGCTTGTTGCCTCGCTTTCGCGGCTGTTCTTTCCGCTCTGGCCCCCAAGCCCGGTGAAGCTGTCAAAGCGTCCAATGGGTTCAGGGTCCTTAGGGTAACAGTATAGTCAGTTCGAAAAAAAAAAGATTTTTAAAGTTCTTGGTTACTGCTCAGCTCCTTAGAGTCGTTGGGTGAAGATATAAAATGCAAGCACTCTTTCTTTATAGTCTTAATAGCTGTGCCCCGCGGTTTCAACCGCTTATAATTGAAAAGAAATCGCTGATTGATGATTAGTAATACTTCAGTATAAACAAAAGTTTTATAGGGGTTATGCGTCAAACCTCACACGTTTCGTTCGCGCCACTACACCTATAATCATAGACCCGAGCCGAGTGTTTGTACAACATACCGATAAAATCATACCTTCACATAACTGACAAGTGAACTATTACGTACTGTATACATAGTAATAAAAGAAAAATTGTATATTAAGAATTATTTTAATTTTACATTCTCTCTCAAACTATGCATCCAAACATTGTTGTATTTTTGTTTAACATTACCCATTATTTCTTATTGTTATAGGTTTGGCATAGTGGCCAAAATCTCAGCTGATGTTAAGTGACGATGTGGCCCAAGATGATAACACGCTAAACGCCGGAACACATCTATTTGTGCTTGGTGATAGTTTTTCAACTTGAGGGTTGTAGCTAGCCAGGTGGGCATTAGAAAAAGTCCTACCACCATGCATATGGTTTCCTCACGATGTTTTCATTCACCGAAAGCTCAGGCTCATTGCAGGGATTCGAACTCACGTTAATCGACGCGAAGTCGTACACGCTACCAAAGAGCCATCATTACACCAGAGCACTCGGATAAAGCTGTTCCGGTGCGTTGTTTCTCCAGACTATCTTAACAAAAATCAATATTTAAGGCTAGCTGAGTGGTGTAGCCTAATGCTGGATACCCTATACTATTCCACGTGAATATGGCAATTATATAAAAAAATATTTTTTCGAATCCGACTGGTAGTTCCAGATATGAGCGTGTTTAAACAAACAATCAAAAACTCTTCCGCTTTATTATATTAGTATAGATATGGCTGAAAATAGATATATAAAAAAATTGTATGCGTTTGTTAGTGATTCTATAACTTCTGAACTATTTGACCGATTGAGGTCATATATTCACATACTATATTCGTTTTATCGAGACGATACTTTATAGCTATGTTAGTATCCGATAAGTGGCGCTGTGATTTAGCCATTAACTACCGGGAACAGATAGAACAACGTCTGCCGGCCCATATATAAATAAATTGATCGAGGATTGCCGTTGTGAGCGCATCACGCAAAAACTACTCGATAGATTTTGACCAATATTTTTTGTTTTACTCCTTAGATACACCAAAAATCACGATATCTTCATTAAATAAAAATTTATTAAGGTTTATTAAAGAAACTACGATTTTTATAAGCACTACGCGTTCTTCTGTCGTTCACGAGAGCAAAGCTGCGGGAAAAGCATTTTTTTTATTAAATTAAAAGTGATGACCCGACTAGCAATAGCGATAGGTCGAATATGTAGGTTCTGTTTGTACAAATATTAGTTACCTTTCATCAGTATAATATATCATAATGACATTAAGCTTGCTTAGCGGGGTTAAGGTCAAAATAGTAAGGTATCAATTCAACTTTATTAGTCATGTTTACGCTGGACTAAATTAAATAGACCCATCTAGTGCGTTAAAAGGTAAAGCTATCGGGTTAAAAGCTTATATTTAATAACTATCTGTGTCTGCATGTCCGCTCGCGTTGACTACTAAAAAGGCATGTTATTTTATTTGCGCGGAACCCTAATTATTTTTCTAAAATAAAAGTAGCCTAAGTTACTCTTTATAACATCAGATATCTGCCAGTGAAAGTCCCGTGAAAATCGCTCAAACCGTTTCGGAGATTACCCGGAACAAACTGACAAACGGATAAAAATTTTAAAAATTGTTATTTTGTTATGAGTATCGTGTAATACTTTCATATATGCATTTAATAAAAAAAATGTTATTTTGACCTTACAAACAGACTTCAATTTTATTTTGAAGGGATTTTATTAATCAATAATTGAAATGGAATAACTTTATACAGGGGTACCTTTTTTTAAACTTGTTTTACTCGTTTATGCTTGTAAGAAAATTTATAGTTAAGTAAATTTACTAACAAGTGTCGCGGGATATCAGTTGGAGCCCATATCTCGATCTAAATCGAATACGTATACTTTATGCAAGTGTACAATCTGAGAGCAATTGTGAATATCAAAAACATTACCAATAAAGCATAGTTACAGTACAACATTCGTGTCATATTAGTTCTGTATCGTTACATATCTCATGAGTCATGACTATCTTTGTCGCCGTCTCAACCTGCACATAAATCGCCAAGGTCTGTGACAGTTAAGTGTAGGCTATGATAACACATTTCAAGGTTTCTTCACGGGATTGGCCGATGTCACGTTTCTCTGTCAGTTGACAAGTTCAAATGTTATAAGGTTATAACATTTGAATATTATCACAAACAAAGTCAAAGTCTATGATACCAGCTGGCTATGTATGTATGTTCATCTGTTCCCGCATAACTTCTAGTCTACCTATCATATTTTGACAAAGGATCAAAGGTATCATTAGAAGCGTCTTGATCGTTCGCTAGTTATAGGCTATGTATGTGTCGTGAAACTGAATTTTATATGGCGCCATCTAGATGACATCAAGTCCTTTATGTAAAAAAAAATAAGAATAATATGAATATGATATAGATGAAGGATATGAATATGATATAGAATTAAGATAAATATGAAGAATATACTTTGCAGAGCACGTTGTTTTTCGTAGTTGGTATTTAGTTTTTAAACTTGTCTGATATATTAAACTCACAAATAATGTGCTGATTTGCGTATTATGATGGTTTAATCTCAGTCGACTATAACTACTGACAGTGGTTTAGTTATAATAAACGCTGCAATAAATAAATCCGCCTGGAACGTTCTAGATTAATGTTCCTAGAAGAAAATCTTTCTCCGGAAATTTTATAAGTTAACACATATATACTTTAATTTGTTTGTTTATAAGTAAGTCACACAACACGGGAGTGGCTCAACTCATTGTTTTTTTTTTATTTATTTAATTTATTAACGAGAAACACACGATAAGATTTATATTTATGTTAAATCCACGGGTTATCTGAGCCATACTGTCATCAGCATTATAATTTTTAAATTTTCATCAATTCTTTATTCTACCTAGAGTTGCCGTTCAAAAATATTTGAAACTTGCTAGACTTCGACAGTTTGACCATAGGAATAGTAACTATTCCTTAGAATATTTATAGACCATTAGGTATATAATATAATTCATTATTCATATATTGAAGAAATTTATGAAAAAGAGAAAAAACATCTTGCTGAAACTGTAAAATTAAAATAGCTAATAATCTGTAGCGACCTAATATTGCTTACGCAACAATACTTGGTAATGTTCGCCGATGCGCCACATACGGCCACAGGCAGTGTCAATATTATAACTAAGACTGTAATATGCTAAATATAAATATAATTACTATGCACTATAGACTTCATATTTATCACCTATAATTAACACACAAGGTTTAAGTACTAAAGTGTTAAAAAAAATCTAGAAAAACGGCTACAACAAGCTTGGCAAGTATTTTTTAACAGTCACATTAATCGAAAAAAACTATATTATTCAATAAAAAAAACCGCGTGTTATTCAGTTAGGAAACCTTTATTGCAAAGAGGCACCGGTTACTATTAAGATAAAGACATGTAATCGTAAGCTGAGAGCATAATAGTTTAAAAATTGCCAAAAGAAGGACCAGTCTAATGTGTATATGTCCTATTACCGTAATAATCACATATTAACCTTTAATTACAGGAGGGAAAGAAGAAGTTTGACAAGAAGACTGCGAAATTCTGTCAGACGCAAGAGAGGACACTCTCGCTTTCAACGAAAAAGCAAGAGAATGTATTTCAGGAGGTACGTAAAAAGCTGATATTTTTAATATTGTTTATAGACTTTTTAGGGTTATGGCCACAATCTCATTTGATGTTAATTGGTGATGTGACCCAAGACGGTAAAACAGTAAGCCTAGTAAAATACTGGCTTTCAAGTGCAGCTGCCGGAACACACATTATAGGTGCTTTGCGACAGATTTTCAACTTGTGAGTGGTAGTACTACCACAATGCCATGGTTTCATCACGATGTATGCCTTCACCGAAAGCTCAGGTTCGTTGAAGGGATTCGAACTCACATCGATTGACGCGATGTCCGTATACATTACCACAGAGCCATCATTGCTTCAAGTGCTGTATACGTGTTACAGCCTAGCTTATAACAACAAGATAGTAATAGAAGATGCTGTCGAAAGCCTATATCAAATGTGTACCCTAGACAATTGGCAATATCGTAGAAGTCAATGACCAGTTACAATTATAAGACTCTGCGATTATCAATTTGAAGTATCGTAGAAAAAATATTGCCAAGGTAACTTAGGTAACAAGAATTAATACAGTAATTGATGTATTGAATTATCTATGTTAATAAATCTGTAGTTGATAGAATGATAGTCGTCTATTATAAAGGACATTGATCACGTATACGACATTAGAAACAATTGTCTGTCTGTTCGTATATCTACATGTAATACAAAACGTTTTTCTTAGATTTTAATGTAATTTTATACACGGGAAAACGGGAAGTATAATTATGTCATTTCAAAATTGATAGACTATAAAAATTATCAATAATACTTTTGCAAATCGTAAAAAAATGAGGTAGAAAATAGAATATTGTTTATTCAACAAACCAATCATAATGAAATTCTGTATACAGTAAGTATATTTTACACCAAATTGGAAATGAAAATTAAATTTAAAATATTCAATATTATTTTTATAAATCATAAAATTTGAGTAAAAATAATATCTGCGTAATACTTCAATGCGTGCGGAGCCGCGGGCACAGCTAGTTAATACTACTATTATAAAGTAAAGTTTGTATGTTTGTAGGAGGTAAACTCAGGAACTACTTACTAGCTGGTCCGATTAAAAAAATTCTATCACTGTTAGGAAGCTACGTTAGGGTTGATGGTTATACTACTAATACTCTGCTAATACTATAAATGTGAAAGTTTGTATGTTTGTTACTCAATCACGCAAAAAACAAATAGTTTATAACCTGGATAAATAGGATACGTTATATCACGGTAAATGACATATTTTTAATTTCTCTCTTTGTCCAATTCTGAAGTCGACGCAGACGAAGTTTAACAATTATTAACACTAATTAATAAATAATTAATGCGTGCAAAACCGTTTAGTCCATCGGTGAGGGCAATGTGCAATGAGGATGGTCTACAGACAGGCCGCGCATGATTCATACGCAATATTATTTCTGAATTATTATTAAACGTTATCGAAGGAACCGTTTGCGAAATCGCTTGTTTGCATTGTAATATTACTTATGTCGGGTCGATGGCATTGTTTTGGAACTTATGTCTGGTCTCTATTATAATACTAGTAAATCATCATCATATCGTAAATCATCAATAAATAGACTATGAAATGAAAAAGGTTTTTTCAAATAGGTACAATGGTTCCGGAGATTACTCTCCACCTATAAAACAATCTCATAAAATTCGATATCATTCTTAATAATTTAGATCTAGACTGCTATATGCGCGACCTTCCCTAAAGTCGTCGGAACGCGGGGCGGTGGGTGTGCATGGGTATACACGGTATTAGTTAGATTAAGACCTATATCTTCAGATATTTTTTACGTATTTTATCGCGATTGTGAATTAATGAAATACTTTATTACATATTGTTGTTACATTTTATATACATATTTTTGTCTTGTTTAAATAGTAAGCACTACTATTTATTTATTATTCTACGTCATCAGTCTTGGTAATGCATTTTCAATGACGATTTTATGACATCTGTAATACCATCCGAACGACTTTGAGACAATAACTTTTTGATAATTCTTAACGACATGCTAGTAGCCGCTCCAGTAGCCTTATTTACATTAAAATCTTCATCTACAACATCATAAATACCAATAATATAATTTACACTTTTTTGGAACGACGTTCCTTATCGCGGGTTGCGAGCTATACGGGAAAAGTATTCAACCGACACTAAAAAGAGACAAACACATATATCTATAACATTTAGCCTGCGAGAGAATGAGATAGAATAAACGCGGTTAAAGCAAGTCCTGATTTTCATGACTGTGTTTGTTGTTTATTTGGCCTAGCGCTGTAACGGCCAGATTTGTACGCACTGTTGTATGCACAGTACGAGTGGTTCATTCAACTTCCGCTGATTGAGGATCTTTTATATAATAAATTTAATATTTATATTCAAACAATTTTATTACTTGATTTAAGTTTGGAAAACAATAATAAAATGTTTATTTTCATAACTTTATAAACAAAAACTTATTTATTAAATGCAAATTTAGTACCATTCCTCCATTGTTCTTGTTATTTAATAATACCTGTAATGTATAGGGGAAAGGAAAGTCCTTCTTACCAGGTGTCCCACGACACCACTCAAATTTTTATCCTTAAATAGAACGTTTCAATTCAATATACAATAAAAATTCACACGGAAACGCTAATTCCGACTTTTTTAAATAGTTGCTATATTAAGAAGCATTACTTTTGATTGTCTTTTTAAACTCAGTCCCGGTAATTCCATTTTAGTAAAATTATCTCATGTGTAGCAGACAAAAAAACACTTACGCCCACGTCACGTCAAACGTCCATTGCTGCCGGAAGCCGGCAAGATACTAACACGCTGTGATACTAACTCATTGGTTGGTTTTGATCCCCTCCTGCGTCCCGTAAACATTTGAAGGGTCGCACTTAGAGCGGTCCAGCTATAGTATAGATTAGTATATACTACGTATTTGTACGTTTTTTAGAGACCTCGTCGATGGCCGTAGGTTTAAATCTGAGGTTTTCGTTGAAGAAAAATATCCGGATTTAACATGTTATAACAGTATTATGGGCATTTTCTATTGGCCACCTGGCTAACTACCTCTCTCAAGTTGAAAATCTGTTGCCAAGCATCATTAACTTTGTTCCGGCAGTCGCCCTTGAGAGCCAGTTCGCTCACTATAGTCTTAGTAGGTTACCATCAATACCAAAAACAAACTACTATCTTCAAATTTGGAAAGCTGACACCAAGCAACTATAAATTGAATGATTTGTTTTTATACCAGGCGGACGCTGCTATGGACATGGCCGAACGCGACTTCTGCCAGGCGTCCCTCGAGTATGTGTTCCAGCTGCAGGCAGTGCAGGAACGGAAGAAATTCGAGCTGGTCGAGACGCTGCTGGGCTTCGTGTTCGGCTGGTGGACGTTTTACCACACGGCGCACGATGTCCACGCGGACGCAGAGCCCAAGGTCCGTGACCTGCAGCTCAGGATACAACGGGTAAACACTCACGTAATTTACCAAAAAAGAAATCGATGACCGAATCTTTAAGAGTATTTTGGTACAGATCCGATTCCTGCATATTTGTATCTCGACATGTACTAACTGATTTTTCCGAAGATTGATTATTTCGACATGTTGCAATGCTTGTTGACAAACGTGTAAAATTTGTTAGATTCACATCAGTCAGTTAGCCTTTCCTCCGTCGATATATGATTAAGCAGCTCTTGCCCGCAACTTAATTCCCATCGTCTTAGATAATTTAAAACCACTAGCACGCCATCTATTGCACTGTGGTTGTACTAATTCAGAAACCTTCACGAGTGCGTGGACAACAACTCGCCAAACTTTCATCGCAATCGAATAAATGGTTTACGAATACATATATAAATATATAAAAAAGGGGATAAATAATAAAACATACATTTTTTAGATTTACATATAACTAGCTGGTAACCGACATTATAAAAGTATCCTATATTTTATTACACAACATATTCGACTTGTAAGTAATTAGAATCCATTCAAGCGTTTAAGCGTGATTGATGAACAAACATTCAAACAATCGTACTTGCACATCTGTAATATATATAAGGCTAGTAACATTATCATCGTTTTACAATCTGGAAAGCATCTTCACAAACCTTTTCCCATCACGAGAATCTTATGGTCTTGTTTTAAAATAATACCGAAATACAGTTAAAACTGTGATTATGTCTTATTTTTTTTTTTTAATTGATTTATATGACGATGTGTATTTCGACAGGTCACGGTGTTTGGTTTTTGAAGGTGAATGAATATATCAAATATACTACGTTTTATTATTTGAGTTTTGCTGCGTTCCTCTTGCCATTATCAAATTAACATTACCTTCCATTACACGACCATAATGTTATAAAGATGAACTAACGTTCACGGATACGAAAGGATCAGTTGCTGCTTAACATTTCGCTTCAATATTGTGTGCTTTTTTAAATCATTATTATTTAAGAAAAGATCATTTCAAGATGGATAAATTAAATAAACCTTTTGTATATTTGCTGCAAAATTTGAGACTGTGTTTAAAACACGTATTATTTTAGGGTAGACGATAATGAATATTTATCAGATAAGAAGAAAATAAAAAATACGAAAATTTAATTGATTCATATAGAAGCAAAAGTAGCATTATCAACTTTAACTGAAATAGGGTTAGACATTGTTTTTATTCATAATGCAACAATTAATAGTTAATAGGAGTCATTCAAAAATCAGAATGAAAAATACTTTATTCTTTTTAAGTTTGAGAAGGCATTTATGAAGGTTAAAACTGGTTCGAACTGGTTCGAAACTACTGGTTCGAAGTTCGAATAAACATTCAGTCATTGGGACTGAGTCCACTGAGTCATTGAGCTCTCTGTCATTTCATTAAGTAATTAAAACCCATAACGAAATAATTGGATTCTGCTTCCTTTACTTCTTTCTATATTACTCAATTAAGTTGTTTGACACCTGTGCAATTGCTGTGAGTAATGATGGCTCAGTGGTAGCATGTTCGGACACCGCGTCGATCGAGCATGATCTTTCGGTGAAGGAAAACGTCGCGACGAATCCATACCATAGTGGTATGGCTTCCCTACTAGGCTTAGCGTCCCATCTTAGGGCAGATCGTCATTTAACATCGGCTAAGATTATGCTCAACATTAATCTCATAAATGCTGTATAATACAGTTGTAAAATTAAAACAGATAAAATTGTACAGTTTAATATTCATTAACGAAAAAAAAATGTCATTGATCACTGGGTGCGTTTCGTTTGTGCATGTGACGTAACTATACGCATGCGTGTTGAGTAACATGTGCGCGCGCACATTCACAGACGCGGAGCAATTTCGAAGAGACGAGCAAACAGACCGAGTCGCTCATGAAGAAAATGATGGAAGTCAGGCAGATGGTGAGTAAAATGGCACGTATTGTTTCTTTTGCTTTTTTATATCAATATAAGTTGTTTTTTAAATACGTTACTTTGTGGAAATCCATAATAAATAATTATACGAAATTTCTTTGCTACTTCCGCCTGCAATTAGATGAGTAGTATGGTATGTTTGTTATAGTAGTTTCAGGTACCTACAACATGAAATGTTTAAATTTCAATAAATTTGTAAATTAATGTTTTCAATAAATTAAAATAATAATAATGAAGATGATAATATGTACCTATATTCATTCAATATTTTCAATGACTCTACAGCCGATTCGGAAGGCACTGTCCTTTAGATAAGAATCGACAAGGAACTCTAAGGTTGCTGTTTTTAAAACCTATCTCTTTACTATAATAATCTAAATTAATGCATATATATAAAAAAGTTATAAAAATATTTTAAAATAACTAATACACATATATATATATATATATATATATATATATATAATATATATCTTTGACTATATACATGTCTAGATACCGTGTCGCCTTGAGACCGATGACACATTTGCGGCACAAATTTGCTAACCTAGTGTGCGTGACAGCATTGTTGTACACTCGCGTCAGCTGTTTTTTTGCAGTATAGGGGATACCAAGTTAAAACATTTTACTTTAAAAGTAGAGAAAATTGTGCATAGAGTTTGAACGGTCTTATATTATGTACTAGCTGTGCCAGCGACCCCGTTCGCATGGTAATTCGTGTAGTGAAATACAATATCGGTGAATTACTTGTGCTTCCTGCCTTGTGAATGCCTTTTGTGGTACTCACGGCTAGCATTCAGCCTTCCCTCATACTCTGTGAATGTCTCCGACTCTCTAGCCGCAGCGTTAAACTTACAGGCTATAGTAGGATTACAGGAGGATAGTTATTGAAACTATATAAGAGTGCATTAGCTATTAGTGGGATATTATAGCCCACACAAAACTATGTATTTCTTAGCAGCGGTTTTTGTCGTGCGACGAACAAATGTTTTCACTTTTGACTTATGTTTACGATAAAAATAATTTTTCAAAATTTTTGCTAGTCATAAATCTCATCTTAATGATGATAGATAACAGAGAAAAAAACGTTTCAACGATGTAATTTTTTGTGTAGGTAATTTTTTCCTTCTATATTTGTGATGTTACTGATTGAGTTATATTATCTGTTGCAGCACAAGGAAGACGAGGGTGTCGAAGAAGGTCCGGGCAGCGTGTCCCGGGCTGGTTATTTGTTCCTAATGGAGAAAAGTAAGTATTAACTAAGTATATAGCAATCGAGTTACTTGCCGGCTCTTGTATATGACTGGGATTTTACGAATATGTGCTTTCTTAGGGCCTAAATCTGCGAGTTGACAGTATGTTCAAAAAAGTTAATTATTTTATAATATTGATCTATTGATACCCTAAAATAATAATCAGGACAAAAGTATTTTTTTATTTATAAAAAGTGTTTGTGTGTTGAGTCACGTGATTGGAAACGCCATACAGAAAATGTGACGTCACCGTACAATGAATATACACAGATGAGTGTTATCTTGTGTAAGTGGCTCTAAAATTATTAACAAGCGTTATAATAGTGGCTTTACAATTATATAGAAATTTCATAACTGAAATTCTACTAAAGTCAACTTTGCACATAATACATATAACCTTGGTTTAAATAATAAATATTTTTATTTTATTTTTAAAGGTATAATAATGAACAAATATTAATTCACGGGTATTATTTTCAACACATAAGTGTTTAAAACAAATTTCGAAAAGTTATCAACTCCCTGATTGAATGAAGTGTTTCTGATTTTAATGTATAATTTCCTGAAGAAATATTATCTTAGGGAATTCGTCTCATATATAAATGGACGTATATATATCGATGTGAATGTATTAATAATTTTAAAAAGTACGGGGTGTGCATTCATATACAGGAATTTTCCAGGCAATACTAGATCTGTTAACAATTTATGAGGGCAAATTTCATGGTGTAAATCCATTGGTGGGTCAATGAACAGAACTCTAAGGAGGTTAAAAATATTTTAGAGTTATTAACGTTGATACAAGGGCTTTGGTTTAGCATTTAGAAACTAAAAGCACTACAGAACACGAAATTAGTTACAATTATTTGTTAAAGTACAATTCTCCAATTGTCATATTTATTGTACTTGTTCAACAATGAAACACACCGCTGACCGTGTTTTATGAAATTAAATTTGCAATTTTTTTTTTGCATTACACAGAGGCTTTCGGAACGACGACATGGAGTAAACAGTACTGCACATACGAAAAAAGTTCCAGGAATTTATCACTGACGCCGTACAATCAGATCAATATTAAGACGGTATGGTCCCAGTTTTTACTATTTTAATGTTGTATCTTATTTGTTAAAACGCTAAGTCTAGTGGGAGGACTGGGTCTCAAGTGCAGCTGCCGGAACACATCTATAAGTGCTTGGTGACAGATTTTGAATCTGAGGGTAGTGGAGAGTTTTAGCAAGTGGACCAGCCGTTTTGTTAGAGCGTTGTTTGCAGAATACAAATATAATACAAAGTTAGGCTTAAAGGATGTGAATCCAGTGACCACAATAAACTGAAAAAATAATAATTTCAAAATATGTTATCAGCTCAATTACATTTTCATATATTTCCTCAATAGCGGGGAATACGATCTTTAAAATGATATTTGGTCTTTTTTTTTTTATGAAAAATTGTAAAAACGACTAGTAGTAATAGATGTGGTTGGTGTATAGGGAGGGGGTGCGGAGTCAGTATGCGTTTGCGGCGCGCGGCAGTGCTCGGAGCCGCTGGAGCGCCGGTTCTGCTGGGAGGCGGTGCCGGCGGACCGCGAGCGCGCGCCGCTCACGCTGCAGGCGCTCTCGGAACGCGACCGCACGGGCTGGCTGCGCGCGATCGACTGCCCGCCGCCGGACCGCGACCGCCCGCCGCCTCAACACCTCCCGGTACTGTGCACTGCACTACCCTCTATATTAACATTCATATGATAATGCTCAAGGCAATGTTTGTTTCAACTCGTTAATCTCCGCTACTACCAGTAATTGTTTATTTGAAATTCCAAGAATTGTTTAGTACTTGCCGAGTCAAGAAACTGCGGACGTCGAATCGATATTTCACTTTTCTTAAAAGGCTACTAAAGATACAGGATAAACCCATGTGCCGTTCACACGCAGTAGAAGTGAACCCTTCAGATAAATAGGGAAAAGTATATAATGTATTCTATCTCATTCTCTCGTCCCCAAGCCCGGGTGAAGCTGTAAAACCCGTTCGAGGCTCCTGAGCCCTTATAGGCTAACAGTATAATCAGTTTGAAAAAAATCTCTCGCAGATTAAATCCTATAGATGTATGTGTTTGTTTCTCTTTAGTGTCGGTTTTTCATTTCATCGAGTTTTAAATCCGTACGATACTAAAGAAGTTTCCCATGTAATAATATTATGTGAATCCTGTCAAAGGAATTGTTACAACTTCGCGTCGGCATGGTTTCTAGAGCAGCTATTCCTAAAATGTGGTTCGCGCCTCCGCTGTACCCAAGGGCTTAGTGGAAAAGACTCGAGGGTTTCGCAGATCAGTTACATTTATCATGGAATTATTTATACAAATACTATCACATCGTACTGTATTTCATTAATTATCATTTAACAAAGTGTTCCTTAAAATTCATAATTTGAAACCAAAAGACTTGATTTGCTATGTAGCTTTAAAAGTTTAGTAATCGGTGTCGTGTTGGCTTGTCCAGTAATACATTGGACGGGATCACGAACGGCGACTGTTAATGCTAATGATACTGTCCCGTAGAAGGCGGCCGGCGACAACGAGGGGGAATGCGCATTGGACGAGTCGGGGTTCGCGTTTGTGCGGCGCATTATCTCGGTCATCGAGTCACGAGGGTTGGAGGAACAAGGTCTTTATAGGTACTGTATTATTGTAGCAATTATTGCTATTGTTGTTACTTTAATTGTGAAGCTCATTGGATACACGTCTTTTGAGCCTAACTTCGTACTATTCTTGTAACATTCAAACAAAGCACTAACAAGGTAGCGGCTGCCTTGTTAAAACTGCTCATGGAGTCATTGTGGCAAATAAAAATGCATGTTATAATGCACTTCATTTAAGCACAATAGCTATATTATAACACGTTAAATTCTCCCAAAATTAAACCACATATAAAATATATATTATTATAAAATTACCATTTAAAATTAAAACAACTACATGACAGATCAAGATCCCTCCCCCTTATTGCTAGTCTCACCAGTGTTACCACCAACATAATTACATATGAATGTACGATAATCTATAATTATCATGTGGAAATTGTTCGATAATTTTTGTTACGCGACACTTATCGCAAAATCAGATAACTTTGCAGTTTTATGATAAGCCGTTTTAGGTGTTTTAAATTTTTCTCCCGTTTATTTATATTTAAGTAATGCAGTTAGGTAAACTTTCTAATAATACAAGAGAAAATGTTGATTTTATTTTCTGAAAACTGTTTTAACTGGGTTTGCAAACTCTGCTTTATGTGTTACACCAATACTAAGTAAAACATAAATAAGACACAAGATTTACTACTGTTTAAAACATTAGTCATATACCTATATTATTTCTCAAGGGTATATTTTCCGTTAATTCTTCATCAAAATTAATGACTGAAACATCACCTTTAAATCTTATGACCCGCTTTTGACGAAACTTATACATACTAAAATTAATGTTTCTTTAAATAAATTCCATTTCTATCTTTATATATTACTAGCTGTGCCCGCGGCTTCGCTCGCGTGTATTACAGAATTATTGTTTTTTTTTTTGTAAGGACCAAGTAGTTAAGGAGTATAACAAAAAAATTTTATCACAATCTATCCATTAATTTCTGAGTGATGCGCGCACAACGGAAGACCTCAATCATTTTATTTATGTAGATTTCTCAATAGTGTTTAAAAGATGGTGTTTCTAATAATAATATTCAACTAACATGTATAACAAATTGTAACAAATGTAAAATGTAACCATCTATTAACAATCTTATGACTAGAACTATACATATACATACAATCTAAACTTCTGTTAGATTGTAAACAATTTATCTTATTTATAATGTGCGAATTATTCGCACGGGTCGGCTAGTATTTAATAGCACCAATAAAACGCTTTAAATATTTTTATTAGTATTTTTATAGATTTATAAGATATTGTATGACCACAATCTCATCTAATATTAAGTGAGGTGGTCGAATATGTTAATACACTAAGTTTAGATAAGAGTTAATAGAATGGAATTACCGAATACACTGATAGGTGCGTTTTGAGGGACGTGATAGCTAGACAGGTGAGCAATGATAAGTGCTTAATAATCATGCCATAGTGTCATCACTGTGTCTCATTGTGAAATAGGTATTGAAGCGATACGTTGGTACAGGGTGGCGGGCGTCGCGTCGAAGGTGTCGCGGCTGGTGTGGTGCGCGGCGGGCGGGCGGCGCGCGCCGGCGACGTTGCACGACCCGCTCGACTGGGAGACCAAGACGCTCACGTCGGCGCTGAAGAGCTACCTGCGCGCGCTGCCAGACCCGCTGCTCACGCGCGCCCTCCACGACCGGTTCATAGCTGTAGCCAGTTAGTAACTACTCTTCGCACTCTCACTAATGTTTTCATTATCGATAACGGCACCAACAAGATCCCATCGAGACTCGTACTATACGGGCTTCGATTGAAGGACCTTATATATCCTAGGAAGCGTCGAAATCATTGACTAGAAAACCATTCTAGCTGTACCTGGGTACGCCCATTGTTAAGGTATAGACGCGATACGAGAGAGTTTCATAGAATATATACAATGGATATCCACGGTTTACATGTATAATTTTTTTTATTTTTTTTTTACGAATTAATGGTAATGTTTTCACGTTTTAACACATTGCAGCTGTTATAGACTATACCACTGCATAGTACAAGGTTTTAGGAACAAAATCATACCATCAGACAAACGTATACAACAAGGATTCTGTTTAAAAAAAAAACGCCACACGATTTTCAATACTTTGTATCAACCCACTAAAAAATTCGATATCGTGGTAAAGATAAAAATTATTATATTTATCTCTGTCACTTTAATAAATATTCTGTAAAGATTATCTTACTTGATTGTGGTATAGTAAGACTATATGATATACGTTTAGCGTTTGTCTACAATCCTACTCTATGTTGAGTGACGTCGTGGCCAAAGAGGCACACACACACACTAGTCCTAAAAGGGGACTAGCTCTCAACAGATTTCCAACTTGAAGGTAATAGGTAACGAGATCAGCATTTCAAAATGTTTTACCACCATGTTATGGTTTCATACGATGATTTCCTTCATAGAAAGCCCAGGCTCATTATAGAGTTTAAACTCACGTCAATCGACGTTACTTTCGAACATGATACGACTTCGAGAGTCATCTTCTTCTTTATTTTCTAACTTGGCAACTAGTCCTCTTTATTGAAGACCACTACTGCCATTATCAAGTGAATATAGTTTCAAGTGTCATCATCGGTTCAAATTAAAATTCAATTGCTTAAAATCGTAAACAGAGATAGAACTAGACAAACAGATTGTGTAACCGATAGCGGTAGTGTTATCATTTTATTCAGATTCTTTATATTTTCTAATGTACGCACACACAAAGCACTGTTCAATCGGATGTACAATAACGTGTTAATTTATTTTTATCTCGTTAAAAAAACTACTATTTTGACAAATCAGATAACTGTGGCGCTTTTAGCATCAAAAAAGTGATTACAGCGATGGAGTAAAAAAGTCCATAACCTTTTCTCTTTTGCTCTTTATAGTTTTTGTATGTAGTAGCTCTTTCAGTTCATAGTGAAAGAGTAATAAACATCCTTACCTCTTTTAGTTGTTCCCTCTATATTTGGAATCACATGACACGCGGGCGGACTTACTGTTCCCTCGATATCGATTTATCGAATAGCATTACCATTTTATCGAGTGCATATCGCTCATCACTAGTCATGAGTGAGTGACATGCGCCTTACTGCACAGAGTGCGAGCGCCGCTCGGAGCGGGTGTCGGGAGTGGCGGCGCTAGTGCGTGCCTTGCCTCCGCCTAACCGGGAGATGCTGCATCTAGTTCTACAACACTTGCGCAAGTCAGTACCGTATTTATTTATTATTAAAATGAGTAATGTGAAGTTTGTCGGTGCGTCTTAAGAATTTAATTAAGCAGAAAATATTTACACAACAGTGTAGCGTCGAAGAGCGACAAGAACTTAATGTCGGAATCGAACCTGGCTGTGTGCTTCGGTCCGACGCTGCTGAGGCCGGAGCGCGAGACCGTCGCCTCTATACTCGAGCTTAAGTTCTACAACGTGCTTGTGGAAACCCTGCTAGAGCATTACTCGGAGATATTCGAGTCGACGGGACCCGCGCCCCCCGCGCCCCCCGCGCCGCCCGCGCCCCCTGCGCCTGCGCACAACGGTATACTCAGGTCAGTGTTCTGTTTATCAGCTGAAACCCTTTTATATATAGTATGTATCCAACTTTAAGAGATGGCGCTGTACAATGTTTATACAGGGTTTCGAAATTTTTGGTATCTTTAGACTTTATCAAGACTGTTTTATAATAATTATCCAAGTCCGGTGAAGCTGTAAAAGCCGTTCGAGGCTCCTGGGCCCTTATGGCTAACAGTATAGTCAGATAGAAAAAAATAATAATAATAATTATCTGTCGTCAGATTGGCTTAGTGGTGTGAGTATACACAGTACGCACGAGTGGTCGATAGTTCCAATCCCGCTGATTTAAGATATTTAAAAAGAATTTTTAGATCTGCAATGCAATTAGTCCTGCAGTGTTTCCGAACAAAAAATATGTAACAGATAACTCATAATACGACTAGAAATACTTGTCACTTTTCAAGGATGATATGTTCTTGTAAGATTACAATTTGTATTTTTCGGGTTATAATACTAGGTGCATCTTGTTTTAGCAACAGTATATACAATGGGTGTGAGCGAGATAAATTAATCAACGAACTACCAGGTAACACGAAATAATTAAGGAGTGACGTTTCGAGGATAATTTTATTATCTTCTTGTAAGAATACAATTTCTATTTTTCGGGTTATAATAATAGGTGCTTCTCAATTTAGCAAGAGTCTATCAAATGGGTGTGAGCGAGCTAGATTAAGCAAACGAAATAACAGATAACACGATCTAATTAAGAATTCGCTTTTCAAAGAGGATTTCTTCTTATGAAACGACACTATAATTTTGGTTTATTTCAAATAAATACTAAGTGTGTCTCGTTTTAGCTTATGACAATATTATAAAAAAGACAAAGGTAAGAATAGTTGTTTCATTATTTATTGGCTGTTCTGTTATTTCCAGCTATGTTAGTGACCGGCTGTTATCGAATACTGAAAATGTTGATTGCTGATAGTGATTGAATAACTTGAGTATGGTGAATTATAAATGATATTCTTTAACAGATATAATACATTGCAAGGACAACTGTTATCTGTTATCCTCGAATACTTGTGATTTATATAAGTTATGATAAATACGCCTCACTCCTAATGAGGGATAATAAAAAACCATTGATTAGTGTCATTATACGTTAACGATGTGACTCATCGCCGATGCCTCGTTTACGCATTTATCTATAATGAAAATATTTCATTCATCGTAAGAAGACTTGCACGACACATGTCAAACGTTTATTTTAGAGATGTAGCATAATGTAAATTGGAAGTTGATTTTACGATTATCGATTCTTATTTAGAGCTAAATGTAATCAATAATACTATGTGCTTTAAAACAATTGAGGGGTGTGTAAGCTGTGTAAATGAAATGACAGAAAGAAAGTAAAATAACAATTGAGATCGCAATCTGGAACAATTATTATTATTATTACTGGTTTAAATCACAAAGAAAGAAATCGGTACACAGAAAATTTACCCTTGAATTTTACTCTCATAGCGCCCGAAGAAGTTGCAGAAAAATTCTTTGCCATACATACGCTTAACCACTGGACCACAATCGACTTTTATTTGGCGGGATCTTGATATGCCATGTTTTTATTTTTCCATTAACTTACGATATTTGAAGCAATAATGGCTCAATGGTAACTTGTACGGACAACGCGTCGATAGATGTGAGTTCGATGCTCTGCAATGAGCCTGAGCTTTCGGTTAAAGAAAACATCGCGATGAAACCATAGCACGGTGGTAGGGCTTTTACTAATGCCTGCCTGGCTAGCTACCACCCTCAAATTGAAAATCTGTCGCCAAGCTCCAATAGGTGTGTTCCGGCAGTCTGCACTTAAGAGCCAGTCCTCTCACTACGCTTAGTGTGTTACCATCTTGGGCCACATCGTCACTTAAGATCAGGTGTGGTTGTGGCTATAACGCTAAACCAATAACGACAAAAAAATAATTGGTGGCATTTTGTCTGATATAGTTTGCTTATTGTGCTCAAGTGAATTGAATTATATATTGTTAGCAGAATAGTGTCCTAGCTACGAATCACTCGCATACTACAAATCGTGTACAGTACAAATTATGCGATAGCTTGAACGAGAATGTCACCTCAGACCTTTTTTACAAGGGCCCTCAGACCTGTTGTTGCCTGCTTATATAATGCCTGCGGTCACAGAACACATATAGCCAATAGTGTACTGTCATTACGATCATTAGTGCATATTCAATAATCACACTGACAAATATAATATAGAATTATGAATTTTAAGTTACCACAAACTCTCCCTGGCAGCTTTAACAAGAGAACCATCATCTTGCTTATGCATTATTTGACCTGTTCGAATATTGAAAAATAGTCTATCTTCGTGACATTGCCATAATTGTGTGTAAACAGACGTTACACTCACATAATAATAATAATAAGAAGATTATCATCCAATAATTGTTATTTTCTTCCGGTATATAACATTAACTTCGAAGGCTGCACGTGCTCGATTCAAATAATACAACAAAGGGGAGGCCACACGCGGCCACGTGTGCCGATATATCCGTTTAGTACGCTCCTTCACCTATAAGGTGCTTTTTGTAGGTGCAACGCGCACGACGTTTCGTACAGTGTGCGTTGAACCGGCATAATATCATTTATCTATTTGTTCATGGATTTTATTTGTTAAAGTTATCATATAATTAGTGTAAATTATGTATCTATAAACCATCGTCTAGATAAAATAAATACGAGTATATTATGTGAATATGAGCTCAATCGGTCAAGTCGTTCAGAAGTTACGCAATCACTAATAGATGCAAACAAGCTTTTTTATCTAGCAGTAGCAAGCCAACAGTATGTGATGATTATTCTCTAGGAACTGTTGTTTCTACTTTGGGTTTGTATTTTGTGACCGGCAATACATATTGTTGACATTCTAAGATTGAAGTATTATGTGGATAAAGATTGAAACTCAAAATGTTCAACAAAACCAATATTAGCTAATAAAAAAAATTATGTGGGCACGCAATTTAAAAATTTACCTTCATTATATTTTCATAATACGCCTAACTAAGTATAACTTCTGAATATATAAGACGAAAACATCGAGATAATCTAGCTGACGACATGAAAATTTGTGTTTTGACATAAACTTTTACACGAGTGAAACCGAATGAAACAACTAGTAAGTAACGTAAAACATATTTTGTCGCTACTGCCACACTAACGTACACGTTGTCAGGAGAAATAATGATGAATGCCTTTCATCTCGACAGTGTGTCTCGGTGTCGGCTTGCATCTGTCGCCTCTAGTTTTTACAAGTACTCATTTATAAACGTCTGGTTCCGGAGCCTGCGATATTTCTGCCATTAACCATTCGGATAATCGCGGTTCGGCTCATTTTAAAATGTTTATCTTTGGAAGCGTGCTTTGATATTTCTTGTTAACTTTACACAAAACTCAGTGGAGAGATAATAATGATATATTTATTTAAGGGCCGTTAAAAGTAGTGCAATAACTTTTATCAATATAATAAGAAATATTTTAATTTTGGTAATTATTTAGTAGTCTCTATTTGTAGATCGCCTCAGAAGGCTTTTACAGCTTCACCGAGCTTTGGCGCGAGCGCTTAACTATAGTATATATATATATATATATATATATATACTATAGAGCGGTCTAAACTATAGTTTAGGCCAAAATTGACAGATTAGTAAATACATATATCTACGCTTGTTTCATCCTTCCTCCCTGAAGGCAGTAACATGTATATATGTATAATTAGACCGAATTACGAATAATTATTTAGACAGAGCCCGATGTTTGCATATAAAACAACAGCCCAAACCGAGGTTCGGTCACTATGGCACCCTTGCGCTTGATGACACACTAAAAAAAATAAAAGTAAACATAAGTCCCTTACAGAACCTAAGTACCTGAATAGTGTGCATGTGTCAAGTGCAGTCTAATGATTGTAGTCATATGTTGATAGTGAATGTATAGCGCGAGGGGCTCTGGCTCAAGGGCTCCATGCCGGAGGAAAGGACCTAGGCTTGAGATGACGCAGGAGAGAGTGTGCGGGATCGAAGTTAACCACCCGCGAAGGGAATTAATCGAGGTGGTGTTGTAGTATTACATTTTATTGTTCGTTAGGGCTTTCGTTTTATATTACGAACTTTGTACTTTGCATCTGTTTCTTCGTTCCGGAGGTTTAAAGCCTAATTTAGAGCTTTAGTTTGATTTTGCTCTCGTGTGCAGCTGCCGTACTAATACCTATTAAAAAAGGTCCTTAACGACAGATTTTATAATTTTTTAAGATGTCAGCTGACTAACCGAGCAATAAAAGGTGACAACCATATACACTATACGATAGAAGGGATCACATAAAATGTAACTCTTCTTTCTACCATTTCCGCCTAGGTCTTCTTTAATCTAGGCCGTTCCTTTTTATACTGTGCCACCTGTATTCACTACGATTCCGCCACTCTTACAATGTCTTTGTGCCGACACATTTATGGTCTTCCTGTAGGGCGTTTCTCTCCCCATGGTTACCAATCAATACGCCTTATATCAGGCGTCGTGCTTACTGATTACATTTCCAGTTCACTCCCACTATAGCTTTGCAGTTTGTTTGACAACAGCGGTGTTTTTAGATTATTGTCTTAGCTTTAAGATTACAAAATGTTACTCTTACAATTTTCCTTTCAATTGCTCCTTACCCTTTATCTCACATAAGTAGGGACGAAACAATTTTTTTTCTCTATAAACGATCTTCTCAATATTCACACCTTTCATATGAATAACACTCTGGTCCTTCTCCTGTCTTCCTCTACTCCTATATCCTTTCACCTCCATATTTAACATTCTTCTAGATACATGTTCAGCTACTTCTGCTCCTATATCCTTCCACCTCTCTACTTAACTTTCTTTGGATCACTCGTAGTTTAGTAATGACTCCTTTGGTGAGGAACCAGACTTCGGTTCCAAAAAGATAGCTATCCTCTCTGGATTAAATTCTTAATCCGTCCGACACGAAAAAAATAGAAAATCCAAGACAGCACTCTATTTGAACATTCGAATTATTATCAGTGGCCACGACAAGTGATGCAATAATACCCCCTTTAATCTCATTCATTTCTGTTCAATAGATCGTTTCCCGGATATCGCATATCGGATGTTGTTTATTTCTTAGTTAATTTAAACCGTTATTAGTAAGTTTTGATTTGTTTTTATTGGTCGACGTGTATCGGACATAATTAATGTTTTGTAAATGAACTTGATACTGTCGGATCATGAAAGAGGCATCAAAACCGGTTGCCATGGTTACGTACACACTTTGATACCACCGAACCATATACATAATATGATGCAAAATGATGTCGTATATTCCTTCCAAAAGAGATTGACTTTTAATTACTTATAATTATATCTACGATACGCACTGATGATAAGACTATATCGAACAATTTTTCCATAGTCATATACAGGTGGTTTTGACGGTACAGAATTTGCAATTTAAATTATGAAAAACCACTATAGGTTATTAATATATCTAATAGGCTAGTTTTCGATCACAATATTATCTGACGTTAAATGTTAATTAACGCTTTAAACATAGAAAGGGGATTTGTTCTTAAATGCAGCTTCTGTATTATTCATGGTGCTTTTGACAACGCATTTTAACGGTAGAGTTATCATTAGTAAAGTCCTTATCGCCATGGTATGGTTCAATTACGATGTTTACCTTTACAGTTAAAGTTTATTAATAAATTAAACCATCAGCGCTTGGCTTCAATGCGAAATAAGCATTGGATGTTAAGCGACGAATCGCTTGAGGAGTTATGGTGATGAAGCGAATGATATATCTATCTTATCATTTAAAAGTAGTTATACTAAGTTCATCGTAAGAAATGTTGCATGACGCATCCATAAAATAAAATCAATGAAAACAACAATAAAAACTTTATGCAATTAACAATAAAATGCAAAGCGATTGTGAAATAGTATTTTTATTTATTTACCAGAGTACATACAATAATTTAAAGGTTCTATATAAAAGAAAAAAATCTTTTGATCGTTCGAAGATGAATAAGGAATTGTAACGGCAGCTTGTCGGCTTCGTGAAACGGACAATGCTTGGGCCGCGAATGAATGCCGCTCGATAGAAAAGCCGAGATAATGACAGTACGATGTGCTGCTGGCTGGAACTCAGGATTGTATTAACGGGGGGTATTTTAAAATATTCTCCGCTGTGAATAAATAAATTCGAATGTATTTGCGGCATCTTAAGCAAAGAGCTCGTTTGCATTATCGTGCATTATACATTATTACGTCAAAAATGGTTCTAAGATTGGAGGCTCCGGTGCCGATATAGCGGTGTCATGATTAAAATCTGTAATTAACGTGAACTCGGGTTGATGAATGTTCTAACGGAGTAAACAATATTCACTTCAGGTAGCTGACCTAATCAGTACAGATAGTTACGGTTTAAATTCTTGTCTGATATAAGAATAAGTTAAAATAAGATAAAATTAAAGAGTGAGAGATGTTTGAGGTTTTAGTGTCATAATTTCCCTTAATTTCTGAAGCAACCGAATGACACTGACCCCTCACATATTTTTAAGTACGTGCCTGTCACCGAACGATGTACAAGGAGGCTGCGTGTGCGCGACAGCTGTTGTCGATAAAAACTTGATACAAAAAACGAAACCTCTTGCCTTATTAAATTTACCCCCTTGCGTCACCCTCTCCCCTTTGCGCTCCTCTTATACAGACTAATATTGTAAAGCTTGAACGCATTTTTGTATATTTTAAAGTTTAAAAGTAATCACTATAAATAATTACTTGATTTTAATAATAATTTTATTATTGGATAGGTGAAACTTTCTATTATAGTATAGGGATCGCCCCCTTAAATTAATCTCAAACTTATACTGTCCATCTTAACAACACAATCATCTATCATATATTTCTATGAAAGTAGATGCATATTATGCCTACTCTGGCAAGGTGCTGATAGACCATATAGTAAGTGATATGGATACTAGTTTAGAACTATAGAGAGAGATTTGTTTTCATTGCGAGTTGGGTCTAGTGCTGCCATTGAAATTTAGATTCGCAAAGAATGGTCGATTCAAATGCCGGACAGAAAGTTTTATTGGAATAGAGACAAAAATAAGCATACCTTTTTTAAGTTATTGATATTATTTTTGTGTTGCTAAAATTACGGCCTTGACATTATGAAATGATATATTTTTAATGCCGTAAGAATGAACGACGGCTTAAAAAAACTAAAAAAATACAAAGTAGGTATGTGTATTTACTGGAAAGATCAAGATAAAATTATATGAGTTTTATTTTTACAAGGGCTTATATTAAGAGACTTTGTAAGATTTTATGTACTTTTGATCTTTGCGGTGCAGTGATTACTATGAACAGGGTTGTCAACCGTAGTCTCCAATAAACTCATAAGTATGAATATTAATCGTTTTTTCTTTTCTTTGTATTTTTATGGTTTCATCAATGCAGGGAGACAGTTAACAGTATTATATTAAAAATAGTAAATATATGTGAATCCCCTAAAAATTCTTTGGTAAGCAAGAAAGGCAGTGCTGAATGTTATGCAAATTTTGATTTAAAAAGATTTAACTAAGATTGTTTTTTTTTTTCTAGAATTTTTATTTACCTCTGTCTTTAAGAGTTTGCTGTTTTTGTTTATAAAATATTGGCAACCCTAACTGCCAATATCTTCTGTAATTATCTCGAATGGAATTATACTTTTTGGTGATTCTGTGGGTAATCAAAGTAGGATGAAATTGGGATTCTATTATCAGCTGTTTGTAATTTTTTACCCTACAATGTTTACAGGCATTTTTTTTACTCCAACTCGGCAAAGACTTCACAGTACACCTGGCTCTAAGAATATTATAATTCAACTTCGAAATCAATTTAAGTACAAGTAGTAAACTTGAACAAAAACCTTAGACTAAGTACCTACAAGTAAATCTCATGACTTTTTAGTCATATGACAGAAAGAGACAGACAACTTTAGTTTTATTTATATCACTATCATTAAAGTTTAAAGTCGTCACGTAATTAGGTTTTTTCTTTTTTTACTAAGTGGCATTTCTTTTGTTGGCCTTAACTGAGTCACGGAAGAAATGGTTTAACTAATTATGACGCAATAAAAAATAATTTTGCCTGCAAATTCAACATATAAGATCGCGGACGGGTTTAAAATTAGGTAGCTGTTGTGTCTGGTACCTTAGTTCAATGAGATAGAGCCGACAGATGTTCTCAAAGTGAGCACCGCGGTGCCCCGCGCCGCACTGTGGGCTGAAAATCGGCTTTCATACATTTAGGGATTTCAATTTGCAAGTGCCGGATTTTTTGCCGGATATCGCTTGTATTAGTTATTACTATAATTAAAAAATGACACCTGAGTTAATTCTACTCAAAAACGAAGGAACTATATTTTTTTACAAAAAAATTGTATTAATCTAGTATGAAAAATCCAATTATCATTTTAAACGGCAATGAAACCGTTTTATTCTCACAGGTGGTTAATGTATTAATTTATGGTTTTTTGTCATACTCCACATAACGGTTACCAAATCCCATTTTTTGAAATCATCAAAATATTTATATCAATTTTTACATATGAAACGGTTCCTTTAATTGTTTAAGTCGAGGAACACAGACTTTTGACAACATGTCACAAAAAATAGCATCACCCCTATATCTTCGAAGAAGTAGGCAGAGGTTTATGGTACACTCACACTTAGATAACTATGTTTGAGCTAGATATTTACCAACACAAAATTAATTTTAAAATTTTTGCATACAACCAAAATATGAGTGTATGACTTCTAATAAGTTTGAAAACAAGTGAATATTAAAATGTACGTAATAAGAGACACTAATATTGTAAAGTTTGTCTTAAAAGGTAGTTTTATTTCTGTGCTCGATAAGTGTCATTTGTACACATAATCTCATACATAATCATGTAATAAAGACCACCAAGTCAAATGTGCATTTAGCATTTAAAAAAAGGGAATCACTAAAACATATTTATTAACTTGACTCCCATGGATGTCAATAATGACAATTTTACGCGCAAATTTCGTGGCGTTGAGAGTTAAAGGGTAAAAGGTTACTCAATTTGACAGTGGAAAAGATTAATCTATTGGTATGTCATTCCCACATAGAGCTGGTTTTCAGGCTGCCCCCATTTTAAACTAAAACACAATATATTTATATAGTATAAGCTCTTTAAATTTTTAATATTATTCATTAGCCATTTTTGATCTCGGAGATAAAATGCATTCGTGACCTCCTTATCCAAAAAACGAAATGATTTAAAAATTACTTAATGCAGTTTCGAAAACAGGTTGGAGCGTGCCCGAGAACTGCACCGGAATAAAAAAAAATGAAACCCAGATATGCAAACAAAAGTATTTTAACGGACGCACGGTCTTTGCTTTCTTTTCAGTGTACAAAAGAGCTAATTTTTTTATAATACTTGTTTATTGTTATTGGTCGTGCAACACTACCTCCGGTTGAAGATAAGGTTTATTTTTTGCATTGGCAACCTTCTTTGTTTTATTTAACACGCTCTTTTAAATACCTATTCAGGAAAACTTTTTGTGCTATTTTGTGTGCGCATCTATTCATATCTATATATATTTACAGTGTGATGTATGAAAAAGTTTTAAGCAAAAATGTTTGTGTTAAGTACATCTGATGCGGGCATAATTGATTTTAACTATTGTATCAGCCAATATTTTTAATTTTGTTAAATTCTTATCTTCAAGGCTGAAGAAATTCTGTAACAATGTAAGAAGAGCTTACAATTAAATATTTTATTATTGTTAACTTTATCTAGAAAATTCTATTGCATTGTTTTTATGAGCTAATCCTTCTAGGCTTACCATGTTATGTTAAGTAACATGTAACAATATCAGGTATCTATGATACTAGCAAGGGCGTAAGCCAGGTACGGGTAAGAAAGGCAGCTGCTGTTCCCGTCGCCCCCTACCAACTTAATTCGCATGCAATGCAAATTTTCAGTATAAACTATGTGTTACACTTTGGTTGGTATCGTTAACAAACAACTTGAAGACATTGTCCGTGGAGTTGAGAAGGCAATGCTGCGATTTGTGCATAATATTAGTTTTGCCCTTGTCTCCCTGTATATCCTCCCTGGATAAAATCCGGTATATTTCCTTGCAAACTAGTCCATAAATTGACAAAAAAGGACACTAAATTCCAAAAAATACTTAGATTAATACTGCAAAATTAAATCTTTTATCAACGTTTATTTGTCACGTTTGATCTTAATTTAAACCTTCTTTCGATTCTGCAATAAATTACATTGTCCGAAATGTTCGAAAAGCGTGTTTCGATCCCGTTGGTCGTATGTTGTGAAGCCTTACTTTGGAGAGATAAGAATGCGTCCGACGAGGCGAGGCACGGCGCGGCGCGGCAGCTGCGAGACCGCGGTATGCGATCCACACCTGCCGCCTGAGCTTGCGCTGCATCTTTGCACTTTCATAACCTCTCGTTCCTTGGTTCTTATGTGTAACAGTATTACTTATAAGATAGACCATGCACCACCTGCTGGGCTGACCTATGGTTTTTGAATTTGAATTTTTGAAAACAGAAGGTCCTAGATGTATTTTTTGTTAAATTAATAAACATTTTTGTAATAATTTAATTAGTAATTGATTGTTATGACACACCGTTTGTCCATTACAGTTATCCTGAAATATAAAATTTAAAATAAACAAAATGTCGGTAATTCGATTGCTCTCACGATTCTCACGATAATATGATATTTTCGAGATGTCGCTTTAATAGTTTCTAGTCTTCATTGATTAATTTTTTTTAATTATGAGATGCTTAATTTTTTACCGGACAAAAGAAAGGTGGGTACGGTAGGCGGAGATATTTTTAGGCTGAAAAACTGTGAACAGCATGAAACTCCCTAATCCTAGTTTTTTTGTTTGTTGGTTTGAACGCGCTAATCTCTATAATTACCAGTCAGATTTGAAAAAAAATGTTCGCCTCTTATAACCTATTTACTGAGGAAAGTTATAAGCTATATAACTTCACACTACGACCCTAAAGAGTGGAGCAGTAACCACGAACGTCAAGCAATCTGACAATATGTAGGCAAGTACGGGACTTGAGAAAACAGTAGGCTACACGGGTGCGTTGGCAGCGACGTGACGGCGCGGTGGAGAATTGGCTGACTAAATTGAACACGGGTAAAACCGCGAAGCATAGTTAGGCTTTTTATAATGATGTTGCGTCTTCGTAAAGCAATGGATTCTTAGAGGTGGGTCGCGGCCGGTCAGCAGGTGTTCCTCGACAGTACGCACACGTGTCACCGCGCATCTGCCGCTCATCGCCAATCACGCCGCGCCGGTGTATCCGCACCCTATATATATCCCGCTCGGCTCTCAGCGATATGCATAAAGTACCTTGCGCTCGCGCAGTTTACGCACAGAATATAAGTTTACGTCTCGTTGGCCATTGTGTTCAGTGTCTCCGTTTTGTGTCTCGATATGATCATCTGTCTGTCAGGCTTTGTTATCGCTGGGTTCGTATTTTTATTTTATATTGTTAATTAAATTAGTTAATTATTAATATATTTAATTAAATATAATTAATTATTAGGTTTTTACCGTGTTTATTTATCTATAATCTACAGTAGTCAAATTATTCCAAAAGTTTTGCATGTCATAAGTTTCTTAAATAAATTCCGAGAATTTTTGAAAGCATGTTTTGTGAATAATTGATCCATTTTTGGATTTGAATTATTTATTCTTTATAGTTTAAATATAATAAAGGGGTTCTGGATTTTAAACTTATTTTTTTTGTTTTGTTTATAACCAGTGTATGTCAAATATTTTGGCTGTAATGTGATGTCAATCGTCCTTAATTACGCTGGTAATAAATACAGATAAACATGAAGGTATTAAAAATCGTATTCGAATCTTTATAAATTTTGAAGAGTGCAATTGGATTCCAAGAATGATAAATTTTATTATTTATTTATTTTTAAACAATTATTTCGATGTAAAAAAGCAAACAAAGTCATAAAATTAACCTTTGTGGAATATTTTTGTATTTTTTAAAATTTAGTGTTATATTGTACACTGTGATTTTTATTTATTGTTATAATCTATTCACTTCATTCGATATACTTAACACATATTGTTGTTATTTCAAAACCGAATTCTAGTAATGTATTTTTCCAATGCGCAGTAAACGAAAACGTTAAGGGTCATCCCAAAAATTACGTCACGCAAAATTGTGTGTCTTTTGAAGGGACTTAATTAACTTTTTTTAAATATCTTACCTTAACAATAAGTAGCGGGTGCCTGAAGAGGCTGGCTGCGGTGACAACGTTTATGTAAAAGGATCCATGCTGAATTATTTTATTTCTACAAAAAAAGGCATATAAAAAATACTTTTGTAAAAAATAGAGCTTACCCGGTGGTTCGGTCTATAGGTGGTATATTTGTAAATCTTTCTCTATCGTGGCTGGGCAATGCTAGCTTTAGGCAAGTTTTAAGATAAAGCGCGATACGATTATGGTGCCCCCTTTGCTTGCTCTTAATATAAAATACTAGTTGAACTTAGACTCGACTCTCCAGATAATCTTGTTCAGATAATAACCCATTTGCCATCAAAATATCAACATTTTTTCATTGTTTACCTTCCCAATTGAGACATACATTGGGACTAGGTGCCTATAGTAGTCGCTCTGTTCGTCCTATGATAGGGCCAAGCCTTGAATCTGAGCTATTTTTAAGTTAGTAATAAAATTCCTAATTTTATTGTATTTTTTTTTCATTTTGTTACAGAACTTCACCGACGTCGATACCAGTATCTTCTAGAAATGATATCGTAAGTAGAATATATTATTTTTAATAAAAAAAAATATAGACTTCGCGTTTTGGCCACAATCTCACATGATGTTACGTGACGATGTGGCCCAAGATGGTATCACGCCAAGCCTATCTGGTGCTTCGCATCAAAATTTTCAACTTGAGCGTGGTAGATAACCATTTATAATTTACTCCACCAATCATGCTTCATTATGATGTTTTCCTTAGGCCCGAAAGCTCAGGTTCTTTGTAGGAACTCGAACTCCCGTTGATAGATGCGGTGTTCATACACGCTACCACTGAACCGACATTGCTTCAAAATAGGATCGTTCATGTTAAACGTAGTTTATGGCAGCCGGACATTAGTTGTTTTTTAAACATTATTTTAAATTGAACCGTTTATATGCATTGTTATAGATATTATATTTTTAATTTGGTACGAAACAATACTTTCGTTATTAACCATAATGAATTTCTAATTGTTAGTTCTGTCCCCTTCCAACAATATTCATTAGACAAAGATGAAGATACTGTATTCAGTGTTTATTATTATTTATTTTTGTAATTTCGTACGTCCAGAGTGTGGTTGAGCGTGCCAACATTGGTTGCGAGCGCGCCACCATGGTGGGAGTGGTGCCCGCTGCGGCCGGTCCCACGGCGCGGTACTCTCCGCACCACCATCAGCTCCTGCAACACTTCGCGCCGCCGCTTGCACATCACAGAGGTATACATTTTATAATCTACTAAAAACATCTGTTAGTGAAAAAGGATATTATAATTGGATCAGTAGGATCTTACTTATTTATAATATAGTAGTATTATTTATAATATAGTGCAATATTGTTTTTGTATTGTACTTTGTTTTACGATTTAGCACAGTTCTGTCACTTTGTGATTTTAATAGTTAATATTGGTTACAGGTGTCGGTAGATCGAGCAGCAGTTCTGCAGAGTCCGTGTCGAGTCACAGCGCGTCCCCGCCCCCCGCCGGGCTCCCTGCGCACCCCCCCTCCGCGTCCCCCGGCCCCGCACCGCTCCTGCCGCCCGCCGGACACCCTATCGCCTCCGCCAGGCCATTCAACTTCAGATATACGTGAGTGTCCAATATTAATATGCATTTATTTCAGTTTCAATTACTATATTATAATTTACGAACTGTGACCACCGATGAGAGACAGTCTATTCATAGTGTTGTTCATACTATCTTGCCAATACAATTGTTAAAGCTAGTGATTGATTCAAGTATAGGATTCATCGAAACGACGTACTATGTTGTTTTTTGCCCATATATTTGGTACATCGATTGACGTGTTTTCCGATCCTATACAAGTGAAGGAAAATATCGTGATGGAAGTAGCAGTTTCTAAAACCAGCCTGGCTAGCTACCACCCTCAAGCTGAAAGTCTGTCGCCGAGCATCTATTTATAGGTGAGTTCCGGCAGCTGCACTTGAATGACAACTTATAAGGCTTCTGGCCAACTAATGATTCTTTCTGTTTCGCCAGCAAACTGTTACCCCCTTCGGCCAGCCAGCAATTCTCTGCTTTTGGTCAACTCATAAACCTCCTTTTTTCGCAAAAATCATATTTTTAAACAAATGTTAACGCTATAGCACCTTTTTAAAATGAAACCGTTTAATTAAAAATTTGTCTGCAGACGTGTGCGTACTCTGTATGCGTGCCTCGGCGAGAGCGACGGCGAGCTGTCCTTCGAGCCGAACCAAATCATTACGAACGTGGTGCCCTCCAGCGAGCCGGGCTGGCTGCGCGGGACGCTCAACGGGAAAACTGGCCTCGTGCCGGAGAACTACGTGGAGCCGCTCCCCTAGCCGCCGCCCCTCGCCCTCTGCCGCTCCGCCCAGTAGCTGACGTCTCTCACTCGCAGGTGCGACGAGATCACTCCACCACGGGATACGGTGATACTCCTCAAACGTTCTCTTATGAGAAACCAGGAGCATATGTCTTGTCGATGAGCGACGAGAATCGATACGTATATTTACGTACGGAATACGTTTTTATCGACTTCTATGTCGATAACAGAGAACAGTCGAACGCCTTCTAGTTTAAAATTATTATAATTCGCTCAACTGTGTAGATGAAGTTGTATTATTCGCGATTAGATTGTCGATTTTAGTAATGAATTTTGAGGCACTCGTTATATTTTGTATACATAAGCACTCTAGCAAAGTTTGATAGGAACGGATCGTTCAACCTTGTAATTGTGTTATCGATAGATATGGAGAAAGATATCGAAACCTAAAAAATAATAATGTGAGTTTGTAAAAACGACAGTATTATCGACAAATAATATTTTAATAGTCGTAAATATCGAAAAGAGCGTACGAGATGAATCAGTGCGTTGGATTCATGTTGGTTGCGAGTGCGAATGTGTATTGTCATTTCGTATTCGATAGAGTAGTACATTTCTGATGACGTCACAAGTCCCCATTTGGTAGTAGTGAATTTTTATCGACTTTTATGTCATGTGACATTTATATTATGTCATACACTAATACTGTAGTTTATGCTGGGGGGACAAACTAATCTAGCATTTAAATGCATTCCTCTTATTTTTACTAAGGTCTAATTCCGTAACGATTAATAATTATTTTCTGGGAGTAATGCGATTTGTTGAGCTTACAATTAGCTTCCACGAGGATCTACCTCCTAGATTCTTCTAGGATCTACCTTCTAGATATCTCCAGAATATATTTTACTTTGCGTGAAGTTTTAACCTGTACTTCCTAAACATCTCTGGTTTGGACGTATATCGACCAGAGGAGACATTCCTATTTAGTCTTCCTACAATATCCGATCTTTTATTTTTACAGCCATCAAAAATTAACCTTTTGATGATTTACAGAGTTTTCATCTTATGATTTTAGATGAACTTTTGAAAAACATTTGGTCTACTTGTACTGGTATGTTTTCCTTCCATTACCTCTGCAGTCAGTTGCCCGTATATGTATAGTCATAAGATCTGTTTTCTTATTTGCCAAGTGAGGAATATCACGACAACCAGTTGGGTCGACCCAAGGTATGCTTACGCCTAAATTATACTGGATAATTTATTATTTCCACTGTCTTCTTAATCTCAAGATTCGGTTATTGTAACAGTTCCTATATATTTTTACTTAAACGTTTGAAAATATCTTAATCTATTGATATGTTTTAGTAATTCTATTTTAAACCCAGTATGTTTCTTAAACAGTGTGTTACCCTTTTTTAACACATTGTCACATTTTAAGGAAGTGAATCGCCTGCCTAAATTTACAGCCTTTTATTGCTAGGTTTTAAAAAACATGTGATAATTAAAAAACAACACGAAATACGTAAATAAAATGACTGAATCTTATCTTATTGATAAATAACATTCCATAATATGTCTCATATACATTGGTCTATACAGTAAATGAAGTTACGTAGTCGCCAGGTGATTTTAGATTTGTAAGAATTTATGAATTTATTTATTATGTCACGATACATATTTATAATGAGAAATTATATAACAATACGATACCTATATAGTTAAGATTCTTTCGATTATAATAACTTAACGGAAACGATGTAAAAAAAAATAATGTTCTTGATCATGTTAAGAGAAAAGGGCCACTAAAAGGAAAATTACCGCATTTATTTCTTCATCTGGCGATTATATAGTTTCACTGGTTTCATCGTCAATTTTAAATAAAAATTACCAACAAAATATCAGGAGTATTCATAAGTAATCACTTCTTTAAAAATTTTTAACAAACTTTGTATTATGCAAATTCAAATTTTATTTTTGAATTTATCTTAGTGTAATCTCCATCATTATCACGGATAGTTACCCATCTTTCCTGAAAATGTTCAATTATCCTCTTATAGAAATCCAGGGTTCTTGAAGACAAATATGACGTTGAGTGATAAATGGGTTTAGGGGTTGATACTGCGGTTTTATCTGCAGAAAGCCATTGCATGGAATGCTTTATGCTAACATAAATATTTCATCTCCGGTAACGATTTTATTGAGAAATTAATCTCTACGAAATCTGGATAGCAATGACATATAAGTTGGACGACGAATATTCTTGTTGGCCTTGCATAATTGTTGCAGTATCCATAATCCTTGCTTAATATGCCTTTTCAGTTTCGTTTAGCTGTATTTGTATAGTTGACCATGTAGACCCAAGGCGTCTCGATAATTCTTGTACACTTAATTTAGAATCAGCTTCCAATATAAATTTTATGGTGTTATTATCAAATTCAACTGGTCGTCCATTTCGATGTCTGTCAGAGATCATAACAAACCTTCTGAATCAACCTTGACACCTGTCGACCTTCCCATATACATTCCTATGAACATCGCATTTTTTGTGGTTATCGTTTGCATTAAACCCTGTGTGAAAATGAAAAAAATTGCAATGGCGAATATGATCCTCCGAAGTACGGACACCGCCATTTTATTACAAGGTTAAAAAAATTGTTAAAACAATATCTTTGCAAATAATTGATTACTTATGGGTAACCCTACTTTATCCAATACCTGTCGTATACTTTCGTACATTCCAGAATTAAGACTTGCCTTTATTAACTCATATTGATATATTTCCATTTTCATTTACTTTGTACAAACTTCTTAAATTTTAATATGTAAATACATTGTTATGTGGTATATTGCGTAGAAATGAACTAATTCGCAACAAATACCTTATTATAAATTAGATGTGTTATAAAAGTTACCAATGTTACTCAGTTTCCGGAATCACGTGTTATTTGGAAAAACGTGGCAACACTGAGAAAACGTTATTTATGAAACGCAACAGAATTGTTCGAAATACCGTTTTAAATATGAAAATGATTATAATAATGTATTTAGTTGTATTGGAACATTTATGAATGAAATTCGTTCATTACGAAATAAATAATAAATATATTAAATACATATCGTAATTTTAGCTGCCATACTTAAACTATTGTCCATGTTTCGAAGGAGACTGTATATCGTAGATATGTGTAATTATTAATAGGAGTTGTAATAATTTACATCGACATATTTAGGTATAAATGTTGACCCGGTGTCGACTTCAAAGCATAAGTACGAATATTTTGAGGACTCGGTTATGATAAGGGATTTGTTTGTGACTGTATTTGTGTTCTCAAAACTACCGTCGTCACATACCGCTGTATTCAATCAGATACTGTGAAAAATTATAATTAACAGCAATAACGATACATTCGTTAAAAATTCGTTAGCGATAATTTATTTACAAGGATTCGTCCTCGGAATTTTTAGTATAAAGTTGAAGTTATTAAGTTATGTTATATATTTGATTTTTAAAGTTCGATAATAAAATGCTATTTAATCAAATAATAGAAGATATTACAAACTACTTTGCTCATATCAATTTAAAATATAATGGAATAGTTTTAACTTTTATATTACAAAAAAAATAAAATTACCATTTCACATAGACATTTCAAAACACTAAAACGATATGGAGTCTAAATATATTCTATTTTTTAAATTTTATACTGATCTTTTAAATACTGTCGTATTGATCCATTTACTACTGATGTCAAATTAAAACACATATCATTATGATAAATTGCGATACCGATTCCAGGTATTAAAATAAATTATTTAATAAATTGAGAGACTTCATAAATTAAGGATATTAAATGATATTTTTATGCACACATTTGTTTTTTTATAAATAAAGGTACGTTATTTATGTCTTGTATTGCATTGGGTTGCGTTCGCGTTTATGGATAATTATTTTTAACACAGATTAAAAAGACCAGCTTGTTTTTATAAGAATAATGACCAGCTATTTCAATACTTACCACATTCATTACATTTACCGCATCATAGAAACAGGCCAGTTATTCAATACATTACAATATATCTCGGGAGGAAAAAAATGTGGTATTTGTGAGCCATTGTAAGTTGGTCAACCAGTGAACACGTGACTTAAATATGATATCAACACAGATCACAATGTCACATTTATGTACATATGATCTTTGTGTGATGTATATTAAGGTCGTCGTATATTTTACTGAGCGTAGTACACATACAGCGTAGACACGCTGAGTAAATTGTTTCATTCAAACGTTTTCGGTTATTCAGTGATCTTAAAATAAACAGTCTGGTCTTTATGATCTTTGATTAAACTTTACCATGGTATATTAACATATTTGTATATAAGCAGCGCGGGGCACGCTACACCAAATATCCCATATTATCTTATAGTTATGTTGTTGATTCTTTTGTACGATTTTCTTGTATATTTTGTACATTGTAAATAAGAATTTGTTGATATTTAATATTATAGTAAAAAACAAAAACTATTTATATAACACTTTGTTGTTTGTGAATTTTGTACCAAATAATATTATGTAACTTAGTTATCGCACGATTTTGTATCGTGAAAGTCTAATTATAAACACTTATTAAACAATTACCTGTTTTATTTCCATTAAATTGTAAAGAAAGTTGTTCTGTTGACTAACGGTGCTAGCGAATTTAGAGCGGGACAAGGCTTCACGAAGGAGAGAGACGAGGCAGGGAGCGAAATGAGATGGGAAAGAGGTGTGAATTCATTTTGACGTTGACTAAAAGTCGTTCCATATGAAAAAGTCTGAAAAATCTGTGTATAGTTTTTAAGATTTTTTAGGCCAACCGCTGTAAGCGCTAGCCTACTGATGGTTTGCGGGACGCGGGTTGGCGGGTGTGTACGAATATAATTACATCTTAATATAAATACATCTAATTATATCTTATTCAGATAAATATATCTTAAGATCAATATACCTATATGCATGTTATTGCAACTGTGCTAGGTAACTATTACTATATTGAAGAATATATATATCTGTGTAACCTTTTCACGCTGATGAAGTGAAACTTCGAATTTAATAGTACCTATACATTGCCATTATAAGTTACTAAAACGCGTTAAAGAACTACTTTTGATCGAGTGTATAGTTTTTAAAACAGCGCCGCGTCTGTATTTCTATATGGTGAAATAATCTGTGTAGCAGTCATAAAAATGAAACCGCGAAAGCCCTCACGACTAGAGTTGCGTCAGACTAATACATATTTCTAAACAAAACATGTAGTAGGCGACAGTTATATTTTAATTGAATAATTTTTTATTCCCTAATCTGAGCTTTATCTCTGAACGAGACTTGGTTGTTATTGTCAATTTGAGTATTTTGTCATTATCATCATTATCTATATATCACGTAATAAAAAATATTCCTTTAAAAAATAAAATATTTTTTTGAAACCTAGATACTATATATTTTTTTGGTTTTGTGCCATCTATATTTATTTCAAGTAATAACCTCGAAAATACTATATTTGATATAAAAAAGTCGGCAAACGTTTAATGTTGAAAAAAGAGATTGGATCAGTAAAAAAACCAGAAAACTTTTTAATTTCGAAAATCTACATTATCTTATGGTAAGGGAGCCCACGATGCTAAATTGGGATTTACTTGAGCGTCATAGAGACCTATTGGGTTGCAAAGCTTAGATGATAAGAAGAAACAAATGTTAAATAATGTATACCTTTCACCGATGGGGCAAGCGGCTATAGATTTTCAAATATGTAAAAAATACTGTTGCATGGACATACTCGAGCGCGCCAGATATTGATAGAATCAATGTCCTACATATTTTTAATAATGTACGTATCTGATCGTTTGCATGATGGGGGTGGTCGTACGTAAAGTTAGAACATAAAAAAAATAAAAATTTATTCGAGTTCGTCAGATTTTCTAAGGGGATGTTAGGTGAACCTAAAAGAAAGCTCTCATTCAATAATACCAGCCGATATGATTTTCCTTGTCCAAGATATAATAAAAAAATTCCACTAACTGAAAATAAATTGAATTATTAAGTTTTGGCGCTCTTTCCTCTAATTAAGCGACCCCTCGTGAGAAAATATATTAGTTGGAACAGTGACACGCCCATTTAAAACGCATTAGATGGAAATCAAGCCGTTATAGTTACTTTGGTTACAAACTTTTTACTGAAATCAGTGTGATTATTGAACAAGGTTGGCAGCTTTGTGGATATCTGAAAATGATAACTATGCTGTTAGGTCAGCAGTCAGGATACACGAAATATCCTTGTTTTTTGTACGAGTGGGACAGTAGAGCACGAGAAAAGCATTACGTTCAGAAACATTGGAATCCTCATACAAATCTCAAACCTGGAACAAAAAAAAATGTTATACGAGAAAACTTAATTGATCCTGAACAAATTTTATTACCTCCGCTTCATATTAAACTCGGTATGATGAAACAGTTCATTAAGGCACTGGATAAAGAAAATGATAGTTTTAAATACTTGAGTAGAAAATTTCCATAACTATCAGATGCCAAAATAAAAGGAGTGTTCGATGGACCACAAATTAGATCTTTGATGAACGATGAAAAATTGGATGCAACACTGAATAGTACTGGATTGAAGCTTGGCTGGCGTTCAAAGAAGTTGTCAACAATTTTTTAGGAAATCACAAACATTCTGACTAAAATTTTTGTTGCAAACTTATTAAATAAGTAAAAAAAAATTGGGGTGTAATATGAGTATAAAACTAAATTTTTTACATTCACATGTGGATTTTTTCCCTGATAATCTTGGTGATTATAGTAAAGAACAGGGAGAAAGGTCCACCAAGACATAAAAACTATGGAAACAAGGTACCAAGGTCGATGGAATGTGAATATGATGGCTTATTACTGCTGGTCTACAAAACGTAATATTAATGAAGATTCTCATAAAAAAATTACACCCAGACATATTTTATCGCTAAGCGTAAAAGATGTCAATCAAAATATCCCTGTAACAATTTTATTATTGTACCTGTTTTTTTTTTTTGTAAGTTTTCAAATATATGTATTTATAATATAATTTTATAATTGTAAAAAAACCTGATGTGATAGAGTAATTATGTAGGTATTTTTGTGTTCAAAATATTATAAATTACCGATATGTTTCACTCAAATCAAAACAACGTTCAAAAAGTGTTCATTTGTCGGCCGGTGTAATCTGACGATTTCGATGTGACGCAAACTCGCGGCCATTATTATCATCGCAAAAATCATCATCAAAATCATCATCAAAAAAATCGCCATTTTGAAATACTCAAGCGCGTCAGATTAAGATATATATGGTTCATCTTTATGGAATATAAGCATCACGCATCTGCACGCATTAAACTTTATCGATGAATTTTTGTTACTTCGACTTGTGGAAATAGTCAGATTATATATTTTTCGTTATCTTTGAATTATTTCCTTCAAAAAAATTTAGCCACGCTCGAGAATGTCGAGATGACGTTTTTTTTTAGAACTTTGTAGCCCACCCCTTTCTTTACGTCACTCTCAAATTGTCAGATTAGTGGAATATACACTTTTTAGCATGTAATTAACTCACCTTACCTAAATCTAACGCGCTCGAGAATTTCTGATAATTTTTTTTTACTAATCTGATCCTTTATCCTTAACGGCTTGCCTTATATATGGCGGAGGTACTTAACCGGATACAGGGTAAACCCTCAGTATATTAATCTGCCGCGCTGTAGTAAATCCCGAAATCCCTTCATGGGCTCCCCTACTATTATATATAAAAATCTTGTGAGTGTTTGTTACTGATTCTATAACATCTGAACGACTTGAATTGAACTGATATTAATATAATTTAACAAATTATATAAACAAATTACTTTTCACCAAATGAGATAATAAAAGATATGTTTATATAGTATAATATATTTCTACAATATTATCTCCTAATTAATATTACAAGCAAATAATGTAATATATTACAGATAGCGCGATACATCTGGGACTGCACAAAATAACAAAAATTGTGATGTAATGCAAATAGGTTCAGTGGTGTCGAGCCACCGCTGTGGGTCAAGTTATTTACATTAATGTTTTGGCGTGAACACTATAGCTACCACATAGATACAGGTTTTAAAACTAATAACATTATCCATATTATATCCTCTGATACAGGTTAAAAAAGTACTCAAGACATGTTCTTATTCACAAATTTCAAGGTAATACAAACTCTGGTAAACATTTAAAAACTTTACACCACTTTTCGAAAATATCAAGTGATTATTATATTTACTGTGTGTGTGTGGGGCGAACAGAGTGCTCGCTCCGAGTTTCACTCTTGCTTCACACGGCTTGCACATTCACAGAGGCCAAAATGTTCAACTCACTCTTTTATGGTTCAGAAAGGTTCAAAAGTTTGTTCATAAACTACACACTGGCAAATACACACAATACACCACATTCACAGCACTAGGGACCGGCAGAGAGCACTGTTCACTCACGACGAGCTCCGAGCGAGACGCGTTCAACCTATCGCGCGGTCCACAGAGTCGAATTAGCTGCGTATTGCGGCCTCGCGCTCGGGGGCGGGGCCGGCGGCGGGGGCGGGGGCCGCGGGGGGCTCGGCCGGGCGCGCGGGGTGCGCGGGGAGCGCCGCCAGCCACTCGAGCCGCCTCGCCTCGGTAGCGCGCACGACACTCAGCAGCGCCGAGTACTTGTCACGCAGCGCCCGCAGCCTCGCAGCGCTCTCCTCCGCGGCCGCACGCGACGACCGCTTCAGCTCCGACAGCGCAGCCTCGCGCGCGCCCAGCGTCGTCTCCAGCTCGTGCGCGCGGGCCGTCGCGGCTTCCGCGCGTGCCGTGGCAGCCTCCGCCTCCGCCTCGGCGCGGGCGGTCGCAGCGCGGAGCGCTCGTTCGTCGAGCGCCGGCCGAGGCAGCGCGGGCGCTCGCACAGCTGCCGCCAACCGAGCTTCACGCTCGCTCAGTAGGAGCAGTTCGCGTCGCAGCCGACGCACGTATTCAGCACGACGTTCTGCTGCAAGTGCGGCGCGAGCGAGTGCCTCCACGTGGCGCGCGCTCTCAAAGGACTCTGCGCGCTGTCGCTGCAGGTCCGCCGCGTCGAGTGCCCGCGCTGCCTGCGCCTCGTGCAGTGCGGCCTCGGCCCGGAGCCGGGCGGCCCGCTCCTCGGCCAGCTCTGCGGCGGCGGCGGCGAGGGAGCTGTCCGCGGCGGCCGGCACCGTCTCTGCCGGCCGGAGGGGCACCGTGCGGGAGCGCAGCTCGTCGCGTTCGCGGGTGAGCGCTCGCACGCGGTCGGCGAGCGCTTGGTTGCGCAGCTCGAGTGCGCGCACCTGCCGGCAGCGGCCGAGCAGGCGCCGGTTGCGCTCTGCGTGCACGTCGCGTCGCCAGCGCTCGTACATGAGCTGTGCGTGGAGGAGCGCCACGTGCTCGCCGGGCTCGGCGCCGCCGACGCGGCCCGCGTACAACTCCGACAGGTACTCGTCGAGCCGCTCGCTCGGCGCGCCCCTCTGATTCTGCAACACAGCAACATACTTCTAGAATCTTTCAAACATTCATATATTTTTGAATAATGATCTAAGGAGAGAATCCTATTATTCGAAAAAGTGACTAACCTGTGTTTGCGCCTCCTCGGGGGATACGCGATAGAAGTCTGCGATGAGAAATTCATAAGGCTCTGGCCACACGTCCACTGTTTGCACGGCAACCTCACAACGGCGAGAGCCAACTTGTCGTCCGCACGACGAGGAGCGTCGCGGGGCGGAGGCCGGGCTGCGCGCACGCGGCGCGCGAGGCAGTGCGGGCGGCCGGCGCGGCATGGGGGCGGGCCCGCGTTCTCCTTCTCTCTCTGACCAGTCGTCGAGTGCGGGCGCACGCCGCGTCAGCTCGAGAACCTCGCGGTCCTCCACGTTGAGTGGCTCATCAGCGAGCGGCGGGCGGTTCGGTTCCGGGCGCGGGACGGCCGGCGGCGGCGCGCCCGCGAAGGAAATTGGGCTGTCAGCGGCGCGCCGCTCCAGCTGCACGCGCGCCAGTCTGGCAGAGTGCACTTCTCCCCCGGCCATACTTGGGGGTGACCCGCCTCGCGACCGCCGTCCGATCGCGCGTACGGCGCTCGACTCGCCCGGAAATCGAAACTGCGCACGAGTTTCGCGCGCCGGCGTGTTCTCGGGCGTCGCCTCGACGGCTGCCTCCGGCGGTTCTGCTGCGTCCACTTCCGCCGGCAATGGCGTCGCCGGCGCTGAATCTGCACCGCATCGCTCTGCCAGCGGGAACCAGGGCTCAGCGCCCGGTCGCAAGGCGGACGCCGAGCGTGCCGCGTGAGCTCCGGAACCTGGAGCAGGAGAACACGGCCCGGCGTAGGTGGAAATTGACGCGTTCGAAGGTGGCGGCGAAGGCGCAGGCTCATCGCGCGGTGTCAGCGCCAGTCGGCGAGTCTCTGCGACAACATCGTGGAGTTCGAGACGCGCCCAGCGCGCCGTTTCTGCCTCGCGAGCGCGGGTCCCCGTCAGCAACGCCGGATGCAGGCGCACCGAGTCGGCGAGGGAGGCGAGCGCACGCTCCCAGCGGTCGCGAACACTGGGGCCTAACTCGGCACCGTGTGACCGTAGTGCCTCAGCGAGTGTACAAGGGTGTGTCGCGTACAGCGTGCGGAAGAGAGCGCGCTGCGCGAACAATAGGTGAGGTTTCGCGTGCGGCGGCGGGGCCGGATCCAGGAGTGCTGGACGTAGAAGCGCCTCGGCGAGGTCGAGCGGATGTGCGGTCGCGAGCGCAGGTGCGGCAGGTGCGAGCGCGGCCAGGGCGAGCAGCGCGTGCAGCAGCGGGAGCGGATCACGCTCTTGGCGAGCGGCCCGCAGCAAGTCACGCGCGAGTGGATGCGAGGACAACCGATGCAGCCAAGGTGGGCGGAGCGCAATGAGCGGCGCGAGTACAGAGAGCGCGTGATGTCGAGCAGGCCGATCGGCACGTAGCTGCTCTTGCAGTGCGTCGAGTAGGTACCTGGCGTGCGGCTCGGTCGCGCGCGCCAGTAGCTCGAGAGCGCGAATGGAACCGGTGCGTGCGTGGTAGTTGAGCAAGCCACGTGTCACGTAAGGTTCACGCACGGATCCGTAAAGCGCGCAAAGAGCGTCGGCCGCATCATGTGCACCGCCACTGCCTCCCTCCAGCAGTGCAAACACCTCGCCCGCCTCGCACGCTGCTAACATCTCCGAAAGCCTGTTAATGATACAGACACCGTCATAACAATGATGATTTTCCATCAATTTTTATAAATAAGCATTCGCATGGCATTTTTTTTAAATTACTGGATTCATTATTGTAAATCTGTATCTTAGCATTCCTGTGATGCCATGGTGTGATATCGAAATACACTTCCTGTCCATAGGAGTATGGTTAATTCCTTGTGAAATCAGAGTCAGTAATAAGGCAATGAAAATGACAACAGGCAAATGTATAATAGAAGTGTCATGCTCACAGAATATTACATACTGACAGATCTATTGGTCTTAAGTTTGAATCAACATATCTGCATCATCTACACTAAACTAAAGTGTAGAACTAATCGGTTTACGAGTTATATTCTAATTTTAATATATTTTGTGGGGTAAAAAGATGTTTACCTATACATATAATAAAATTGAAGTGTCAGTTTGTAATATCAAAATAACACCTTTTTTAATGCATAAGAAAGTATATATGGTACTTATACCAAAAACATTGTTTTTTTTTTCTATTTTTCTATTGTTCTCTCTGAAACAGTTGGACCAATTTTGATGGGACTTTCACTGGCATATAGCTGATGTTATAAGGAGTAGCTTCGGGTTTCACACAAAAAAGGCTTTTTAGTAGTTCACATGAGTGGAGCCACGGGCACAGCTAGTTAATAATATGTCAGTAATAATAATAGTGATTTAAAAACTGCATTATGCAAGTTCACACATATCCTTCTTTCAAAAATTTTCTCAATGTCCTAAAAACTGGTTAATGGTTTAGTAAAGGTTATCAAAATGGAACTCATTAGCATTATTGTTACTGATAAAATCATGGTTATTACCTATTGGCCAAAGCCCAAACAGAAATAGAAATAAAGAAATCCACACTAAATGATAAATGTGAATGTTTTAGAATTATAGGACGAATGTGTGGTAAGACCTTTTTTCTCGATAACGATATGAAATGTAAAGTTGAAATTAATATTATATTACTCTATCAAAAAAGTATTGGGAAAAGATCAGCAATACACAAAATGTTAGTTATTCATCCAAATTTACATTATCGCCTTTAAAGTATGCTTCTTCACAAACTATACACTAACGCCAAATAATAATCCAATCATCAGAACAATTTTTAAATGCTTTTTCCGGTATTGAGTTTAGTTCATATAGTGAATTCTCTTTTATGTCTTCTACTGAATGAAAACGGCTGGAGAAGTCAGCTGGAGCCATATCTGGTGAATAAGGTGGTGGTTGATTGATGGTATTTGTTGAGTTTTTGGTTAAAAATTCGTTTACAATGATGGCCTTATGCATAGGCGCATTATCGTGGTGCAAAATCCAACAATTTTCTTTCCACAATTCTAGCCTTTTTCATCGAATTTGCTCACTTAAATGCCGCATAACGCTGAATTGGTAAGAATTCCGAATGCATAACACTGTGATACTCAAAGAAAACAGTCAACATGACTTTGACTTTTGATCGACTTTGGAGTGGTTTTTTCTGTTTCAGTTCAGTTGGAAGGCGCCACTCTGAAGCTTGTTGACTAGTTTCCATGTCAACCTCATAAATCGGACTAGCCAGAAAACAACCAATAATAAATAAATATATATACATTTTCATCTGATTGTTTTAATTTTCGTATATAAAACCCTTAATATAGCTATTGATTGATTTTCAAAAAGATTGTTTAATTTATAACATTTTATTAATATTGAGTGAATGAGATTTTCCGATACTGATTTATACATCATGCATAAAATTATTGCAGTGAATACATTCGATCCCATCACTAGGTACAATATATTGTAACTAAATTTAATACACTTAAAAAAAAACTTTTTTTTTTTTGGAAAACTTGTAACATTTATAATGTCTGCAAAAGTCATAATTAGGATATATAACATAAGGCAGTTAATACATTTATTTTTTACTCATTTTAAAGTAAACTTTTACGTAATCTGGAACAGTTACGTTCTAAGACAGCTGTCAAAAAGTGGTTACCAAGGTGGACAAGGTATAAGCTGTATTTTTTTTTGTTATATATTTTAGCTTTGTATATGACTAGCACTTAATTCTCAAAATCTAAGAACCTATTTTGATACAAATAGAGCAATATCAAATCTAGAACCTCTTTGGATACAATTAAACCAATATTATTAACTGAATTTGAAATAATTTGACATACGACGCAAGGTGCCGGTAGTAACTCACTAAAGAATACTTTATACACATTTAAACAATACCTACTACATTAATTTCGAACATGTGAATATTAAAGAATAAAATCATGCTAAAAGACAGGCAGAACGCAATAATAGCAACATAGACAATTATTATCAAATTATCTTACCAGTCAGCACTTCGGAGAGGTGTTCCTTGAGTTATTGCAGATGGAGGAATTTTGACTTTTTCACTTGCCCGATTTACAAATGTAAACTACAATCTGATTAAGATTTAGAAAAGAAAAATAATACAAAGATATATTGTTAAACCATGAAAATAACACAGCATCCATTCGATGATTTTTTTGACAGAAAAATTAAATTGCAATGACAACTGAACAAGTGACAGCAGTGACAAGAGAACTGATTGTTAATCATGCTTACTTACCAGAACTAAGAAATAAATTTTATTTAATAAATGATTCTTGACACTTCATTATAAAATGTCTATGAGAAATTATATATAACGCTAAAACACCGCAGTTAGATAATGAAATATTAGCAGCTTCTATAAAAATCTAAATAGTTTTAGTTTTTTTCGGTTCAGATTGAAAAATTGACTTTAGTATGACCGTATGTGGCATATTCCTGCTATTTGGGTAGGATTACTCCTCTAATTTGAACTTGAGTAGATTCAGTTGACGTTTTTAAAATTATTTAGCAAGTTTACGCTAAAGTAATTTTTTGCAAGGTACAATTTGAAATAGGAGATCTTGAATTCCTGATTTTCCAATACGCAATGTATCTCTATTGTATTCAAATATGAAACTCATTATAAATGTAAATAAAGTTTAATATATTATACAAATAATTTTAATGATATTTTTTTTTTTACTTTTAAGAAGGAAAGGATTTTTTTGTGTATTGCTTGACAGTGTTTGGTAGAATTTCAAACAAAGCGTGGCAGGATCGCTTAATTACAGATGATCACCCTGATTGAAATTGTCAGATGTCAAGATATCCCTCTACGTACTCTGTGATATGAACGTAACCTCCATGAACAGATGAATCCTCTGTGATAAATAGGTACCTACTATATATACGGATAACCTCTCTTTTATAAATTAAAAACAGTTTTATGCATTTGATAGAAAAACTAAAAATGTATTGCAACGAGATGAAAGAGTGAAAAAGTGGTTAATTAGTAAATAAATTTCTGAATAACAACATTTACATTAATTTGGCTGTAGTAAAATAAAACATGCTTAGAGCGGTTTCGGGAATTTGTGTGGACAGTCAGACTCTCTCGCTGTTCTCAGCCGTCAAGAGAGACGTATATAGATTATTTCGTGAGTAACTTGCTTCACTATTACATTCTAATTCATAAAAAGAAATGTTTCACAATCAGGTACATTATGTTTTTGAATATATAAAGAAACCTTGAAACCAACAGCAAAACTTCTAAGAAAAATATACACTTAGATTGAAAAAAAAATATATATATTAGTTTTTATATTCATAAATTTAATTCTGTCTGTAATTATTATTCTTATTTTTATAAAAAAGGTAAAAAAAATGTTTATATTTTTTTGTTACCATGAATTTATACATTATATTATTTAATATTTTAAGAAAATTATATTATTATATTGCACAATATTACATCAGATATAGCTGGCTGTGTACCTGAACTTCTAATCTGATAGGTAACTCTGTTTTTTTTATTTATTTATGGATGCATTTACCCATAAAAATATACAATAATTAATCATATTAAACCTTATTATAATAGTTTATAAAAACTTTACCTTTATAATCAAATTTTAGTAATATAAATACAGAGCCCATGTTAAGTTTTAATTCAAGTAAAAAGTTAATGGTCCATTAAAAACATTAAAATTTAAATTAAAATATTTTTTGGATTTTTTTCTGTGACAGGAAAGAACCCAATAGACATGCAAAACAATTGATTACAAACAAGACTAAAGTTCTGGATGCTGAACACATTCAATTTTAATATAACATCTTTATTTTCTTTAAATCTTTGATGTAGTAAACTGGCATGCGGTCCACCTGATGTTAAGTGGTCACTGCTGCCTATGGCTATGTACAACTAACCTCAAAAGGGCTACAGTTCCGAGGCCAGTCATAATAGGATACTACTTTTTCAGGACTGAGGTGGAATGTCTTGTATGCTAGTGTTTGTTGCAAACTGCACTCTTTGAACTGCACATTGCTGCTTTGTGGCAGAAATAGGACTGGTGGTGGTGTTCTCGAAGTCTAACCTCTTAGAGATTCTACATCTCTTCACACCAATTTCATATTTGGAAATTATGGTGATTGAATGGTTATTTTATTTTTGCAGGCACCAGCTCACTAGCTACTGCTGCATCACCCACACAGGTAAGCAATTCTTATTTAGCTTTGAGGTAGGAAATATTTTAACTATATTATTTCTCCCTGCCATGAGTTACTTTCTCTTCTTAGGCTGGACAATATTTTTTTTTTCTTGTAATTTCCTTGTGGTTAATGGTTTTATAAATCAGTATGTTCATAATTATTTGTGTTTATTATTTAGCCCCTTTAAGGAATAACTATATTATAACCAATGATACTTAAGGATGGATGTAAAAGAATTTTAGTAATTTAAATATACAGTATTTTCGCTTAAGAAATACTTTAACTTGTTTCAAGCATACAAGGAAAATAAGAAAATATAGAACGGTGGGTAAATATTCATAAGTAATAAATCATATTTTACTCTGTAATGACTTATCTGTGACTTCTCAAGTACTGCTATAAGAGTTGTCTAATATTTTGTTTTATATTGTATGTACAATATTGTGTGGGATATATTTTTTCATAAAGGTTTGCAACATCAGAGTAATGGTCAATCAAGTTTTATTAAATCAATGTTTATGTCTTAAATTTTACAGACAGTGCTCAGCTCAGAGTCCTCTCGAACTGAGGGTACTAAGTCTGTTTCACCAGCTCCACCCCCTGGCCCTCCTCAGCCTGGACCACCTCCTCCGGCGGCACCCCGACGCGCTTGGACTGTAGCAGCGACCGCGTTTGCAATCACTGCCTCGCTTGGTGGAGTCAGTATCTTTAAAATATACCGATATGGACACATTAATAAATTATACAGTTTCGAGTTCACTTAACCATATTTCAAGTGGCGCTGACATTGTTTTGTTGGGGCCCGTCTATCACCTTCCCCCCTTTAGTCCGTCACGGAGTTTATGGTTTGATCACAATAACAATTTCTGTAAAGTTTTTAAACAAATTACGATAACACATATAGTGTAACATTTGCACATGATAGAACATATTATGGATATGGCTTGTCGACATATTTTTAGTGTTGTAGGTAATTAGACGTACACTAGAAAATGCCTTGGCTCATGGTTTCACCGCAACTTTTTCTTTCACCAGCAATTCTGAACGATCATAGAGTTCGAAACTGCGGCGTTAGTGCACTTACCTCTGAGATATTACTGCTTCCAGACATAACCTGTCAATTGAGGAATGACATTATATTCCCATGTACGAAATTTCATTAAAATCCGTCAAGCATTAAAATCCGTCAAGCTATTATAGTTAAATCCCGACATACAAACAGATAGACAAAAAAAATGTTATTGCATATTCGTGATTATATCATACAGACAACATTTTACATATCTATAGTAATAGTAAGAATATTAAATGTGAAGATTGTCAATGAATTGTGGTTAAACGGCTGGACGGACTCTAATGAAATTTGGCATAGAAGTCAATTATGTTATGGAGAAGGATATAGGATACTTTTTTGTATTCTCCAGCATAAGCATATGGGCAAGGGTGAAATACTGCTTTAAATAATTTATTTTGTGTACAGGTTTATTTCTATAAGAAATTCAATCATGAAGAAAAGAAGCCATTGCAAGATGGTGAGTCTATCATTCCAAGTATATTTTGTATGTTTGGAATTTTTTGACATTAGTCACAACTTTTGCAAGAAGGCGAAATAAGAGTTCTTGGCGATCTTGTGGTAGTCTTTATTTTTAACTAAATTTACATTATTTAGCTCTATATTACCTAACACCAATGTTAGTTTGCGTGACATGAAGTGAAGGGGATTATAAATAATAACTAGAAAAATTGTCAGTTTTATCGCCCACCAACTTGTTAGAGCCATGTTTGAAGATTAATAAAATAGTACGTAGTTAGGCTTAAAGGACTTGTAATCAGAAACCTTAATAATTAAAAAGAACAACAAAAGAAGGCACAACTGAAAGAATTTTCGACTTGAGAGTGGGGACAACACCTTACCCTATTATTATAATATAGTAGGCTGCATCAACAGACATTTCCACTCTGTTGAATTACCTTTTATGATTTCTCACAGGTGAGAAGGCAGATCAGAAGAGTTCAGAGCTGGAGAGGCGGCCTATCCCATCGAGTGGGGATGTGATTCCACGACATATACAATACCTGCTGGTTGGGGCTGGCACTGCCTCATTCGCAGCAATGAGGGCTATACGGAGCCAGAAGCCAGAGGCGCAGGTAACATGACTCTGTTGACATCAAAGTATAGCTTGGCAATGCTCAATGGTACTGGATTGGATGTACATACACTTTGCTGTTTACAGTGGGTAGTAGGTCATTGGATGCTAACTTTATTTAATTTCTTAAAGCCAAACATAAATCTCATCCAAGATACTAGTTCTCAAGTGCAGTTGCCGGAACATATTCGTAGTTGCTTGGCAATAGATTTTTATGTTGAGAGTGATGGCCAACTAGGCAGGCATTAAAAAATGCCCTAGCACCATGCTACGGTTTTATCATGACGTTTTCCTTCAGTGTGTAGACCTCGGGCTGATTCTATCATTCAAACCTACGTCGAAGACAGGAAACGCTACAACTAAATCTCAAATCTATTCAGTCGGAATCAACCGGCGTATATCTTGATATTGGCGAACCGGCTAACGGCGACTGTTGTTAAAAAATGGTCTTTCGGAGGTCACAGTTGTTCATATAATGTTATTACGTCAGGCTTCTCGCTGATATAGAATGAAAAGTGTGAGTTTAATGAAGGTGGTGATGGTCGGGTCGGAGCACCAGCTGCCGTACATGCGGCCGCCGCTCAGCAAGGAGCTGTGGCGGGAACCGAACCTGCACGAGGCCGCGGATCTCGACGCGCTCACATTCAAACAGTGGAACGGCCGTACTAGGAGGTATGTTTTATTTTTTTTTGTTAAATAGTAAGTAAGATTAGTTAAATTATTAATTAGGAAAATTAATCCTTTCATTTACAACTATGAACTATCTAGGAATATAATTAAACGCGTCAATGAAATTCGTGACTTAGGTATCATCCTGGATTCTAAATTGCACTTCAATATTCATAAACCATTGTCTCTAAAACTTTTAAGAAACTCTGCTGAATTCTACGTTTGGGTAAACCTTTTAAGAAAGCAAACACTTTAAAAGTCTTATATTTATAATGAATTCTTTTGATATGTTTGCTGGGCAGCGTTTCGTACGAGCCGAGCGTGTTCTACACGCCAGTGGAGTCGCTGGACGAGAACGGTGGCACCGCAGTGCTCCGCGGCTGGACCGTCACCAGGATCGACGTGGAGAACCACCAGGCGGACCTGGTGGCGCCTGGCTGCGAACCTCTTACCGTCACTTATGATAAGTGCCTCATTGCGACCGGTTAGTCATATTTTCAGAAGAATATTTACAGACTTATGTTTTTATATAATTTATAGGCATAGGCGTTTGATCACAATCTCACCTTATGTTAAGTAACGATGTGGTCTAAAATTCTAGTACGCTAAGTCTAAAAGGGACTGGCTCTCAAGTGCAGCTTCTGGAACACCTGTACGTGCTTAGTGACAAATCAACTTAAAGGTTGTAGCTAGTAGTAGTTGTATTAACAGAGGTTATGAAAAGCTCTACTTTAGTTTCATCATTCAAGCTTATTGTAGCATTTGAGAAAAAAGCTATTGGAATCCATGTAAACATATGTATATTAAATTTAATTTGATATTATTCAATGTAGGGGTGAATTTTTCTTGCGCCATCCGCCGTACAGGGGTAAGTGCTTAGGGCAACACTTTCATACCAAGTAATCTAAAGGATATAAGTCGGAAGTTGTCATAATCGAATGTATGAGAGAGTGAAATGTCGATTTGAAGCCTGCTATGTATAACATAACCTCAATATGAACTTTGGTACTATTGCAAAATTTATCCACTTATTTTATAATTTTTCAGTACAAGTCATAAGAGAAAGTACACTCCAAAGAACATTCCATACAATACTTACGCTTCGTAAGTGAATTAGTAAAAAAATAAATGCAAAAGATATATTAGTTATTTATGTATTTTCATAAAAGCCACACTTTTCATAATTTCTTGGATCTTTGAAAAATATTTTGTCTAACATAAATGCGTCATTTAAGTCAATAGATCCCTCAAAGTGAAATATATTATTTTGCGTACTATGTATTTTAACAATTTATATATCACTAAATAAAATTGTTCAAACTGTTAGTTTATAAATAATTAAGCGAGACAGTAACTGTGAATGGATACCTATCTGTATTCTAACGGTTAGGTTAGGTTAGGTTTATAAACTAACGGTTTGTACAATGATCCCGTGCCATATATATATATATATATATATAGTATGTAGACGAGAATTATAGTATAATAATGAATACAACATGTTCATGTCTGGTAAGTGAGTGGAAAGAAAGCCAAGATGAAAGTGAGTGGTACGGTTTCCAGGGTCACGACCGAGGCGGCTGGGCGCACTGCGTGGAGCAGCTCGGGCCGGACGGGCGCTGGTGCTGCGCACGGTGCAGGACGTGCAGCGGCTGGCGACCGCGCTGGAGGAGCCCGCCACGCGCCGGGTGCTGGTGCTCGGCGCCGGGTTCCTCGCCACCGAGCTAAGCGCCGCGCTCGCTGCCAGATGTATGTATCCAACTGAGCGAAGATGGAGTCAAACTGATATGTCACCCGGCTCAGCTGGCAATACCATCTACACCAGCTCGAACAGCCAACTACCGACGATCACAGTGTTACGAAATCATTGTGTTCTCAATCTGATTCAATTATCACCAGATAACTGATTTGGTTCAACGTATTGCCTCGAATCGTTTTGTGTCACTACTGTTTTTGAAATAAACTTTACATACTATTAGGTAATTTTAATTAACAGTAGACAACTGCAGAGAACTATCACATGAGGTCCGTTCCGAAGTAGAGCCCTGAATAGATTGTATTTTGGTAGAGCTGTCCAGACTGGCCCTGCATATCATCTGTAAGCGGCAGTGGGTGATGTTCTTATAATAAAAACACGTTTATGACGATCGTTTTGCTTTCCAGTAAAAGAGAGCGAGAAGAGCGTGACGCAGATGTACCGGGAGAGCGCGCCGCTGGAGGCCGTGCTGCCGGACTACCTGGCGGGCGAGGCCGCGAGGAGTCTGCGCGCGCTCGGGGTCTCACTCTTACCCAACGGTGGGCATAAACCTTACAATCTATCTTTACTCTGCTAACTTTACAATTGTTTCTTGTCAAACTAGTAGATTTTAGTAAAATAAATGCCTATTTATTACTAAGGTTTGATCGAGCATACTTTATCGTACAATACCATGAAAGTTGCGTTAAGTTAGATCTATAGCAATTGGTAAAAAGTAAACATGAGGCTTATTATTGAAGCATTTGCTTTGAGACAAAAACGTAATAAAAGCGAGATTCAAAGAATTTGTTTAGAGAAAACAAAACAGGTCCACCCATCCAGGTCTCAGACATATTCTACTTTTTTGCTCTACGGGATCCCGTAAGATATTATGCTACTTCTGCCATATGGGTTAATCTGGTCTGTAGATCCTGAAGACCATTCCGTACTTGGTAATGTTAGTAGTAAACTTCTATCAAGACAATTCATTGCTAAAATGAAGAAAAATACAAACAAACTAATATAAGACCTTTTAAATACGACACCAAGCTCTTACTCTAATTAAATTGGAAATAGAAATGCAGTATTATTCCATATTTTTAGAATAATTTGCTTATGACAATCGTAAACCATACAAACTAGGTATCTATGATCGATATTTATATAATATTAGAGCAGAAAACAGGGCGTAACTTGTTGATAATGTTCCGCAGCGGAGATAACGGAAGCGAGGGTGGTGGACGATAAGGTTCAGATGAAGCTGCAGAACGGGGAGAACGTCGAGGCTGACCTGGTGGTCGAGTGCGTCGGCAGCGAGCTCGACACGGACTTGGCCAACGCCTCCAAGTTGGAGCTGCACCCCGAGCTAGGTGGACTGCTCGTCAACGCTGAACTTCAGGTAGAAACCATGTTCATTTACTAAGGATGTGCGAACAGTATCGGGATCAAATCGAGTGTCAGTGTGCATAAAACGAATGATTCGATTCAAGTTTAACGTCACAAATAACGTATACAGTTAGTATAAGTAACCACGCTGATTAAGGGAGTTAGAGAGGGCTGACCGAGTGGCACGTGGCGACGTCCCACCAGAGAGTTTATACCACCGAGTGGTTGTACAGGCCCGCACTGACGTGTACGCGGCGGGCGACGCGGCCTGCTTCTACGACGTGGTGCTGGGGCGCAGGCGCGTGGAGCACCACGACCACGCCGTTGTCTCCGGCCGGCTCGCCGGGGAGAACATGGCGGCGGCGGCGCCCGCCAAGCACTACACGCACCAGAGCATGTTCTGGAGCGACCTCGGACCACAGCTCGGCTATGAGGTAAACGACATGGATATATCACAATTACTCACCAGTTTTGAATTTTGATGACGATATGTCTTGGCAACTGTGGTTGTACCGGTGCGCGCGCTAGAGAAGAGGCAGTTGCAAGAAGTAGGGGTTGTGGGGGGGTGAAAAGGAAACGAAAATGGTTGACAATCGCAATATAAATCAAATCTTTTCCATTTTGTTCCGTTTTATACAGACTTTCACTGTACATATGGGCTTAAGCAATTTAAAAACAATGAACGTAATTTTAATATGAGCATTTTCTACTGTTTATTCACAGTAATTTTAAACAATTTATTTAGTTTTCATCAATACCGATGAACATAAGCTTTAAAATTATGTATAATTCATAAATTTTAATGGAGAGTTAAGGGTGATATGGCGTTACCACGAAATAAATACTTTTAAGAAATAGCATATACAGAAATTAATCAATAAACGAGTGTATTAGTCCCTCGGTTTAAAAGTTTGAGGGTGGTATTTTGTAACCGCAGAGACGTATAACTCTTTTGAATCATTTACAATGTTTTCTATTAGAGCTTTATCGGTTTGCAGGCGATAGGGATCATAGATTCTCAGTTGCCGACTGTGGGGGTGTTCTCGGAGGACGCGGTGCGCGACTTCAGCGCCCCTCCCGCCGAGGTAGCCGCAGGACACGTGCAGGCCCTCGCTCTAGGGGACTCCACGGAAACCATACAGCCAGCAGACCACGTGGAACCTCCCACACCAGAAAGTACAAACAAAGGTGATTTTATATTCACTTATGATTCAAATACTACAGCGAGTGATAGCCTCCACATGTTTACATAGGTTTTTAAATATAATTGGACACTCCTTTTACCCTAAAAATAGGGAGAAAAATAATTTTACCAAACTGTTTCTTCTATTTGCATTACCTACGACGGTACTGTTTTTTGTTTTTCAATACCACTGGTTAGCTGGAAGAAAATGCATTGTGGCATTAAGTTCGCCAGTTTACGACACAAAATGTAATAAAGTATTCATTCGCAATTTCGTCAATGTCAAGTGTGAGAGATACACTTATTTATTTATTGAAACTTTATTGTACACTATAAATTTCAAAAGTTCATTAAATACATAAAATTTGTTATTGTTGCAAAGGGCGGCCTTATTGGTGAAAGCAATTTCTTCCAGGCAACCTTTGGATGGATATGTTTTAAGGACAAATTAGAGCTAGTATGGGTGTAACGAGAACAACGTACTTTAAATAATGTAATACAATATAAAGTTTATCACAAATAATATATATAGATACTATAGTTAAAGAAGAAACAAATATATGATATGTAGACTATATTATTATTATATATAACTATAATACAAACATATACTATACTGATTCTTTAAATCGAGGAAGTTTGCTGTTCGGTATAATAATAATAATATGTGGACACAATTTCACACACGGCCATTTAATTCCATACTAAGCATAGCTTGTATCATGGTAATTAAACAGCTGATATACTCACACAAAAGTCAGTCATGGGCGGGGATCGAACCCGCGACCTCTCGGCTCAATAGTAGAGCTTACTACAACTGCGCCACGAGGCCTGTCAAATGATGATGTCAAAGGAGGCGGGTTAGGAGCGCCCGGGGCGGGTGGGGGGCGGCGGGGGCTGGTGGCTCGCGTAGCGCTGTCGTATGCGCCAGAGTTTTATTTCCGTTCACACGTCGTATAGAACCGGGTGTTTTGTTGTCCCCGCAGCTGCCGCGCGGAACGCTGGCCGACGTGCTTTTCATTTACATTTTATTTTGGGTAGAAGCAGTGAAGAAGCAGGCTGCTGTGTTGTTAGTGGTCTATCTGGGCAACGTTGGCAACAAGCCGAATTACTCAAAACATTTCTCATACATTTACACTAAACCTCATAATCTATACATGCATAAGGACTTGATCTGGATTCGATAAGTTCGCATATTAGGATAAGAACTTTGATATAAGTATATTATTGTATTGATTGAATGTAGGCGGCATTCACGGCGATAATCGTTCTTTAGCCTCCCACGATTCTTTAATTAATCGCTTCCATATTGTGATTGACCGTTGAGCCGAGGGCCTAGGTTTGAGACTGACTCCTTTTAAAATGCTCTTTGATTTTCTCGTGGATTCCAATTGAGTGTATATATTTTGTTAAATTAGAAGCGATACGCGTGTCGGCGGACACGCTGCGGGCGCGGGCGGGAGCGGGAGCGGGGGCGGGAGCGGGGGCGGACGCGCGCTCGCTCTCGTACGAGCGCGGAGTCGTGTTCTACTTGCGCGAGAAGCGCGTCGTGGGCGTGCTGCTCTGGAACCTCTTCAACCGAATGCATATCGCGAGGCAGGTCCGTTTAACAACTCCTTTATTTCCTTTTCTGGCCTCTAAATATATCTAAATGGGAGGAAAAAAGTGTGTAGTAACAAGTTATATTTCTGTGACGTAACAAAACAGAAATAAGTACATTTTTTTTTATCCCGCTTGCCAGTTATTAGCCATTACTTACAATAAGGCAAATTCATTTACTGTCATTTTTCGATTCAGGGATCCGTTTGCGAAATATTAAGTTTTAAAGTGTTAATTTTTGTTACAGTCCAGTGTCCCTTCCTCCTGCCAGCTAAACTGATGTTTTAGGATATGTGAAAAATTCATGGTAGTAGTATATATAATGAAGTTAAAAGGAAAACTATCAGTTTACAAGTTAACGGGCAATAGTCAATCAACTTACTGACCGATGCAACATAAAACTATCAGTTTACAAGTTAATGGGTAATAGTCAATCAACTTACTGACCGATGCAACATGAATGTTTGTCCGTGTCCCGGCCAGCGCCCGGTGTAACATGGATCATCCTTAAATCCGCATATTGTGACGAGCAACTACAGAACCCTACACTGCGCGTCGCCCGACACGCACTTAGCAAATTTTTAAGTCGACGATCGTAACACACTTTTGGACACGATTCAATATAAGATGCATTAGCTATCGCCACATGTTTCAACTTGTGTAGTTCTAACTAGGTGAGAATTCCAGTATAGCTCACCACCAAATAGGGTTACACCAGGGTGCTACTCCCTCCCCCGGAAGATAGATGCATTCTACTTTTCGCTTCAAAGATTCCCACCACCTCGACTGATGTAACAGATTGCAATTAATACAAGGATGCCTGTGGTTTCTTCGAGATATTTTCCTTCATCGAAAGCTTCAAGGTTGTTTTCGGTTGTCGTTTAATTTTGAGGATAACCGATTGTTGTAATGGTGGCAGGTATTGGCGCAAGGGGAGTTCGAGGACCTGTTCGAGGTGGCCAAGCTGTTCTCCTTACACGAGGAAGATTAGGGCCATACATGTTGCATTTACGTGTTGTAAATATTTTTAGTTAATGTAATAAAAGTGTTAATTAGTTCTACATTCGTCTTTTATTTAATAATATGTGTTGATATATATCCTCACCTGGTAGTCATCATAGTCAGCATTTTTCATCTTTTTTTAATATTTTATTTTAGTAACAAAACATTTGTAAGTTATTTAGTTAATATAGTGATTTCAAAATTTGTAGTGTTAATGTTAACGTCGAAATCCACTTCGCTCTATATTAAAAGTAAAATGCCACCTGTCTACGCTGACATTTGCGAGTTTAGTATTGAAACCCGTTTTACATATGGAAGAAGTATATTGCTTATATGGGTAAAATTACAACGGTTATTTAGAAAATATACGGCGTGGCGCAGCGGTCCTTGGCCAACAAGATAGTGTAGCTCGGAGCCGGCGCAGATCGCCGTCCCACGCGTCGCCAACCCCTCTCCAACCACACAGCATTCCCCGCGGCTGCGCGGGGCAGTGAAGCGCGCGCGTTAACATATTCCGCCCCGTTGAAAGGCTTGTTCGTCTTTCAACACTTATTGAAATACGGGTAGTGGGCAGAGACGGTTGAGTGCCCGTCGCACGCAGCCCTTTGTAGTGTTGACTTCGGCCACACGAGAGATTCCATCTGGTCCTGGAAATAAAGTCTTAACTCTTCCGAGACGCCAGCAGAGTGGAGGTACTGAATCCTCCTTCAGGACTACCATGTCGCCGACCTTCAGATTTCGGGTGTTCACTTTCCATTTTTGTCGCGTCTGTAGCTCGGCTATGTATTCCCTTTGCCATCTCAGCCAGAAATGTTGCCGTAATTGTTCCAGCCTTTGATGGCGCTGTAGATAATTAGTAGCAACATCTTGAAGTGCAGGTGATGGAAAGGAGGTAAGTGGTCTACCTATAAGGAAGTGGCCGGGAGAGAGGGATAAAAAATCGTTGGGACTAGAGGACATTGGACACAAGGGACGACTGTTTAAAATCGCCTCAACTTGTGTAAAAAGAGTCTGAATTTCCTCAAATGTGAGGTGGCTGTTGCCTATGATGCGTGAAATGTGGTGTTTGGCGGATTTGATTCCAGCTTCCCAAATACCACCAAAGTGAGGAGAGTACGCGGGAATGAATTTAAAATTGATGCCTTCCTGAGCAGAAAAATCAGATATATAATTATTATTTAACTTTAAAAATGATCCTAGCTCTTTTGCCGTCGAGACATAGTTGCGCCCGTTGTCGGAAAATATTTCCGCTGGCTTGCCGCGACGCGAAATGAACCTTCGTAGTGTCATTATAAAATCGTTTTTAGAGAGACCACCGACTGCTTCGAGGTGCACACATTTAAATCGTAAGCAAATAAATAAACATAGATAACACTTTATAAGTTTACTGCCGCGACCTTTACGGTTCTGAATTAAAAATGGGCCGGCAAAATCCGTACCTACTGACAAGAAAGGATAATCTATGGTTATACGTTGTGAAGGGAGATCACCCATTTTAGGACACATTGTTTTACCTTGAAAACGTCGACATACTCCACATAAATGAACAGTGCGCCGAGCTAGGTGTCTGCCGTTAATTGGCCATATAGTTTCTCTAACTGTCGCTAATAATAATTGAGGCCCGGCGTGCAATAAGCGAATATGTTCGCGGCTAAAATAAAGTTTAGTTAAGTGATGAGACGAGTCAAGCAATATGGGATGTTTTTTCTCATATGGATAGTTTGACGCATCGATTCTACCGCCAGCTCTAATTAAATTGTTACTATCAAAGAATGGTGATAGTGATAATAATTTAGATTTATAGTTAAGTGGTTTATTTTGAGATAGCCTTTTATAATCAAGTGGGAATGATTGTTGTTGGGCTATGGAACAGAGATTATAAAATGAATAATTAAGTTCTTCTATTGATAAAAAACTAGTACGTTTTATAGACGGATTTTTTATGTTGAAAATAAATCTTTTAACGTAGGCGTGTACTCGTTGTAGTTTAGACATTTTTGAGTAATTTTCAAAATTAATTATAGAATCCGGGATGACTACTGGCAGGGATTTTATTTCAGGTAAGTCATTTTTTATTATATTTAGTTTAAGCACGGGCCAATCGTTTTCATTTTTTGTTAAGAATTTAGGACCACACCACCATAGCGGCGAGTTTTGAATTTGATTGGGTTGGACTCCCCTGGAAATTAAGTCGGCCGGATTATCAGCCGAGGGTACGTATCGCCACGATGACGGTTGTGTTATCTCAATGATTTCTCCAACTCGATTGGCTACAAATGTTTTTAGATTTCTCGGGCTGCTGTACAACCATGCAAGTACCACGCTGGAATCGCACCAATGGACAACACGAGAAGGTATGTATTTAATAGATTCCTGTACACTTTTTCCCAATCTAGCAGCGAGAAGAGCAGCGCACAGTTCCAACCGTGGGATTGTTGTTGGCTTCAAAGGTGAGACTTTAGATTTTGAACATAATAGTTTGACAGTGATTTCATTATAATTGTTATGCGATTTTAGGTAAACGCATGCACCGTAGGCACACTGGGAGGCGTCACTGAAAATATGGATTTCTATATTAATCGGATTATCGCACAATACCTTTCGTGGGATCTGTATACTGGAAAGATGATAACAATTGGTTGCAAATGTTTCCCATGATTTTTGTAATTCTGGAGGAACAGGATCGTCCCAATCAATTTTGAGTAACCACAATTTTTGAAGCATCATTTTGGGTATAATGATACATGGACTCAACAAACCTAAAGGGTCGAATATTTTAAATGCATTCGATAATATAGAACGTTTTGTTATTTTATTATTTGATGATGTTATTTTAATAAGAAAATGAAAATAATCATTTGCAGGAGACCATCCTAAACCGAGTGTGCTACTAGATTCACTTATTATCAAATTATCTTGTATATTTTTGTGTACATTTTTTACTATATTCGGAAAATTACTTTTGAATTTTCTTAGAGGAAAACACGCTGAACTGAGTGCTTCTGAGACAGAATTTAGAATATAACGTAATTCACCTTCAGAATTAGCTCCAGTTATCAAGTCGTCGACATAGAAGTCATTTTGAATAACATTTTTAATTAATATGTCTTTGCACTCCTCGCCTACCTTCCACAAACACTTAGTACTTAAATAGCTAGCACTTGCGGTTCCGTAAGTGACAGTATTTAATTGATACATTTTTATTGGCTGAGACTCATCTGATCTCCACAAAATCAGTTGCAAGTTACGATCATTATTATGTACTTCGACCTGACGATACATTTTCTCAATGTCACCGGTCAGTAAATATTTATATTGCCTTGCTCTGATTAATATGGAAAAAAGAGAATCCTGAACATTCGGACCTACCATTAGAATGTCATTTAGAGAATACCCTGAGCAGGAAGGTGCTGAGCCATCAAAGACTACTCGAATTTTTGTTGACTCGCTTGATTCTTTAAAAACAGCATGATGACTTAAAAAATAACTGGATATAGGATTAATTATATTTACCTCTGACATATGGCGTAATTCTGAATACTCATTTATGAAATTAGAATATTGTACTTTTAAATCGGGATTTTTACGGAATCGTTTTTCTAAATGTAAAAACCTTTTCTTAGCTGAATGATAGGAATCTCCTAGACAATCAGGGTTGTCAAGCAATGGTAATCTAACGCAAAATCTACCACTACTTAACCGGGTTGTATTGATCGTAAAATGTTGTTCACAAGATTTTTCGGTTAGATTTAATATTGACCTTTGTGGTAACTCTTCAAGCTCCCAGAATTTGACTATTGATTTATCAATAAATGCTTCTTTAGATTTATCGGTATTATTGATTGAAATTATAGTATGATTACAATGAATATATTTTGATATAGAGGCTTGTATAGGACCCGTGACGAGCCAGCCTAATTTAGAATTGATTAATTTTGGGTTTTCGGGACCTAATGAATATTGTTCAGATTGAATAATGTCCCAAAATATGTCCGCTCCAAGTAAAATGTCAATTGTAGAGGGTACATCAAAACCTGGATCGGCCAATTGTATGTGTTTTGGTAAGTTTAATTGGTGTTTATTTATCGGAGCCCTTGGTAACACACCTGTTAGCTCTTCAAGCACAAGACAAGATAATTTAGTATTGTATGGTTTAATAATAGATTTTAGCATTATAGTGCAACATTCAGTTACCTGATTAGAGGACTGGTTACCGATTCCAACAACCTTAATTGGATCTATTGCTTCTGTATTTAATTGTAATTTATTTTTTACAGTTTTAGTTATAAAAGATGTCTGACTTCCACAGTCCAATAGTGCCCTTATCTTTACTACCCCGTTTGTTACTGGATTATATGCGTGAACTATGGCAGTAGATAATAGGACTTGACTATTTTGTTTGGAGAATGCAACTATGGAATCTGATTGACTGAAAGTTGACGCAGTATTGAAATCGTGAATTAACGTATTGTGGCGCTTCTTGCAGTGTTTACACGGCCCTAATTTGCATTGTGACTTGTGATGGCCTTTGCGTAAACAATTAATACACAAGTTGTGTTTAGTAATATCGGATAATTTATCTTTGATACACTTATTTTTGAAAATATGACATTCATAAATATTGTGGTTCTCACTACAAATAACACAAGGATATTTATTAATGTTTTGTTCGGTATGAGAACTTTGATTTGATATGGCAAAAGATTTAGCTGTAGGTATATTACGAGGAGATTTTTTGTGTATATTGTTGTCATTTTTATTGCGACTCATAGCTTCCAACACGTCAGCACGATCGGTAAGAAATTTTTTAAATTGTACTAAGTCGGGTACATCGGTAAACGTATTCTTTTGTTCTTCCCACTTTAAGAGAGTACGACTATCTAATTTTGAAGATAGAATAAATATTAAAATTACATCCCACTTGTCAGTAGGCTGTCCCAAACTAGATAGTGCGCGCAAGTTCTTTGTTACATGGTCTACCATAAACCTTAATGAACTTTCGGATTCTCGTGATATCGATTGAATATTTAATAACGAATCAAGATGATGGTTTATAAGTAATCTTTTATTATCGTAGCGCTCACATAAAAGAGACCACGCTGTATTGTAATTAACCGATGACACTTCGAGGTTCGCAACAATACGCAACGCATCACCTATAAGATATGAAAGCAAATAATGAAATTTGTATATGGCGGGTATGCGCTCATTATTGTGTATTAACGATAAATATGTGTCGCGAAATTCAAGCCAGCGAAAATACTCACCGTCGAACTGCGCGATTTGAACCTGCGGTAGTTTGAAGCCGAGGTCGGTTTGATCTTGATAACGAGCATCGGGCGCGAGCGAGACTCGTCGCGCGTCGTTCTGAATACCTGTAAATTTGTCTACCAACCCTTTGGCGGTAGCAATACAAATAATTATGTCGTGCTCGATATTGTCTCGTTCGTCAATTTCCGAGTCTATATTTTTAGAATTTAATACTTCGATTTCACTTTGTAAATCGTCGAACTTGACCGATAGCCCTTCAAATTTGCCTAATTTTAATGTTAGTTCGGCTAACTCAATGCTAGACAAACTGGATTTTTCTTTATTAATTTTATCTAAATAGTTCCTAAATTTAGTTATTTGCCCTTTAATAGAAATTCTTTTGACGTTCAATTCTTTTAATAATTTTATATTTGATTTATCTGCTTCAGTGGCCATAATAAAAAATAATAAAAAAAAAACTTTAAATTTTAATATAACTGAACAAATAAACTAAAATAATAAATAAGAAAAAGCTCACGTTCCTCAATTTGGAGTTTCAAGTCGGCTTTGCGATTAGTTAATCACGACGATGTAGGTAATTTAAATTACTCGGATGGATATGCACTTATCGCTCTTGTTGCTTGGTGTATTGCTCGGTGTATTTATTTAGTAACTTCTTATTTTGCTGCTGCCGCCCTTGTATATTGTATTGTCCTGTCACGGTCGCCAAATTATGTCTACGCTGACATTTGCGAGTTTAGTATTGAAACCCGTTTTACATATGGAAGAAGTATATTGCTTATATGGGTAAAATTACAACGGTTATTTAGAAAATATACGGCGTGGCGCAGCGGTCCTTGGCCAACAAGATAGTGTAGCTCGGAGCCGGCGCAGATCGCCGTCCCACGTGTCGCCAACCCCTCTCCAACCACACAGCATTCCCCGCGGCTGCGCGGGGCAGTGAAGCGCGCGCGTTAACACCACCAATATTACATAATATAGGGTTAAACAACACATGAAAAAAAAAAGCACTACATGACAAACCAAGACCCCGTCAATCGTCTTCTATAGTCATTTGGTGACCAGGCGCGGATACAAGAGGGGGGTAAACAGAAAACTTTCTTGTTTATAACGAATTTTATCGGAGACGAAAAAAATATACAATAATTGCCTTAAAACCCCTTAACTAAATCCAGTAATCTCGTCTATTGGAACGGCTTCTACCTATTACTCTTCTGAAATGAAAAATGGACAGTTGTTTTAACATCAGTCAATAATACAAACAAATCAAATTTAAATAATTTATTTTCCTTATGACGACATACTTATCGTAAACAGTGTAACATGCATTCGAGTAGCGCTTCACATTAATAAAATAAGCGCCATTAAACGCTACACAAACAACTAGGTTTCGTTGATTCATTTTCAACTTGACGTTTAAAATGGCCGACACGCGTGACAGTGCACGGAAAAAAACACCACGAATGTTCTGATAATAAAGCAGAATAAAGTTACTTCCTAACAAATATTCTTATTAATTTTAGTTACATTCGAAAAGAACGTGATTTAGAAACAACAGTTTTATGGCACAGTATCAGAAAATTCGCCGTTACACAAACTTTGTGATTACTAATAAATATATTAATAAACCTACATCTAACTTGTGATATTTGTGTACAAACTCAATGCGATACATATCATCTACTTTTAAATAATGTACGACATTAACTGTACAGCAGGTTGTAGATAAGATAATGTAACAATTTGTTTGGAAAAATATAATAGTTGCTTTTTTAAAGAACAATTTGAATCCATTCTCCATGGAAATGTATTTTGGTGCATATTTTTCACAACATCTGACGCTTTATTACTAGAAAATATAGATTATTTCAACGTCAACAATGTGCAAAATCGTTCGGGAGAAGAAATAGGTTAGATATAAAACGTTAAGTTCTGTCAAGTAAAACTACACAATAAAGGGACTTCAATTTAAAATTAATATAGAAAAGTTGTGATTTCTTCGCAGCGCCGACATTTAAGCACAAAAAAAAACTCAAAATATAAAATGTAATCGAACATTCGGGCACTCGAAGAGATAGTTCAATTGTAAAATAGTATCTTATTATAGTTAATCGTATCTAATGCAATGTGTCGAAGCGTAGTTATGTTATTTACAATGTAATGACGTATCTCGTGCATACAATCGTTTTATGACAGGGTAGCTTTTATAGAATCAAGCTTGGGCTATGTTCCAAATGGTTTTTTAACCATATCCAAGAAGTAGCAAATTCTACAAAATTCTGCAGCAAAGACATGAGGAACTACCAAGTATGTGACACCTTTTTTCTATATTTGTTCTCTTTCAATCGAGAAAAACTTGATGCAGTACTTCCCCGATGGATGTACTTTTTTCTAGCGTGACCCGGAAAAGCGATAGCCTATGGAGTCGAAGGGACAGGGAAGAGTGGAGGAAACTAGATCGCGCGGCAGGCCATCTATGCGCTGGACTGACCAGGTGAAATCCGCAGTAGGAGGCCGTGTGTCTGACTGCGCCCGACAGTCTACAAACAGAGAGAGATGGCGGGAGATCGTGCGGAGAGTTGTGTCCGCCTCTACCACCGACGTGGACGCCTCTATGTGACCACGACCGCTCTGCCAAGAGCGAAACGACAGAGAAGATGGAGTCGAAGCCCAATTTTGTGTTTGTTAGCCCGACATCCTAGGACAACTGCTGACACCTCTAAATGCAAACATGTAAACATGAATTGTACAATGTATTCTCTATAGAAATGTCGAATAAACCTAAATAATATATTGCAAATGAGAGCCTATAAGTACTAGAAAATAAATAAGTTTTGGAGAATAACTCTAAAATATACCAGTCTTGTACAAAGATCAGAAAGGCCCTGACGCGACCTGATTATTTCCAAACGATTTTATGCATGAGAAATACGGGTAGCTGCCGGCATATGATCACTTCTAACGTTAAATCTATAAATATGGATGATTATGATAAATGTATGTTTTTGTGCACATGTGTATATATAAATTCATTCGTCCCAATAATAATAATAACATTCGAGAAAAATTACATTAAAAATAATATTGCACGCAATTTCATATAATGTAGGCCATCTATTTTTCAGTCATTAACATTCTGAAATTTTTTGTGTTTCTTAACACGATTGGGCTGGCAACCCATAAAAATCCTATTGTAGGTCATTGTTATCAAACAAAAAAGCAATTTCTTAAGAAACAACACATTTAAGACATATTTATATACAAACAAAACCCATACAAATACTCTAAAACTTCACCAAAACTACAATTACAATTAAAAAATTAATAAAGCATTCAAATGGCAAGATTCTCTTAATATCCACAAATCATGGATACATTGCGGTTTTCAGTTCACGTCTTTTGATATGTCGACTTTAAGCCATAGACAATTGCTATCACAAAATAAACGAGTATTATTGGAATAATATTTTCATATAAAAACTTAACTCATTTTTTATTTCGCCAATCACATGAGCCAAATGTAACTATTATACCCATGTGTGTTGACAGCTTACGGCTTGCGTTGCCAACTTGCGCGTGTCTGTTGCCAACATTCGACTATGTGTTGCCAACCCACGCCTGATTTTTTTCCATTTAAGATAAAACATTGATGGGTATTTTGAATATTATAATTTGGAAATTGTAATGTAAAAGCAATACTGAGAACTACTCATGGCTCATAAGATTGTCAACTATTACCGTTACACCTACAACCAAATTTTGTTTCAGCACATTTAATTTTAACATTCAAATATGATTTAAAAATATCCATTACTAAAAAGGTTATTAACAATAAAAAAAAACACAACAGTGTTAAAAATAACTAAAATTTAGATTTTCATGTAGAATTTATCTAATAACGAAACCACAATTGTCTTTTTATTTTGATCGTATTTTATAAATTTAGAGTAATATTAAAAATAATTAATATCTATTTAATTTGTAAAAATGACAACAAAACCCTTAGAAAAGTTATCGTCTTTTTTCTCATTCAATCATTCTATAATGAAAATAAAATTAGTAGATATTGTACGATAATTCAAAAGTATTCTCTTCGTGCGACGCGTCTAGACATGTTATTTACTTAAGGCTACGGCATTGACTTATATTGGCTGTCGTACTTATTGCATGAGTTTATATTTTTTAAATACGAGATTCAAATTAATTGTTGACTATAGTCGATGGGAAAACCATTGTGACGCAGGATTAGGATATCGCAGTAAGATAATACTTCGTTTTATAATAAAATTGTACAGACGGTCACACAGGCTTTTAGCTCTATATAATAATTTCTACGAGCATTGCAACATTTCCCGTATAACATATGACGCACACATCTACACGAATAATCCTAACATTATATACAATTATTAGGTGTATTTAAATTAAAAAAAAAAATACTAAATCCTAATTGCACGGCTTGCGATGAATTTGTCATAAGTCAGAGACTGAATCAACGAAGGTCGGGTTCAAAGTTTGTCCGGTTTTGGATATTATAAGTATTACAAAATGACGAAGATTTAATTGTTGTGGCAGCACTGTTCTATCTCTCTTCGGCAAAATACGAATTCGTCTTTCACTCTCCTCTTCCAACCGTCATTTCTGTATGCACACCTTTTATACACATATCATTCCTTACACAGTCCATCATTAAATACTTTGGTCTTCTCTTATTTCCGTCCACCTTCACATTTAATATTGTTTGAGTTATATGTTTTATATTCCTCATACATACATTATACAAATAACCACAAAATTTTATGATTTTTCTACACAAGGCGTACCAGCGGCTTTATCTGGATGTAATTATCTACTTATTCTGAGATATTCCAGTAAGAAAAGTAATTATCTATCAAAATAAATGTGATTTCTTTGACCCAGACACTTTTCAAGCACTCTTTCCGAACGCTTTTCAAACTAGGACAAATTTGGGGAAACTCGGACGGATGGCAGCCCTAGTCCACCTTCATAATTAAGACTCTTCTGGTTATATGATTTTCATTCTTTCTCATGGTCCTAACCTATCACTCCTCAACTTTTCTATCACTTGTGATATTCTCATACTTCCTCTGGTTTGCTAGAAATAGGATTTTTCCCCTGACCCTGGTTTTAGCTGTGAAAAGTGTTTAACACGGTGAATTAATGCTGAGAAAAAAAGTGCTTTGTGGACATTCCCTTCTTAATTCATGTCTACATAAATTACTACTATGCGGTATTTATGATAAAAGACGAATATACATCTATGAAATATAAGTTTCTACCTTGTCATATATAACTTACCTATTTATATATATACGTTCAAAAATAACACTCGGTGCAAACTATCCGCCATCGATAAATATACGAGTGAGTCCGCGTCGCGGTCGAAAGAACGTTCCAGAACAAATTGAACATTATACCGCACCACATTCGACCGCACGTCGGTTTTGACGAGTCTATGGATTGTTTTTTTTTTTCGTAAGGTCAGTAGAAAAAATATTAGTCCCTAATTACAATATTTATATTATCAAGATTAGCTCTATATAGGTTTACGAGGCTAAATGCGTTTTCGTATTTATTTCAAATGTATTAAAATTAATCATTTGTCGCAATGAAACAATAAAATATTATAAAATGATGATGTTTAGGATATCATAAATCCTTCCCAGAACATTTTTTTTAATTTTCGTAGAATGAAAATGTTGATGCAATAGAAAACAATTTAGTACGAAGAATTAGCGTATAGATGGCGTTTTAAACAAATGTAACCGTCACGTGAGCGATTTTACTGCAATCGCAACATTAAATGTTTTCTTCACAACGATTCTATGACAGTAAATTAGAAAGAAAATAATTTTCCTATATTCTTTATCGACAAGTTAGGGACTGTAAAGCAATCTGGCCACGTGTTACCTCATTGTTAATTAAAAATGACTAATTTTAATACAATTATCATTGATTATGATATTTTCAAAGTACAAACAAAGTCTTTTATTATTAATACAAATCGTTTAAAAAAAAAAAAACATATTTCATCGATATTTTTTTTAACAAAACACTGATACCCTACAATTTGAACGTCGTTTGAGTTGTCGATGAATTTGAACGGAAATTTTGGCCTCGTCGACTTTTGATAATGTCGCTGAACGATGTTGCTTTGGCTTGGTGACGGTGACGTTTCATAGACCGAGCTGTCCGTTTCACGTTGGTTCGGTGAGGGTAAGTAGACAAGAAATGAATAGAAACAGGCAGTTTTCACATAAATTCAACGTATGGACAATAGAGATACAAGAGTTTGGTTCGTGAGCATTCAAATGAACAATTGACCGTCACAGTAAACTAAGAAAGTGCCCCAAAATTTACCAAAATTAAATTTTTATGATAAATAACACAATCTTAGTTTCACTAGATTACTTAATATTTAAGGTGTCGGTACTCCTTTATCTTTAATTTCCATAATCCAACATAAATAGCATCGCTATTAGCATACCACACACTTTATGTTTGACTATTGTAATTTCGGTGGGTTCCGTTAGCTTCCATTAGAGATCCTTCTTTAATATCTGGGACAGATTCGATGAAATATTCATGTTATTTATTCCTTTTGATTAAAACGAAATTTCCTGTTTCTTTTCATATAGCGTATAGTAATCTAAAGAATCGTTTTAATAACATTGTATATTTTCTCAAATGGCATGTACGTAAACCAAAAACTGTATGGATTTGACATATCTGATCACGTGTTTAACGTCAACATGTGTCAAATCCATACTAATTATTTATTTTTGGTTTTGTATGAGCGCGAACGATTGCAGGAAGGCCGTGCTGCTGGTGGTGGTGGTGGTGGTGGTGGTGGTGGTGGTGGTGGCGGTGGCGGTGGGTGACTAGGTGATGAGGCGCGGCGCGTGCAGGCCGTGCAGCGCGCGCGCGAGCGGCGGCCGGTGCGTGCGCGGCGCCCAGTCCTGCAGGCGCGCGCCGCCCGCCAGCCGGTGCGTCAGCCGGTGCGCTATCGAGAACCCGCCGCTGCCCTCCAGCTGCGTCAGCACTATTATCACCTGCCTGTGCAACCAAACAAACCCACCAACCCACCTGTATTCTAACATCATTATACCATCACGTGCTTATGTCACTATCAACTGATTTTACAGGAGGATATATATGTACTCGCATATCGTGGTGTTACACACTTAGTAAATCTATATAATGTTATGATAATTAATTCTAAATGTAGATTCAATGTTAAAATAACTATGATCTATTCCATACATATAATAAAATTAAAATGTCTGTTTATAATGTCAAAAAAACAGGTTTGACTAAATGCATATGTCTATCTGTCTGTTCCGAGTAATCCCTGAAACTCGACTGGACTGGATTTGGATAATTTATTGCAAGGAAAAAAATTCAATTTCGATGAGGCTGTCCAAACCGCCTTCAAATATTTTATTGATTCTCGTTCTCACAATTTTATCAGCAACGGAATCAGTGAACTACCAATAAAATGGCGAAAGTGCATAGATATTAATGGTATATACTTCGATTGATTAAATATATAAATTCTTTTTTTTTTTTTCATTTTACTTTTTCCATATAAAACGTTAATTTCGTATGTAAGAACCTATCTTTTTAACCAAATCCCTATTTCCGTCCTTATTGTGTTAGAAATGTTGCAGTTAAATTTGAAATTGTCCTCCCATCGAGCCGGGGATATCCGAGGGAGGGTGTGGGTGTGGGTGTGGGTGTTGTGGGTGTGCAGGTGTACCTGTGCAACGGCGGCACCGAGTCGATGGTCTTGAGCTCGCCCCGGGTCGAGACCACGTTGTAGCTCTCCTGGCAGTCGCACTTCACGTGGATCCACTTGTCCGTGTGCCGGTTCTCCACCATCACCACGAGCCCGGCCCAGCCCTGTAAACCATTCACTCTATACCATTCACATACTAACCAAAACCTACAGCTATCTCTAAAACCAATTGCAAACAAGTCAACAGCTTGTCAACGGTAACTATGTGCATGTAATTCCTAAATTGATAGATTATAAGAAATATTTGTTAATGAAATATTTGAAAGTTAATTATTTGAGTATATTGGTTAACTAATAAAAAACAAAAAAAATACAAATCTGGTCAAAATAACTATTTAATTATTGTGATTTTTTTTATCAGGAGCACGTCATTCGAAACACCAAATAAAAATGTGAAATACCGTACAGCACTTATATACATGGTAGAGTGTTATTATGTTATTTTGTGACAAATGACTCTAAAACTATTACTAAGTGTAGAGATAGTCACTTTTAAATTATGTAGTTGCTGAGGAAGTTTCATAAGTTTTAAGAAACATTCTGGTAAACACGTATAAACACACACACAATAAAGGTGTAATCATGAATACATATTAAATCAAACGGTAATAATTTTAACATATAAAGTGTTTAAAACAACTTTTCAGAAGTTGTATACTTCTAGATTGGTAATAATACTTTCGGAAATCATAAATTAAGAGTAAAAATAAAAATACACGATGAACAAATTACGGCGCATGCGCTAATAACCTGTACTGTATTCACCAAATGGGGTAGTTACCAGAAACGTCACAACGTACGGGGTTGATTGGAGATAATGTACTAAGGAGGCGTTCACACAGTAATGGACGCGTTTCTTGTTTCTTTACGCTCATTATTCTGTTTAAACAACGTAATATCTATTATAATGTTATTAAAATGACATAAAAATGACCCCTCCTAGAAATGTTAATTTTAAATCGATTTGCATACTTTCTAGGATTGGTACAACTACTGTAGGCATATTGTAACTCCCCGTAAAGTAAGCCATGTGGACGCATGTTCACATACATGTTGTGGTAATGTTGTGGTGAGTTGGAGCTGACCTTGGTGAGGTAGTAGGCGGTCATGCCCTGGCGGCCCTCGTGCCGCTGGCCGCGCGCGAGGGTCAGCCCGATGATGGCGTCGGCCAGCAGGTGCGGGTGCGGCGCCGGGCGCGTCACCGCCAGCGGCTTGGAGCTGTGCGCCGCCAGCACGTGCCGGGGCCAGCCGCGCGCGCTGCCCGTCTCCAGCCCCGTGTGCCAGTGGTTGAACGCGAGGCACACCACCAGGTAGAACCCCTTCTCCAGCATCTTGTGGCAGCCCACGAACCCGCGGACCTGCATCCACATTCCATTACACTTCCCTATCTTATAACATCATTTTGTTGCCTTTCTGTCCGTCCGTGAACTGTTTCATACGATCAAAATGTTAGGTTAACACAAACATACCAGCTCTCCATACTAAAATTAGCGATAATTAACCAGTTATCAAAATTTATTGGGTACTTCCTGGGAATCTGCAATGTTAGGAATGGGCACGGTGGGAAGGAAGCCTTTTGGTATACCGAGTTCTAAATCTTTTATGGAAAAATTAATACGGGATAAAGTTATGTTTACTATCAATTTCATAATATGTACACGAGCAATCACAAAATAATGTTTGGTGTTTAAAAAGGCACCGTTACAAACATATATTTATGTGAAACTTGGAATAGTCCAGACTCCTTAGGGAGCGTGCTTGCCTTCAGTCACAAATATCTTATTTGGAACTTGTTTTGGAATGAACTTACATAGTAAGTTACTGACCTGTCTCTTACTGTGAGCCACCAGCTTGCCGACCTGCGCCGTGGGCCCCGACTTCGTCCTGAACACGACCACGCACAGGTCCAGCTGGGACCGCTGACTCTTCGCAGAGTTCCTACAATGAATTCCAATTTGTCATCTCGCGACACCGTTATACGATCTCTCGATCATTCTCTCTCGCTCTCTCCTCTTGCAACTTAGCGACATTTACCAGCTTCTTCCGTATTTATCATACAATTGAACTCTTAGTGTATTACATCACATACTAAAATTTGTTTATTTCATTTAACTTGTGCACACAGTTAGATTTTGAGTCAAAAAAATATACTAATATAATAAGGCTGAAGTGTTTTTTGTTTGTTTGTTTAAACGCGCGAAACTACCAGTCGGATTCCAAAAATTAGTAACTTTGGACCTAACAATTTGGCAAATACGGGAAGTGGACCAACGATAGCGCTACAGGGGCGCGTCGGTGATGGCGCCGAGGACGCCTTTTCGAATAAAACTATTACTATCTATCAATTAATAATAATATTTTTTTCTCTATAAATATAGTACAACTCAACGTCTCTCCGTGTGTCTGTTCGTTTATCGTTCTTATCACGCAAAAATCACTTATCCGATTTACATGGTTTTTCCTTTAATCGCTAGATTTAGTGAAAACAGATTTTGGTCTGTTTCATATTTTTTCATTAGTACTATGTTTTTTTTTCGAATTGGCTGTACCGTTAGCTTTAAGGATCCCATTAGAGGCTTTGACGGGGTTGGGCTTGGGTTTGGTAATCATACAGAATTATAATCCGATATAATTGAAATGTAAAATTTTATTCCAGCCTGAGTGCCATCAAGCATTCACTCTGATAAAATTATTTAATGGATAAAAAAAGAATGCAAAAGACGAACTAGTGAGAAGGGGATCTGACATAACAGTGTCAGGTCGAAAACTAATTATTTCTCTCTTACTGTTAAATCAAATCAGAAATACGTTCGAGAATGATACGATAGGGACATGGAATGTTATATTCTGATGGGCTGCAAACAGGCCACGGTATTAATAACCTAGGCTAACAATATAAAACCTAAACAGACATCAAACAAATGGTAACCGAAGCGTTAACAGGACACGGATATTAACAAACCTATTTTAATTGGGGGCTTTGGAATAGAGATCTGAAAATTGTGGATGGCTTTGGTAACGTTGCAACGTGTGTTTTGTAGAATGATGTTGAGTGGTGGTACCTCTGTCCCTCCTGGAAGAGGGTGAAGTCGACCTCGGTGGGCTGCGCGGCCGCCAGCAGCAGGCAGGTGAGGTGCCGCGCGGAGGCGAGCGGCGGCAGCACGCCGCCCAGCCGCACCTCCTGCCAGCCGCCGCGCACCTTGCAGATGTCGATGCAGTCGAAGTACCTGACCATAACATGTACAATAATTATATTCAAAGTTTTTTTTTAAATCTTTGAACTCGTTCGTCCCTAAAACTACCAGTCTGATTTGTAAAATTACTTTTGTATTTTATACGCTATATAACTTCACGCTAAGACTTTAAGGAAGGGAGCAGCAAACGTATATGTCGGGCAAGCTGTAGGCAAGAAAACAACGATTATGTAAAGTGGAGAGATGCTAGAATAAATAGGACACGGGTGTAATAAGTTTAAGTAGGTTGTACTGACTTGAGCACATCATCGAAGCTGATCCAGAAGACGCCCTGGTCGCGGTCCGCGTCGGAGGAGGCGACCTGGTCGCGCACTGCGCGTCGCGCCGCCTCCGTCCAGCGCGCGCAGCCGTGCGCCCACGCGCCGCGCCACGTGTAGTGCCCCCACGGGTTCCGCAGCCGCACGAGCCGCACCGGCTCCGCGCCACCGCCACCACCGCCACCGCCCTCCACCTCCGCCGACAT